>JAJTWQ010000054.1:0-1307587 GCA_029007595.1 Solanum commersonii
CACCAATCATTCAGATCAGCAGGTTTCATGGGTGGTCTTATTGATAAGCTTCTGGAAGACATGAAAGGTTTGTCTCTGACCAAAGAGGAAGGAAAGGGCTGCAATGTCGTGATCAGCGAGGAGGAGAAAGGGGGTCCCAGAGGAGACAATGAAGCGAAGATCAGCATCAGCACTTGGACTTCAACTCCATCCAGACCTCGTCGGGCATCTGGGTAGCTTTGGAAGAAGATTTTCTATCATATTTTTAAAGTTTTCAATAAACAATTTTAATTTTCAGTTCTATGTTCTTGTTTTCAAATATTAGTTTTATGAAACTCTTGAGTTTTAATCAATAAAGTTCTTTTCCTATTTATTTAATATCTTATATTTATTTGTGCGTTATTCTTTCTTCCAGCAAATTCTATTATAAAAATATTGAATCTGAGACTATGGCATGTAATGAGACTGCACAGCTTAACATTAATGACTTAGAGGAAGTCGAAGAAAGTGAGGTCCCCCGAAGAGTTTATCGAAAGGTTGAGGAATTCGAGGAAAAGCCCAATCCAAATCTAGTGGAAACGAGAGGTGGTAAACAGGAACCAGAAGTGGTACAAGAGACCCGAGTAAGCATCCATATGACGGAAGATGACAAGAAGAAGTATACAGAGTGTCTCATGGAGAATAAGGATATCTTCGCCTGTTCCTATGCAGACATGACAGGGCTAAGCACTTCAATCGTAGCTCATCGATTGCCTACTGATCCAGCATGTCCTCCTGTGAAGCAGAAGCTGAGAAAATACAAGCCTGAGTTGAGTTTGAAAATCAAAGAAGAAATATCGAAGCAATTAGACGCTGGAATCCTTCAAGTGACGGAGTACCCGACCTGGCTTGCAAATGTCGTTCTAGTGCCGAAGAAAGACGGAAAAGTTAGAGTTTGTGTGGATTATCGAGATCTCAACAAAGCTAGTCCCAAAGATAATTTTCCATTGCCCAACATAGACATCTTGATTGATAACTGTGCTAAGCATGAAACACAGTCATTCGTGGATTGCTTTGCTGGCTATCATCAAATTGAGATGCACAAGGACGATCTTTGAGAAGGCGCATTCATCACACCATGGGGTGTTTACAACTACAAGGTAATGCCTTTCGGGTTAAAGAATGCTGGTGCTACATACATGAGGGCGATGACTACTCTGTTTCACGACATGATCCACAAGGAAATCGAAGTTTATGTGGATGACGTCATCATCAAGTCAAAGAAGGGTTCAAATCATCTCGATGATCTGCGAAAGTTCTTTGCCAGATTATGCAAGTATAATTTGAAGTTGAATCCTGCAAAGTGTGTCTTTGGGGTTCCTGCTGGAAAGCTTTTGGTTTCATTGTCGCGCCACGGGGTATAGAAACTGGATCCATCAAAAATCAAAGTCATTTGTGATCTACCTCCGCCGAATAGTAAAAAGGAGGTAATGAGTTTCTTGGGACGACTCAACTACATCAGTCGTTTCATAGCCCAGTCTACTGTTATTTGTGAGCCTATCTTCAAGCTGTTGAAGAAGGATGCTGCGGTGAAATGGACAGACGAATGTCAACAAGCGTTTGACAAAATCAAAGATTACTTGACCAACCCACCTGTGTTGGTTCCACCGGAATCTGGTAGACCGTTGTTGCTATAGATATCAGTGTTGGATAATGCTTTGTTTGCATTTTGGGGCAACATGATGAAACTGGAAAGAAGGAGCAGGCGATATATTACATGAGTAAGAAATTTACATCATATGAGGCTCGATACTCTCTATTGGAGCGTACCTGTTGTGCTGTAACTTGGGTCGCCCAGAAGCTGCGACACTACCTCTCCTCGCACACTACTTACCTAATTTCAAGGATGGATCCTTTGAAGTATATCTTTCAAAAGCCCATGCCTACAGGTAAACTGGCTAAATGGCAGATATTACTGAGCGAGTTTGACATAGTGTATGTTACACAGAAGGCAGTAAAGGCACAGGCATTAGCAGATCATATGGCGGAGAACCCTGTAGACGATGATTATAGACCGTTGAAGACTTACTTCCCAGACGAAGAAGTAGCTTTGGTCGGTGAAGACATTTCTGAAGAATATGATGGATGGAAGATGTTCTTTGATGGAGCTAAGAACTTGAGCGGATACGGCATTGGAGTTGTTTTGATCTCACCAATGGACAACATTACCCGGTATTAGCCAAACTCGGGTTCCTTTGCTCGAATAATATGGCTGAATATGAAGCTTGCATATTGGGGCTCGACGCGCTATCGACTTGGACATCCAGAATTGCGATAATAGGAGATTCGGACCTATTGATCCATCGGGTCCGAGGCGAATGGGCTACCAAGAATCGAAAGTTGTTGTACTTGGAGTGCGTGCATAGGCTGTGCAAAAGGTTCATTAAAGCGGAAATTCCAAACATGTGCAAGGATCCGTAATGAATTCGAGATGCCTTAGCCACCATGTCTTCCATGATTCAACATCCCGATCATAATTACATTAATCCTATTTATATCCACATATACGAGCAACTGCAAAGATTTTTTTTTTCATGTTGAGGAAGAGCACGATGGAAAACCTTGGTACGATGACATTCGAGGATATTTGAAGAACGGTGAATATACGTAGAGGCAACAAGTGTACAAAAGCGTACAATTCGGAGGTTGGCGAATCAATTCTTTCTAAGTGGAGAAATCCTTTATAGGAGGACTCCCGATTTAGGGTTACTAAGGTGCGTCGAAAAGCCGGAGAAGCCAACGGGTTGATTAAAGAGATACACGCAGAACATGTGGTTCTCGCATGAATGGTTTTACACTAGCAAAGAAGATCTTGCGATCGGGATATTTCTGGCTAACTATGGAGACAGGCGTATTCGCTATGTTAAAAATGTCACCAATGTCGAGACTGAGATATGATTCGAGTCCTTCCCAACGAACTCCATGTTACTAGTTCACCGTGGCCCTTTGCAGCTTGGGGCATAGACGCCATTGGTCCAATCGAGCGGCGGCATCCAATGGACATAGATTTATTTTAGTTGCAATTGACTACTTCACCAAATGGGTCGAAGCCACCTCTCACAAATCAGTGACAAAGAAGGTTGTGGATAATTTTGTCAAAAATAATATTATCTGTAGGTTTGGAATTCCTGAGTCAATCATCACTGATAATAGAACCAACCTAAATAGTGATCTGATGAGATCATTGTGTGAGAAATTCAAGATCAGTCATCGGAATTCTACAATATATAGACCACAGATGAATGGAGCTGTTGAGGCTGCAAACAAGAATATCAAGAGGATATTGCGCAAGATGATCGACAATCATAAACATTGGCATGAAAAGCTACCATTTGCATTATTGTGATATCGTACCACCATCAGAACATCTACTGGGGCTACGCCTTATTTTTTGGTCTATGGTAATGAAGCTGTGATACCTGCTGAAGTAGAGATACTGTCTCTAAGGATTATTCAGGAAGCGGAGCTGGATGATGCTAAGTGGATACAAGTTCGGGCGGAGAATCTGGCACTAATAGATGGAAGAAGAGTTAATGCTATTTGTCATGGTCAACTCTATCAAAATAGAATGGCCAGCTTTCAACAAAAGGTTAAACCAGGACATTTCTCACCTGGGCAACTGGTTTTGAAGCGGATTTTCCCAAATCAGGATGAAGCAAAGGGTAAATTCTCACCAAACTGGCAAGGTCCATACATAGTCTCTCGGGTATTGACAGGCGGAGCCCTCATACTTGCAGAAATGGATGGAGAAGTTTGGCCCAAACCTATCAACTCGGACCTGATTCCCGTTTAAGAGGGGATACGTAGGCGCTCCTATGGAGTTCGGTCTTATCATAATAAAAAAAAATTTCATTTTTCCCTTTGACCATTAATCTGGGCAGAATTTTGAGAGGGTCTCAAAAATTCCATCAAAAGGACATCTTCTTGCAAATCAAATCTTTGGGGGCAGAAATTTTTGAGAGGAACTCAAAAATTCCTTGAACTCATGTCTTCTCACAAATCGATCTTTTGGGGCAGAATTTTTTTGAGAGGAACTCAAAAATTCCTTTAAACGAGCATTTTTCAAGATTGGGGCAGAATTTTTGAGAGGAGCTCAAAAATTCACAGCAATCAAGCCACATTCTTCAACACAGATCAGATGACAGATTTGATACTGAGTCGGGTGTTGTAAAGTCTCAAGCTATGCCATGGTCAAAGATTCAACATTACTTTTTACAAACTAATATTTTAAAAATATTCAAAAAAAAAAAAACACACTCTCTCCTACTATTTTACATTTTCCTTCAAAGCGAATGTCCGAAAAGGTCTGGATGGCGAGCCAAAGGAAGCACACCGGTCAGAGCAGATCAACCTCCCTTTTTTTTTTTAAAACTAATAATTTTTCTTTGAATACATGTGAAAGAGAAGGTACAGATACAAAAGACAACTTCAACATCGCCTGACTGCTATTAAGCTCGACGAATCGCCACTAAATGGCACATTGTCCTTCCAATCGGAGTGAAGGACCAAGCTTTATATGGAATCCGACAATCGCCAATCAGCGGCACCATGCTCTTCCAATAGGAAAATGATCAAGCTACTATAAATCGCCAATCAAATGGCACCCTATCCTTTTTGACATAATGAAACATCAAGCTATTATATATTGAGCCCGACAATCAATGTTTCAACTGCGCCCACTCCTTACAATAGGACGAAGGGTCAAAGCTATAATATTTTGAATTCGTTAATAAATGACGCTCAATCATTTCAATAAGGTGAAGGTCTATGCCTCCAATCAACTATTGCATGTGCCCGAAGATTGCATTATACCCGAGGATTACATTAATGCATTACGCCCGATATTGCATTATGCCCGAGATTGCATTGAGCCGAGATCCGCATGTGCCCGAGAATTGCATCATCTACATCTCGTTGAGATTGCATTAAGCCGAGATCCGCATATGCCCGAGAATTGCATCATCTCGCATCTGCTCGAGATTGCATTGAGCCCGAAATCTGCATGTGCCCGAGAATTGCATCATCTCGCATGAGCCCTAAGATTGCATTGTGCTCCGAGATCCGTATGTGCCCGAGAATTACATCATCTCGCATGTGCCCAAGATTGCATTATGCTTGAGATTGCATTGAGCCCGAGATTGCATTATGCCCGAGATGCATTGAGCCCGAGATTGAATTGTGCCGAGATTGCATTGTGCCCGAGATTGCATTGAGCCGAGATTGCATTATGCCTGAGATTGCATTGAGCCCGAGAGTGCATTGTGCCCGAATTGCATGTGCTCGAGATTGCATTGTGCTCGAGAATTGCATATGTCCGAACAAACTCCAAACAAGCTACAAGTATCAACAGATGCCCGAATTACAGATATACGCTTTCTTTACTCATTATTTATATTCCTAAGGCGTCATGGTCTAAAGGCATCACTTTTCATGGCCTCGCAGACATCATATCATGGCCTAAGGACTTACTTTCTGCTTATCATGATCCAAAGGTGTCATAGTCTAAAGGCATCATTCTCATGGCCCGCAGACAACATTTCATGACCTGAGGATATAATTTCTGCGTAACATGGCCCTAGACATCATAGCCTAAGACATCATTTTCATAGTCTTATGGCAAACATCATTGTCAATATGGGAAATTGCATCATGTTTACCTTTATCGTTTGTTAAATATACGTGCTCTAACAATGTTACAAGCTACGAGATTTGCAAGAGGCTAACATTTTGCAGATAAGACATTTATCTCCCTCTCGCCTACACTTATCGAGCTCACATCTATCGCAACAAAAGCTCTCTTAACTCTTTACTACTCATATTACCTTTTTTTTTCATTGGCTACTTATATTACCGCTTCTCATCGGATTTCGCACTCTTTCTCTCTACTCTAATCTTATCAATTCAAGCCGATATCATTCTTATTAATACCGTACCGCTCTTTCAATTTTTTAGGAGTCTCGTTTACTCCTAAATCTAGAACTACACGACTGATTCTCGCATAAACAAAGATATGTAGGCGGCTTAAATACCAAAGTCTCGGTCATACCCCCTCCAACTATATATTGTTTCAATTGATCCCACCCGACATCTCGTTGGTCGAACAAAATCGGCTACTAAGTCAACGTTGGTTGCCCGACAATTCATCCTTCACTCTCAAGCAACCAAGGGGCAGTGACACCCAATTTTGACCGACTTTTAACCCTTTTTGAAATACTATTTGATTAATACATTTAAAACATATTTTTTGAGTTTAAGGTTTTAGTCAATTTTGTCTTAAAATTACATATTTTAGTATGCACGATTTTTTTTTAAATTAGTGTAATTATCATCGAATTATTTTATTAAATTATATTTATCAATAAATAAACTCGAAATAATTATCTTACTAAAATGTTTTAAAATTTTAAGTGTATTATTTTGTATGAAATTTTTATAAGATACGTGGTATTTTATTAATCGAATAACATTTTCTTAAAATTCTTCTTAATTATTTAATCCTTAGCCTATGCTATGCTAGTTTATTTCAAATCTAGCCATTCCAATTCAAATTCTCATTTCAATTATAGCCTTTGTTGATTTCAATTTTTGCCTATTCTTATTCCAATTTTGATTTCAATTGAATTAATCTCATCCGTCCATCCTTAAAATTAAATCCCGACCGCTCATCTAAAAATTTCAATGGTTTAGATTCAATCTCCTAACTCCTTCCCTTTTAATCTACCAAAGACCCCTAACCCTAAAATCTCATCCTCCTCCTCTCCCTAAGCAGCCGCCTCCCTCTTTCCCTTCCCCTTCGTTCTCTCCACTTTTTCGGCGAGAGAAGCAGCAAAGAACCAGCCGCTCGGACGAGTAGCTCTTTCCAGCTCCTCCGAACAGCCACCAGGCAGCAAAGCGTGCCCGGCGAAGAAGGCCGGACAGCGAGCTGCCCAAAGAAGCCGGGATAGTAAGGCGCCAAAGAAGACCGACCGAACCCCAGGTATGAGTTTTATTTGTTTTTAGTCTTAAATTACTATATGTGTAGGCTGCCAGTTGTTGAGATTTCATGTTCTCCACTTTGCTCAAATTAGCCAAATGTTGTACCTAGATTACTATCATTATGGTTTCCCCATTTTAAGAATGAGTGCTCATGATTCATTGTGACTAATTCTTTGCCATTAGTTAATAAAGTTAGCTCATTCGTGTTTAGTTCGACGAGGTTCGGGGTACTTTAAATTTTGTGAAAACATTTTAGTATGTTGACTATGTCATCATGCGGGTAGTAAAACTCCGGCATGAGACTCGAGTTTTTTTTACGGTGAAATTCATGCGTGTAAAATATGTTTGTTAACATGGGATATAATTTTAGCATATGAGTAAAAATCGGCAATTAGCGGTGGTCACTAATTGATATTGGTAAATTGCGAGAAAACAACTTTTTACTTAATTGCATATGGCAAGTGCATTAATTTGTTAGCTTATCACTATTAGCTAGGATTTTATGTGGGTTGTATATATATTTTCTTTCCTTAAAGGTAGTCAGTCCACTTTGGCTTGATTTTATTTGCATTGATTCCTGTAATTGATTCGTGCTATTTTAATTAAATTTGACAGATTCTTATTTGTTTATATTTGGTAAATTAAATTTGATTAGTTTTCCTTTGAATAAGGAAAATATATTATATTTGATCCCATGTAATTTGCAATAATTAACGTACTATTATTTATAGTTATCCTTGATTGACTCCTCTTGTGGCCCTTTTGCGCTAAGGAAATAAATCTCCTTTATTTGTTCCTATTAATAATTTATTCTCCTTTTATATGACTCCTTCATTCACTATAAAGAGAGACATTAAAAAAAAACTGACCCGGGCACCCTCTACATGGACAGATTGCTCTCACACTAATAATTGAATATTTTAAAATATAGTTTGCTCTCTATTCTTTAAAATATAAGTTTAGTTTTTCGGTAAACATTCCAAGTGGTGCGTTATTCGATTTTGCTGTGTTTGGGTTTGATATTGAATCAATTGGGTCTTCACTGCTGATAAACTTTCTGCATAATTGGTTAGTATCTTTTTTTTATACATGTTAATGTCTATTTTGCATCATCTTAGCTATCTTAAGTCCAAATTTGGTTATTAATAAATAAAGCATACGGGTTAGTCTTCTTCTCCCTTTGATATGTATGTTCACCGTTTCCATTAATTGTTTGGAATCTTTATGTGTGTGACTCTACTTATGTGCTGCGTTGTGTATATATATTGGTGTGGTATCTCGCTCATTTTGATTGTCTAGCAGGTCATGCAAGAAAGGTTTTGAAGTTTTCGAAGAGTTGCCATGGATGGGAATGTTTAGTGGAGTTTCGTTTATTTACAATTATATTTTGGCATGTAATAATTTGTATAAACTCTAACTCTATATATGAAATGTATTTGGGGGATCGTCTAAGGGGAGGGGGATATACTTGCTAATTGCTTCTTTTCATGTCTAGTTTAGTTTATCTTGCTATATGTGATTGCTAAAATATGTCATTGTCATCTATTTAATCTTTTAACTATAGTTTAAAATTTGATCATACCATAATTCCTTATTTTAATATGTTAGTGGATTTACGTTAATGACCTCAATTATTAACAAATAAAGTGATATATGGCTGCTCCCTGTTCCATTTAATGCTCCTTATCCATTTTACATAATAAATGGACAAAAAATTGTGAATATTGTCATAATCCCTGGAAAATATTTCTGCCATGTCTATAGGTCTCAATAACTAATTTAAAATTATTCCTATATTCTCAATAATGGTAATATTTTAATAAGTTTGCTATGGAACTCATGTTCATAGGTCTGTCAATCTATAGCTAAATTAGAATTTACATGTCGATAGTAGTTCGTTAGTTCTTTTATTTTCTTTGTGTTATATGAAGTTTAGAAATCATGCCTATAGATTGTTGGTTTAATGTTATTCATTTAGAGTATCATGCCTATAGGTACTACGAATATTTCGACTTTTTAATCACATAGAAATCATGTCTATAGGTTTCTAAATATTATTGTATCTTATATAGAGAATACTTTAGTTTTGATAGTAATTTCAACACGCACTTAGATGTCATGTCTATAGGACTTAACTAATGACACCAATAAAACTTGTTAAAAATCACATCTTAAGCATATTAAATAATTAAAATAAATATGCTACATATTCATTTTTTTTTGTGTTAGCTAATTTCTACATCTCATATTTAGGTTCTGCCTTTTAAAAAATCAATTCATAAACTATCTCCAGTATGTTTTAAAAATTAAGATTTGTTGTACATATTTGTTGTTTTAATAAAATTTTGCCCGAAATATTTTAGTTTCTACATTATGAACAATTGCCTTGCCATTTTTAATCAATTAATAAATAAATAATTCATGCATGCTTTATTAAAATAAATAATTTCTGCATGGTGTCATAACCCTCTATCTTTGCTAAATTATATATCACATTACTATGAAGCTTGTTTATGTGTTTGTATGCCACACACCTTAGCATGAAGCCTTTCACTATACTTGTGTTTGCAAGCATGTTAATTAAAACTTAGAGGCCAATATGAGATTTACGTGCTAAGTGTTGTCCTATTTGTTTGACTTGGAGTCTAGGTGGGCCTATTAGGAGTTTATATTTGTCTAAATCCACTCTACTAGTAGTCCAATGGCTCTTGGATCTTAAGCGGGGACGTTAGGCACCTTTTAGAGACGAAAAGCATGTGGTGGTGGGGTAGGGGTAGTTTAGGCCCCGTGGAGATGATGACATCGACTCGGGCTTAAAGAGACAAACCTTGGTTTTGTCTGTCCCTACACGGAAGCCTATCAAAAAATAAAAATAAAGTCGAGTGCCGATCCTAAAGCCCTTGAGTCTCCCCTTTCCTTTGTCCCTTTATTTGTTTATAATTATATTTATTTGGGGTAGTTAAATAAAATATAAAAATTATTTATCCTATCTACTTGTGCAATTTTCTCGTCTCCTCGCTTCTCTTTTATTATTTGTTTAAATATTTATTTCTCGTTTATTACATCACTTAGTCTCGCATGCTTACTAATAAAAGTAACTAAAGTGCTCTTAATTGTTTAATATTTGTTGTTATCATGTTTAATAAATAACCAAATAATGAAATGACCTTAAATGCTACTTGTAACCCCCACATGCCGCATGAGACACGATTGGGACCCACATTTGTGGACCTCGAGGGATGCCTAACACCTTTCCCTCGAGGTAACTTGAACCCTTACCCCGATCTCGGTTCGTTGACCTTAGCTAGACTTAGTTAGGTTAGATAGGTGCCCTAACGCGCCTTAATTCGTTAGGTGGCGACTCTTCAATCACCCAAAGCCCAAAAGAGTTGTTAGGTCGTGCACCAAAACCGTTTTGAGAAAAATGGGGCGCGACAGAATGGCGACTCCCGCTGGGGAATTTAGGTTCTAACCATTACGTGTTTTGTGCTTATGTGGGGTTTATTTGATTATTTCATTATTTGTTTCGTTATTAGCATGTTAAGATGCTGTTATTTCCCCTTGTTTATTTGTTTCTTTATTTATCGTTTGTTTTTCATGTTCCACCCCTTTCCCTTTTCCTTATTTGTTTATTTTCATGTTTCACCCTTTCCTTTTTTCCCTTATTTGTTTACTTGTCTCGCGTGATCCCATACCTTCTTTTCTTATTTGTTTGATTCTCTACTATTTTTATATATTTATTTCCTTTTATTTATGCGTGTATTTATTTACCGCTTTCATAAAAGCTGTCTATGTGTAATCTGTTTTTCATCTAAGTGTTAAATGTTCTTGCTTTGATAACGGCATTCCGCTCAACTTTCCCCAATTGGGACCCTCTTTTTTTTTTTTTTAAATTTTGTTACCATGATGTTGTGCCTTTGCACTTCTCACGACTACTCTAATTCTCTTCAAACACCCAATTATAAAGAGTCGGCATATGCGTGGACGAAACGGATAGTCTTACTACCGAGAAATCACGAGCCTTCTCGCATAGAATCCCTTTCAAGTCCGTGTCAAGCCAACTCTTAGATAGTTTACTTAGGTCATACATGATGCATAAACCCTAGGTGGTTTTACCCTTGGTGTCAATCCGCATGATTAGTAATCACCTTATCGTCTAAAGGGCCCCAACACCCTTTAGATAAATTGCATATTTATGTGTCAATTTGGTCATAATAATTAAATTGAGCCAAATTTGCCAACATGGAGTTTAGAAATCGTTTGTTGTTTTGTTTGCAGAGTCATGGACACTTTCTACTCTCCAAACCCGAGAATGGTCGTAGAGGTTAACTACAAGCTAAGGAGCTGGTGGATTGATATTAAGAGGGATCGCGAAAGAGAGATTCGTCGGTTGTTGGGTGGTCTTACCTACCTCATATTTGTCATACCAAACCCTCACCCGATTAGGGCCTTACTAGAGTCTCTTGGGACCCCTGTGAGGATGGTCTTCAAATTTGCAGATTTTGAGTTGACACCAACGATTGAAGAAATAAGTGGTTTCATTGATCCGCCATACCATGAGTGTAAAATGATAGTACCCTATAAGCCATCATCGAAGGAGTTTCTAAAAGGTCCGGGAATGAAGTCAAATCCATCATTGCCTTCCCTAGACCTTGGGTGGATTCATTTCGACTTTCTGCATTCACACTTTAGCCGAGATGATGGTTATTACTCTTTTATTGATGAGTTTGAATGCTCCGTCGAGGAATGGGAAACATATCGCCTAAATGCCTTTGCCATTGCCCTATTAGGATCTCTGGTTTTTCCCAAGACAAGGGGAAGGATTGACACACGCTTGGGTTATGTGGTTCGAGGTTTAGCTCAAAGAGTGGGCGAGCCTAGGAAAACCATAGTGCCCATGATCTTAGCAGAAATAATGAGGAGTCTGTCAGCATGCGTCGATGGTAGGATGTTTTTCGAAGAATGCAACATTTTGCTGCAGTTATGGGCTATTGAACACTTCTATCTACGGTCTGATGTGGTAGACATTTTTCTTGGTGATGGCAACAAAATTGATAATCATCCAAGAAGAATGACAGTTTTCAACACCCTTACAGGATTTGTAGATTGGCAGATATTTTTGACAGCTCGAAAGTGACCGCATCCAATGGAAGCTCTATTGGTTGTCCACCCTAATGCAATAGTCGAGGTGATGACCGCTACTTCATTGAGCTCATTGGCTTAAAAGGCGTTCAACCATATGTTCCTCTTCGAGTACTCCGCCAATTTGGGCGAACTCAAGTAATACCACTCCGATCCGACATAGAGCAGTTCAAGTATGAATTTGGACTAGATAAACCACAAGTCCACAACATACTTCGAAGATGGGAGCGAGTGTTAACCATTCCTATGGGTGCACAACAAGCCTTATGCACACGTGAATATTACGTATGGATCCTAAAGGAGATCAAAGACAGAGAAGTAAGTGGGGAAGGATACCATGGGCTCACTGATGAAAGGGAAAACATATGGGCACGCAACATGTTGAAGATCAAGAATGAAGTCACTCCCTATGCAAGGAGTCAATTGACGCCAAGTTCTTGGAATCAATATCTCCAAGATTTTCAGAATTTAGGATGATTTCCCCATTTGTTACCCCTTTCCCTTAGTTTATTTCAGTTTTGTTTTTCAATTATGATGTATTGTTTGAATTTTTATAATAAATAAAGATCATTTTTATTTCTCTAACTCTAAACTCCACTTGGCAAATAAGGCTTAAATTAATCATTATGCATCACTTATATGTCGTCTTAGGCCTACCTCTGGCTCAACGAGGTCCCTTGCATTTCGGACGCTTGTTTCAAACAACGTGCTATTATTATTATTATTTGCTCTAATCCCCTAACATTTTGTTTCTGTTGATTCTATTGTTTTCCCCATTCCTAAGGTTGATCTGCTCTTCATTCTGGCACATACACGATCAAAAGGGACCCCCCCTTCTCCTCCTCTTCCTCGAAGAACAGGACAAAGGTAAAATGGTTGACAACAACAAAGAACAACGAAAGAGTAGAAACTTCGAGGAGGGCACCTTCCAAGTGACAGCTTGGCCAACAGGGTGCAACATGTGGAAGGAAGCAAGAGGTTGGGAGGACTAAGCTACGAAGATTTATGCATACATCCTGACGTAGAACTACCTGAAGGATACAAGCTTCCAAAGTTTGAACTGTTTAATGGCATTGGAGATCCCAAAGCCCATCTGCGAATGTACTGTGACAAGCTTGTAGGTGTGGGGAGAGATGAGAGAATACTCATGAAGCTGTTTATGAGGAGTTTAACTGGAGAGGCTCTATCCTGGTATATTGAACAAGACCCTCGTAAATGGGATGAGTGGGTAGACATGGCAAATGACTTTATGAACAGGTTTGGATTTAATGTAGAAAATGCACCGACTGGTTCTACATCCAAAACCCGAAGAAAAAGCCTAGTGAATCCTTCGGGGATTACGCCATAAGATGGAGGTCCGAGGCGGCGAGCGGACCTCCCATGGAAGAATCTCGATGAAAGACTACTTCATCCGTGCCCAAGAACCACAATATTATGATAGGATGCTGGTAGCTGAGAAGAGTTTTGCTGATATCATCAAACTAGGTGAAAGGATCGAAGAGGGCATAAAAAATGGGACTATCATCAATCTGGAGGCCCTGCAAGCCACCAACAAAGCTCTGCAATCTGGAGGAATGGCAGAAAATCGAAAGAAAACAGGCTCAGTCATGATGGCTCAAGGAACCAAAACCGCTTATAAGTACCAACCAACAACCCCATATTCATCTCCATATCCTTCATCTCCATATACCCAAACTCCATATCCTTCAGCTCCACCACCTATATCTCCCAACCCCATACCAGTTTATTACCAAAATGCTCCTCCTTAATATATCAACAAGACCTTCATACTTCCAAACTCCACCACCCACTCAAACACCGAACTACCGAAACAGACCTTCATATGAAAGAAGGCACCAAATGTTGCAAGTAACCCTCTGCCTAACCATCAGGTCAACATGGTAGAAGTTGTTGATACCTCGGATTGGGAGAAATCCATCTGGGCCCTTGAGCCAGAAAAATCAATGACTGCTACCGATCAGACTCCAATAGTAGTGCAAAGGCGTGCTCCGTTTGAGGTTGAGGTTGCCATGCCCAAGCCTCCATTTACTGTTTATAGGGCTTCTTCCCCTGTCCAGTATAATACCCATGCTGTTCCATGGGACTACAGAAAGGGAAAAACAAAAGTGGAAGAAGCAGACACTGCAGCAGGAGTTACTAGATCGGGAAGAATTTACACTCCTGAAAACTTGGTGCAGGAAAGCTCTAGCAAGTCCAAGGCTCCAATTGTAGAACTTGAAAATACAGGTGTTTGGAAGAAGGTGCAAGCAAAAGAGTACTCTATTGTTGAGCAATTGAGTAAAACCCAATCTCAAATATCCATCCTATCATTGCTGCAATCTTCCGAAACTCATCGGAATGCTCTATTGAAGGTCTTGGGTGAAGCCTATGTCCCATCTAGCATCACTCAAGGAGAGGTAGCCCAAATGGTCGGGCAGGTTTTTGAGGCATACCGAATATCTTTCCATGAAGATGAGTTGCCAATTGAAGGAACAACCCACAATAAGGCTTTGTACATTTCAGTTCAATATCAGGACAAGATAATCACCAAAGCTTTGGTTGATTCAGGCTCCGGTTTAAATATTTGCCCTCTGAGCACTTTGACAAGGCTAGGTGTGGATAGTGCAAAGATCCAAACCTGGAAGATGAATGTGAGAGCTTTTGATGACTCTCAGAGGGGTACTATTGGAGAAATAACCTTGGACATGCTCATTGGTCCTGCTACTTTCCCAATAGTCTTTCAGGTCTTGGACATTCCATCTTCATATAATCTATTGTTGGGTCGTCTTTGGATTCATATGGCTAGAGCAGTTCCCTCTACTCTCCATCAATGCTTGAAGTTTGAATGGGATCATGAAGAGGTTGTAGTCCAAGGGGAAAAGGGACATCCTGTATATGCGATAGAAGGAAGGGGTCATCTAGACGGTGAGATGTACCATACAGTTAAGCTTGTTGGCAACATTGAACCGCAACCTTGGTTTAGCCAAAAGATCATAGACATGATGGCCTGGTTTGGTTTTGAGCTCGGGAAAGGTTTGGGCACTAATCTACAAGGAATAGTTGAACCTATACAACCCGTTCGTCATTCAACCACTTTTGGCTTGGGATACAAATATACTTCTGAAGAGTGGCTTGATTGGCAACCACCTAGAGATGGGTATTACTATCCATTGAAGAAACCAATACCACCGCTGCACCAATCATTCAGATCAGCAGGTTTCATGGGTGGTCTTATTGATAAGCTTCTCGGAAGACATGAAAGGTTTGTCTCTGACCAAAGAGGAAGGAAAGGGCTGCAATGTCGTGATCGGAGGAGGAGAAAAGGGGTCCCGAGAGGAGACAATGAAGCGAAGATCGCATCGGCACTTGGACTTCAACTCCATCCAGACCTCGTCGGGCATCGGGGTAGCTTTGGAAGAAGATTTTCTATCATATTTTTAAAGTTTTCAATAAACAATTTTAATTTTCAGTTCTATGTTCTTGTTTTCAAATATTAGTTTTATGAAACTCTTGAGTTTTAATCAATAAAGTTCTTTTCCTATTTATTTAATATCTTATATTTATTTGTGCGTTATTCTTTCTTCCAGCAAATTCTATTATAAAAATATTGAATCTCGAGACTATGGCATGTAATGAGATCGCATGACTTAACATTAATGACTTAGAGGAAGTCGAAGAAAGTGAGGTCCCTGAAGAGTTTATCAGAAAGGTTGAGGAATTCGAGGAAAAGCCCAATCCAAATCTAGTGGAAACAGAGGTGGTAAATCTGGGAACTTCAGAAGTGGTACAAGAGACCCGAGTAAGCATCCATATGACGGAAGATGACAAGAAGAAGTATACAGAGTGTCTCATGGAGAATAAGGATATCTTCGCCTGTTCCTATGCAGACATGACAGGGCTAAGCACTTCAATCGTAGCTCATCGATTGCCTACTGATCCAGCATGTCCTCCTGTGAAGCAGAAGCTGAGAAAATACAAGCCTGAGTTGAGTTTGAAAATCAAAGAAGAAATATCGAAGCAATTAGATGCTGGAATCCTTCAAGTGACGGAGTACCCGACCTGGCTTGCAAATGTCGTTCTAGTGCCGAAGAAAGACGGAAAAGTTAGAGTTTGTGTGGATTATCGAGATCTCAACAAAGCTAGTCCCAAAGATAATTTTCCATTGCCCAACATAGACATCTTGATTGATAACTGTGCTAAGCATGAAACACAGTCATTCGTGGATTGCTTTGCTGGCTATCATCAAATTGAGATGCA
The DNA here is from genome assembly GCA_029007595.1 of Solanum commersonii. Lineage (NCBI taxonomy): Eukaryota > Viridiplantae > Streptophyta > Magnoliopsida > Solanales > Solanaceae > Solanum > Solanum commersonii. The sequence continues at coordinate 16,393 of JAJTWQ010000054.1, forward strand.
CAAGGACGATGCTGAGAAGACTGCATTCATCACACCATGGGGTGTTTACAACTACAAGGTAATGCCTTTCGGGTTAAAGAATGCTGGTGCTACATACATGAGGGCGATGACTACTCTGTTTCACGACATGATCCACAAGGAAATCGAAGTTTATGTGGATGACGTCATCATCAAGTCAAAGAAGGGTTCAAATCATCTCGATGATCTGCGAAAGTTCTTTGCCGATTATGCAAGTATAATTTGAAGTTGAATCGCAAAGTGTGTCTTTGGGGTTCTATTTGAAAGCTTTTGGGTTTCATTGTCAGCCGGGGGGTATAGAAACTGGATCCATCAAAAATCAAAGTCATTTGTGATCTACCTCCGCCGAATAGTAAAAAGGAGGTAATGAGTTTCTTGGGACGACTCAACTACATCAGTCGTTTCATAGCCCAATCTACTGTCATTTGTGAGCCTATCTTCAAGCTGTTGAAGAAGGATGCTGCGGTGAAATGGACAGGGTAGACCGTTGTTGCTATAGATATCAGTGTTGGATAATGCTTTCAGCTGCATTTTGGGGCAACATGATGAAACTGGAAAGAAGGAGCAAGCGATATATTACATGAGTAAGAAATTTACATCATATGAGGCTCGATACTCTCTATTGGAGTGTACTGTTGTCTTTGTAACTTGGGTCGCCCGTAAGCCGCGACACTACCTCTCCTCGCACACTACTTACCTAATTTCAAGGATGGATCCTTTAAAGTATATCTTTCAAAAGCCCATGCCTACAGTAAAGCGGCTAAATGGCGAGATATTCGAGCGAGTTTGACATAGTGTATGTTACACGTATGCGTAAAGGCATGTGCATTAGCGAGATCATATGGCGGAGAACCCCGTAGACGATGATTATAGACCGTTGAAGACTTACTTCCCGCATGGAAGAAGTAGCTTTGGTCGGTGAAGACATTTCTGAAGAATATGATGGATGGAAGATGTTCTTTGATGGAGCTAAGAACTTGAGCGGATCTGGCATTGGAGTTGTTTTGATCTCACCAACTGGACAACATTACCCAGTATTAGCCAAACTCAGGTTCCTTTGCTCGAATAATATGGCTGAATATGAAGCTTGCATATTGGGGCTCTGACGCGCTATCGACTTGGACATCCAGGAATTGCTGATAATAGGAGATTCAGACCTATTGATCCATCAGGTCCGAGGCGAATGGGCTACCAAGAATCGAAAGTTGTTACCATACTTGGAGTGCGTGCATAGGCTGTGCAAAAGGTTCATTAAAGCAGAATTCAAACATGTGCCAAGGATCCAGAATGAATTCGCAGATGCCTTAGCCACCATGTCTTCCATGATTCAACATCCCGATCATAATTACATTAATCCTATTTATATCCACATATACGAGCAACCACAAGAGCCTCGATGGAAAACCTTGGTACGATGACATTCGAGGATATTTGAAGAACGGTGAATATACAGAGGAGGCAACAAGTGTACAAAAGCGTACAATTCGGAGGTTGGCGAATCAATTCTTTCTAAGTGGAGAAATCCTTTATAGGAGGACTCCCGATTTAGGGTTACTAAGGTGCGTCGAAGCTGGAGAAGCCAACAGGTTGATTAAAGAGATACACGCAGGAACATGTGGTTCTCACATGAATGGTTTTACACTAGCAAAGAAGATCTTGCGATCGGGATATTTCTGGCTAACTATGGAGACAGACTGTATTCGCTATGTTAAAAAATGTCACCAATGTCAGACTCATGCAGATATGATTCGAGTCCTTCCCAACGAACTCCATGTTACTAGTTCACCGTGGCCCTTTGCAGCTTGGGGCATAGACGCCATTGGTCCAATCGAGCCAGCGGCATCCAATGGACATAGATTCATTTTAGTTGCAATTGACTACTTCACCAAATGGGTCGAAGCCACCTCTCACAAATCAGTGACAAAGAAGGTTGTGGATAATTTTGTCAAAAATAATATTATCTGTAGGTTTGGAATTCCTGAGTCAATCATCACTGATAATAGAACCAACCTAAATAGTGATCTGATGAGATCATTGTGTGAGAAATTCAAGATCAGTCATCGGAATTCTACAATATATAGACCACAGATGAATGGAGCTGTTGAGGCTGCAAACAAGAATATCAAGAGGATATTGCGCAAGATGATCGACAATCATAAACATTGGCATGAAAAGCTACCATTTGCATTATTGTGATATCGTACCACCATCAGAACATCTACTGGGGCTACGCCTTATTTTTTGGTCTATGGTAATGAAGCTGTGATACCTGCTGAAGTAGAGATACTGTCTCTAAGAATTATTCAGGAAGCGGAGCTGGATGATGCTAAGTGGATACAAGTTCGGGCGGAGAATCTGGCACTAATAGATGGAAGAAGAGTTAATGCTATTTGTCATGGTCAACTCTATCAAAATAGAATGGCCAGAGCTTTCAACAAAAAGGTTAAACCCAGACATTTCTCACCTGGGCAACTGGTTTTGAAGCGGATTTTCCCAAATCAGGATGAAGCAAAGGGTAAATTCTCACCAAACTGGCAAGGTCTATACATAGTCTCTCGGGTATTGACAGGCGGAGCCCTCATACTTGCAGAAATGGATGGAGAAGTTTGGCCCAAACCTATCAACTCGGACCTGATTCCCGTTTAAGAGGGGATACGTAGGCGCTCCTATGGAGTTCGGTCTTATCATAATAAAAAAATTTCATTTTTCCCTTTGACCATTAACTGGGGCAGAATTTTTGAGAGGGTCTCAAAAATTCCATCAAAAGGACATCTTCTTGCAAATCACGATACTGGGGCAGAATTTTTGAGAGGAACTCAAAAATTCCTTCAGACTCATGTCTTCTCACAAATCGATACTGGGGCAGAATTTTTGAGAGGAACTCAAAAATTCCTTTAAACGAGCATTTTTCAAGATTGGGGCAGAATTTTTAAGAGGATCTCAAAAATTCACAGCAATCAAGCCACATTCTTCAACAAAGATCAGATGACAGATTTGATACTGAGTCGGATGTTGTAAAGTCTCAAACTATGCCATGGTCAAAGATTCAACATTACTTTTTACAAACTAATATTTTAAAAATTTTCAAAAAAAAAAAAAAACACACTCTCTCATACTATTTTACATTTTTCTTCAAAGCGAATGCCCGAAAAGGTCTGGATGGCGAGCCAAAGGAAGCACACCAGTCAGAGTAGATCAACCTCCCTTTTTTTTTAAAACTAATAATTTTTCTTTGAATACAGGAAAGACAGGTACAGATACAAAAGACAACTTCAACATCGCCTGACTGCTATTAAGCTCGACGAATCGCCACTAAATGGCACATTGTCCTTCTAATCGGAGTGAAGGACCAAGCTTTATATGGAATCCGACAATCGCCAATCAGCGGCACCATGCTCTTCCAATAGGAAAATGATCAAGCTACTATAAATCGCCAATCAAATGGCACCCTATCCTTTTGACATAATGAAACATCAAGCTATTATATATTGAGCCCGACAATCAATGTTTCAACTGCGCCCACTCCTTACAATAGGACGAAGGGTCAAAGCTATAATATTTTGAATTCGTTAATAAATGACGCTCAATCATTTCAATAAGGTGAAGGTCTATGCCTCCAATCAACTATTGCATGTGCCCGAAGATTGCATTATGCCCGAGGATTACATTAATGCATTATGCCCGATATTGCATTAGCCCGAAGATTGCATTGTGCCCGAGATCTGCATGTGCCCGAGAATTGCATCATCTACATCTGCTTGAGATTGCATTAAGCCCGAGATCTGCATATGCCGGAGAATTGGATGATCTGGATTTAGTGTAGATTGCATTGAGCCCGAAATCTGCATGTGCCCGAGAATTGCATCATCTGCATGAGCCCTAAGATTGCATTGTGCCCGAGATCTGTATGTGCCCGAGAATTACATCATCTGCATGTGCCCAAGATTGCATTATGCTTGAGATTGCATTGAGCCCGAGATTGCATTATGCCCGAGATTGCATTGAGCCCGAGATTGAATTGTGCCCGAGATTGCATTGTGCCCGAGATTGCATTGAGCCCGAGATTGCATTATGCCTGAGATTGCATTGAGCCCGAGAGTGCATTGTGCCCGAATTGCATGTGCTCGAGATTGCATTGTGCTCGAGAATTGCATATGTCCGAACAAACTCCAAACAAGCTACAAGTATCAACAGATGCCCGAATTACGTATACGCTTTCTTTACTCATTATTTATATTCCTAAGGCGTCATGGTCTAAAGGCATCACTTTTCATGGCCCGCAGACATCATATCATGCCCTAAGGACTTACTTTCTGCTTATCATGATCCAAATGTGTCATAGTCTAAAGACATCATTCTCATGGCCCATGAGACAACATTTCATGACCTCGAGGATATAATTTCTGCGTAACATGGCCCTAGACATCATAGCCTAAGACATCATTTTCATAGTCTTATGGCAAACATCATTGTCAATATGGGAAATTGCATCATGTTTACCTTTATCGTTTGTTAAATATACGTGCTCTAACAATGTTACAAGCTACAGATTTGCAAGAGGCTAACATTTTGCGAGATAAGACATTTATCTCCCTCTCGCCTACACTTATCGAGCTCACATCTATCGCAACAAAAGCTCTCTTAACTCTTTACTACTCATATTACCTTTTTTTCATTGGCTACTTATATTACCGCTTCTCATCGGATTCTGCACTCTTTCTCTCTACTCTAATCTTATCAATTCAAGCCGATATCATTCTTATTAATACCGTACCGCTCTTTCAATTTTTTTAGGAGTCTCGTTTACTCCTAAATCTAGAACTACACACGACCTGATTCTCGCATAAACAAAGATATGTAGGCGGCTTAAATACCAAAGTCTCGGTCATACCCCCCTCCAACTATATATTGTTTCAATTGATCCCACTGACATCTCTCGTTGGTCGAACAAAATCGGCTACTAAGTCAACGTTGGTTGCCCGACAATTCATCCTTCACTCTCAAGCAACCAAGGGGCAGCTGTTGACACCCAATTTTGACCGACTTTTAACCCTTTTTGAAATACTATTTGATTAATACATTTAAAACATATTTTGAGTTTAAGGTTTTAGTCAATTTTGTCTTAAAATTACATATTTTAGTATGCACGATTTTTCTTTAAATTAGTGTAATTATCATCGAATTATTTTATTAAATTATATTTATCAATAAATAAACTCGAAATAATTATCTTACTAAAATGTTTTAAAATTTTAAGTGTATTATTTTGTATGAAATTTTTATAAGATACGTGGTATTTTATTAATCGAATAACATTTTCTTAAAATTCTTCTTAATTATTTAATCCTTAGCCTATGCTATGCTAGTTTATTTCAAATCTAGCCATTCCAATTCAAATTCTCATTTCAATTATAGCCTTTGTTGATTTCAATTTTAGCCTATTCTTATTCCAATTTCAGATTTCAATTGAATTAATCTCATCCGTCCATCCTTAAAATTAAATCCCGACCGCTCATCTTAAAAATTTCAATGGTTTAGATTCAATCTCCTAACTCCTTCCCTTTTAATCTACCAAAGACCCCTAACCCTAAAATCTCATCCTCCTCCTCTCCCTAAGCAGCCGCCTCCCTCTTTCCCTTCCCCTTCGTTCTCTCCACTTTTTCGGCGAGAGAAGCAGCAAAGAACCAGCCGCTCGGACGAGTAGCTCTTTCCAGCTCCTCCGAACAGCCACCAGGCAGCAAGCAGCTGCCAGCAGCGCCGGACAGCAGCTGCCAGCAGCGCCGGATAGCAGCTGCCAGCAGCACCGAACAGCCACCAGGCCGCAAGCAGCTGCTAGCAGCTCTGGCCAGCGACGTCTCTCTTCTGGCGAGAACGAGAGAACAGCGCTTGCCAGTTGTTGAGATTTCATGTTCTCCACTTTGCTCAAATTAGCCAAATGTTGTACCTAGATTACTATCATTATGGTTTCCCCATTTTAAGAATGAGCTGCTCATGATTCATTGTGACTAATTCTTTGCCATTAGTTAATAAAGTTAGCTCATTCGTGTTTAGTTCGACGAGGTTCTGGGTACTTTAAATTTTGTGAAAACATTTTAGTATGTTGACTATGTCACTGCGGGTAGTAAAACTCCGGCATGAGACTGAGTTTTTTTTTTACGGTGAAATTCATGCGTGTAAAATATGTTTGTTAACATGGGATATAATTTTAGCATATGAGTAAAATCTGGCAATTAGCAGGGTCACTAATTGATATTGGTAAATTGCGAGAAAACAACTTTTTACTTAATTGCATATGGCAAGTGCATTAATTTGTTAGCTTATCACTATTAGCTAGGATTTTATGTGGGTTGTATATATATTTTCTTTCCTTAAAGGTAGTCAATCCACTTTGGCTTGATTTTATTTGCATTGATTCCTGGTAATTGATTCGTGCTATTTTAATTAAATTTGACAGATTCTTATTTGTTTATATTTGGTAAATTAAATTTGATTAGTTTTCCTTTGAATAAGGAAAATATATTATATTTGATCCCATGTAATTTGCAATAATTAACGTACTATTATTTATAGTTATCCTTGATTGACTCCTCTTGAAGGTTTATACATGGTAAAATATGATGGCTATTACAGACTTATGTGTGCTCGATTACGTTCACTAATTGCCGGATTCGATGTGTATAAATTGTACTGGAAGTGATTTGTATATATATCCTCTTTCCTTAATTAAGTTATGTTGATTTGTACTAGTTTTATATTTGGTAAAGATTTTCAACTAATCTGGCCCTTTTGCGCTAAGGAAATAAATCTCCTTTATTTGTTCCTATTAATAATTTATTCTCCTTTTATATGACTCCTTCATTCACTATAAAGAGAGACATTAAAAAACAGACAGGGCACGCTCTACATGGACAGATTGCTCTCACACTAATAATTGAATATTTTAAAATATAGTTTGCTCTCTATTCTTTAAAATATAAGTTTAGTTTTTCGGTAAACATTCCAAGTGGTGCGTTATTCGATTTTGCTGTGTTTGGGTTTGATATTGAATCAATTGGGTCTTCACTGCTGATAAACTTTCTGCATAATTGGTTAGTATCTTTTTTTTTTTATACATGTTAATGTCTATTTTGCATCATCTTAGCTATCTTAAGTCCAAATTTGGTTATTAATAAATAAAGCATACGGGTTAGTCTTCTTCTCCCTTTGATATGTATGTTCACCGTTTCCATTAATTGTTTGGAATCTTTATGTGTGTGACTCTACTTATGTGCTGCGTTGTGTATATATATTGGTGTGGTATCTCGCTCATTTTGATTGTCTAGCAGGTCATGCAAGAAAGGTTTTGAAGTTTTCGAAGAGTTGCCATGGATGGGAATGTTTAGTGGAGTTTCGTTTATTTACAATTATATTTTGGCATGTAATAATTTGTATAAACTCTAACTCTATATATGAAATGTATTTGGGGGGATCGTCTAAGGGGAGGGGGATATACTTGCTAATTGCTTCTTTTCATGTCTAGTTTAGTTTATCTTGCTATATGTGATTGCTAAAATATGCCATTGTCATCTATTTAATCTTTTAACTATAGTTTAAAATTTGATCATACCATAATTCCTTATTTTAATATGTTAGTGGATTTACGTTAATGACCTCAATTATTAACAAATAAAGTGATATATGGCTGCTCCCTGTTCCATTTAATGCTCCTTATCCATTTTACATAATAAATGGACAAAAAATTGTGAATATTGTCATAATCCCTGGAAAATATTTCGCCATGTCTATAGGTCTCAATAACTAATTTAAAATTATTCCTATATTCTCAATAATGGTAATATTTTAATAAGTTTGCTATGGAACTCATGTTCATAGGTCTGTCAATCTATAGCTAAATTAGAATTTACATGTCGATAGTAGTTCGTTAGTTCTTTTATTTTCTTTGTGTTATATGAAGTTTAGAAATCATGCCTATAGATTGTTGGTTTAATGTTATTCATTTAGAGTATCATGCCTATAGGTACTACGAATATTTCGACTTTTTAATCACATAGAAATCATGTCTATAGGTTTCTAAATATTATTGTATCTTATATAGAGAATACTTTAGTTTTGATAGTAATTTCAACACGCACTTAGATGTCATGTCTATAGGACTTAACTAATGACACCAATAAAACTTGTTAAAAATCACATCTTAAGCATATTAAATAATTAAAATAAATATGCTACATATTCATTTTTTTTTGTGTTAGCTAATTTCTACATCTCATATTTAGGTTCTGCCTTTTAAAAAATCAATTCATAAACTATCTCCAGTATGTTTTAAAAATTAAGATTTGTTGTACATATTTGTTGTTTTAATAAAATTTTGCCCGAAATATTTTAGTTTCTACATTATGAACAATTGCCTTGCCATTTTTAATCAATTAATAAATAAATAATTCATGCATGCTTTATTAAAATAAATAATTTTGCATGGTGTCATAACCCTCTATCTTTGCTAAATTATATATCACATTACTATGAAGCTTGTTTATGTGTTTGTATGCCACACACCTTAGCATGAAGCCTTTCACTATACTTGTGTTTGCAAGCATGTTAATTAAAACTTAGAGGCCAATATGAGATTTACGTGCTAAGTGTTGTCCTATTTGTTTGACTTGGAGTCTAGGTAGGCCTATTAGGAGTTTATATTTGTCTAAATCCACTCTACTAGTAGTCCAATGCCTCTTGGACCTTAAGCGGGGACGTTAGGCACCTTTTAGAGACGAAAAGCATGTGGTGGTGGGGTAGGGGTAGTTTAGGCCCTGTGGAGATGATGACATCGACTCAGGCTTAAAGAGACAAACCTTGGTTTTGTCTCGTCCCTACACGGAAGCCTATCAAAAAATAAAAATAAAGTCGAGTGCTGATCCTAAAGCCCTTCAGAGTCTCCCTTTCCTTTGTCCCTTTATTTGTTTATAATTATATTTATTTGGGGTAGTTAAATAAAATATAAAAATTATTTATCCTATCTACTTGTGCAATTTTCTGTCTCCTCGCTTCTCTTTTATTATTTGTTTAAATATTTATTTCTCGTTTATTACATCACTTAGTCTCGCATGCTTACTAATAAAAGTAACTAAAGTGCTCTTAATTGTTTAATATTTGTTGTTATCATGTTTAATAAATAACCAAATAATGAAATGACCTTAAATGCTACTTGTAACCCCCACATGCTGCATGAGACACGATTGGGACCCACATTTGTGGACCTCGAGGATGCCTAACACCTTTCCCTCGAGGTAACTTGAACCCTTACCCCGATCTCTGGTTCGTTGACCTTAGCTAAATTTAGTTAGGTTAGATAGGTGCCCTAACGCGCCTTAATTCGTTAGGTGGCGACTCTTCAATCACCCAAAACCCAAAAGAGTTGTTAGGTCGTGCACCGAAACCCGTTTTGAGAAAAACGGGGCGCGACAGAATGGCGACTCTGCTGGGGATATTAGGTTCTAACCATTACGTGTTTTATGCTTATGTGGGGTTTATTTGGTTATTTCATTACTTGTTTCGTTATTAGCATGTTAAGATCTTTGTTATTTCCCCTTGTTTATTTGTTTCTTTATTTATCGTTTGTTTTTCATGTTCCACCCCTTTCCCTTTTCCTTATTTGTTTATTTTCATGTTTCACCCTTTCCTTTTTTCCCTTATTTGTTTACTTGTCTGCGTGATCCCATACCTTCTTTTCTTATTTGTTTGATTCTCTACTATTTTTATATATTTATTTCCTTTTATTTATGCGTGTATTTATTTACCGCTTTCATAAAACTGTCTATGTGTAACTGTTTTTCATCTAAGTGTTAAATGTTACTGCTTTGATAACTGGCAATCCGCTCATACTTCCCCCAATTAGGACCCTCTTCCTTTTTATTTTGTTACCGTGATGTTGTGCCTTTGCACCTCTCACAACTATTCCAATTCTCTTCAAACACCCAATTATAGAGAGTCGGCATATGCGTGGACAGAACGGATAGTCTTACTACCGAGAAACCACGAGCCTTCTCGCATAGAAACCCTTTCAAGTCCGTGTCAAGCCAACTCTTAGATAGTTTACTTAGGTCATACATGATGCATAAACCCTAGGTGGTTTTACCCTTGGTGTCAATCCGCATGATTAGTAATCACCTTATCGTCTAAAGGGCCCCAACACCCTTTAGATAAATTGCATATTTATGTGTCAATGTGGTCATAATAATTAAATTGAGCCAAATTTGCCAACATGGAGTTTAGAAATCGTTTGTTGTTTTGTTTGCGAGAGTCATGGACACTTTCTACTCCCCAAACCCGAGAATGGTCGTAGAGGTTAACTACAAGCTAAGGAGCTGGTGGATTGATATTAAGAGGGATCGCGAAAGAGAGATTCGTCAGTTGTTGGGTGGTCTTACCTACCTCATATTTGTCATACCAAACCCTCACTTTGATTAGGGCCTTACTAGAGTTCTGGGACCCTGTGAGGATGGTCTTCAAATTTGCAGATTTTGAGTTGACACCAACGATTGAAGAAATAAGTGGTTTCATTGATCTGCCATACCATGAGTGTAAAATGATAGTACCCTATAAGCCATCATCGAAGGAGTTTCTAAAAGGTCTGGGAATGAAGTCAAATCCATCATTGCCTTCCCTAGACCTTGGGTGGATTCATTTCGACTTTCTGCATTCACACTTTAGCCGAGATGATGGTTATTACTCTTTTATTGATGAGTTTGAATGCTCCGTCGAGGAATGGGAAACATATCGCCTAAATGCCTTTGCCATTGCCCTATTAGGATCTTTGGTTTTTCCCAAGACAAGGGGAAGGATTGACACACGCTTGGGTTATGTGGTTCGAGGTTTAGCTCAAAGAGTGGGCGAGCCTAGGAAAACCATAGTGCCCATGATCTTAGCAGAAATAATGAGGAGTCTGTCAGCATGCGTCGATGGTAGGATGTTTTTCGAAGGATGCAACCTTTTGCTGCAGTTATGGGCTATTGAACACTTCTATCTACGGTCTGATGTGGTAGACATTTTTCTTGGTGATGGCAACAAAATTGATAATCATCCAAGAAGAATGACAGTTTTCAACACCCCTACAAGATTTGTAAATTGGCAGATATTTTTGACAGAGCTCGAAAGTGACCGCATCCAATGGAAGCTCTATTGGTTGTCCACCCTAATGCAATAGTCAGGGGCGTAGAGATCTGCCCCAATTGTAGCGGCCCAACCTGTTGCGGGAGACGTAGAGAGATTAAGAGAGAGCACTACTGAGGGTGCTACGACTGCTGATGTGGTCACTACTGAGGGTGCACCCACTAATGTTCCAGCGGGTTCCGGGCAACCGGACCCCCTGCTTGTTGATGATTCGCCGGCGCTTTGCGCCACAGGTTTACTTTACCCAATCCATTTTCTTTTACTATTTCTATATGCGTTGGGGACAACTACATCTATTTTTGTTGGGGGTGGGGCAAATGGATTGTGAGTGATAGGGTGAAATCTGAATAACCCAACTCATGAATCCTCCTTTGGGGTTTTCTTGCCTGTGTTCTTTTTCCCCAAAGGACTGTTTAATTTCTGTTGAACCGGCATGTCTTAGGATTGTATGTGTAGAAGCATGATACAGAATGAAGCATGATGGCTTATTAAAAATGATACCTGTCAAATTTTGGGATGTATGCTAGATGTTGTAGGCTATGATTAGTTGATTGTGTTGACTCTGAGTATGACATAATAAATCAACTTGATGGCATAACTTGAGCTGAAACTTGAACTAAGTAATCTAATAATCTGATAATGAAACTATGTGCCAAGAGTGGGTGAGAATCGTTTTGTTCAAACAGTTTTTGTGCAAAGCTAGAACTTGCCCGGTTAGTCCTGCTAAGACAACTCAATCTAGAGGTTAGGAAGTGATCATAGGCCTGAAAAGTCAGCAAATTGCCTAGAAGTATTCAACCAAATGAAATAACTGTTCCCTTTGATCCAGCTTTGAGCCTAAAATAAACCATTTCTTTCTAAAACCCCAAACTCACCTTCCCATAATCTAATACGCTGGCCCTGGTCCCTCCTTGGACATGTGCACTTCGACTTAGGCCAAAAGCCTAAGTTGAGGGTGGCTAATGCAAAAGTAACTTCAAATCTTGGCCCTGACCCGACATCGGGTATTGTGCACCTCAACTAATGAAAAATCTATAAGTTGAGGGTGGCTATGAAAGAAGATACTGCGAGAAAAATGGGTATGAAAAGAGTAAGGTGAAGAAGAGAGAAAACGTGTGGAAAGGATGTGATTGGTTAAAATCTAAAAAAATAAAATAATATATATATATATATAAAGCGTTACAAGTTCTGAAGTCACATCCTTGGTTGAAGAAAAACAAGCGAAAGAATGTAAAACTGTAGGATGTCAGAAATAGGGCAAAAAGAGGTTAAAAGCCAAAGTGTAATGTCAAGGAGGGCAGAAAGTCACTAATCAGTACCTAAATGTACCACACCTGACCCTGAGCCTACGTTACAAGCCAATAAAGTCCTATAGTGATCCTAGAATCTAGTTTGGCGAGTCTAAGCAGTGAAAATAAGGGCAACCCTATGGCATAAAGCACTAACTGTATTTGAAATTACTTCTGAGCGCGAGTGTTGAATAAATCCTTACACCATAAATGACATTCAATTTTTATGAAAAAGGGATTTCGTTTGAAGTAAGGGCACTAGTTACATTGTCGGAAAGTTGGTATCTTGGTGATTGTGATAAGGTACAAGTTGTGTGTCAGTTGGTCGATTGTGTCATAGTTTGATCTACATTGATTAGCTTGTCGAGTCTAAAAGAACGAAGTTGCATCTAAAATGTATGGGGGTTAGAGAGCCACGTGATTGCTTAGGCTTGAAATGCTTGCTTCTATACAACAGTCGTTTAGAGTTGTATTACGTCGCTTGAGGACAAACAATGAATTTAAGTTGAGGGTGTTGATATACCGTGAGTTTACGGTATTTCTAATACATTTAACTTACAAGTTGTGTGTGTCTAGGGCCTTATCGTATTGGTTTTTATGTGTTTTATTATGTTTTTGTAGGAAAGATGTTCAGGCGTAGAAGTATGGAGACAACTGATCAAAATGCAGAAAAAGAGCCTTCACGGAGATGATCTACGGACCATAGGTCCATTGACGGTCTGTAGGTGATGACCGTAAATCAGCAGCCAAGGGAAGGATGACAAATCAGGGAAATCTGACCAAGTGTGGAACCACGGTGTCAATTGACGGTCCGTAGATAGGTCTACGGACCGTACTGATCAAACCGTAGAAGAAGACTGCGAGGGCTCCAGTACCTGATTTTTGAAGATTCTAAGTATGGAGCTACGGAGGGTATTGACGGACCGTAGATCTATCTACGGTCCATACTGCAAGTCCGTCGTTTGCTTCAGAGAGGCTGAGTTTTGAATGATAAAATATTTTCTAAGTCCTGGCTGACGGAAGGGACTTACAGACCGTAGATCCATCAATGGTCCGTAAGTCAGTCTCGTGGATTGAAGACGCGTACCTGAACAGACTTTCCTTAAATTGTTTCCTTTTTAAGTTAGGATTTGCTTTTCTATAAATAGGGCATGTAAACCTTATTTTTGAGGGTTAGACATTATTATTCTAGTTCTATTTTGTGACCTTGGAGATTGAATTACAATTGGAGCAATTATTAATTTTACAAGTTCATTTTTGAAGATTTTGGCTTTGCAACTCAAGTTGAATTTCTGGGTTTATTATTCTTTTTACGTAAGTTCATGATTTCTTTATCTAAAATTATAAATTGTGTTCTTGCTAATATGAGTAACTAAATCCACAACTAAGGTTGTGGGAACCATGAGCGATTAACAAAATATGAATAGTAAATAAGCAATTCGTGAATAGTGTTTTGCATGCATTGATAATTCTTTCGTTTAGAAATCTTTTTAACAATGGCCAACGTTAGAACTCGCCTTGTTGCTACTTGCCGGATTAAGGAGGTAATCAACAAGAAAAGAATTATCAACATAGATTTAGTGTGATACTATCTAATAGACTAGTGTTGATTGGTGCGAAGTAATAACTAAGCCAAACATCGATTATGATGTCTAATATGAGGTAAAGGTAAGGGTTAGTAAATTATACACACGTAGCCGGATCAAGATGCGGGGTGAAATTCTCTAAATGCCGGATCAAGGATTTAGAGATACGTAACTTATCACTTTGCATGTAATACACTAGGAAAGGATTGTTGTTACTAGGATTATTGTGTTATGAGCTTGTGGGGAACACGTATGCCCTAGTTATTTCTCTCATCTTGATAACAATCAAAAAATGAGTTTTGTTTGATTACTGATTACTTACTGAATTATTATTATTTGTTTTATATAAACAAACCCCCCCCCCTTTTTAATTACTTGTTTCTGGATGTTCTTTGACTAATTGAATATAATTGTCGGTTAAAGTAAAGTCTAAACCATTTTTCCTCGTGGGATCGTTCCCAACCTACAAGTTGGGTTCTCTACTTGACAACGATCGCTTATACTTCTGTAGGGAAGTGTAATTTGAGCGTATCACCAAGTCCATTTGGCGACTCGCCTAATGGCCATTACCTCGCCTAAAGTTCTAGTGTGCCAAGCCCTGAAGGAAAAAATCAAGTTGGCGAGAGAAATGGGCAGTCGGTGGATCGCCGAGTGGTTCCGCGATGTAGTGTTGGATCGCCCAAAGTTACAGAACTTAAGGATGATGGAGGACAAATCAAAAAGGCGATGAAATGGACCAAAGGGCGGATCACTGAGTTTATCGGTGAGCTCGACTTACTGCACCGAATGATCATTCGCAGCATATTTTAGGTGACTATAAATAGGTTTTTGAAAATTTAGAATCTATCTTTTTTTCATCAAATTTTGTTTTGAACATTCATTAGAGTAATTTTTGAGTTTGAACTCTGAGTATTGAGACCAAGTTTTCCTTACCTTTGAAAAATTGAACATTTCCATTTTTGAGAAATTGAAAGTGGGTCTTTGAAATTCTTCAATTTGGACCTTTATAAAGATGAAATTAATCTTACCCAGTTGATGGAAACACAATTTGGTAACGATTTCTATCTTTTTATGATGTCTAGCGAAAACTCCAATTCTCGGGGTGTGTTTATGGGCTGATTTAGCAGATGGGTATTGCTAGTTGTTAGTTTAAATGGTGTTTAGAAATGATTTCAATAAGTAATTATGGTTAGATATAAAGGATTGTATTTGCAAATGCAGTTCTACCTTTGTGTTTTTGGCTTGCTAAAGATAGAGGTTTTAAAACCAAGATTACTGAATTGATGGTCTGTGGGTATTGGGTTGTCATGGG
Source organism: Solanum commersonii (assembly GCA_029007595.1). Lineage (NCBI taxonomy): Eukaryota > Viridiplantae > Streptophyta > Magnoliopsida > Solanales > Solanaceae > Solanum > Solanum commersonii. Next base: position 31,764 of record JAJTWQ010000054.1, read on the forward strand.
TTCAACTCGTGATAGTGAATCCTAAATCCTTTTCTACACATTCAGCTCGAGAGAGTGAATGAACTAAAGCGTAGGCTGTTTTTATTTGCTTGCTTGTTGGTGTTTGAGAAAAACCAACTTGATTTGGGGTAAATTATTCGAGAAAAAGTTTATCCCCACTAAAGTCTAGCTTAGTCACTGATTTACATCTATTTACTAACAGTTGCAATTACCCATTTGTCTATATTAGCCTATAATCGAATCACATCCCAAGAACCTGTCTCATTATTGTCAATTTCATGTAATTTGTTGTTGTTATAACTGATAGTTAAAACCAAAACCCCCTTATTTGACATTTGTGTCAACCCCTGATTTACATTATGTCTTTATTCGATAATGTCTATTCCTATGGTCAACTTGAACATATTCTTACTTTCCTATTGAATATTAAATACGGACCACTCCATGTGGGATTCAACCCCAACTCCTTTAGTTGGGTTATTATACTGACTAAAGATCGTTGGCGCTTAGAACTGGATTAAGTATCCTTGAAACGTTAATCAAAATGGCACCGCTGTCGGGGAGTGGTGTTGGTTAAGATTTTTTAGTTAAGTTGAATTTTTTTCTTGTTAGTTATAGTTGAATCTACTTACTTTTAGTTGTGGTTTGTGTGTTACTTGTTTAGAATAGAAGAAAAGAGTATGTCTTGTAGAAACGGTGACCAAATGGACCTCTCTCCTTTGAGGATGATGATTCTTAAGGATAACATCCTAAGTTTCAGACAACTGGAGGGTGAGTCAATCCATGAGTTGTGGCTGAGGTTTAAGGCCCTATTGCAGTAGTGCCCAACTCATGGAATTCCAAATAATATGCTTCTACAGGGGTCTTGGTCCCGAAAATAGAATAGTGGTGGACCAAATTTCTCTAGGTGGTCTTATCCGACTACCTTATGCAATAGCAACCCAACTCCTTGATCACATAGCCAAGATCAACAAGGAGACAGAGAAAGACCAAAACTTGGCCACATTGTTGGGTTAGCTGGATATCTTGGCCAAAAGGGTCAAGGAATTATAAGTACTCTACCAAAGAAAAGATAGGTACATTCCCCCTCACGAGCGTCGAAAGACAAATGAACATCAGGGTAGACAAATATAAGAGGTACTCTTACTCATTCTTCACAAAGTCAAAGAACACGATAGTGTGTTGAGAGAGATAAGAGAGAATGTCTTGAAGTTGAATCAGATGACAACCTCTCATTCCATGTTCATTCAGCTTCTAGAGTCCCAAATGGACCAAGTGTTGTCTTGCCCCTACCAATAGCAAGAAGGTGGGTTGCCTTGTGAAAATGAGGCAAACACCACTAATGAAAATTAAGTGGGGACTTGTGTCGTGCCTCGATGTTAACTAAGGTACTTCTTGGAAGGCATCCCAAGGTTTTATTGCTTTATTTTTGTTTTAGAAATAATCGTGTGTTGATTGGTGAGCAAAACGTTCAGTCGACGACTCGCCGAAGAGGTTGGCGAGCCCGATTTGGACCGCCGTTGGACACAAGTCATTTTGAAATTGGAGTCTGTAAAACTTGGCGAGCCCAAGAGCAAATTGGCGAATCGCCGACGAGGTCAGCGATCACGACTTAGTCCGCCGTTTGGATCCCCACATTAACTGGAGGTCCTGTAAAACTCGGCGAGGTAAGTGCCCACTCGGCGTGTCACCGAGTGGGTCGGCGAGAAAAATTTATGTCATTGAATAGGCGAGAACTAGATGGTTTTTAAAGGCCAAAGATTTAAACTTTCAAACCTTTTCATTTTCCCTCACTTTTGAACTTCGAAAACTCACACCCGCACAATATTTTTTGTATTTTTGCATTTTTATCACATTTTAGACATCGAGTTTGTGTTTGGAGTTGGATATCGTTGCCGCCTAGCTTTACAACTTGCTTATTCGGCTTCAGAGGTTGGTTTTTCGAACCCCGAATCTATATTTAGCAATTTTTACTCCTTTTTGATGAATTTTTATCGTAGTGATGTGTGTTGGGTCTCTCTAATTCGTAATTGTGTATGTGTACCTATTTTAATTCGAATTTTATGCCTAGAATTCCTTTAGTGTGATTTCCCAAATATTTTGTGCCTTAAAATTGATTAAATTGTTGGTTGTTGCTTAAATGATGTTGGGTCTAGTTGGGTGAAATGTAATTACCCCGCATTTGTGCTAAATGACGTATTTTCCCCAATGATAGAGCGGTTGACATCATTCTTAAGGGCAGCAGTTGTTAAATGGCCAAATTTGGCTAAACGAGGAGAAGTCTAAGTATCCCGGGGGCATGGGTGTATTGGGTCTAGGTCTAATTAAATGGGTGCATGTTTTGATTTTATTTTTGAGGACTGCGGGGTTGAATTTGAAAGTTGGGGTTGAAAGTAGAAACGTTGGGTTGTTTGGCGAGCTAGGTAGAGCTCGCTAAACCACTCGGCGGTTCGTCGAATCCCCCTATATCGCCCTTAATTTCATGCTTAATTAGAAATTAGGTTCTGTAACTTTCGACGCGAACCCACTCGGCGACTCACTAAAAGCCTTTCTTGATCGCTTTTTCTGTTCCCCTAACCTTTAGAAATGCACTGTAACTTTCAGCGGGCTAGTCCTTGCTCGCCGAATGCTGTCGGTGATTTGCCAAATGGCCCTTCCCATCGCCGACATGCCATTTTTCTGAGAAAATTTTGAGCCATTCCTTTCGGCGAGCCCAATTTGGCTCGCTAGAGCGATTCGGCAGTCTGTCTGCAGCAGTTTTCCTGCATATTTGCTTGAACTATTTCTAACTCTTTTTGATGTATTTGCAGATATGGCGAAAACCAACTTTGACATGCCACCTCGTAGAAGAACACGGGGAATAACTATAAATGAAGGAGGATCCAACCCTCATAAAAAGGGAAAAACAGAGCCTCCAAAGGGAGGAAAAGGCAAGGATAAGAGGCCCGCTACTGAGGCTCCGGAGCACAACTCCAATAGTGAGGGCTCCCAAGCAGTATTTTGTGAGCCGGATGACGACCAATCACTACAATCCAGGCGGGGTAAGATCCTTGCTAGGTCTCGCTATGACTCATCAAGAGCTTCAACAACCTCATCTCCAGCAGATACTGTGCCAGCCTCGGCACCTCCTGTAGCTCCAGTGGCACCTGTGGTTCCTCCCCGACGCAGACTATTTTGGAGGAGAAGCTACTTTCTACGGAGGGCATTTAGGGTAGATACTCTAGGGGTGAGGGAGACACTCCAGTATCATCACTTAAGCAGTTTACCAGGCCCCATGGACCCTATGTTTCTACATGGGTTCTGGAGTTTTACTCGGCGTATGGTGACCTCTTTTGTAAGAGTAAAAAAAAGGTCAATGCCTTCAGACTAGTATGGTCCATCATGGTACGGGGGACAGTGGTGCACTGCAGCCGTGATCACATCAATGCGGTACTTGACAGAAGGTTAGACTTTGACTACCCCAATCTAGCTACCACTACAACATCATTGGATTAGCTCAAGGGCTAGATGTCTCCCCTCATCTCAGACACTACTTCGAGGTGGATTGAGGAAGGAGTCCCGATCGAGAAGAAGGACTTGAGTGTAGCTGCGCAATATTGGTTTGGATTCGTTAATAACTCCATTATTCCGTCCCAGAATGAGTCCATCCTCTGCCATCCTAAGGCGGCTTGCCTCGGGTTGATTATGTCTAAGAAGAGCATTAACATGAGGCTTATCATAGAACATGAGATGGCAAAGAGGGCCAAGCAGTGACAGACATCCCTTCTCTTCCAGTGCTGATTACAGAGTTGTGCTAGCGTGCTGTAGTCCCTCAGGATGCGACTAGAGATATTGAGGCTACCCCTTCATCCTCCATTGACATCCGGCGTATTGAGGCCGAGTACACTCGGGAGGAGGCCAATAGGAGGAGAGCATCTCCAGTGGAAACATATCCGGAGTTGGAAATTGACTCTATAGCTGTAGAGGCATTTTTGCCTACTTCAGCCTCTGGCCTTCAGGTATATCTGCTCTTACTTCCTCTTCCCAAGCTCTTAGTGCCTCTACCTCTTCCCAGCCCGCTAAGATTACTCAGGCTATGATCCTGAAAATGGGGCACCTAGCCCATTCAGCTGATGTGAGGGCTATCCGACTAGAGGCATTTGTCTCATGGATGATTGAGAGTGTCATCCTTGCTGCACTGACCCTTCTTCGGACTTCCATTGACACTCTCACTGTGAGAGTTGAGGCTTGTGATAGTAGACATGGGGAGACTTCTGAGGTTAAGGCTTTGAAAGTCGAGGTTGTGGACTGAGGAAGGGCGTGGACTATTTGAAGTCCACTGACTTCACTTCCCTATTGGAGGTAGTTGATGATGTTAATGCCCCGATGACTTCTGAGATTCCTCCAGTTACCATCGGAGATGATGTTCGAGCTAAGGATGGAGCTAATCCCGAGTCTAAGGCTGAGACAGATGAGGAGATGCTTGGGGTTGCTGAGGATGTTTCTTACGAGGGCCTTATGGAGATTGAGTAGGCTATGGTCGATGCAGATATGCATGCTTCTTTTGTAGATACACCCTTAACTGACCTTAGTGGAGCTGGTACAATTGATGTGACCCCGAGCACTGATGCCCAAGTTCATAGTGTTGCATCGGGCACTGATGCCCTGACAGATGGAGCGACTGTGTAGATAGGATCCCTCTTTACCTCCCCATCTATCTTCTTTTATTGATATTTTGATTTTTATTGCATTTGAGGATAAATTGGTTTTTATTTGTGGTGGGGTGAGGTATTTCTATACCTACCTCTTGTTTTGATGATATTTTTTTTGTATATATTGGGTTTTGTGATACATTTTGTGTTTTTGCACTGTTTTTGTGGATGTTTGAACTTGTGGCTCCTTATTTTGAATGTAAATGATTTTGGACCCTTCTGAAAATTTTGTGCCACGTCTTGTGTATTTATTTGTGGTTGTTTTTGTGCAAATTTGAGTATTGGTCTTGTTCAATACCTATGACTTGAATAGTGCTCTCAATAAAAAAAACATGAATGTGCGGTCACGATGAGGTCAAGTAAAGTTGCATCGACAATATGTGAACTTTTTTCATCTTGTTGTGACTAGCTGGTTATCGAATGAGTATCTTGTGATGAACATTGCACACTAGCGAAAGTGTGGAGTCTTGTTTGACATTGGTGTCAATGCATTATGTGATGAGCTTACCGTGAACCATATGTGATGACACCTAGAATTTTCCCCGTTGGTTCGGTTTACTAAGTGATGCAAGCTCTTGAAATGATCTTAGGCAACAAATTTTAAAGAGTGAAACAATTTGACATTATACCTTTTTGTGGCCTACATTGTGAGTGTTTGAATTTCGCCCTTTGAGCCTTACCCTTTTTCTTGGAAGAAACTTGATGCAATTGTGATCTTTCTTTATCCCTTCACCATTAGTCCTCATGAGATGTGGTTGGTTTTAATAGACAACTTAGGCCTTGTGTGGTGAAAAGAGAAGGTAAATCAAGAAATGCAAAGAAGTCCTCCTTAATCCATGGTTGTGAAAAATATGGAACCCCTCTATACAAAAAGAAAGAGAAAAAGAAAGGAAGAATGAAAAAAATTGAAAAAGTTTTGAAATAAAGTTGAAAAAAGGAATGGGGTGTCCAAAGTTTCTTTGAAAATGAATAATGGGGTGAATTGGAAAATAATGATAAAAAGGGAAGGAAGTGTTGTTCACACCACATTTATTGAGGATAGCAGTCACTGAGCCTAAATGACCATACACTTACACTTAGCCCCGTTACAAGCCTTGAAATTGCCTTTTTGATCTTGAGTGAGCTTAAACAAGTGTTGATTGGAAAATAAGGGCAAACCTATAGGTGGTGTCATGCATGTGTTCATCTTTGTGAGTGTGAGTGTTGATCCTGATTCTAGAGCTATAAATTATTGAACCATTGTGTGTGAATATGGAATCATTCTTTGTGTAAGGGCATTTGAATACCTTTGTTGAGCTTGAACTTGCATTTGAATCAAGTATGGTGAACTTGAGAATCTTTGATAATGGTGAGTCACAACTTGAATCTTTGAGTGCACAATTGATCCTTGCATGAGTAAGTTGAGTCATGTTGTGTGTATTCACGATTGAGTCTTGTGTAGTATTGTTTGAGACATCCTTTTTGAACTACTAAACTTGAGTTTTATTTTAGGACAAGCAAAAGTTTAAGGTGGGGGTGTTGATTAGTCCGAGATTTGGACTCATTTAGGGCTTTATTTGGATAGATTTTGTGTCCTCAAATGCTTATTTTGTGCTAATAACTGATGTAAAATCTTTGATTTCCAGCTATTTGGATTTAGGAACAATGCATGGACTCTAACTTGCAAAAAGGAACGAAGCGAGCTGAAAAAAGGAAGAAAAGGGAGCCTGGTGATCGCCAAGTCCATTTGGTCACTCGCCTAAAGTTCTAGTGTGCCAAGCCCTGAAGGAAAAAATCAAGTTGGCGAGAGAAAGAGGCAGCCGGCGGATTGCCGAGTGGTTCTGCGATGCAATGTTGGATCGCCCAAAGTTAAAGAACTTGAGGATGCTAAAGGCCAAAGCAATAAAATGATAAAATGGACCAAAGGGCGGATCGCCGAGTTGATCGGTGAGCCCGACTTATTGCGCCAAATGGTACTTCGCAACATATATTTGGTGACTATAAATACATTTTTGAACATTTAGAATTGATCCTTTTTCCATCAAATTTTATTGTGAACTTTCATTATATTAATTTTTGAGTTTGAACTATAAGTATTAAGACTAAGTTTTCCGTAGCTTTTAAGAATGAAAGTTTTCCATTTTTGAGAAATTGGAAGTGGGTCTTTGAGATTCTTCAATTTGGACCTTTGTGAAGATGAAATTAATCTTACCCAGTTGATGGAAACACAATTTGGTAACGATTTCTATTTTTTTATGATATCTGGCTAAAACCCCAATTCTTGGGGTGTCATGTGATTATGGGTTGATTTAGCTGATGGGTATTGCTAATTGTTAGTTTAAATGTTGTTTAGAAGTGATTTCAATTTGTAATTGTGGTTAAAATTAAAGCATTGATATTGCAAATGCGGTCCTACCTTCGTATTTTTGGCTTGCTCGAGAGAGAGGTTTTAAAACCAAGATTAGTGAATTGATGGTCTGTGGATATTGGGTTGTTATGGGTTCTCAACTCGAGAGGGTGAATCCTAAATCCTTTTCCACACATTCAACTTTAGAGAGTGAATGGACTAAAGCGTAGACTGTTCTTATTTTCTTGCTTGTTGGTGTTTGAGAAAAACCAACTTGATTCGGGGTAAATTATTCGAGAGAAAGTTTATCACCACTAAATTCTAGCTTAGTCACTAATTTACAACTATTTACTAACAGTTGCAATTACCCAGTTGTCTATATTAGCCTATAATCAAATCACATCCCAAGAACCTATCTCATTATTGTTAATTTCGTGTCATTTGCTGTTCCTATAACTGATTGTTAAAACCAAAACCCCCTTATTTGACATTTGTGTCAACCCCTGATTTACATTATGTCTTTATTCGATAATGTCTATTCCTATGGTTGACTTGAACATATTCTTACTTTCCTATTGAATATTAAATACGTACCACTCCATGTGGGATTCGACCCCAACTCATTTAATTGGGTTATTATACTGACTAAAGATCGTTGGCGCTTAGAACTGGATTAAGTATCCTTGTAAGGTTAATCAAAATGGCGCCGCTGTCGGGGAGTGATGTTGATTAAGATTCTTTAGTTAAGTTGAATTTTGTTCTTGTTAGTTATAGTTGAATCTACTTACTTTTAGTTGTGGTTTGTGTGTTACTTGTTTAGAATATAAGAAAGGAGCATGTCTTGTAGCAACAGTGACCAAATGGACCTCTCTCCTTTGAGGATGATGATTCTTAGGGATAACATCCTAAGTTTCAGATAATTGGAGGGCGAGTCAATCCTTGAGTTGTGGCTGAGGTTTAAGACCCTATTGCAGTAGTGCCCAACTCATGAAAATATGGTGTTCCATTTTGGGGAGGTGGGGATGAATCGAACTATTGAAGAAGTTCTTTCCAATATGAGAGTGTAGGCATGTTCAATAAAAGGAAAAAGATGCCCGATAGTGATTACTTTATTCCTAAATCATGGAACTTCAACAAAATCAAGGAAATATTTTTACTTGTCAAAGCCGAATGGGTTGATATGATAAGCTCTCCAGACCAAACATTCCACTTTGTAGGCTTTATTGTTGATTTGAATGTGTAAGGGCCTTCGAGAAATTCAAATAAGAGTTCACTTCTGAGCAAACTTGGAAAGAAATGCGCTTTTGCTTTTGCGGTATGCTTGTTGGGTCCATAGTCTTTCCTCGGGGCCATTATCCATTTGAGTGTGGTAATGGCCACTCATGCCATTTTTTGTGGGGTAAACATGGGATTGGCGACCTAATATTACACTTTGGCACCTATGATTGTTGTCGACATTTATAGAGCTTTGGATAAGTCTCAAAGCGTAAAGTGCTCTTTTCAAGGTTGCAACCTAATACTCTGTTGGCTGATGAAACACTTGCTTAAAGTGCATAAGACAAAAGAACCAGATCCTAAAGTTCGAACAAATAAATTTTCATTTCATATTATGTGGCTATATCTTAACCACTTCAAGAAAAGGGAGGGTCAAGAATTTTGGTTTCCAAGGCTTGAGGGGTTAAGAGATGAAAATGTGCAATGGGCAATTGATGATATTGTTATAAGAGAACCGTACTTTGAGGTGAAGAAATCATTTTCTTGGTATTCACCGGATTGAGAGGGACCCGATATTATGCTCCCTCTCGAGTTCTGAGGCAATTAGGAGGTAAACAAGGTTTCCCTCAAATTGGAGATATGAATAAATTTGCAACGGACCACAAGAATGGCCAAATCGCTTTTTCCAGAATGATCATTGGAGAATGGAAAACTCGAAAGGTGATGGGAGACCCAATTCCAAATAGATTTTGACGCGAATACAGTGGTGAGTACAAAGAATGGTTGAAGAATAACCTCGTCGTAACCATCAAGCCCAACCCAAATGTCCCTCATTGTATCAAAGACATTTACTCTGAGCATTAAGTTCTACTCCACCTACTTCAAGAAGAGCACGAAGAAAATGAGTTGGCCCATCAACGCCGACACTTAGAGGATGCAAAGGTCATAGTCCAACTGAGGAAAGAACTAGGAAAGGCGAGGCAATATTCTGATTGCATGGAACTACAAATCCAGACCATAGAGAGGACTGAGTATGAAGAAAGAGCTCAACTAGCAGGAGATCATTTTTGGATGAACATATACTTCATTTGGCAAGAAGTTGATGCCGCCAAAAGAGCAAAAATTGATAGAGGACCAAGGGCGATTTTAAGTTTGTCATCATCTCTAACGTGAGATCATCACTTGTATTTATACTTTGTTTTGTTATTTGTGTTTCTAAACTTGTATCTTCATGGGATATGTCAATAGTACCATGATAAGTGTAAGCTATCAAAGATACTTCATCTAATACAAAGCATCATCAATCGTTCAATAGTAATACAACCCAACTAGTGAGTTCGGGTCGAGTCCCAAGGGAGCGGTTTGTACTCAAGAATCAATAAAAAAGCATAAATATTCTCTAGTTAATCATAGCTAAAAACATTTATGAAGAAAAACATAGTTTAAATTATACGGTGACACAAGTGTCAAATATCAAGGGGTTTTGTATTCAGTTATCAACTAAAACGACAAATAGCGCGAAAATATGAATATGGAGACGGGATTCTTGGGATATGATTGAATTATGGGCTAAGGTAACCAACTGGTTAATTGCAATTAATAGTAAACAACTGCAAATCAGTGAATAAGCTAGACTTTAGTGGGGGTAAACTTTCTCTTGAACAATTTTCCCCGAATCAAATTGGTTTCTCTCGAACACCAATAAGCATCAATGAAGCACAACCTTCGCTTTAGTCCATTCACTCTCTCAAGCTGAATGTGTGGAAAAGGGTTTAGGATTCACTCTCTCGAGCTGAACCCCTGACAATCCAATACCCACAGACCATCGATTCAGTAATTTTGGTTTTAAAACCTCTCTCTCGAGCAAGTCAAAAACATGAAGTTAAGATTGTATTTGTAACTATAACCCATTAAATTCAACCACAATTACAGAACGAAATCATTTTTAAACAACAAATAAACTATCAATTAACAATACCCAACAGTTAAATCAACCCATAATCACATAATCACACCCCAAGAATTGGAGTTTTAGCTAGACATAGTAAAAAGGTAAAAATCGTTAGCAAGTTGTGTTTCCATCAACTGGGTATGATTGATATTGTCTTTACAAAGTCTAAGATGAAGAATCTTTAACTCCCATTTCAAATTTCTTAGAAATGGAAATCTTCAAATCTTCAAAGCTAAGGATATATTGTCTCTCTATTCCGTTCTAACTTAACTTCAAAAACGGAAAAATATTATGTTTCCACAAGAGATCAGATACTAAGCTAAAAAATTTAAACGAATATTTATAATTGTCAAAAAGTGTGCTGCGGAGGTTTAATCGGGATCGCTGATCAAATCGGTGATCCGCCCTTTGGTCATTTTCATCGCCGTTTTGCTTTTGCCTTCAGCATCTTCAGGTTCTGTAACTTTGGGCAATATGACACTGCATCGCGGAACCGTTCGGTGACTCGTTGATTGCTCATTTCTCTCGCCGACTAGATTTTCTCCTTTAGGGCTTGGCACTCTAGAACATTAGGCGAGACCCTGGCCATTCAACGACTCGCCTAATGGGTTAAGTGATCCTCAGGCCTTCTTTCCTTTGTTCTTTTAGCTGCCTTGTTCCTTTTTGCTCAATAGTGACCATACTTTGTTCCTCAATCCAAATACTTGAAATTCAAGGATTTACATCAGTTTTTTGTACAAAATATGCATTTGAGGACATTAAATCTATTAAAATAATGCCCTAAATGAGTCCAAATCGTGGACTTGTCAACACCCCAACTCAAAATTTTGTTTGTCCTCAAGTAAAACTCAAGTTCATCAGTTCAAAAAAGATGTCTCAAACAGTGCTACACAAGATTCAATCATGAATTCACACAAAAAGACTCAACTTACTCATTGAAAGATCAATTGTGCCCTCAAAGACTCAAGTTGTGGCTCACCATTATCAAAGAATCTCAAGCTCACAATACTTACTTCAACTGCAAGTTGAAGCTCAACAAAGGTAATGAAATGCCCTCACACAAAGAATGATTCCATATTCACACACAATGGCTCAACAATTTAAAGTTTCGGAATCAAATACAACGCTTACTATCACAAAGATGAACACAGCGTATGATTTCACCCATAGGTTTGCCCGTATTTTCCAACCAATATTTGTTTCAACTCACTCAAGATCCAGAAAGGTCTTTTCAAGGCTTGTAACGGGGTTAAGTGCAAAGTTATGATCATCTAGGCTTAATAGCTATAGTCCTCATGAAATGGGGTGTGAACAACACTTCATTTCCTTTTCTTCATCATTTTTCATTACGTGCTGACAAGTCATCCCATTATTCACCTTCCATGGACTGTTGGAAACCCCATTTCTTTTTGCATTTTCACAACTTTATTCCACAATTTTTTCTTTCTTTTTCTTTTTCATTCCTTTCTTCCTTTTTCATCTTTTTTTAAGTATGGAGGGGTTCCATTTTTCTCAAAACATTGGTAAAAGGGGACTTTCTTGCACTCCTTGATTTGCCTTCTCTTTTCACCACACCCCAACTTAGGCTTTTGGCCTAAGTTGGTTATTCTAACAAACCACAAATCACGAGGATTACGGGTAATGGATCAATAAAAGGGTCACGATTTCATCAAGTTTTTTCCAAGAAAAGGTCAAGGCTCAAGGGGTGTTCAAGCAAGGGTTACACACTCACAAGGTAGGCCACAAAAGAGGTATATGTCAAATTGTTTCACACTCTTCAAAGTTGCCTAAGATCATATCAAGAGATTGCATCACTTAGTCAACCAAACTAATGGGGCAAATTCTAGGTGTCATCATGCATGGTTCATAGTAAGCTCATCACACAAGGCATTGACATCAATGACAAACAAAACTCCACACCTTCGCTAGTGTGCAATGTTCATCACAAGAGACTCAATTCGATACTTGGCTAGTCACAATGAGATGCAAAGAGTTCACATATTGACTATGCAACTTCATTTGGCCTCATTGTAGCTGTACATTCATTTTTGTTCGATTATGAGCACTATTTAAGTTATCGGTATTGATCAAAACCAATACTCAAATTTGCAAAAGAACAGCCATATTTAACATAAACAAGAGGTGGCAAATTTTTTCGGGAGGGTCAAAAATCATTTACAATTAAAAACACATAGCCACAAGCTCAAACATACCACAAAAAGCGGTGCACAAGACAATTTCAGCTCAAAACCCAATATATATAAACAAAACCAATATACACAAAAGGTGGGCCTCACCCCACTATAAATAAAGTCATTTGTCCTCAAATGCAAACAAAAATATCCAAAAGTTAAAATAAAGTAAGATAGAGAAGGAGGTAAAGAGGGGTCCTGTCTAATTAGTCACTCCATCAGGCTGGGCAACAGTGCCCGGTGCATCAATCTGAACTTGGGCATCAGTGCCTGGGGTCACCTTAGAAGAAATAATAGCTGCACTAGGGTTCGCCAAGGGTGTTTCCGCCAGAGAGGTCTGCACGGCTGCATCTATCATGGCCTCTTCTGTCTCATTAAGGCCATCATATAAAACCTCCTCAGCTACACCATGTATCTCCTCATCCGTCTCCACCTCAGACTCAAGATCAGTTGCCTCCTCAACTCTAACCTCATCTCTGGTAGTGGTCGGAGGCATAACTGGGGAATCTGGGATCTTCACCGTCCTGAAGATCATAGACATATTAGTGGACTTCAGCTGGTCTACCTCTCTCCTTAACTCAGCAATATCGGTAGCTACTTGGCCATCGGTAGCTACTTGGCCATGCTCACACATCGCTATCCTTATCGCCAGGGCATCAATGGTAGCGCTCAATGGTGTCACAGAATCAGCAGGGCAGTCTGAATCTTGCCTGAAATGGAGGCCTCGAGTCTAGTAGCCTTACGATCGGCATAGTGGGAAAGTTGCCCGATCCAGATTAATGAAACCTGAGTGAGCGGGGTCCGGGATAGAGCAGTAGCAGCAGGTCCAAGAGGCAGTGCAACAACAGAAGAACCTAGAGTATCAGAAGGGACAGAGATAAGGGTACCTTAAGGCCCATGGGCCGGAGTAGGCAAAGATGCCTCTGCAGGTAGTGAGTCTGTGTCCACACCCGGGGAAGAGTCCATTGGGGTTGCCTTCTTCTTCTTTTTCGCCTCACCCTTCAAATATTCTTCCTCAATCTTCCAAATATCAGTAGAGGATGTGGGAATCACTTTCACATCCTTTTTTGCATCTCTAGGAATCCGAGCCCGTCTGTACAACTTAGTGATCAATACCGGGAAGGAAAGTGAGGTCTGGTGCTGCTTGGCCCTCATGATAATCTCCCGTGCGATAGTTATCCCCAAATTTAGTCTCGTCCCATCAATGATACAGCCCAGACAGGGTGCCTTGGCATGGCGGAGTATAGTAACACCACTCCCAGGTAATTGCAATTAATAGTAAACAGCTGTAAATCGGTGAATAAGCTAGACATTAGTAGGGGTAAACTTTCTCTCGAACAATTTACCCCGAATTAAATTGGTTTCTCTCGAACACCAATAAGCAGCAATGAAGCACAACCTTCACTTTAGTCCATTCACTCTCTCGAACTGAATGTGTGGAAAATGGTTTAGGATTCACTCTGTCAAGCTGAACCTATGACAACCCAATACCTACAAACCATCGATTCAGTAATTTTGGTTTTAAAACCTCTCTCTCGAGCAGGCAAAAAACACGAAGTTAAGATTGTATTTGCAACTACAACCCATTAAATTCAACCACAATTACTGTACAAAATCACTTTTAAACAACAAATAAACTATCAATTAACAATACCCAACAGTTAAATCAACCTATAATCACATAATCACACCCCAAGAATTGGGGTTTTAGCTAGACATAGTAAAATGGTAAAAATCGTTACCAAGTTGTGTTTCCATCAACTGGGCTTGATTGATATTGTCTTTACAAAGGTCTAAGATGAAGAATCTTCAACGCCCACTTCAAATTTCTTAGAAATGGAAATCTTCAAATCTTCAAAGCTAAGGAAATATTGTCTCTCTATTCAGTTCTAAGCTCTTAACTTCAAAAACTGAAAAATATTATGTTTCCACAAGAGATCAGATACTAAGCTAAAAAATTTAAACAAATACTTGTAGTTGTCAAAATGTGTGCTGAGGAGGTTCATTCAAATACTTTGGTCATTTTCATCGCCATTTTGCTTTTGCCTTCAGCATCTTTAGCCGTTCGACGACTCGCCGACTGCTCCTTCGCTCGCCGACTAGTCCTTTCTCTCGTTGATTAGATTTTCTCCTTTAAGGCTTGGCACTCTAGAACATTAGGCGAGACCCTGGCCGTTCAACGACTCACCTAATGGGTTAGGCGATCCTCAAGCCTTCTTTCCTTCGTTCTTTCAATCGCCTTGTTCCTTTTTTGGTCAATAGTGACCATGCTTTGTTCCTCAATCCAAATACCTAAAATTCAAGGATTTACATCAGTTATTGGTACAAAATATGCCTTTGAGGACTCTAAATTTATTAAAATAAATCCCTAAATGAGTCCAAATCGTGGACTCATCATACCCTCCTAGACTATGACCGAAATCTTAGAGACACACCTTAACTAAACCAAGGCCCTATTACCCTTCGAACCCATTTTTTTGTAATTTGGTACACCTATTTAGATTACGTGGCATACAAACATCTCCCATGCGCCTCAAATACTTGGAGTCATTGATGAGTCACTGTATGTATATATTTTTAACCCGAAGTGTGTCAAATAATAGTATAGAAAGATGTCGAACACACAGAGATTGGTTTGTCTACAGACGTTTCTTGTTTTAATTACTATTTAAGAAAATCAAGAATAGTTGAATGGTGAATTAATTAATTTATAAGACAAAAAGTAAAGAAAATACTTTAGTTTTCGCAATATATTAAAAGATGTTGGGGATCTTGACTTTACTCAATATTTCTATATAAAGTAAATTATTTATTCCTAAATTTATATTTCTCATAAAAGTATAAATATCTCTCACTATTATATTAATATATTATTACTGAAATTGAACAATTAAATGCACTCCTCTCTGTTATACAATTTAATTGCCAAAATAGTAAAATTTAAGAACAAGAAATGTGTACTTGAACTAAAACATATTCTCCTAAGTAAATCTCTTTCGATTACCTTACTTGTTATAACTAATTATTACATTATTCTCCTCTCTCGATTACAAATAGGTATATTTTTAATTATAACATAAAATAGATAGATATCATTAAAGTATTAACAATATACCAATACTCCAATTAACGGTATTACTTCTTCCGGCTCTCTCAATTACAGAATTAGTAATATGTTAATATATAGTAAACAATGGATATATGTTAATAAATTTAAAAACATCTAACTATAAAATAAATAAAAATTAAATCTATAGCTTAAGCTCACACGCGTAAAATTTAGAAATAATACTACTAATGAATAGAAAAATCAAGATCCGTCATTTTCCCAACACAAAAGAAAATTACTCCATAATAGAATGGTACTACTAAAGAAAATAATGTTCTTCATTAAATAAGAAAATAGAAGAAATATTCAAGAAGATTAATTCTCCTATTTAATTAAAAGTAGGAACTAGAATAATTTTCAACAACAAATAACTAAAAAATTAGTACAAGAAGAACTTAAAGAAATATATGGATTGTTTTGTTTCTGCCCCTCTCTACTACTTTAGCAACTTAGTCCTCGTGTTATTGGTCATTCTCTGAAGATGGAAATCACCATTTTCTCTTAATTTTTCCACTTGCAAGTTGATATTTTTGACAAAATTAAAATGGTATGTCAAATGTAAACCAACATTTGATGAAGATTTTCATCTAACTTTTCTTTTTCTTTGTTTTCCATTTTGGTGGCTACCATGCTACTACATTTTTCAACTTTTATTTTCCATATTTGTTGCATCTTTCTTTCATTTATTTATTTCTTACTTGTTTTTCTTTCCCTTTTTAGCTTGTGGGTTCTACACAAAGAAAAATATGTCCAACTCATTTCCATATTGCTCAATTTCCCGTTCCTCTCCTTCCACAATTCTTTAATATCTCCATTTGTGTTGGATAATTTCTTGTAAATCGGCACTTGTGTTTCTTTTGCCACATATTTACTTAGTTGATGTTTTCTGATTGTATTGAAACATTTTCTGCAAAGAAAGATTAAAAATATTAGTATGAAAACTAAATAACAACTTAGAATATATATGATATTTTTCTCTTATCAGTCATGAAGTGTTCCACGTAAGCCAAAAGGTGTATAAAATTACAAAACAAATGAGTTCAGGGGATAATAGGACCTTAGTTTAATTAAGGCGTGTCTCTAGAATTTCTGTCATAGTGTAGGGGGTACTTGTACCTTATCCCTCCTCATTATGATGTTTTGTCAAGCATTTTTGGGTTTTATAAATGAAAATATATTAGGGATAATGGATTGGATTAAAAGGCATACACATCCTTCAATTCGTTAGGGGGCTACATATTGATTTAGGACGCACAATTTGTATGCGACGTGTTATAATTGTTTGTGTGAATATGTTGCTTTGAATAAGGATATTCTAGCCCACCCTTTTATCCATTTTTTTCTAATAAATAATCCCCATAAGCACAAAAAGTAATTCACTATCAAAGTTCGTCCAAAATACTCTTTGAGTCTTAAGTTTCTCAATCAAATTTGAATTCCATTACCAAATCCTAAAGCCTTACTCTTTTAACTCAGTGAAAGGTTGAACTTGATGCCAATATGGGGAAAAAGATCAGAGCATTGGGGTTGAGGAAACCGAAGAGGTACTGATGATGAGTCTGTACCAAATTAATCAATAGATCCATGAAGTAGAGAGAGACTCAGGAAGTGGACCTGGCCAACGTGATCGCGCTAGAGAATAGTATTGAAATGGATGCTAAGATTGAGAGCATTAAAGGAAAGTTGGCTAAGATTGACGAGTTGATAGCCATAACTTTAAGAAAAAAGAATGACAAAACCCTTGAGATTAGGAAGTTTCACGAAGAATACTCCTCCACTATATAAGGGATTGACATGACTGTTGCTGAAAGAAATAAGTCTAAATTTGATAAGAATAAATTCAAAGAGGGAACTGATGATGCGACCTTTTTCTAGAACGACTTATAGAAGGGGATGAGAAGATCACCTTTAGGCTTACTTTCGGGACTATGACTTGGGTCCCAAAGTCATTTCATGTGCTACCATTTATCAAACCCTTCGTGCTATAGGCACCCTACATCCCATCAAAGGATTTAGCTATAACGTTGAACCCAAAGATGCACACAAGAAGTATGCTTAGCATCAAAATCAGAAGGGTCACACTACAACGAATGCATGGAGCTGAAGACTATAATTCTTGACATGGTCTATAATAGAAGAATCAATCACATATTGGGCCCTCACACCATTCTTGTTTGCGATCAAGTGAAACTTGGCATGCCAATCACAAATAACATTTTAATCCACTGTTATGATACAACTTTTGCGGAGTCGTATCTGAACATCTACTACAAGTTAGTTCAAAGAACAATCTTATCCCCTACCAAAAGGAAAGAAAACATAGCCTTCGCCCTCTAGCGTGAAGACAATGAAATTTGTCCCTAGCGTGACACCAAGGGTCACGACATCGAGAAGTGTCTCACATTCCATTGTGATTTGGAGTTCTTGGTCAACAAGGAAAAGATCAATCTTACGTTACATCTTGGATACCAGTTTGGAAAATAAGCGTTAGGAAAGGCAGAATACGTGTTTCTAGAAGTTTTTCTTATTGTCTGTTTTCAATTTTCCTGTAATAAAGTCATGAATGAATGAAGTATCAACTATCCTCATACAAAGTAGAGCTACATAGGGAATGAATTCTCTTTTGTGAGATACATAGGTGGCCTTTCAAGGCCCGACCCCTATATTTGAATTTTTTTATTTTTTACCTTTGGTATTACAAATATTTGAGATTACATATCTATCTGCATCAACAAACATTAAGAGAGAAACAAGAAGACCTTGGCTCAATGCAAATCAACCTTCCTGACTCTTTAGCCAAAGCTTGAATGGGAAGCCTTGGAATGGTTCACCTGCCAAGACATGAAGCAGTGCTCTAGATGGAATGCTTTAGCTAAAGACTTTATTAAAAGATTTGGTTATAACGTAGAAATCATTCCAGACAGATACTCTTTGGAAAATATCAGGCAAAACTCCACCAAAATCTATTGTGAGCATGCATCCGGGTGGAGAAAAGAGTCCATCAGAGTTCAATCTCCCATGTCTGAAAAAGAGATCGCTGAAGTATTCGTGCGCATCCAAGAGCCAAAATACTTGTCATGACCCGACTTCTCAGGTCATGATGGCATCCACTACACCCCACTAGTAGGTAAGCCTAACCCTTAGTCCAGAGCCATAAACAATTGACTATCAAGTGGAAGCCAACTACAAGAAGCATAAAGTTCAAAACAAGCGAAGAAATGGTAAACAATATAGAGATACAAAATAGAAACCATCCCAAGACCTGGCATCAGCCAGTAGTTCAGCATCTGATCCAAAATAAGAGTATAAATATTTTATAAATACAATATAAGTACAAGATGTCTCCCAATACATTATAATACGATGCCTAATATACAATAGATGGAAACTGGCAACTCTGAAGGCCAGGAGCTCACCCTAGTCTCCGAACTCCAATTTGCTCCGCACGATGATAACACTTAAATGTACTATTTAAAACCAATTAAAAGAGACAACGGTGGTCATCAATAAAAATACCTAACGAAGAGTTGAGGTCGAATCCCACATAGAATGATATATCGTAGAGAATTCAATTAAGAAATTTGGATTGTAAAATCATTCATTTGTAATAGTAATAACAAATGGGTGAATGATTCCACTAATTTAACAAAAGGATTTGATTATCAATGGTCACAATTAAACTAAAATTACCAAATCTTCAAGAAATAACAAGTACTCTAGGGGTGCAGGGATCGGAAATCAATGTCACATAAGGGTAATTATGCTGCTTTATAGTGATGAACATTCATGAATAGGCTAGGTCATCCTCAATGATGCTAATCTTCTTTTGATCTTATAGCATCCTTGTATAGAATCTCCGTTTTGTCTCATTTGTATGTCAATCTAAACAACCAAATAACTTACTCTATTCTCTCTTTTGATGCAAAAATAAAGCAAATGGATTCGACCCATAACCTCTATTTTTCAAGCAAGTAGTAGACATCAAACCTAAATTGCTAGTATCAGACTAATCACCTAGTCCAATCAATCTGTTTTGAGTGTCAACCAGAGATCGTAAGTAGGAATTAAGTTTGCAACCTTAACCCATAAGTTAACCCCATGCTAATTGGCCTAAATTCATGTATGAATAGCAAGAAAAAATAGCATAACACAATAGCCACTACATTAAATCAACACCCAACCCCATAATTGTACCCCTAGATCTTGGGGTCCACCACAAAAAGCAAAGAAATTATACCTTCCATGAAAGCAACCATGGGTAACATGAAATTAAGCAATTACAAGCAAACCCACTTTGAATTCAACTTCAATGTCACAACCCGAGTCTACACCCTGGACGTGGCTGGCACTTGAGAATCATTATTGGTCCCCAAGCGAACCCTCATCCTGGTTGACTATATGCGGAAGACTAACTCCAGCATACAAAAGCTTAAAACTGAATTAAATTCAATAAACTCAAATACTCAATCTTTAAAATAATCTGAACAATACTCAAGAGATAAACTTAGAGTTTGTAAAAAAAAAAAAACTCAAAGAAGATACCTGTTGAAAACTACTCAACTTCGTCTATCTATGAAGCCTTTACTATTACAAAAGGATATAAGGACAAGACTCACGACATCTTAAAACTACTAACTGTAAGGTAAAGGTAAAGTCCTACAGAATGTAAGAAGCTCACCAAAGCTGACTGGAATATCACACGACCTTAATGAAATGCCTGTTGATGATCTTGAATACTTGTATCTATATCATGAAATGATGCAAGCCAAATGGCTCAGTACATGGCATGTACGAGCATGTAAGGAGAATTCTAAAGCATAAACATAAGGTTGAACTGGTGGAAAAGAAACATACTTACCTCTTCTCAATTCACTCAACTCAAAGAAACAAAGTTCAACTTAACTCAGAGAAAATAGGGCTCAACTTAATAACAAGATATTCAACTCAGTGAAATATGGTTCAACTCAACAATAAGATACATAACTCTGAATACTCAACTCTGGATACTCAACTCTAGATAAAGCAACAATAAAAGATGCAATATATGGAAAGCTTTTAAAATAGTAGATAGCAACTCAATGTATTGAAAAATACAATAATAACTCAGTTTGTATATAAAAGTACAAAAAAACTCTGTGGGAGATTCTCTAACTGACAACCATCACTATGAGCTATGTGATGATACATCGTCTAGCCCATGCTGCCGGAATTGTCCTATATTTTTCCAGGGTATAGAACCTACTACTAAATGGATCCACTAGTCTATGCTAAAAATCATTAAGGAATCATCTAAAAAGTATGACCCTTTCTACCCACTTTGGCTACATGGTTTATGGGGACTATGAGTTGTATGAACTTTCCCCCATATCGGTGCTCAATATTACTCCCAAAATATACTAGCTCATATGTTTTTAAGAAAACATAACTCTTTCTGTGGTTTGAGATAATTTCTCAAACTACCCTCTTAAAAGAGGTAACTACTCTTGAAATAACTTTTGAACTCATAACTCATTTAGAAATGTTAGTTTCTCTTTTATCAATGTAAAAATTAAAGACTCTGGGAATACATAGTCCCCTTATATTCATACTTGAAAACTCTTTCTCTTAAAAGAGATGGTACTCAGAACTACTCATGAAAGCTCTTTTGGAAATCGATGTTTCCTCTCTGCTTAAATGTAAAAACATTTACTCTTGGAATTACTTAGCTCCCATATATCATTTTAAATAAAATGAACTCAACTCTACTCTTCCTCAACTCATATGCTCAAGTCTTAAAACAAATTTAAAAAGGTTTGCAAAAAACTTCTTAAAATAGGGTTCATGCCAAATTATGGATGTGAACTACTCAATTCAAGGTTTTCAATAACCATACATAGAACTCAATACTCAGAACTCAACAACTTCATAACATATGGACTAAATTATACTACTCATCTTAAGAATGCTCAACTCAGAGGGTTCATGCGGAATTATGGAAATGAACTACTCAACTCAAGGACTCAATAATACTCCTCATTTCGACACTGCTCAACTCATAGGGTTCATGCAGAATTATGGGCATGAACTACTTAAATCAAGGACCTTCATGAGTAACATATAGTAGTCCCATGATTAGGAATATAATCCCAAAATGATTAGGAACTCAATACTAAAGACTTAGAACTTGAAGATACTACTCCTCTCAAAGAAAATCAAGTTATGGAGTTCACGCGAAATTATGGGCATGAACAACTTAACTCAAGGATCTCGATGATAATGTTGAATCATGAATACATTCTCTTCCTTCTCATAATCACTTACTCGAGTCTTGAAAAAATTTAAAAGGTATTGTAGAAGACTCCTCGAAAAGACTCAAAGGGACTTTCTCAAACTTTACTCAAATTGATAGTTGATCTTGAAAGATTCACAATATAACTCAGAGACTTTCTTGAACTCTACTTTTGACTCTTCCTTGAATTTAAATTATGAATTCAAGGATCATGACTTGATATATAGAATTTCGTAATGATTGGATGTAGATTGGATAGTAAAAATCACTAAGAGAGTGAAGCATGTTTTGAAAGATCGAATACGGAACAAAGAAGGGAGGCGGAAAGAACCTGATGTCCCTGGCACATCAGTGGCGCACCGCACCAACCCTCATGTGATTGAGGCTGGTCTGGTGCGCAATGCAGGCACAGGGCGCCAGCCCCTCAGGCAATACTGGGGTGCGCTGCCCCAGCCACGATCCAGACGAATCCGACGAACTTTTCTTCAAACAAATTCCAGCCCAACCTCATATAAACAAGAATAATTTCCTCCAGACTCTTTTGGATCCTTAAACCCAACCTAATTACAGATAATTCTACACCAAAAATCCACCTAGAATAACACTTATTCGCAACTCTCACCTCAAGAACTAAACAAGATTATCACAATACTCAATCTCATGAATGAAATTTGTAAAAGAAACTCATGATTGGTGTGAGGGTGAACAAACCCAATGTTTACATCACTATTCTATTCAAATAGGGCGAAACGTCGCGGTGACTCAAAAAATAAATAAATAATTAATTCTATTTCGAAAGAATTTAAGAACAAATGAATTTTAAAAGAGTCGCCACCTAATTTTAGTAAAACTAGGAAACTAATTAATTAATCTACGAAACCAAGATACTCTAGGTAAGGGGTTTGAGTTATTCCGAAGTGAAGGGGTTAGGCATCCTTCGAAATCCACAAATGTGGGTCCCGACTGAATTCATTTTTTTTCAAATTGAGGATGAGAATAAAATAATGTACAAATATAATAAACATGCAATATACACAAGTAATATGATAAAACAATAATATAGGAATCGGCCTAAATTTGCATACCGTCAACAATATACAATATAAATAGGAGTATAATTCGAACATAATTCGAATAACTTCAATAGGAAGCACCTCCGGTTACCTGTAAAGACACTTAGTAAAAGTGATAGTTATAAATAAATATGAATAAAAATAAATGAATCAAAAATTAATCTAAAAATAAAAATCCGTCTTAGGAACATGGGAGGCCTTAGAAATCGACGGTAATTTCTTTATCGGCCAATTTTATCATAAAACTTATATGAACTTAAACTAAATTTCCGTCTTTTAAAATGGGGAGGTCTCCAAAACCAACAGAAAGATTTTCTCATTGGCCAATTTTATCATAAAACTTATATAAACTTAAACTAAATTTCCGTCTTTTAAAATAGGGAGGCCTCCAAATTCAACGGAAAATTTTTTCTCATTGGCCAATTTTATCATAAAACTTATATAAACTTAAATAAATTTCCATCTTTTAAAATGGGGAGGCCTCCAAAACCAACGGAGATATTTTCTCATTGGCCAATTTTATCATAAAACTTATATAAACTTATACTAAATTTTCGTCTTTTAAAATGGGGAGGCCTCCAAAACCGACAGAAAGATTTTCTCATTGGCCAATTATATCATAAAACTTATATAAACTTAAACTAAATTTCCGTCTTTTAAAATTGGGAGGCCTCCAAAACCGACGGAGAGATTTTTTCATTGGCCAATTTTATCATAAAACTTATATAAACTTAAACTAAATTTCCATTTTTTAAAATTGGGAGGCCTCCAAAACCGACGGAGAGATTTTCTCATTGGCCAATTTTATCATAAAACTTATATAAACTTAAACTAAATTTCCGTATTTTAAAATGGGGAGGCCTCCAAAATCGACGGAGAGATTTTCTCATTGGCCACTTAACTTAACACTTTTTAAATACAAAATCCAATAAAAAAAAAACTAAGAGAAACAAATTCAAATAAAAAAAGATAACATAAAGTAGAAACACTGACCAAATATTAACAATATAACTCACTCAGAATTCTTATAAAAATAAAAATGTGTGACATCTATTTTAACCTAATTAACAGTGGTCAAACATAAATAAAAATGAAATAACAGTAAATAAATAAACTAATGAGACAAATAGTGAGCATACATAGTGAAATATTACGGAGAAGATGAACTTTCAATAGAAAATACTACAACCTCATAAACAAAGTCAAACCCACCCAACAAGCATATAACAAATTTAGAAACTAAAATGCCAAATAATAATAATCTTTACAGCTTAGGATATCACAAAATCAATTTTAAATGTAAAGCAATCGCAACCCAATATGCATATATAATTCAATATAAACAATATACTACCACTACTACTACTACTAATAATAATAATAATAATAATAACAATAATAATAATAATAATAATAATAATAATAATAAAATAAAGAAAGTCACACTAACCAACACTCTTTCATTTAATTAACAATTATAAATCATCACTGTGTCATTTTAAGAAATTGAGAGAAAACATACTATTATTAATTAATAATAACTTTAGTATTAGTCACAAATAAACAAACTAATCAAGAATTTTAGCCACAGATAAACAAACGAATTAAGAATAGATAATCACAATAGTCAAAATAAACTAAACAAAATAATGGATGCAAACATCACTCATGAACACTAAAACAGTAAACACAGACCTTAATAAAAAGAAACAAAGTAATAAAAGAGAAAAAAGTTATCGATCCCGGAGTTTGAAATTTCTGATTATTGTGTACCGAAGTCGGAGCCACTCCTTTGAGGTGGTGCTTGTTGTTGTTGACCCGTTTGGAGTGCAATTTGATGGTTTTGGGTCAGGGTTTTGGTCGGAGTTCGCTGGAAAAAGGGGAATCGTTTGGTCGTCTGTTTTCTGGTGTGGTTCCGATGCTTTGGATGGGTTGGTAATGGGGTGTGTGGTTGTTTGGTTGCCGAAAAAATGGAAAAATGGAGGGGTTTCGAAGTGGTAGTTCCAGCAGTTGGTTTGGGGTCTGGCGGAAAAGAAAAATGGAGTGGGTTTTAGGTGAAGATCTGGTGGTCTTTTCTTTAAGGATGAACAATGAAGGAAAGAGAAGGAAAAAAAAAGAAGGTTTTGTATTGCCGGAGCTTCGCCGAATTCCGGGTTGGTGGTGACCGAAAACCCCTTTAGTGAATAAAAATCTGAAAAGTTTATAACCATATTCTAAAAAATAAATTCACCACCCTTGACCTAATAGACAAACTATTCTTTATATAGGGAGTTGAAAACTACAATATCACTATTTTAAAATGGTGAGTTAAAATTACCGGTCAATAAAATATCTATGTATGAAATATTTTCTATATCAGAATGAATTTTTGGATTATGCAAAATATCAAAATGAATATTAATAAATGTAACAGATAAAAATGAATATTTAAAAAAATAAAAATAAAATATATATATATATATATATATAATGAACGTAACTAATGACATGTAAAAATGCAATTTTAAGATTAACTGATAAAAGAAAAATCCTAAATTTTGATAAATAAGGATAGTTATCGATAAACTTATTTAAAATTATAAAAAAATTATTTTGAACTATTAAATAAATGAAACTTAAAGGTTATGAATTTTTCAAAATGTTAGGCTAAAATTAGATGTCAACAGCTGTCCCTTTTGTTGAATATGATTGATGAAAGAAATCGTGGACAACGAAAATTGACAAACCTGATTTTTGCCGAACACATGACCGTTATATAGAACTACGGTTGGAATGTGGTGGAAGTCGATCCCGTACTTGCCTCCAAAAGGTTCCACGATGTGTTGCGTCCTTGTAGAAATAGTCTGCACCTGTGGTTCAGCTGAGAATGCATCATCTTGGATGTTCTCGAAAAAATAAAGATGAAACTCATTAGTAGAGACAAAATTCTAGGAAAAAGGTAGCATCTCTTACGATACAACAAATGAAGATGATCCATTAGTAGGATAAAAATTCATGTCCATCGGTAGGACAAATGAAGATGATGATCCATCGGTAGGATTTTGAATGTATGTCCATCAGTAGAACGAATGAAAAAAGATGATCCATCGGTTGGATTTTGAATGTATGTCTATTGGTAGGACGAATGAAAAAAGATGATCCATCGGTAGGATTTTGAATGTATGTCCATCGGTAAGACGAATGAAAAAAGATGATACATCGGTAGAATTTTGAATGTATGTCCATTGGTAGGACGAATGAAAAAAGATGATCCATTGGTAGGATTTTGAATGTGTGTCCATCGGTAGGATGAATGAAAAAAGATGATCCATTGGTAGGATTTTGAATGTGTGTCCGTCGGTAGGACGAATGGAAAAAGATGATCCATCGGTAGAATTTTGAATGTATGTCCATCAGTAGGACGAATGAAAAAAGATAATCCATCAGTAGGATTTCGAATGTATGTCCATCGATAGGACGAATAAAAAAGAGATGATCAATTGGTAGGATTTTGAATGTATGTCCATCGGTAGGACGAATGAAAATTCTTTCAACACAAGTCTCCTCCGACTTGAACATGGAATAGATAGGGTGCACATCCTTCACCTCCGAATAGATGCGACTTAAATGCAAATATCTTTCAATGCAAGTTTCCTTCGACTTGAACATTGAATAGATAGGGTGCACATCATTCACCTCCGAATAGATGCGACTTAAATGTAAATATCTTTCAACACAAGTTTCCTTCGACTTGAATGCTGAATAGATATGGTGCGCATTATTCACCTCTGAATAGATGCGACTTAAATGCAATGGCCTTCTCGGCGAATGAAAATGCAATGGCCCTCTTAGCAAAATGAAAATGCAATGGCCCTCTTGGCAAATGAAAAATGCAATGGCCCTCTTGGCAAATGCAAAATGTAATGACCCTTTCAGCAAATGAAAAATGCAATGGCCTTCTTGGCAAATGAAAATGCAATGGCCTTCTTGGCAAATGAAAATACAATGGCCCTCTTGGAAAAATGAAAATGCAATGGCCCTATTGGCAAAATGAAAATGCAATGGCCCTCTTGGCAAAATGAAAAAATGAAATAGCCCTCTCGGCAAATGAAAAATGCAATGGCCCTCTTGGCAAAATGAAAATGTAATGGCCCTCTTGGCAAAATGAAAATGCAATGGCCCTTTTGGCAAAATGAATACAATGGCCATTTTGGCAAATAAAAAATGCAATGGGCCTCTTGGCGAATGAAAAATGCATTGGTCCTCTCGGCAAATGAAAAATGCAATGGCCTTCTCGGCGAATGAAAAATGCAATGGCCTTCTCGGCAAATGAAAAATGCAATGGCCTTCTCGGCAAATGAAAAATGCAATGGCCCTTTCGGCAAATAAAAAATGCAATGGCCCTCTCGGCAACTAAAATGCAATGACACTCTTGGCAAATGAAAAATGCAATGGCCTTTTCGGCAAATGAAAAATGCAATGGCCCTCTCGGCAAATAAAAAATGCAATGGCCCTCTCGGTACCTAAAAATACTATGAAAAATGCAAATTATGGATGACCCAATGATTTTCCACTGTAACGAGGTGGATGAATCGATGATTGTCCATTGTAACGAGGTGGATGGCTCGATAATTGTGCAACTGTAACAAGGTGGATGGCTCGGTGATTGTCCAACTATAACGAGGTGGATGACTCGATGATTGTCCAACTATAACGAGGCGGATAGCTCGATGATTTGTCTTGAAAGTGTCACCGCTTCAATGTTTTCACATGTTCCTGTACTTGAAAAGGAACAATTAGTAGACACAATGTAGTCTTAGCTAGCGACTTAGTCAAGAAACCTTGAGAAAAGATTCTTTAAAAGAGAATGTGTACAAAATGTCTGATCACTTTGACACATGTGAGCAACCAACATTTTTATTCTTGACCATTTTGTGTTTATTGTGACTCATGTCTTATTGGGGATTTGTACGAGGAGTTGTTGGCTCGCCATGACAACGCTGGAGATTTGCAAGTTTACCTTTAACTTCAAGCGATGATGGATCATTTGAAGTTTACTGTCAAGCTTCTCACAGTACTTGTTGGAATTTTTAAGGTCTTCCTCAAAAATTCTGTCCCAGTTAGAATTTTGGGACAGAATTTTGGCAAATCTTAAAATGATCTTCAATCTTGACTTGCTGGAGATAGCACCTTTATTGTGATTTTTTAAGATATTCTCAAAAATTCTGTCCCAGTTTTTATTACAAGGAGAAAAGAACATGACACTGGGTATATGATCGAGCCGTTGTGACGCCTACATATCCTGTTGAGCCAGAAGTCAGGTCAAAAGTCATTCCAATCCTATAGATGATGAATGCTGCAAAGAATCTGAGACAAGATCATCAATAGAAAATGTACAATATGAACATGATGAAATAGGAAAATGATATTCCTTGTGATATTCAAAGCCTAGAGATAAAAGACATGCCACGTTTTTTAGACGGACAACCCAATGAAGTAAAATATACGTTTCACACTTAAGAGGTTAGCCTAATGTCACGTTTTACAACGGACAACCAAAAAAAATGCAATTTTTTTTTTGATGGAATGAATCTTAAAAGGAATGTTTTGGAAAATATTAAAGAGTGAGTGTTTGCTCCCCTTTTTTTTCCTTTGTTTTTTGTTTTGTTTTTATTTTTTTTTATTCTTTTTTATTCTTTTTTATTCTTTGAAGAATAAAGATGTGAAGAGATAGTCAAGTCTTGACTACAATTGGTACCAAGAGTTAGGATCGCATGTTAATCTTTTTTTTTCTTTTTCTAACTAAGATTGAATTCATGGTAACTCTCACAGCTTCAAGTGGTACCTTAAACATACTTAAGTATCAATATGATTTATTCATCTTTCTTCAAACAAAGATTTTCAATTATACCAATTCCCATGTTTCAAGTGCCCTCACAAAAAGAAAAGTCCTATTTCACACATATTTGAAGCGTTTTATTATAGGACATTTTTTGAAGTCCACTCACACTCACAAGAATGTTCAATGCTTGCAACTGTGATACCATATGCTTGACCCTTATGTAAATCTCCATTAATGTGAGAACATTTGGAATGAGATCATGTAGGACTTGTTATTGGCTTGTAATGTAGGCTTAGGGATGAGTAGAATATAT
The DNA here is from genome assembly GCA_029007595.1 of Solanum commersonii. Taxonomy (NCBI): domain Eukaryota; kingdom Viridiplantae; phylum Streptophyta; class Magnoliopsida; order Solanales; family Solanaceae; genus Solanum; species Solanum commersonii. The sequence continues at coordinate 60,723 of JAJTWQ010000054.1, forward strand.
ATTTGGGATAAGAGTGATTTAATTCCTTCTTGAGCATCACAGTGAATTTGTGCTTCACTTTTGATGATTGATACACCTTTGGCATTTGATCCTCTTTATTGTCCCCTATTTTTTTTTTCCGACTTCTTTTGAATTATTATTTGTTGGATTTTTCCTTTTTCACCCCTATGTTTTGAAGTTTTCTCCTCTTTTATTGGAGTTTTTTCCTTATCATCTTTCATTGACCTTGTAGGGGTGTATTTGTCTTTATTTATTTCTTTCCACCTTCCCTTTTTTTTCTTTTTTTTTTTTCTAGAAGTCGTTTTTTGCTTTCTTGACTTTAGGGGACTTTGTATATTTTGCCTTTGGCAACTCCAAACACGGATCTTCTTTTATAATTTGCACATCTTCGGTGCGCTCAAGAACATTGGGCCAAGAGAGAGATAGTGCAGGTAAACACTCAGAAGGGTAATGGCTAAGATGTGGTTGTCCAAAGAAAGGTTTCAGGCTCAAAGTGGAGAAAACTAGGGATTAATGTCATTTGGTAGGTTTTGAAAGGCACAATCGGGTCAAAGAAGGCCTACAATCCTTTCCCAAACCAAACATAACTCATAATTTTGCCTCGATAAACATGCAAGCCAAGTTCTAGATTAACAGTGCGATGTAATTGAATTTTGATCTAAAAGCTCACCACATAATGCACATGAAATCATGAGGTTGGTTTTATTCTTATCTTGAATACATGCATGAGAATTTTCAAGCATCACAAAAATATAAATGAGAGGCACCAAAAAAATATATGGTGTACCACAAAGTCAGTCATTTTCATCATATCGAATATTTTTACATGCTCTTAATTGCATTGATCCCATTTGAACTGAAGACATGACTATTTAATATGTACAAAACAATTTTTTTTCTTTTTTGAAAGAATGAATAAATATCGAACCCAAAAAGGGTTGTCTACTTATCTCATCAAGATGAGAATCAAGTGTGCGTAGTTCATGTAGATATGTCTTTGAAAATATGCATAAACTATTTGATTTTTTTGAATTTAAAAGAATGAATACCGAACCCAAGAAGGGATGCCTATGTATCCCACCAAGATGAGAATCATGTTCGAGTAGTTCGTTCAGATATGACTTTGAACATATGCTCACAATATTTTATTTTATTTTATTATTTTTTTTAAAGTTGAAAAAAATGAATACCGAACCCAAGAAGGGTTGCCTACGTATCTCACCGAGATGAGAATCAGGTGTGCGTAGTTCATGCAGATATGAGATAAAATAATTTCAAAATTTAGGCAAACTTAGAGCGATTTATTGTATCCCCTTGACTATCGGTCTTTGTGCTTTCTATTGAATGTGGTCTCTCATTTTTCTTACAATAATCACTTGTTGTTGTATATTTTTTTTTTTGAATGTCTCTTGAAACTGTGTCTTCTCTCAATTATTCACGAGAACCAGACATTGTTATGACCATCCCCGACTGTCGTCAGGAATGATTTTCCTGCAAAAATATGAGAAATGTGTGAAAGCAGGGCCAACATGCAAAAAAAAATAAAAAAATGAATGAGTGCGACCTCATAGTCAAAAACTCTCCTGATTTATCTTTTTGACTTGATATTAATGTCTTGTGAAATACAAAACTCGAATTTCGTGAATCCTCTTGTCCCTAGCAACTTCATATGAATAATGACTTTCGAATTTTGACATAAATCAACCTCTCACAGAAGAAAAACTCGAAAGGTAAAAGTGTTTGTTCATGTTTATAATGGATAATACAAAATATCACACAATGAATTAATTAAACAGATAGTCACTACTTTAATTGAAGACAAACTCAATTATATCACATAATATACATATAGTTATTGCGTGTGCTATACAAATATGTGACCTTTTTGTACCAAGGGTAGGCCTACCGATCTGAAGAATGCATAACACCATTTGACAACATTCTATTGTCCCCAAAAAATTAAAATCTACACAAGCATCATAAATAAATTGAATGGGGATACATAATAGGAAAAAAGAAAACAAAATAATCGATCTCACACAGGGGTACAATCCTATACTAAGCATCCATCTCTAAATGTCAACGTCTTCAGATGCAATGGTAATTTGATCCTTCTTTGACTCGAACAAATTGTTAAACTCCCTAACCCAATGAACATTGTTTTGTAAAATGACGTATACATTCTTCAAATTTAAACAGATACGAATGATTGTCTTTTATTGACCAATGGGCCAAATAGACACAAGGTAAACTTCTAATGGGCCCAACACGCATTGGGTGTTAGGTTGACTTAGTTCAAAATGCACTAGAAATCGGGATTTGATTTCGCTCTACGCTAGTTGACTAAGAGTGGCTTTTGAAAGACCAAAACCCCAAGTGGACAACTTAGGCTGGAATTCACAACAACCATTGGACGCATGTCGTACCAATAAATCGTCGATCCTTCCGAAAAAGGATTGAGTATAAAAAAGTTCGACTGCGATTCCGCAAAACCATCCTTTAATATACTATACATACAACAGAAATATCATGAAATGCAACGATAATTTATATACAGTTTAAACAAATAATGAATAAATAACAAGCATAATATACAAATAATCAACAAAATATACAATATATGATGAATAACATAATAAAACAATAACTCCTCAATTTGAAAAAATATACTCATAATGGTTAGAACCTTTGTATCCCCAGCGGAGTCGTCATTCTGTTTACATCACTATTCTATTCAAATAGGGCGAAACGTCACGGTGACTCAAAAAATAAATAAATAATTAATTCTATTTTGAAAGGATTTAAGAATAAATGAATTTTAAAAGAGTCGCCACCTAATTTTAGGAAAACTAGGAAACCAATTAATTAATCTACGAAACCAAGATACTCTAGGTAAGGGGTTCGAGTTATTCCGAAGTGAAGGGGTTAGGCATCCTTCGAAATCCACAAATGTGGGTCCCGACTGATTTTTTTTTTTTTCAAATTGAGGATGAGAATAAAATAATGTACAAATATAATAAACATGCAATATACACAAGTAATATGATAAAACAATAATATAGGAATCGGCCTAAATTTGCCTATCGTCAACAATATACAATATAAATAGGAGTATAATTCGAACCTAATTCGAATAACTTCAATAGGAAGCACCTCCGGATACCTGTAAAGACACTTAATAAAAGTGTTAGTTATAAATAAATATGAATAAAAATAAATGAATCAAAAATTAATTCAAAAATAAAAATCAGTCTTATTAACATGGGAGGCCTTAGAAATTGACGATAATTTCTTCATCGGCCAATTTTAATATAAATTTAAACTAAATTTCCGTCTTTTAAAATGGGGAGGCCTCCAAAACCGACAGAAAGATTTTCTCATTGGCCAATTTTATCATAAAACTTATATAAACTTAAACTAAATTTTCGTGTTTTAAAATGGGGAAGCCTCCAAAACCGACGGAGAAATTTTCTCATTGTCCAATTTTATCGTAAAACTTAAATAAACTTAAACTAAATTTTCATCTTTTAAAATGGGGAGGCCTCCAAAACCGACAGAAAGATTTTCTCATTGGCCAATTTTATCATAAAACTTATATAAATTTAAATTAAATTTTCGTCTTTTAAAATTGGGAGGCCTCCAAAACCGACGGAGAGATTTTTTCATTGGCCAATTTTATCATAAAACTTATATAAACTTAAACTAAATTTCCGTCTTTTAAAATTGGGAGGCCTCCAAAACCGATGGAGAGATTTTTTCATTGGCCAATTTTATCATAAAACTTATATAAACTTAAACTAAATTTCCGTCTTTTAAAATGGGGAGGCCTCCAAAATCGACGGAGAGATTTTCTCATTGGCCACTTAACTTAACACTTTTTAAATACAAAATCCAATAAAAAAAAACTAAGAGAAACAAATTCAAATAAAAAAAGATAACATAAAGTAGAAACAATGACCAAATATTAACAATATAACTCACTCAAAATTCTTATAAAAATAAAAATGTGTGGCATCCATTTTAACCTAATTAACAGTGGTCAAACATAAATAAAAATGAAATAACAGTAAATAAATAAACTAATGAGACAAATAGTGAGCATACATAGTGAAATATTACGGAGAAGATGAACTTTCAATAGAAAATATTACAACCTCATAAACAAAGTCAAACCCACCCAACAAGCATATAACAAATTTAGAAACTAAAATGCCAAATAATAATAATCTTTACAGCTTAGGATATCACAAAATCAATTTTAAATGTAAAACAATCGCAACCCAATGTGCATATATAATTCAATATAAACAATATACTACTACTACTAATAATAATAATAATAATAATAATAACAATAATAATAATAATAATAAATAATAATAATAATAAAAAGCAAATGCATGATAATATCGGTAAAATAAATCAACAACTTAAAGAAAGTCACACTAACCAACACTCTTTCATTTAATTAACAATTATAAATCATCACTGTGTCATTTTAAGAATTTGACAGAAAACAAACTATGATTAATTAATAATAACTTTAGTATTAGTCACAAATAAACAAACTAATCAAGAATATTAGCTACAGATAAACAAACGAATTAAGAATAGCTAATCATAATAGTCAAAATAAACTAAACAAAATAATGGATGCAAACATCACTCATGAACACTAAAACAGTAAACACAGACCTAATAAAAAGAAACAAAGTAATAAAAGAGAAAAAAGTTATCGATCCCGGAGTTTGAAACTTCTGAGTGTTGTTTACTGAAGTCGGAGCCGCTCCTTTGAGGTGGTGCTTGTTGTTGTTGACCCGTTTGGAGTGAAATTTGGTGGTTTTGGGTCAGGGTTTTGGTTGGAGTTCGCTGGAAAAAAGGGAATCGTTTGGTCGTCCGTTTCCTGGTGGGGTTTCAGTGGTTTGGATGGGTTGGTAATGGGGTTTGTGGTTGTTTGGTTGCCGGAAAAACGGAAAAAGGGAGGGGGTTTTGGAGTGGCAGTTCCAATAGTTAGTTTGGGGTCTGGCGGAGAAGGAAAATGGAGTGGGTTTTAGGTGAAGATCTGGTGGTCTTTTCTTTAAGGATGAACAGTAAAGGAAAGAGAAGGAAAGAAAATGAAGGTTTTGGGTCGGGGTTTTGTATTGCCGGAGCTTCGTCGGATTCCGATGTTGTGGTGACTGGAAACCCCTTTTGTGAATAAAAATCTGAAAAGTTTATAACCATATTCTAAAAAATAAATTCACCACCCTTGACCTAATAGACAAACTATTCTTTATATAGGGAGTTGAAAACTACAATATCACTATTTTAAAATGGTGAGTTAAAATTACCGATCAATAAAATATCTATGTATGAAATATTATCTATATCAGAATGAATTTTTGGATTATGCAAAATATCAAAATGAATATTAATAAATGTAATAGATAAAAATGAATATTTAATATATATATATATATATATATATATATATATATAATGAACGTAACTAATGACATGTAAAAATGCAATTTTAAGATTAACTGATAAAAGACAAATCCTAAATTTTGATAAATAAGGATAGTTATCGATAAACTTATTTAAAATTATAAAAACATTATTTTGAACTATTAAATAAATAAAACTTAAAAGTTACGAATTTTTGAAAATGTTAAGCCAAAATTAGGTGTCAACACCCAATACTATGGATGCTTACATACCTCTTTGTATAAAATCCTTGGCAAAATCCCTCGAAGAATCGCAAAAATCTTGAACGCTCTTCCTTTTCCCTCTTTTCCTCTTCTTGAACTCCTTTAAAAATCCTAAGCGTATTTTAGGAATAACTAAAACTGATTCTAATCAGTTTAGACTCCTAAAACCTTACAAAAAATGTTTAAATCCGATTGGGTAAGGAAAGGACCAAAATACCCCTCATATTTTTGGGTAACTTTCCTTATTTGGATAACTCAACTTCAAACGGATATATCTCCCTCATACGAGCTCGAAAATTAGCAAACTTGGTGGAGTTGGAAAGAGGATTCCAAGACCTTTCATTTGATATCCTATAGGTCTCCTAACTCATACTGTGCTAAAAGTTATGGTCGTTTGAAGTTGACCCAAAACTTTAAAAGAACTTAGGAATGACTCGAATGAACTCCCTTCTAAAACCCTAAGCGTATTTGGATTTATGAAAACTGACCCATATCAGATTTGTCCCCAAAATATTACTAAAATTTGATTTAAGCTGATTGGGTAAGGAAAAGACCAAAATACCCTTCATATTTTTGGGTAACTTTTCTTAAATGGACAACCTGACTTCAAACGGGCATATCTCTCTCATACGAGCTGGAAAATTAGCAAACTCAGTGGCGTTGAAAAGAGGATTCTAAGACCTTTCATTTGATATCTTATGAGCCACCTAACTCATCCTGTAATGAAAGTTATGGTCGTTTGAAGTTGACCCAAAACTCATACTTAGCATAACTTGCAAAAATTTCCAAATTTACTCATTCCAAAAATAATTTCTTTCTAATTCTAGTTCTTTCTAAGGTGGGATGTTACAGTGATACATCTAGTGACCTTAACACTTAAGAAAATTTTAAATTCCTCGACAAAATCCTACTCACAACGAAGGATGGTTCAAGTCTTAGCTCAAAAAAATATGGGGTGTTACATTCAATTTGTCAATTTCAAGAGCAAAGTTGAAAAACCCCAAAAACTAGAAAGTGTTTTTCACAAAGTAAAGTGTTTCTCTCTCTAGAATATTCACAAGTTCCTTCTTAATTTTCAACTCTCAATCTGAAAGTTTCTTTTTTGCTTTCTAAGCTCTTTTTCTCTCTCTCTCATTTGGGCTATTTATAGCTTTCCAAAACTCAGCATTCTACACTTTGAACGACTGTAGTCAGGCTCGCCAAGTTTCTTTGGTGAATCGCCAATTATGTTTCAGCTTGCCTTGTCTTGCTCTAGGCTTCAAAAATTTCGAACATCAGTCAGCGACCTCGTTTGAGTCTGCCTTTTACATTCGGGGTATCGCTAAGTACCACCTTAGTTTTCCTTTCGAGCCTTCAATTTTTCTCCTTGAACTGTCACTTTCGGCGATGGTCAATAAGGTCGTCCTTCTCATTCAACGAATCATCTTTTCCTTTGGAGTTTGACGACTTGTCTCGATAAACACAAGTGTTGTGCACTATCGCTTTGGGCGAGTTCATGCTCACTAGGCAATCCACCATTCTTGTTTGGCGATCATCAATGTATAGTTTGCACTTTTTTTACATTTTTGTCAATTCTTTCAAACATTCATCCTTGCCTTGTCCATTAGCCTTCATAGCTGCAAATCATCATATTATAATCAGAATATGACATAATTAGGAATTGAGGACACTAATTATTGAGCTAAATAGGCCTCAAATGAGTGCAAATCTACCACTCATCACACGAATCCAAAGCAACGATGATAACTCAAACTAGAATTTGTAGGGAGCAGGAGTGTAGTATGAATACAAAAAATGGTACTTAGTAGGCATCGACCGACTGAGCTCAAAGATAACACAAGCATAAACAACAAGTAATAAGAAAAACATATCACAAATAACTAAATAGGGGATGCTAAAGTAAACATGCAGAATAGAACAGAGACAAGGTATAAGAAGTAAGAAGCTGAGTCAAGAACGTACCTGGACCACAAGCCAACAACCTACTCATAAGCAACTAAGAAACAAAGTCAACCAACCAGGGCCACCAGGGCCCACAACCACAATTCTAAAGTCAAACCTATCAACGAACAAAGAAAGATAACAAATAACAGAATATAGTAAAACAATAACCTAGCCGGACCCTCATAAGCCCGGAAGGTACAAACAAGAAACATAACCTAACCAGCCCCTATAAACCAGATGGTACAATCAACAAATAAGTATATTGGTGATAGGAAATGCATATGAGTACAGAGGATGCAATAGGACCATCCAGAGAGGTGCCATGAAACTTGAGCTCCCAGCCCAAGTAACCATGACCACAGTCAACTCTCACCCTAGCTAGTAAGAGTGACAAATCATTCCAGTCTTCCAGCCAGTCAGTCCACTCTCAGCCCAGCTAGTAAGAGTGACTCGGGTCGTGTCAACTCCGAAAGGATCTGAATATATCAAGGCCACTTATCCATACATTCCACTCCTTGGGGAGTAAGCTGCCTAGCTAGTAAGAATAACCTGGGGCGTGTCGACTCTAAAGAGAATCTCAAAGTAGCCAAAATCATGCAAGAAAATGTGTCGAAGCATCATCTAGTCAAGTAAAAACTAAGTAAATCATAGATGCCTCTAAGATCTCATATAGAAAAAGAGCACGTCCCCAATGCCTCATAAACTCAAACACTAGTAAATCAAGTCATCCAGGTAGTATGACTCCCATTAAAACCAGTTTAGGATAAAAGTTGGAGTAAAATAGTATTTCATCAGGAATGATAAATATGCTAATGAACCGAGGTCGTACCACGAAACTTGTGAGAATGAACAAACAATGCAATGCATGCCATCAATAGTATTCAAACAAGGCACTCAAGTCAAATAACCATACAACTAACTAAAACACGCTACTAAAGGGAATAGTACTATCTGGGGTCCAACTGTTCCTCGCATATAACCTCGATCCTTATAATATAACCAAGCTTAGGTAATAGTACCGCAGGTCTGCCACTGAACAAAATGCGAAGGGACCAAAGAAGAGATCTCAAAACAATAAAAAAGGGAACCAACTCAAGGGATGACACCCTACCCCAATCATACTGCTCCATTCCCTAATTGAGCATAGCTAAGACCGACCCACAAATATGACGAGCCACTAAGATCACAAGCACCAACTCAAGGAGAACAACCTAATACAAGCTCTACAGGGAGCAAATCCAAACTATGGAGGTAGAACACAATCTAAAACATTTAAGGTCATACCTAGTCTAAGGCTACAAAACACCAATCTTAGAAGGGTAACCAAGAACATCTACACCACAATCAAAGCTACCAACCTAAATAAGGATCCTAACACCCACACTAAGCCTAAGGCTCTTAAAGAATCTAGATTAGATAGAATAACAGGAGCAAGGCCAGACACCCAGCAATTACCATCCAAAATTACATGAAATCTATACTAGGAATCATCTAAGACGCTCAATTAAGAAAGTAGATTGAAGCCTATCTTAACGTCAATTACGAGCTCTCTAAATCCACCACATATGAGATATCTACCCCTGGAATCCCTCCAAAACCGCCACACTATCAAATTATCAATTACAATACCATTATGGACCTTTTGACACTAAAATCGCAACAACTGGAAACAACCCAAAATTTGAGTCAAAATGGATATGTGGGACCCGCATTGATACTCTTGAAATTGATTCCGTCAAAAGGTCTTAATCGACTAACTAGACATGTGTCCCAAAATAGGAACCAATTATGTGTCTAAATCAACCCAAACACACGCAAGCAACAAAAACCCCATTAAAGAGATGATGAATCCCACATAATCAATATTTTACCTCAAATTTAGAGAATTCAATAATTTTCTTTTATAGACTCATGAAGCCACGAAGATTTTGGATGCCCACGACTTTGAATCACCTCAAACAGAGCTCCCACACGCGAGTTATCGCCATTTGAAGCTTGGAATTTGGGCTGATTTGTGTCACTATTGTAAATTTAAAAGGCGAGTGACTTGACTATCGCGAACTCAGACAAGCGACCCTTAGGGCTTTACGAACGCACTGGTATCTTGCGAATGTGGTCGACTGCCAAGGCATCACGAACGCACCCCTAGGCTTATCGAACACGGGGTCTGGGTAACAAGCCTTGGTGAATGCGACCCTAGGCGCGCAATCGCGAAGGCCTTACATGGCTGCACCAGCAACATCCATATCAGCTGATATGCTTAGACCCCAAATTCTCCAATGGGGTGCCCGAGATTCATTTGGAACCTCGTGCATACAAATGAAATATGCTACCCTGTTGAATTTGGCATTTTGAACTCAACAGAACCATCTAAACTTCCATCTGAATAGTCTCGATGAAACGTGGGTCCCACCACCAAGTTTAATTTTAAGCTAAAACCATAAGAAGGCTCAAAATGAGATCGAAAGCCTAGGGAACCGCACAGAAGGTCGTTCTAAGCAAAACTAGACAATCTGGAGTTAATCGCACTGATATAATTCTCATCCGAGCACGTTTACCAAAAATGTTGACCAAAGTCAAACCCTAGCTTAAGCTTCCAAGTTAAAATGCCAAACGACACAAACTTACCAGAAGTCTCGTGACCTGGACCAACCATGCCCCTAGCCTAAAATGACCCTTTCAGAGCTGATAAAACTGTCAAAATTGCACTTTAAAGTCGTCTGCCTAAAATTTTGACTGAAGTCAATCGTTCAAGTCTCAAAGGTTCCAAAACACGTAAACTTACACAAATCCAAATGCATGACATAGCGACCAAACTGCCAGTCTCAACAAGTCATAAATGACTTGAAATCGCTATAGAAAATCTCTAAACGCTGAAAAGATCAGAAAACTAAGAAAATGACTTGGAGGGTCATTACAAAAATGATGTTAATTCTGAACCTAAAATTGGGGCTGATAATGAGGTTGAGCAATAGGTGTTTGTTGATTTTGGACAGTCAGAAAGGATGGAGGTCATATCAGAGGAGGTTGAAGGAGCCAAGGGCTAAGATGGACCAAAAATAGAGTTTGTGTAACCTCTAATACTAATTCCTAGACCATCGCTTCTATTTTTGCAGATGTTGTAAAAGAAGGTTGAGGATGGTAAGTTTATGAAATTTATCTCTATGCTTAAGCAACTTTCAGTAAATATTCGGTTTGATGAGGCCTTAGAGTAGATGCCAAATAATGTAAAGTTCGTGAAAGACTTTGTTATGAAGAAGAGGATAGTCGACTTTAACATGGTTGATGATCTACATCATTGTAGTGCTAAGGTCCTTAGTTCAGAAGAATAAAGATCCGGTCACGTTCACTATTATTTGTACTATTGGTGAATTTAATATTGCCAAGGTTCTATGTGATTTGGGGCCCAACATCAACCTTATGTCACCAGCCATTTATAAACATTTGGGCATGGAAGCCCCACACCAAGTACTATGCATATTGTTGATGACTAATCCCAAACCAAGTAGTATGCATATCGTTGATGACTAATCCCAAACCAAGTACGATGCATATTATTGATGATTGATCGATAAGAGGCAAGTAGGTATTTTGTGTGACGTTCTGGTAAGAATTGAAAGTTTCATCTTCCAGTAAAATTTGTTAATTTGGATTGCGATGTGGAAAGACCATTTTTGGCCACAAGCAAAGCGCTTGTAGACATGGAAAGTGGTGAACTCAAAATTTGACTAAACAATGAGGAGGTGAAATTCATTTTGTGTCCTATATGAATCAACCACAAAATGGTAGTGTTGTTTCAGTGATTGATGTAGTTGAAGTAAAAAACTTGAATTCAATTATAAGTCAAGATCAAACTCAAAAGACCTGGAATTCAAATACAAGTTTAGAGCAAGACCACAAGAATCGAGATCAAGTTCAAACTCTTAAATTATATATTCGAAAAAAGAATTAGAGGACTCGTAGAGATTGTAACACTATTATATATGTAATAAAATAGTGTTGATTGTTTATTTTCCCATGTATTATTATTACCTCAATTTGAATTTTACTGTTAACTTATAACTAAGAGTGTATAATCATGTTTCATTGTAAAATTTAAAACTAAAAGTTATTTTTGTGAAGTAGTGTTTGACTATTAAAACAAATTTGAGTTGTTACGACTTTCTATAAGTAGCCTAGGGGATGTGTTGAAGCTAGTTGAAGTTATGTGAGTATTAGTAATGCAAGGATTAGTTATGAGAGAATCTACATATTATTTTATGTAAATATTAGTTATGGAGGGATTAATTATTCATATATTATTAGTCATATATGTATTAGCTGTTGCATCTTCTATAAGGTCATAAATTAAACATGTATTTGTTATTCAGATATTTAAATTGCAAATCAAATATTGTATTAATTTTATGCATGAATAATTTACCTCCTAATCATCTACCGAACATGGTAAGATTTATTATACAAGATTTTATATATGTATAATTCACCCTCCAAATATATATATATATATATATATATATATATATATATATATATATATATATATATAAAGAGAACCCTAGGCCCGCCTACGTGGCACCACCACAAACCAGAATTCTCTTTTAATTTATTTATTTTCAATACTAGCCTTCTCCTTTCATGAAAAGTTGTGACTTTTATGAAAAATTGTGACTTTTACGAAAGTTATAACTTTTACGAAAAGTTGTGACTTTTATGAAGATTTCCAACTTTTATGAAAGGTTGTGACCTTTCCGAAGGGTTGTAACTTTTCCAAAGAGTTGTGACCTATCCGATAAGGCACAATAAACATTTGTTCACACTATCATTTGTTTTCTATAATTAGAGGGATTTCCTCTCGTTTTAAAAAAACGAAAATTATGAACTTCTTTTTCTTCTTCTGCGCAATTAAATATTCGTGTCCTTTGCTCTTGTTGAGTGACTCACTACACCATTGTTTTTGTATGAATACACTGGAGAATATAATCATTTTATCCCGAGATGATCTATTCCTTTAAACCTTGAGTACTAGGAGGGAATAATTTCCTTGAAGTGTCACTGTGCATTCAGTGGGCATGATTTTTTTCTTTCTGTTTCATTCTATTGTTACAGATGCTGGTATGATTTACTACAATCATTAATTAATACTTATATTATTAATTGTTGTTTTTGAGAACATGTTTTAAACTTTGTTGTTTATGTTTCTGCAAAGTTATTGTTATAAGTATTTGTTAGTACAGATTAAATAACACATGTTAATTGAGTATTCACACAAATTTTCTCTACTGAATTATTGAAGGTACAGTAAAAAAATTCCTTACAGATCTATACTACCATCTCTTGAAGACAAAATTCAAATTTGATATGCTATTGTAAGGACATAAAAACCTTATAAAATTTATCGCACCTTGATGTGCGAAGTGAACCATGAAAAGAAGACAAAATTAATAAACTTTTGACATAGGTTCAAGAATGTGCCAGATGACCTATAGATGAATATGAATAGACTGAAGCCTCTTTTAATCCTAAAGACATAGATAACTACACAATAAATTAATTGCTCATATTCAATATGAAGTATGGACAGATTCTCAAATTTACTGCAAGTTGTAAATACTTTTCTTGAAGCAATAGATGTGTTTCTCGACACTGTGATTGGAATAGAAGTGTAGTTTCAAATTGAAATTTATCACTCTGGTATGTTGATTTTTAAAAAACACCCAAACAAACTGAATAGTTTTGTGTAATATTTTTTCCTTTCAAATATATATAATAAGTTGAATTATTGTCTAATATGATACATTCTCCCTTAAATTTTTCATTTTAATAATTACTTATGATATATTTAAAAGGGAACTTTAAAATGATATATGTAAAGTAAAAGGTAAGGCTGAACTTTCTACACGTTAGAATTAGAATATTTGTTCACTTTAATCAGCCTTTTATTTATCCCTTCACCAACAATTATTTATTTATTAGAAAATTTAATATCTTTGATTGATGTTCATTTGATTTCCTAACAATATCAAATAGTAACACTTCCTAGAAGCAAAATGATAAATTATAAAGTCAAATTAAAGATGATTGATTGAATGATAAATTATAAGATGTTATAATTATTGTCTTTCTTTACATTATTAATGTTTGTTACTACGTAATATTGTATGTAAAATAATATAATATTTTAATTTTAATGACTGATAAATTTTAAGTATTATTTTATAAATTTTAGTAGTCAGAGATAAAAAAATGAGAGCACCTTTTGTATTATTTTTCAATTTTTTCATGTCGTCCAAAGTAAAATAAATAATCATCGGAAACTGCAAAATAGCTACTTTTTCCATCTCCGCTATTGTTTGTGCTTCAACAACAGCTCTGAGATTTCCCAATTATTAGGGTTTTTTTGCTTTGTTGGTTTTCATTCAGTTCAAAAATGGAGAAAATCAGGAAAGCATCTCATGCTGGTTCTTGGTACACTGATAATCGTAAGTTCCGCCAGTCGATTTCTCTTCCGAATTTCACTTTTATTATCAATATAGTTGTAATATTTGATTTAACAGATTAATCCTTGATTATCTTCCTGTAAGCTAATATATAGCAAAAATTGTCACTTTTTTTTTACAATAAGGTTTATTTTTGTTGTTACTTTGATTATTACCGTCTTTAAGTGGCTGAAAAGTAGTGCAATTGGAGGTTTTACTTGTTTGAATAGAGACTGGTTTCATAGATTATGCATTTATAGTTTCTTCGGAGTAGCGAAGGTTGGATTGAGTTGAGTGAGAGTACAGTAATAGCAAAGTTAATACTTCAAATTAGATTGTGCATTAGTGAAGAATCATTGATTGTCTTCGAAACTATGGTGCAGTGCAGTAAAAATTGGAGGATAAATACGACCAACAATGAGCTTTATTACGGATTGCTATTGTGGACTAGTTCTATCGAGCTTTATTATGTATATTCAGTGTTGTTATATCAATCAATCATCCGTACTGCATCCAAGATTAGTTGGACGTGGCTATATAAATCCTTTATATCCATTTTGCTATATGCACATGTTTTGTTTCCAACAAACAGAGTGTTTAATATCGTTAGGCTATTTTCATGGTGGCGATCAACCTACACCAGCATCAGGGATTGGGATTGGCTATTGTTAATATGGTTATGCTTGAAAAAGTTGTTGTAAGCTACATTTCGGGTTTACATATTGTAGTTAGTAGTAATGTGACACATTAGCAATTTACGTCCACAAAAAGACTGGCATTTCTAATTCAGTCATGCTAGGAAAAATCAGACTCCCTCTGTCCAAAAATAGTTGTTATGTTTCTCTTTTCGAGAGACAATTTGACCAATCTTCAAAGCTAAATTGGATTAAACCTAATTTAAGATTTAATCAAATTTTAGATATTCAAAAACTACATGAAATGATTGTTACCTTTGTCAAAAAAAAAGTAACTTCTTGAAATGTGCTATAAGTTGCAATTTTTCTTAAATTATCAATATGGTACAAAAATACTAAGTAACCAGTCTTAAAAAAAGGTATGGGACGGAGGGAGTATAAGCTAAAGATCAGATTCAGAAGCAAGCTGCTGGAGATTCCCAGTTAACAGAAGAGGTGCCTTAATATATTTCTTTATATCTTTCTTCCATCTAGCGTAGGGTCCTTTAGCCAAAGGTCCCTTTTCTCAATATTGTTATCATGGGTTTTCTTTTTCTTTGCATTATTATTATTTTTGAATTGGGTGGAGCATCCGGAGTCTGAAGTTGTCCAAATAGCTTGGTGCACAGATCATTTCTTTGTTCAGTCCTTGTCATATGTTCATTCCTATCATTACTTCAAATCAAACAATGGGTTGAAAAATACGCCCTGCGTCCGAACTTCTATGACATTTTTTCAATTTTAGGATGTTACAAGATGCTTCACCCCATTAGCTTAATAATGGTATTTCATCAGTTTCAAGTATTCAATTAACTAAATCAAATCTGAAATTTACGTTGATGTTTTTCCATCAGACTAAACTTTCAATGTTTACTTCAACTTTTTCAACGACTACTACTGATTTAACACACAAGTCGAGTAAATCTCAAGCTCCATGATGAATGGTAAATCATCAACTAAAATGAATATGGAGGAATTGGTATAAAAGCCAAATAGTGATGCTTTAGGGAAAGCTAAAACAGCCCATTCTTATAATATCTCAACGCTTAACTATTTTCCTTGCCAGCCCAAGAACTAGCAGAACAGCTTGATGGCTGGCTGAGAGCTGCTGGCATAGCCAAGTCTTCTGATGTACGAGGTGTAATTGCACCGTAAGTTATAGCCATTTGCTGCCAATATATTGTTGATCGTATGCATCATGTGGTTCTAACTGGTTTTGTTACACTAACTAGTCATGCAGGCTATTCATATTCTGGTCGCGCAGCAGCTTATGCATTTGGGAACATAGACCCGACCAACATGTGAGTTTATTTAAAAGGTGCTCTTTCAATTCCGATTTTCGAATGTGAAACCCCCCCCCCCCCCCCCCCCCCCCACAAGCAGACTAACAAAAGTTCTTTTAAGGAAGTGGGATAGTTACTTGTCACAAGTAAAAAAAATTTATGAAGTGAAAATTTATATTAGAAAGGCATCAAGAAGCTCCAAAATTATAAAAAGAGGTGTGTTAGTCCAATACACCAGAAACTAGGCTGTATTTACAGAAGTCAAGTTGTTCCAACTAAACAAGTTAAATAAGCATCGATCTTCAGAGATGGAGTTGAGATTCCATCAAAGTATCTGTGGTTCTATTTTGTTCGAAAACACAAAAGTTACAAGCAGGAATCATCATGGAAAAGAATTCAAGAGAAATTTTCTTAGAAGTGAAAACATACAAGCGGAAATTACTTGCTACAACCGTTCTCAATTGACCAACCAAGGTTGATTTGAGTGGAGATTAAAGAAAACAAACTTTGAATGTGCTAGTGTTGGAATATGTGAAACATACAAAGGATACATCAAGTTCAAAATATTCTAGAATAGTATTTCCCCTTTCTAAATTGACATTGGACTTTTGAGTGTAAATTAAAGCTTTGAGTGATTGTCTTACAGGATTTTTGATACTTTCAAAGGAAAAGAACTTTCAGCTCGTGTCTCTTCTTGAGTTTTTCGAAATATTATTTGCATTTGATAAAGTTATTGTTCTTTTTTCACTTCAGAAAATTGTCGTAATAGGTTCTTTAAAAGCAGAATTTACAACAATCGGGATTGGGGTGGGGGTATACTTGTTTGACTTTTTCATGATAGAAAGTTTGCTACCTGAAGAAAGAGCTCACTCATATTGGTGGAGAATTTATATAAAGTAGTTGATCGTTCTTTTTGGTGAGGATTAAACTAAGAAGTCTGTCAAAGAAAATTGGATCTAGGAAGTACTGGAATAACCACTACATGTGATACAGTATTTTGAGCTCTGTACCTTAGTATTTTGAACTCTTGTTTTGCAGTTCTCGGATATTTCTACTCGGTCCATCTCACCACTATTATACTCCAAAATGTGCACTTTCAAGAGCCACAGTGTACAAGACTCCTATAGGAGATTTACCCATTGATGAAGAAGGTATTGCGAACTTCTTCTATTTTCATCAAACATATAAAAAGTTCAGATAGCTGCTATTTGTATAATCCAGGAAAGAAATCTGCAGAAAAGATTTGGAATGGAGGAAATGGAAGTCTTAATTTGAATACCCTCTTTCATTTATATTGCTTGACTCGACTTGCAAGGGCTTACTCCTGACATATGCTAGTTAACAGATTACAATTAACCCTTTTGCTTTCATTTTCCAACTTCATCACACGGTTGCCAAACCAGTAGTTATTATTTATCTTTCAATTGTTGTGTTACCAGTGTTTTGGGAAGCGAGAAGCGGAAAAAAGCAATGAGGGTTCGCTTCGCTGAAGCGAAGCATGCGCTTTTTTCAAATAAAGTGGTAGTTAGTATAAAAATAAAAAATATTAAATAACTAAATAGAGGTAATATATTCTTAGATTAAAAAGTAAATAGATAGTCAATAATCCTCATAAGTCATAACATATAAAGCGAAAACATAATTAAATCACAAAAGGATCAAACTCCTATTCTTCGACAAGATCCTCAAACTCTTCAAGTGCCATCAACAAGGTTTCTACTTGGTCATCATCTTCTTCATCATCGGACGACTCATCAACAAGGTTTCTACTTGAACTTGAACCTCTAGCTCCTCTTTCCTTGCCCCTTAAAGTACTCCCCCTAAAACCATAAATATTCTCCTCAACACCACTTGCCATAGCAACATCACCATAAGTGAGACTTTCTCCTTCGCACACTTCTTCATCTTCATGATTTTGTGGTGCTATAGTTAACCATTCATTTGTCTCATCAATACTATCCAACAAAATTGGATCAATGGTATTACGAGCATTGTAACGACGCACCAATGTTCTATTATATTTGATGAACCTAGATCATTGAGGCGTTTCAACTCAAGCCTATTTCTTTTTTTATTATGAATATGCACATAAGTCGTAGAAAGTAATTAATAGGAGGACTTAGGACGATTAAGATACTATTTTATTTAGTAATCATGTAATGTAGTTTCTCACATGTTCATACACGCTCCAATTTCTCTCGCAACTGGATGCGCTACAAGATAAACTTTGCACTCTAATAGCAAACTGTTGCAAGTTTGGGACATTATGACCATATAGCATCCACCATTTAACTGTAGAAGAGTTATTTTAAAAGTTAATGTGAAATAACTTAAAAGATGAAAGGCGCATGTGGTGACCTTAAGGTTCTAGCTCTAATGGTTGATTCAATTCCAAGTAGCCCATCAACTTTCATTTACACACCAACCTCTTCCCCTGTTTTTTCATGCAAGCTTTTGTCTGGGATCATCCTCTCAACCCATTTATGATATCCCTGCCACACTTCTTCGGTTAAAGTATTCATGTCATTATTTTTATAATAGAGCCCCGGGTTCAAAATGTGTCCCACTGCATGCAAAGGTTGATGAAGTTGATCTATCCACCTTGCATCAATGATTTTAAAAATACTCTCATATTTCCTTTTATCATAATTGAATGCCTTTTCAATACTTTCTTTGGCCCTGTCCATCGCAGGGTTGTGAAAAGCGACAAAAAGCACGCTTTAAGCGTGAAGCGAGGTGAGGCGCACCCATTGTGCCTATCTTCCCTAAAGCAAAGCAATAATTAAAAAGCGAGTGCCTTAACTGTTGAAGCGAGAAGTGCGCTTAAAGAAAAGGCGAGCGAAAGCGTGCTTAAATGAAAAAGGCGCTAATTAGGGTATATTAAAAAAATTGTAAGTTTTTTTTTTTTTAATTTATAAAAATATACTGGGCTACTGCACTTCTGCGACTTCAAAATATTTCCCTCTGATTGTTGCGAGGCTGCAAGGTAAGTTCTCTTCTTCTCTTGAACTAAAGGACCACCAACTCTGAGTGCTTGAACTAAAGGAAGCCCTACATCATATATCCACCAATCAAAAGTAGATACAACACGATCCCTTAAAATCTTCCTAGAAGATTCTAAATAAATAGGTCCACCTTTTCTCTTTTCGTTTGGTTTTTGCGAGAAATTGAGATTCATAGGACCCTTGACATTGCTATTGGTGGATGACCCACTCCCACTACTTGAAGGCATTTTTTGACATTTTGAGGGAGGCCCCATTGGCATATTCACTTCAACTTCATCATCATCAACAAGATTAACCATGGATGCTTCATGGTTCATTTGAGTTTTAAACTCATTTTTTTTGAGCAAATACTCTTTGATCTCTTTCTTCACACTATCCGGGACCTTCAGACATACTTTTACATCTCTATAACTGCCAATAAGATGCTTTTTGTGACGAAATATTCTGCCATTGTATGTCACATCACAAAAGATACATTTGACTTTTGTGTTACTGCCCATAGGAGTTCCATACGCCCAAGCCGGATCCCTTTGTTGTGACATTTTGAATAAGAATATACAACTTTACTACAAGCAAAAAAAAAAAAAGAAGTGCAACTCAATTACAAAACAGCAAATAAACTAAGGAAAAATAAATAAAGATATAACAGAGCAGCAACCAGCATACACCATACACTGTATAGAAATAGAAAAAAATAGAACAGCAATAGAAATAGAAAAAAACAGAGCAGCAACCAGAAATAGAAAAAAACAGAGCAGCAACCAAAGAGAATAAGAGAAAAAAACAGTGCGATAGTCGACACTCGACCAAAGAGAAGAAGAGAACTTACCTCGCAGCAGCCCAATATATTTTCAGAGTTTTTTTTTAAAAAACCTTACAATTTTTTTTTTAAAACCCTAATTAGCACCTTTTTCATTTAAGAGCACTTCTCGCTTCTACAGTTGAAGCGCTCAGTTTTTAATTATCACTTCGCTTCAAGGAAGAAAGGCGCAGTGGGTGCACCTTACCTCGCTTCGCGCTTTTTGTCGCTTTTCACAACACTGTGTGTTACTATGATAATGGTGCTGCATATTTGACATACATATTAATATCTTGATTCTCTTTTTATAAATTTGTGATTAGTTTATATTGTGTATTATTAAGAAGAGTAAGCAAATAATCAGCTGAATTCTTCACATAATGAATAAGATAGTTATACCACATAAAGTCTCATATATAACTTTGAAAGATTTCACCTGTCAATCTACAATGGTGGAACCCATTGATAGGGTTTGTCTAGGAGAAAGACAAGGCTGATGCTAGAGCTGGCAATTCCAACCCATCTTTATAAAATCAGCCCATTTTACCCTTATTCAAATGAGTTGGATCACTTGTATTTGAATTGGGTAAATATGGGTTTCAACTTATTGTTAGCGTATAAAAATATGGACAAATATGGGTATCCGTATTTTGCCATTGTAAGTCGAACTCTAATATAATATATTTCTATAAGATTGAACCAAAAATACACATTTTAATTAATTGAAGGCTAAGGGGTGTTTGGAAATGTTGAAAAGTGCCTTTAAGCACTCATTTTTAGGCCAACAAAGTTTTAAAATAAGCCAAAAGCCAAAAGTAGGGTATCCCCTACTTATGACTTTTAGCTTTTGACTTATAAGTTACTTTTTATAAGCTTATCCAAATGGGCACTAAATATGTTGAGTCATTTATTCGAAATTGATATTCTCATATCAGTTTTTCAAAAAATCAGTTTTGCTCTTTTTTTGCTGTTAGGTTAGTTTTTATTACCGTTTTTCCCCTTTTCTTTCCTTTGCCATTATTTTTCTCTCCATTTTTTGTGTGCTCCTCCTATCACTAAATTGAAGGATTTTTTGTTTGTTTTTACTTCCTCCTACATAGTAGTTTTTTTTGTCAAATCGACCATCGAAGTAATTAACACCTCCTTAAAAAAATTGGAAAGTAGATGTTTATTGCTTTCAAGAGACTAAGATTAACATGATTGTGGAGGACATTGCTAAATTATTGTAGCCTACTAGGTGGATGAAATGTGGTTACCGGGAAGCTGTTGGTATGAGTGGGGGAATCCTGATCATGCGGGATAGCAGGGTCTGAAATGGGGCATTAGTAGAGACTATTTAATTCGCCATCACGTATAGATTTGACTCTGTCCAGAACTCCTTCACTTGGTTCCTCACTGGGGTGTATGCACCCCATACCAGAAGTGAGAAACTAGAATGTTGGGAGGAATTAGCAGCTGTTAAGGAGTTATGTGGGGGTCCATGTCTAGCTTGTGGTGACTTCAATACAGTCAGGTTCATGGCAGAGAGGACCAACTGCAGCAGGATGACAAATGTCACGACAAATTTTCCCAGGTGGATTGAAGATATGGAACTTCATGATCCTCCATTGAATGGAGGGAAGTTCACTTGGTTCAGAGGAGTCAATCATAGAAGTGAAGCTAGCTTGGCAGGTTTCTGTTTTCTATGGAATGGGAGGAGTCCGGCAAAAGATACTTCCAAGAGTAATATTTGATCATAGCCCTCTAATCCTTAGATGTGGGAGCTGGGATAAGAAAAGCTCAAGCTTTAAATTTGAAAATCGGTGGCTTAAGGTAGATGGATTGTTTGATCTGAAAAGTGGGTGGTGGAATGAAATGGTGGTAGTTGGCTGTCCTGATTGTAAGCTTATAAGAAATTTTAAACAAAAGCTCGAAGTTTGGAGCAAAGCTACTTTTGGTGAACAGGTGAGCTGGAAAAATAGTCTGCTGAATGAATTTGCTGAATTGGATTCGATTCAAGATGATAGAATTCTGACTGAAGATGAAATGATGATAGTAGTAGTGAAACTGGAGGAATTGGTTATGAACGAAGATGCAAGTTGGAGGCAAAGGTCAGAGTCTTTTGGCTGAAACAAGGTGACAATAGTACTAGGTGCTTCCAGAGAATGACTTCAACTCATAGAAGATACAACACCATTGATAAACTGGTGGTTCAAGAGGAGGAGATTCAAGATCCAGAAGGTATCAGGCTGTCTATTTTAGAGTTCTATAGCAAACTCTATTCAGAATCAGAAACATGGAGACTATCTTTTGAGATGCTATGATGTCCTAAAATTACACAGTAGGAACATGAATGGTTACAGAGACCTTTTCCTAGAACAGAGGTGCTTAATATCATTAAGAAATGTGATGTTGATAAAGCACCCGGCCCTGATGACTTTACAAAGCAATTCTTCAAGGAGTGTGGAAGCATCTTGAAAGATGTCTTGATGCAAACAATTCATAATTTCCATCTTGAAAAATGGCTATAACACTTGCACCAAAGATGCCGGGAGCAGAAGAGTTAAGGGATTTCAGTTCAACCTATCAAACAGTTTGATAGATGGAGTGTATAAAATAATCTCTAAATTGATCATTGACAGAATGAAAGCTGTCATGGGGAAGCTTGTTGATGAGCAGCAGTTGACTTTCTTGAAGGGTAGACCAATTATGGATGTAGTTAGCCAATGAGTTGGTAGACTTTAGGGTGAGACAGAAGACACCTGGAATCTTGTGCAACTTGACATTGAGATTCTAGAAGATATGGGGTATAGCACCTTATGGATTAGTTGGATAAGATTCTACATCTCTAATGTAAAATCCTCCCTCGTTATTAATGGCAACACTAAAGGATTTTTCAATCACCAAGGGTCTTAGGCATGGTTACCCCATGTCACCATTCCTATTTATCCTAGCCATGGAAGGTTTAAATCACATGATCAGATTAGCCAAAGAAAATGGGTGGATCAGAGGTTTTTGTTCTCAAACAAGTGGGGGCAGTGCTATGGAAATCACTCACTTTCTTTATGTAGATGACTCCCTAGTCTTATGTGATGCAAAATTAGATCAGATAAGACTTCTTGGGCTATCTTAACAATTTTTCAAGGCATTTTTGGGTTACATGTCCACTGCACAAGAGCTTTATTTTCCCTGTTAACCAAGTGAATAATTTAGAGCTGCTGGCTGAGAATCCGGCCAAGTATCTTGGCATGCCACTAGGTGCAAAGAACAAAAAACTTGAAATATGGAGTGAACTACTGGAGAAGTGTGTCAAGAAATTAGCCAAGTCGAAGAGCCAATACCTATCACTGGGGGGTAGGTTGACCCTCATCAAATCTGTGATGGATGCCCACCCTATCTACATGATGAGCTTGTTTCCAATACCCAAAAGTATTGAGAAGAAGATAAACAGATTAAGGAGGGTCCTTCCTATGGCAAGGAAACAAAGAGAAGAGAGGCTATTATCTGGTCAAGTGGGATTTACTGACTAAACAGAAATCAAGGGGTCCTGGGCATTAAAAATCTCAGTATATAGAATGAATACCTACTGTAAAAGTGGCTTTGGAGGGTTTTGCACCGACGGTATGGTTTTGTGGAGAAGGTTTATTTTAGATAAATATGGTATGCTAAGTCAATGGGCCACTGGGGAGGAGTTGATTTCTTGAGTGAGCATTGGGTTGGGGAAGAGAACTTGAGAAGTCTTTTCCCTCAACTTTACATTGTGAGCTCACAAAGGAATGCCTTAGTCTCACAGTCGTGGATCCCCCATGGTTAGAATTTGATCTTTAGAAGAGTACTAAATGATTGGGAAGTAATAGAAATTGCTAGGCTTCTTCAGGTGCTGAACAAGGGGTCTTCTCAATGAAGTGATTCATGCTACTGGAGGAGGAAAAATAGCCAAGGCAATACAGAATTATGGCCTATGGCCCTGGAGGCTAATTTGGAAAGTTAAAATCCCTCTAAAAGTATCTTGTTTACTTGGTTGGTGATAAGAAACATGTCAAATACATGAAGTGTTACAAAGAAGAGGTTTCTAGATTTGTTCAAGATGTTTTATATGCAATCAAGAAGCAGAGGTAAACAACCATTTATGTGTTCATTGCAAAGCAACTACATCTATGGAACATGTTACTATGTATTGCAGGTGTCAGTTGGGTAATGCTTAAGTCCACCATGGAATTACTCAATAGTTGGAAAGGCATTGCAGAAGAGGAACTAGTGAAGATGGGTGGAAGACTATCCCAGCTTGTGCTTAGTGAACGTTGTGGAAGGAGAGAAATACCATATGTTTTGGAGGCAAAGGGACCAATAATTAGAAGATTAAAATCAAATGCCTTAGTTTACTTTATTTGGTGTAAACATGATATGATGGGGGATACAATTGATCTAGTTGATTGCATAGGTAACTTGTTAAGTTTTTTGTGTACTCTGCGTTGAGGAAAGTGCAGTGCATGGGTTGTAAAATGAACCTCATCATCCTTTTATTGAAGAGTTGTCTCTGAATACAAAGATACCTTTACTCAAAAAAATATAACTTTGAAATTTTCCAACAGACTTAACTTCATATTCTTATTAATGTGTTGGCAAGATGTTATGTAATAACTTAGAATAATTCTGAGAAGTTTGGGTTTAAGTCTTCTTATAGTTATAAGGGATAGCTGCTAATCAGGGGTGGACACACGTGGTCGGAAAGTTTTATTAGATATAAATGTATAAAATAATAAATAAAAACAAAATTACATGATTAAATAAAAGCTGATGTGAACTACTATAAATATAAATATATAGATAATAAGCAAAAGGCACAAACTGCAAAAAGAGCTCTATGGTCTATTTGGGCTTTAGTCGCAAAGTGCAAATAGAAAAAAAAGTACTAATATTTATATGTTTAGACAGTATAGTCTAAGACTAATAAATATAAAGTATGAATAACAAATATATGGGCAAAGAAATTGATTTTTTTGATGATAAAGTGAAATACCAATTTTTTAGTGTCGCCTCTTCAAGGAACACACATTCGCAAGGAAAAATTTGTCTTGGAGCCTTAATGATGACACTGACATCTGATGCGGACATTAATTGAGATGAAATGCTCAACCTATTTTTAGCCTTGCTTTAGGGCTTAAGGGCGGCGGTAAAACGCTGCTAAAAGCGTGCTACTCCCTATAGACATTTATTTTTGCCCAAAAGCTCAGGTAAACACCTCAATATTTAACAATAAACACTTTTGACCTCCCAAAAATTTGGCCAAACAGGCTACAAGTTACATCTCAAAATTCATCTAATTTGGGAGAAAATGTCAATGAGCCGGAACAACTGACTAAGTGAGTTGAAAGTACCTTAAATATAAAAACAAGCATTTAGTACTAATTTTAATAGGGTAATTAAGAATATATTTCAAAAGGTGAAAAAGTTGAGAGTTTTGTAGTAATAAATTATCTTTTTTAAATGTGATGTTGATAGGAATTGTTTATTTTTCTAAATGGTGACTCTTATGCAAAAGATTATGTGTATGACACTGCTGCTAATGATTAGATTATTCACTTAAGCACTAATGAATAAACTTTGCATGTGGAAATCATTTGCTGCTATTGGGAAAATGTGGGAAGACTCTCAGACCTAGAAAGAGGCCACAACTAATGGATATGACCATTTGATAGTTAACATTAGACATATGTTACAACCCCCTAATGTAGATCTAGTTATGTGATGCTTCAAGATAAAATTAGATGTTTTCTTCCTATGACCTATGGTGTTGGTTCGTTAAGAGAAAACCTATAATCCCTTGAGTTAAAGTACTCAACAATTGGAATAATTTTCTGCTTATCTTTCCATGAATTCAAATGAACTCTAAATACAACACTGGTGGATTAAACACCCTCCTAATAACAAGGAAATAACTTCCTGGTACTATTGAAATGAGAAAGTGGAGGATTAACCTCCTTACTGCTAATAACTGCTACAAAGAAATAGGAAACCTAATTAATATATAAGTTGAAGTAATCTACTTTCTGATTTGTTTAAAAATTTCCATGCGTAAACGGTTGATAGACTAAAGGGGTGCTAACATTACTCCCCTCCTTCATACTCCCCTCCTTCAAATCATGCTTGTCCTCCAACGCCAAGTGTGGGAACTAGTAAGTACTAGTATTTCCCTCTTTTTCAGCAAATTCTTCCTCGTCGTGAATGGAATCAATCCAAAATAATTTCTTACACTGATAGCCTTGAGTGAATAGTTCATAATTGAAACTGAGTCCCTTGAGCAGTCTTTCATCCATTTCAGATCTGGTCAATTTCTTCACAAATCTGACAGGTTGTTGAGGTGAAAAATCCATTGTCTTTGATCTACAAACATCTAACAATTGCGAACGAAGGGATTGTTTCTTGCGTTCATAAAGTCGGGAAATACTCAGTCATATCCAAATTTGGAGAATTATGCAACTCTACCTCAATTGCTATGTCATCCTCAAGACCACTTATATTAACTTTAATTTGCTGCACTTCTGTAAGGTTACCATCCCGCAAAACCTATTGCTCAAACTTTTCTTGGTAATCTATCGGATCCAATTTGGCGTAACTTAGTCGATTCTCCCAATTTTTGACTTCTAATTGGTGGTACAAAATGAAGGTTGCATTGACCTTTGAATTCATCCAAAGAGCATTGCTACATATCTTTCTCTAGTTGAAGAAACCAAAGTTGTGCAATTCCTTCCAAATGAAAAGAAGCAAGTCCAATATCTTCTTCTTCTGGTGATTGTTGGTGTCAAAAGAAATGCTCGATCCTGTTCATCTACTCCAAAGGGTCCTCATGGCTACGGGTGGGCTTGGTACGGTATTGAAAATTTTGGTTCGGTAATTTGGTTTTCGGTATTTTGTGGTACGGTAAATCGATTAACATAGTTTGGTCAACTTCAACTTATCTATATTCGTAATCGTATCATAAAGAATTATGACTTTGGCTTTTAAAGAAACGTCTCAATTATAACACTAATACTTGACACATGTAAAAATATTCAAAAGAAAGTACAATCAATTCTCTTAATCAATCAATCACCCAAAAAGAACATTCAAATTAAGATAGAGTAGTCAAAATTTTAACATCTAAATAATTGGGTACCATTTTATATATTTGTTAGTATTATATACCTACATATATATGAATTTTATATACTTTGGTACGGTATTCGGTATTTTGATATTTTTTATAAATACCAAATACCATACCGAATACCAAACTTTTTAAAATGTATACCATATACCATACCAAATACCATACTATCCAAACCGTGGTGTTAAAATTTTTGATTTCGGTATGGTGTTTGGAATCTACCATACCATGCCCACCCCTACTCGTGGCCACAAAATCGTGGAAAATCCAACTTTGTATATTTTCGAATGATGGAATTCCAACAAGTTTTTGATCCTAAACCAGCAACCATTGCTTTACCTTTCCAACCTCGATTTTGATTGCCATTTTCAGGTGCTTCAACATCTACATTTGAATTTTCTAAATCCTTTTGAGTGAATCGAAGCAAGCATTTATGGCTTCCAGTCTTGCTAAATTGGTTGCATGTTTTTCTTGGAACAAAGTCAACAATTGTGCCAATTGTTGCTGGATTAGATTTCTCATAATTCCCATCTCTGATGCCATGTTATCGCGGTCCCCTGATATTGATCTAGTTATGGGATGTTGGAAGATGAAATGAGACGTTTTCTTCTTACGACCTATGGTGTTGGTACGTTAAGAGAGAACGTGCAATCTCTTCAGTTAAAGTACTCAGG
The DNA here is from genome assembly GCA_029007595.1 of Solanum commersonii. Lineage (NCBI taxonomy): Eukaryota > Viridiplantae > Streptophyta > Magnoliopsida > Solanales > Solanaceae > Solanum > Solanum commersonii. The sequence goes on from JAJTWQ010000054.1 coordinate 88,397, forward strand.
AATTGGAATAATTTTCTGCTCATCTTTCCATTGAATTCAAATAGCTTTAAATACAACATCGATGGATTAACCACCCTCCTAATAACAAGGAAATAACTTCATACGACTACTGAAATGAAAAAATGTAGGAACAACCTCCTTAGTGCTAAGAAGAAACAGGTAAACATAATTAATAGATAAACTGATGTAATCTACTTTCTGATTTCTTTAAGTTATCCATGCATAAACTGTTGGTAGATTAAAAGGGATGCTAACAACATACTATTATGCCCCCATGACTTATGTTTAGCATAAGTACAACGCTTGAAGTGTGGGTCAGACACACGTCAAGAGTTCAGGTTTGTTGCTACAGGAGCCTGGTAAATAAGTGGGAGCAGGGACGCTTGAAGTGTGGGTCAGACACACATCAAGAATTCAAGTTTGTTGCTACAAAAGCCTGGTATATAAGTGGGAGTAGGGTAGAGGTACAGGCTCATACTTCCTAGAGTTTCTAACTTGTGGACCAACTGCCTTGGGCCAGCTAGAACTATTTGTGGTCATAGTGTTTTGAAAGCTAACAATTTTCAATTTGTTTGACAGTTTCTTGGATTTAGTCACTCAATTTGGCATGAACACCACGATCACACACACACAAACATTTATATATTTGAAGGACAGTCTATTGGATATAGGTGTGGACAATCTATTTCATATAAACACTGAGATGAAATGACACAACTTGCAGAAATTAAAGTAGATCTTGATACGACACTCTGTAAAGTAACCCCAAGGATTATTCTAAGGCCAATTTGGTAATTCTAATCCTCGTACTTGACTTCTGGTAATTCAAACAATCAACACACCAGTAGATGGCTATAAATATTAAGACAGTTGAAACACAACCTTAATTTGTCAAAATGCTTCAGTTCTGCTTATTTACACGTGTAGTAAAAGTTAGCAAGCTTCTCCTCCTTCAGGTAAATTTTCCATGTTTTTTCACGGTAACATTGAAACAACACTCTTATATAACCCCAGCTTTGGTTTAATACCAGTAAATGACGAGCTAAAAGCTACGGGGTACTTTGAATACATGGATCTTCGAGTTGATGAAGCTGAACATAGCATGGAAATGCACCTTCCATATCTTGCTAAAGTTTTCCAAGGGTATACTTTTCTAAATTAAATTTCACTTGTATGATTGTTTTATTCAGAGATAACTGTTCAAGTTTCTAAGGCAGGTATCCAGTGAAAATTGTGCCCATTCTGGTTGGGGCTCTTATTGCTGAAAGTGAAGCCCTTTATGGACGGTTACTCGCAAAATATGTGGATGACTCAAAGAATTTCTTCTCAGTGTCTTCGGATTTTTGTCATTGGGGATCAAGGTGAGTTTCATTCATCAATGTTGCATGTAGTTATATGTTCATCATATACAGAAAATCTGATCCGTGTATTGATGGCATACATTCTTGACTGTGGTGAATGAATTCTATTCCCTCTCATTAAAATAAGTTGATAATTTACCTGAAGATTGAACTTGAATGTTAGTTATTTTTGGTGCATTGGGATTTTTCAGGATTTGATTTGGTAGTCTTAGACTGACTAAAGATGGGCAGAAATCTAGAAGTTCAATAATCTGATTAACATTACACTTGTGTATATATATTGATAACCAAACAAGAAAACAAAACAATTATTTTTATAGAATATAGCTGCAGTAAGAGGAATATGAATTTATTTGACATCCTGGTTGACATAAAGCTTTGTTTCATCTAAGAAGCATTTCAATTCTTGCTTCTCAAAAAAGATGTTAAGTGCATGGTATGTGATAAATTCTTAATAATGACTTCTAGATGGACTATCAACGCATACATATGTGTTTGCACTGTAATCTTTCTTAGTCTGCTGATGGATTCTACTTGATATACATATTCCTTGGCGTCGTTCTTTATATCAATTGGGCTTCTATTCTTAGGTTCAACTACATGCATTATGACAAAAGCCATGGAGCTATTTACAAATCTATTGAAGTCTTGGATAAAATGGGTATGGATATTATAGAAACAGGAGATCCAGATGCATTCAAACAGTACCTGTCGGAGACAGACAACACCATTTGTGGACGGCATCCAATCAGTGTTTTTCTCCACGTAACTCTCCTCCTCTCTTTTTGACAAATTGTCTTTTCCTGAATGGTGTTTCCTTCTCTCTTGTCTATGTGGTTGTGCATAAAACCTTTTTCCAGGATTAATTATGTTTCAGTAAGCTTCTTGACTTACATATCTATGCCAAGTTAGGTTGGTGTGTTGCTTTACTTTTATTACATATTCTGGTTCATTGATTATGTTATCCTCTTGACTGAACTTTTATTTTCATTTATGTAGATGTTGAAAAACTCATCGACTAAGATAAAGATTAGATTCCTTCGATATGAACAATCGAGCCAGTGCAAATCTATGAGGGACAGCAGCGTAAGCTATGCATCGGCAGTGGGAAAAGTTGATGGTTGAATTTTATCATTACAGAAGTTGCTTCTCTCTGGAGAAGCTAATTATGTGAATGTTAGTCAAGCTAACCGTGTAATATCTGATAATCGTTGCCTTGATATTGGACCATCTTATTCTGGGTTTCGTGTTGATAAAAATTCATACTAGTAATTTTTAATCCCATAAGCTAAACAATTTCCTTGATGTAATTGCTCTCTATGAGCAAGATATACGCAGGTCCTCCTTATGTGCTTGTGTTTGATGTTGGAGTAAATTTTTATAATTAGTCAATGGCTTCGCTAAAAGTACATCTTTAATTTTTTTTTTTTTTGGAAAGGGGTCAAAAATACCCATCAACTTTCGTTTAATAGTTAGGTTTACTCTTCGTTTACCTACTATTATATGTTTTACATAGTTTTAATCTTGGGCCAGTATTTTTTTCAAAGCTATTCTAAGAAAGTCTTATCTTCCTCCATAAAACTTTTATAATTAGTCGATGGCTTAGCTAAAAGTAGATCTTTAATTATTTTTCTATGGGAGTAGGGTAAAAAATGCCCATCAACTTTCGTTTAATAGTTAGATTTACTCTTCGTTTACCAAAGTATTATATGCTTTACATAGTTTTAATCTTGGCAAATATTTTCTCAAAGCTATTCTAAGAAAGTCTTATCTACCTCCATATTTTTTTCACTAGATTGTTACATTGTGATATATTAAAATATGATAAATATAACATATGAATAGATGCAATCAAAAGTAACTAATCAAAGACGATCAAGATAAAAAGATCAAAAATGAAGAAAAAGAACTCTTCATATTTAGAATATAAAAGTGGAAACTAATCTAGTAATACTATGTCACTTGTTTCTCTGACTAGAGCAACAACAAATATCTAGTGTAGCCTAACAAGCGTTGTTTGATGATCAAAATGTCTCAATAAAATTAATGGTCTAAATCAAAATTTTAATGAGAGACTTCAAGTATATACATAGTTGTATATTATACATAATTTTTTTTAATCTTGGCCAATATTTTCACTCAGAAATCACGAGTTCTTGTTAAACATCAATGTACCCCCAACAATTTTGGCAACAAACATCAATACACCCCAAAAGAATTGATATACAAAAAAAATACTTTAAACAAAATACTTGTAAAGAAAAATTTACCAACTCAAGAGAAAAATAATATTTGATTAAAAGATATATATATATATATATATATATATATATATATATATATATATATATATATATAGAGAGAGAGAGAGAGAGAGAGAGAGAGAGAGAGAGGTGTTGTTCTTCTCAGAATCACTAAGGGGTCGTTTGGTACGCTGCATTAGAAGAAATAGTCCATGTATTATGTATGGTCTTATTTAGTATTATGTTTGGTAAGAATTTGGGCTTATGTATAACTAATATGTGGATGGATTAGCTATACAACCTATATGGTATTATAGGATTATTACTAATACCTTCCATTTGGAGGTATTAGTAATACATAGGATATAATACCATAGGATAAGTATATGTAAAGATAAAAATATCCCTCAAATTATTTTAATTATTTTCTTTATTTTATGTTTTATGTTTGTACTAGTAAATTTATTTAATTAAATTAGCTTACAAATTATTTAGAGAGAGTTATTTGTTACTAAATAAATCCAATACAAATTTGAAATGTGGGCAATTTAACATTTACTAATTAAAGAGGCAAATATATATATATATATATATATATATATATATATATATATATATATATATATATATTTGTGTGGTTTTCTAGTTATTCGTATTTTGAACAATTTTAAAAATTAAATGCATATTAAAACTATAACTTGCAATTTTTATGTGTAAATGTAGATGATATATACAATATTACCATTGTTGATCGTCTTTTCGATTTTAATAGTAGATGGTTTATCTTTTTTGAATTGAAAGTTGACATCTTGTGAGTGATCAATTTATTAAGATGACAATTATTTATCCTCAAATAATTCAAGTGAAAAAAATAGCAAACATGACAACGAAATTGTTCTTCTCGTAGCTAGTTAGAAGACAATAAAAATAATATTGTCCGGCAATTGTCTACCTTAACCCAATTATATAATAATTCAAGGGTATAATTGGAAAGAAGATTTTTAAAGAGTTTTAATCCAAACACAAGATGAAGTGGGAAATAATGAACCAAACACTTGATAAAAATAAACCTTGCAGTACTAATCTCTGCATTACTAATTCCCGCAGTACTAGTCTCTGCGTTATTAATCTTTGTACTAAACGACCCCTTAGGCCTCATTAGAAGAAATAGTCCATGTATTATGTATAATATTACTCCCTCCGTTTTACAAAGAATGACCTCCTTTCCTTTTTAGTCAGTTTCAAAAAAATGACCTCTTTCCTTTTTTGGTAACATTTTACTTTTTGCTTTCCACGTGGCATGCTTAAGACCACAAGATTAAGAGCAATTTTGTACATTTGACATAACTTTAATTTAGGACCACAAGATTCAAAAGTCTTCTTTAATTTCTTAAACTTCGTGCCAAGTCAAACCAGACCAATCTTTTTGAAACGGAGGGAGTATTTAGTACTATCTTTGGTAGGAATTTGGACCTATGTATAACTAATTCATGGATTAGTTATACATCTTACATGGTATTATAGGATGTATTACTAATACCTTGCATTTTGAGTTTAGTTTGGTTCAAAATGATTAATCTAGAAACTATTCATGCTTATCTTTAAGTGTGTTCACTATGATATGTATTATGGTTTGCAACAACTTCTACACCCAATATTGATAATCATATTAAGATGCACTTTATTCTATATATGTATAGTTAACTATATAAAAAAATTTGTAAGAGTAGATTACTTTTGTTTGTTTACCTGCAAGAAGTGCAGTGCTTTCTTAGTAATTCGTCCGCAAAGGTGCTACCTCCCTTTTCTTTTCTTAAATAATTAGGTATTAAAAGTCACAAATCCTAGCAACTTATTTTTAATAAATATGGGTCAAGTGATATATGCTATTCATTAGTCACAAATTAAATTAATTATCTAAAATTTATCCATCAATTAATTAACTATAGTTCAACAGATAGTTCAAAATTTCCAAACCAACTTCATCGACTGATTGAAAATGGCTCAAGACAACTATCGAGAGGGGTAAAATGGTATTTTATAAAAGTTTCCAAAAATGTTTTTCCGAGTCATTACATATATAGGGGGTAGGGTAAGGAAAAATATATTGAAGGATGAAATAGAGTTTTGAAAAATGTTTTCCTTAATTTTTGAAAGTTGATTTGGAAAACATTTTCCAAAACATTAAGTCAACCAAACATGGGAAAATTGGAAACATTTTCCAGAAAAATATTTTCCTACATACCAAATTCACCCTTAATGTTAATAAAATAAGGATATAATAAAAAAAAATAAAAATTATCCTTTTTAGAATTGTCAAAAATTATAAGTAAAAGGAAAAATCAAATTAGGAAATATTTTACCAGTCAATAAGGAGTGGGGGAGTAATAAATAGAAAAATATTTAGCACTAAATTAAAGGCATGTTTAATTGTCTTTGTGTAGAATTAAGATAAAAGGAACGTGATTCCGAGAAATAAGTACTACTATGTTTAATTTGTGATAACCTTCCTTTCTTCTCCTAGTTGAGCGGTGAAATTTATGGTGTTTAGTTAATCGCTCTTGCTCACCCTTTTTCCTCTTTAACATCCAAACATAAATTAATTAATCTCTTTCTCTCTTTGATTAATTAAATAATAAGATTAAGGTGTTGGAGTGGATCTCTTGTTCAATATATAATGGAATGACGTCCGTTTGATATGATAGTGATCTCTGCGGACGCCATTAAAAATGTAAATCTTTATTACCCTATGGATGTGTACGTAGAAGTTTCCATCTTTGGTTATGCCAAAAACAAGAAAAAGACATTTGTGGACAAAAAAGGTTGAACTAACCCAAAATGGAATTACCCTATGAAATTTACCTTGGATGAGCCTTCCCTTACTAAGCCTGATCTTTCCCTCTTCTTTCGCCTTAGATCAAATCGATTTTTTGGTGATAAGGATGTTGGCATTGTAACCATTCCAATCCAAGAACTATTTACGCATTCCAATTCTAACGATGATGGCTCTTCTGAGAGAGTTGTGGAATATCAAGTTTTCACAGCTGGGACAAGGAAACCTAAGGGTACATTAAAGTTTGCATACAAATTTGGAAAGAAATTTGCGCATACACAACAACATATCAATGGCTATCCTGTCTTGCCGCCTGTCACGGGATATCCACCAACTCATATGCCACCTGTTTGGTGTGGTACGTCATCCACCGCCTATCAATATTCCCCTCCTGCTGCAGGTGGATACAGTCGTGATCAATATCAGCAACAACCTCCTTCGGGATATGGATATGGATATGGATACAGATATAATCCCCCGATACAACAGCAACACCAAAACCAACACCAGCACCAGCACCAGCATCAACATCAACACTAGCAACAACAAGTACAACAACCAAAGGGTAATAATAAGGTTGGAGTTATGGGAGTAGGGTTGGGTTTGGGTGCAGGGATAGTGGGTGGTGCTTTAGTTGGACATGCCATTTCACATTAATTAATCAACTCTCTCTAGATCTGTACATTTTTTGCTTTAATTTTGTCTCACATTTTGTTTCATATGGATCAAATATATAATGGTGTTATATGTGTATATTTTGTTTTCCAATTTTTAGCAATTAGTCTTAATTGTATTGTATCATTTAGGGGCGGATTTAGGTACACTTAAGGTGTGTCATGTGACACTGCTTCGTCGGAAATTTTTACGGGATATACCTATATATATATGAAGAAAAAGAAATATTAAAAGGTAAATACGTTAAAAGAACACTGCTTTGTAAAAGAATGGCAAAGGCGCCACGTTCCGTGTATTCTATCCTGAGTTCGACTCCCCGAAGGTTTTTTTTTCTCTCTTAATTTTTGCTCCTTCTTCGGAATTTTCTTTTTCTCTTTTTTTCTTTCTTTCACGTTTTTTCACTCTCTTAATGTTTGCTCTTTTTCGCGATTTTCTTTCACGTTTTATTTTTTTTCTCTCTTAATTTTTTGTTATAGTAGGTCCCCTTCATTAAAAACCTATGGACCCAATCTAATTCATTCAAAATCTAACTACTTTTTATTTTATTTTTAGAATTAGAATAAAACTCAAAATTTTTGAGTCCTTTATCGATTAGAATTATAGTTAAATAAAATAGTGTTGACTCCTTAAATCCTTATATTTGTATACGTATATTTATGATTTGTGAGTTTCTCTGCGTTCTTCTTCATCAATCAACAATCATCGTTGTTCGGCATCTCAAATTTTCATATCATGTTAGTATTTTTTATTATTCTATTTATTTTATTATGTGCTTGAATTTTTATTTTTATTTGTTCATAATAATAATTTTTTTTTCTATTTGCTTGTTACAATAAAATAATTTAGGATTCATTAAATTGATTACAATTATCTGCAATCCTCTATTATTTGATACTCAATTACTAATTAGGTGATCCTCAATTACTAATTGGGCTGACTACATCATATTACTCTAAATTAAAAATTTAATGGAGAGATATTATTTAATTTTTTTTTTAAAAGTTCAAAGCCAATTTATATAGAAAAGTAGTATTTAGTCGCGTTTCTAGTGAGAATATTATGTATCCCTTTCAAAATATGAAATCAATCTCATCGAGGAGAACTGTAGTAATATCTGGAATTGAGTTTTATTAATATGACTTGAGCCATTTTTTTCTAATATAATATTACTAGGAAACTTATCCGCGCTTCGTGCGGTTATAAAAATGATAAGATGTTAATAATTTTATTAAAATATGATATTGATAGAAGAAATATTTATAATATGTGCATATATATTATATATATCTCGATGTATAAGTGATTTCACAAAGAAAAATGCTTGGTCAGTAGTTATATGACTTTCAACAAAATCATAAGTTGTTATTTTGGACCAAAAAATTTATAAACTTACAATAATAAAAAAAATCATGTAAAATATAAAACAAAGAAAATTATGAAGAGAATATAAATAAATAAATAATGAAATATCATTCTTATAATCTTAATTATTAATAAAAAGAATAAAAAATATATGAAACTAATGCATATTTTTTCAAACTCTAATGTGATCATTTATAAAAATTCTTACACTATCTTTATTTATAGACATTCGGATTTTTACAATAAAGAATAAAGAATTAATGCAGGAATAGTCATTAACACAATTCTTTTTATTATTATTATAATAATAACAACAATAATATAAATAGAATTATAGTGAAAATAAATAAATAAACAAATAGGATTCTTGGTCAAAGAGAGGTGTCGATTTTATCTAATTCATTGTTGTTATTTTTCCTCTTATTTTTCATCATTATCTAAATAAATATTCATATTTTTAATTTTGCCTCTATCATTTATTGTAGTATTTGTTTTATATTTTATTAATTTTTTTCTTCTTTTTCTCTTTTCCTTCCTCTATCCTACTTAATAGTAATTTTTTATAGTAACAAAAACACATCTTTCTTAGGATGTTAATCATAAGAAACATAAATGGTTCTTTGTACGGTAAAAAAATATCATAAAAAAGGTTGTATTTCAACATTTGATATATATTCTAATCTATTAATAATAATGTTTGAATTAGCATAAGACAAAGTTACAATAATTAATTTCCGTCTAACAAATGTACAAACAAAATGCTCTTACCTTCAAAACTTTAGAAATTACATAGAAATAACACAATGCACATACCTTCATTAGGACCTTAATCATAAGAAAATGATTTTTTTTTTAAAAAAATATTAATGAATCAATGCACAATTTTTGAGCTCTTGTCAACATTCCCTCTGACTAACTGATCAACATCTAAGAGTCCTCGTTATTGAGTCTACCTTTATTATAATATCAAACCATGGAAAACATGACTTCAAATATGAAATAAAAAGAATAATCTTGAGTAGGGGTTTCATGAAATAAAAAAATATGATTTTATATGGACAAAATAGATGAATCTTTAAAGAAACATACATAATTTTTGGTACTATAATATTGTTGAACATTGGTTAGTAGTTAGTATTATTACACACAAAGTTGCAATAACTAATTTGCATCTAAAGAAAATTACAAACTTGCAATAATGAAAAATTATACAAATTCAAACTAAAGAAGTGTAACGACCCAAACCGTAGTTAATTAGGAAGAGAAAAAAGTGAGGAATTGGACCACCCAGCTCGCCAGAGCGAGCCATAGGCCGCTAGGACGGCAGCGCTCTAGCGGGATGGGTGAGACATAATGTAAATAACGTGAAGTCTGATTTTCTCCTTTTTTTCTAAAACACCAAAAAGAAGCGAGGATCAACCTAGAAACCCTCAAAAAGCTGCCCTAAGCTTGGGAAGGAAAGAGAAAGAGATTTCTAGCATAATAAGGTCGATAGATCAGGAATTTCCAACCAAATCCACCGTCCCGACATCCAAAAACTAGAATTCGAGCTACAATCCCTCTATGAATGCTTGGCGCCCAGGTAGGCTAGATTTATTAATTGAGTATTTGTAAAACTTTTATTAACTGCGTAGAATAATGGTTATTGACGGTATAATTCATGCGCAGGCTTTTATGTACCGAAATGAGATAACTGTACTTGTATCCTAGGTGTTACATCAAATGTATACCGTAGGAGGAAGCCTTAGTCAATGAACTAGGGCTAGGTGATGGCTTGATTTCCTAATTATAAGATTTATGTCAATTTATTGTGATATTGTATGCATGCGTATAAGTGAAGTAATAAAAGTGGAAAAAAACCTAATGAGTTGATTATGAACATTGCATGCCATGAACTTGAGTACTTGACTATAGGATGTGAGTATTGCATGTTATGGATGTGATTGAAATTTTGATTGCGATTATTCAATTGTTTGTCACGTACTGACACACTAACTTGCATTGGATCGGGTGTCACGTACCGACACACTAACTTGCATGGGATCGAATGTCACGTACTAACATGTATATATTGGAATGGGTGTCACGATCTGACACACTAACTTGGAACAGGTGTCATGATTCGACACACTAACAGTTTGGGCATGGGTTCCATGAGAGAATCATTGACTTATCATATATGTGTATAACTGAGAATGTGGAATTGTACATTATTCCTGGAATGATAATTAGATTGTACGTGATGTATATATAATGGTGGATTGCGGTGTCGTAAGTTAATTGGTATTTCTTGTAGGGAATGAATTGTGAATGGTTAGGCCAAATTCGAGATGGGATATGATAAGCGGACACCAAGGGTCTAGGTGTCACTATGTGTACCTTAGAGAGGTGGTGACGTGTATTGTTGTTGAGGATTGGGTGATACTAGAAAGTACTATGGAGTCAAGGGTTGATTGGTGATGTGGAATATGTAAGGGCGTGTCGTGGGAGGTTGACCGGGTTGGTAGTAATTATATTCGAGTTCTCCTTCAAGAGATAGAATGGTTAAGTTATGATCAAGAACGGAATGAGTAAGGGGTTAGAGTCAAGTGTACTAGTATGATTTAAGTATCCGAAAAGGGTAAGGATAAGGAAATATAAAGGTGGAGGAATGAATAGTCTTATTGCATATTTTGCTGGTCGATTTCTTATATTATGGGTGAGTTATTGGGTAGACCGATGATGCCTACCAGTACATGTGGTTTGTACTGATACTACTCTTGCTATGCCTTTTTGGCATAGTCTTGTTGCAGGGTCTATGATGTTTCGTATGTGAAAACGAAGACAATCTCCAACAGCTTCAATTTTTCCTTCTGTGTGGTAGGAGCTGCGTCATTTGTTAAATTTTGTTATACTTTATAATCTTAGAAGCTCTTGTACCTATTTAGACTAGATCCCTGGGGTGTTAACTACTTTACAAGTCTTAACTTTGAAACGTATTAAACTCTTATCTTATAAAAATCTCCATGAAATTGTTTTATCTTAGGTTTCTTAATCTTCCGCATTGTTTTTCACTGTTTGGGAATCAAGGGTTCTCCTGCTTAGGTGTTAGAGTAGGTGCCCGCACGGCCCAGTGGGTTGGGTTCTGACAAATTGGTTTCAGAGCCCAGGTTACCGGTCTCCCCATACAAGAGCAAATGTAGAGTAAACTCATATGGATGAGTGTGTTGACATCCACATCTAATCGTCAGGAAGCTATGAAGCATTCTAGGGAATTATTTCGTTCCTTCTCTCGTGCGAGTTGTCGCTTGTGGTATGAGTTGAGTCAAATTGGTATCTCCCAATTCCAATTGGTATCTGGCCTTAGAGGATGTACAACTACATGGATGATTAGTAATGGTCATCTATGGATGCGAACTAACTAATACTTTGGACTCGTCTGTGAAGTGGTAGCTTGAAACTGTGAATGTTTACTTCTTGTTATCAGAATTAATTGTTGGTGTAAAGAATGTGTTTTCTTGAATGCTATGATATGATTATGTGCACAATAAGTGTTTTTCTGAACCTTGTTATATGCAACATGCTAGATTAAATATTCGAAACTGTGCGAGTTGTGATTGCTTAAGTTTCGTGAACTTATTGTTGGAAGGAAAGGTCATGACTAAGTTAGATGCAAGAGTCTATATAATCCACGATGTCACTTGTAAATGAAATCTGGAAATGTCTAGCGATTAACTATAACCGTGTGAGTGTATGGGCATATTCTATGGATGTGCGTGGTTATGGTGTTGAATTAATGTATAGGGATTCTAGAGTGTATACCGTGGGGATTGACTCGAGGTAGACAATGCCTATCCTAGCTAAATGGATTACCCTAAAATGCCTATGTTATAACTGGGAATCTAAGGGAAATTTAGAAAAGAGAAGAACATCATAAAAGTTGTTGGCAGGGGTTCTGTTTTCGTCAGGGCCGCTGGGGCGGGATATTTCCCACCAAGGTGAGACCGCCAACGCGGGATTTCTCCCGCTAGACTGGGACAGGGCGAGACAGAATCTCAGCCCTGTCTCCCCTGTTTTCGCTAGTCACTTATATAGACCCCGAATCGTATCCAAACTAATCCCTGCAATTCAACCATTGCTTATCAATAAAATAGTAAGTCATAAACCTTAGCAATTAATTAATGGTTGTATAAGACAACAAAAACCAACATCCATGTGCTTACAAGTATAGGAAAAACAAAAAGGGAATGAAATATTGTTCATTAATACCAAAGAGGGACGAAAAAACAAATAAAGATCCTTGGGACTGGGAGGCGTCGTTATCAGAATCGAGGTCCTCCGGGGGTACCAGGCCAGTCACTGCCTCGTCCATGAAAGTGAAGTGATGGAAGTCTTCTCTCTCAACTCGAGGAGCCTCTTATCCGGGGGCAACGTAAGTAAAGTTGATCTTCATGGCCTTCCATATCCGGACCATCAAACAATCCCTCTCAAGACCTTTCCTCTTCTCCTAGCGCAGTTCGCGGTGGAGCATCTCGACCTCAAGAGCAGTGTTGGGTGGGACTGGGGTGGTTTTAGCAAAGGAACATCCCAATCTCCTTCGAAAAGTCGCTAAATCCTCCTCCACCTAGAGTGCGGGCTGGGATCGGGTGGGAAGGGTGCCGTCACCTACACTGTCTTCCCCTTCCTCATCATCCACCTCCGTATCCTCCTGATTGATACTGGCCCTTTCCGTTCTCCTCCTCTTGCTCCTAGAGGTGGAACCTTGCCTAACTAAAAGAGGGTGAAAGGGGGGATCCATAGGAAGTACCTTGTCCGTTTCCAAGAGTGGCACTCTTACGGTTATACTTTCTCACAATGATTCATTTGTACCACATTGACATTATATTTTGATTCATGAACTATAAGATCAAAAACATCATTTTTCTAAGTGAAACAAAATATACTTGAATATTGCCAATTATTTATCTGTCCACATTATATGACAGATTCAAATTTAAGATCCTCGTAACCATTTATAGCATTGAGTGTTACTTCATATCAAAGATACCATCGACGGTCATTTTGATATCGATTCCATTATGACATAACTTATCGAGATCTCTTTATTTTTCATCATTTTCAGGTACTTGATCCTTTGCCAAGGTTTTATGAAGTGTTATGTCATAGTGCTCTTTCAAAGCACTTACCTCATTATCATGACCATTTTTATAATTTACTCCTCTCCTTCCTCAAGGAGTTTTACGTTTGGAATCGATTTGTCTATCACGCTTTAGGTGTACCATAGACTCTGTCCTTCAAGGACTATTTATTGGAGCATTTGCAGCTTAATTAAAATATTTGGTTAGCAAATACATTTGGCAAATTATTTGCAACATTTTGCAAATGAATTATCTCTTGAACTTCAAGTTCACATTTTCTTAACGAGGATCTAGATAATTCACCCCACACATAATTTTCAACTGCTAAACATATCTCCTCCTAGTGTTAGGAAATCTAACATTTACCCCCAACCTCATTTGGAGATCCATCTTTGTGCATGGTGGAGAAATAAAATCATATGTGCACACATCAAATTTTTAGATGGAAATTATTTGGTTCCTGACCCTGAACCAATTGTGATGGGAGAACCTTGTTGACTTGATGCATACATGTTAAATAAACTCATCTCATACCAAATTTTATTTGAGAGATTTGTTCTCATAATCAGTAGTCTAGCTATAATTGGAGGAAAACAGTTTCTGCTAAACCAACCAGTATTATCAACATAATTTTATAGTTTGGAACTGTGCTCTTAATTTAACAATTTGAGCAAACAACCTTACAAAAACCAATTTGTAAGTTGATACAAATGCACATGTGACCATACCATAGATGCATCTATTAAATCATAATAGTAAACGGTCCACATGGCAGGTGAACGGGCCCATATTCACCTTTTTATATGTTCCAAATAATTTTAAGGGATACAATCCCAACCTTAGCTGGTACAATGATCATGTTATCACAAGAACAAGCAATACAAGAGAATTCTCGAAGAATCTTTTATTTCTTCAAACATATAGTCACATGAATTCTCAATTTCTTTTGCATCACATTTGAATCGGAATGACCAACCTATTATGCCAATTGATATTTATTCTAGTAAACTTCTAGTTTATTTTTGTATGTGATTCCATCATAATGTCCATATTTGTATACAACAAACAACGAAAAAAATGGGAATCTTATATGTAAATATTTATAGCCAACTTTGGTTGTAGTAATTTGAAGATATTAAATCTTCCCATAATTTATAGTCTCAATATAATATATTTTTTTCAATTCTTCCGAAACTTAAAAAGTTTCTTTTGAGACTTACTAAAACCCCAATATTATGAACAATTTCATTCCTCCAGATAGTAACAAATTAGCCCTTACGGAACTCTTAATTAATTTTGTGTACTACCACAAATTTCACAACACCATTCTTATGGTGACCATCTTCTTCAAGGAGAAAATTATTATTATTGTCATGGTTAAAATTATCACATGCAAGACTTATTTCTGGCCAATCAATGACAAATTTGTGTTGCCACACAACAATATTTATTTTGGTCATGACCACAACCTTTATAGGAAAAAAATAGTTCTTTCTTTTGTCCTCTATAATTTAACATTCCACAATATTCGTGTAGTACTCAAAGTATATGACTAATGACCATTTATGTCAAAATATTTCTTTTCAATCTCTCAAACCTCACGTAGAGGTGAGATTTGACATTTATCCAATCATACATAAACATGTCCTTATCCATAAAAACATAAGTCAAATTTTCTTCAAGAAATGGACCATAACCATTTGTAATGCTCTATAAGTTTTTATTAGAAACTAATTGTCATGCTTTGAAATTATCAAATTTATGTGACTCATGTCAACATCACTTTAAAAAGTCAAATGTACAAATGTACTACCACTTTGTATTCCTTTATTTTGATGGAGGATTTACAAAATTTTTCAAATTTGGGTTGCACTCAACAACAATGTGCCCAATATCTTTTCATACCACTTTGATGGATAAAAAATACCTTCACATTTGAAGGACCATCTTAAGAAACAATGTGCCCAATAACCTTTCATACCACTTTGATGGACAAAATTACCTTCACATTTGAAGGACCATCTTAAGAACCCATAAATGTTCTTCCTTTTAATTACAACAATGATGATCATTAACATTTTACCACACTCATATTCATACATTCAACCACTTGTCATTTTTCAGACATATTATGCACTGCTACCACATTCACATAAGAGAATGGAGCAAATTAATTGGGCAAATTTCATGACTTTCAGTCAAAAGTATACAACTTTATGTTAGTCATCATCATATCATCACTATAGTGCATTAGGACTTAAACCCAATGTCTTACCCATATAAAAATGTCTTTGGTCATATATCAATGGGACTTGAACCCAACTTCTTATATTATGGTGCACCGAGACTTTAACTCGATGTCTTACCCACTTGGTGCGGTGAAACCTGAATTCACCGTCTTACCCTCAACCAATGTCTTAATAAACCAAATGCATTATCAAAAAATAAATATTGAATACCATAAATATAATCTGAATTTGACTTAAAGCAAAAGAAAAATGAACAAAATCAATTAACTAGAACAACATGTTGGAATCATATAAAAGTCCCAAGTTAAAATAAATTAAAACCTTTAAACATTCCTTCTCAATATTGTTACGAAGATTAACATAATTTACTAACCATTTTAAAATAACCACAAAATAAACTTTGTTAGTACAAATAATATATTAATAACTCAACAAGTAAATGTTTAGATAAAGAAAATAAAAAGTTGCAAAAGTAACCAATAATGATAATCCAATCAATATGTATATGCCACATAACCCAATAACTTATCTTTTAATAAAATAAGATCATAAAGAACAATTTCTTTAGAAATTATTAACTTACAAAATTAATTTTACTTTATAAATATATAAGTGATCAAATTAAAAGTTTGCTCAAAGTAAAAGCAACTTGTTGGACTCATATGATTTTGAGATGGTAAGAAAACTAATTATGAATAATCAAAAGTAAAATATAATATAGATTATATAGTAATTTACCTTGTTTTTGAGAGAAAAATAAACACAAATATTTTTACCTTCTTTATATTTACTTTGCTTCAATCCTTCAATAGTAGAACAATCGTGCTGATAATGTGTTGTAAAACTTAAGAACAAAAGAACAATATAAAGATGAAGACAAGAAGAATATAAGACAAGAGGAACATTAGAACACTATAATATAACTTTCTTTATTTCATGTATTCACCAAATCTTCAAGAATCTACAATATGAACCCTTATGCCTCTATTTATAGTGTAACATAGAGGCATACAAAAGGTTAGTCATAAACATGACATTAACATGAATATGATGGAGGAGGTTATGTAATTGAAAGGTTACAAGAATAATGGTTATAAAGTTGGAGGTTAGGGAGGTTATGGTTATCTTCATAATGGAGGAAAGTAATGGAGATAATGGGTGAGGTTAACTTCTTGATGTAGTGGACATCCATAATATAATATTTTATAACATGAGTTGAAATTTGATGAAACAAAAAACTTGTGAATTTATATTTGACAAAAGTGGAGAAATATCATAAAGTATCTTAAATTTTATAATTTAATAGTTGGGGGGTTATGAATATGAAAACTTAAAAAGTCATGAAATTAATTATATTATTAAGAATAGAAGTTTAATAGATATAAGTTATGGAGGTGAAACTTAAAAGTAAATAAAGAAGGAGAACCATAAATAAAAAAGGTAAAAGAAAGACCTTTATACTAAATAGAGATATAAATTTATAAATATCATAAATGATGATATTTGGGTAACAAAATCGTAATATTTTTTTTAAAAAAAGACTTCATATTATATAGAAATATAAGTCTCTTGAATTGAATAAATTAAAAAAGAGCAAATACATAATTACCCCATCAAACTTAGACCCTTTTTTGAAGAAGACACCTTAAGTTTGCATAAGTAATTGCAGTCCCAAACCAATGAAAAACTGACACATGGCATTGTTAAACCACATTGAAAAAAGGCCCACGTTTCTTCTTCCCCAAACCACCATTAATGGCTGTTGAGAGCTTTTCTCAAAAGCAAAAGTTGGTTCTTTACTACGCGAAATGAATTTTTTTATTATATACTGTATCATCAAGTTCTAGCAATCCATCTTAATGCCTTTTATTAGAAAAATCTACTTAACAACGACATAATACTTTATCAATTTAGCACCTAATTTACCTTTCAACAAAGAAATTTGAACCCATTTCAGTTCATATAATTTCCCTAGATCAAAAGTATCAAAGAATCTACTCGAATAAATTCAAAAAAATGTGAAATTCACTTATAGAACTCAAAGCTAGTCTTGATTTCGGAATACCCACAAAGGTAAAAAGGATTAAACTAATTTTTGAAGAAAAATATTTGAAATCAAACACCAAAAACACTGAAAAATAACACACAAAACTTACATAAATAATATATCTACAAAGAAATTCAGAAAAAATAAAATCTTTTGAAGTGAAATAAATTGAAAGAACTGGGAAAAGGAATTGGGAAAGATGAACGATGAATTTTCTGAAAAGGTTTAAGGGTTACCTGACCCACTATTAAACAAGTAAGAAAAATAAAAGAATTATTTTATATGGGGTGAAACACATGCACTGGTCATGAGATTACAAATATTGTAAAAGTAGTGTATTTAAAATTGTTGGAAATGGTTGGCTGGGGTAATACGACCCCCACAAACTTTAGGTGTCTACTTCAAAAAAGGGTACAAGTTTGATGGGGTAATTATGTATTTTCTCATTAAAAAAAAAGAAGTAAAAAGGAACTAAAAAGGGGGAAAAGTGATTTAAAGAAATGATATAAATATTATTAGAGAAGAAATTAAAATAGTAAAAGAAGAAAATGAGAAATATTAAGGAAAAAATAATAATAGCATTAATGATAAAATAAATTAAATATGACTATTGATAAAGAAAGAATTAAATGGGACTATCTTTAATATTTAGGTGAATTTTTTGTATTTTAAAAGTTGAAAAATGGCCAAAAGACACCACGAAAAAAGATAAATAGTTTTCTAGCCCTTATTTATATATAGATATATATATATATATATATAGATTACAGTGATTTGTTCATCTGACAAAGGTTATCCAACAAAATTAGTGGTCTAAACCCAATTTTAAATATAAGGCCCTATAACTTCTTTTTTTTTTTTTAAAGATGTTAATCATGTATATCCAATAAAATATGTCGAATAATGTTGTATAAAAATTTATTTAATAATATGAAGATGTGACTGATTTAATTTAATGTTTCAAAATATTATCTAAATTAAAGAGTAGACAATTTGTTGAAAAACAATTAATTTAATCGAAATTTTATATTTTTAAGAAGAATATTTTTTCATTAAGTTCACAATTAATGGTGCCTCAAATTTTTGAAGGCCTAAAGAAAATACGTCATTAATTTTCTTCTTGAGCCATTTTTGTCCCTTAAATGGTGACACCGCTTAGGAAAAATCCTGCATATGCCACTGGTATCATTATATATTGTTTTCTTTACTTGTTTCGACATTGTGTTTCTAGGATAAAAGAATTAGAGGAATAGAAAGAGTAAAAGATAAATTCCTTCGAAAGTCGGATGGAGAAACCAGAGGTGGACTTACTGTAGTGTCAGCGTATTCAGTTCAACATCATTTGGTTGGAAAATTACATTATTTAACATCTCGCTAAGTGAAAGAGCTAGAATTAGAAAGAGTCATTTTTGGAAAGAATGAAAAATCTGGAAAATTTGTTACTATGTTAAGAATGAGTTTTTGGTCAACTTCAAATGACCATAACTCCTATCTCAGGATGAGTTAGGTGTGCTACAAGATACCGTAGGAAATATCTTTGAATTATCTTTCCAACGCCGCTGAGTTTTCTCAATTCTGAGTTTGTATGAGTGAGATAACCCCATTTAAAGTTGGGCTATTTGGATAAGGAAGGTCTAATCCGGATTTCGGAAGGGTAGTTTGGTCTTTTCCTTACCCAATTATTTTATTTCATTTTTATGAATTTAATTGGGGTGTAATCAAAATTAGATTAGTTTACGCTCTTACCAAAACACGCTAGGGCTTAGAGAAAAGAGAAAAGAGGAGAAAGGAGAAGAAAGGTTCAAGATTCGTTAAGATCGTGCAATTTTGGTTGTGGATTTCGCCAAGAATCCTATACGGTATGTGAGACTTTCATAGCATTTGGTTCATTCATCCACGCGCCAACCATGTTTTTCAGCCAGAATTCATCCTAAAAAGGGTTGAAAGTTTGATGTTCATGATATGTGTTCTTGAATTTGCTCTCGTTCTTGAATTGGGCTAAATTGAGGAGTTCTTGAGTTTATTGTGTCGAGTTATAGAGTTGTTTTGAGTTAGGTTCTTATGTACATTTACTGGGTATATGAATCTAAAGAAGAATAGTCAAGTTTAGGCGATTTGGTGTTGGAAAATTAAGAAGGAAAAGTCGGGAAAATCTGGGCACAAGGTCTGCGTCGCGGACATGTTCCTCAGATTTGAGGGAATCTCCTTCGTAGAGCGGAGCGTTCACGGATTGTTCTGCCTCAAAATTTATTTCATGACCAACTATTTAATACATCTCCGCATCGCGGACTTGCTCCAGACAGTGATTTCTTGATCGTTTCTCATGTTTAACTATCTAAAAACCCTCTTAAACATCATGAAATCCTTCCTATCACAAATCACAATCCTTGAATCCCTAAATTCAATTTCAAGAAAAGTTAAGAGCCAAGTCTAGAGAGTTCTTAGAGTCATTTCAAAAGTCTTTTGCAAATGTTTTAACTTTGTTTTAAGACTTGAGTTTTGAGTTAAGTGAGAGTAACTAATAAAGTTCATTTCTTCAAAGATTATACGAGAACTAAGTATTCCCAATAATTAAAATGTTTTCACATTTGAGCAAGAAAGGAAACACCGATTTCCAAGAGAGCCTTTGGGTTAATTTTTGAGTAATTATCTCAAATCAAAGAAAGATTTTTGTTTTTAAAATATATGAGCTAAGTATATTTTAGGAGTAGTATTGAGCACCGATATGGGGACACGAGTTCATAATAACTCAAGTCTCCATAAACCATGTAGTCATCATGGGTAGAAAGGATCATACTATTTAGATGATTCCTTAGTGTTTTTTAGAATAAACTAGTGGATCCACTTAGTTGATACGTTCTATATGACGGCAAAGTATAGGACAGTTCTGGCATCGTGGGCGAGACGCTCTATCATCACTTAGGCTCATAATGATAGTTGTCAGTTAGAGAAACTCCCACATTATTATATTGCTTATTATTTGAGTAAACTGAGTTGCTATTGTATTTATTTAATACATTGAGTTGTCATCTACTGTTTTAAATGCTTTGTATAAACTGCACCTTTATTATTGTTTTTACTATATATTTGAGTTGAGTATTCATGAGTTGAGTACAGTCAAGGTAAGTGTTGCTTTCAGGTTTCTTTCAAGCTTATGTTATGTTTAGTGTTCCCCTCGCATACTCGTGCATTCAATGTACTGATGTCATTTGGCCTGCATTGTTTTATGATGCAGACACAGGTAGCTAGGATCAACATCCAGCGCCTCGTTGATCCAGTTGAGCACTCAAAGTCAGTTGGTGAGCCTCTTTGCTATCCGAAGGACTCCTTTTATCTTTTGAATTAGTATTTTTGTTGTTAGGATGATTGAGGGTCTTGTCCCGATATCCGTTTTTGTTTTAGAGGCTTCATAGATGAGTAGTTATAGTTCTTTAGTCTTTCCATTTTCAGTTGTATACGTTAAGACTTGATTTTCCATTTTGGCTAAGCTTTATATGTTTTTAAGTTATTGCATGAGTTATATTTTGAGACTATCTCTTATGTTTAAGTCTTCTGCTGAGTAAGTAAGCCAGGCCAAGTGTTCGCTTGGGGCCATCAATGGTTCTCGAGTGTCAGTCCTGCCAAGGGTGTAGGCTCGGGGCGTGACATATATATATATATATATATATGTAGATTAAATTTTTTAGATGTCATATGAACATGTAGGGTTATTCATGGTTACGATTAAAAAACCAAACCGAACCACAATCCAAATCAAACTGATTTTAAAATCTGATATTTGGTGTGGTTTCGTTGGGTTTGATTTTAAATTTTGAAAACCGATACTATTTTGTTTGGTTTTGGTTTTGGTTTTATGAAAATAAAACCGCCAAAATAATCTAACTAAATCAATAAATTATATATAAAAATAAATATTTTATTCATGAATAAAATATAAATATTTTGTTAATATTAATTAACTTAAGTTGTAACGTTACCATTTTCTCAAAGCCCAACACTTAAATTTAGCCCAACTACTAAAATCCTAAGACCAAGCTGTGACTAACCAGGTTGGATAACAAAGACGGGCTCGACTGGAAGAGGTTGATACTTCGAGGGTCCGTGAGTTCATGAGGACGAATCCTCCAAGTTTCACTGGTTCAAGCACTACTGAGGATCCGAAAAGTTTTGTTGAGGAACTGCAAAAGATATTTGAGGTAATGCATGTTGCCGATGCTGAGCGAGTGGAACTAGTTGCATATCAACTGAGGAATGTTGCTAGGACTTGGTTTGACCTGTGGAAGAAGGGTAGAGCTGAGGGTGCACCAATTTTGACTTGGGCTATGTTTGAGCAGGCTTTCTTTGGGCGTTTCTTTCCCTGAGAATTGAGAAAGGCTAAGGTACGGGAATTCCTTACTTTTAAGCAGGATTCACTAAGTGTTCATGCGTATAGTTTTAAGTTCACCCAACTTTCTCGATATGCTCCGGAGATGGTTGCGTATATGAGGAGTATGATGAGTTTGTTTTTTGCTGGGCTATCTCGTCTGTCGAGTAAGAAAGGTAAGGTTGCGATGCTAATAGATTACATGGATATAGCAAGGTTGATGATTTATGTGCAACAGGTTGAGGAAGAGAAGTTGAGGATATGGAGGAGTTTAGAAACAAGAAAGCTAAGATAGGGAATGAGTTCGGGCAATAAAAGAGTAATGTGAACCGTTCTTCCTTTCAGCAAAAGCAAAATGGACCTGCTTCATCATCTGCTAGTGCACCTGCACCCAAAAACAAAGGTGAGTATAATGGTCAGAATTCGCAGAACTTCAGAGCTAGATCAACGCAGTCTCAGGGTAGTGTGGCACAAGGAGGTAACTAGGCTCCTGCATGTGCTAAGTATGGTAGGAACCACCCAGGTAAGTGTCACGATTGCTCCACAGGTTGTTTCAAGTGTGGACAAGAGGGTCACTTCATGAAAGAGTGCCCCAAGAACTGGCAAGGTAATGGGAATCAGGAAAATAAAGCCCAATCTTCATCAGTTGCTTCACCAGGAAGGGCTGTACCTAGAGAAGCAAACTACCTTTATGCTATCACTAATCGTCAAGTGTAAGAGAATTCTCCAGATGTTGTCACTGGTATGATCAAAGTCTTTACTCTTAACGTTTATGCTTTGCTAGACCCAGGAGCGAGTTTATCTTTTGTGACTCCTTATGTTGCAATGAAATTTAATGTTATTCCTGAGAAACTTTGTGAACCCTTTTTTGTTTCTACACTTGTTGGGGAGTCTATTCTAGTTGAGCGAGTCTATCGTGATTGTGTCATTTCCATCAATCACAAGAACACCATGGCTGATTTAGTTAAGTTAGACATGGTAGATTTGATGTCATTCTAGGTATGGACTGGCTTTATGCCTGTTATACCTCCATTGATTGTAGAACTTGAGTTGCCAAGTTCCAGTTTCCTAATGAGCCAGTTATAGAGTGGAGTAGTAGTTCAACAATGCCTAAGGGTCGTTTTATTTTGTACCTTAAGGCGAGAAAGTTAGTTTCCAAGGGGTGTGTCTATCACTTAGTTCGAGTTAATGATTCTAGTGTCGAGACACCTCCTATTTAGTCAGTTCCAGTTGTGAGTGAGTTTCCAGAAATCTTTCCTGATGATTTACCCGGAGTCCCTCCTAAAAGGGAAATAGACTTCAGTATAGATATTCTTCTTCATACTCGTCCTATATCTATTCCGCCATATAGAATGGCTCCAGCAGAGTTGAAAGAGCTTAAAGAACAGTTAAAAGATCTCCTTGATAAGGGTTTTATTCGACCAAGTGTCTCACCTTGGGGCACTTCGGTCTTATTCGTGAGAAAGACAAATAGTTCCCTTAGGATATGTATAGATTATCGTCAGTTTAACAAGGTTACCATCAATAATTGATTATATCTTCGATCAACTTCAGGGCGCCTCTTGTTTTTGAAAAATAGACCTTAGATCTGGATACCATCAGTTGAAAGTAAGGGAGTGTGATATTCCAAAGACTTCATTCAGGACCCGTTATGGTCTTTATGAGTTTCTGGTCATGTCTTTCGATTTAACTAATGTTCCTGCAATGTTCATGGACCTTATGAATAGAGTATTCAATCCTTATTTAGATATGTTTGTTATCGTGTTCATTGATTACATTCTAATCTATTCGAAGAATGAGGAAGATCATGCTAGCCATCTCAGATTAGTTCTCCAAACTCTAAAGGATAAGGAGTTATATGCTAAGTTCTCTAAATGTGAGTTTTGGCTTGAGTTTGTGGCATTCTTAGGCCATATTGTTTCCAGTGATGGGATTAGAGTTGACACCCAGAAAATAGAGGCAGTGCAAAATTGACCTAGACCCATATCTCCAACTGATATTAGGAGTTTCTTGGGATTGGCTGGGTATTATAGAAGGTTCGTATAGGGGTTCTCATCTATTTCATCTCGTTTGACCAAGTTGACTCAGAAACTAGTGAAATTTCAATGGT
This sequence comes from Solanum commersonii, assembly GCA_029007595.1. Lineage (NCBI taxonomy): Eukaryota > Viridiplantae > Streptophyta > Magnoliopsida > Solanales > Solanaceae > Solanum > Solanum commersonii. Next base: position 112,757 of record JAJTWQ010000054.1, read on the forward strand.
TTGAAGCTTGTGAGAAAGGCTTTCAAGAATTGAAAAAGAGGTTGATTACTGCCCCAGTATTGACTGTAACCAGAAGGTGCTCAAGGTTTTGTCCTATATTGTGATGCGTCCAGAGTTGGTTTGGGTTGTGTGTTATAGCTTATGCCTCCAAACAGTTGAAAGTTAATGAGAAGAATTACCCAACCCATGACTTAGAGTTGGATGTCGTAGTATTTACTTTGAAGATATGACATCATTATTTGTATGGTGTTCATGTTGATGTATTCATTGATCACAAGAGTCTTCAGTATGTGTTTAGTCAGAAAGTGCTTAATCTCAGACAGCGAAGGTGGTTAGAGCTACTCAAAGATTATGACATGGGTATTCTTTGTCACCCAGGTAAGGCTAATGTTGTTTTTGATACCTTGAGTAGATTGTCTATGGGTAGTACTGCCCATTTTGAGGAAGATAAGAAAGAGTTAGCAAAAGATGTGCACAGACTTGCATGATTAGGATTTTGATTAATGGATTCCATAGAAGGAGGAGTGGTGGTGATGAATGGGGCTGAATCATCATTAGTGTCAGAAGTAAAAGAGAAGCAAGACCAACATCCTATTTTTCTTGAGTTAAAGACAAATGTTAACAAGAAAAAAATATTGGCTTTTGAACAAGGGGGAGATGGTGTATTGATGTATCAGGGTAGGTTGTGTGTACCAAGGGTGGATGAACTCAAAAAAGAATTATGGAGAAATCTCATAGCTCCAGATATTCTATCCATCCGTGTTCCACAAAGATGTATCGAAATTTGAGAGAAGTTTATTAGCGGAGTAGTATGAAGAAGGGCATTGCAAAGTTTGTTGCTAAGGGTCCGAATTGCCAACAAGTTAAACTAGAGCACCAAAGACCCAATGGTAAGGCTCAAAACATAGAACTTCCGGAATGGAAATGGGAGATGATCAATATGCTTCATCATAGGTTTACCAAGGTCTCGTAGGCAGCATGATTCTATTTGGATGATTGTCGATAGAATGAAGAAATCAGCCCACTTTTTACCAGTAAAGACTACCCATTTAGCAGAAAATTATTCTAAGTTGTACACTCAACAGGTGGTCAGATGTCATGGGGTTCCAATATCGATTATTTTAGACAGAGGAGTACAATTTACTGTATAGTTCTGGAAATCTTTTCAAAAAGGCTTGGGTTCAAATGTGAACTTGAGTACTATTTTTCATCCTCAGATAGATGGTCAAGCAGAGCGCACCATTCAGACTTCAGAAGATATGTTGAGGGCCTGTGTGATTGATTTAAAAGGTAATTGGGATGAGCACCTACCTCTCATTGAATTTGTTTACAATAATAGTTACCACTCTAGCATCCAAATGGATCCTTATGAAGCTCTTTATGGGAGAAGATGAAGATCTCCTATTGGATGGTTTGAGGTTGGTGAAGCTGGGCTAATAGGACCATACTTAGTTTATCAAGCTATTGAGAAAGTGAAAGTTATTTAGGAGAGGTTGAAAACAGCGCAAAGTCGTCAGAAATCCTACACTAATGTTAAGAGAAGGGAGTTAGAGTTTGAAGTAGATGATTGGGTATACCTGAAGGTTTCATCCATGAAGGGTCTTATGATATTTGGTAAGAAGGGGAAGCTTAGTCCCCGGTATATTGGCCCTTACAGAATATCAAAAGGAATGGTAATGTAACTTATGAGTTGGAGCTAGCAAGGGTCCATCTGGTATTTCATGTTTCCATGTTGAAAAAGTGCATGAGAGATCCTTCACTTATCATACGAACTGAAGATATTGGTATCAAGGATAGCTTATCTTATGAGGAGATTTCGGTTCAGATTCTAGATTGCCAAGTTTGCAAGTTGAGGACCAAGGAAGTACCATCAGTCAAAGTTCTTTGGAGAAATCAATTTGTTGAGGAAGCTACTTGGGAAGCTTAGGAGGATATAAATAAGAGATATTCACATCTCTTTGAGTCTGGAGAAATTCTAGATCAAGGTACTAATTCTCTTCTTAGTACTCTTTAATTGATGTGCTTAATGTGTTAGACTTGATTGCTGGGTGTTTGAACTGAATGTTTGATGTTACGCCCTTAGCTTACCAAAAATAATCTCATTCGAGGACAAATGTTCCCAAGGGGGAGATATTGTAACATCTCGCAAAGTGAAAAATCTAGAATTAGAAAGAGGCATTTTGGGAAAGAATGAAAAATCTGGAAAATTTGTTAAGTTATGTTAAGTATGGGTTTTTGGTCAAATTCAAACGACCATAACTCCTAGCTTAGGATGAGTTAGGTGTGCTACCAGATACCGTAGTAAATATATTTGAATTATCTTTCGAACACTGCCGAGTTTGCTCAATTTCGAGTTTATATGAGTGAGATATGCCCATTTGAAGTTGGGCTATTTGGATAAGGAAAGTCTAATCCGGATTTTGGCCTGCATTGTTTTATGATGCAGACACATGTAACTAGGATCAGTATCCAGTGCCTCGTTGATCCAATTGAGCACTCAGAGTCAGATGGTGAGCCTCTTTGCTATCCGGAGGACTCTTTTTATCATTTTATTTAGTACTTTAGTTGTTAGGATGATCGGGGGTCTTGTTCCGACATCCCTTTTTGTTTTAGAGGCTTCATAGACTAGTAGTTACAGTTCTTTAGTCTTTCTGGTTTTAGTTGTATACGTTAAGATTTGAGTTGCCATTTTGGCTAAGCTTTATGTCTTTTTAAGTTATTGCATGAGTTATATTTTGAGACTATCTCTTATGTATAAGTTATCCGCTGAGTAAGTAAGTCAGACCAAGGGTTTGCTTGGAGCCAGAAATGGTTCTCGAGTGCTAGTCCCGCCGAGGGTGTAGGTTCGGGGCGTGACACACACACATATATATTAAACTTTTTTAGATGTCATATAAACATGTAGGGTTATTCATGGTTATGGTTAAAAAACCAAACCAAACCACAATCCGAACCAAACCGATTTTAAAATATGATATTTGGTGTGGTTTCGTTGGGTTTGATTTTGGTTTTGGTTTTACTAAAATAAAACTGCCAAAATAATCAAACCAAACCGACAAATTATATATAAAAATAAATATGTTATTCATAAATAAAATATAAATATTTTGTTAATTTTAATTAACCTAAGTCTTGAATTTTCCATTTTCTCAAACCCCAACACTTAAATTTTAGCGCAACTACTGAAATCCTAAGACCAGGTCCATCAAAATCTATTACTATTATTACCTACTCTACATCACATTAGATAGTCATACTTTCTCTTAATTGAATAACGTTATTCGTGTAATAATAACTCTAGTATTGCTTAATTGAATCTATAACAACTTTCTTGTAGATTGTTCATGTATTAGGTGTTAATGTCTATCGAAATGCGTATACTCTCAACAAATTTAATTTATTACTTTTAAACCAAACCGACAATTATGTTTTTCATTTGGTTTGATTTGGTTTTATAAATTTTAAAATCGACCAAATTGGTTTGGTTTTGGTTTTAACCAATAACCGATCCATATCGAGCCATGAACACCCCTATGAACATCTGAAGAAAACAACAACATTTGATATTTTAGAACTATTTTTCTATACATTAATTTTTATTTTATAAGGTATATAATAGATGATGTTTTTGTTGTTGGTTCTTATATTTGACTTCTCCATTAAATGTGTACATAAATCAAAGATACTCCATCTGTCCCACTTTATGTGACACTTTTCATTTTTTGAAAGTCAAACAATTTAAGTTTGATAAAAATTTACGCGTGGAATATTCAATTACTTTGAAATTAAAATTTATATATTTGTAAACTACGTAAAATGTACTATAATTCACAATAATTCACAATTCAAAATAATTATAAGATATATAAAAAAAATTACGTTCAAAGATAGACTTGTTTGAATCTCAAAAGTCGAAAAGTACCACATAAATTGGGACCAAGGGAGTAGTTATTTGACTTTCTATTTCTTTTTTCATTGATAAACTTAAAATTAAACATGAAAAATATATTCAATCTGCAAAAGCATATATGTGACCACATGTTTACCTTACACGCAACAAAGATATTCGTTCATATCTTTGTAAAGAATTTTCAATTTATTTAATCATACATAATTTATTCAAGGGTTAATATCAACACTGTGTTATAGGGGTGGTATAAGAATGTGAAAAGTTATTGGGAAAAAAGTTAACATAAGGAAAAAAGAAACATATAAATAATTAATGTAATAACTAATAGATCATAATGCAATAACTAAAGAATGTAAAAGGATGTGAATAACATTTGCTATAATTAGTAATTAAATCTTTCATCTTTCATTCTCTCTGCAATGATGGATGTTATCTCTCACCCCTCTAACCTTCCTTTGGTATGCTTTTTACTCGTATCTTTGAACACCAATTCTTGTGCCTCGGAGACTTCTCTCTTGTGTTTATCAAGCAGTGCTATAACTCTCGCTCCTTCCAAAGAATGGATTTCATTCATTTTGCTTCTTCTGAAGACTTGGATTCTAAGTATGAGAAGGCTAAGCAATCATTCTCAACCTCTGTGAATCTTGTTGAAATTCATGCCAAGCTGAATGTTATGTCCATCACTGTCACTTAGGTAAATGATGTCTTGACCAAGCTGACTGTCATGGGCGAACAAGTTGACTCTTTGAAGGACCTCTTGCTTGCTGCTCACTTCAAAATTGACAATGTGAAGGATGTCTCTAAAGAAACAGGTGTTGATGTGGCCCGAGTCCACTTGAGACTAGATCAAATCATGAAGGAAGCCATCAAGATTTCTACCAAGGTTCAAGTCGGCTCAAAGGCTATCTTCACCTCTATATCCTCAAGATTTAAGGAGATGTCCACTGATATAGTCAACACTCTGACCTATTTCTTGTGTCCTCGTTGGTCCTCTATTGCTCCTGTTGCTACTGTGTTGTTTAATGGGCTGTGTTGCTCATTTTAGGACTTTACGGTTCTAATGTCGTTTTTTCTAAACTCTATGTTCTTTCCTTTTTGCTGATGTCAAAGGGGGAGAATATTATCTCTTATCTGACGATTGCTTTGTATTATCTCTTATCTGATGTTTGCTCTTCTATATCTGCTAATTGCTTGGTTATGTTCTATATGCCTTTTTTGTTATATTATATCTCTCTGATATTATGCTAAGTAAGTTGGCTCAACCATTCCAAGGTGATAACACTTTAGTTCCACAAGGCAACTACTCCTTACCACATTCAAGGGAGCAAGCTAGAAACTCAACTCCACAAGTCGACTACTCCTTACTACATTCAGGGGGAGTAACTAAACATCAACTTCATGAGTCGACTACACAGACAGGGAAGTATTACTACTATATATTGTCATCATAAAAAAAAAGGGGGGAGATTGTTAGTGTAAAGTTTTAATGATAATCAACTTAATCCTTTCAAGACAAACTAGTCATCAAAAAGGAATGAATCCAATATGAAAATAGAAAATGAAGATTCTCACAGTAAGATTGAAGATCATCGATCAGAAATTGAAGATCATCAATCAAGGAGGCTGAAGTTCAAAAGGCATAAATCAAGGAAGATCACAAATCAAGGAAGATCCCAAAACAGTTGCCCTTCAAAGGGAAGTTGTAAGATCACGAGCAGATCTCCAATGGCTACATTCAATCAAGGAAGCTACAAGACTGAATAAAACAAGAAAGGAAAAGATCTCCAACGACTATTCAACCAAGGAAGCTGCAAAAACTGAAGAATTACAGACGCAAAGAAAAGATCTCAACGGCTATATATAAGTAAAGTAAGGTTGAATCAAAGGAAAGTGAAGATTAGCCTTAATCTTTATTCTTGAAAAATAAGGATATTTTTTCTTCTTTACAAGGATCAAATCTCTTGGGTTGTCATCTCTTCACAGGAAAGATTCAAGTCTCAACTCTATAAAAAGGCCTCATGCTGCAAGTGGAAAGATTGTACAACGAGTCTGAATCATCTCACTACTCCCTACTCTACTTCTAATAAGCATTGTATTACCTAGTTCTACTGTGTAAACAAAAATGAGAGAAGAGAGAAATATTGTAGGTAAGGCTTTGTATCAAAACAAAAGAGTGAAAAGAAATTGAGTGTCAACTGTGAAACCACACTCAAACTTTGTACTCACGTCAAAGATTACAAAAGCTAGAAGAGAACACCCTTGCAACCCAAGGGGACTGAACGTAAGATCCAAGTTGGATCCCAACCAGTATAAAACATTTGTGTTAAGTTTACTTTCCGCATTTACAATTTTATTCATACTGATCTGCTAACAGTAGTCGACTGAGGTATCTCTCAAGTCAACAACGTACAAAAGAAAAACAAAAATACAGTAATTCACCCCCTCTTGCACTTTCAATCTTTATATTACTATTCACTAGGTTATGAACCCGTACAAAAGAAGTATAAAGTTTGATGCACGTTCATAATTCAAGTGGGCATGTACGAAATTTTATTTTAACCTTAAGCATAGATAACTCATGGAGAAAAATTAAAGATATCACTAATTTTTTCCCATGTTTTAGTATGAGAAGTTGCTCTATTAAAGGATTTATCTATATGATGGATTGCTCGAAGAATTCAATAGTTGCATTTGATTTAAGAGCTGAAAATTTCAGAGTTATTGGATTGGGTATTGATATATGTGACAAGATATTTAATTATGATTTGATAGAAGTGAAGGGTAAAATAGCATTGTTGGACTGTTGTGGAAGTTCCACCGGTCGAAATGATTTATGGACTTTAAAAAATTCTGAAAAAGATGAATTGAAGAGTCATGGCATTCACATTCCTTCGCAGTGGAAATATGTGGAAGATATATCAATACCAAAATATGGACCTCCTCAAGGATTATGCGATTCTCGTAATGGAGAAATTATATTTATTGCGATGAAAAATAATATTTTATTTTGTTACTTTTATGATGTTGAGAAAAGTAGTTGGAGATATTTTAAAATTCACGTAGCTCCAATAGAGGATGGAATTAATGGCATTAATATTTTTGTAGAAAGCCTCTATTTATGCTAACAAAATAAATAAATATATTTCAACTTATTACTAAGTTTGGACTTGTGATCTTTTTTTTCCCCTTTGATTTGCTTGTTATTTAATTCTAACCAAGTTAAAATACATTGTTTTTTTTTCTTTTTTTTTTTGAGTTGCACCAAATGAATATTATTGCTCTCTATAATATTATTAGGCTTTATGTATGTCAAAGCATATGTTTTTAATTTTTTTTATAAAGTATGTGTTATAAAATAATAAAAAGTTAATAAAAAAAATCTTCTAAAATGGTAATATTTTATCTTTTTCTTTTTGTATAATAATTAAGAATTTAAAATTTAAATTGAATAAAATATTTAATGTGACATGGAATGTCAACTAGGAGCGAACAAATCTTTTGTAATATTTAGTATATTTTGCAAATAATAATAATATTAGTAATAATAATAATAACAACAACAACAACAACAATGACAACAAGAGTTGAGTGATTTCACAATTTAAAAAAAATATAAAACAAATTAATTTATAATTTCATAAACATAAATAATCTGTAACGACCGGGTTCCATCGTTATAGAAAAGCCTACGGGGAAACATTTGGGGCTGGAATTTTTTCTCGGAATTGGTATCTGGCGATTCAAATTGGTATTGAACCTCATTAACTCTTCTGTCCACAGACGGTGAATACTAGATTCAATGGTGTCAGGCCCGTAGCTCCCGTCAATGCTCCAGCTGAGGAGTCTGCAACGAGAGGTCGCAATCCAGGCAGGGGTAGAGGAAGAGCTAGGGGTAGAGGTCGAGGAAGAGTGGTGCCTACTAGAGTTGGGGTACCGGTCACAATTGCTTCCCAAAATGAGTCCCCTCCCGTAAATCATGAAGAGACAGAAGAGGATATTGAGGTTGAAAATGTTGAGGAGGTTAGACAAGAGGAAGAGGTGCAGGCTGAGACTACTGGTGTTCGTCCCATAGACCAGTATTAGCTCAACAGATCATGTCATTCTTGAAAGGGTTGGTTGGTCCTGGAGTGCTTTCTTTTGTTCAAGCAACTCAAGCTCTAGCTAATCCCTCTGTTGCTAGCACTGCACCCAAGGTGGGCGGGACTGGAGGTAATGATGCTTTCTTCCGTCCTTTGTTGGGTTCTGTTATGACTGGTAATGAGCATGAAATGTTGACTAAGTTTTTGAAGCTAAAGCCTTCGGTGTTTCTTGGTTCTGAGAGTTAGGATGCTTATGAGTTCATCTTAGACTACTATGAGAGGCTTCATAAGTTGGGAATTGTCCATCAGCATGGGGTGGAATTTGTGACTTTTTAGCTTCAAGGTGAGGCTAAGCATTAGTAGAGAGCTTATATGGAATGTAGATCTTCAACTTTACCCCCACTCTCTTCGACTCAGTTTCATGCTCTGTTCTTAGAATAATATGTGCCTCGAACTTTGAGGGATCGCACAAAGGATGAGTTCATGGCTTTGGAGCAAGGTGGTATGTCTGTGGTTGCTTATGAGGCCAAGTTCCATGCTTTGTCTAAATATGCTACTCAATTGGTGACTACTGAGGAGGAGAGGATCCATTTATTTATTAGGGGACTAAATTATGAGTTGTAGGTATTATCTGTTCATATGACCTCTGCAGGGAGGAGTTTTAATGAGGTAACAAACTTTTTGAAGAAAGTAGAGGGGGCGAAGCGAGACGGTCAGGCTAAGGCAATGGCAAAAAGGGCCAAGAACTCGGGTAACTCTCAAGGTTCTTACTCCACAGGGTTCGGAAGGCCAATGCTTTCAGCCAAGCCAATTCAGTCACCTATGCCAACCTCTACAGGTAATTACTTGAGCACTCCATCTCATAATTTGATTCAGCATAGCCAGCGAGTCGCACCTTCAGCAGGCGGCATGCCTTCTTTTGATCGTACATGTTACAACTGTGGAGAGCCTGGGCATATGAGGAGAGATCGTCCCCACCTATGGGTGTTGGATTCTGCGCAGCAACAGACTAGAGTAGTGGTACTCGTGGGAAATGAAAATAATGGTCAAGGGCATCCATAAGGTTGGCAAGAAGGTAATCAGCGAGGTCGTGGGGGTAGAGGAAATGGTAATGCAGGCAGCGGTAATGTGTAACTAGGTAGGAAAGTTTCTCGACATAATGATAGAGCTCACTGTTACGCCTTTTCAAGAAAGAATAAGGCAGAGGCATCTGGCGCAGTGATCACAAGTTTATTCTTGTATGTGACCGAATGGCTAATGTGTTGTTTGATCTGGGTTCTTCTACTCTTATGTATCTATGCGATTTGCCTCAGAATTTTCTATGATTTGTGATATACTTGATCCCCCATCCATGTTTCTACCCTAGTTGGAGAGTCTATCATAGTCATCCATGTCTATCGTGCTTGTCCTATTTTATTTATGGGTTTTCAGACCTGGGCTGATTTGTTGATTTTGGATATGACTGACTTTGATATTATCTTAGGGATGACTTGGTTGTCCCTCTATTATGCGATGTTAAATTGTAATACTAAGTCTGTAGCTCTAGAAATTTCGGGAAGGGGAAATTTAGAGTGAGAAGGGGTGTACAAGCCTAAGCAAACTAAGATCATAGCCTCCATTCGGGCTAGGAAACTTGTAGGGCAGGGTTGTTTGGCTTATTTGGCTCATATTAAGGATGTTGAGGTTGAGACTCCATCTATTGAGTCTATTCCTGTGGTGTCAGAATTTAGAGAAATATTTCCTAATGACTTACCTGGTATGCCTCCAGATAGAGATATAGACTTCTGCATTGATTTAGAGCCTGTTATGCGCCCCATTTCTATTCCTTCATATTGTATGGCTCTGGCAGAATTAAGAGAGCTTAAGGCTCAAATCCAAAAGCTTTTTGATAAATGATTTCTCCGTCCTAGTGCTTCCCCGCGGGGTGCCCCAGTTTTGTTTGTTAAGAAAAAAGATGGTAGTATGAAAATGTGTATAGACTATCGTCAATTGAATAGGGTCACTATTTGAAACAAGTACCCTTTGCTTCGAATAGACGATCTTTTTGACCAATTACAAGGTGCATCAGTCTTCTCTAAAATTGATCCAAGGTCTGGTTACAATCAATTGAAAATTAGGCCGAAGGATGTGCCCAAAATAACGTTTAGAACCCGCTATGGGCACTATGAGTTCCTGGTTATGTCTTTTGGGTTGACTAATGTGCCGACAGCTTTTATGAGTTTGATGAATGGGGTGTTCAAGCCATTTCTTGATTCATTCATCATAGTCTTTATTGATGATATTTAGGTCTATTCGAAAAGTGAGGAAGAGCATGTCGACCATCTTCATATTGTTCTGGGTGTTCTTGGGAAACAAAAGTTGTATGCTAAATTTTCTAGGTGTGAATTTGGTTGACTTCTGTTGCATTTTTGGGACATGTAGTTACAAAAGAAGGGGTAATGGTAGATCCCCAAAGGATTGAGGCGGTTAAGAATTGGGTTCGACCTAGCTCTGTGATGGAAGTTGGGAGTTTTGTGGGGCTCGCTAGCTATTATCGTCGATTTGTGAAGAACTTTGCTTCTATTGCCACTCACTTGACTAATTTGACGAAAAAGGAGATACCATTTGAATGGACTGAAAAATGTGAGGAGAGCTTTCAAAAGCTCAAGACTCTTTTGTCCACCGCACCTATTTTAGCATTATCGGTGGAAGGTAACGATTTTATTGCTTATTGTGACGCTTCACATTCTGGTTTGGGTGTTGTGTTGATGTAGGATAAGAATGTTATAGCTTATGCATCACGTCAATTGAATGTGCATGAAAGGAATTACCCAACACATGATTTGGAGTTGGCAGCGGTAGTGTTTGCTCTTAAGATCTAGAGGCATTGCCTCTATGGTGTTAAGTGTGAAGTGTTTACTGATCATCGTAGTTTGTAGCATGTGTTCACTCAAAAAAATCTGAATTTGAGACAACGAAGGTGGATGGAGTTACTTAAAGATTATGATGTCATCATTCAATACTATCCGAGTAAGGCTAATGTAGTGGTAGACGCTTTGGGTCGAAAAGCGATGAGTATGGATAGTTTAGCTTGCTTGAGTGTAACCAAGCGACCTTTAGCTAAGAAAATATAGACCTTGTAGTCTAAATTCATGCAGCTGGGCATCTCTAAAAAAAGGTGGGGTGTTAGCTAGAATTGAGGTTAAGGCCACGTTCATTGAGGAGATCAAGGACAAACAATTTGATGATAAGAATTTGAATGAGCTTAAGAAGAAGACTGCAATTGGTAAGGCACAAGAGACCACTCTTGATGAAGATGGTGTGCTCAATTTTAAAGGAAGAGTCTGTGTTCCTAGAGTTAATGACTTGATTCAGAAATTGTTGGCAGAATCTCATGGTTCGCGATATTCTGTCATTCTGGTGTGATGAGGATGTACCAAGACTTGAAATGAATCTATTGGTGGCCGGGCATGAAGAGGGATATAGCGGAGTTTGTGGCTAAGTGTCAAAATTGCCAACAAAGGAAGTATGTACATCAAAGGCCTGCATGTTTGCTTCAAAGAATGCTAATTCCGGAATGGAAGTGGGAAAAAATAGCCATGGATTTTGTGGTTGGTCTTCCCAACACTTTGGGGAAGTTTGATTCTATTTGGGTAGTGGTTGATAGGTTGACTAAGTCAACCCATTTTATTCCTGTAAGAATAGATTATAATGTTGAACAATTGGCTAAAGTTTATGTGAAAGAGATAGTGAGGTTCCATGGGATGCCCTTCTCAATCATCTCAGACAGTGGTACCCAATGCACATCCAAGTTTTGGAGGAAAGTCCATGATGAATTGGGCACACAACTCACTTTTAGTACAACCTTCCATCCACAGACAGACGAGCAGTCAGAGATGACTATTCAAGTGTTAGAAGACATGTTGAGGGCACGTGTAATTGATTTTTGAGGGCATTGGGATAAATTCCTACCGTTGTGTGAATTCTCCTATAATAGTAGTTATCACTCCAACATAGATATGGAACCATTTGAGGCACTCTATGGGAGGGGATGTAGACCACCCGTAGGATGGTTTGAGGCTAGAGATGTGAAACTATTGGAGGTTGATTTGGTCAGGGATACTCAAGATAAGGTGAGAAGTATTCAAGCTAAGCTTCTAGCAGCCCAGAGTAGACAGAAGAAGTATGCAGATCATAAGGTAAGAGACATGGCATTTCAAACCAGTGAGAATGTTCTTCTTAAGGTATCACCCATGAAAGGGGTGATGATATTTGGCAAGAAGGGCAAGCTAAGTCCGCGATACATTGGTCCCTTTGAGGTTCTTGAATGTGTAGGGCCGGTGGCTGATAGATTGGCTCTACCTCCTAACCTATCCAGAGTTCATTCGGTATTTCATGTATCCATGTTGAAGAGATATCATGGTGACAGAGATTACATCATAAAATGAGACTCAATTGTGTTAGACAAGGGCTTTCAATATGAGGAGGAACCGATTACAATTCTTGATCGTGATTTGCGTAAGTTGAGAACCAAGGAGATTAAGTCCGTAAAAGTTTAATGAAAGCATCGTCTAGTTGAGAAAGCTACTTGGGAAATCGAGAAGGACATGCGAGACAAGTATCCCCAATTGTTCATCGATTTAGGTACTATTTCATTCTTTCCTTACCTTATTTTTCTTAAGTTTGTCACTCGGGACGAGAGATGGGTAAATTGGTATCTATTATAATGACCGAGTTTCGTCGTTATAGAAAAGCCAATGGGGGAAAATTTGGGGCCAAAAAACTTTTTCGTAGTAACTTGAGATTTTCCAACCTAGTCCATATTTGGATGAAATCGGAGTCAGTAAGGTCTAGGGAAATATGGTAGCAATTGGGTGGTTTAAATATGATTTTGATTACATGAGTAGATAGCTAACACGTTAAGAAATCTGTACGACTCTACGAAATTGAATTCAGGTGAGTAGAACTCCCGAAACTGACATTGGTGTGAACGGGTAGTTTCTGAGTGTCATTGGTTGAAGGTGTGTGGTGAAATGGGGGATTTGGAATTATTATTTTGCTCACTATTTCATGCAAGTTGCTTTGGTGGTGATTTTGGTCGCCTGGGCGGAGCCACTGTAGCAGGGTGAGGACCACTGTAACGGGCCAGAGGCGACTTGAAGTCATAAATAAACCCCAAAGACATTTTATTCTGCAATTTTTAAAATTAAGAGCTAAGGAACGAACCTAGGTCTTTTCTTGACGGTTTTGTATCATTCTTGAGGCTAAATGTAAGATTTTAACTCGCCGAATCTATTTTTTGATCCGTAGAATGTAATCTAATATGTATTTATCGATGTGGGAGGATTTTGATCTAGAATCTATGGTGGAAACAACCCTAATTTGGATACTTGGGATCATGGGTTCATAGGATTATTAGTAATTCGGGTAATTAATGATTGTTTATTGATTCCCATGTTATTATGATTGCTTGTAGACCAAGAACAAGCAGAACTAATTCGGAAAGGGAAGGATCAAGTTTATTAGGGTTTCAAGCTTGGTTCGAGGTAGGTGTTAGTTGTTATTCTATGATTGGGTGATGTATGTTTGTTCTTATTGCTTCATTATAATGCATGTATGTATATGAATATTGCATTATTGATCACATTAATTGTAAATGAAGATATGTGAATGATGATTGCCATGAATCATGACTTGATTGTATGATTATGAGAATGTACTTTGTGATTGTGATTGTGGCTTGTTGAATGGATCAGGTGTTGCGTTTCGACACACTAACTTGGATCGGTTGCCACGTTTTGACATAATTATGGGATCTGTTGTCACGATCCGGCATAATCATTGGATCGGGTACCACGTTCCGGTATGCTAACTGTTTAAGTTTGGGTTCCATGAGAGGACCAATGACTTTTTGTAATTGTATATTGTTGAGAATGTGATAATCAATATTGTATATGATTCAGTATTTGCATGTTTATAATGTTGTTTGACTTGCTTATGTTACACTTAGTAGGATAGCCGCGTGATCCTACAAGTACACTGTGGTTGTGTACTGATACCACACTTGCTCTTTCTTTGTTGAGTACAGGGCATCTTCAGACGGCTATTGACAGATCTCGCTTATAAGATCAGTGATCGTCGTTCAAATTCAAGGGTGAGCCAGTTCTTCCAGGCTGCCATGAGTTCTCTTTTTGTCCATGTCCACATTTCAGACTTTGACTTTCTAGTTAGTTAATTAGTTCATTAGTTTGGGGATGTATCCCTTGTTGTTTAGACTTTTTGTTCATTGTTAGATGTTTTGGTACATTGACTTTCATGTTCTAGGGTGTTATTTCCGCATTGTTTAGATGTTAGATCTTTTAGAAGTTTATGGGAACTTCAGTCTTTAGCTATTTAACTTGCTTCTGTAACTTAAATGCTTTTGTTTTTGGTTTAGTTGTTTGGTTTGGGTTGTAGTAGTGGTTCTCCCACCGGAGGGTTAGTGTGGGTGTCAATTACTACGGTCTGGGTCGTGCCATAATCATTCAAGGAATTAACTCAAAGACGCTCCGAATGAAAAGGCATTACTCATTTCCTCTTAGAGATAAAGAATTAATTGGTTATCTTGCAAATAATAATTACTCCTATTACGCTAGAAATATTCTCATATTTTGTATTTAAAAAATTAATTTAATTTATATAAAAATATATATCTTAAAATATTAATTAAAATTAATATAATTTAATTCTCAAAACACAAAAGAAAAGAACCAAGGGACCATACTTAGTAAGCATTTGATCATATACATTATTATTTTTTACGTTATTTCTTCTGTCACTCTAAAGAATTACGAGGTAATTCTAGATGAAAGCGAGGTGAAATTAAGATAAAATTACAGACATGACTATATATTTATTAGTCTATTATTCACAACTCAATTAAGTAAAAATCTCTTGGATTATAACGTAATGTTTGAAATATGAAAGTCCAGATTTAAGAGTCTCCAAATGGAAAAAAATTACTCAGGTACTTAGAGTCTGTTAGAATTTTCAATTTCAGTACAAGAAAAAAAATACAACTTTCTTGCTAAAACAAATTCCCAACTCACATAACTCTGTACAACCCTCTAAATTACTGTTCACTAGGTTATGAACCGTTAGAAAAAAAAGTATAAAATTTGATGATAGTTAAGATTTCAAGTGGGCTAACAATAAATCGAATTTTCACTTGAAGCATAGATAACGAATCATGAAAAAAATTTAAAGCATTGTTGATTTTTTACATGTCTTAGTAGGAAAGATTTCTCAATAGAAAGAGTTATTTAGCTACATGCTGGATTACCTCGAAGAAATTATTATTTGCATTTGATTTTAGAGCTGAATCAAAGTTACTTAATTTTAATGTAGAAAGCCTCTACTTATGCTAAAAAAAATTACATTACTTGTCACAAATTAATGTTTGGACTTGTGGACATTTAAAAAAAAAATAATTTGCTTGGTATTTAATTCTATAAAGTTAATAACATTATTTTTATCTCTCTTTTTTCGAGTTGTTTCAAATGAACCAAATATTATTTTTCTTTCTTTTATATTAAGCTTTATGCATGTCAATGTATTCGTTCTCAAATATTTTTTTTTTAAAAATATCATAAAAGAATAATTCTCAAAAGGTAATATTTTCTATTCTTATGTCTTTTCAAATTTGAATTGAATATGGTGTTTAATGTGACATGGTATGCCAATTAAAAGAGAGTAATTTTTTTTTTTTAGTATTTTTAAGGAAAAATATAATTCAGTGATTTTTATAGTTATAAAAAATCGAATATAATTTTAATTAATAGACAACTTTCGAAATATAAATGACTATTTAGAAAATTCACTCAATCATAATATTACTTGTGTATAATGTTTGATGTATGTGAGCTGGCTAATCTTTGTAGAAAGGCAAGACTCAAGGGAGTCTACACAAATAGAAAAAACATTATTCATTTGCTCTTATAGATAAATAATTAATTAGTATAGTTTTGAATATATCAATTCAATTATTTTTAAATTTTAATTAGTTTATCTTATAATCCTTTTTAGTTTATTTCATAAAGAATGTATTTTTCTTTTTCGACAAGTGATCTTTAATTTGGACTTTTTCATATGGTATATAAACTAAAATTGTATTTTAGTAAATTATACATATCTTTAATTTATCACCATATATATACATAATTCAAAAATTTTATTTACTTTATTAAATTTCCTATTAAGTCAAGTCAAAAAAATAAAAAGTTATTTTGGATCAGATAAACTTAATATAAATTTAATCCAATGCAAATGTTTTAATGCAAGTAGAAAATAAAGTCAAATAAAACATTTAATGAGGAAAATTTAGCCTACTTATAAAAGTTTGCAAAGACTTTAGTTTGACTCACTCAATCTTCAGCCTCCACTTAGGATACAAATATGATACCTATGAGAAGAATTCCTACACTTCCTCAAGAACTAATTGTTAAAATATTCTGATGGCTTCATGTTATGTCATTGACGCGTTTTAGATGCGTTTCCAAATTTTTTTATGCTTTTGTGTTGGATTCAGATTTTACTCAAGTCCATCACCTACACTCTATGACTCGCGATGGTGGAACAAGATTCCTTATGGGGAAAGCTAAAGATCTATACGTTGTAGATCTAAACAAAGATGGAAATACATCTAGATGGAATTTTGATCGTCACAATCAATATTTTAATGGACCGTGTGTTAATGGTTCATACTGTATCTGGAAGTACAATAAGGATCCTGTTAGAATTTTCAATCCCAGCATAAGAAAAATGGTAGTACTTCCCTATCAAAGAGAAAACTCTCACTCGATTAACTCTTTATATTACTATTCACTAGGTTCTGAACCCGTAGAAAAGAAGTACAAAGTTTTGATGCAAGTTCATAATTCAAGTGGGCTTGCATGGAGTTTTATTTTCACCTTAAGCAAGGACAAATCGTGGAGAAAAATTAAAGATATCATTAATTTTTTCCCATGTTATAGTATGAAAATTTGCTCTATTAAAGGATTTATCTATATTTTGGATTACTCGAAGAATTCAATAGTTACATTTGATTTGAGAGCTGAAAATTTCAGAGTTATTGGATTTGGTGATGATATATGTAAAAATATATTTGATTATGATTTGATAGAAGTGAAGGGTAAAATAGCATCGCTGGACTATTGGGAAGTTTCACTGGTCGAAATGCTTTATGAACATTAGAAAATTATGAAAAAGAAGAATGGAAGAGTCATGGTATTCACATACCTTCGCAGTGGAAAGATGTGGAAGATATATTGAAACCAAAATATGATGCTCCTCAAGGATTCTGCGATTCTCGTAATGGCGAGATTGCATTTATTGCAGTGAAAAATAATATTTTATTTTCTTGCTTTTATGATGTTGGGAAAATTAGTTGGAGATACTTAGAAATTCATGGAGCTCCAATTGAGGATAAAATTAATGGCATTAATATTTACATAGAAAGCCTCTACTTATGCTAAAATAAATAAAAGTATTTCAATGCTTATTACTAAGTTTTGACTTGTGATCTTATTTTTTTCCCTTTGATTTGTTTGTTATTTAATTCTAACAAATTAAAAGACAATATTTTTCTCTTTTCTTTTCCAAATGAATATTATTGCTCTCTATATGATAATATTATTAGGCTTTATATATGTCAAAACATATGTTATTTTTTTAATTTGTTTATAAAGTGTGTTATCAAATAATAAAAAGTTCATGAAAAAATGCTTCTAGAATGGTAATATTTTATCTTTTTCTTTTTTTTCCTAATAATTAAGAATTTTTAATCTAAATTGAATAAAATATTTGATGCGACATGAAATGCCAACTAGGAGAGAAGAATATTTTATAATATTTAATATATTTTGAAAATAACAACAACAACAACAATAACAGTTGAGTGATTTTACAATTCTAAAAAAAATGATTGAAAAATTCATAAAAATAAATAACCATTCAAGGAATTAACTGAAAGACTCTCCGAATAAAAAAATATTTCTCATTTACTCTTAGAGATAAGGCATTAATTGGTTATCTTGCGAGTGATAATTACTCTTATTATGCTATAAATATTCTCATATTTTGTATTTAATCAATTTAATTTAAATAAATATATATATTAATTAAATTTAATATAATTTAATCCTCAAAACACAAAAGAAAAGACTGAGGGGCCATACTTAGTAAGCCTTTGATCATATAAATTAAATATTTTTTTTACTTTATCTCTTCTGTCACTGCAAAGAATTATGGGATGAATTCTATATGTAAACTAGGTGAAATTAAGATAAAATTACAGACATGACTATAATTTAGTAGTCTATTATTTACAACTCAATTAAGAAAAAATCTCTTGAATTGTAATGTAATGTTCAAAATATGAAAACCAAGACTTAAGAGTTTTCAAATGGAAAAAAATTTACTCAAGTTTGTTAGAATTTTCAATTTTAGTACAAGAAAAAAAATATGACTTCCTTGCTGAAACAAATTCCCAACTCAAATAACTCTGTACAACCCTCTAAATTACTGTTCACTAGGTTCTGAACGTTACAAAAAAAAAAGTATAAAGTTTTGATGATAGTTAAGATTTCAAGTGGCTCCACAATAAGTTAAATTTTCACTATAAGCATAGATAATGAATTATGAAAAGGAATTAAACGCATCGTTGATTTTTTACATGTCTTAGTAGGAATGATTTCTCAATACAGGGAGTTATTTAGCTACATGTTGGATTACTCGAAAAAATTATTATTTGCATTTGATTTTAGAGCTGAAAATTTTAAAGTTATCGAATTAAATAATGATACATATGACAATATATTTGACTATAAGTTGATAGAAGTGAAGAACAAATAAGAATTGTTAGATTTGTTATGAATATTACTATGATCAAAATGATTTGTGTAGTGGAAAGATATATTTGAAATCAAAGTTTGGACGTAATTTTAATGTAGAAAGCCTCTACTTATGCTGAAAAAAATTGCATTACTTGCCATAAAATAAAGTTTGGACTTGTGACCTTGTTGTTTAAAAAAATGATTTGCTTGTTATTTAATTCTATAAAGTTAATAACACTGTTTTTGTCTCTTATTATTTTTCAAGTCGCTTCAAATAAATCAAATATTATTTTTCCTTTTTTTTAATATTAGGCATTATGCATGTCAATGTATAAGTTCTCAAATAATTAAACAAAAAAGAGTTCATTAAAGAATTATTCTCAAAAGGTAATATTTTCTATTCTTTTTCTTTTCAATTTTGAATTGAATATTGTGTTTAATGTGACATGGCATGTCAACTAAAAGAGAATCATTTTCTTTTTGTTTATTATATTTTGAAGAAAAATAAAAATAATTGAGTTATTTTATAGTTTTAAAAAATTAAATATGATTTTAATTAATAGACAATTTTTAAAATATAAATGACTATTTAGAAAATTAACTCAATCATAGCATTACTAGTCCATAAATAGAAAAAAACTTTATTCATTTTCTCTTATAAATAAATATTTAATTTGTATATTTTTGAATATATAAATTTAATTATTTTTTTAATTTTTTAGTTTATCTTTTAATCCTTTTTAGTTTGTTTCATAAAGAATGTCTTTTTCTTTTTCAGCAAGTGATCTTTAATTTAACTTTTTCATATTGTATATTAATTAAAATTTTATTTTAGTAAATTATACATATCTTTAATTTATGGCTATATACATGATTTAAAATTTTTATTTACTTTATTGAATTTCCTATTAAGTCAAAGTTAAAAAAGGAAAAAAGTTATTTTGGATCATATCAACTTAATATAAATCTAATCCACTGCAAATGTTTTAAAGAAAGTAGATAATAAAGTCAAATAAAACATTTAATGAGGAAAAATTTAGCCTCCTTATAAAAGCTTGCAAAGACTTTAGTTTGACTCACTCAATCTTTAGCCTCCACATCGGATACAAATATGATACCTATGAGAAGAATTCCTACACTTCCTCATGAACTAATTATTGAAATATTCTTATGGCTTCCTGTTATGTCATTTATGCGATTTAAGTGTGTTTTTCAAAAAAATTGATGCCCTTGTGTTCAGCTTTTACTCAAGTCCATCACCTACGCGCTATGACTCACCATGCTGGAACAAAATTCCTTATGGGAAAAGCTGAAAATTTATACGTTGTAGATCCAAACGAAGATGGAAATACATCTAGATGAAATTTTGATAGTCAAGATCAATATTTCAATGGACCGCGTGTTAATGGTTCATACTGCATCTGGAAGTACGATAAGGATCCTTTTAGAATTTTCAATCTCAGTACAAGAAAAATGGTAGTACTTCCCTGTCAGAGAAAAAATTCTCACTAGATTAAATCTTTGTATTACTATTCACTAGGTTATGAACCCGTAGAAAAGAAGTACAAAGTTTTGATACAGGTTCATAATTCAAGTGGGCATGCACGAAATTTCATTTTCACCTTAAACATAGATAAATCATGAAGAAAACTTAAAGATATTATTAATTTTTTTCCATGTTATAGTATGAAAATTTGCTCTATTAAAGGTTTTATCTATATGATAAATTACTCGAAGAATTCAATAGTTGCATTTGATTTAAGAGCTGAAAATTTTTGAGTTATTGAATTGGGTGATGATATACGTAAAAATATATCTAATTATGATTTGATAGAAGTGAAGGGAAAAATAGCATTGCTGGACTGTTGGGAAAGTTTCGCTGGTCGAAATGATTTATGGATTTAGAAAATTCTGAAAAAGAAGAATGAAAGAGTCATGGCATTCTTATTCCTTCGCAGTGGAAAGATGTGGAGGATATACTGAAACTAAAATATGGTCCTCCTCAAGGATTCTGCGATTCTCCTGATGACGAGATTATATTTATTGCAGTGAAAAATAATATTTTATTTTGTTACTTTTATGATGTTGCGAAAAGTAGTTGGAGATATTTGAAGATTCACAGAGCTCCAATAGAGGATGGAATTAATGGCATTAATATTTACGTAGAAAGCCTCTACTTATGCTAAAATAATAAATAAAAATATTTCAACTTATTACTAAGTTTGGAATTGTGATCTTATTTTTTTTTCGTTTGACTTACTTGTTATTTAATTCTACCCAATTTAAAAGACATTGATTTTTTCTTTTCTTTTCCAAATGAATATTATTGCTCTCTATATTATAATATTATTAGACTTTATGTATGTCAGAGCATATGTTTTTTTTCCATTTTTTATAAAGTATGTATTATGAAATAATAAAAATTTAATAAAAAATTCTTCTAGAATGGTAATATTTATTCTTTTTCTTTTTTTTCCTAATAATTACTAATTTCAAATCTAAATTGAATAAAATATTTAATGTGACATGAAATGTCAACTAGGAGAGAAGAGATCTTTTGTAACATTCATTATATTTTGAAAATAATAATAATAACAGATGAGTGATTTTACAATTTTAATAAATTATTAAAAAATTAATTGATAATTTCATAAACATAAATAACAATTCAAGGAATTAACTCAAAGACTCTCCGAATGAAAAGGCATTACTCATCTACTCTTAGAGATAGATAATTAATTGGTTATCTTGCAAATAATAATTACTCCTATTACTCTATAAATATTCTCATATTTTGTATTAAGAAAATCAATTTAATTTAAATAAAAATATATATCTTAAAATATTAATCAAAATTAATATAGGTTAATCCTCAAAACACAAAAGAAAAGAACTGAGGGATCATACTTGGTAAGCATTTGATCATATACATTATTATTTTTTACGTTATCTCTTCCGTCACTACAAAGAATTACGGGGTGAATTCTAGATGAAAGCGAGGTGAAATTAAGATAAAATTACAGAGATGACTATAACTTTATTAGTCTATTATTTACAACTCAATTAAGAAAAAATCTCTTGGATTGTAATGTAATGTTTGAAATATGAAAGCCAAGACTTGAGTCTCCAAATGGAAAAAAAAATAAAAATCACACAAGTACTTAGAGTCTGTTAGAATTTTCAACTTTAGTGCAAGAAAAAGAATATGACTTCCTTGCTTAAATAAATTCCTCATTCAGATAACTTTATACAACCCTCTAAATTACTGTTCACTAGGTTATGAACCGTTAAAAAAAGGTATAAAGTTTTGATGATAGTTAAGATTTTGAAGTGAGCCCACAATAAGTTGAACTTTCACTTTAAGCATAGATAAGGAATCATGTAAAGAAATTAAAAGCATCGATGATTTTTTACAAGTCTTAGTAGGAAAGATTTCTCAATACAAGGGGTTATTTAGCTACAAGTTTGATTACTCGAAGAAATGATTATTTTCATTTGATTTTAGAAATGAAATTTAAGAACTATCGGATTGAATAATGATATATATGACAATATATTTTACTACAGTTTGATAGAAGTGAAGAACAAATTAGCATCGTTAGATTTGTTATAAATATTTCTATGATCAAAATAATTTGAGTAGTGGAAAGATATATTCGAAATCAAAGTTTGAACTTAAATTTTAATGTAGAAAGCCCCTACTTATGCTAAAAAAGTTACATTACTTGTCACAAATTAAAGTTTGGACTTGTGGCCTTTTTTCTTTCTTTTTTTGAAAAAATAAAATAATTTGCTTGTTATTTAATACTATAAAGTTAATAACACTGTTTTTGTCTTTTTTTTTAGTCTTCAAATGAATCAAATATTTCTTTTATATTAGACTTTATGCATGTCAATGTATATGTTCTCAAATAATATTTTAAAAAATCATAAAAGAATTTTTTTCCAAAGAATATAATTCATATTCTTTCTCTTTTTAAATTTGAATTGAATATAGTGTTTAGTGTGACATGGCATGTCAGCTAAAAGAGAATTATATTTTTTGTTTAGTTTATTTTGAGGAAGAAAAATAATTGAGTAATTTTATAGTTTTAAAAAATCAAATATAATTTTAATTAATAGACAATTTTCAAAATATAAATGACTATTTAGAAAATTAACTCAATCATAACATTACTTGTCTATAATGTTTGATATACGTGAGCTGACTAATCTTTGTAGAGAGGTAAGACTCAAGAGAGTACACAAATAGAAAAAAACATTATTCATTTGCTCTTATAGATAAATAATTAATTAGTATAGTTTTGAATATATCAATTCAATTATTTTTTAATTTTAATTAGTTTATCTTATAATCCTTTTTAGTCTATTTCATAAAGAATGTTTTTTTTCTTTTTCGACAAGTGAACTTTAATTTGGACATATTGATATGGTATATTAACATTAATTGTATTTTAGTAAATTATACATATTTTTTTTTTATATATATATATATATATAGTTCAAAAATCTTATTAACTTTATTAAATTTCCTATTAAGTCAAGTAAAAAAAATAGAAAGCTATTTTGGATCAGATCAACTTGATATAAATTTAATCCAATGCAAATGTTTTAATACAAGTAGATAATAAAGTCAAATAAAATGAAGAAAAAATTAGCCTACTTATAAAAGCTTGCAAACACTTTAGTTTGACTTACTCAGTCTTCAGTCTCCACTTAGGATATAAATATGATACCTATGAGAAGAATTCCTACTCTTCCTCAAGAACTAATTGTTGAAATATTCCTATGGCTTCCTGTTATGTCATTGCTGCGTTTTTGGTGTGTTTCCAAATTTTTTGATGCCCTTGTGTTGGATTCAGATTTTATTCATGTCCATCACCTATGCTCAATGACTCGCGACGGTGGAACAAGATTCCTCATGGGGAAAGCTGGAGATCTATACGTTGCAGATCTAAATGAAGATGGAAATACATATAGATGGAATTTTGATCGTCACAATCAATATTTCAATGGACCGTGTGTTAATGGTTCATACTGCATCTGAAAGTACGATAAGGAGCCTATTAGAATTTTCAATTCCAGTACAAGAAAAAGGATTGTACTTCCCTATCAGAGAAAAAATTCTCACTTGATTAAATCTTTATATTACTATTCACTAGGTTATGAACCCGTAGAAAAGAAGTACAAAGTTTTGATGCAAGTTCAAAATTCAAGTGGGCATGCACGAAATTTTATTTTCACCTTAAGCATAGACAAATCATGGAGAAAAATTAAAGATATCATTAATTTTTTTCCATGTTTTAGTATGAAAACTTGCTCTATTAAAGGATTTATCTATATGATGGACGACCCAAAGAATTCGATAGTTGCATTTGATTTAAGAGATGAAAAATTCAGAATTATTGGATTGGGTGATGATAGATGTAAAAATTTATTTGATTGAAATGAAGGGCAACATAGCATTGCTGTGTTGGGGAAGTTTCACTGGTCGAAATGATTTATGGATTTTAGAAAATTCTGAAAAAGAAGAATGAAAGAGTCATGACATTCTTATTCCTTTGCAGTGGAAAGATGTGAAGGATATATTGAAACCAAAATATGATCCTCCTCAAGGATTCTACGATTCTCGTGTTGATGAGATTGTATTTATTGCAGTGAAAAATAATATTTTATTTTGTTACTTTTATGATGCAGAAAAAATTAGCTGGAGATATATGGAAATTCACAAAGCTCCAATTGAGGATGGAATTAATGGCATTAATATTTACGTAGAAATCCTCTACTTATGCTAAAATAATAAATAAAAATATTTCAACTTATTACTAAGTTTGGACTTGTGATCTTATTTTTTTTTCTTTGATTTGCTTGTTATTTAATTCTATCCAAGTTAAAAGACATTATTTTTTTTTCTTTTCTTTTCCAAATGAATATTATTGCTCTCTATATTATAATAATATTATGAGTCTTTATGTATGTCAAAAAATATGTTTTTTTTTTAAAATTTGTTTACAAAGTATGTGTTATTAAATAATAAAAAGTTGATAAAAAAATTCTTCTAGAATGGTAATATTTTATCTTTTTATTTTTTTCCTAATAATTAAGAATTTCAAATCTGAATTGAATAAAATATTTAATGTGACATGAAATGTCAACTAGGAGAGAAGAAATCTTTTGTAATATTTAATATATTTTGAAAGTAATAATATTAATAACAGTTAGGTGATTTTACAATTCTAGAAAAATATAAAAAAATGATTGACAAATTCATATAAATAAATAACCATTCAAGGAATTAACTCAAAGACTCTCCGAATAAAAAAGCATTACTCATTTACTCTTAGAGATAGGGCATTAATTTGTTATCTTGCAAATTATAATTACTCCTACTACGCTAGAAATATTCTCATATTTTGTATTAAGAAAATCAATTTAATTTAAATAAAAATATATATCTTAAAATATTAATCAAAATTAATATAATTTAATCCTCAAAACACAAAAGAAAAAAACTGAGGGGACATACTTAGTAAGCCTTTGATCATATAAATTAAATTTTTTTACTTTATCTCTTCCATCACTGTAAAGAAGTATGGGGTGAATTCTAGATGAAAGCTAGGTGAAATTAACATAAAACTGTAGACATGACTATAATTTATTAGTCTATTATTTACAACTCAATGAATAAAATCTCTTGGATTGTAATGTAATGTTCGAAATATGAAAGCCAAGACTTAAGAGTCTCCAAATGGGAAAAAAAAATTACTCGGGTACTTAGAGTTTGTTAGAATTTTCAATTTCAGTACAAGAAAAAAAATACGACTTCCGTGCTGAAACAAATTTTCCACTCAAATAACTCTGTATGACCCTCTAAATTACTGTTTACCAGCTTATGAACGTTAGGACAAAAAGGTATAATGTTTTGATGATAGTTCATATTTCAATTGAGCCCACAATAAGTTAAAATTTCACTTTAAGCATAGATAACGAATCATGAAAAGAAATTAAAAGCCTCGTTGATTTTTTACATGTCTTAGTAGGAAAGATTTCTCAATATAAAGAGTTATTTAGCTACATGTTTAATTACTCGAAGAAATTATTATTTGCATTTGATTTTAGAGCTGAAATTTTATAATTATCGGATTGAATTAATGATATATATGACAATATATTTGACTATAATTTAATAGGAGTGATGAACAAATTAGCATTGTTAGATTTGTTATGAATATTTCTATGATCAAAATGATTTGTGTAGTGGAAAGATATATTTGAAATCAAAGTTTGGACTTAATTTTAATATCGAAAGCCTGTACTTATGCTTAAAAAAAAAATTACATTACTTGTCACAAATTGAAGTTTGGACTTGTGGCCTTTTTTTTTAAAAAAAAATTGCTTGTTATTTAATTCTATAAAGTTAATAACACTGTTTTTGTCTCTCTTTTTACGAATCGCTTCAAAAGAATCAAATATTATTTTTCTTCCTTTTATATTAGGCCTTATGCATGTCAATGTATATGTTCTCAAGTAATTTTAAAAAAAAATCATACAAGAATTTTTCTCAAAAGGTAATATTTTCTATTTTTCTCTTTTAAAATTTGAATTGAATATCATTTTTAATGTGATATGGCATGTCAACTAAAAGAGAATCATTTTTTTTGTTTAGTATATTTTGAGGAAAAAAAAATAATTGAGTGATTTTATAATTTAAAAATATCAAATATGATTTTAATTAATAGACAATTTTTGAAATATATGACTATTTAGGAAATTAACTCAATCATAACATTACTTGTCTATAATTTTTTTATATTTGTGAGATGGCAAATCTTTGTATAGAGGCAAGAGAATCTACACAAATAGAAAAAACATTATTCATTTGCTCTTATAGATAAATAATTATTTTGTATAGTTTTGAATATATAAATTTAATTATACTTTTTTAATTTTAATTAGTTTATCTTATAATCCTTTTTAGTCCTGTTTCATAAAGAATGTTTTTTTCTTTTTCTGTAATTGATCTTTAATTTGACTTTTTCATATGGTATATTAATTAAAATTATATTTTAGTAAATTATACATATCTTTAATTTATGGCTATATACATGATTTTTTTTTTACTTTATTAAAATTCCTATTAAGTCAAAGTTAAAAGAGGAAAAAAGTTATTTTGGATCCGAACAACTTAATATAAATTTAATCCAATGCAAATGGTTAATGCAAGTAGATAATAAAGTCAAATAAAACATTTAATGAGGAAAATTTAGCCTACTTATAAAAGCTTGCAAAGACTTTAGTTTGACTCACTCACTCTTTAGCCTCCACTTAGGATACAAATATGATACCTATGGGAAGAATTCCTACTCTTCCTCAAGAACTGATTGTTGAAATGGTCCTATGACTTCTTGTTATGTCATTGATGCGTTTTAGGTGTGCTTCCAAATTTTTTGATGCCCTTGTGCTGGATTTAGATTTTACTCATGTCCATTACCTACGCTATATGACTCGCGATGGTGGAACAAGATTCCTGTAACATCCCGCCTTAGAAAGAACTAGAATTAGAAAGAACTATTTTTGGAAAGAGTAAATTTAGAAATTTTGGCAAGTTATGCTAAGTATAAGTTTTGGGTCAACTTCAAACAACCATAACTTTTAGCACATGATGATTTAGGTGGGCCACAAGATATCAAATGAAAGGTCTTGGAATTCTCTTTCCAACTCCACTGAAGTTTGCTAAATTTCAAGCTCGTATGAGGGAGATATACCCATTTGAAATTGGGCTGTCTGGATAAAGAAAGTTACCTAGATTTAAGAGGGGTATTTTGGTCTTTTCCTTACCCAATCAAGTTATTTCATTTTTAGTAATTAATTAGGGGTCTAAACTGAGTTGTTTCAGTTTACGCAATCCAAATTAACACCTAGGGTTTTGAGAATAGTTCAAGAAGAGGAGAAAAGGAGAAAAGTCAAGGCGTTCTTGGAGATTTCTTGCGGAATCGAAGGTCGTTTCACCAAGGGTTGATCAATAAAGAGGTATGTGAGTTGACATAGCGTTGGGTTCGTTCACCCACGCTCTAATCATGTTAATTTCAGCGTAAAATTCGTTCTAGAAAGTTGAAGGATTTGATGTTCTTAAGTTTTAACCATAATTGGAAGGTTTTGGGTTCTTGAGGTATGTGTTTTTGCAAACGAGTTGAGTTCCTTGATAGATTTTATTGTGAGTTCATTGAAGTCATTCTGAGTTTGTGAATTCTCTTAAATTTGTTCGATGAACTGTTTTGGGTGTGAGTTGAATCGAGTTGGGAGGAGAGGAAAAGATTGGGCAAATAATTGTGCCGGTCCGCGTCGCGAATGCGCTTAGAATTTCAGTCCCCGAGTAATTATCCCCTCTCTGCGTTGCGAAGAGGATACAGAGTCTTCTGCCTAAAAAATAATTATGCGACCATTACGTCATTACGTCAGATTATTGAGTTGGTTGGAGTAAGGTTCTTAGGTACATTTGCTGGGTATTTGTATCTAAAAAGAATTTGGTAAAAAGAATCGAGTTTGGGTGAATTGGGGTTGGAAAACGAAGAAGGAAATTAGTCAGGCAAATCTAGGCACTGGCTACGTATCGCGGACCTGCTCCACAGATTTGGAAAATATTATTTCGCATTGCGGGGCGGTCACGAACCGTTCTGCCTCAAATAGTATTTTTGCGACCAAAATTTAAATACATCTCCGCGTCGCGGACTTGTCCTCAGACAGCGATTTTTTAAAATCTTTTCTCATGTTTAGCTATCTAAAAACACTCCTAAACATCATGAGATCTTTCCTATCACAAATCACAATCCTTGAATCCATAATTCAATTCAATGAAAGTTAAGAGTCAAGTTTAGAAGTTAAGAAGCAAGTCAAGAGAAGTTCATTAAAGTTTTTCAAAAGTCTTTCACAAACGTTTTAACTTTGTTCTAAGACTTAAGTTTTAAGTTAAGTAAAGAGTAAAGAGTAAAGACTGAAGTTCATTTCTTCAAAGAAGTATATGGGGACTATATATTCCCAAAAAGTTTAAAGTGTTTTTACATTTGGGAAAGAAAGGGAACATCAATTCCAAGAGAGCTTTTAAGCTAAGTTTTGAGTAATTAACTCAAACCAAAGAAAGAAGTTTGTTTTAAAAACATATGAGCTAAGCATATTTTAGGAGTAGTATTGAGCACTAATATGGAGATGCGAGTTCATATTAACTCAATCTCCATAAACCATGTAGCCATCATGGGTAGTAAAGGATCATACTTTCTAGATGACTCCTTAAGATGCTTTTAGCATAGACTAGTGGATCCACTTAGTTAAGGCTTTCTATATGATGGCAAAGTATAGGACAGTTCTGGCAGCGTGGGCAAGATGCTGTATCACCACTTAGGCTCATAGTGGTGGTTGTCGGTTAGAGAAACTCCCACATAAACTATATTACTTTGATAAATGAGTAAAGTTAAGTTTGTTATTGCATATCTTTAACAAAATGAGTTGTTATTTACTGTTTTAAATGCCTTGTATAAATTGCACTATTATTGTTGTTTTACACTACATTTTGAGTTGAGTTATTCATGAGTTGAGTAAAGCCAAGGTAAGTGTTCCTTTTAGATTCTTTTCAAGCTTAAGTTGTGTTTAGCATTCCAACTCGCATACTCATACATTAAATGTACTGATGTCAGTTGGCCTACATCGTCTTATGATGCAGACGCAGTTAACCAAGATCAACATCCAGCGCCTTGTTGATCAGGTCGAGAAGTCATAGTCAGTTGGTGAGCCTTCTTGCTTTACGGAGTGTCTCTTTCATAATTGTTTAGCTTTCAGTTGTTAGGATGATCAAAGGTCATGTCCCGACATCCCTCTTTGTTTTAGAGGCTTCATAGACAGTTAGTAGTTAGTTGTCTTTACATTATTATTTCGTATGTTAAGACTTGAGTTGCCATTTTTGCCAACTTGAATGTTTGACCTTTAAACATTTCTAGTTATTTTATTAAACAGTTGAGTAAAATGCATTTGATCATTGTAGTAATGCTTAGAGTCTTCCGTTGAGTAAGTAAGCCAGGCCAAGGGTTCTTTAGGGCAAGCAATGGTTCTCGAGTGCCAGCCATGTCCGGGGTGTAGGCTTGAGGCGTGAAAAATTTGGTATCAGATCCTAGAGTTCAGGAGTCCTAGGGAGTCTATGAAGACGTGTCTGTAGAGTCCTAGTAATCGGTGTGAAGTGCACCACATCTATAATTAGGAGGCTGCAACATTTAGGAATTCCTTCACTTCTTTCATACTCATTTCGTGCGATAGAGTTCATCTCTATAAAGTTTCTTTCTAACTCATGCTTGTGCTTAATAGATTTTGAGCTGGCCTATGGTCGAGAGTGCCTTCATGAGGCATTTCTTTCCTTATGAGCTAAGAGAAACAAATAGATGGTTGCTGATATGAGGATCAAGATGAGTTTATTCGGTGTAGGTTTGACTCATCTATCAAGTAAGGAAAGTAAGGTAGCCATGCTAATAGGCTACATGGATGGCTGATGATCCATGTGCAACAAGTTGAGGAGGAGCAACTGAAGGATAGAGAAGAGTTTAAGAATAAGAGGGCTAAGACGTCAGGGAATGAACCCGGGCAACAAAAGAGTAATTTGAACCTGTCTTCTTTCCAACATAAGTAGAAAGGACCTGCTCCATCATCTGCTAGTGCACCTGCACCAAGGAACAAATGTGAGTACAATAGTCAGAATTCTTAGAACTTTAGAGCTAGACCTGTGCATTCACAAGGTAGTAAGGCACAAGAGGGTACTAAGACTCTTGCATGTGGTAAGTGTGGTAGGAGACACTCAGGGGTGTGTCGTGATGGCTCCACTGGTTGCTTCAAGTATGGCCAGAATGGTCATTTTATGAGAGAGTGTCCTAAGAATAGGCATAGTAATCGTAATGGGGGTAATAGATTCTAGTCTTCTTCAGGTGCTCCACCAGACATGGATGCACCTAGAGGAGCTATTTTCGATACTGGTGGAGGAGCAAACAGCCTCTATGCGATCACTAGTCGCCAAGGGCAAAAGAACTCTCTAGATGTCATCACTGGTATGATCAAAGTCTTTACTTTTGATGTTTATGCTTTGCTAGACCCAGGAGAAAGTTTATCTTTTGTAACCCCTTATGTTGCAAATAAGTTTGATGTTCTTCTTGAGAAACTCTGTGAACCTTTTTGTGTTTCTACACTTATTGGGGGGTCTATTCTAGCTGAGTGAGTTTATTATGATTATGTCGTTTCCATTAATCACGAAGACACCATGGCTGATTTAATTGAGTTAGACATGGTAGACTTAGATGTCATTCTAGGTATGGACTGGCTTCATGCCTCTTATGCCTCAATTGATTGTAGAACTCAAGTTGTTAAGTTCCAAATTCCTAATGAGCCAGTCTTATAGTGGAAAAGCAGTTCAGCAGTGCCTAAAGGTTATTTCATTTCGTACCTTAAGGCAAAAATTTAGTTTCCAAGGGGTGTGTCTATCACTTAGTCCGAGTTAATGACTCTAGTGTTGAGATACCTCCTATTCAGTCATTTCTAGTAGTAAAAGAGTTTTCTGAAGTCTTTTCAGATGATCTTTCTAGAGTCTCTTCTGAGATAGAAATAGACTTCGGTATAGATATTTTTCCAGATACTCGTCCTATATCTATTTCTCCATATATGATGGCACCAACAGAGTTAAAAGAGCAGTTGAAAGATCTCCTTGATAATGGTTTTATTTGACAAATGTCTTACCTTGGGGTGCTCCGGTCATATTTGTGAGGAAGAAAGATGGTTCCCTTAGGATGTGTAAAGATTACCGCCAATTTAACAAGATTACCATTAAGAACAAGTATTCTCTTCCGAGAATTGATGATCTTTTCGATTAGCTTCAGGGTGCTACTTGTTTCAGTAAGATAGACCTCAGATCAGGCTACCATCAGTTGAAAGTAAGGGAATGTGATATTCCAAAGACATCATTCATGACCCGTTATGGTCATTATGAGTTCCTAGTTATGTCCTTCGGTTTGACCAATGCATCTGCAATATTCATGAACCTTATGAACAGAGTTTTCAAACCTTATTTAGATATGTTTGTTATTGTCTTCATTGATGACATACTAATCTATTCAAGGAATGAAGAAGATCATGCTAGCCATCTCAGAATAGTTCCTCAGACTTTGAAAGATAAGGAGTTATATGCTCAATTCTCTAAATGTGAGTTTTAGCTTGAGTCTATTGCATTCTTGGGCCACATAGTTTTCGGTGATGGAATTAGAGTTGATACCCAAAAGATAGAGGTATTGCAGAATTGGCCTAGACTCATATCTTCAACTAATATTAGGAGTTTCTTGGGTTTGGTTGGATATTATAGGAGGTTCGTAGAGGAGTTTTCATCTATTTCGTCCCCTTTGACCAAGTTGACTCAGAAAACAGTGAAGTTTCAATGGTCTGAAGCTTGTAAGAAAAACTTTCAGGAATTGAAAAAAAGGTTGACTACTGCCCCAATGTTGACCTTACCAAAAGGTACGCAAGACTTT
Source organism: Solanum commersonii (assembly GCA_029007595.1). Lineage (NCBI taxonomy): Eukaryota > Viridiplantae > Streptophyta > Magnoliopsida > Solanales > Solanaceae > Solanum > Solanum commersonii. Next base: position 145,143 of record JAJTWQ010000054.1, read on the forward strand.
GTTGTATATTGTGATGCGTCTAGAGTTGGTTTAGGTTGTGTGCTAATGCAGAATGACAAAGTTATAGCTTATGCCTCCAGACAGTTGAAGGTTCATGAGAAGAATTACCCAACCCATGACTTAGAGTTGGCTGTTGTAGTAATTTCTTTGAAAATATTGCACCATTATCTTTATGGTGTTCATGTGGATGTGTTCACCGATCACAAGAGCCTTCAGTATGTGTTTACTCAGAAAGAGCTTAATCTCAAACAACAGAGGTAGTTGGAATTACTCAAGGATTATGACATGAGTATTATTTATCACCCAGGTAAGGCTAATGATGTTGCTGATGCTTTAAGTACGTTGTCTATGGGTAGTACCGCCCATGTTGAGGAAGAAAAGAGAGAGCTAGCGAGAGATGTGCGTAGACTTGCATGATTGAGAGCCCGACTAATAGATTCCACAGAAGGAAGAGTAGTGGTGATTAATGGGGCTGAATCTTCATTAGTGTCAGAAGTGAAAGAAAAGCAAGATCATGATCCAATTTTGCTTGAATTGAAGGTAAATGTTCATAGGAAAAAAGTATTAGATTTTGAACAAGGGGGGGATGCCGTATTGAGATATCAAGGTAGATTATGTATACCAATAGTGGATGGACTCCAAGATAGGATTATGGAGGAAGTTCATAGCTCCAGATATTCCATTCATCCGGGTTCCACAAAGATGTATCGCGATTTGAGAGAAGTTTATTGGTGGAGTAGCATGAAGAAGGGCATTGCAGAGTTTGTTGCTAAGTGTCTGAATTGCCAAAAGTTAACATGGAGCATCAAAGGCTTGGTGGTTTGGCTCAGAATATAGAACTTCCAAAATAAAAGTGGGAGATGATAAACATGAACTTCATCACAGGTTTGCCAAGGTCTCGCAGGCAATATGATTCTATATGGGTGATTGTGTATCGAATGACCAAATCAATCTACGTTTTGCCGGTAAAGACTACCCATTCAGCAGAGGATTATGCCAGGTTATATTCAAGGGGTAGTAAGACTTCATGGAGTCCCTATTTTGATTATATCAGATAGAGGTACATAATTTACTGCACAGTTTTGGAAGTCATTCCAAAAAGGCTTGGGTTCAAAGGTAAACTTAAGTACTGCCTTTCATCCTCAGACAGATGGGCAAGCAGAGCGCACTATTCAGACCTTAGAGGATATGTTGAGGGCTTGTGTGATTGACTTCAAAGGTAATTGAGATGATCACCTACCTCTCATCGAATTTGCTTACAATAATAGTTACCACTCCAGCATCCAAATGGCTCCTTAGAAAGCTCTTTATGGGTGAAGATGCAGATCTCCTATTGGATAGTTTGAAGTTGGTGAAGCAGGGTTGATAGGACCAGGATTAGTTCATCAAGCTATGGAGAAGGTGAAAGTGATTCAAGAGAGGTTGAAGACGGCATAGAGTCGTCAGAAATCCTACACTAATGTTAGGAAAAGGAAGTTAGAGTTTGAAGTAGATGATTGGGTATACTTGAAATTTTCACCCATGAAGGGTGATATGAGATTTGGTAAGAAGGGAAAGCTTAGTCCCCGATATATTGGCCCTTACAGAATATCAAACAGGGTAGGTAGTGTAACTTATGAGTTAGACCTACCACAAGAGTTAGCAGCAACTTATTAGGTATTTCACATCTCCATGTTAAAGAAGTGCATGAGTGATCCTTCATTGATCATACCAACTGAAGATATTGGGATTAAGGATAGCTTATCTTATGAAGAGATTCCGGTACAGATTTTAGATCGCCAAGTTCAAAAGTTGAGGACTAAGGAAGTAACATCAGTCAAAGTTCTTTGGAGGAATCAATTCGTTGAGGAAGCTACTTGGAAAGCTGAAGAAGATATGAAGAAGTGGTATCCACACCTCTTTGAAACCGGAGAAATCCCAGATCAAGGTACTAATTCTCCATTTAGTACTCTTTAATTTATGAGATTGCATGTTGTAATTGCATTACTTGTTGGGTATTTGAGCTGAATGTTAGATGTTACACCCTTAGCCTAGTAAGAGTAATCTCATTCAAGGACGAATATTCCCAAGGGGGAGATATTGTAACATCTAGGAAATTGAAATAACTAGGAAGAAGTTAAGAATTGGAAATAGTCAATTTTTGGAAAGAATAGAAATCTGGAAATTTTGGTAAGTATGTTAAGTTGAGTTTTTGGTCAACTTCAAACGACCATAACTCCTCGTTCATGATGATTTAGGTGTGCTTTCAGATACCGTAGGAAATATCTTGGAATAATCTTTCCAACGCCTCTGAGTTTGCGCGATTCCGAGTTCATATGAGTGAGATAAGCCCTTTGGAAGTTGGGATGTTTAGATAAGGCAAGTCTAATTCGAATTTTGGAAGGGTATTTTAGTCTTTTCCTTGCCCAATTATTTTATTTCATTTTTGGTAATTAAGTTAGGGTCTAATCAGAATTAGACTAGTTTAGAAAAGTTGAAGTTCACTCTAGGGATTGGAGAAGAGAGAAAAGAGGAGAAAAGAGAAGAAAAGTTCAAAGTTCGTCGATTTCTTGGAGATTTTCGTGTGGATTTTGCCAAGGCTTTAATCCTACAAGGTATGTGAGGTTTTCATAACATTGCATTAGTTCACCCACGTACTAAACATGTTTATTTCAGTGTGAATTCGTCGTAAAAGAGTTTGAAAGTTGATGTCCTTGATTTGTATTCTTGAATTTGATGTCGTTCTTGAATTGGGCTGAGATTGAGAAGTTTCTGAGATCATAACGTCAGATTATTGAGTTGGTTAGAGTTGGGTTCTTAGGTACATTTGCTGGGTATCTGTATCTAAAAAGAATTTGGGAAAAAGAATCGAGTTTGGGCGAATTGGGGCTGGAAAATGAAGAAGGAAATTAGTTGGGCAAATCTGGGCACTAGCTCCGGGTTGCGGAACTGCTCCCCAGATTTGGGAAAAATTATTTTGCGGAGCGGAGCGGTCACTAACCATTCTGCCTCAAATAGTATTTTCGAGACCAAAATTTAAATACTTCTCCGCATCGCAGTCCTGTCCTTAGACAGTGATTTTCTTTTATCTTTTCTCATGTTTTGCTATCTAAAAACACTCCTAAACATCATGAGATCTTTCATATCACAAATCATAATCCTTGAATCCATAATTCAATTCAAGGAAAGTTAAGAGTCAAGTTTAGAAGTTAAGAAGCAAGTAAAGAGAAATTCATTAAAGTTTTTCAAAAGTCTTTCACAAACGTTTTAGCTTTGTTCTATGACTTAAGTTTTAAGTTAAGTAAAGAGTAAAGAGTAAAGAGTAAAGAGTAAAGATTGAAGTTCATTTCTTCAAAGAAGTATATGGGGATTATGTATTCCCAAAACGTTTAAAGTGTTTTCACATTTGAGAAAGAAAGGGAACATCAATTCCAAGAGAGATTTTAAGCTAAGTTTTGAGTAATTATCTCAAACCAAATAAAGAAGTTTATTTTAAAAACATATGAGCTTAGCATATTTTGTGAGTAGTATTGAGTACCGATATGGGGATGCGAGTTCATATTAACTCAAGTCTCCATAAACAATGTAGTCATCATGGGTAGTAAAGGATCATACTTTTTAGATGACTCCTTATGATGTTTTCAGCATAGACTAATGGATCCACTTAGTTAAGGCATTCTATATGACGACAAAGTATAGCACAATTCTGGCAGCGTGGGTAAGACGTTATATCACCACTTTGGCTCATAGTGGTGGTTGTCGGTTAGAGAAACTCCCACATAAACTATATTACTTTGATATATGAGTAAAGGTGAGTTTGTTATTGCATATATTTAACAAAATGAGTTGTTATTTATTGTTTTAAATGTCTTGTATAAATTGCACTATTATTGTTGTTTTACACTGCATTTTGAGTTGAGTTATTCATGAGTTGAGTAAAGCCAAGGTAAATGTTCTTTTCAGATCCTTTTCAAGCTTATGTTGTGTTCAACATTCCCACTTGCATACTGGTACATTTAATGTACTGATGCCAGTTGGCCTGCATTGTCTTATGATGCAGATGCAGGTAACCAGGATCAACATCCAGCGCCTTGTTGATCAGGTTGAGCACTCAGAGTTAGTTGGTGAGCCTCCTTGCTTTTTGGAGGGTCTCTTTCAGAATTGTTTAGGTTTTAGTTGTTAGGATGATCGGGGGTCCTGTCTCGACATCCCTCTTTGTTTTAGAGGCTTCATAGACAGTTAGTAGTCAGTTGTCTTTACATTATTATTTCATATGTCAAGACTTGAGTTGCCATTTTTGCCACATTGAATGTTTGACCTTTAAACATTCTTAGTTATTTTATTAAACAGTTGAGTAAAGTGCATTTGATCATTGTAATAATGGATAGAGTCTTCCTTTAAGTAAGTTATCCAGTCCAGGGGTTCGCTTGGGGTCAGCAATGGTTCTTGAGTGCCAGCCACGCCCGGGGTGTAGGTTCGGGGTGCGACAATCCAAATCATAATCTTGAATCCATAAATTCAAATTCAAGATAGAGTTAAGAGTCAAGTATTGATAGTTCTTCAAGTCATTTCAAATGTCTTTTACAATCGTTTTAAACTTGTTTTAATGACTTAAGCTTTGAGATTGAGAAAAAGTAGAGCCAAATTCATTTTTTTAAAATGTTAAATGGGAACTAAGTATTCCTAAAGGGTAAATGTTTTCACATTTAAGATGAGAGGAAACACCGAATTTCCAAAAAGAGTTTTCATGAGCAGTTTTAGTACCATTTCTTTTAAGAGAAAGATCTTTTGAGTAATAATCTCAAACCATAGAAAAAGTTATGTTTTTAAATATATGAGCTAGTTACATTTTGGGAGTACAATTGAGCACCGATAATCGGACGAGTTCAGAAAGGTTCATACTTTATAGATGATTCATTAATGCTTTTTAGCATAGACTAATGGATCCACTTAGTAGTAAGTTCTATATTCCAACAAAGTCTAGGATAGTTTTGGCAGTGTGGGTGAGATGTTGTATCATTATATAGCTCATAGTGATGTTTGTCGATTAGAGAACCTTCCACAGAGTTACTTGTATTTTCATATACAAAAATAAGTTATTGTTGTGTCTTTTTATACACTGAGTTGTTATCTACACAATTTAAAGCTTTTCTTTATATGCACCTTTATTACTGCATTAAAATGAGATGAGTTGAGTTGAGATGAGGTAAGTGTTTCTTTCAGATTCTAGTTCGAGCTTATGTCCTGTTTAGAGTTCCCATCACATGCTTGTACATTTCATGTACTGACGCTATTTGGCCTGCATCTTTTTATGATGCAGATATAGGTAACTAGGATCAGCATCTAGCACTTCGTTGATCCAATTAAGCTTCAGAGTCATTTGGTGAGCATCCTTGCTTTTCGGAGGAGCCCTTTTATCATGTTTTGTCATTTCAATTGTTAGGATGATCGGGGGTCTTGTCCCAACATCCCTCATAGTATTAGAGGCTTCATTTATAGTTAGACATTATTAGTTCATTAGTCTTGTTCATTTAAGTTGTTTTGTTATAAGACTTGAGTTGCCTCATTGACCAGTTGAATGTTTCCTTTACAACATTGCAAGTTTATTTCATGAGTTTATCTTTGTTGTGTAAAGTCTTCCGCTGAGTAGTAAGCCATACCAAGGGTTCTCTTGGGGCTAATAATGGTTCTCGAGTGCCAGTCCCGCCCAGGGTGTAGGCTCGGAGCGTGACAAACTTGGTATCAGAGCACAGAGTTCAAAAGTCCTAGAGAGTCTATGAGGCCATGTTTGAAAAGTCCTAGTTATCAGTGTGAAGCGTGCCACATCTATAATTAGGAGGCTGGAACATTTAGGAACTATCTCACTTTTTTCCCACTCATTTCGTGCGATAGAGTTCATCTCTATAAAGTGTATTTTTAACTCGTACTTGAACGTATCTTTATGATCATGCCTCCACATAGAGCTGTCCGAGGTCGTGATGCTAGAAGGAATGTTGAGAATCAAGGGGTACCTAATGCACCAGAAGTGCAACTCCAAGAAGAGGTCACTAATACTGATTTTCAGGATGCTATTTGGATGTTGGGTCAAGTGGTGGCCAACCAAGTTGGGAAACAAATAGAGAATTGACAGGAAGTGGTTGATACTTCTAGGATTCATGAGTTCTTAAGGATGAATCCTCGAAGCTTCACTAATTCAAGCATCACTGAGGATACGAAAAACTTTGTAGAGGAATTGCAGAAAGTGTTTGAGGTTATGCATGTTGCTGATGTTGAGTGAGTGGAACTAGTTGCATACCAACTGAAGGGTGTTGCTAGAATCTGGTTTGACCAATGGAAGAAGGGTAGAGCTGAAGGTGCACTGATTGTGAGCTGATCTATATTCGAGAGTGCCTTTATGGGGCGTTTCTTTCCCCGTGAGCTAAGTGAGGCAAAGGTAAGAGAATTCCTCACTTTTAAGTAGGAATCTATGAGTGTGCATAAGTATAGCCTTAAGTTCACCTAACTTTCCCGTTATGCCCCGGAGATGGTTGTTGATATGAGGAGCAAGATGAGTCTGTTTGTTGTTGGGTTGTCTCGTTTGTCAAGTAAAGAGGGCAAGGCAACTATGTTAATAGGGGACATGGGCATAGCAAGGCTGATGATCCATATGCAACAGGTTGGGGAAGATAAATTGAGAGATACAAAGGAGTTTCAGAACAAGAAAGCTAAGACAAGGAATGAGTCTGGACAGCAGAGGAGTAATGCCAATCGTTTATCTTTCAAACAAAATCAAAAGGAACCAGTTCCATCATCTGCTATTGCACTTGCACCAAGGAACAAAGGTGAGTTCAATAATCAAAATTCACAAAATTTTAGAGCTATAGCTGTACAGTCTCATGGTAGTGTGGCACAAAGAGGTAATGGGACTCCTGCGTGTGCTAAGTGTGGTAGGAACCACTTAGGAGTGTGTCGTGATGGCTCCAGTGGTTGCTTCAAGTGTGGTCAGAATGGTCACTTCATGGAAGAGTGCCCTAAGAACAGGCAGGGCGGTGGTAATGGGGGAAATAGAGCCCAATCTTCTTCAGTTGCTCCACCAGATAGAGATGTACCTAGAGGAGTTACTTCAGGGGCAGGCGTAGGAGCGAACCGTCTGTATGCTAGATGTTGTAACTGCTATGATCAAAGTCTTTAATTTTGATGTATATGCTTTGTTAGATCCAGAAGAAAGTCTATCTTTTGTGACTCCTTATATTTCTATGAATTTTGATATTCTTCTTGAGCAACTTCTTGAACCCTTCTGTGTTTCTACGCGTGTTGGAAAGTCTATTCTAACTAAGAGAGTCTATCCTGATTGTACCATTTTCGTCAATCACAGGAACACTATGGCTGACTTAGTTGAGTTAGATATGGCAGATTTTAATGTATGGACTGGCTTCATGCCTGTTATCCCTCAGTCGATTGTATAACTCAAGTTGTTAAGTTTCAGTTTCCTAATGAGCTAGTTATTGAGTGGATGGGTAGTTTAGCAGTGCGTAGGGTCATTTTATTTTGTACCTTAAGGCGAGAAAGTTAGTTTCCAAAGGGTGCATCTATCACTTAGTCCGAATTAATGACTCTAGTGTTGAGATACCACCTATTCAGTCAATTCCAGTAGTGAGTGAGTTTCCAGAAGTCTTTCCAGATGATCTTCCCGTAGTCCCTCCTAAGAGAGAATCATACTTTGGTATAGATATTATTCCCAATACTCATCCTATTTATATTCCACCATATAGAATGACCTCAACAGAATTGAAAGAGCTAAAAGAGCGGTTGAAAGATCTCCTTGAGAAAGGTTTTATTCGACCAAGTGTCTCACCTTGGGGCGCTCCGGTCTTATTTATGAGAAAGAAAGATGGTCTTTTCGATCAACTTCAGGGTGCCACTTGTTTTTCTAAGATAGACCCCAAATCTGGCTATCATCAGTTGAGAGTAAGAGAAAGTGATATCTCCAAGACCGCATTCAGGACCCGCTATGGTCATTATGAGTTTCTGGTCCTGTCGTTTAGTTTGACTAATGTGCCTGCAGCATTCATGGACCTTATGAATAGAGTATTCAAGCCTTATTTAGACATGTTTGTTATCGTATTCATTGATGACATTCTAATCTATTTGAGGAATGAGGAAGATCATGCTAGTCATCTCTGAATAGTTCTCCAAACTCTCAAAGATAGAGAGTTCTATGCTAAATTCTCTAAGTGTGAATTTTGGATTGAGTCTGTAGCATTCTTAGGCCATATTGTTTCCGATGATGGAATTCGAGTTGACACTCAAAAGATAGAAGTAGTGCAGAACTGGCCTAGACCCACGTCTCCAATGGATATTAGGATTTTTTTTGGGATTGACTGGCTATTATAGGAGGTTCATCAAGGGGTTTTCTTCTATTTCATCTCATTTGACAAAGTTGACTCATAAAACAATAAAGTTTCAATGGTCTGAAGCCTATGAGAAAAGCTTTTAGGAATTGAAAAAATGGTTACTACTGCCCCAATATTGACCCTACTAGAAGGTACGCAAGGTTTTGTAGTATATTGTGATGCGTCTAGAGTTGGATTGGGTTGTATATTGATGTAGAATGGCAAAGTTATAGCTTATGCTTCCAGACAACTTAAGATTCATGAGAAGAATTACCCAACCCATGATCTAGAGTTGGCTGCCGTAGTATTTGCTTTGAAAATATGGCGTCACTATCTTTATAGTTTTCATGTGGATGTGTTCACCGATCACAAGAGTCTTCAGTACGTGTTTAGTTAGAAAGAGCTTAATCTCAGACAGAGGAGGTGGTTGGAGTTACTCAAGGATTATGACATGAGTATTCTCTATCACCCAGGTAAGGCCAATGTTGTTGCTGATGCTTTGAGCAGGTTGTCTTTGGGTAGTGCTTCCCATGTTGAGGAGTATAAGAAAGAGTTAGCAAAAGATCATGTGCATAGACATGTACGATTAGGAGTTCTATTAATGGATTCCAACGAAGGAGGAGTAGTGGTTATGAATGGGCTGAATCAACATTAGCGTCTGAAGTGAAAGAGAAACAAGACCAAGATCTTATTTTGCTTGAATTGAAGGAAAATGTTCATAAGCAAAAAGTGATGGCTTTTGAACAAGAGGGAGATGGTGTATTGAGGTATCAAGGTAGATTGTGTGTGCCAATGGTGGATGAACTTCAAGAGAGGATCATGGAGGAAGCACATAGCTCCAGATATTCTATCCATCCGAGTTCCACGAAGATGTATCGTGACTTGAGAGAAGTCTATTGGTGGAATAGTATGAAGAAGGGCATTTCAGAGTTAGTTGCTAAGTGCCCGAATTGCCAACAAGTTAAGGTAGAGCACCAGAGGGCCAGTGGTATGGATCAGAATATAGATCTTCCCGAATGGAAGTGGGAGATGATCAATCTGGATTTCATTATAGGTATACCACGATCTCGCAGGCATCATGATTCGATTTGGGTGATTATAGATCGAATGACTAAATCAGTCTATTTCTTACCGATAAATACTACCCATTCAGCAGAAGATTATGCTAAGTTATATATTCAAGAGGTAGTCACACTTCATTGACTTTCGGTGTCTATCCTTTTAGATAGAAGTGCGCAATTCACTGCACAATTTTGGAAGTCATTCGAGAAAGGTTTGGGTTCCAAGGTAAATTTGAGTACTGCTTTTCATCCATAGACTAATGGTCAAATATAGCACACTATTCAAACTCTAGAAGGTATGTTGAGGGCTTGTGTGATTGATTTAAAGGGTAATTAGGATAATCACTTACTTCTCATAGAGTTTGCTAACAATAATAGTTATCATTCTAGCATCCAAATGGTGCCTTATGAGGTTCTTTATGGGAGAAGATGTAGATCTTCTATTGGATGGTTTGAGGTTGGTGAAGTTGGGTTTGTAGGACTAGACTTGGTTCATCAAGCTATAGGGAAAGTAAAGATCGTCTTAGAGCGGTTGAAAATAACGCAAAGTTGTCAGAAATCCTATATATATGTTAGGAGAAGAGACTTAGAGTTTAAAGTAGATGATTGGGTTTATTTGAAGATTTTACCCATGAAGGGTGTTATGAGATTTGGTAAGAAGGGGAAGCTTAGTCCCCGGTATATTAGTCCTTACAAGATATGTAGCTTATCAGTTAGAGCTACCGCCAGAGATAGCATCGATTCATCTGGTATTTCACATTTCCATGTTGAAGAAGTGTATGAGTGATCCTTAACTTATCATACCTACTGAAGATATTTGTATTAAGGATAACTTATCTTATGAGGAGATTCCTGTTCAGATTCTAGATCGCCAGGTTCGCAGGTTGAGAACCAAGGATGTAGCGTCAGCCAAGGTTCTGTGGAGGAACCAATTTGTTGAGGAAGCTACTTGGGAAGCTGATGAGGACATGAAGAAGAGATACCCACATCTCTTTGAGTTCGGAGAAATTCCAAATTAAGGTACGAATCTTGGCATTTATTTAAGTTTACTTGCAGTGTTGTTTATTACATGTTCGGTGTTTGAGCTGAATGTTAGATGTTACACCCTTAGTCTACTTTGAGTGATCTCATTCGAGGATGAGTTAGGTGGGCCACAAGATATCAAATGAACGGTCTTGGAATCCTCTTTTTAACGTCACTAAGTTTGCTAAATTTTGAGCTCGTATGAGAGAGATATGCCTATTTGAAGTTGAGTTGTCCGGATAAGGAAAGTTACTCGGATTTAAGAGGGGTATTTTGGTCTTTTCCTTATCCTATCAAGTAATTAATTAGGGGTCTAAACTAATTTGTTTTAGTTTACGCAATAAAAATTAACGCCTTGGTTTTGAGAATAGTTCAAGAAGAGGAGAAAAGGAGAAAAGTCAAGGCATTCATGGAGATTTCTTGCTGAATCAAAGGTCGTTTCGCCAAGGGTTGATTCCTAAAAGAGTTATGTGAGCTAACATAGCATTGGGTTCGTTCACCCAAGCGCCAATCAAGTTAATTTTAGCGTAAAATTCGTTCTAGAAAGTTGAAGGAGTTGTTGTTCTTAAGTTTTATCCATAATTGGAAGTTTTTGGGTTCTTGAGGTATGTGTTTTTACAAACGAGTTGAGATTCTTGATAGATTTTATTGTGGGTTCATTGAAGTCGTTCTTATGAACAACTATCTTAACCTTCCTAAATCATCGAGAGTTCCTACATTCCAAATCATAATCTTGAATCCATAAATGCAAATTCAAGATACAATTAAGATTCAAGTATTGAGTCTTCAAGTCATTTCAAAAGTCTTTTACAATCATTTTAAACTTGTTTTGAAGACTTAAGCATTAAGATTGAGAAAGAGCAGAGCCAATTTCATTTCTTTAAAATGTTATATGGGAACTAAGTATTCCCAAAGAGTAAAATGTTTTCACATTTAAGATGATAGGAAACACCGATTTCCCAAAAAGAGTTTTCATGCGCAGTTTTAATACCATCTCTTTTAAAAGAAAAATCTTTTGAGTAATAATCTCAAACCACAGAAAATGTTATGTTTTTAAACATATCAGCTAGTTACATTTTGGGAGTAGTATTGAGTACCGATATGGGGATGAATTCAGATAACTCAAGTCTCCATATACCATGTAGTCAACGTGGGTAGAAAGGGTCATACTTTAAGATGATTACTTAATGCTTTTTACCGTAGACTAATGGATCTATTTAGTAGTTTTTATACCCCAGCAAAGTATAGGACAGTTCTGGCAGCGTGGGCAAGACACAGTATCATCACATAGCTCATAGTGATGGTTGTCATTTCGAGAACCTCCGATAGAGTTACTTTCATATACAAAACTAAGTTGTTGTTATGTCTTTTTATACACTGAGTTGTTATCTACATTTTTTAAAATTTTTCTTTATATTGCACCTTTATTACTGCATTATATTGAGTTGAGTTGAGATGAAGTAAGTGTTTCTTTCAGATTCCAGTTCAAGTTTATGTCTTGTTCAGAGTTCCCCTCACATGCTCGTACATTCCATGTACTGACTCCATCTGGCTTGCATCTTTTTATGATGCAGATATAGGTAACCAAGATCAACATTCAGCGCTTCGTTGATCCAATTGAGCTTCAGAGTCATTTGGTGAGCCTCCTTGTTTTGTGGAGGATCCCTTTTATCATGTTTTGTCATTTCAATTGTTAGGATGATTGGAGTCTTGTCCTGACATCCCTCATAGTATTAGAGGCTTCATATATAGTTAGACATTATTAGTTCATTAGTCTTGTTCATTTCAGTTGTTTTGTTGTAAGACTTAGTTGCCTCATTGGCCAGTTGAATGTTTCCTTTACAACATTCTAAGTTTATTTCATGAGTTTATCTTTGTTGAATAAAGTCTTCCGCTGAGTAGTAAGCCACGCCAAGTACAAAGTTTTGATGCAATTTCATAATTCAAGTGGGCATGCACCGAGTTTTATTTTCACCTTAAGCATAGACAAATCATGGCGAAAAATTAAAGATGTCATTAATTTTTTCCCATGTTATAGTATGAAATTTTTTTCTATTAAAGGATTTATCTATATGATGGATTACTCGAAGAATTCAATAGTTGCATTTGATTTAAGAGCTACAAATTTCAGAGTTATTGAATTGGGTGATGATATATGTAAAAATATATTTGATTATGATTTTATAGAAGTGAAGGGTAAAATAGCATTGCTGGACTGTTGGGGAAGTTTCACTGGTTGAAATGATTTATGGATCTTAGAAAATTCTGAAAAAAAAGAATGGAAGAGTCGTGGCATTAATCTTATTCCTTCGCAGTGGAAAGATGTGGAGGATATATTGAAACAAAAATATGGTCCTCCTCAAGGATTTTGCGATCCTCGTGATGGCGAGATTATATTTATTGTAGTGAAAAATAATATTTATTTTGTTACTTTTCTAATGTTGAAAAAAGTAATTGGAGATATTTGGAAATTCACGGAGCTCCAATAGAGGATGAAATTAATGACATTAATATTTACGTAGAAAGCCTTTACTTATGCTAAAATAATAAATAAAAATATATCAACTTTTTACTAAGTTTGAACTTGTGATCTTATTTTTTTCTTCTGATTGCTTGTTATTTAATTCTATCTAAGTTAAAAGACACTTTTTTTTCTTTTCTTTTCCAAAAGAATATTATTTCTCGATATATTATAATATTATTAGGCTTTATGTATGTCAAAGCATATGTTTTTTTTTTCATTTGTTTACAAAGTATGTGTTATCAAATAATAAAAAATTAGTAAAAAAATTCCTCTAGATTGGTAATATTTTATCTTTTTTCCCCCTAATAATTAAGAATTTCAAATCTGAATTGAATAAGATATCTAATGTGTCATGGAATGTCAACTAGGAGAGAAGAAATCTTTTGTAATATTTAATATATTTTGAAAATAATAATAATAATAATAATAATAATAATAATAATAATAATAATAATGATGATGATGATGATGATGATGATGATGAATAATGATGATGAATAATAATAATAATAATAATAATAATAATAATAATAATAATAATAATAATAATAGTAATAGTAATAGTAATAGTAATAGTAATAGTAATAATAATGATGATGATGATGATGATGAATAATAATAATAATAATAATAATAATAATAATAATAATGATGATGATGATGATGATGATGATGATGATGAATAATAATAATAATAATAATAATAATAATAGTAATAGTAATAGTAATAGTAATAGTAATAGTAATAGTAATAGTAATAATAATAATAATAATAGTAATAGTAATAGTAATAATAATAATAATAGTAATAATAATAATAATAATAATAGTAATAATAGTAATAATAATAATAATAATAATAATAGTAATAGTGAATAAAGAGTGGTGTTTAATATAAGGTATTTCCTTTTTTCATCAAACTGCATACAAATTTTTCCATTGGAATTTTGACTAATGTGAGAATATTCAGAATTGGTGACAGCATCTGTCAGTTGTTCAGGGGGTATAACAGAATCTAGAATCCAAGTAGTAGGAAAATTAATTTCTTCCCATTTTATAGGTCTTCTAGTAGTGACCTTAGATCTGGCGAAATTAGTTTCTACCAAAATAGTTTGATCAGATGTATCATATAACTTACATCTAGGATTCAAAGTAGCAAGTAATTTATAATAGATTCTATAAGACAAGCAGATTAATTCAGAACCACCTGCATAGTTATAACCATGCGTTTTAACATTCAAAGTTAAATCATCTAAGATATTAGAATCGGTCAAAGATAACTGCAAATTTGGCTGAGCATTAAAATAAACTGGGCCATAGGCCACTGTAGATTCTATCGAACCCATCAAAGACTGTCGAAAATTAAGATTTCTCGCGTCACGAAGAGCAGCTAAGAAAGTCTCTGGTAACCCTTTAAGAGTCAAAGGCTTGAAGGCAATTTGAACCATGCCAATATGCAGGAATTTATATTGAGATTTATAAAATTCAATATCCCGCTTATTTAATAAATAAATAGTTTGTTCTAACGAGTTTAACGCCAAAGATTGCTCAGTTGTTTTAATCAACTGTTTATTTGAGATTTTATCAAACCAACCATAATCATAAATAGTTTTTATATTCACTCTCGGAATAGTCCATTTGTTTAACAAATCAAGGTTTTGAGGTATATCTACCTCTTCTAACCGAGTACTTTTAATATCTTCTTGATCCATAAAAAAGAGAATATATCTATGCCAAAATTTTTCACATCAATCATATATATACCATGAAAGTTCCAAGGCTCTGATACCAACGATCTTAAAAATCGTTTTTTGACACTTACAGTAGAGAAGATTTAAATAATATTTCTCAAGAATTCTATGAAACTTGTGCATTACATAATCATATTATGTTCTTTGTGCCTTGGTTTATAACCACTTATTTACTTTTATTCATCAACGTTCTTGAACGATCCTACAAAGATGAATCAGGTAATATTATTCAATCAATTTTTCCTCCTCAAGCTCCGTTTATTTTACCAAATAATACTGGTATAACTTTTACTGCTTTTCATAAATTTATTGATAATGAGGTGGCCGCAGTAAGTATTAATGAGATTAATCGACTTATTTCTCAAAATAATTATTTGGGTTTGTATGTTAAAGTCATTGGTGAACATATTTGTTCTCTAGATAAGAAGTTAGATAATCTAACTCATTTGATTATTCAAATTGATGACAAGTTAAAATCAACAAAACAAGTCTCTGAACAGGCTTCTACGTCCAAACAGCCTGATGTCCCTATTCAAAGACCTCCTGAGATTCAGGATTTTATTCTTAGACCTCTTCATGATCTTGAAAGCCTTTTAGATAAAAAGTTTTCGGAATTTGGTGCAAGTGCGAAACCAATTAGCCTCGCTGAAGATTTTGCAGATGAAATGGAAGCCACTTTCGATTTCAAGACACAAGTGGAAATGGAAGTTAATAAACTTCATGGTTATCCAAAGAAGAATAGTGGTAAGACTTATGCTAGAAAACCTAGTATGCAAACCTATTATTATCCCAGACCAACTCCTCAAGATGTTTTAATAGAGGAAAGAGATTGGAATCAAACTAATACCTCTTATAGTGGAAGCGAGATTTATGAATGGAATCTCGATGGATTGACTGATAGACAATTAATTATTTTAGTTCATAGGATGCTTATGTATGCTACCATCTGCAAGAGCGTTAATAACACTAACAGGACTATTTGCAAGATGATTATTGCAAGTTTTACAGGTCAATTAAGAGGTTGGTGGGATAGTTATATGACCCTCGATGCAAAGCCAGCAGTCATAAATGCTAAGGCTACAGCCGAAGGAGTTGATAACTTAGGATTTGCTTTAGTTAAAAATAGAGAAGACGCTGTTTATACTTTAGTCTTAACCATCCTAGAACATTTTAGTGGTAGATTTACCAATCAATATGAAACCATTAGATCTTTACTAAATGGTCTTAGATGTAGACATTTAGGTGAGTTTAGATGGTATAAAGACACTTATTTAAGTCGGGTAATGGAACTTCCCGAAAATGGCTTAGAATTCTGGAAAGCCAAATTTATTGATGGTTTACCTTCTTTATTTGCAGAAAGAGTGAAAAAGACTCTTAGAAATCCGCAAGGAATTATTCCCTATAGTAATTTTACCTATGGAAAGCTTATTGGAGCTTGTACGCAAGAAGGCATAAATTTGTGCAATGAGTTAAAACTCTCAAGACAGCTAAAGATGGATAAGCTTAGAGAAAAGTCTCAATTGGGAGATTTCTGTACTCAGTTCGGTTTACCAGATGCTTCTAAAGGCACCAACCGAGAAACTTCTAAATCAGAATCTCATAGATCTCATCATAAGAAAAGAAGATCTAGAAGAAGGACTAGAGAAGAAAGAGATGAGCGTAGGGCTCATCGTAAATCTCATAGATTTACTAGGAATAGGTCAAGACGAAATCTTGATAAGATTAAGTGTTATAAATGTGGAAAATTTGGGCATATAGCTCTAAATTGTAAGATAGAAAAGCTTAAGACTCTAGAACTTGATGATGATATTCAAGAGAAGATTTATAGTTTTTTATATACTTCTGGTTCTGAATCAGATTATGATGATTCTGAAGCAAGTTATGCAACAAAGGAGGAGCAACCTGAGTCATCAAGTAAGGTTCAACAAGATTCGAATGATTCTTGTAAATGTCATGGTGATAATTGTCACTGCGAACATGATGAATTCTACAAGCTACAATCTCAGTTCGAAGACATGAATATGTTTACTATCACTGCAGATAATGTGATAGAACTTCTAAAAGAAGTTACCGATAATACTCTTCGTGAAAAGATCATTCAATTGGCTGCTGGTAAAACTAGCTCTTCGTCTAATATTCCTAATGATAAAAAGGTTAAAGATGAGTTTAATTATTCTGCTCCTTACTCCTTGTCTGAAGTTCATAATAGACTCTCTTCTAAACAAACCATGATTATTCGCGATACCTCTTTTGATGATTTAAAAGGAGAAATTGAACATTTGAAGGAAGAAATTAAATTTCTTAAACAAAATCATATTATTTGTGATCACCGTCTTATTCAAATTGAGTCTGCTAATAGTAAAGGAAAAAATAAGGTTGATGATTCTGCTGCTGAAGAAAATACTCTTGCCAACACTTTGAATATTGATCCGAAACAAAATATGTCTTTAGGAATGATGCAAATTGTTACAGCTCATAAATGGTATGTTAAATGTACTATATTAATTGATAATACTTTTTCGATAACTAACATTGCTATGATTGATAGTGGTGTTGATGTGAGTTGCATTCAAGAAGGTCTAGTACCTACTAAATATTTTGAAAAAACAACTCATATGGTTAAATCTGCATCTAGTCATGCTTTAGATATAAATTATAAATTATCTAATACCCGTATTTGCCAGAATAAAGTTTGTATTCCTCACTTCTTTTTCTTAGTAAAAAATCAGTTATACCCTCGTATTATTCTAGGAACTCCTTTTATAAATGCAATTTATGCTTTTACTAATATCAATGCTAAAGGATTTTCTGCTACTTATAAAAATTAAGATATTAGTTATACTTTTATCACCGAGCCTATTTCTAGAGATATTAATGCTCTAATTAAAATGAAACAAAAGCATGTTGATTATTTACAACTTGAAATATTTAGTATGAATATATTCGATACTTTAAAATCTACTAAAGTACAGGAAAAGATTAAACTCATTTCTGAAAGAATGGCCATTGATATTTGTGCTGATCATCCTAGTGCCTTTTGGAATCAGAAAAAGCATATTGTAACTCTTCCATATGAAGATGATTTCTCTGAGAAAAATATCCCTACCAAATCACGTCCTTGTCAGATGAATACCGAGTTGGTTGAATTCTACAAAAAGAAAATTGATAATTTATTACAAAAAGGTTTGATAAAGCCTTCCAAATCACCTTGGTCGTGTACTGCTTTTTATGTTAATAACGCAGCAGAAAAAGAACGAGGTGTTCCCAGGTTAGTTATAAATTATAAACCTTTAAATAAATTTTTAAAATGGATTAGGTATCCTATTCCAAACAAAAGGGATTTATTATCAAGATTATATGATGCTAATATCTTTTCAAAATTTGATTTAAAATCTGGATATTGGCAAATTCAAATATTTAAAGACCATTCTTATAGAACGGCATTTAATATTCCGTTTGGACAATACGAATGGAATGTAATGCCCTTTGGTTTAAAAAATGCTCCCTCAGGATTTTAAAAGATTATGAATGATATTTTTAATCCTTATTTGGAATTCATCATAGTTTATATTGATAATATTTTGGTATACTCAAAGACTCTTGAAATGCATATTAAGCATCTAGACATTTTCAAGAAAATAGTTATTCAAAATGGTTTGGTCATATCTAAACCTAAAATGAGTCTTTTTCAAACAGAAGTTAGATTTTTGGGTCATTTGATTTGTCAAGGAAAAATCACTCCTATTCAGCGATCTATTGAATTCGCATCAAAATTCCCTGATATTATTACAGACAGGACGCAATTCCAGCGATTTCTGGGAAGTTTAAATTACATTTCCCCCTTTTACAAAAATTTGTCTCGAGATTTAGCTCCGTTATACGACAGGCTAAAAAAGGATCATAAGAAGCCTTGGACTAATAGTCTCACAGATCTTGTAAAAACTATTAAAGAAAGAGTTAAATCTTTGCCTTGTTTAACCCTTGCTAATCCTGCTTGGCCAAAGATTGTTGAGACAGATGCGTCCAATATGGGTTATGGTGGAATATTAAAACAGATTAACCCGCATGATAAAAATGAATACCTTATTCGGTTTCATTCAGGAAAATGGAGCGATGCTCAGAAAAAATATGCAACGGTAGCTCATGAAATGTTAACTATCGTTAAATGTGTTTTAAAATTTCAAGATGATCTTTACAATTAGAAAATTTTGATAAAAACAGATGCTCAATCAATCAAATATATGTTTGATAAAGATTTTAAACATGATGCATCAAAATTAATATTTGCTAGGTGGCATGCACAATTAGCCCCTTTTGATTTCGAAATTCATTATAAAAAAGAAAGTGATAATTCCCTCCCAGACTTCTTATCAAGAGAATATCTTTCTTCTGATGAATTTTCTTGACTTCTTTCCTGATAAAGATTTGGTTACAATTTTAAAAGTAGTTCCTCTTAATAGAGATTTAAAGGAACTTATATTATGGAAAATTATAGATATAATGGTGATAGATATCATCAATTATTACTTGATTGAACAAGAGTTTTATGAAAGATTTTATTGTGATGAAATTTATAACCTCTTGAATGATTAAACATATAACCTCTTGAATGATTAAAACTAAATGCTATGTTTGCAGGATGGATCCTTCTTGGATAACCAAGGCTAAAGGAAAAGACAGTTATACTCGCGGAAGGGGAAGATCATCCCCATCCTCAAGTTCATCAAGATCATCATACAGATCTTCATCATTTAGTACTCCAATTATACAAAAGGGAGGAATGAGTTTATATAACTTAAACTTTAGAGCACAAGAAAGAGCTTCATCATCAATACATCTGGAAGATATTCCAGAAAGTGATCCATTATATGCTAAACTACAAGAGTTTATAACTCAAAAGCAAGGTGATTCTTTTGCTTCAATTGCCAAAGAAGAAGTTGATGATATCAAAACATATGAAAAAGCAAAAAAAAGAGAAATGATATTTCTCTTAGAAAACTCTGACATACAGAGAAGAGAAGAACCTTGGAAGATATTCCAGAGGTATTTAGTTAATGGACATTATTTTTCGGGTGAGTCATACAAAACTCAAAAATATTATGAGACTCTGCTGATAAGCACAGGTGTTGAATTTCAACATTTTTCAGGATATAATACAAGTGAGAATGTTTATAACTTCTCTAAAATGATTATAAAACACGTCATTCATAATGAAGACTGGGGTATTTCCTCAATGACTGAAAGACAATTCAGTCTAAACAAAGTCATGGGAAGCTTTACCTATTGGGATTATATTCAGGCCTTTAATAAAATTTTATGTTATAACAATGAGAGGCATAAACATACTTGGTTTATAAAAGTATGTGCTAAGATATTTGCTAATCCTATATCAAATTGGTTTTTAAACTGGTGGTCATACCATGGGCCAACAATAAAAATATTGCCTGAACCATTTCTCAAGTTATACAAAGAATGGATCAAGGTTTCCCCAGATCTCAACAAGTTATATCATCAAGAACATATTTGTTATTTTCAACAGATTGAACATATATTTTTTTTATAGAATTCTCTGTTCCATGGATTCATAAATGGGTTCCGAAGGTAGATTTCACTGAGGAACAAATCCCTTGCCTATACAGAACTTATTATAATAATTTTTGGGACAAGTTGATGAAGAAAGATCCTCAAACAAAGTCTTTATACGGACAAGAACTACTGGATCTAATAACGAAAACCATACAGGATTATAAATCAATTCCTAATAAAGGAATTATGACTGATGACTCAACCTCCGTAAAACATATGGCTAGAAAAATTTCTAATCATGATGAAGGAGAACAAAATGAAATGATTATGAATTATCTAGAAGAAGTAAAAAAGAAGATTCTTCTAAATATAAGTCATTATGCAAAATCAGATTCGTCAATGCGTAGTGAAACAAGTGAAGATATGCACAAAGCCTAACCATATGAAGAAGAAAGTCCAGTGGATGCACTGAAAAAAGCCAAAGATTTTTTGGCAAAGTTAAAGGACAAGATATAAAAAATGAAGTGTAAAACTTATACGCGTCGGTAGCGGGCCCGCGCTACTGTAGCAACAATGTTCACCAACAGTAGATACACTGTTACTGGGACCCAGATAGGGGCCCAGTATCCTGTACAAAGATGCTTTCTTTTTTTCTATAAATAGGCTTGTTTTTCTTTAATTGAGAGCAGGTTTTAGAAACCCTCTCTCCTTCTTTCTACTCTCTCTCCCCTTGTAAAATATTTTCAAGTATTGTAAGCTTACCGGACATTGGCCGGAGGAATAAAGAGTGGTGTTTAATATAAGGTATTTCCTTTTATTTTCAGCTTTAAATTATTATCTCTGAGTTAAGTCATGACTATGTCCGGCTAAAAATTTATATCTATGCCGGATAACTAACTTCTCTTTTATATAAACCATGAACGGATCTAAACTTTATTTAAATATAGAAGAATTTTAGTATGGCTTCTCGACTTGGTTCTGAGATTGAGGTACAGTCGGATCTAGTACTACTTTTATTGTCTTTGTATGATGAGCCGTGGTTTTTAGCCCGAAATTGAGTTTGATAAGTAGGGCTCTTGATACCCGGTTAGAACTATCAGACACATGGGTTCAATAAAAGTATGTATTAGCTTCTTGACAGGCCCTTTGCTTGGGTAAAATAATTAAACCATGCAGTCTGAGAAACTATGTTAACATTCTTTTATATTTCGATTCTTATGTAGTTGGACTACCTCTAAGGATATTGACTTGCTTGATCTATGACTGGGCGGACCACCGCCAGGTCAGTGATCCTGTATCGTTGGTATAATAATAATAATAATAATAATAATAATCGCACAGTAATAAGACTATTAGGAACCTTTAATCGCATAGTCTTAACCTGGCAACAGTGTATGAAAGTCCCTACTATCCGGGTCCGCCCTCCACATGGGTAATCCAACGGATTCCTTCGGCGACCTTTCATAAACTGGCCTGGTTAGACTATGTTTGACCTTAGTCTTTACTGATTAATCTGTCATTTAGAATAGACACAATGCCATTTCCTATATTAATCTTAGTATGTTATAGCTCAACACAAATAATTTAGCCCATCATTGGGCTCATGAACATAGAGAAATATAGATAAGAAACGAATAGTACCTTCGGACACAGATCTTCAAGCCAAATTGCAAACTTTTATTCTAATACTTAAGAAAATATTACAAAGAGAGTAGAAATTGCAAAAGAGAGAGAGAGGGGGTTTCTCAAAACCTGCCTCTTCATTAATACAAACTTCCTCTTATATAGAGGTTTCAAAACCAAACAAAATTAAAAGAGTGGCCCACAATTTTTACAATAGCCAATAAGCAAACAATAAGACCAACAAACCCTTATGGCCTTCACATGGTCTTAACTTTATTTTATATGGCCGACAATGCTTTCGGCTATTACTTTATAAAAGTATGTGGCCCGTCCATCTTTATGATAGGAAAGGAATCTTATGCTTTTTCCTTTCCTTTGCCAGCGGTGCTTGCACTAGAGGATTCTTCCAGCTGTTGTTGATAGCGTTTGAGAATAGTCTCAAGATCTATTTCTTCATCATCAACATCTTGCTGTCCTTCTCCAGCAATGCATGCATCCTCTTCTTCATTAGTATGACTGGCGGATACCATAGAAATATCGTCTTTGATATCAAAGTCAAGATTTTTCATTAAATCTTTCTTGACTTCCTCCATATAGATCGCTATGGCCTCTGACTAAGAGATAAGTCCTTTCTTCATTTGAAGTTTCCTGGTAATCTTTTTGAATGGACTTAAGTCCTTCATAACTTGGGGTTCTAAATGGGCAGTATCATAATACTTACTAATTGTAACATTTATTAAATCAATGATTTCCGGGCCATGTAATTTTCCTTCAGAATTTTTCTGAAGTAATTTACTCCAGAACTTAGTATAAACTGTTCTCTGTAAACAGGAAAATCCTTCTGAAGTATTATCGACTTCTATTGACCATTTCATGATCCAAGGAATTGAGAATTCCATAAAGAAGTACATCACTGACATGCCTTCGAAAAATATATTTTCGTCCTGCATCTTTATTAATTTCGGAGATATATCTACCCATTCCAAATATAACTTTCTGTATGACTCTGGTAGGATTTTTATTGAAGGACCATATAAAGTCCACCACTTACAAAACCAGTTGGGAACATGCCTGTCAAATATGTTAGAACATATTTTGATGAACCATGAATGCTTTCTATTAGCATTCTCATATAATAGGACTTTATTAAATCCTTCAATATAATCCCAGTAATTATATTTAACTGCAACCTTTTGCTCTGGGTGGATATAATCTAATTCTTTCAAGGTACTTATACCCCATTCTTCAGGTGCTATAATCTTTTTTATAATCAATTTTGAAAAGTTATAAACTTTCTTTGTGTTAGCGGGGCAGAAATGTTGGAATTCGCACCCTGTAGATGAGAGTATTATCTCATAGTGCATCCTATATTTGTAGACAGTAGCAGTATATGATACTGTATCCAAATACCTGGCCATTATTTGCCATGGCTCATTTCTCCATTTGAGGTCATTGTCTTCTAAAAGAAGTATAACTTCATTTTTATCATTCATATCAAACACTTCTATATTCTCATCATCTATCAATACGGAAGAGTATGATGGTGGATTATTATCCAACTCTTTCTTGGATTTCATAAAATCCATAAACTCCTTATACATAGGGTGATTTATATCAATTCCACTTGTTCCGCTTAATGAAGCAGTTGACTGACTAACATTGAATGATGTTAGTGTTCTGCTACCTTGCTGAGCGAGGATATGACCTCCTCTTCCTGAGTTGGTTCTGCCTCTTCCTCTCCTGGAGGGAGGGGGCCATGCTGGTCTCATCCTGAAAAGAAGAACAATGATAATTAGTTTAAATATTCTCTAGTAAGAAAATCAGGGAGACTATTATCTTCACCCTTCTTATATTGTATTTCAAAATCGAAAGGTGCTAAAAGAGCTTGCCATCTAGCAAACATTTGTTTAGAAACATCATGTTTACAATCTTTGTTAAACATAAACTTGGCTGATTGGCAATCAGTTTTTATCAAAAACTTCTGATTATATAGATCACCTTGAAATTTAAGAACACATTTTACTATAGCCAAGATTTCTTTAGCTATAGTCGCATAATTTTTCTGAGCTGGATTCCATTTACCAGAATAAAACTGAACTATATAATGTCGTTTAGTATCAGGGCAATATTGAGTAAGAACTCCACCATATCTTATATCTGAAGCATCAGTTTCTACGGATTTTTCCCAATTAGGGTTTGCCAAAGTGAGACAAGGAAGGTTTTTAACCTTTTCTTTAATCCGTTTAATGGCTTCAGTGTGATCATTTGACCAAGCCTTAGGATTCTTCTTTAGTCTATCATAAATAATCGCTGTATCCTTGGCTAAATCCTTTATAAAAGGAGCCACATAGTTAAGACTTCCAAGAAATCGCTACAATTGAGTTTTATCAGTAATAATATCAGGAAATTTAGAAGCAAATTCTATACTTCTATTAATGGGACTGATATTACCTCTTTCAATATTATGACCTAAGAATCTGACATTAGTTTGAAATAAAGCCATCTTAGGTTGAGAAATAACCAAACCATTTTGCATTATAATTTTTTTAAATAATTCCAAATGTTTAAAATGGGTTTCTATAGTTTTAGAAAATACTAAAATATCATCTATATAAACGATTATGAAATTAGTATAAGGTAGAAATATATCATTCATTATTTTCTGAAATTCGGATGGGGCATTTTTTAAACCAAAAGGCATAACGTTCCATTCGTATTGACCCATAGGACATTAAAAGTGGTTTTGAACCTGTCTGATTCAGATATCTGAATCTGCCAATAACCTAATTTCAAATTGAATTTAGAAAATATAATAGCATCATAAACTCTGTCTAGTAAATCTTTTTTATTAGGAAAAGGATACCTGATCCACTTAAGTGCCTTATTAAGCAGTTTATAATTGATGACTAATCTAGGTGCTCCTTTTTCTTGTTCTACATGTTTATTAACATAGAACGTTGTACAAGACCACGGAGATTTAGAATGCCTTATAAGGCCTTTCTGAAGTAAGAAGTCAATTTCCTTTTTGCATAATTCCAGATAATCCGCATTCATCTGGCAAGGTCTTACTTTAGTAGGAATATTATCCTCAATAAAGTTATCCTCGTACGGAAGGCTTACTACATGCTTTTTCCTGTTCCAGAAAGCATTAGCATGATCTCCACAAATATCAATAGAGAATTGGTTTTTTAAGATAGCAATTTTTTCCTGTAATTTAGGATTTTGCAAAATCTGATCAACATCAATACTATTGATCTCTTGTTTTATAAAACTAGCTAGATTTTTTTTTGAGATTAATAATTTTGCAGTAAGATCATTTATCATTCTAGTAAATGGCTTAGTGACAAATTCTAGTATAAAAGGTTTGTCATTCCAAGTTCCAATAATTTTATTATTATCCCAATAAGTAAGCGGAAAAATATCATTTATAAAAGGTACTCCCAAAATAATTTGGTTAGTAATATTTTTTTACTAAAACAAAGCTTTGAGGGACACAACTTTTTCCTTTACAAATAAAAGCTTTTGGTAGTTTAAACTCAATATTCATTTTACTACCATTAGTCGATCTCAGACTATGAGTAGTTTTATGAAAATATCTTGAAGATATAAGGCCTTCTTGAATACAGTTTAAATCAGCTGCACTATCAATAAGAGCAATAAATTCTTTTTTATAATTATAATCTATTAGTAAAGTAATTTTTGTATAAAACTTTTGAGAAGTAATAGCTTTAAGACTATATAAAAAATCTGTTTTTATCATTTTTCATATAAAAGTTTTTTATAAAATCAAGATTATCATTTTCTCCTTCCATAGAAGAAGATGATTCAGAGGCGTTATCCAAATTTTTGAGTGCCTGTAACGCATCAAGTCTTACCTCTATAACAACATTCTTCTCTTTAAGACGGGTAATGTCTTCTTTGAGATTATTAATCTCTTCTTTTAGATCGTTGATTGTTGTAGGGGAGCTTGCCATTTTTCTCCTCTCCAGTAAGAGGTTTTTAACCTCTGCCATAGTATATGAACCTTCTTTGGTTGGGATTTCTTTAGGAATATGATCCTTTTCCACCATATGATCCTTCTCCTTGGAGTCACTGATTTTATCAATGATTTGAGCTCTAATCTCCGGATCTTTGATAGTTTGTAGAAGCTTTATGACTTTGTCATTATTAATGACATTAAGACTTGATTCTTTGAATTGTTCATAGATCTTATAAAGATCGTCTTCTTCATCCTTTTCACATATCATTCCTTGTTGGCATGGTGAACATTCGTCTTCAGAGGTTAAATAGTCTTCTTGTTGAAGGGCTGTGAGATCTTCACTTCTGGAAGACTCTTCACTGGTATATTCAATACTTGATTCAAAGTCAGAATTAAGCATAATCTTATAAAGAGAATATTTTAGATTATCCTCGATGTCAAGGTTCTTAATTTTTTCCCTGACCCTGCAGTCTTTGGCATAATGGCCATATCTTCCACATTTGTGGCAAGTATCGGATTTATTAAAATTCTAACGATACTTTTTCTTCCTTTTAGAAGAGTCTCCTCTGCCTTCTTCTGCTCTTCTAAGATTCTTTTCTATCTTCTTCTTTTTCCATTTCTCATAATCTTTCTTGGAAGATTTCTTCTTTTTATGAGAAGGGTCTAAGTCCTTTGACTTTTGTTTAGGAATATCAAAAGCGAATTGCTCACAGAATTCTCCTAATTGTTTCCTTTCATTTAAGTGATGTCGCTTAATCTGCTGATTCAACTTGATTTCATTACATAAGGATAGCCCTTCTTGTGCACAAGCACTTATAAGGTTGCCATAAGTATATTCATCATAATTAATACTATGATTATCCCCTCTAATGGCTTTCCTTACTCTTTCTGCAAATAAGGTAGGTAATCCATCTATAAATTTGGATTTCCAATGAGTGCTATTACACTCAGGTAATTCCATGACTCTACATAAGAAAACATCCTTGTAGTATCCGAATGAAGTAAGGGTTTTACACCTTAAGTTTTGAAGGAGAGTTCTAATGGTCTCACTATTATCGACCACCTTCCCGAAAAATGTTCGATAATATTCGAGAACTAGTGTATAAAGCGCGTTCCGAGTAACTTGATCTCCTTCTTGCTTTCTTTGCTAGAAGAACTCTGTCCCTTTGTTCTTGGTTGAGATAATTATCCCACCATCCTTTCAATTGGCCCGTAAAACTAGCTGTTATCATATCAGCAATAGTCTTATCACTATTTTTATTGGTCTTACAGATAGTACTGTACATTAGCATTCTATGCACAGTTGTATAAATTTGTATAATAATAATAATAATAATTAAAAAAAATAAATTAGTTTCTATCAAAATAGTTTCATTTTTGAAATCAATTACTTTACTAATAGTTTATAATTATAAAATGGTATCAGAGCCATGGACTTTTAGTAATTATAGGTGTTATAGTTCAATACAGTCTTTTTATGAATATCATAAAGAAAAGGTCTACTGTTAAAAATAGTAGGAAGGAAGAATATGATATACCTCAACATCTAAATCTACTTAATAAGTGGACTATTCCAAAAATATCACCTCGAATCATATATCAGATGGGTACTTTTGAGAAACTTGGTCTCAAACAGGTGGTTAAAACCACAGAAGAAACTATCACTATTGATAGTGATAACCAGACTTTTAGATTATTATCTGATAATGATATAGCCCCTTATAGGGATATTTATCGGTTTATGCATATTGGGTTAGTACAAGTAGCTTTTAAGCCTCTTACTTTATGGGTTTTACCTGAAATCTTCATAGCAGCTTTACGTGATGGTAGGAATCACAACTGGAAGAAGTCCCTTATAGGGACAATTCAAACTAGTCTGGCCTACGGACCAGTTTATTTTAATGCTTATCCCAACCTACAAATTTCTTTGCAAGATGAGAACTCATTGAGTTCCCTTATGTTAAATGTTAAACTTCATGGCTATGATTATATGTCTGGCACTGAAGTTGTTTGCATATGTTATAGAATTTATTATAAATTGTTGCATACTTTGAATCCTATGTGCAAAGTAATTGATTTCAAAAATGAAACTATTTTGATAGAAACTAATTTTGATAAATCTAAGGTAGTCACTAGAAGACCTATCAAGTGGGAAGAAATTGATTTTCCACAAGAGTGGGTCATTGAGAATGCTACCCAACCGCAAAATAATATTAATACAGAGGTTTCTGAAATTGAACAGTTGAATGACGGGACTGTTAAAATTAGATTTCATGAACCTACTAACATGCTTATTGATAATCGCAGCATGTCTTCTCGGATCAGTAGATCTAACTCTTCTTATATATCTCCTATTGATTATATTGTTCAGGTTCCTTCTTGGGCATCCACCTCTCAAATTAGAGAAACTTATAGATGTGACAATATAAAAATTGATAAAGATAATATAGTTAAACCTATTCATAGAGTTAGTTCTGATTTAGATATAACTGAATCTAAAATGAATTTTCCAGATGGAATAACAGGTTAAAATTGGTTTCCCTATGTCTGACAAAACTATAGATTTTAGTTCGGGATCTCCGGCAAGAGCTCGTATCGCTAAAGATTTTCAGCGAAAAAAATGGAAACTTTTTAGAAAATGGTTTTTTAATAACTTTACTAAAGTTGAGCAACATGATTTTCAAGAAGAATTTTATAAAGATCTTATTGATTTAGGAATAAATCGTTTGATTGCATTTGTTTATGTGTAAACATGTTCATAACTATATTTCTATGCTTGAAAGGGATTTTACTCTAAGTAATGGAGAAATTACTAAGTCTGTTTTCCCTCCTTAACAGTCTTTTCAAATTAATAAGAATGATAAGATTGTTAACTTTAATGCTTTTTCAAAATTATTTGAAAACGACACTGCTTTAATAACAGCTCAGCATGTCAATGTTATGATTAAACAAAATAATTATGCCAATATCTATATGAGCATATTAGGAGATCATGTTATATCTTTACATGAGAAAGTTGATAAACTTCTATCTCTTTTACCTACTAAGGTAAAAGGAAAAGAAAAAATTGTTCATAGTAGCTTACAGCCTCCGCCTGATATTGAAGATTTCAAGATAAAAGACAACTCAGAACTTGAGAGTTTTTTAGAAAAGAAGTTCAAGGGTGGTGGAGTGCAGCCCATAGATGCCGAAAACTTTATAGAAGGAGAACCTAGCAATAAAAAGATTTTAATGATAGTCTTAATAAGATATCAGAAAAATATGCTAGAAAGCCTGTTCAAAGGATGTTCTATTATCCTAGGCCTACTCCTCAAGATGTTCTACTTGAAGAACATGAACATATTCTAACTAATAGTTATAATGGGAAAGAAATCTATGAATGGAACATAGACGGATATACAGATAGACAAATTTATACAACTGTGCATAGAATGCTAATGTACAGTACTATCTGTAAGACCAATAAAAATAGTGATAAGACTATTGCTGATATGATAACAGCTGGTTTTACGGGCCAATTGAAAGGATGGTGGGATAATTATCTCAACCAAGAACAAAGGGACAGAGTTCTTCTAGCAGTAAAGCAAGAAGGAGATCAAGTTACTCAGAACGCAGTTTATACACTAGTTCTGAATATTATCGAACATTTTTCAGGAAGGTGGTCAGATAATAGTGAGACCATTAGAACTCTCCTTCAAAACTTAAGGTGTAAAACCCTTACTTCATTCAGATACTACAAGGATGTTTTCTTATGTAGAGTCATGGAATTACCAGAGTGTAATAGCACTCATTGGAAATCCAAATTTATAGATGGATTACCTACCTTATTTGCAGAAAGAGTAAGGAAAGCCATTAGAGGGGATAATCATAGTATTAATTATGATGAATATACTTATGGCAACCTTATAAGTGCTTGTGCACAAGAAGGGCTATCCTTATGTAATGAAATCAAGTTGAATCAGCAGATTAAGCGACATCGCTTAAATGAAAGGAAACAATTAGGAGAATTCTGTGAGCAATTCGCTTTTGATATTCCTAAACAAAAGTCAAAGGACTTAGACCCTTCTCATAAAAAGAAGAAATCTTCCAAGAAAGATTATGAGAAATGGAAAAAGAAGAAGATAGAAAAGAATCTTAGAAGAGCAGAAGAAGGCAGAGGAGACTCTTCTAAAAGGAAGAAAAAGTATCGTCAGAATTTTAATAAATCCGATACTTGCCACAAATGTGGAAGATATGGCCATTATGCCAAAGACTGCAGGGTCAGGGAAAAAATTAAGAACCTTGACATCGAGGATAATCTAAAAGATTCTCTTTATAAGATTATGCTTAATTCTGACTCTGAATCAGGTATTGAATATACCAGTGAAGAGTCTTCCAGAAGTGAAGATCTCACAGCCCTTCAACAAGAAGACTATTTAACCTCTGAAGATGAATGTTCACCATGCCAACAAGGAATGGCATGTGAAAAGGATGAAGAAGACGATCTTTATAAGATCTATGAACAATTCAAAGAATTAAGTCTTAATGTCATTAATAATGACAAAGTCATAGAGCTTCTACAAACTATCAAAGATCCGGAGATTAGAGCTCAAATCATTGATAAAATCAGTGACTCCAAGGAGAAAGATCATATGGTGGAAAAGGATCATATTCCTAAAGAAATCCCAACCAAAGAAGGTTCATATACTATGGCAGAGGTTAAAAACCTCTTACTGGAGAGGAGAAAAATGACAAGCTCCCCTACAACAATCAGCGATCTAAAAGAAGAGATTAATAATCTCAAAGAAGACATTACCCGTCTTAAAGAGAAGAATGTTGTTATAGAGGTAAAACTTGATGCGTTACAGGCACTCAAAAATTTGGATAACGCCTCTGAATCATCTTCTTCTATGGAAGGAGAAAATGATAATCTTGATTTTATAAAAAACCTTTATATGAAAAATGATAAAACAGATTTTTTATATAGTCTTAAAGTTTTTACTTCTCAAAAGTTTTATACAAAAATTACTTTACTAATAGATTATAATTATAAAAAAGAATTTATTGCTCTTATTGATAGTGCAGCTGATTTAAACTGTATTCAAGAAGGCCTTATACCTTCAAGATATTTTCATAAAACTACTCATAGTCTGAGATCGGCTAATGGTAGTAAAATGAATATTGAGTTTAAACTACCAAAAGCTTTTATTTGTAAAGGAAAAAGTTGTGTCCCTCAAAGCTTTGTTTTAGTAAAAAATATTACTAACCAAATTATTTTGGGAGTACCTTTTATAAATAATATTTTCCCGCTTACTTATTGGGATAATAATAAAATTATTGGAACTTGGAATGACAAACCTTTTATACTAGAATTTGTCACTAAGCCATTTACTAGAATGATAAATGATCTTACTGCAAAATTATTAATCTCAAAAAATAATCAAGTTAGTTTTATAAAACAAGAGATCAACAGTATTGAAGTTGATCAAATTTTGCAAAATCCTAAATTACAGGAAAAAATTGCTATCTTAAAAAACCAATTCTCTATTGATATTTGTGGAGATCATCCTAATGCTTTCTGGAACAGGAAAAAGCATGTAGTAAGCCTTCCGTATGAGGATAACTTTATTGAGGATAATATTCCTACTAAAGTAAGACCTTGCCAAATGAATGCGGATTATCTGGAATTATGCAAAAAGGAAATTGACTCTTTAC
Source organism: Solanum commersonii (assembly GCA_029007595.1). Lineage (NCBI taxonomy): Eukaryota > Viridiplantae > Streptophyta > Magnoliopsida > Solanales > Solanaceae > Solanum > Solanum commersonii. The sequence goes on from JAJTWQ010000054.1 coordinate 176,675, forward strand.
TTCAGAAAGGCCTTATAAGGCATTCTAAATATCTGTGGTCTTGTACAGCGTTCTATGTTAATAAACATGCAGAACAAGAAAGAGGAGCACCTAGATTAGTCATCAATTATAAACCGCTTAATAAGGCACTTAAGTGGATCAGGTATCTTATTCCTAATAAAAAGGATTTACTAGACAGAGTTTATGATGCTATTATATTCTCTAAATTCAATTTGAAATCAGGTTATTGGCAGATTCAGATATCTGAATCAAACAGGTTCAAAACCGCTTTTAATGTCCCTATGGGTCAATACGAATGGAACGTTATGCCTTTTGGTTTAAAAAACGCCCCATCTGAATTTCAAAAAATAATGAATGATATATTTCTACCTTATACTAATTTCATAATCGTTTATATAGATGATATTTTAGTATTTTCTAAAACTATAGAAACCCATTTTAAACATTTGGAATTATTTAAAAAAATTATAATGCAAAATGGTTTGGTTATTTCTCAACCTAAGATGGCTTTATTTCAAACTAATGTCAGATTCTTAGGTCATAATATTGAAAGAGGTAATATCAGTCCCATTAATAGAAGTATAGAATTTGCTTCTAAATTTCCTGATATTATTACTGATAAAACTCAATTGCAGCGATTTCTTGGAAGTCTTAAATATGTGGCTCCTTTTATAAAGGATTTAGCCAAGGATGCAACGATTATTTATGATAGACTAAAGAAGAATCCTAAGGCTTGGTCAAATGACCACACTGAAAATGGAATCAGTTTAAAACTTGGTTCTTTGATTCTTATAGCAAAGAAGATCTTAATTGTATTTCTCAAGAGTTTTATGAAACTTGTGCTTTACATAATCAAATGATGTATTTTGTTCCTTGGTTTATAACCACCTATATACCTTTGTATATCAATGCTATTGAACGAACTTATAAAGATGGGAGTGGTAATCTTTTGAAAGCCATCTACCCTCCTCAATCATCGTTTGTTTTGCCAAATAATACTGGTATTACCTTTTTAGCTTTTCAAAAATTTATTGAAGATATTGCTTCTATCAATATTACTGAAATTAATAAACTTATTACCCAAAATAATTATTTGAGCCTTTATGTTAATGTTTTGGGCCAGCATATAATCTCTTTTGATAAAAAACTTGATGATTTGACTATTTTTATAAAAGATATAAAAGCTGATATGGCTAAAGCAAACCCTGTTCTTACAATGGATATTGCTTCTACTTCTGAAAGAAAACCCATGGTCGTTTCTACTTCTGTTCAAAGACCTCTTGAAATGCAAGATTTTAAATTTGGTTCTGTAAAGGAATAAGAACTTCTTGATAAAAAGTTTTCTGATTTAGATTTTAAAGAGCTTATTGATAAAAAGCTTTCTGGTTTAAATTTTAAACCTATCGATTTATCGCAAGATTTTGCTGATAAAATAGAGACTACCGGTGATTTTAAAAATCAAGTTTCTTCAGAGTTTAATAAACCAAGGGCTATCCCAAGAAAAATAGTGGGTATGCGACCATGCCAAGTATGAATACCTATTATTATCCCCTTCCTACTCCTTAAGATGTTTTAATTAAAGAGTGTGACTAGAATCAAACTAATACGTCTTACAGTGGTTTCAAAATTTATGAATGAAATCTTGATGGGTTAACAGATAGACAATTAACCATTCTTGTTCATCGGATGCTTATGTATGCAACCATCTGTAAAAGTGTTAAAAACATGGATAGGACTATTTGCAAGATGATTGTGGCAGGTTTTACCAGACCGCTTTGAGGATGGTGGGATAACTATCTTAATATCGAAGAGAAAGCTTCCATTATTAATGCAGTGGCTACCGATGAAGGTATTCATAATTTGGGAATGGCTTTTGTGAAGAACCGAGAAGACGCTGTCTACACTCCAGTTCTCACTATTCTGGAGCATTTTAATAGTAGATTTACCAACTAGCATGAGACTGTTCGTACCCTCCTTAACGGTCTAAGATGTCAAACCTTAGGATTTTTCAGATGGTATAAGAATACCTATCTTAGTAAGTTTATGGAATTACCCAAAAACAAACCGGGTATTGGAAAGCTAGGTTTATAGATGACCTTCCCCTTTTATTTGCTGAAAGAGTTCATAAGGCTCTCAGGGGCAATAATATTGAAATCCCTTATAAGGATTTAACTTATGGAAAGATTATAGGAACTTGCACATAAGAAGGTTTGAATTAGTGCAATGAACTGAAGATGGCTAGACAACTCAAGATGGATAAGTTTAGAGAAAAATCTCAATTGGGAGATTTTTGTGCACAGTTCTGTTTATCCGATCCTATTACTAAAAGCGGCAATAAAGAGAGGTATTATTAGTCCTCCATAAAAAAAAGGAGGTCTCAACGAAGATCCAAAGAAGAACGAGAAGCTAGAGTGAGCTCTAGATCAGGAAGAGATCTATCCAACGTAAAATGCTACAGGTGTGATCATTTTGGTCATATTGCACCGAATTGTAAACTGCATAAGTTGAAAACCCTAGAAATTGATGGAGAAACCTATGATAAGGTGTATGGTTTGTTATACACTTCTGGTTCAGACGACGATTACGAATCAAATTCAGGTTCGAATATTGAATTGTTTGATTTATCTAACAATGATAATAATAATGCTAATCCTTGTACTACTTGTCAGAGTAATGATTTCAATTGTGAAGATGATGAAATTTATAAACTTCAATCGCATTTCCAAGATTTTAATATGAATACAATCACTTCTGATAATGTGATTGAGCTTTTAAAAGAAATTACTGATAGTAAGCTTCGTGAGATAATCATTGATTTAGCTACTTCTAACGAAGCAAGTTCTAGTTCTTCTAAACCTTTTGAAAACAAGCAGAACAATTCAAATTATTTTGAATATTCAGCTCCTTACTCTTTAAAAGAGGTTGATGATCGTCTTTTAAAAAGAAATACATTTCCCAAAAAATATTCTTCCTTCGATGATTTAAAAATAGAATTTGAGAATTTGAAAAAGGAGATTAAATCTCTAAAACAAAATCAGTTGATTTGTGATCATAGAATTACTCAGATTGAGACGCATAATTCTAAAAATAAATTTTTAAAAAATAAAGGTATTACTAAAAACCATGTTAATCTTGATCCTGAACAAGATATGTTTTTAGGAATGATGCAAATTGTTACTGCTCATAAATGGTATATTAAATGCACTATTTTGATTGATAATAATTTTTCGATTACTAACATTGCCATGATTGATAGCGGTGCAGATGTTAGCTGTATTCAAGAAAGCTTAGTACCTATAAAATATTTTCAAAAAACTACTCATTTGGTTAAGTCTGCAACCGGACATGATTTAGAAATAAAGTATAAATTGCCTAATGCAAAAATTTGTCAAAATAAAGTCTACATCCCTCATTTCTTCTTTTTGGCTAAAAATTAATTAAATCCTCCAATTATACTTGGTACCCCTTAAATAAATGTGATTTATCCTTTCACAGGTATCGACTCGAAAGGTTTTTCCGCCACTTACAAAGATAATGAGATAACATATTCTTTTGTTATAGATTCGGTAAATAGGGATATTAATGCTTTAAGTTATATGAAGCAGAATCATATAGATTCCTTACAAATGGAATTGTTTAGCATGAATATTTTCAATTTTCTGAAACCTGCTAAAGTACGAGAAAAAATCAAATTGATTTTCGAGCAGATCGTCATTGATATATGTGCAGATCATCCCAGTGCTTTTTGGAATCAGAAAAGGCACATTGTAACTCTTCCATACGAAGAAGGTTTCTTTGAGGATGATATCCCTACTAAATCTCGGCCCTGCCAAATGAACGGAGAGTTAGTAGAATTTCGCAAAACTAAGATTGATAATCTATTAAAAAAGGGTTTGATTAAACCTTCCAAGTCTCCTTGGTCATGCACGACCTTTTATGTTAATAATGCGGCCGAAAGGGAACAAGGAGTCCCTAGATTGGTTATTAATTATAAACCGTTGAACAAGATTTTAAAATGGATTAAGTATCCTATTCCAAATAAAAGAGATTTACTGTCAAGATTATATGATATCAATATATTTTCAAATTTTGATTTTAAATTAGGTTATTAGCAGATACAAATCTTTAAAGAGCATTCTTATAGAACAACTTTCAATGTCCCATTTGGACAATACAAATGGAATGTCATGCCTTTTGGTTTGAAAAACGCTCCATCTGAATTTCAGAAAATTATGAATAATATTTTCAAACCATATATGGATTTTATTATTGTCTATATAGATGACATTCTAGTTTTTCCTAAAAGGTTTCAAATGCATATCAAGCATCTTGATATTTTCAAGAAAATTGTAATACAAAACGGGTTGGCTATTTCAAAACCAAAAATGAGTTTATTTCAAATAGATGTTCGATTTCTAAGACATCAATTTGTTAAGGGAAGGTCACTTCTATTCAAAGAGCTATTTACTTTGCCTCAAAATTCCCTGATGTTATTACTGACGGGACTCAACTGCAGAGGTTTTTGGGATGTTTAAATTACATCTCCACGTTTTTTAAAAATCTTTCTAAAGATTTAGCTCCCTTATATGACAGGTTGAAGAAAGACTATAAATCTTGTTGGACTGAAAGTCATACCAATTTTGTCAAAGAAATCAAGCTAAGAGTACAATCACTACCGTGCTTAACTCTCGCCAACCCGGCTTGACAAAAGATTATTGAGACGGATGCGTCTAATATTGGTTATGAAGGGATTCTTAAATAGATTAATCCCCATGATAAAAATGAATATTTGATTAGGTTTCATTCTTGAAAATGGAATGAGGCTCAGAAGAAGTATGCAACGGTGGCTCATGAAATGCTGACTATCGTTAAATGCATCTTGAAATTTCAGGATGATTTATACAACCAAAAGTTTTTGATAAAAACTGACGCTCAATCGGTTAAATTCATGTTCAATAAAGATTTCAAGCATGACGCTTCGAAATTAATATTTGCAAGGTGGCAAGTGCAATTAGCCCATTTTGACTTTGAAATTCAATATAAAAGGGGAGTTGATAACTCTTTACCGGATTTCCTTTCCAGGGAATACATTCAATAGTTATGTTTTTCCAAACCTTTCTTGATAATGAAATTCTCGTTACTGTACTGAGGGTTCTCTGATGAGTCCACAATTTGGACTCATTTAGGACTTTATTTTAATAGAAATAGTGTCCTCAAATGCTTATTTTGTCTCAATATCTGATGAAAACTATTAAGTTTCAGGTATTTGAAGTTTTAATGAAAGCATGAACACTTAGGCACAAAAAGGAACAAAAAGGCTGGAAACAACGTAAAAACTGAAGGCTGAGCATCGCCAATCACTCTTGGCGAATCGCCGAAGGGAAGCACTCCGCCCTTTGTTCCAGTACGCGAAGCGCTAAAGAAAGTGGATAAAAAAGGCAATGAAAGGAGTAGTCGGCACTTCGCCGAATAGTTTCACGAAGCAATGCCATACTGCCCAGTGGTCCAGAACACAAACATGCTGAAGGCAAAGCACAAAAGGCGATGAACTAGAAGAAGGGCGATTCGTTGAGTCATTCGGCGATCTTGACTAACCACGTCGAACAATCCACCGTAGCACTAAATCCGAAAACTATAAATTCTAGACTTAGTTATTAATTTTGAGGAGTGGAATAGTTATTAATTTTGAGGAGTGGAACATTTTTATTTTAATTTCCAGAATAGAATAGTACTTTTTGGGATATTATCTCTCAAGTTTGGAGAGGGTTTTTGGGAAGCTTGAAGAAAGAAGGATTTCATCTTCCCCAAGTTGAAGTGGGTCTTCTCCATTCTTCTTTCTTTGCTTAAATCAAGGTTTAATTCTTATACCCATTTGATTTTAGTATCATTTTAGGTGTATTTTGTTATTTCTTGATGTGTGGCTAAAAACCCCCATTCTTGGGGTGTGATTTAGCAAGTATGTGTTGATATTGTTGTTGGGTTTTGCGTGCTGATAGGATAGATGTATTTTAATGGTGATTTCACCTAGTGGTTGTGGTTTAATTTAATGTGTTTGTAGTTGCAAATACAAAATCACCAATGTGTTTTCAGCTTTCCCGTGAGGGTGGTCGCGAAACCAAGACCACTAGACTGATGGCCTAAGGAGTGGGTTGACATGAGGTTCATCCCGAAAGGGTGAGCCCTAGTCCCATATCCTAACACTCAGCTTGAGGGAGTGAGTGGGGTAAGGCGTAGGTTTGCCTTCATGCGGCAAATGGATGTCCGAGAGGAACGCATTCGAAATGAGGTAACTTGCCCGAGAGGGAACTTTTTTCCATCTAAAGCTTAGCCTAGTCACTATTATCTTGCAAATCCTATCGAAAGCATGTACCCAAGGATTTATCTCAACATGTATTGCGGTCACACCCCAAGAAGTTCTCCCCATACTTGATTTTCCTTATTTTTGTTGTTTTTATTACACTTGTGACAAAACTCCAATTGTTAATTGACACTTTTGTGTCAGCTCCATTGATTTATTATGTTTTTAATCGGTAATATCTTTAGTTACTACTAGTTAGAACTAAATTTTAATTTTCTATAAATTCTCAAAACCACTCCCTTGGGACACGACCCCAACCCTTGGTTGGGTTACTATATTATCGACAATCGTAGACATTCGTACTGTAGGTTAGTGTTGTTGGTCACGATAAGCATTAAAATGGTGCCGCTACTGGGAGTGGTGTCATGTGACGATATAGATTTCTAGAGTTTTTGTTCTTTTTAGTGTAGTTTTTACTAATTTTACTTTTAGTTTTGTTTTTCTTTGTTTATTATTTGTGTATGCAGGTCCTTTGAGCATGACAGAGGGAGTGGGTGGCAAGCCAGTTGAGGCAGATCAAGAAATCGATGGTGACTTCAAGATAGCTACACTGGTATCTCAACTAAATGGCTTGACCACCAAAATATCAGAGGTGAAAAACCAGTGCAAACGCCAAAGGAGGTACATACGTCCTCATGCGCGGAAGAAGTCTAGAGAAGATAAGAAAAGTCGTGTTGAGGGCACACTTCAAATTATTTTCCAAAAGATCACAGATCAAGATCAAGTGTTGGATGAAATGAGAGAGTGTTGAAGCGTTAAATCAATTGATTAGATCTTATTCTTGATCAATCCAACACATCAGATCACTCCTGATGTTTGCAATGCCTCAGCTCCATCCAAACGATATATTGAGGTTACCTAGTGACACTAGGCCTAGATCCAATAACAGAGAGTGAGGCAAGACCTATGTTGAGCCATGACGTTAAATAAGGCGCTTCTTGGAAGGCAAGTCGTAAATGTAGGATTTTACTTTTATAAATAATGTTGTGTTAATATGGCAGGTTAAAAATGAGATAAGTGTGGAAAATTTCAAGTTGGTGAGCAATAGGTCCATTCAACGATTCGCCTAATAGGTCGGCGAGCTCGGCTAAATTTACCGTTGGGATCAATGCTAGTGCATTGCAGAGCCTGTAAAACTCGACGAACTTGAAAAGCAGCTCGGTGCATCGTCAACCTACTCGGCAATCTTGATGCAGACCACCGATTTTACCCCCAGAAAATTAAAGATTTTGAAGAAAGGGCGGGATAAAAGACCGCTTGGTGCTTCACCAAGTAGTTTGGTGAGTGCGACTAACGTCACCGAATGGACAAGAGCTAAACGTTATATAAACTCCAAAGGTCAAATTTTTGAATCTCTCACTTTCCCTCGTTTCCAACTCTCCAAAATCACACCAAAGGTATTATTTTCTCTATTTTTGCCTTGGTTAGTATTTTAGTCGGTTATTAGTGCTTGGGGTTGGATTTATTTCCTCCCTAGCATTACAAAAAGCCATTTGATTGGCATCAAAGGTCCTTCTGAGGTGACTCCGGGCACTGATGCCAGATCTAAAGCACTACACAAGGCACTGATGCCCAGAAAAATGGAGCGACTATGTAGACAGGACCCCCTTTTTACCTCCCTCCCTATCTTTCTTTATTCTTGATTCTGAATATTTTGTTATTTGCATTTGAGGGCAAATAATTTTGTTTGTGGTAGGGTGAGGCCCACCTTTTATGTGTGCTATTAATGTTCGTGTTTTATGTTGTGAGCTAAAATTTTGCGTTAATACTGCTTTGTGTGGATGTTTGAGCTTATGGCTCACTTTATTTTATTTAAAAATAAATTTTGACCCGTCCGAAAATTTTTGCCACCTCTTGTGTGTTGAATGTGGTTGTTCTTGTGCAAAATTTGAGTCTCGATTTTGATCAATACCGATGACTTGAATAGTACTCTCAATCGAACGAACATGAATGTGCTACTACAATGAGGCCAAATGAAGTTGCATAGACAATATGTGAACTCTTTACATCTCATTTTGACTAGCCAAGTATAAAATTGAGGCTCTTGTGATGACTGTTGCACACTAGCAAAAATGTAGAGTCTTGTTTGACTAGTAGTGTCGATGCCTAGTGTGCTGAGCTTACTTTGAAACATGCATGATAGATCCTATAATTTGCCCCGTTGGTCCGATCGACTAAGTAAAGCTATCTCTTGATATGATCTTAGGCAACTTTAAAGAGTGTGAACCAATTTGACATATACCTCTTTTGTGGCCTACCCTTGTGAGTGTGTGAATCTCTTTTTAACACCCCTTCAGCCTGACCTTTCTTTGGATGAAACTTGATGAAAACTAGACCTTTCTTTATCCACTGCCTATAATTCTCTTGATTTGAGGTTAGTTGAATAACCAACATATGCCAAAAGCCTAAGTTGGGGGTGTGGTGAAAAGAAAGGAGAAAGTCAAGAAGTACAAGAACAGTCTCCTTAACCCATGGTGTTGAGAAAATTGGAACCCCTCCATATAAAAAAAATAGAAGAAGAAAAAGAAAAGAAAAAGAATGAAGAAGAAAGTTGTGGAATAAAGTATCGAAGAAATGGGGAGTCCGAACAATCCATGGGAAGTGAATGATAGGATGACTTAAGAGCACTAGCAAAAATGATGAAGGGACAGGAAATGAAGTGTTGTGAATACCACATCTCATGAGGATAAGAGTAATTGAGCCTAAATGACCATACCTTTGTAGTTAGCCCCATTACAAGCCTTAGAAAGACCTTTTTTATCTTGCGTAAGCTGAAACAAATGTCGATTGGAAAATACGAGCAAACCTATGGTGAAAGTATGCATTGTATTCATCTTTGTGAGTGTGAGAGTTGCATTTTATTTCGAAACTTTAATTGATTAAACCATTATATATGAGTATGGAATCATTCTTTGTGTGAGGGCATTCGAACACTTTGGTTGAACTTGAACTTGCATATGAAGCAAGTATTGTGAGCATGAGACTCTTTGAAATTGGTTAGTCACTACTTGAATCTTTGAGTACACATTTGATCTCTGCATAAGTAAATTGAGTCTTGTTGTGTGGATTCATAATCGAGCCTTGTGTAGCACTGTTTGAGACATCCCTTTTTGAGCGGCTGAACTTGAGTTTGCTTGAGGACAAGTAAAAGTTGAAGTTGGAGGTGTTGATGAGTCCATAATTTGGACTAATTTAGGGTTTTAATTTAATAGAAATAGTGTCCTCAAATGCTTATTTTGTCTCAATATCTGATGAAAACTATTAAGCTTCAGGTATTTGAAGTTTTAACAGAGACATGGACACTTAGGCGCAAAAAGGAACAAAAAGGCTGGAAAGAACGTAAAAATTGAAGCCTGAGCTTCGCTAATCACTATTGGTGAATTGCCGAAGGGAGGCACTCCACCCTTTGTTCCAGTCCGCGAAGCCCTGAAGGAAGTGGATCAAAAAGGTGATGAAAGGAGTAGTCAGCGCTTCGCCGAATAGTTTCGCGAAGCAATGCCATACCCCCCTATGGTCCAGAACACAAATATTCTAAAGGCAAAGCACAAAAGGCGATGAACTAGAAGAAGGGCGATTCGCCGAGTCATTTGGCGATGTTGACTAACCTCGTTGAACGGTCTGCCACAACACTAAATCTGAAAACTATAAATACTAGCCTTAGTTATTATTTTTGAGGAGTGGAACATTTTTATTTTAATTTCCAGAATATAATAGTACTTTTTGGGATATTTTCTCGCAAGTTTGGAGGGGTTTTTGGGAGACTTGAAGAAAGAAGGATTTTATCTTCGCCAAGTTGGAAGTGGGTCTTCTCCAGTCTTCTTCATTTGCTTAAATCAAGGTTTAATTCCTTATACCCATTTGATTCTAGTATCATTTTAGGTGTAGTTTGTTATTTCTTGATTTGTGGCTAAAAACCCCCATTCTTGGGGTGTGATTTAGCGAGTATGTGTTGATATTGTTGTTGGGTCTTGCTTGCTAATAGGATAGATGTATTTTAATGGTGATTTCACCTAGTGGTTGTGATTTAATTTAATGGGTTTGTAGTGGAAAATACAAAATCACCCATGTGTTTTTGGCTTGCCCGAGAGGGAGGTCGCGAAACCAAGACCGCTAGACTGATGGCCTAAGGAGTGGGTCAACATGAGGTTCCTCCCGAGAGGGTGAGCCCTAGTTCAATATCCTAACACTCAGCTAGAGAGAGTGAGTGGGGTAAGGCTTAGGCTGGCCTTCATGCGGAAAATGGGTGTCTGAGAGGAACACATTTGAAACGGGGTAAGTTGCCCGAGAGGGAACTTATTTCCATCCAAAGCTTAGCCTAGTCACTAATATCTTGCCAATTTCGTATCAAAAGCATTTACCCAACAATTCATCTCAACTTGTATTGCGGTTACACCCCAAGAACTTCTCCCCATACTTGATTTTTCTTATTTTGTTGTCTTTATTACACTTGTGACAAAACCCCCATTTGTTAATTGAAACTTTTGTGTCACCCACTTTGATTTATTATGTTTTGAATAGTTAATATCTTTAGCTACGACTATTTAGAACTAAAATTTACTTTTCTTAAAATTCTCAAAACCACTCCCTTTGGCACACAACCCAAACCCTTGGTTAGGTTACTATTTTATCGACGATTGTAGACACTCGTACTGTAAGTTAGTGACATTGGTCACGATAATCATTATTCTCCCATCTTTACCTAGAGATCTGAAAGATCTTATCATCACCAAGATTATTGATAATAATTTGAATGAATATTTCTCTCACATTCTTGTAGAATATTATTCAGATGATTATCTGATATATTATTTCTCTGAATAATGAAAAAAGGATGTCATGTTTGCAGGATGAATCCACCATGGATTCACATCAAAGGAAGAGGAAGGGGAAGATCGGCCCCAGGAAGAGGACCGTCATACGGAGCCATGGCAAGTTCATCACAAGGATCGTCATACAGATCCTCATCAAATTCCCAGTTATACAATTGGGAAAAAGAATATTGATCAACAAAATGACTTCTTCCCAAGAAGAATCTTCATCCAGTTCAAAGCAAATGGTTAATTTGGAAGATATTCCAAAAGATAGTCCATTAAATGCCCATATGCGAGCTTACCTGGAAGGTCAAAAGCAAAAAGAGACTTTTGCTTCCATGAAAGAAATACAGATAAACATCAACAACACCAAGATGAGTTTTACTTATTGGGATTATATCCAAGCATTTGATAAAGTGCTTTATTACAATAATGATAAGCATAAACACAGTTGGTTCATAAAGGTGTGTGCAAAGAATTTTGCAGAGCCAATTTCTAATTGGTTCATAAATTGGTGGTCATACCATGGTCCAACAGTTCAAATTCTACTGAAACCATTCCTAAATTTATATAAAGAATAGACTAAAGTATCACCAGATTTGAATAGATTATATCATGCAGATCATATCTGCTGGTTAGAAAAGATTGACCAGATCTATCTTTTTTTATATAATTCTCAATTCCATGGATTCACAAGTTGACTCCTAAAATAGGATTCACGGAGGAAGATATTCCTTGTCTTTACCAAACTTATTACAATAACTTCTGGGATAAACTGATGAAACAAGACCCCAAGACCAAACAATTAATCGGTCAAGACCTGCTAGACTCCATTAGCGAAAAACTTAAGGAATATAATCAAATCCCACAAAAGGGAATCGTTAATGATACCTCCGAACGACATATCGCCAGGAGGATCTCTTTTCAAGAAAGAGACAAAGAAGAAATGATTTAGGATTATTTAGATGAAGTAAGGAAAAAATTACTTCAAACTTTCACTCAGATGGATAAATCTGATACTTCAATGAGAAGCGAAACAAGTATTGATACTGCCGGAGAATCAGAGCAGGCAGAAACCAACAAGATGCTAACCACTATCGAGTTACAAGATGTGGAATATTTCCTGAAGCAGATGAAAACCATGGATGAAATGCATGGAAAAACAACATAAAGGAAGAAACATAGCCATATGAAAACAAGCCCACTGTACAGAAGATAAACTGTCGCTAGAGCCCACTCAACAGTAGAAACACTATTCTTTAACAGTAGATAAACTGTTTAGGGACCCAGATAGTGGGACCCCTATACTGTACATAGATTCCTTATGTTTTTTATTTTATCTATATAAGCTTTAGCTTTCTTTGAGAGAAGGGCATCAGAAAAAATCATATCGCTCTCTGTTTTTTAGTTGTACATCTCTGGTAAAGATAAATCTCTAAGTATTGTTTCGATATCCAAAAAATAAATAAATCAGTCAGTTCTACAGACTTGAGTGTTGGTGACAACCGTCCTTTAAAGGTATTTTATATTCTTTTCTTCCCTTTTAGCATTGTCTCTCCTAGCCAGGACTATGTCCGGCTAAAGATTTTATATCTATGTTGGATAGCCAATTTCTCTCCTATATATACCATGAACGGATCTAAGCTTTATTTAAATATAAAGGAATTTTATTATGGATTATTGACTTGGTTCTGAGATCGAGGTACAGTCGGATCTAGTACTACTCTTATTGGCTTTGCCTTAGTGGCTCCGTCTGGCCAGCTGTGGTTCTCAGCCTGAAAAAGGAGTTGAAAGTAGGGAGCCTTATACCCGGTTAGAACTGCCAGACACATGGGCTCAATAAGAAGTATGTATTAGAGTCCTGACAGACCCTTTACTCAGGTAAAATTATCACCATACAGTTCGAGAAATTATGCCAAAATTCTTGGGTATTTTGATTCTTTCACAAGCGGACTACCGCTAGCTTAAGGATGCTTGAGTTGCTAGATCTCTGACTGGGCGAACTACCGCCAAGTCTCCGATTTTGATACTTTTGAAGGTGGACTACCACTAGATTAAGGATGCTTGAGTTAATGAAGCCGCACGATCTCAAGATGTACCATAAACCGGTTCAATAGAGGAAATATGATAGACAACAGGCATAAGTCTACGACTTGATAAAGAATGTCTATTATAACCGTGATTCACAAAAAACATTAACTGTATTTTTCAAGAGTTTTATAAAACTTATGCTTCATATAATCAAATTATGTATTTTGTTCCTTGGTTTATAACCACCTATTTACCTTTATATATCAATGATATTGAACAAACTTACAAAGATGGGAGTGGTTATCTTTTGAAAGCCATCTACCCTCCTCAATCATCATTTGTCTTGCCAAATAATACTGGTATTACCTTTTCAACTTATCAAAAATTTATTGAAGAAGATATTGCTTCTATCAGTATTATTGAAATTAATAAGCTTATTACCCAAAATAATTATTTAAGACTTTATGTTAAAGTTTTGGGCGAGCATACAAGCTCTGTTGATAAAAAAACTTGATGATTTGACTATTTTGATAAAAGATATAAAAGTTGATATGGCTAAAGCAAACCCTGTTCTTACAATAGATATTGCTTCTACTTCTAAAAGAAAACCCACGGTCGTTTCTACTCATGTTCAAAGACCTCTTGAAATTCAAGATTTTAAATTTGGTTCTATAAAGGAATTGGAAGAACTTCTTGATAAAAAGTTTTCTGATTTAGATTTTAAAGAGCTTATTGATAAAAAGCTTTCTGGTTTAAATTTTAAACTTATCAATTTATCGCAAGATTTTGCTAATAAAATAGAGACTACCGGTGATTGTAAAAATCAAGTTTCTTCAGAGTTTAATAAAATCAAGGGATATCCCAAGAAAAATAGTGGGTATGCAACCAAACCAAGTATGCATACCTATTATTATCCCCGTCCTACTCCTCAAGATGTTTTACTTGAAGAGCCTGACTGGTATCAGACTAATACGTCTTATAGTGGTTCCAAAATTTATGAATGAAATCTTGATGGGTTAACAGATAGACAGTTAACCATTCTTGTACATAGGTTGCATATGTATGCAACCATCTGTAAAAGTGTTAAAAACACGGATAGGGCTATCTACAAGATGATTGTGGCAGGTTTTACCGGCCAGCTTCGAGGCTGCTGGGATAACTTTCTTAATATGGAAGAGAAAGCTTACATTATTAATGCGGTGGCTACCAATGAAGGTATTGATAATTTGGGAATGGCTCTTGTAAAAAATCGAGAAGACGATGTCGACACTCTAATTCTCACTATTCTGGAGCATTTTAATGGTAGATTTACTAATCATCATGAGACTGTTTGTACCCTCTTTAATGGTCTAACATGTTAGACCTCAGGATTTTTCAGATGGTATAAAGATACCTATCTTAGTAGGGTTATGAAATTACCCGAAAAAAAGTGGAGTATTGGAAAGCTAAGTTTATAGACGACTTTCCCTATTTATTTCCTAAAAGAGTTCGTAAGGCTCTCAGGGCCAATAATATTGAAATCCCTAATAAGGATTTAACTTATGGAAAGATTATAGGAACTTGCACACAAGAAGTTTTGAATTTGTGCAATGAACTGAAGATAGGTCGACAAATTAAGATGGATAAGTTTAGAGAAAAATATCAATTTGGATATTTTTGTGCATATTTCGGTTTGTCTGATCCAACTACTAAAAGCGGCAATAAAGAAAGGTATTATAAGTCCTCAAGAATCGAAGGTTCCCATAATAAAAGGAGGTCTCGACGAAGAGCCAAAGAGGAATGAGAAGCTAGAATGTGCTCCCATAAATCTAATAGATTTACGAAAGATAGATCAAGAAGAGATCTATCCAAAGTAAAATGCTACAGGTGTGGTTATTTTGGTCATATTGCACCTAATTGTAAACTGAATAAGTTGAAGACCCTAGAACTTGATGGAGAAACCTATGATAAGGTGTATTGTTTGTTATACACTTCTGGTTCTGACGATGATTACGAATCAGATTCAGGTGTGGATATTGAATTGCTTGATTTATCTAACAATGATAATAATACTGCTAATCCTTGTACTACTTGTTAGGGTAAGGATTACAATTGTGAAGATGATGAAATTTATAAACTTCAATCGCAATTT
The DNA here is from genome assembly GCA_029007595.1 of Solanum commersonii. Taxonomy (NCBI): domain Eukaryota; kingdom Viridiplantae; phylum Streptophyta; class Magnoliopsida; order Solanales; family Solanaceae; genus Solanum; species Solanum commersonii. The sequence continues at coordinate 192,006 of JAJTWQ010000054.1, forward strand.
CAAGATTTTAATATGAATACAATCATTTCTGATAATGTGATTGTGCTTTTAAAAGAAATTACTGATAGTAAGCTTCGTGAGAAAATCATAGATTTAGCTAATGTTAATGAAGCAAGTTCTAGTTCATCTAAACCTTTTGAAAACAAGAAGAACGATTCAAATGATTTTTCATATTCAGCTCCTTACTCTTTAAAAGAGGTTGATGATCGTCTTTTAAAAAGAAATACTTTTCCCTAAAAAGATTCTTCCTTCGATGATTTTAAAATTGAAGTTGAGAATTTGAAAAAGGAGATTAAATCTCTAAAACAAAATCAGTTGATTTGTGATCATAGAATTACTTAGATTGAGACGCATAATTCTGAAAAATAAATTTTAAAAAAATTAAGTTATTGCTGAAAACCATGTTGAAAAACCTGTTAATCTTGATCCTAAACAAGATATGTTTTTAGGAATGATGCAAATTGTTACTGCTCATAAATGGTTTATTAAATACACTATTCTGATTGATAATGATTTTTCGACTACTAACATTGCCATGATTGATAGGGGTGCAGATGTTAGCTGTATTCAAGAAGTCTTACTGCCTACAAAATATTTTCAAAAAACTACTCATTTAGTTAAGTCTGCATTCGGACATGCTTTAGATATAAAGTATAACTTGCCTAATGCAAAAATTTGTCAGAATAAAATCTTCATCCCTCATTTCTTCTTTTTGGTTAAAAATCAATTAAATCCTCCAATTATACTTGGTACCCCATTTATAAATGTGATTTATCCTTTCACAGGTATCTACTCGAAAGGTTTTTTCGCCACATACAAAGATAATGAGATAACATATTCTTTTGTTACAGATCCGGTAACCAGGGATATTAATGCGTTAATTAATATGAAGTAGAATAATATAGATTCCTGACAAATGGAATTGTTTAGCATGAATATATTCAATTCTCTGAAACCTTTTAAAGTACGAGAAAAAATCAAATTGATTTCCGAATAGATCGACGTTGATATATGTGCAGATCATCCCAGTGGATTTTGGAATCGAAAAAGGCACATTGTAACTCTTCCATACGAAGAAGGTTTCTCTGAGGACGATATCCCTACTAAATCTCGGCCCTGCCAAATGAATGCAGAGTTAGTAGAATATTGCAAACTGAGATTGATAATCTCTTACAAAAAGGGTTTGATTAAACCTTCCAAGTCTCCTTGGTCATGCATAGCCTTATCTGTTAATAACTTGGTTGAAAGGGAAAGAGCAGTCCCTAGATTAGTTATTAATTATAAACCGTTGAACAGGTTTTTAAAATGGATTAGGTATCCTATTCCAAATAAAAGAGATTTACTGTCAAGATTATATGATACCGATATATTTTCAAAATTTGATTTAAAATCAGGTTATTAGCAGATACAAATCTTTAAAGAGCATTCTTAGAGAACAACTTTCAATGTCTTGTTTGGACAATACGAATGGAATGTCATGCCTTTTGGTTTGAAAAACGCTCCATCTGAATTTCAGAAAATTATGAATGATATTTTCAACCCATATATGTATTTTATTATTGTCTATATAGATGACATTCTAGTGTTTTCTAAAACGTATGAAATGCTTATCAAGCATCTTGATATTTTCATGAAAATTGTAATACAAAACGGTTTGGTTATTTCAAAACCAAAAATGAGTTTATTTCAAACAAATGTTTGATTTCTAGGACATCAAATTTGTCAAGGGAAGGTCACTCCTATTCAAAGAGCTATTGACTTTGCCTTAAAATTTCCTGATGTATTTCCAATCAAACTATTTTGGTGGAAACCAATTTTGCAAGGTCCAAGGTCATTTCTAGAAGACCTATTACGTGGGAAGAAATAAATTTCCCAACTTATTGGACTCTTAAATTCGGTTATATCCCCAAATCAGTTAACAAATGCTGTTACTAATTCTTATTTTTCTCATATTTTTCAAAATCCCGATGGAAGGATTAGTATTCAGTTTGCAGATAATAGTTATGCGCCTCATAGGCAATCTTTTACTAACGACTGGTAAATGTCTTCTGTTAATCACGGTTATAATAGACATTCTCTATCAAGTCGTAGACTTATGCCTGCTGTCCATTATATTTCCCCTATTCAACCGGTTTATGGTCTAGCGCGAGATCGTGCGGCTTCATTACATACTATTGGTTCTGATGACAACTATGTGGTTGAGAAGGTAAAGGTCGACCCACGAACTAATATAGTTTAGGTAAATGATGATGCTTCTAAAAGGATATTCCTTCGGCCTCTGAAATGGAGTTTGACCTCAACGATTCTTAATGTTTCCACACCAAATCGATTTTAGCCCAGGTTCCCTGGCAAGAAAACATATTCAAAAAAAAATTTTGATTAAAAAATGGAATCAGTTTAAAACTTGGTTCTTTGATTCTTAGAGCTAAAAAGATCTTAATTGTATTTCTCAAGAGTTTTATGAAACTTGGGCTTTACATAATCGAATTATGTATTTTGTTCCTTGGTTTATAACCACCTATTTACCTTTTTATATCAATGTTATTGAACAAACTTACAAAGATGGGAGTGGTAATCTTTTGAAATCCATCTACCCTCCTCAATCATCGTTTGTTTTGCCAAATAATACTGGTATTACCTTTTCAGCTTTTCAAAAATTTATTAAAGAAGATATTGCTTCTATGAGTATTACTGAAATTAATAAACTTATTACCCAAAATAATTATTTGAGCCTTTATGTTAAAGTTTTAGGCGAGCAAGCTCTCTTGATAAAGCTGATATGGCTAAAGCAAACCCTGTTCTTACAACAGACATTGCTTCTACTTCTAAAAGAAAACCCACGGTCATTTCTACTCATGTTCAAAGACCTTTTGAAATTCAAGATTTTAAATTTGGTTCTGTAAAGGAATTGGAAGAACTTCTTGATAAAAAGTTTCTGATTTAGATTTTAAAGAGCATATTGATAAAAACTTTCAGGTTTAAATTTCAAACCTATCGATTTATCGCAAGATTTTGTTGATAAAATAGAGACTACCGGTGATTTCAAAAATCAAGTTTCTTCAAAGTTTTAATAAACCAAGGGCTATCCTAAGAAAGACAGTGGGTATGTGTCCAAGCCAAGTATGAATACCTATTATTATCCCCGTCCTACTCCTCTAGATGTTTTAATTGAAAAGTGTGATTGGAATCAAACTAATACGTTTTACAGTGGTTCCGAAATTTATGAATGGAATCTTGATGGGTTAACAGATAGACAGTTACCCGTTCTTTTTCATTGGATGCTTATGTAGGCAACCATCTGTAAAAGTGTTAAAAACATGGATAGGTATATCTACAAGATGATTGTGGCAGGTTCTACTGGCCATCTTCGAGGCTGGTAGGATAATTATCTTAATATATAAGAGAAAGATTCCTTTATTAATGTGGTGGCTACCGATGAAGGTATTGATAATTTGGGAATGGCTCTTGTGAAATACCGAGAAGACGTTGTCTACACTCTAGTTCTCACTATTCTGGAGCATTTTAATAGTAGATTTACCAACCAGCATGAGACTGTTCGTACGCAACGGTGGCTCATGAAATGCTGACTATCATTAAATGAGTCTTGAAATTTCAGGACGATTTATACAACCGGAAGTTTTGATAAAAACTGACGCTCAATCGGTTAAATTCATGTTCGATAAAGATTTCAAGCATGACGCTTCGAAATTAATATTTGCAAGGTGGCAAGCGCTATTAGCCTCTTTTGACTTTGAAATTCAATATAAAAGGGGAGTTGATAACTCTTTACCGGATTTCCTATCCTCGGAATACATTCAATAATCATGTTTTTCCAAACCTTTCTTGATAATGAAACTCTCGTTACTATACTGAGGGTTCTCCCATCTTTACCAAGAGATCTAAAAGATCTTATCATCGGCAAGATTATTGATAATATTTTAAATGAAGATTTCTCATATATTCTTGTAGAATATTATTGAGATGATTATCTGAAAGATTATTTCTCTAAATAATGACGAAAGGATGTTATGTTTGTAGGATGGATGCACCATGGATTCACATCAAAGGAAGAGAAAGGGGAAGATCGGCCCCAGGAAGAGGACCGTCATACGGAGCCATGGCAAGTTCATCACAAGGATTGTCATATAGATCTTTATCAAGTTCCCTAGTTATACAATTGAAAAACAGAGTGTTGATCAACAAAAAGACTTCTTCCCAAGAAGAATCTTCATCCAGTTTAAGGCAAATGGTTAATTTGGAAGATATTCCAAAAGATAGTCCATTATAAGCCCATATGCAAGCTTACCTGGAAGGTCAAAAGCAAAAAGATACTTTTGCTTCCATCGCAAAAGAGGATACTGATGATATCAGATCCTATGAAAAATTGCAAAAGAAAGAAATGATATTTCTTTTAGAAAACTCTGATCTTTAGAGAAAAGATAAACCTTGGAAGATATTTCAAATGTATTTGATAAATGGATTACACTATCCGGGTGAGTCATACAAAACTCAGTCTTATTACGAAGAAATCTTAATAAGTTCAGGAGGTGCAAAATTTAAGCACTTTGCAGGCATTGGTCATAACCTTCATGATAAAAGTTATAACTTTTCCAAAATCATTATTAAACAGATCATATTTGTTGAAGATTGGGGTATCTCTACCACGAAAGAAAGGCAGATAAACCTCAACAACACTAGGATGAGTTTTACTTATTGGGATTATATCCAAGCATTTGTTAAAGTGCTTTATTACAATAATGAGAAGCATAAACACACTTGGTTAGGCGTGTGCAAAGATTTTTGCAGAGCTAATTCCTAATTGGTTCATAAATTGGTGGTCATACCACGATCCAACAGTTCAAATTCTACCGGAGCCATTCCTAAATTTATATAAAGAATGGACCAAAGTATCAACAGATTTGAACAGATTATATCATGTAGATCATATCTACTGGTTAGAAAAGATAGACCAGGTCTATTTTTTTTATAGAATTCTCGATTTCATGGATTCATAAGTGGACTCCTGAAATAGGATTCACGGAGGATGATATTCCTTCCCTTTACCGTACTTATTACAATAACTTATGGGATAAGCTGATGAAGCAATACCCCAAGAACAAACAATTAATTGGTCAAGAACTGCTAGACTCCATTAGCGAAAAAATTAAGGAATATAATCAAATCCCACAAAAGGGAATTGCTAATGATACCTCCGTACGACATATCACCAGAAGGATCTCTTTTCAAGAAGCAAACAAAGAAAAAGTGATTTGGGATTATTTAGAAGAAGTAAGAAAAAATTTACTTCAAACTATCACTTAGATAGATAAATCTAATACTTCAATGAGAAGCGAAACAAGTATTGATATCGCTGGAGAATCACAGTAGGCGAAAACCGACAAGATGCTAACCACTATCAAGTTACAAGATGAGGAAGATTTACTGCAGCAGATGAAAACCATGGATGAAAGACATAGAAAAGTAACATAAGGGAAGAAACATAGACATGTTAAAACAAGCCCACTCAACAGAAGATACATTGTTGCCAAAGCCCACTCAACAGTAGAAACACTGTTCTTTAACAGTAGATAAACTGTTTAGGGACCCAGATAGTGGGACCCCTGCACTGTACATAGATTCCTTATGTTTTTTATTTTGTCTATATAAGCCTTAGCTTTCTTTGAGAGAAGGGCATCAGAAAAAATCATATCGCTCTCTCTTTTTTAGTTGTACATCTCTTGTAATGACATCTCTCTGATTACTGTTCGATATCCAAAAAATAAATAAACCTGTTAGTTCAACAAACTTGAGTGTTGGTGACAACCTTCCTCTAAAGGTATTTTATATTATTTTCTTCCCTTTTAGTGTTGTCTCTCCTAGCTAGGATTATGTCCAGCTAAAGATTTCATATCTATGTTGCATAGCTAACTTCTCTCCTATATAGACCATGAACGGATCTAAGCTTTATTGAAATATAAAGGAATTTTAGTATGGATTCTCGACTTGGTTCTGAGATCGAGGTATAGTTGGATCTAGTACTACTCTTATTGTCATTGCTTTAGTGGATCCATCTGGTCAGCCATGGTTCTCAGCCCGAAAAAGGAGTTGAAAGTAGGGCGCCTTATACCCAGTTAGTACTGCCAGACACATGGTCTCAATTAGAAGTATATATTAGAGTCCTGACAGACCCTTTGCTCAGGTAAAATTATCACCATGCAGTCCGAGAAACTATGCCAAAATTCATATGTATTTCGATTCTTTCGCAGGCGAACTACTGCTAGCTTAAGGATGCTTGGGTTGCTAGATCTCTGACCGGGCAGACTACCGCCAAGTCTTCGATCCTGTAAACTTGGTATCAGAGCCTAGAACTTTCATCATATTTATGAGATAGAAGTGAATTATGTGACATAGATATGATCTTTTTCTCATTGATCTAGGAGAAACGAGTACTAAAAGTACTAGACTTGAAGAGGTAGATATACCTCAGAACATTAACTTGTTGTTAGTAAAAGACTGCCTATGAGGTGCATAACATTATCTGCAAACTGAATACTAATCCTTCCATCGGGACGTTGAGAAATATGAGAAAAATCAGAATTAGTTACAACATTTGTTAACTTATTTGGCGATATAACCGAATTTAGAGTCTATGAAGTTGGGAAATCTATTTCTCCCCACTTAATAGGTCTTCTAGTAGTGACCTTGGACCTTGCAAAATTGGTTTCCACCAAAATAGTTTGATTGGAAATATCAAATAATCTACATCTAGGATTAAGAGTAGATAATAATTTAAAATAAATTCTTTATGACAAACAAATAAGTTCTGAACCAGGCGCATAATTATAACCATGTGTTTTAACATTTAATGTTAAGGCATCGAGAATATTTGCATCAGTAAGAGATAACTGCAAATTAGGCTGAGTATTAAAGTAAACAGGACCATAGGCCTTCGTAGATTCTATCGAACCTAAAAGAGACTGTCAAAAATTTAAGTTTCTAGCATCACGAAGAGCAGCTAAAAAAGTCTCACGTAACCCTTTAAGGGTTAAAGGTTTGAAGGAAATTTGCACCATACCAATATGTAGATAATTATACTGATTTTTATAAAAATTCACATCGTGCTCGTTTAGCAAACAAATAGTCTGTTCAGAAGAATTTAAAGCCAAAGATTGCTCAGTAATTTTTATCAATTGTTTAGAAGATAGTTTATCAAACCAACCATAATCATAGATAGTTTTTATAGGGACTGTAGGAATCGTCCACCTGTTTAACAAGTCAAGGTTCTGAGGTATATCTATCTCTTTAAGTCTAGTACTTTTAGTACTGGTTTCTCCCAGATACATGAGAAAAAGATCATATCTATGTCCCATAATTCACCTCCATGGGAATACATTCAATAATCACGTTTTTCCAAACCTTTCTTGATAATGAAACTCTCGGTACTATACTGAGGGTTCTCCCATCTTTACCCAGAGATCTGAAAGATCTTATCATCACTAAGATTATTGATAATATTTTAAGTGAAAATTTCTCTCACATTCTTGTAGAATATTATTCAGATGATTATCTGACAGATTATTTCTCTGAATAATGATGAAAGGATGTTATGTTTGTAGGATGGATCCACCATAGATTCACATCAAAGGAAGAGGAAGGGGCAGATCGGCCCCAGGAAGAGGACCGTCATACGGAGCCATGGCAAGTTCATCACAAGGATCATCATACAGATCTTCATCAAATTCCCAAGTTATACAATTGGGAAAAAGAACGTTGATCAACAAAAAGACTTCTTCCCAAGAAGAATCTTCATCCAGTTCAAAGCAAATGGTTAATTTGGAAGATATTCCAAAAGATTGTCTATTATATGACCATACGAAAGCTTACCTGGAAGGTCTAAACCAGAAAAAGACTTTTGCTTCCGTCGCAAAAGAGGATACTAATGATATCAGATCCTATGAAAAATTGCAAAAGAAAGAAATGATATTTCTTTTAGAAAACTCTAATCTTTAGAGAAAGGATGAACCTTGGAAGATATTTCAAACGTATTTGACAAATGGATTATACTATCCGGGTGAGTCATATAAAACTCGGTCTTATTACGAAGAAATCTTAATAAATTCAGGAAGTGCAAAGTTTCAGCACTTTGCAGGCATGGGTTATAACCTTTATGAGAAAAGTTATAACTTTTCCAAAATCATTATTAAACCGATCATATTTGTTGAAGATTGGGGTATGTCTACCATGAAAGAAAGGCAGATAAACCTCAACAACACCAGGATGAGTTTTACTTATTGGGATTATATCCAAGCATCTGATAAAGTGCTTTAATACAATAATGATAAGAATAAAGACACTTGGTTCATAAAGGTGTGTGCAAAGATTTTTTTGTCCAGAGCCAATTCCTAATTGGTTCATAAATTGGTGGTCATACCATGGTCCAACAGTTCAAATACTACTAGAACCATTCCTAAATTTATATAAAGAATGGACTAAAGTATCGCCAGATTTGAACAGATTATATCATGCAGATCATATTTACTGATTAGAAAAGATAGACCAAATCTATTTTTTATAGAATTCTCGATTCCATGGATTCACAAGTGGACTCCTGAACTAGGATTTACGGAGGAAGATATTCCTTCTCTTTACCGAATTTGTTACAATAACTTCTGGGATAAACTGATGAAACAAGACCCCATAACCAAACAATTAATCGGTCAAGAACTGCTAGTTTCCATTAGCAAAAAAATTAAGGAATATAATCAAATCCCAAAAAAGAGAATCGTTAATCATACCTCCGTACGACATATCGCCAGGAGGATCTCTTTTCAAGAAGGAGACAAAGAAAACATGATTCAGGATTACTTAGAAGAAGTAAGAAAATTTAACTTCAAACTATCACTCAGATAGATAAATCTGATACGTCAATAAGAACTGAGTATAGATAACATCTTCTCGGTTTATCACAAAAGCCATTCCCAAATTATTAATCAAGATTTTGCTGATAAAATAGAGACTACCGGTGATTTTAAAAAGCAAGTTTCTTCAGAGTTAAATAAACTCAAGGGCTATCCCAAGAATAACAGTGGGTATGCGGCCAAGCCTAGTATGGATACCTATTATTATCCCCGTCCTACTCCTCAAGATGTATTAATTGAAGAGTGTGACTAGAATCAGACTAATACGTCTTACAATGGTTCCAAAATTTATAAATGGAATCTTGATGGGTTAATAGATAGACAGTTAACCATTCTTGTTCATCGGATGCTTTTGTATGCAATTATCTATAAAAGTGTTAAAAACACCGATAGGACTATCTACAAGATGATTGTGGCAGGTTTTACCAGCCAGCTTCGAGGCTGGTGGGATAACTATCTTAATATGGAAGAGAAAGCTTCCATTATTAATGCGGTGGCTACCGGTGAAGGTATTGATAATTTGGGAATGGCTCTTGTTAAACACTAAGAAGACACTGTCTATACTCTAGTTCTCACTATTCTGAAACATTTTAATGGTAGATTTACAACCAGCATGATATTGTTCATACCCTCCTTAACAGTCTAAGATATCAGACCTTAGGATTTTTCAGATGGTATAAAGATACCTATCTTAGTAGGGTTATGAAATTACCCGAAAACAAACTGGAGTATTAGAAGCCTAAGTTTATAGATGACCTTCCTTCTTTATTTGGTGAAAGTTCGCAAGGCTCTCAAGGGCAATAATATTGAAATCCCTTATAAGGATTTAACTTATGGAAAGATTATAGGAACTTGCACACAAGAAGTTTTGAATTTGTGCAATGAACTGAAAATGGCTCAACAACTTAAGATGAATAAGTTTAGAGAAAAATCTTAAATGGGAGATTTTTGTGCACAATTTGGTTTATTCGATCCTACTACTAAAAGTGACAATAAATAGAGGTATCATAAGTCCTAGAGAACCGAAGGTTCCCATAAGAAAAAGAGGTCTCGACGAAGATCCAAAGAGGAACGAGTAGCTAGAAAGAAATCCCGTAAATGTAATAGATTTACAAAAGATAGATCAGGAAGAGATCTATCCAAAGTGAAACGCTATAGGTGTGGTCATTTTGGTCATATTGCATCGAATTGTAAACTGAACAAGTTGAAAACCCTAGAACTTGATGGAGAAACCTATGATAAGGTGTATGGTTTGTTATACACTTCTGGTTTGGACGACAATTACGAATTAGATTTAGGTTTGAATATTGAATTTCTTGATTTATCTGACAATGATAATAATATTGATAATCCTTGTACTACTTGTCAGGGTAATGATTGCAATTGTGAAGATGATGAAATTTATAAACTTCAATCACAATTTCAAGATTTTAATATGAATACAATCACTCTAATAATGTAATTGAGCTTTTAAAAGAAATTACTGATAATAAGATTCGTGAGATAATCATTGATTTAGCTACTTCTAATTAAGCAAGTTCTAGCTCTTCTAAACCTTTTGAAAGCAAGAAGAACGATTCAAATGATTTTGAATATGCAGCTCCTTACTCTTTAAAAGAGGTTGATGATTGGTTTTTAAAAAGAAATACTTTTTTCGTAAAAGATTCTTCATTTGATGATTTGAAAATTAAAGTTCAGAATTTGTAAAAGGAGATTAAATCTCTAAAACAAAATCAGTTCATTTGTGATCATAGAATTACTCAGATTGAGACGCATAATTCAAGAATTTTTATTTTTTTAAAAATAAAGGTATTACTGAAAACCATGTTGAAAAACATGTTAATGTTGAACCTAAACAAGATATGTTTTTAGGAATGATGCAAATTTTTACTGCTCATAAATGGTATATTAAATGCACTATTTTGATTGATAATGATTTTTCGATTACTAACATTGCCATGATTGATAGCGGTGCAGATGTTAGCTGTATTCAAGAAGGATTAGTGCCTACAAAATATTTTCAAATAACTACTCATTTGGTTAAGCCTACATCCGTACATGCTATAGATATAAAGTATAAATTGCCTAATGCAAAAATTCATCAGAATAAAGTCTGCATCCCTCATTTCTTGTTTTTGGTTAAAAATCAGTTAAATCCTCCAATTAAACTTGGTACCTTATTTATCAAAGTGATTTATCCTTACACAGGTATTGACTCTAAAGGTTTTTCCGCCACTTACAAAGATAATGAGATAACATATTCTTTTGTTACAGATCCGATAATCAGGGATATTAATGCTTTAATTGATATGAAGAATAATCATATATATTCCTTACAAATGGAGTTGTTCAAAATGAATATATTCAATTCTCTGAAACCTGCTAAAGTACGAGAAAAAATCAAATTGATTTCTGAGCAGATTGTCGTTAATATATGTGCAAATCATCCCAGTGCTTTTTGGAATCGAAAAAGGCACATTGTTACTCTTCCATACGAAGAAGGTTTTTCTGAGGATGATAGCCCTACTAAATATCGGCCCTGCCAAATGAACGCAGAGTTATTAGAATTTTGCAAAACTGAGATTGATAATCTCTTACAAAAGGGTTTGATTAAACCTTCTAAGTCTCCTTAGTCATGCACAACCTTTTATGTTAATAACGCGACTGAAAGGGAACGAGGAGTCCCTAGATTGGCTATTAATTATAAACTGTTGACCAAGTTTTTAAAATGGATTAGGTATCATATTCCAAATAAAAGAGATTTACTGTCAAAATTATATGATGCCAATATATTTTCAAAATTTGATTTAAAATCAGGTTCTTGGCAGATACAAATCTTTAAAGTGCATTCTTATAGAGCAGCTTTCAATGTCCCGTTTGGACAATACGAATGGAATATCATGTCTTTTGATTTGAAAAATGCTCCATCTAAATTTCAGAAAATTACGAATGATATTTTCAACCCATATATGGATTTTATTATTGTCTATATAGATGACATTCTAGTGTTTTCTAAAATGTTTCAAATGCATATCAAGCATCTTGATATTTTCAAGAAAATTGTAATACAAAATGGTTTGGTTATTTTAAAACCAAAAATGAGTTTATTTCAAACAGATGTTCGATTTCTAGGACATCAAATTTGTCAAGGGAAGCTCACCCCTCTTCAAAGAGCTATTAACTTTGCCTCAAAATTTACTGATGTATTTCCAATCACACTATTTTGGTGGAAACCAATTTTGCAAGGTTCAAGGTCAAAGGTCACTAATAGAAGACCTATTAAGTGGGAAGAATTAGATTTGCCAACTTCATGGACTCTAAATTCGGTTATATCCCCAAATCAATTAACAAATGTTGTTACTAATTCTTATTTTTCTCATATTTTTCAAAATCCCGATTGAAGGATTAGTATTCAGTGTGCAGATAATAATTATGCGCCTCAAAAGAATTCTTTTACTAACAACAGGTTAATTTCTTCTGTGAATCAAGGTTATAATAGACATTCTCTATAAAGTCGTAGACTTATGCATATTGTCCATCATATTTCCCCTATTGAACTGGTTTATGGTCCAGCGCAGGATTTGCGCCTTCATTACGTACTATTGATTCTGATGACAACTTTATGCTCGAGAAGGTAAAGATCAACCCACGAACTAATATAGTTCAGGTAAATGATGATGCTTCTGATAAGGATATTCCTTCGGCCTCCAAAATGGAGTTTGACCTCAACAATTCTTAATGTTTACACACCAAATCAATTTTAGCCCAAGTTCCCTGACAAGAAAGATTATTCAAAAAGAATTTTTTGATGAAAAATGGAATCAGTTTAAAATTTGGTTCTTTGATTCTTATAGCAAAGAAGATCTTAATTGTATTTCTCAAGAGTTTTACGAAACTTGTGCTTTACATAATCAAATTATGTATTTTGTTCCTTGGTTTATAACCACCTATTTACCTTTGTATATCAATGTTATTGAACGAACATACAAAGATGGGAGTGGTAATCTTTTGAAAGTCATCTACCTCCTCAATCATAGTTTGTTTTGTCAATTAATACTGGTATTACCTTTTCAACTTTTCAAAAAATTATTGAAGAAGATATTGCTTCTAATTACTGAAATTAATAAACTTATTACCCAAAATAATTATTTGAGCCTTTAGGTTAAAGTTTTGGGTGAGCATATAAGCTTTCTTGATAAAAAAACTTCATGATTTGACTATTTTGATAAAAATATAAAAGCTGATATGGCTAAAGCAAACCCTGTTCTTACAACAGATATTGCTTCTACTTCTGAAAGAAAACCCACAGTCATTTCTACTCATGTTCAAAGACCTCTTGAAATTCAAGATTTTAAATTTAGTTCTGTAAAAGGAATTGGAATAACTTCTTGATAAAACGTTTTCTGTTTTAGATTTTAAAGAACCAATTGATAAAAAGCTTTCTTGTTTAAATTTTAAACCTATCGATTTATCACAAGATTTTGCAGATAAAATAGAGACTACCGGTGATTTTAAAAATCAAGTTTCTTTAGAGTTTAATAAACTCAAGGGCTATCTCAAGAAAAATAGTGTGTATGCGACCAAGCCAAGTATGAATACCTATTATTATGTCCGTCCTACTCCTCAAGATGTTTTAATGGAAAAGCGTGATTGGAATCAGACTAATACGTCTTACAGTGGTTCCAAACTTTATGAATGGAATCTTGATGGGTTAACAGATAGACAGTGAACCATTCTTGTCCATCAGATGCTTATGTATGCAACCATTTGTAAAAGTGTTAAAAACACGGATAGGACTATCTACAAGATGATTGTGGTAAGTTTTACCGGCTAGCTTCAAGGCTGGATAACTATCTTAATATGGAAGAGAAAGCTTCCATTATTAATACGGTGGCTACCGATGAAGGTATTGATAATTTGGGAATGGCTCTTGTGAAAAACTGAGAAGACGTTGTCTACACTCTAGTTCTCACTATTCTGGAGAATTTTAATGGTAGATTTACCAACCAGCATGAGACTGTTCGTACCCTCCTTAACGGTCTAAGATGTCAGACCTTAGGATTTTCCAGATGGTATAAAGATACCTATCTTAGTAGGGTTATGGAATTACCCGAAAACAAACTAGAGTATTGGAAAGCTAAGTTTATAGATGACCTTCCCCCTTTATTTGTTGAAAGAGTTCATAAGGCTCTCAAGGGCAATAATATTGAAATCCCTTATAAGGATTTAACTTATGGAAAGATTATAGGAACTTGCACACAAGAAGGTTTGAATTTGTGCAATGAACTGAAGATGGCTCGACAACTTAAGATGGATAAGTTTAGAGAAAAATCTTAAATGGGAGATTATTGTACACAGTTCGGTTTATCCGATCCTACTAGTAAAAGTGGCAATAAAGAGAGGTATTATAAGTCCTCAAGAACCGAAGGTTCCCATAAGAAAAGGAGGTCTCGATGAAAATCCAAAGAAGAACGAGAAGCTAGAAAGAGCTCCTGTAAATCTAATAGATTTATGAAAAATAGATCATGAAGAGATCAATCCAAAGTAAAATGCTACAGGTGTGGTCATTTCCGTCATAGTGCACCGAATTGTAAACTGAATAAGTTGAAAACCCTAGAACTTAAAGGAGAAACCTATGATAAGGTGTATGGTTTGTTATACATTTCTGCTTCGGGTGACAATTACGAATCAGATTCAGGTTCAGATATCGAATTGCTTTATTTATCTGACAATGATAATAATACTGCTAATCCTTGTACTACTTGTCAGGGTAATGATTGCAATTGTGAAGATGATGAAATTTATAAACTTCAATTGCAATTTCAAGATTTTAATATGAATACAATCACTTCTGATAATGTGATTGAGCTTTTAAAAGAAATTACTGATAGTAAGCTTTGTTAGAAAATCATTGATTTATCTACTTCTAACTAAGCAAGTTCTAGTTCTTCTAAATCTTTTGAAAACAAGAAAAATGATTCAAATGATTTTGAATATTCAGCTCCTTACTTTTTAAAAGAGGTTCATGATAGTCTTTTAAAAAGAATACTTTTCCCAAAAAGATTATTCCTTCAATGATCTGAAAATTGAAGTTGAGAATTTGAAAAAGGAGATTAAATCTCTAAAACAAAATCAGTTAATTTCTGATCATAGAATTACTTAGATTGAGACGCATAATTCTGAAAATAATTTTTAAAAAAATAAAGGTATTGCTGAAAACCATGTTGAAAAACCTGTTAATCTTGATCCTAAACAAGATATGTTTTTAGGAATGATGCAAATTTTTTCTGCTAATAAATGGTATATTAAATGCACTATTTTGATTGATAATGATTTTTCGATTACTAACATTGTCATGATTGATAGCGGTGCAGATGTTAGCTGTATTTAAGAAGGCTTAGTGCCTACAAAATATTTTCAAAAAACTACTCATTTGGTTAAGTCTACATCCGGACATGCTATAGATATAAAGTATAAATTACCTAATGAAAAATTTGTCAGAATAAAGTCTTCATCCCTCATTTCTTCTTTTTGGTTAAAAATCAATCAAATCCTCCAATTAGACTTGGTACCCTATTTATAAAAGTGATTCATCCTTGCACAGGTGTCGACTCGAAAGGTTTTTCCTCTACTTACAAAGATAATGAGATAACATATTCTTTTGTTATAGATTTGGTAACAAGGGATATTAATGCTTTAATTTATATGAAGCAGAATCATATATATTCCTTACAAATGGAATTGTTCAGCATGAATATATTCAATTCTCTAAAACCTACTAAAGCACGGGAAAAAATCAAATTGATTTCCGTGCAAATTGTCATTGATATATGTGCAGATCATCCCAGCGCTTTTTGGAATCAGAAAAGGCACATTGTAGCTCTTCCATACGAAGAAGGTTTCTCTGAGGACGATATCCCTACTAAATCTCGGCCCTGCCAAATGAATGCAGAGTTAGTAGAATATTGCAAACTGAGATTGATAATCTCTTACAAAAAGGGTTTGATTAAACCTTCCAAGTCTCCTTGGTCATGCATAGCCTTATCTGTTAATAACTTGGTTGAAAGGGAAAGAGCAGTCCCCAGATTAGTTATTAATTATAAACCGTTGAACAGGTTTTTAAAATGGATTAGGTATCCTATTCCAAATAAAAGAGATTTACTGTCAAGATTATATGATCCCAATATATTTTCAAAATTTGATTTAAAATCAAGTTATTGGCAAATACAAATCTTTAAAGAGCATTCTTATAGAACAACTTTCAATGTCCCGTTTGGACAATACGAATGGAATGTCGTGCCTTTTCGTTTGAGAAATGCTCTATCTGAATTTCAAAAAATTATGAATGATATTTTGAACCCATATATGGATTTTATTATTGTCTATATAGATGACATTCTAGTGTTTTCTAAAACGTTTGAAATGTATATCAAGCATCTTGATATTTTCAAGAAAATTGTAATACAAAACGGTTTGGTTATTTCAAAACCAAAAATGAGTTTATTTCAAACAGATGTTCAATTTCTAAGACATCAAATTTGACAAGGGAAAGTCACTCCCATTCAAAGAGGTATTGACTTTGCCTCAAAATTTCCTGATGTTATTACTGACAGGACTTAACTGCAGAGATTTTTGGGAAGTTTAAATTACATCTCCCCATTTTATAAATATCTTTCTAGTCATTTGGCTCCCTTATATGATAGGTTGAAGAAAGACTATAAATCTCCTTGGACTGAAAGTCATACCAATTTGGTCAAAGAAATCAAGCTTAAAGTACAATCACTACCGTGCTTAACTCTCGCCAACCCGACTTGGCAAAAGATTATTGAGACGGATGTGTCTAATATTGGTTATGGAGGGATTCTTAAACAGATTAATCCCCATGATAAAAATGAATACCTAATTAGGTTTCATTCTGGAAAATGGAATGAGGCTCAGAAGAAGTACGCAACGGTGGCTCATGAAATCTTGACTATCGTTAAATGTGTCTTGAAATTTAAGGACGATTTATACAACCAGAAGTTTTTGATAAACACTGATGCTCAATTGGTTAAATTCATGTTCGATAAAGATTTCAAGCATGACGCTTCGAAATTAATATTTGCAAGGTGGCAAGCACAATTATCCCCTTTTGACTTTGAAATTCAATATAAAAGGGGAGTCGATAACTCTTTACCAGATTTCTTATCCAGGGAATACATTCAATATTCATGTTTTTCCAAACCTTTCTTGATAATGAAACTCTCGTTCCTATACTAAGGGTTCTCCCATCTTTACCCAGAGATATGAAAGATGTTATCATCACCAAGATTATTGATAATATTGTTCATGAAGATTTCTCTCACATTTTTAGTTGTACATCTCTTGTAAAGACATCTCTCTGAGTACTGTTTTGATATCCAAAAAATAAATAAATCAGTCAATTCTACAGACTTGAGTGTTGGTGACAATCGTCCTTTAAAGATATTTTATATTGTTTTCTTCCCTTTTAGCGTTGTCTCTCCTAGCCAGGACTATGTCCGGCTACAGATTTCTTATCTATGTTGCATAGCTAGCTTTTCTCCCATATAGACCATGAACGGAGCTAAGCTTTATTTAAATATAAAGGAATTTTATTATGGATTCTCTACTTGGTTCTGAGATCGAGGTACAGTCGGATCTAGTACTACTCTTATTGGCTTTGCCTTAGTGGTTCCGTCTGGCCAGTCGTGGTTCTTAGCTCGAGAAAGGAGTTGAAAGTTGGGTGCTTTATACCCAGTTAGAACTGTCAGACACATGGGCTCAATAAGAAGTATGTATTAGAGTCCTGACATACCCTCTGCTAAGGTAAAATTATCACCATGCAGTTCGAGAAACTATGACAAATTTTTTGTGTATTTCGATTCTTTGGCAGACGGACTACCGCTAGCTTAAAGATGCTTGAGTCTGAACAGTAGTAGTAGTAGTATGATTTGGGGTAGTACTTTAACATCTGGTGGGAGGGAGTCTTTCTTCCTGGGATGCAGTAAGTAGATTGAGAGGTCGTTCCACCCCGTTATAGTAATAATAATAATAATAATAATAATAATAAACCAACGATATAGGATCACTGACCTGGCGATGGTCCGCCCAGTCATAGATCAAGCAAGTCAATATCCTTAGAGGTAGTCCAACTACATAAAAATTGAAATACACAAGAATTTTAACATAGTTTCTCAGACTGCATGATTTAATTATTTTACCCAAGCAAAGGGTCTGTCAAGAAGCTAATATATACTTTTATTGAGCCCATGTGTATGATAGTTCTAACCGGGTATTAGGCGTCCTACTTATCAAACTCTTTTTCAAGCTAAAAACCACAACTCATCAGACGGAGTCACAAAGACAAAGCCAATAAAAGTAGTACTAGAACTGACTGTACCTCAATCTCAGAACCAAGTCCAGAAGCCATACTAAAATTCTTCTATATTTAAATAAAGCTTAGATACGTTCATGGTCTATATAAAAGAGAAGTTAGTTATTCGGCATAGATATAATTTTTTAGCCGGACATAGCCACGGCTTAACTCAGAGATAAAAAGATAAAGCTAAAAATAAAAGGAAGTGCCTTAAAGTAAACATCACTCTTTATTCCTACGGCCAAAGTCCGGTAAACTTACAATACTTGAAAATATTTTACAAATGGGGAGAGAGAAAGTAGAAAGAAGGAGAGAGGGTTTCTAAAACCTTCTCTCAATTAAAGAAAAGAAAACCTATTTATAGAAAAAAGAAAGCATATTTGTACAGGGTGCTGGGCCCCTATTTGGGTCCTGGTAACAGTGTATCTACTGTGTGGTGAACAGTGTTACTACAGTAGCGCGGGCCCGCTACCGACACGCATAAGATTTACACTTCTTTTTACATCTTGTCCTTTAATTTTTCCAAAAAATCTTTGACTTTTTTCAATGCATCCACTGGTGCTTCTTCTTCATACAGTTGTGCTTCGTGCATATCTTCACTTGTTTCACTAAGCATTAATGAATCTGATTTTGCATAATGACTTATATTTAGAAGAATCTTTTTCTTCACTTCTTCTAGATAATTCATAATCATTTCATTTTGTTCTCCTTCATCATGATTAGAAATTTTTCTAGCCATATGTTTTACGGAGGTTGAGTCATCAGTCATAATTCCTTTATTAGGAATTGATTTGTAATCGTGTATGGTTTTCGTTCTTAGATCCAACAATTTTTGTCCATATAAAGACTTTGTTTAAGGATCTTTCTTCATCAACTTGTCCCAAAAATTATTATAATAAGTTCTGTATAGGCAAGGGATTTGTTCCTCAGTAAATCTACTTCTGGAACCCATTTATGAATCCATGGAACAAAGAATTCTATAAAAAAAAGTATATCTGTTCAATTTGTTGAAAATAACAAATATGTTTTTGATGATATAACTAATTGAGATCTGGGAAAATCTTGACCCATTCTTTGTATAACTTGAGAAATGCTTCGGACAATATTTTTATGGTTGGCTTGTGGTATGACAACAAGTTTAAAAACCAATTTGGTATATGGTTAGCAAATATCTTGGCACATACTTTTATAAACCAAGTATGTTTATGCCTTTCATTATTATAACAGAGCACTTTATTAAATGCCTGAATATAATCCCAATAGGTAAAGCTTACCATGACTTTGTTCAGACTGAATTGTCTTTCAGTCATTGAGGAAATACCCCAATCTTCAATATGAATGACGTGTTTTATAATCATTTTAGAGAAGTTATAAACATTCTCACTTGTATTATATACTAAAAAATGTTTAAATTCAACACCTGTGCTTATCAGCAGAGTCTCATAATATTTCCGAGTTTTGTATGACTCACCCGGGAAATAAAGCCCATTAACTAAATACCTCTAGAATATCTTCTAAGGTTCTTCTTTTCTCTGTATGTTAGAGTTTCCTAAGAGAAATATCATTTCTCTTTTTTTTACTTTTTCATATATTTTGATATCATCAACTTCTTCTTTGGAGATTGAAGCAAAAGAATCACCTTGCTTTTGAGTTAGAAACTCCTGTAGTTTACAATATAATGGATCACTTACTGGAATATCTTCCAGATGTATTGGTGGTAAAGCTTTTTCTTGTGCTCTAGAGTTTAAGTTATATAAACTCATTCCTCCCTTTTGTAAAATTGGAGTACTAGATGATGAAGATCCGTATGATGATCTTGATGAACTTGGGGATGATCTTCCCCTTCCGCGAGTATAACTGCCTTTTCCTCTAGCCTTGGTTATCCAAGGAGGATCCATCCTGCAAACATAGCATTTGGTTTTAATCATTCAAGAGGTTATATTTTTAATCATTCAAGAGGTTATAAACTTCATTACAATAAAAAATTTCATAAAGCTCTTGTTCAATCATGTAATTATTAACGATATCTATCACCATTCCGTCTATAATTTTCCATAATATAAGTTCCTTTAAATCTCTATTAAGAGGAACTACCTTCAAAATCGTAACCAAATCTTTATCAGGAAAGAAGTCAAGAAAACCCATCAGAAGAAAGATATCCTCTTGATAAGAAGTCTGGGAGGGAATTATCACTTCCTTTTTGTAATGAATTTCGAAATCAGAAAGGGCTAATTGTGCCTGCCACCTAGCAAAAATTAACTTTGACGCATCATGTTTAAAATCTTTATCAAACATATACTTGACTGACTGAGCATCAGTTTTTATCAAGAATTTTTTATTATATAAATTATCGTGAAATTTTAAAACGCACTTAACGATAGTTAACATTTCATTAGCTACCGTTGCATACTTTTTCTGAGTATCGCTATATTTTTCTGAATGAAATCGAATAAGATATTCATTTTTATCATGTGGATTAATTTGTTTCAATATACCTCCATACCCAATATTAGAAGCATCCGTCTCTACAATCTTTGGCCAAGCAGGATTAGCAAAGGTTAAACAAAGTAAAGATTTAACACTTTCTTTAATAGTCTTTACAAGATCTGTGAGACTATTAGTCCAGGCTTCTTATGATCCTTTTTTAGCATGTCATATAACAGAGCTAAATCTTGAGACAAATTCCTCTAGAATGGGGAAATGTAGTTTAAACTTCCCAGAAACCACTGCAATTGCGTCTTATCTGTAATAATATCAGGGAATTTCGATGCGAATTCAATAGATCGCTGAATAGGAGTCATTTTTCCTTGACAAATCAAATGACCCAAAAATCTAACTTCTATTTCAAAAAGACTCATTTTAGGTTTAGATATGACCAAACCATTTTGAATAACTATTTTCTTAAAAATGTCTAAATGCTTAATATGCATTTCAACAGTTTTTGAGTATACCAAAATATCATCAATATAAACTATGATGAGATCCAAATAAGGATTAAAAATATCATTCATTTTCTTTTGAAATTCTGAGGGAGCATTTTTTAACCCAAAAGGCATTACATTCCATTCGTACTGTCCAAACGGAACATTAAATGCGATTCTATATGAATGGTCTCTAAATATTTGGATTTGCCAATATTCAGATTTTAAATCACATTTTAAAAAGATATTAGCATCATATAATCTAGTTAATAAATCTCTTTAATTTGGAATAGGATATCTAATCCATTTTAAACATTTATTTAAAGGTTTATAATTTATAACTAACCTGGGAACACCTCGTTCTTTTTCTGCTGCGTTATTAACATAAAAAGCAGTACACAACCATGGTGATTTGGAAGGCTTTATCAAACCCTTTTGTAATAAATTATCAATTTCCTTTTTGCAGAATTCAACCAATTCGGTATTCATCTGACAAGGACGTGATTTGGTAGATATATTTTCCTCAGAGAAATCATTTTCATACGGAAGAGTTACAATATGCTTTTTCCGATTCCAAAAGGCACTAGGATGATCAACACAAATATCAATGGCCATTTTTTTCAGAAATGAATTTAATCTTTTCTTGTACTTTAGCAGATTTTAAAGTTTCGAATATATTCATACTAAATATCTCAAGCTGTAAATAATCAACATGCTTTTGTTTCATTTCAATTAGAGCATTAATATCTCTAGAAATAGGCTCGATGATAAAAGTATAACTAATATCTTGATTTTTATAAGTAGCAGAAAATCCTTTAGCATTAAAATTAGTAAAAGAATAAATTGCATTTATAAAAGGAGTTCCTAGAATAATAAGAGGGTATAACTGATTTTTTACTAACAAAAAGAAATGAGGAATACAAACTTTATTCTAGCAAATACAAGTATTACATAATTTATACTTTATATCTAAAGCATGACCAGAAGCAGATTTAACCATATGAGTTGTTTTTTCAAAGTATTTAGTAGGTACAAGACTTTCTTGAATGCAACTCACATCAGCGCCACTATCAATCATAGCAATGTTAGTTATAGAAAAAGTATTATCAATTAATATAGTACATTTAACATACCATTTATGAGCTGTAACAATTTGCATCATTCCTAAAAACATATTTTTTTTCGGATCAATATTCAAAGTGTTGGCAAAAGTATTTTCTTCAGCAGTAGATTCATCAGCCTTATTTTTTCCTTCGCTATTAGCAGACTCAATCTGAGTAAGACGGTGATCAAAAATAATATGATTTTATTTAAGAAATTTAATTTCTTCTTTCAAATGTTCAATTTCTCCTTTTAAATCATCAAAAGAGGTATCACGAATAACCATGGTTTGTTTAGAAGAGAGTCTATTATGAACTTCAGACAAGGAGTAAGGAGCAGAATAATTAAATTCACCTTTAACCTTTTTATCATTAGGAATACTAGTTGAAGAGTTAGTTTTACTAGCAGCTAATTGAATGATCTTTTCACGAAGAGTATTATCGGTAACTTCTTTTAGAAGTTCTATCACATTGTCCGCAGTGATAGTGAACATATTCATGTCTTCGAACTGATATTGTAGCTTGTTGATTTCATCATGTTCGCGGTGACAAATATCACCATGACATTTGCAAGCATCATTCGAATCTTGATGAACCTTAGAAGACTCAGGTTGCTCATCCTCTATTGCATAACTTACTTCATAATCTAATTCGGAACCAAAAGTATATAGAAAACTAAAAATCTTCTCTTGAATATCATCATCAAGTTCTAGAGTCTTAAGCTTTTCTAGCTTACAATTTGGAGCTATATGCCTAAATTTTCCACATTTATAACACTTAACCTTATCAAGATCTCTTCTTGATCTATTCTTGGTAAATCTATGAGATTTACAATGAGCCCTATGCTCATCTATTTCTTCTCTAGTCCTTCTCCTAAATGTTCCTTTCTTATGATGAGATATATGAGATTCTGATTTAGAAGTTTCTCGGTTGGTACCTTTAGAAGCATCTGGTAAACCGAACTGAGTACAAAAATCTCCCAATTGAGACTTTTCTTTAAGCTTATCCATCTTTAGCTGTCTTGAGAGTTTTAACTCATTGCATAAATTTATGCCTTCTTGAGTACAAGCCCCAATAAGCTTTCCATAGGTAAAATTACTATAGGGAATAACTCCTTGCAGATATCTAAGAGTCTTTTTCACTCTTTCTGCAAATAAAGAAGGTAAACCATTAATAAATTTGGATTTCTAGAATTCTAAGCCATTTTCGGGAAGTTCCATTATCCGACTTAAATAAGTGTCTTTATACCATCTAAACTCACCTAAATGTCTACATCTAAGACCATTTAGTAAAGATCTAATGGTTTCATATTGATTGGTAAATCTACCACTAAAATGTTCTAGGATGGTCAAGACTAAAGTATAAACAACGTCTTCTCTATTTTTAACTATAGCAAATCCTAGGTTATCAACTCCTTCGGCTGTAGCCTTAGCGTTTATGACTGCTGCCTTTGCATCAAGGGTCATATAATTATCCCATCAAGCTCTTAATTGACCCGTAAAACCTGTAATAATCATTTTGCAAATAGTCATGTCAGTGTTATTAACGCTCTTGCAGATAGTAGCATACATAAGCATCCTATGAACTAAAATAGTTAACTGTCTATCAGTCAAACCATCGAGATTCCATTCATAAATCTCGCTTCCACTATAAGAGGTGTTAGTTTGATTCCAATCTATTTCCTCTATTAAAACATCTTGAGGAGTTGCTCTGGGATAATAGTAAGTTTGCATACTAGGTTTTCTAGCATACGTCTTACCGCTATTCTTCTTTGGATAACCATGAGGTTTATTAACTTCCATTTCCACTTGTGTCTCGAAATCGAAAGTGGCTTCCATTTCATCTGCAAAATCTTCAGCGAGGCTTATAGGTTTCGCACTTGCACAAAATTCTGAAATTTTTTATCTAAAAGACTTTCAAGATCATGAAGAGGTCTAAGAATAAAATCCTGAATCTCAGGAGGTCTTTGAATAGGGACATCAGGCTGTTTGGATGTAGAAGCCTGCTCAGAGACTTGTTTCGCTGATTTTAACTTGTCATCAATTTGAATAATCAGATGAGTTAGATTATCTAACTTCTTATCTAGAGAACAAATATGTTCACCAATGACTCTAACATATAAACCCAAATAATTATTTTGAGAAATAAGTCGATTAATCTCATTAATACTTACTGTGGCTACCTGGTGGGGAGCTCTGCATGGCTCACCGCCCCAAGGGTGGAAGTTCAGAAACTCTTTTGGGGCATGCTAGCTGGCGCGACACCCCAACCTTTTTCCCCGAAAATCCAACTTTTCTCCTTTGTTTTTCCAACTCTAAACCTTTTTAACTTCAAAGGTTCCTGCCCCAAACACTTAGAATCATAAAACCCCTTATTATACAATGGATTCAACTCGAAATCACAACCGAAAATATGCACCAAACCAACAAGAAACTTCAACAAACACAACCACAACTTCAACAAACACAACCAATCTTTTCTCGGAATTAAAACAAGTTTGGCGTGTGGGGGAATGAACCAACCCAATACTAAGATCTCACATTCCTTAATAGGGATCACCCCCGACGAAAACCCCGACAATCTTGACGAATCCTTGCTTTTTCTTCTCTTTCTCCTCTTCTTTCTCTCTTCTCTCAAAAGCCCTAACTCTCACTCTCAAAAATGAAAAACTAATTT
Source organism: Solanum commersonii (assembly GCA_029007595.1). Taxonomy (NCBI): domain Eukaryota; kingdom Viridiplantae; phylum Streptophyta; class Magnoliopsida; order Solanales; family Solanaceae; genus Solanum; species Solanum commersonii. The sequence continues at coordinate 216,997 of JAJTWQ010000054.1, forward strand.
AAAATCAGTCTAAACCTTAATATAATCAAAAGAAAAGGTTAGGGAAAAGACCAAAATACCCTTACAAATTCGGATGAACTTCCCTGTGCCAATAACCCTATTTTCAAAGGGCATAACTTACTCATACAAACTCGGAATCACGCAAACTCGGCGGCGTTGGAAAGATCATTCCAAGGGCTTTCAAAAAATAACTGGAAATACATCAAAATCATCCTGAGCTAGGAGTTATGACTGTTTGATGTTGACCAAAAACTCACTTTTTCCATACTTAGCTAAAGTTTCAGATTTTTGAATTCTTTCCAAAAATGACTATTTCCAAAATTCAATCTTCTTCATAGTTATTTCAAATTGCCGGATGTTACAGAGACGGGGTTGATCCCACAAAATATATGGAAGAATACTGTCAATAGCAAATATTTAAATTGATAGTCGTTATTTAAAACTGGGGGGATTTAAATTGAAGCAAAAATAAAAAGAATAAAAATAGCTTTGAACTAAGTATTTATTTATATTAGATTATTAGAAATAACTAGGAATGTGTTCCCCACAAGCCCATAACCCGGTAATCCTAATAATAATAATCTTATCCTAGTGTATCACATGCAAAGTGGTAAGTTATGTATCCCTAAGTCCTTGGTCCGGCAAATAGAGAATTTCACCCCGCACCTTGGTCCGTCTACTTGTGTATAATTTACTAACCCTTACCTTTACCTCATATTAGACATCACATCAATGCATGATTTAGTTTTCAGCCTCGCACCAATTGGCATTAGACTATCAGATAGAATCACACTAAATCTATATTGATAATTCTTTTCTTATTAACTACCTCCTTGGTCCGGCAAGTAGCAACAAGGCGAGTTCTAATGCGTGCACCTGTTAAAAAGACTTCTAAATGAACGAATTACCAACGCATGCATCAACACTATTCAAGAATTACTTAGTTATTATTCATATTTTGTTAATCGCTCATGGTTCCCACAACCCTAGTTATGTAATTTAGTTACTCATTATCTCAAAAACACAATCAAATTTATTAAAATAAATATGCTTGTGTTAATCATAAAAATTTAAGAACAATAGCTAAATTATCTTTTATTAATCAGGAATACAAATAAATAATAAAGCAAAAGAAAGAATAAACCACAATTCTCCGACCTCCACGGCGGCTCTTCCAAAGTCTCTAAGCTAGAAGAAAATTTTTATTGTGTATTGTATCTTGGTTCTTGACTACTAAAGAATAATTTTTCATGCCCTATTTATTGATATAGAAACCCTAAATAAAATAATTGAGTTCAAGACAAATTAGGAAAACAAAACCCAATTTAATTGGGTTTCCAATTGCTTGCTAGATTTCTCCAAATTGTTGGCTGCAGAGGGAGGAGGGGTTAGCTATTGACACGTGGCAGCAACGAGCCAAATTCAATTTGAATTGGCTATTCATTCACATTGGCCTCATATGTATAAATATATTATTATATTAAATTTAATCTATTAAGCTGTCTGCTTGATTTCTTTTTTTAACCTTTCATCTTTAATTTATTTTAGCTTCAAACTTCTTCATTTTTCCACCAATTTAATCCTACAAATAAAATATACTATTTAGCACAGTTCATAAAATTCATGCTAAAAAAGGACAAATATAAATAATAAATGTGAGGCATATAATGATTAAAGATATGTATTTTAGCCTCACATTAGTGACAAACTTGGTAATCAGAGCAAAAGGTTTAGTATGATTCTAGGATGATGTCTCATAAGCCATGTCTAGTAGAGTCTTGTTCATTTGTGTGAAGCACGCCACATTTATGAGTGAGAAGCTATAAGATGTTTAGGAAAATACACTTCTTTCATTACTCTTGAGTCATGCCATAGAGTTTAACTCTATAAAAGTACCTCTCCTAATCCTTCTTTTGTGTCTTAAGGAAATGAATACACGAACGGCTAACGCAAGAAGGGTGGAAGAGGAGAATGTGAATCAAGGAGTTCCTCATGGTAATCAAGCTCCTCAAGATGACCAAGCCCCGATTGATCCCGTGGCCGAAAATGTGACCCAAGCGAAATTTAGGTCTACTATGCAAATGATAACTCAAGCCATGATGGCCCAAGATCAAGCCATGACAACTCAAGCCCAAGCTATGACGGCTCAAGCTAATAGGTATATTAGGCCTCATATGAACCATAATGCGAATTCCGCGGCTTCTAGGCTGAGAGATTTTACAAGAATGAATCCTCCCATGTTTTTTGGTTCCTAAATGGGGGAGGATCCTCAAGAATTTGTGGAGGAGGTTTACAAGATAGTTGATGCCATGAGGGTGCCTTTGGTAGAGAAAGCAAAGCTAAACGCTTACCAGTTGAAGGATGTCGCTCAAATATGGTATACTCAATGGAAGAGGAATAGGTCAGTAGAAGTGGGTCCCATAAATTGGGAGGTGTTCAAGAAAGCATTCCTTGATAGGTTCTTTCCCTTAGAGAAGAAGGAAGCCAAGGTGGAAGAATTTATCAACCTTCGTTAAGGAGGTATTAGTGTTGAAGAATATTCTCTAAAGTTTACCAAATGGTGGCGAATCCTAGGGCTGAGATGAATAGGTTTGTGACGGGTGTGTCTAGATTGGTAAGAAAAGAATGTCATTCAGTAATGCTTCATGATAACATGGATATATCCCGTCTCCTGGTGTATGCTCAACAAATGGAGGATGACAAACTCCAAGACAAGAATAGGGAGGTGAAGAGACCTAGAACTAGTAAAGGGAATTTTTCCAATGCTAAGTCCGATGGGCAAGGTCAGCAAAGGTTCAAGAAAAAATTCTCCAATAAAAGCTCCTCTAGTACTCCAAGGGTTAACAAGGATAGGGTTTCCAACCCTAATCCTCAAGGAGACAATAGTGGTAGTTCATATGTTGCTAGGCGTAGTTGTGCAAAATGTGGTAGAAAACATGAAGGCAAATACTTAGTTGGCTCGGATGGGTGCTATGGTTGTGGAAAGAGTAGCCACAAGATCAGAGATTGTCCAACACTTGCGGCAAGGCCAAAAGAGGTAAAGCAAGCCCCTCCAAGAGGTTCCAACTCCAATGTCCAAAAGCAAAACCGTTTTTATGCTCTTCGATCCCGAGGTGACCAAGAGAGCTCCCCGGATGTGGTGACCGATATGTTACAAGAGTTTTTCTTGATGTATATGCTTTGTTAAATCCTGGTGCTACTTTGTCCTTTGTTACACCTTTTGTAGCTATGGAATTTGAAATGCTCCCCGAAGTGTTAGTAGAGCCTTTTTCAGTTTCTACCCCGGTTGGTGGCAAAAAAAGTATATACGAGTTGTCCTATTTCTTTGTCCTATAAAGTTACCTCGGTGGATTTGGTGGAGTTAGACATGTTAGATTTTGATGTTATTTTGGGTATGGATTGGTTGCATGCATGTTATGCCTCTACAGATTGTAGGACCCGGGTGGTCAAATTCCAATTCCCAAATGAGACCATTTTCGAGTGGAAGGGGGGAAATTCTATCCCTAGAGGTCAATTTGTTTCTTACCTCAAATCTAGGGAAATTATTTCCAAAGGGTGTATTTACCATCTTGTAAGGGTTATGGATGTTGAATTCGAAACCCCTTCTCTAGAGTCGATTCAGGTAGCGAATGAGTTTCTGGAAGTTTTTCCTGATGATTTGCCTGTATTCCTCTTGAACGGGAAATAGATTTTGGCATTGATCTTTTACCGGATACACAACCTATCTCTATTCCTTCTTATTGAATGGCTCCGACTGAGTTGAAAGAGTTAAAGGAACAATTAAAGGATTTGCTAGAAAAGGGTTTTATTCTTCCGAGTATCTCTCCTTGGGGTGCTCCGGTGTTATTTGTTAGGAACAAGGATGGGTCTCTTAGAATGTGTACTGATTATCATCAGTTGAAAAAAGTGACCATATATAATAGATATCCCCGTCCGTGAATTGATGACTTGTTTGATCAACTTCAAGGGGCTAACTATTTCTCCAAAATAGATCTTCGTTCAGGTTACCATCTACTAAAAGTGAGGGGGGTTAACATTCCTAAGACGTCCTTTAGGACCCGATATGGTCACTATGAATTTGTGGTTATGTCATTTTGGTTGACAAATGCCCCAGCGGGATTTATGGACCTTATGAATAAAGTGTTTAGACACTATCTTGATATGTTTGTAATTGTGTTTATCGACGATATTTTGATCTATTTAAGGAGTGAAAATGATCATATGAACCATTTGAGGATTGAATTGCAATTCCTTAAAGACCACCAACTATAAGCGATGTTTAGTAAATGTGAGTTTTGTCTAAGGTCTGTAGCCTTCCTTGGTCAAATTGTGTCAAGCAAAGGTATTGAGGTAGATCCTAAGAAGACGGATGCAGTCAAGAGTTGGCCTAGACCTCTAACTCCTACCGCTATTAGAAGTTTTTTGGGTTTGGCCGGTTACTATAGGAGGTTTGTTGAGGGTTTTTCCTCCATTGCTTCTCCGTTGACGGCTTTGATACAAAAGAAAAATAAGTTTGTGTGGTCGGAGGCTTGTGAGAAAAGCTTCAAGAGTTAAAAGATACACTTACTTCTGCTCTGGTGTTGACCTTACCGGAGGGTACTGATGGGTTTGTGGTATATTATGACGCCTCTAAAGAGGGGTTGTGATGTGTGCTTATGCAACATGGTAAAATGATTGCCTATTCTTCAAGGCAACTCAAGGTCCATGAACAAAATTATCCAACCCATGATCTCGAATTAGCGGCAGTAGTGTTTGCCTTGAAAATATGAAGGCATTATCTATATGGGTTGCATGTTGATGTGTTCACCAATCACAAGAGTTTTCAATATGTATTTAGCCAAAAGGACTTGAATGTCCAACAAAGAAGGTGGTTAGAACTTTTGAAGGATTATGACATAAGTGTCCTTTACCACCCCGACAAAGCCAGTATAGTTGTGGATGCCCTTAATCGATTGTCCATGGGTAGTGTGGCCCATGTAGAGGACGAGAAGAAGGAGTTAGTTCGTGATGTGCATAGGTTGACTCGATTAGGTGTTAAAATAGTGGATTCCACCAAGGGTGGTGTCACGGTCCACAATGGTTCCAAATCATCCTTTGTGATGGATGTTAAGTCCAAGCAAGACCTTGATCCGATATTAGTTTATTTAAAAGAATCGGTACTCAACAAGCCATACAGTTTTCCAAAGAGGAGATGGGGTGCTTAGGTACCAAGATCAGTTATGTGTTCCAGATGTTGATGGCTTGAGAGAGAAAATTATAGAAGAAGCTTATGATTTGCGGTATTCTATTCATCCGGGAGCCACCAAGATGTACTATAATCTATGGGAAGTCTATTAGTGGAGTGGTATGAAGAGGCATATAGCGGGTTTTGTAGCCAAATGTCTGAAATGTCAACAAGTTAAGGCTGAGCACCTAAGGCCGGGAGACTTTTTGCAAGATATACCAATTCCCACTTAGAAGTAGAAAGGGGTGAATATGGATTTTATTGTGGGTTTGCCTCGTACTCGAAGGCAACATGATTCTATTTGGGTAATTGTGGATAGAATGACAAAAGCAGCCCACTTTATTCCCGTCAAAGTTTAATTTTTGGCGGGGAAACTATGCCAAATTTTACATCAAGGAGATAGTGAAGTTGCATAGGGTTCCTTTATCTATTATTTCGGATCGGGATACCCAATTTACTTCACACTTTGGAAGGCATTCCAAAAAGGACTTGGTACTAAGGTTAAGCTTAGCACGATTTTTCATCCCAAAACCGATGGTCAAGAGGAACGTACCATCTAAACATTATAAGTTATGTTGAGGGTATGTGTTATAGACTTTAAGGGTAATTGAGATGACCATCTACCATTAATAGAGTTTGCCTACAATAATAGTTACCACTCAGCTGTTGCCATGACTCCTTTTTAAGCATTGTATGGTAGGAGGTGTAGATCTCCGATTGGTTGGTTTGAAATAGGTGAAATTGCTCTAATTGGTCCCGAACTAGTTTATGAGGCCATTGAAAAAGTCCAACTCATTAGAGAGAGGTTAAGAGAGGCTCAAAGTAGGAAAAAGTCTTATGCTGATGTGAGGAGAAGGGACCTAGAATTTGAATTTGGAAATTGGGTCTATTTGAAAATCTCCCAAATGAAGGGTGTGATGATGTTTGGCAAAGAGGGGAAACTTAGTCCCCGGTATGTAAGCCCGTATCAAATCTTGAAGCGTGTTGGGAAACTTGCTTATGAGTTGGCCCCGATTCACCCAGTATTTCATGTTTCTATGCTTAAAAAGTGTATTGGGGACCCGATGTCCATTATTCCTTTATGAGGGTTAGGAGTTGATTAAAGCCTTTCCTATGAAGAGGTTTCGATAGAGATCCTTAACCGGCAAGTCAAGAGATTGAGAAACAAAGAAGTATCTTCCCGTGAAGGTTTTATGGAGAAATCATTTAGTTGACATTGCTACTTGGGAGGCCGAGGCCAATATGAAATCTTGATATCCTCATCTCTTTACTTCTACTCCTAATCAAGCTTGAGTTAAGTAGTTCCTCTTGAGTTTGTGTTTTGGGAGTCATGTGTGTTATATGAGTTTTTCCATGATTTCCTTGTGTTACGCATGTTCTTGGTGAAATTCATGTTTAGTATAAAATGAGTTTTCTTGATTTATATGTTCCTCATGTTGATTGTGCATTTTTAGTATTATGATGGCATATTTGACTTCATGGGATGATTTGATGAACATGCTTTGGTATGTTTTTGATGAAAGGGCATATTGGCTCCATAATGTTATGTTGAGCTTTCTTTTAGTTGGAGAAGGTAGATCCTCCTCTAATTATGTGAAATGATGAGTTTTGTGCATAATGGGTTGTGGATGTAGCTCCTACTTCCTTGTGTTGCATTGATTATGTCTTAAGATGGAGTTGATGTTTCCTCCTTTGAATTGTGTATTATTTTGATATTGCATGCACGATGGGCTGCTAGTCTTGAGTCTTTACTTTCGTAAGGTGTCTAAATCATCATTTGTCCACGAGAGGGACCATGGCAAGGTGTCTTGACCATGGCTCGTGGAGCCCCTCGTGAAGATGCCCTGGGCAAATGAGCTAAGGGCCTCAAGTAGCATAGCTACTGCCTCAATGACCATGAGAGGGACCACGGTTCATGGAGCCCCTCGTGGGAATGCCTTGGGGATGGAAGCTTAAGGCACTAAGTGCCTAGTTACTGCCCCAACTTCACCAGTGGGACCATGGCTAGTTAGGGCCCCTCATTGCACCTAGGCATGGCACTGAAATGAGGGTTAATTAAGTGTTTTCCTTTTTAAGTCCAATTAAAGTGAGGTCATTTTGGGCAAGTTTGGGGTCACTATATAAATTGTTTTTAAGTCAAAATGCCTTAAACTAAGTTATTTTTCACAAACAGCCAAATCAAAATCAAAAGTTCATCTTCCTCACAATATTTCTCTCTCTAAAACCCAAAGAAGAAGAAAAGAAGAATTAGAGCTATGGTGTGAAGACAATCAAGGCTTCTTCCTAAATTTCTTTGAAGAATCATCCTAAGGTATGGTGGCTTTTCATCTATGGGTAACTTTCACTCATAGAGTCCCTTCAAAACTAGATTTCAAAGCTTTCAATTCCTCCCAAAACCTAGGGTTTCACTCAAGTAATGGATTCTTTCTAAAAACATCTTCAATGATTTAATTGTCTTATATTATGCTTGAATTACTTTTTTATGGTGGTTTTATGATATAATCTCCCATGAATCCATGAATTCGCCATCACTCTAATTTATGACTTGTGATTTGGGAGAATTGTAGTAACTATGGAATTATACTTGTAGTAGTTTAGTTATTTGAATCATATTACCATATATATCTAATGTAGTAATTCTAGTTAAATTGGTTGAATGTGATCTATATCTCTTGAAGGGCAAAACATGAAGAATTAGCTATATGTATTAGACTTGTGTGTATACAATTAGGTTGCTTTTAAAGTAAAGTGAATACATTATAATCTAATTGTTGTGTTTATTGTATGATTGTCCTCATTTGCACACTTAGGTATGAATATCATACAATGTGAAAGGTTTGTCACAAATAGTGATTCTAAGGGTTGAAGACTAGTCTCACCCAATGAATCTAGGAGCTTTAGCATGACTTGTTGGATTGAGTGTCAACACATTCTTCCTTAATTATCAATTTAAGTCAAGACTTAATGTAAACTCAGTGGTAATTAGGCTTAGTACCGAGCAGATATTGACAATGAGATAGAAGCCCCTCCGTAAGTAGAGGGCGGGTTTCAAGAAGAAATCTCATGGTATGGAAGCTCCTCCACTAGTAGAGGGAGGGTTTCTAGAAGTAATCCCCTTATCCCATAAACTATATTCCCATATAGGTATTTAGCTAGTGGATCCACCTAAAAGCTAATACATTTTAGTTCTACCTTAGGCAAGTAGGACAACACCTTTTCGGTGTAAGGTAGACACCGGATTCCATGATTAAGCTCTCATGGTTTATGTCAGTTAAAGCTAATCCCACTATGATATTATGAACTAGAATTTGAGTTATGAACTATAATTACTTAATAAGCTTTCCTTAGTGTGGGTAGGAGTATGGGATCTTATTCATACATTGCACAAGGATGCTTTGAGGGTATTTATGGTTTGTTTCCATTATGATATGATAATCCATATGTTGAATATGCTTGTATCTTATGCTTTTATACTAATTTTCATGATGAACTCTAAACTTGGTAAAGTGCATACATTTCAACTAAAATGTCCTTTTTAGCATGATTTCAAGGATTCTTATACATGGCTAACATACTTAGTCCATTTTTGTACTAACCCATATTTCTTCTACATTTCTCTACAAAGTTTAGGTTCCGAAGTTTGAGGTGATCTTCCTTCTTGTTCGAAGCTTGGATTGACTATTCTCCAAAGCTTTTGGATGAGTCCTCATAGTTCGAGGATGATAGTTGTTCATTTCTAGTTTCTTTCTTACATTCTCTGTGCGACTATGTTGTAAAGGGCTATGACCCTTATTGATACTCGATTGTATTAGATGGTTTATAGAGACAATGTCTAAACTTCCATTTGGTTTTTATGAAAAGACTTTGAATTTAAATGTTTTTAATTCCGCATCATTTCTATTACTTATGTTTATGCTATGCTAAGGGCTTGTATAAGACTCTTTCAGGGTCGATTACACCATGTTACATTTAAGGGCCCTAGGCCGTGACAGTGTGGAACTAGTTGCATACCAACTCAAGGGTGTTGCTAGGATCTGATATGATCAATGGAAGAAAAGTAGTGATAAAGAGGCACTAATTCGTTGATGGGCTGTGTTCGAAAGAGACTTCATGGGGCATTTCTTTTCCCGTGTATTGAGAGAGGCAAAGGTAAAATAATTTATTACTCTTAAGCAGAAATCTATGAGTGTGCATGAGTACAACCTCAAGTTCACTCAACTGTCCCCTTTTTCTCCGGAGATGGTTTCTGATATGAGAAGTAGGATGTCAGGCTTCGAGGCTACCTCCTTGACGTAGCATGGGACCTATGATCATGAGTGACACCAAGCTAACCCTGAATCTAGCATATCATGAACATATTGAAAACACCTAAGTAAGATAAACTAATGCGGAACCTAAATTGATTAATATCTGAAGAGGAACAAGCCCAATTAGTCTGAATATTAATATAACATAACATAAGATTTTTACTGAAGACGAAAATATCCACTTAACAACTCAAGTTGAATCTAATACTATTTCAGAAAAGCCTTTAACTGAGTTGAGTTGCTGGGACATGCCCCCAACTAACTCTAACAAAATTGAAACTAAAAATAATGACTAAAGTGAAAGCATATCTATTGTCCTCGGAATATGAGGACTCACCAAATATGCTGCTAATGCGGACCGAGAATCGATCTAAGTGTGATCTGGATGCTAAGTATCTGAACCTACATTATGAAAAGATGTAGCGCAGAGTATGTGTCAGTACTTGGAATGTACTGAGCATGCATGATATCGATACTACGCTGAACAAATAAATATGAGATGAGCAAAGCATAACTGAGCAATGACATAATCTGAGCAAGAATATAAATACTTGAACATAACTGAAAAGCTAAGTTGAATGCAATGACCAAGTACTAATCATGAAGATAACATGATGAACTCTATACTGATATAAATGCTTAAAACCTAGTCAAATGCAATAAGAGTCTGACTATGAGAACTACTATTAACCAGCATAAACCACGTGAGCTAAACGTGGAGTCTGATGTATACTCTCCAACAGGAGGACCCAATATACCTTGCTAGGGGTATAAAGGCATGACTTTGGCATAATCACTGTAACACCCCAGAGAAACATTCGAACTACGATTCGAACCGTTCTTTGTAGTGAGTGAGATTCTACTGTGGAATTTAAAATTTCTTGAGTGTTAAGGTCAATAGATGTAACACCTTGAGTTCCAAGAAGAACTAAAGAGAGTTCATTCAAGTCCTTCCTTAGTTCCTTTAAGTTTTGGGTAAACTTCAAACAAGCATCACTATTAGTACAAAATTAGTTAGGTGGGATACAATGTATTAAATGAACGTTCGTTGAATTATTTTTCCAAGGCCATAAAATTTGCTAAGTTTTGAGTTCGTATGAGTGAGATATGCCTTTTTGAAGTTAGGCTGTCCAGTTAAGGAAAGTTACCCGAAAATAGTAAGGGGTATTTTGGTCTTTTCCTTACCCAATAAGATTTAATCCATTTTGAGTACGGTTTTAGGGGTCTAATATGATTCGATTCAGTTTTATAATCCTAATCAACGCCTAGGGTTTTAGGTGATAGTTCAAGAAGAGAAAAGAAGAGAAAAAAGGAGAAAATAGTAGAGAATCAAGCGTTCATCGAGATTCATGTGGGTTTTCGCCATGGGTTTGATCCCTAAGAGGTATGTAAGCTTTCATAGCGTTGTGTCTTTTCATCCACACGCCAATCATGTTAAATTCAGCATTAAGTTCGTTTTAGAAAGTTGAAGGTTAGATGTTCTCGAATTGTGTTCTTGAAATTGACTTTCGTTCTTGAGTTAAGATGAGATTGATGAGTTTCTTGAGGAAATTGTGTCGATTTTACAGTTGTATTCTATCAGATTCTTTTGTACATAGGTTGAGTTTCTGAATCTAAATAGAAATTGAGAAAAAGAATCGAATCTAGGTGAATTGGGGTTAGAAAACGAAAAAGGAAAAAGTCAGGCAAATCTGGCACCATTCTCCGCGTCGCGGACCTGCCCTTCCTATGCCCAGAATCTTTCTCCACATCGCGGAGAGGTCACAGAGCCTTCTGCCTCAAAATTTATTTCGCGACCAAATATTGAAATGCATCTCCGCATCGCGAACTTGCTTCCAGACAGTGATTTCTTGATCGTTATTTAACTATCTAAAAACACTCCTAAAAGTCATGAGATACTTCCTATCACAAATCACAACCTTGAATTCATAAATCAAATTCAAGGTAGAGTTGAGGGTCAGGTTTTGAGAATTCTTTCAAACATTTTGTTTGAGAAAGTCCCTTTGAGTCTTTTTGAGGAATCTTCTACAATTTCTAATAACTTCTTTCAAGACTCGAGCAAGTGAGTATGGGAGTGAGGAGAATGTATTCATCAGTCTACTTTATCATCACGAGATCTTTCATATCATGAACCATAACTCTTGAATTATTAATTCACATTCAAGAGAGAGTTAAGAGTATAGTTCAAGAAAGTCTTTGATTTCAATTGTGAATCTTTTGAGATCAACTATTGATTTGAGCTAAGTCTTGAGGAAGTAAGTATAAGAATGAGAAGAGCCGGATACATGAGTTCCATATTGTTTGTTGACCCTCGAGTCGAGTCATTCATGCCCATAAATTCTGCATGAACTTCATAAATTGAGTACCTTTGAGAGAAATAGTATATTCAAGTTGTAAATCTTGAATATTGAGTTCCTAACCCTTCTGAGATTATATTCCTAGTCATTGAACTATTACATGTTACCCATAAAGTCCTTAAGTTGAGTAGTTCATGCCCATAATTTCGCATGAACCATATGAGTCAAGAAATCTTGAAACGAGTATTATTGTGTCCTTGAGTTGAGTTGTTCATGCCCATAATTCTGCATGAACCTTATGAGTTGAGCATTCTTGAAATGAGAGTATCATTGAAGTTATTAAGTCCTAAGTTGTTGAATTCGGAGTATCGAGTATTACATCATTGTATGAGCAGTATGGTATCTAGATATACCATCAATGTTTATGCAGTCTGACATCCCGAGTCATCAACGATCATATTATAATATGATTTTTGAAATGTTTTGAGAAAGAGCAGAGTTCAGTTCATTTTCTTTAAAATGATATATGGAAACTAAGCTAGCGTTTGGCCATAGATTTCCAAATATTCTTGGCAAATATTATTTGGGTGAAAATTTGGGTGAAATTTCACCATCTGTTTGGCCATAGTATTTGGAAAATATATTTTGACTTTTTTAGAAAAATATGATTTATATCCATAAGTTTTAAAAACTATCAAAACTAACCATAAATTTGTAGTACAAGTCAATTGGATCTTCATTGCAACAAATAGCAAGTAGTGTCCATGACACTACAAAGAATGTGGTAGTTTAGAGTGAATGCAACAAGCATCATTCCATACATCGTGAAGTAGACAAAGCACATGACTTTGTTACTATGACACGATTGTTCATCATTTTCATCAATAACCATATCATCATTGTCATATTCACTTGAATATTTCATCACTACTTTGGTGTTCACGTAAAAAATTATGTAACACAACGTAAACATTACTATGGAGGGTGTTTTTGTAAAAGATAAAAGTTTGGTGTAACATTTCAATTTTCAAAAGATCCCAAATAATGAGATTTGGCCCATATACTAGAAAAAACTAGTATTTGGGAATTTGGGATATTTGCCAAAAATATTTGCCAAATAATGGTAAATTGTATGGACAAACACTATTTGCCAAATTTTTCCCCAAATATTATTTGGGAAATCTATGGCCAAACGGGCCCTAAGTATTTCCAAGAGTAAATGTTTTCACATTTAAGATGAGAGGAAACCGAGATTTCCAAAAGAGTTTTGAGCAGTTTGAGTACCATCTCTTTTAAGAGAAAGATTTTTGAGTAATAATCTCAAAACACAGACAAAGTTATGCTTTCAAACATATGAGCTAGTATATTTTGGGGTTAGTATTGATCACCGATATGGGGGAGAGTTCATACAACTCACAACCCCCATAAATTATGTAGCCAACATGGGTAGAAAGGGTCATACTTTTTAGATGATTACTTAATGCTTTTTAGCATAGACTAGTGGATCCATTTAGTTGAGGAGTTCTGTAAGATGGAAACGTATAGGGAAATTCTTGTAGCGTGGACGAGACGCTGTATCATCACTTAGGCTAATAGTGATGGTTGTCGGTTAGAAAATCTCCCACAATATTATATTGCTTTATTAAATGAGTAAACTTAGTTGCTTTCTCCTATTTTAAAAGTTTTACATATATTACATGTGTAACGTTGCTTTATATTGAGTTGAGTATCATAAGTTGAGTATTTCGAGTTGAGTACCTCCGAGTTGAGTATGTTGAGTTGATCTGTGCTTTATTGTGTAGAGTACCTTATTGTTGAGTTTCACTGAGTTGACAACCTTATTACTGAGTTGAGAGCCTTATTCCATCATCGGGAATTTTAAGTTTTTTAGTCAAATTTCGGCTACTCAGACTTCACCCATACACTACCCAACATGCACACTCATAATTCGAACAATTCAAATGTGAAACTCAAACAAATTAGGCCCAAAAATGTTATTTATCATACTTGATTTCAAACCAAATTTAAACGAGTGATTACGCACACAACCAAGGAAAAACAAATATTCGTTAACTACCCATAAGCATGATGAGTAAGAATTTTAAAATTAAAACAAATTTGAAAAACCGACCTCAGATGTAGATAGGTAAACACTTAGACAAAGAGGGGAGGATGGACAACACTTTAGATTTCAACAACAAACGAGGACACCCACAAACTTTAAGCTATAAAAATAATCTAGAGTTTGATTGAAAGAGTGCAAGAGTATAAAAGTTCAAAATAAGATGAAGATTTGAATTTAAAATGGTAGAAGGGTTTATTACCCTATAGTTCACACTATGATCGGCAAGACCAACTAACGTCGCCGATTCACTCACCTAGTCGCCGAGTGGATATTAGTCCACCGAATTTACTTGAACAACAACCCATCAGTTGGCTCAAACGAAGAGTTGCATGAGCTCGTCCAACTGCATTTTTCTCCAAAATTCAAATTTCAGCCTGCACATCAAACAAACGTTATTCAAATAACAAGAAGTAAAACTTGGATTGGTTCCCAAGAAAAACCTTATTAAACATCGTGGTACAGCGTGGTGATGCATTCAAGCCTCATTTTTTGGATTGACTAAGGTATCAGTAGAAAGAACCCCTTTCGGTCTTGGATTTAGTGAGCTGAGATTTGACCAATTTGAGTCTCAAATTGCTTTATGGAGACCGAGTGTGAGGTCACCGTTTGATTTAAAGACGAGACATCATCCTTCATCTGCTTGAGTACCTTATCTGATCCTTCCATCTTGTGTTTGATACGGGCAAGCATATCCTTAATGCGAAAATTTTTGGGGTCAGCCTTTGGTTCCTTCGACTTTGGACATTCATGAGGAGGTACATAACGATATTTGTCAAACGATATTTGTCACCATCTCTATCTCTCCAATTTGCACCCCAATCATGCCAATCTCGATCCCGATCTCTCCAACCATCATCACGATCTTTGTTCCAACCATGATTCCCTCCCGACCTTGGATAGCTTGGACAAGAACCCCCTGTTTGGTTTGATAAGAATTGTACCTCTACGTAGTACATGGCCTCAAATTGTGCGTCATTAGGACTCACACCACTATTAGCACCAACCGAGTTCATATCTTTATAACCACCTCCCATGACATTTTTTGTCAATAGGTCCATTTGGGTCATTATCTTTGCCATGTTTTCATCACGTTCTTGATTCTTTCCCAATTGTTCCTCCGTCAGCCAATATTCAAAAAAGATGCCCGACCTTCCCTTGTGTACCATGCACGATTAATTTTGGTCATCTCATCAAGCAAAGCTAATGCTATGTCAAGTGGTTGTCTCATGATTCCACCCCGAATGTGTTGCTCGACAATACTGTTGTTGACGGTGTCAAGGCTCCAATTAAAATATTCCAATAGCACATCGTCCGACAACCCATGAGTAGGACATTAAAGAAGCAACTTTTGGAACATCAACCACATTTCATGGATGGGCTCACCATCAATCCACTTGAAGTTCTGGATATTATCCATCAACTTAACCACCTTTGAGGGAGGGAATAATATTTCATAAAACAATTCTGTGAGCTCCTCCCAAGATGTGATAGACTACATTAGTAGTTTTGTCAACCACTACGTTTCTTCCCCCATTAGAAATAAGGGGGGGAAATGGAGTTGGACTGACTCTTGAGTTATGTTCTTGATGGAAAACGGTCCAAACACATCCACAAAATTGTGGATGTGATCATGAGGGTCATCATGAGCAAGTACCCCAAACAGACCTGTCATTTGCAACATCTGCAACATAGTACTGGTCACATGAAAAACTACATCGCCCACAGTTGGAGGTAATCGAATAGCACCAGCACTTCCCAATTGATCCACATTGACATCATGCAAGCTTTTGATGTAATCATTGTTCCCAAGTTTACTTGCATTACTCCCATCCATGTTCATCTCTTCACCTGTTTAGAGCAATCAACAAAGAAACCCAAATAAGAAAATTATGCTATGACAAAATTAGTTCACCAACACACTTCAATAAAAGAGTTCTAAACACCAGTCCACAGCGGCGACACTATTTTTGATAACGCTCAACTACACCTCTTCCGATTCAAAGTGTAAGTGGTCGCTAACAAGTGTAAACCGAATGATGAGTTGGGTTCGATCCCACAAATAGTGATATAGTAAAGAATTTAAGTATGCAGTGAAGATGTGTTCTAATATTTTTTAGAGTAAAAGGGATGCACAACATAAAATAAATCATGAAGTTTCAATTATCAATATCAAGACGGGGAATTTAAGTAACCAAGTTCAAACAAAAACGAGTAACACGAGATTCGAATGATTAAAGAAAGGACTTAGGATCATGAGCAATCGAATACTAGTTTCGCTAAATGGGTAATTATTAACTCCTTTAAGATGTTGAATCTCAATGGGTAAGATAGGTTTTAAATATAAAAGCTATCTATCGATCAACTATAATGTTTCGAGTGAGTTCTCTGGAACCTGAACAAGATAAACAAAATGAAACAACCCAATTCCATAATTAAACCCATTTTCTCAAGCTAGGTTGTAAAGATTCAAATCAATACAACTATCAATCATTGATTCTACTATATAACTCTTTCTCGAGAAAGCATACAGATCTAAACTAGAACCGAATTTGCAACTTCAGTTCAATAATTAAAACACGAATAAACAATTGAACCCATTTCAAAACAACATTAAGTTCAACAACTAACAGTACCCACAAGATAATTTATATATTCCATTACATGATCACACCCCTAAGGGAAGGGGTTTTAGCCAACCATTGCAAAAAGCAAGAAATCGTTACAAAAAAGATAATCCATCAAAATTGTCAGCAATCTCTGATGCCCAATGAAAAAATTGACAATAAAATCCTAAATATTCAAATCCAAGATCCAAATCCTCTCCAAGAATGTTCAACAATGTAAAACTATGTAAAAACTCTCAAAACTAGGAAAACATTGTTTGGAATCTTTCTCTTCTCTTTTCAAAAATCAATTTATATGTTTTCCAAAAACTTCCCAAAAATCTTTGCACGAAGTCCAATCGGCGACATTAGTCGGGATCACTGAATGACTCAGTGATTCGATGAAATGCACATCTTTTCGCCTTTTAGATTGACTTCTGCATCAACTTGTTTTGGAAAACTCGACGAGTTGGACCGTTATCATCGTTCCATTAGGTGCAAAGCTGAAGTGCACTTCGACTCGCCAAGTTTGCTTGATCCATAGGCTACTTAATGGAAGATTAGGCAAGCCGTAGGTTCACTTGACGAGTCTCCGAGTGGCTTTTACGAGATTTGACTTTTCTTTTCTTCACATTTTCCAAAATTTTCACTCATTTTCGCATCGTAATGCCCTTGCCTTGTTCTTAAGCCTTCTTTGCTTCATATAAATACATTATCATTAGTTATGACCACAAAATAGGCATTGAGGACACTAATTCATTGAATAATGATCACAAAATGAGTCAAAATTCATGACTCATCAAGCTAACATGCAAGTTCTATTAAAATACTACTCCAAATAACATGCTACACTCTATCAAGATCAAGAAGCTTCAAATGATTACTACACGGTATCAAACCAAGCTCAAACTCACTATGGCATCTATTCTAATGCAAGATCATATTTCAACAAATGCATTCAATTGCCCTCACATTAAGAATGATTCCATGCTCTCATAAATCAAATCAGTGAAGAAGTAAAGAATCAATAAAATGCTCACTCTCCCAAAAGAGAAATATACGCAAGCTTTATCCCATAGATTTGTTCATATTTTCCAATCATCACACAACCTATTTCATACGAGATCTAAAGCGTCTTTTAGTTTTGTAAAGGGGTTGAGGATTAAGGTATGCTTAATTTGGCTTAATGACTTCCCCTTTTCAAGCATTATTGCAATCATCTTCACGATTTCTCAAGTTCTTTTCATTCTGTTTCATTTGAGAACTTAAGCATCGATTTGTCAATCACATTATTAGGAACCCCTTTTTATTCCACCAAATCTCTTTTTCATTTCAATTTTTCAAAGGTTATTCGTCACAATACCTCTTTTTCTTTTTCTTTTATATTGTAAGGTGTGGTTCCTTTTTTTTGTAACACACTTCTAAGTTGAGTCTCATTTTATCTTTTCGTGCCTTGAACTTGGCTTTCCTTCCTTGTTTCTTTCCACACCCCCAACTTAGGATTTTGGCCTAAGTTGGCGATCAAACATATCAATGCTTCCAAAAAGATTTTACATGAGAAGTTAGGAGCTATTTTGCTCAAAAGGTTTCAATATGGTAGTCAACAAATGGTTTAGGCTCAAATGGTGAGAAAAAGATGCACACCCTCACACGGTAGTCACACAGGGATATGGAAATTTGGGTTCCCTCTTAAAATTTCTCCCCAAGATCATTCCTTACCCTTACCAAAAGGTAGACAACTAGACTAACAAGGAAAATTCTAGGATTCCACAAGCATGTTTCCAAGTAAAACATGTTCTACTAAACATGGCACATCAAGAAAAATTATTGAGTACAACCTGAAAAGATATAAAGCTTACGTGCGATGTTCATTGCAAGGCTCATATGAAAAGCTAGCTAGTCAGCACAAGATTTAATAATATAGCTCAAAAATTCCATCATCTAGGGCATCAATGCCCAACAATATGATTAGAGGAGGCAACAATGTAGGCTCATCGGAGGCATTAGTGCATGAGACAAAAATAAGAGGAATGATGGAGTCTGAAAAGACCCCACTTGTGCCCACTATGGAGATATCTTCAAGAGACCTCCCAAATGCCACATAGACCATAGTCTCCTCTATATCCTGCAACTCTATCAATGTCACAAAAATCCTTAACTCATCCTCCTCTCTTCTTAACTCATCCTTGTTAGGCTTCTAGGATATTTTATCATCAGCCTTATAATCCTCTCACTCAATATCAGAATAATCAATAGCTATAATATCAACTCTCGCAATATCATCCTCATTTTGCTGCACACTCTGAGAGGCTCACTGCTAGGCATAGTCGGGGGTATGGACACAGGCCCATCATGTAGGGGAACCTCACCCAAAGCATATATATATCCGTTGACCGTAGTTGGACAATATCTTCCCTCACAGTGTCGATCTCACCTTCATATAAGATAGCGAAATCACACTACCCTCAACCTTTTGTCGAGCTTCTAACTTTGCGTTAAGGTTATCAAACCTCACACCATGAGACTCAATCAAAACCTCACAGTGAGTCAATCTAATTCTTATTGGAGCTAAAAATATCTCAATAGCCTTATCAAGCAACTTAGGCAAATCAGCCTCAACCTTCAAAAATCTAAAATTTTCAAACCAAGCAAGATTACAAGTTTGATAAATCATGGCATGGGTCAAGTGGGACAGGAGATAGGTGTGGAGGTAGGTGCAGCAACAACAGTGGAAGTGGAAGTAGAAGGTACCAATGAAGGATAGGGTATACCTAACTACTCCACAAAATGAGTGGATAAAGTGGCCTTAGAAGCAAGTGTGGCAGGATCAAGCATGTATGTAGTGTCTTCTGGTGGTGGCTTTCTCGGAGCCACATTGTCCCATAGATAATTAGGCTTAATCCTTTGGATGCCATTAGAGGAGGCTGGGGTGATCTACACATTAGTTTTCCTCGAAAGGGGACTCTAGTATCTAGAGGCAGTTGTGTGATCAAGACCATAAAAGGATATGACATTTGTTCTTGCCCTAAACAAAATCTCTTCCACAATAATCATCCCCATATTAAAGTGATCCCTGTCAATTATTGTACCAAATAACACCGCCTTGAGATGCAGAAGGATTAATTCATTATGTGAAAGGATGATATTACTACTACTGAAGTTGAAACAATATCGAGCCCCATCATTCAAATCCTTTTTCTCTATTCTCATAACATCATCCATCCAAAGTGGAGAAATGTCGAATATAAGTGGTACCAAAAAACTTGCTAAAGAGTCAAGGTCATAGTGCATACATATTGTGAACATGACAACCTAATTTAATGGACTACCTAGGGTCATGATGATTACACGTGTGTGGCATTGTAACTTCTTACCACACACCTCAGCTTCATCCAAGGGTTTTCAAATTGTGCCCTTTCTATTTTTTGGTAAGGCTTGTAGGTTGTGTAAAATTATCAGATCCACAATGGGACATAGGGATTATGAGGCTCTGTGAACCCCTCAAATTTGTCGAACTAAAATGTGTCCCAGATAACAGGGTAGTCACTCATTCACCATCTATGGAGAGCCATCTTTTCTCAAGAATTGTACACTCTCCAGTACCCTTGAGCCTGTTAAGATATCGTGGAGAAATTATCGGGAGAACTCTGGAAACGGGTAGCTGAGTAGAAGAGGATTGCACCAGTTTTGACCTGATGTCCATTCTTTTTCTTTCAACCACTATTTTAGGTTGCTCACTTCCATGTGTAGAGAAGAGTGGAGTGGTTGTTTATTGGGTGAGGATCCTTAGATGGCTTGTTGATACGTATGACCATTTTCCTTTTCAAAGAAGGAGGATGAGGAGAGGAGTCCCCTGATTCCGTATCCAATGCTACAACCTATTTACCATTATTTCTTTCCATAAACTACAAGCACATTTATTTAAACATTGAATCGATGAAGGATAGTTGAAATCAAAATCAAATGAAAGAATATTAAAAAAATTGACGCTCGCTTAATGGGAAGGAGGTCTACCTAACAAGTTAGGCCAGCTCAGGTGAGCTCGCCGAAATAGACAATACACTATTTCAAAGAACTCAGGCACAATAAATGGAGTCAACTCAAACTCGGTGATTCCCTGAATCAATTTCGGCATGCTAAGAAATGAATTCCATAAGTTAAAGTTCAAAATTAAAAATTATGTTCATAAAGGGTGATATCCACTCCAAATGGGTGATATGCCGAATGGGTTTCAACGGCCTAAGAAAAGTCCACCGAGTGGAACAATGGCCAGGTCACATATTCAAGAAAGGAAGGCGATCTAGATCTTATTTAACATTTCTCTTAAGTGCCTTGGCGAGCTAAGACAAATTCGCCAAATAGGCAATGTGCAGCCCAATGCCTATTTTTTTACTTTAATCACAATATGCAACAATACCCAGTTCCCAATCAGCTTTACACTCTATCCACATCATTTTCTACCCATGGGTACTCGTAATCACTTGTGATGTGATTGAATGCAATGTTTTGAATATTCCAAATAAAAGCTGCAATTTCATGTTTCAGGTTCACAAAGATATTATGATCCTTCGCATACTTTGCAGCCTCCAAGAACTTTCTTTCATCCCAGCGCATCAACTGATCCTTAAATGACTAATCCCTGGCTATGGAAGACGGGGTCGGTTAGCCAACTAGAAAAAAGACATCTTCCCTACTCATCAACTTCACGCCGCCGTTCGTTTTCTACCGAGGTCGGGGTTTTTTTGAAGACAAATCCATCATTGAAGGGCTAGAGGTTGGATCGCTCACTCAACATTTTTTGCTTCTCCCAATGGGAGCCTTTACTAGTAAGGTGTCCAGACAAAGGACAGCACTTCTGTACGTGATCGTAGTATGTCACGTCGTCTCGTCCCCGCTGCATCGAAGAGTACCTATGCACTATGTTCCGGTTCACCGATAAGGAAGATAGCATTGGGGTGGGGGTCTACGATGTGATACTAAAGTATGACTGGGGAGATGAACGATAATAAGCCACCACCCAATAGTGCTCTCTGAGCTTGATTGCTCCGAGCGGTAGGTCACAATCTGAATTTCAGACTGAAAAGCGGAAAGTAATAAGTTCAACAGGTAAGAGAATGTGTTTACCGATTGAAAGCGTGATAAGTGTCACTAACGGTATAGCGAATAGGAAGTTTAACTGTAACTCCTACCAAAAGATCTTGGCGGAATTGCCACATATGAAATTGAGCATAGTTTTGCAAAGAAATAGCCCACTTATTGCTCAAGAAGAGATGGGTCAGCCAAATTGCGGTCCACTTTGTACGTTTGCTGAGCAGACCCCTCAGGCATTTTAGAAAAGGGAAGGGAACTTCTCACCCCGAGGGAGGCGGAAAGCTACCGCTTCTAGAATGGAAGCTTCTCCTTTACTTTTTTAGAGCGTATCGCTATTTTGAAATAAAAGAAAGGTTTATGGATGAAGTAATCAAAATGACAAGTGGTTACGGTTGCAGAAAGCGGAGAAAGTCGGAAACCGTCGGTTACCTTTTGAATCAAAGTAGCAACCAACCGAGTATTACGACTACAGGGGAGAAGCAAAGTGCAAAAAAAATATTCTGAAGTGTTCTTTTTAAAGTGATTTTATTCCTCATGTCCTTGTTGAATATTATATTGCTTCTTGATGCATTGTTTTGGAAATAAGTCATTGATGATATATGAGAGGTACCACAGTTATAATGCCCAGTAAATTGAATAGTTTTGGTGTACTAGATGGGTACAATGATAGTAAATGGATTTTAAAATCCATATGTGGTTGCCAAGCAATAACAGTTGTTTTGAAAAATAATGTTTTCATTTACAATTTGAGACACAATGTGATAAGATTATTGTAGTTAGATGAATTATTTAAGTAAATAAATAATGTGTAGGGTGAATCTGATCAATTCACTAACTATATGAAACATCGAGAGGAGTAAGATTTTTGTCATTTGAGAAGATTCAACAATGATGGTAACCCAATCTATGGAGATCCCATGAATTAGGTTCATATGGGTAATAACAAGTCCTTAGTTGATCAAGTAAGCACTATAAAATTATGTCCCTCCAATGATGTGTGAATATAGTGTAACAATCTGCAAGGCAAAGTGAGGCTGAGATAAACTGTTAATCCAAATTATATCATTTATAGGTGGTGTATTGCTCTACAGAATACACTTGATGATTGGACTTATATGAGTGTGAAGTAGTGTCGCTTCGATGTAATTACGACAGATTTTTAGAGCACTTATGAATATCAGGACACGCGCATGGCCTCTTAGCGCAAAACCGCAATAATGACAAAAATTGTGCGGGTATAATGTGATAGAGTACGACACTAGACTTACAAAAGAATTATTGGTTCATAGAAGTTCTAAACTTCATCAATTGTTATGTAAATTTTATTTTATTTTATCTAGATTTGATTCAGTCTACGGACACCAAATTCAATGCATTGTACTCATATATGAAATTCCGACAAAACTTTTTATTTCATTATATTCCTTCATGTTTCCATAGCCTTTGGACCTAGATTCCATAACACCCCTTACCCAATATAACTAACGTGTAATAGAGATTTCTTAGTACTCATCCCATTTCCTCGATTGTGTATAACAATATAAGTGATTCCTCATATGTGGAAGTTCCCCTTATTTCAGTCGCAGTGATTGAGGGACTCAACTCGAAACTAGTCTCACCTTTCCCCACGGAGGGGGAACATGCTGCAACCTATCCGCACATCTTTTCGTAGGCTTCGGCTCCCCTCCATTACCTCTTCCCTTCATTTCATCAAGTGCACCCCTAGATAAGCAACACGTGTCTTATTTAAAGTTTAAAGGTCAAAATTATATTATATTAACAACGATCATAACCATAGTTAAGTCAACTAATTTTAGAAAACTACTCTCTAAATTTGGTAAAAAATACAATATATTCCATGCAAAATTTAATATTTATTAATATCATTAATTTCATCTTATATTTTTATATTTAAATATTAAAGTTTATTATATTTAAGGTGAGAATCAACTAAATAATTTTTTGTACTAGTAAACTTTATTCTTGAAATATTATACTACGTTGAGAAACAAAAAAAATTAAGAATTATCAATGTTGAAAAAAAAAACCATAAAATAAAAGACACGAAACAAAATAAAAAATAAAAAGACAAAAGGTTTTTAGAATTAAACGATAGCAAAATTATTCCAAGGAGAAAATGTGGTTGTTGTACGTTTGAAGGGAAAAAATCTACGTTTTCTTAAAATATTCTTTTATATATTTATTTTTTTGTGAAATAAAAGAAAACATTATTTTAAATGCAAATGTTTTTGAAGATTATTATTTATCACATTAAATATAAACGTTTCATGTTCAACAATTTTAAGATTTAAATAGAAAAATAGAAGATGAAATTAATGCTATTAATAAATATTAAATTTTGTATGAAACATATTGTAATTTTTACCAAATTTAGAGAGTAGTTTTCTAAAATTAGTTGACTTAACTATGGTCTATGGTTATGATAATTGTTAATATAATACAATCTTGACCTTTAAACTTAAATAAGACACGTGTCGCTTATCTAGGGGTGCACTTGACGAAATGGAGGGAAGGGATAATGGAGGGGAGCCAGATCCCTTTTCGTAGCCTACCTGGACCTCTTTTTCCATGATATTGTTTATGTAACTTTTAAATAATATATGTTACTTTTATTGTTTCAATTTATGTGGCACTAATAGAATTTCAAGAGTTGACTTTTAAATTTCTAAATTGTTAATTATTGTGATTTACAATACTTATTACATCATGTTCAAATAATATAGGTTACTTTCTCATCCCAATTTATGTAATATTATTTAAATAATGTAAAAATTATTGTAAGTCATAATAGTTATCAACTTAAAAATTTAAAGGACATATAAAAATATTAAACACTTCTCGAAATTTTATTAGTGCAACATAAATTGAGATAAAGAGAGTAACATATATTATTTAAAATTTGTGTAAAAAGTACTATTAATTAAAATAATTAACACTTTAAAAAGAGAATCTTAGTAGTTTAGTTAGTTTGCTACTTGAACTGTCACCTTGTTGATGAGGGATTGATTCCCTACATTGTAATCCCCTCACGGCTTCTCTTCCCCTACCCCCAATTTAAAAATAAAAAATAAAAATAACCCCCCCCCCCCCCCCAATTTAAAAAAACATATAAAATTTTGAATTGAAACAAAGTAAGTAACATATATTATTTTAAAAGAGAAAAGACGTAAAGTCACTATTGAAGTTGTCCTGAATTTTCAAAAAGACACCTTAAATTTGCGGGTGTCCTATTACCCCTACGAAACCATCTAAATCCACAATAAAATATCATTTTGACTAATTTTAACACCACTCGTGTTGTCACGAAATATGAGCATGTGAACACTCTTGATACAGCTTCAGACCAACATAAAAACTACCATGTGGCACTCTCAATTTGACTTATTTTGAAACAAATATAAAAATTCATGTATTTATTTATTTATTTATTTTTACTTTATTAGGAATATTTTTTATTTTTTCAAATTTTTTGTCTCATCTTTCCTACCATCAATAGCTTACCCATATTTCTTGGGGCATCCATGTCTTCCTTAATTTTTTATTTTTTATTTTTCCTTTCTGGTCATTGTTTTTTTTTTAAAAACTAATGTTAGTGTGTTCATTCTTATTCTTCTTTTAAAAAAAGAAAAGAAAAGAAAAAAGAAACAAATTAGTTCAGTGATTTTTTTTCCTCCTACAAATCAAGATTGGGATTTGAGAGTAGTAAAACTATGGGAAACTCGATTTGGGAGTAAGGAGTTGGAGAAGGTTGTAATTTAAATTTCAAATTTTGACTTGGTGATATTTTGAGTATTTAAATTTTGATTATTTGACGATATTTATTTTCATAAATAAATTAATTGATGGTAGCAAGTAGGCAGAAGTGAATGTTGCCTGCTATAGGACACAAAGTGTAAAGAAGTTGGCAAAAGTCCATTGCAAGTGACACCAACGAAGAACATGAACAAAATTTTCTAAGAAGGCAAATCTTTTGTATAAATCAATAAATAATAACTAGGAGATAGGTTTAGAGGGTCCAAATGCTTCAATCCGCCACAACGGGATTGATGACTGTTGCGGCAACGGTGAAGGGAATGGAACAAAAGTTGAGGTGAAGAAGAAAGAGAAAAAGAAAAGCAAAGAAATCAAATGAAAATAATTAAAAGTTACTTTTAACACATGACAAGTGACTATTAGTGTGTGACTTAAAAATATTTTTGTATAAGTGGTATTGGGTGAAAATGGGGTATACATACTATTTTGAAGTTGTTCAATGGAGTAATAGGACACCCACAAAGTTAAGATATATTTTTAAAAATTCGAAACAACTTCATTGTGACTTTATATTTTTTCTCATTTCAAAATGACATAAAAGTATTTAAAGCATAATAATTAACAATTTCAAAATTGATAAGACATAAAAAAAATTATCAATCCCACATAAATTAACACAAAGAGAGTAACATATATTTTCAAAAATTACATAAAAATATTAAAAATTACAATAATTAATAGAAAAATCAATTGATTGTGTGTGTCATTGAAACAAAAAAATAAGATAGATCTATTGTACTAGTATATATTATAGTAATAATAAGGAAAGGGTGTTAGGTGCCCCCACATTATCTCTAAACCATTAGCAACCATGTAATAGCATAGCATCCCCAACTTCACCCTCTCATGGTGATGGCCATGGCCATGTCCACGCTCCTCTCCCTGTCCGTGTCTATCCACCCACCAAAACCTTTGCAAAAACCCAATTCAATGTGTGCACAACCTAACTCTGTTTCGAGAAGACGAGTGTTCCTCAGTGGTTCTACGTTATTCCTCTCTCAATTAATTCCAAAATCCGACGCCCAAACCAATTCGAATACTTTTCTTTCAGGTATTGCCAATACTAAGTCTTGGTTCCAATTCTATGGCGACGGCTTTTCTATTCGTGTTCCACCGGAATTTCAGGACCTCACCGAGCCTGAGGTATGCTGCTTTCCCTTTTTTGCCCCTTTTACCAGATAAGGATTTTTACACTTATCACTATGTAATATGTAGTACGTAATTAATCTAGGTTGAGGTTCATGGGTTTCGACAAATTCAATAGCTTTTTGTAGATAGTGTATTTATATTAAAAAATTATATACAAGTTAATATATATATATATATATATATATTAACTTGTGAACTCCTAATCATATTGAAATTGATTGACAGTTTAGTGATAAGAGAGAGATCATGGAAATGTTTTTCACGCTGGAGTTGAAGCTTTGAACCCCGCTCTTTTTAAAAATAAAAAAAAATAGGAAATTTAGAACTTCTTATTTCTTAATCTTGGCTCTGCCTCTCAATTCACATTGTTATCAATTCATGCCTAATATAAAACAATGATCCTTGGTTGGTTTCTATACACTCTGTTTATTATTTGTTACATATTATTTCATAATGTATTTTATTATCTTAATGAATACTACGTTTGGTTAGATTGTATAATTGTTTTTCGTCATTACATAATGCCAGACATCAATAATTTGAATGAATAACCTATCAAAAAAGTAGGGTACGAGCTAGAGCGACTATGAAAAGATAATATAAATGATAAAATATAATTATTACTCTCTTTGTTTCAATTTATGTGATACATTTTGTTTTTCGAGAGTCAAACAGTTTGAGTTTGATCGAAAATTTATTCATGGAGTCCTCAAATTTTTTAAATGAAATTATATATTTGTAAACTACTTAAAAATTACCATAAGTCACAATAATTGACAATTCAAAATATTTAAGAGATATATGAAAAAGTTATGGTCAAAGATAAACTTGTTTGAATCTCGAAATTTATAATGTGTCACATAAATTGAGACAGAGAAAGTAAATACTCCATTCGTTTCAAAAAGAATGGTCTAGTTTGACTTGACACGGAGTTTAAGAAAATAAAGAAGACTTTTAAATCTTGTGGTCCTAAATTAAAGTTACGTTAAATGTATAAAATTATCCTTTAATCTTGTGGCCTTAAACATATCACGTGGAAAGCTGAAATTAAAATGTTACAAAAAAAAAGGTTATTATTTTTTAAACAGACTAAAAAGGAAAAAATGTCATTCTTTTTTAAACAGAGGGAGTAGTACTTTAGTAAAGACAAAAATGAGAAAAAAATAATATTAATGTACAATAGAAATTTTCGCCGTTATCTAACAATGGATTTAAACGATACGATATAATAAAGTTTAAATAACAATCAAAACAAATATTGTATTTAGACTATGAAACATGTAACAACCATCCAAGCAAGGTGTAAATGACTTGATGGTGTACAGTAAAACCTTTGAAAGCATGTGATACAGGACATTCTTTTTGTTGTTAGCTTATTTGGATTATGTTTCACTTGGGTCTTCAATTATTAATTTTATTAAGCATGTAAACTTACATATAACTGGAAAAACTTGTGTGCACAGTAGAATGAAGAATTCCCAATCAATCAAAAGCTTGTAACTATATTCAATATTGGACTGATTTGTTGTTTAATGAGAAAATATGTTATGTTTAAACTCAAAAAGGTTGATTAACATGATTTTTGCAGGATTATAATGCTGGCTTATCACTATATGGAGATAAGGCTAAGCCCAAAAAATTTGCAGCGCGTTTTGCTTCTTCTGATGGGTACATATTCCAATTCAATGTTCAATTCTAGTTCCTCTTTCTTTTTCTCCTCTTAATCATTTTTTTCTCAACTTTTATGCTTGGACTAAATTATTTTTCCACATTATGGAAAAACGTAAAATATGTCTATAAACTATGTGAAATGAACAAAAATATCCTCACTTGATAGCTTGGTCCAAAAATATCTTTGTCATTAATGGTTTGATCCAAAAACATCATTATTGTTACTTAATGGATCAAAAATGTCCTTAAATTATGTAAAATGATTAAAAATATCCTCAGTTGATAGTTTGATCCAAAAATATATTTGCCGCCAATAGTTTGGTCCAAAAATGTCATTATTGTTACTTTATGGGTCAAACATAAAACAAATGTATTATTTTTTTAAAAAAACATTATTTTCCTAATGATGATTTTTTTTAATTAGAAATTGTTTCTCATACGTCAATTCGGAAAATATAAGAAATAAAAATATTTTCTATTTTATTATAAAAATTATCGTTATCAAAATGAAAATTAATGACGGATTACTATGATCTTATATATGTGACCTATATTATCAATTAAAAAGGTATATGGAGTTATTCTATTTTAATTATTAAAATGAGATTAAGAAGAAAAAAAGACTATTTCTTACTTATTTATTAGTTAAAGAGATTTTAAAAGAAAAAAATAAGAGTATGGTTTTTTAAAAGTAATATTTTTATCAGAATGCCCTCTAGCAATTATTATATGCCCTAATAATAATCATGTCATTAACTTTCATTACATATAAATATATAATTTCTTATAAAAAAAAAATTCATTTTCGAATATTTTTCGAATTGAAGTAGGAGAAACATTTCCTAATTAAAAAAAATCATCATTAAGAATAGAATGCGTTTAAAATGAGAAGAAATAATTTATTTATTTGGAAAAATACATTTTAACCCATTAAATAATACAATAATAAAAGCATTTTTTTTACTAAACTATTAACTTTAAAGGCATTTATGGACCAAATTGTCAACTAAGGACATTTTTATTCCACATATTTTGTCACTTTGAAACAGCATCTTATATTTCAGACAATTCTAAATGCATTGTATTCATGAAGCAAGAAAAATCATATTGAATATTCCTTGGATATCTTTGATATTCAAAATTTGATTATAAATATTTACTTACCTTATTATTGGAATTAATTACATACCATATTATACATAACCTAAGACTACTGTTTAAGGAGCACCTTTTGTATATTGTTAATTAATTCTATGAGAAGATTCTTAAATATTTTCACAAATAAAATATTTTGTTGCAAAAAATATAAATCAACAATTCTTGACTTGTAATGAAAATTGCATAATACAAATACATGAAATTATCAGATTGGGCTGCTCATGTTGGAGAAGAGGATGATATCATTATTTTATTTTCGATACTGATAAGTTATCAAATGCAAATTACAATTAAAGTGACAGGTTTCTTCCTCCCCTACTTATTAAAAAAGATTTATTTTTTCCTCACTCTCAAATCTGATGATTATATAATTATCATAAATATTTCATAAGATTACCTCAAATGTAATAACGTGTGCAAAAATTTGATGAATACGCTTCCAACGTAAGAAGGATTTTTTTCTTTCTGAAAATAATATAATATAGAGTTTCTGTCCGAACACTAATTCGATAAAATATTGAGAAAAAAAAATTTATCTAGAACAATAATAGAAAATTAATTGTTTAGAGAAAAATTATACTATCTTAACTGTAAAAACTTTGTAGAAAAGAGAAAAAGAAAATAATTTTTAAAATGTTTTACTATATTATTCCCTCAACAGCTGGGAGATTAAATAGTATTTATATATGCTCTAAATTAACAACGTACATAACAAAAAAATTCTGCGTAGTACAAAATAATATCTATCTAAAATGAGTTGTAATGTCTTATCTACTTGCTTTTAAATCCTTATCATAATTATATAATTTGATATAATACAAAATAATATCTATCTCAGTGTTATTTTGCCTATCAAAGAATTTTCCTTGTGATTTTAATTATTTTTTTGTTTAGTGCATTATTCATTATTATTTCCTCCTAGAAGTCTTGGTTATGAAGAAAAAAAATGCATTATCTAATGAGTGATGGAATATTATTACTCTCTTTAACGATCTTTCTTCAATTATATAATTTAATTAATACTTCTTATTATTGTTTATTTTGTGTTATACAGATCCGAAGTTTTAAGTGTCATAATTCGTCCATCTAATCAGCTGAAGATCACGTTCTTAGAGGTTTGTCTAAGGCAATTTTGATACGGAGTTTATATGACTCACTTTTTTTTTTAATTCGTCCAAAAAAAAAGAGACATATTTCTATATAATTAGAAACAATTTAAGTTTAAAATATTCATTTATCTTTAATGAAATGATATATAGTCAATATCACTCATTTTTTACTACAAGTTTCAACAGTCTACCTTTCTTGAACTCCTATTCTCTTAACGTGATATGCTTTTATTTTGTAAGAGTACATAGCAACATTGTGATTGTGCCTTATTGTATTAATAATAACTTTTAACAGGCGAAAGATATTACGGATTTAGGTTCACTTAAGGAGGCAGCAAAAATATTTGTTCCAGGTATAATTGCAAATGGCCCTTGCACATTCATTTGTTTTGCAAGATTGATCTTTAATGAATTATATTTCTTAATTACTGATTATCAGTATGACAGCTGGCTCAACATTATATTCTGTCCGCTCAATAAAAATTAAAGAAGATGAAGGTTTCAGGTATGTTCATGTTTATACTTTTTTAGGATCACTACTTTATAATGGTCTCTCATTTTGACAATATATATATATATATATATATATATTCCCCTTTAATTAACATTAAGCATTCAGTATATAGCATTAATGTAATTTTATTTTTCAGGACATACTATTTTTATGAATTTGTGAGAGATGAGCAACACGTTGCATTAGTGGCTGCTGTTAACAGTGGAAAGGTACTACTTATTTTTCAAGAATTTTCTACTATATTAAATTGTTGTACCCTATATTATGTATTCATCAATTTCCCATCTTAGATGGTTATGTTGTATAATAATTTGAAGTCTCCACTAGTATTGTTTTACTGGAAATTTGCTTTTGCAGGCCGTCATTGCTGGCGCCACGGCCCCCGAAAGCAAATGGGCCGAGGATGGTTTGAAGCTCCGATCTGCTGCAGTATCAATGACAATTCTATAAGCAGTATATAATATTGAGGTTCAGAGGTAATTCATATATTATCTCAGACAAGGTCCATCATCCATCCTTTTGGATACAATATTCAAAAAATTAGCAATGTTTCTGCTATTTTGGAAAGTTATTATAACCTCAACTAAAGCAAAACCAACACTCTGCACTATGGTTAAGCCATAATGAAATTGATGCGTTTTAAATTCTTTTTTTATGGTTGAGATAGGCATGGGGAGGCTCCGACATTCATTAATGTCTTTTATTTTGTTATTTTATTTTTGGATTTTTACTCTCTGTATCACTTGGCTCAAACTTATCATCAAAACGAGCACATTTTCATATCTAATCCATTTTATATATACTTTGAAATGCTTATGAGAAAGCAATAATTTTTTAATTTGTAATTATGATTATTTTATTGATGTTTTGAAGCTGGTTCAGTAGGGATGGCAATTGGGTGGGGTGGGACAGGGAAAAGGCTTAACACGGTATTGAAGGGCAAATGCTTAAATAGGGCAAAACGGGGCGGGTCAAAGCTAAAATTTTAAAAATTTAAACAGGGCAGGGATAGGGGGCTACCTTGTCACTTTAACTGTTTTATATATATGTGTGTGTGTTTCTCATTTGTTGAGTTGTTATAAACTTTATAAAAAAAAAAACGGTCAGTAGGTTTCATATATATATATATCTATATATATATATAATATACTAGATGGGCATTGGCCCGTGCCCAACATTTTGTGTTCACAAGTGATATGGATCCTTAGTTGTTTTGCATAGTCACTTGGTGCTGCAAAATGAGAGTACAAAAGAAACTAAAAGAAAGAAAAATAGCATATGCATAAGCATAAAATTGAATGCTGCAACGATCTTATCCAATAACGTAGCTCCAATCTAATCAAAGTACGGGCAATCCTCAAGATCACAAATTTTATCAAATAGCTTTCAATATCACAGAGTTGTAGTTACATAAACACGTTTAACGTACAATCAAGTTAGTATATCTATAAGCAAACTTGAGTAATGTTTTCCTCGTACATAAGGTTGTGCTAGTTTTTGGCAATGACAATGTCTGCTAAGGAATAAACATGACCAACTTGAATAGTTGTACCGACCATTTCTAGCACTCTTCTCTTTATGAGAAGATTTGAAGAAGTGAATGTTATAAAAGATGTTTGGAGGACAATTGAGGAATAGAATAGAACAAAAGGTTCTTTCAAAAGGTCCTAAATTGAAAAGATCCAAAGATTAAATTTTTGTCGGTATTTCCACTCTTATAACCAATCCAATGGATGGAAAGAAAGTTGTTTTCGCGACTTCACTTGCACATACCAAACCTTTCCCATAGAGTGACAATTGTGTTTAATTTCATGTACTCCTCCATAACTGTTTATCTGAAAATAGTACACCGAAAAGAATTCTCAAAACAAATAAAAAGAAGCATGCCCAATGGGAGAAGAGCCTTAATATAATATTAAAATAGTGCATTAAATTTGAAAGTTGTACCTGCAAGCAAAATGACACCAGAACACATGCAGTCTCATTCAATCCATATTCTAAGCAACATCTATAAAAAAAAGGAATTAGAGATACTAAATAAGCAACATAAACACAATTCATATTAAAAATAAGAGATACTAAATAAGCATCACAAACATAATTCTTTTGGTTATTCTAATCCTTCCGAGGAAGTAAGCAATACATTGCTCCTCAAATGGCTCTTGCTTTTCACTACCTCAAGAAAATATCAACCAACAGAAAGAAGTCCTGCCAGGGATTCTTCACAACCAAAAGAGCTGAAATAAAACAGAGTAGATAAACCACACCCCAAAAGGAAAAAATAGGAAAATGTGGATGTATTCTTGGCTGCTGGATGAGCAAACCACGTTCGCATCTTTGAACCGAACTTTTGAATATTTAAGATTCCAATACAGGAAACAAACTAAATCAAAGATTTACCTGTCAACCATCTTGCCACTCTGATGATTCAATTCATGCAGTGTAATTCTGCTTTGTGTTCTTTCAAAGAACTGAAACCCAAGTTGTCTTGCTGCAATGACAAAGGCAACTTCATCTGGTGACTCTACTTCATAGGAGATCTCACCTATTTTTTTGTTCACATCAGGATAACAGTATGACAAATCGCCAGCACTCTAAAAAATTTTGTAATATGTCTCGATGAGACTCATGAACCCATTGACCATTCATTATATGCTCATCTTTGAAGTTGAATCCTTTAATAGATTTCTTCGAGTTAACAGTAGGGTCACTTGATTCCTACACGTCATTGGAAGTATCGCCTACTTCATGTGATCCATCTCTTTTTTTCTTTGCCAGGGCCCTCTCTACTTCTGTCACAGCACTTCCATATGCAACACCTGCTATTGAACATTTGACAAACTCCATGGAGTTGCATGTTAAGGTGTCTGTTTTGACTGAGAGTATTGTGTCAACCAACCCAAGTTCCTCATTCAGATGAGATGTTCTTGCATGAGCTGGCTTATCTGTTTCCTCATAGTACATCTCCCTATCTTGATTGATGAATATGCTCTGTAAAACCTTCACAATTTCAATAAACACATATAGCGAAATAGGAATCAAGTAACCATACAACATAAGGGCTGTCAAGAAATGAAAAAATGCAGCCAGTGAAGCTCTTTTAGGATCATAAAACACATTTGTCTTGTCTGATTGAAGATACCACCTCCTTAGTTTCCCACCAGAAATGTCATTTTTAGTTTCAATCCCAAAAAAGACGGATCCAATAAAAGTTATTGTAATCAAGGTACCAAAAAGGACATTTTATCCATCTTTTTCTCAATTTCACTCTTCTTAGAAGGAGGATCTGTAGAATTTTGCATGACTTTTGTGTCATGACCAATAAAAATAACCACACCATAAAGTATTGCATAGCTTGGAACCTTGCAGAAGTATTTGCTGCACTGAAAGAGGGTTCTGCTGATTATCATAATACAGAGGTCCAATGAAAATATAAAGATTTCATTTGGATCTTCACACTTAACAACAACTTTAAAAGTTTGAGAAGAACCATCGTCTTACAAGGAGGATGTGATATTTAATGCATGCTTCACCTTAAGGTTAGTCTATCCATCAAGATTGAAGATTTCAACATAACATATTCCATCCCCGTAGCTAGATGAAAGCAAAAGCAAATCAGTGGGGAAATATTGATCCTTGTACACCGTAATAAGATCACCAACTCATTAACGGTTCCATCTAGTCTCTTGAAATGTATGATTTTCAGTGTATACATTTACTTTCCGGTTATTGGCCTCAATATCCTGAAAAAGATTGCATAAAAAGAACTAAAATTTTACAAAGAAGGACCAACGAATATATTCCTGAACATGCTTACAATTCACTAGAAGCATGCCAAGTTGCCAATATTTTTTTGTCAAACTGCCAGAACCAAAGGCATGCCAACATAGACTAAGAGCAAACTATTGACCAAAAAGTAAGAGCACAACCTTGCAATTACACAACTAAAGACATCAGAAAATCCTAGCGATGTTTCTTCGACATGAAATTCAGACCACTCACATTATAGTACATCTCATTTTACACTTGAGATACATGCATTTTTCGTCCATAACTAAGTGAATGGCATGTGTGATTCTCTTGGTTATTGCTTTAAAGTTACATGTAGTATATATTTTTTTCTTTCTAAATTTTGTTGTACATTTATGGTGTCAAACAAACAGATATATATATGAATTTTCTTGCATCTTTTTGGTGGAACTAATGCATTATGAACTTGAAGCTAATACAAGCTCTAATGATGGAAAAATTTGCCAAATAATATATCCTTTGGTCCTTGGTTTGATGATAAATTTGGCATATTGTAACATATTAAAAATCAATTTGTTGGGGTGTGCATCGCACGAGCATCACCCTAGAATCTACTTTCTCACAAAGTCCTACCTTAATTATTCCAAATACTTTCAAGATTATAAGTTCATGAAAAACATGTTCCACACAGAGTATGTTACCCTGATAAATAACATGAATCAAGATCTAATGGTATGATACTGCATGTCAATAAGCAAACAAAAACCTTTAAAATTATGAGAAATTGAACTCCAAATGACACCTAAAAATTAAAATACCAAGTGAATTCCAATGACAGCATGAAGATAGGAAATCAATATTCTCTAGAACCAATTTAGGATGCTATTTGTAATACTATGTGATGTGTTCGTTCACCAAAAGAAGACAATTATTTCATAAAAACTCAAGAAAAATATGAGCAAATTAGAAAAAAGAGGCTCAAATTGGAGTGCTTACCGGTAAATAGCAAAACACTCGCATGAAGTAACTTTTAATAGCTATTTCATATTCCCGAGTTTCCTGACAAATATCAAATCCAAGAAACATGAAACGATAAGAACTAAGAAGCCATAAAAATGACATGCAAACAACCAATATAAACTTTTTCAAATCAAAGACTCCCTTTAAGGTAGTATCGGTTCCAATCGTCTTAAAATATAAAAGACCCATAAATTTTTCAGAAAAAATGATGAGAAAGACGGGTAGCCCTCTGAGTAACATTGATAAAGGACCAAATTGAAGCTTACCGCCATTGTTGAAGAGGGATTTGTGATTTGAGGTTGTAAGCTTTTGATTAGTAAAAAGGATGAGGTTAGAAGCAAAACTTGGAAATATGGACACGATCATCACACGTGTTTAGAGTAGAGGAGTATAGATGAAAATTGTTTAATAAAATGGGCTAATACATGAAAGGGTAAATCACATAAATATGCAATATTACAAAAATATTTACCATCTATAGCAATATAATTTTTCTAACTAAATATAACATTTTTTTAGAATTAAAAAATAGTATTTTTTATCTTCATTCGCCTCTTTCTCTGCCCTTTTTCTCTTCCTCTTCTTTTTTTATTTTTCTTCTTCTTTGTCGTCTCTTTCTGTGTCATTCTTTCTCTTCCTCCTCTTTTTTTTAATTCTTTTTTTTTTAATTTTCATTTAAATAACTGTTTTTGAATCAGTTTTTGCCCATATTTCACTATTTTTATCCAAAAACATGACGAGAAGAGGAATAGAAAAATAAAAAAATTGTACAATATCATGTTCTCAAATAGAAATTTCAAATCTTTAAAATTATAAAAACAAGAGTTCACCATTGTTGGTCATTATAAAGGTTCATGTTGAATTCATTATTTGAATTTTACGAATTTGTGTTTAGTTTTTTTTTTTTTTTTGATGACTAGGGAAATCCCCAGCCGCTACCCTTTGGGTAAAACTCCCGCTCATATGCAATAGCTCGCAAACCACAGAGGAGAGGTAACTCACACTAGGCAACCTGGTTTGATGAGCTCGACCCAGAAGGCAAACCCCTTGCTTTCGCTGGCAAGGGGTTTTGAAGTTGAGACCTTAGCTTGGATAGGTCGTTCCTACAAATAGTTGAAAATGTCGTTTGGAGTTTATATTCCAATTTTAAGAGGGTTTGGTTAAGTTTATAATTGATTTTAGGAGAAATATTAGATTAAAACTCGAAAAAGGTGAAGTTTATGAAACGGTATTGCGATTGTATTAAAGTTGTATTAGATATATTTCATAATTGTATTAAAATTGTATTAAAATCACGAACAATACATTTATAATACATATTACAAACTTCACTCCTTTTTAGTGATATCAACCAAAATAATTTAAATAACACACTTGTAATACATTTATAACATATGCACAATACATTTGTAATACATATTGCAAACATCACTCATGTTCTTAGTGATACAAACTAAAATAATTTATAACACACATATAATACATGTTTTATTCATGAATAATACAAATCTAATTCAGTCTATAGATTACTGTCTTGTCTTTTCTTAGTTACGTTTTTCATTTATTGTTAATTTTCTCTTCTAATTCAATTTTAATATTGTATAATTCATTTTTAATGCAAATTTAATTCATTTTGTAGTTTATTATTTGTTACTGTTAGATTATTTGTTTAATTTATTATTGATATAAATTTAATTTACTTTATAGATCATTGTACGGTGTTTCATTAGTTACATTTTTTATCCATGCTTAATTCAACTTTAATATTTGTGTATGTTTTCATACAAGCTAATTTATTTTGCAGCTTATTGGTTGATTTATTATGATTGAATTACTTCTTTAATTCATTAGTGAAACAAGTTTTATTCAGTTTACAAATCATATAATGCTCTTTCGTTTGCTACATTTTGCATTTATGTTTATTTCGCTTCTAATTCAACTTTAATATGTGTGTAATACATTTTTTATTCAAGTTTAATTCATTTGTGATTTATTATGTTTCTTCATTTGTTACAATATGATTACTTGTCTAATTAATTATTGATACAAGTTTTATTCAGTCTACGAATCGTTGACTTCTCTTTCGTTTGCGATTAACTTTGATAGGTTGTTCCTACAAATAGTTGAAAATATCGTTTGGAGTTTATATCTGAATTTTAAGAGGGTTTGGTCAAGTTTAGAATTGACTTTAGGAAAAATATTGGATTGAAGCTCAAAAATGATGAAATTTACGGAACTATATCGCATTTGTATTAAAGTTGTATTAGAGATGTTTTGTAATTGTATTAAAATCATGAACAATACATCCTACATTTATTATACATATTGCAGACTTCACTCCCTTTTTAATGATATCAGCTAAAATAATTTAGGTAACACACTTATAATATATTTATAATACATACACAATACATTTTTAATACATATTGCAAACATCGATCACTCACATTCTTAGTGATACAAACCAAAAGTAATTTATAAGACACATATAATACATGTTTTATTCATGAATAATACATTTATAATATGTATTGCACACTTTACTCATTTTTTACGGATACCAACAAGAATAATTTAGGTAACACACTAATAATACATTTATAAGATATGCACAATACATTTTTAATATATATTGCAACCATCGCTCATTTTCTTAGTGATAAAAGCAAAGATAATTTATAAGATACATATGATATAAGTTTTATTCATGAATAATATGAGTTTAATCTAGTTTATAGATCGTTGTCTTGTCTTTTGTTAGTTACGTTTTTCATTCATTCTTAATTCTCTCTTTTAATTCAACTTTAATATTGTGTAATACAATTTTAAA
Source organism: Solanum commersonii (assembly GCA_029007595.1). NCBI lineage: Eukaryota > Viridiplantae > Streptophyta > Magnoliopsida > Solanales > Solanaceae > Solanum > Solanum commersonii. The sequence goes on from JAJTWQ010000054.1 coordinate 255,679, forward strand.
GCAATTTAATTTATTTTACAATTTTTTGATTTATTTGTTACTATTGAATTACTTGTTTAATTCGTTATTAATACAACTTTAATTTACTCTATAGATCATTGTGTGTAATATATTTTTAATTCAACTTTAATATGTGTGTAATACATTTTTAATTCAAGTTTAATTCATTTTGCAATTTGTTATGTCACTTCATTTGTTATGATTACATTATTTATTTAATTAATTAATTATTTATACAAATTTTATTCATTCTACGAATCATTCACTACTCTATGAAGAAAGTAGAGAGAGAAACAAAAGGAAAAAAAGAGCAACAGAAAGATAGAGAAAAAGCAGCAAAAAGAAAAAAACAACAAAAAGAAAGTAAGAGAGAAAGAGCAACAAAAAGAAATGAGCGAGCAAGAGAGAAAAATTAAAAAACTGATAGAGAAAAAAAGAGAAAGAGGCGAGAGAGAGAGAGAGAGAGAAAAATCTAATAAAATATATAGTATTAATTTATATTGCTATAAATGATAATAATTAAAGAGTATATCTAAAATAAGTAATTATTTTTTAAAAAGGATCCATTCAAGTAATTAATTCTACATGAAATCCAACTCAATGAAATGGGTCCACTACATAGTACAACTTATATTGTATCAGGTACAATTAGTTATTGTTGTGTTAGTCCTTTCTTGTTGGCTTATAAATAAAAAATAAAAAAATTAAAAAAAGGTTAATTAATAAAATAATATGTGTGCGTTTCTCATTTGTACTCTATAAAAAAAATAAAGTTGATCAGTAGGTTTCATGATTTTAGTTTTAATTTTAAAGTATTATATTAATATTTACTAGGCAAATTAATTCTCCAAAATTTAAACGTGACGGGTATTATGAAATGGAAAAAATATCTGAGATATTAGGGACAGTAGCATAGTCATATGTAGCGAAGGGTGGTCAGTCAAACTTCATTCGTCGAAAAATATATATTTATATAGAAAATTATACGAAATATATAAGTCAATTTTTTTTTTATATACATATATATCAAATTTTGAATATCTGTGATGAAATTTCTAATTTCAACACTAATTGGGACCCATATGTCTATAGATAGTTTTCACTTTTTTAGCCAAATTGTACAAGGGTTTTAGGAGTAACCCTTGTCCGTTTTACAATTGAAGAGAAGGATAAAATATATAAAAAAATCGTGTTTTGAGATTCTGCCTTGCTGACCTTGCTATAGTGACTGGCATAGCATCATAGCGAGGATATTCCTGCTATGGCATAATGACATAAGCCCAAATCAATTTTCAAATTCTGAAATTTTTGTCGTGTCACCCCAATTTTAAATTGACAATGTATTTTAAAAAGATTTAGGACTCCGCAAGAGGTGACTTTTGAATAATGATGGACCAAGTCATTACAATAGATAACAATTTACTCATCATTCATTCCTGAATGATTACAGGGTTGGAGGAAATACAGGGCAACCATGAATGATCGTTGCCTAGAATTCGGACAAGGTCGTGAAAGAATTTAAACTCTATCCGAACCCCACAACACTACAACGTCCTATGTACCCAAGTATAACGGGTTAGGAAATTTAGACTAACGTAGCCACAAAAGTTCCCCCTTGATGAATAACATTTCAAGCACACCGAATCCAATTCTAAGTGTAAACGATCATTAAGCAATATATAACCCAACAAATGAGTTGGAGTCGAATCTCACAGGGAGCGGTACGTGTTCAAATTCAATTAAGAAGTACGAATGTGATCTAACTAGATATATGAATAGAAATTATCGGAAAAGACATGAAACAAGTCAAAAGGGGTGACATCAAATGTCAGATGGGGGGTTTTGATTTGCAATTATCAACTACAACGCAGTCACAAACAAGTTGAAATAATAATAAGGAGAGGAATCCTGATGATGTGATCGATTATAGGCAAATTTCGATATATGGGTAATTGAAACTACTAGTAAATAGCTAAATATCAATGGGTAGGCTAGACTATAATTGAAATAGCTTTCTCTCGAACAACTATTCCGCTTCAAGTGATTTCTCTCGAACATCAACAAGCATAGCAATTAAGAACAACCCATAACCTTAATACATCTTCTCTTGAGCAAGATGGGTAGGATTGGATTTAGGATTCACTCTCTCGAGCTGAACCCAAATCAACCCAATACCTACAAACCATTAATCAAAAGCTTTAGTTCAAAAACCTCTCTTGCGAGCAAGCTAAGAACACAAAATTAGAACTGCATTTGCAACTACAATTCATAAATTAAACCTTAGCTAATGATTAGACCCACTTCAATATAACATTTAAACTAGTAATTAGCAATACCCATACACCAATTCAACCCATAATCGCATGATCACACCTCAAGAATTGGGGTTTTAGCCAAACATCATAAAAGGATAAAAATGGTTACCAAATCGATTAGCCATCAACTGGGTAAGAGTAATTTAATCTTTACAATGCTTCAATTTGCAGAAAATTCGATACCCACTTGCAAAATCTCCAAATTGAGTCTCAAAAAGTCTTCAAGTCTACTAAGAAACTATCAAAAACTCAAGAGAAAATTGTTCTAGACTACAAAATTCATACTAAGTTTTATGTTTAAAATCTAATTTATAGTCGCCAAAAATAAGCCACAAAGGGCCATTGGGTGAGGTAAGTCGGCCTCGCTGAGTGGTTCAGCGAGCCTCCCTTTGCTCCTTCTATCGCCTTTTTGCATTGTCTCTCAGCATCCTCAAGTCCTTTAATTTTGGCCGATCACTTCTGGCATCGCAGAACTGCTCGGTGATTCGCCGATTGCCTTTTTTCTGTTGCCGACTTGGTTTCTTCCCTCAGGGTTGGCATACTGGAACTTTAGGCGATTAAAGTAGCCACTCGGTGACATGCCAAGTGCTTTAGAGAGCCTCAGGCTCACCATTCTTCACTTCTTCTGTTTGTTTTGTTCCTTTTTTGCCTGTTAGTATCCTTGCTTTGCTCCTCAATTCATATAGCTGAAAATCAAGGCTTTAACATCAGCTTATGGCACAAATTAAGCATTTGAGGACACTAAATCTATATAAACAAAGCCCCAAATGAGTCCAAATCTCAGACTCATCAATACCTCCAACTTAAACTTTTGCTTGTCCTCGAGTAAAACTCAAGATCAACAGTTCAAAAAGTGTTGCATAAGACTCAACATGAACGCACACAACAAGGTTCAATTTACTAATGCAATGATCAATTTTGCACTCAAAGATTCAACTTGTGACTCACCATTATCAAAGTTACTCAAGATCACAATACTTGCTTTAAATGCAAGTTCAAGCTCAACAAAGGTGCTCAAATGCCCTCACAACAAAGATGATTCCATAGTCACACACAATTTCTCAACAATTTAAGGTTTTGGAATCACATACAACTCTCACGCTCACAAAGATGAACACATGCATGACTTCACTCATAGGCGGCTTCTATAGAAATATTGTAGCAGCACATTATCTAGAAGTCCATCAGTTGGGCACTTAAGCACCAGCTTCTTAAATCTCAGCCATGTCTCATGAATTGGTTCACTTTCCAAGTGTTTGAAACCTTGGATGCCATCCCTTAGAGTCATCATCTTCGATGGGGGAAAGAATCTCACTTGAAATGTTGTGGTCAGCTCATCCCATGAGGTGATGGAGTCCCTTGATAACTCAGCCAACCATTTAGTAGTTTCACCCATCAAAGAGAATGGAAACAACCTGAGACGAACCAATTCTTGCGATATGTTCTTAAATGAGAACGACCCACAAACATCCACGAAGTTCCTGATATGCTCATTGGGATTCTCATAAGCCAGCCCCCCAAACAATCCTTTCAATTGTAGGAGCTGAAGCATTGCGCTTGTGATGTGAAAAATAACATTTTCTTCGGCCGAAGGTAAACGAATGGCACCAACACCATCCACTTGATTTGGGTCATTGACATCATTGAGGTTCCCAATGTCATCTTGGTGGCCCACTTGGCTACCATTACTTCCGTTAATGCTCATCTCCTCCTTGTTCAACACAAGCAACACAAAACCAAAAACTAAAATAAGTAGATTCAACTATAACTACAAAGATCACAATTCACTTCAATAAAAGAATTTAAAACAACACCGCTCCCCGACAGCGGCGCCATTTTGATGAATAACGTTTCAAGCACACCTAATCAAATTTTAGGTGTAAACGTTCGTTAAGCAATATATAAACCAACAAATGAGTTGGGGTCAAATCCCACAGGGAGCGGTACGTGTTCGAATTCAATTAAGAAGTACGAATGTGATCTAACTAAATATAGGAATAGAAATTATCGGAAGAGACATGAAACAAGTCAAATGGGGTTTTTGGTTTGCAATTATCAACTACAACGCAGTCACAAATAATTTGAAATAACAATAAGGGGAGGAATTCTCGGGATGTGATTGATTATAGGAAAATTTCGATATATGGGTAATTGAAACTACTAGTAAATAGCTAAATATCAGTGGGTAGGCTAGACTATAATTGAAATAGCTTTCTCTCAAACAACTATTCCGCTTCAAGTGGTTTCTCTCGAACATCAACAAGCATAACAATTAAGAACAACCCATAACCTTAATACATCTTCTCTCTCGAGCAAGATGGGTAGGATTGGGTTTAGGATTCACTCTCTCGAGCTGAACCCAAATCAACCTAATACCTACAAACCATTAATCAAAAGCTTTGGTTCAGAAACCTCTCTCTCGAGCAAGCTAAGAACACAAAATTAGAACTGCATTTGCAATTACAATTCATAAATTAAACCTCAGCTAATGATTAAATCCACTTCAATATAGCATTTAAACTAGTAATTATCAATACCCATAAACTAATTCAACCCATAATCGCATGATCACACCCCAAGAATTGGGGGTTTAGCCAAACATCATAAAAGGGTAAAAACGATTATCAAATCGATTAGCCATCAACTGGGTAAGAGTAATTTAATCTTTACAATGCTTCAATTTGCAGAAAATCCGAAATCCACTTGCAAAATCTCCAAATTGAGTCTCAAAAAGTCTTCAAGTCTACTAAGAAACTATCAAAAACTCCAGAGAAAACTGTTCTAGACTACAAAATTCATACTAAGTTTTATGTTTAAAATCAAATTTATAGTCGCCAAAAATAAGCCACAAAGGGCCACTGGGTGAGGTTAGTCAGGCTCGCCGAGTGGTTCAGTGAACCGCCCTCTGCTCCCTCTATCGCCTTTTTGCGTTGGCTCTCAGCATCCTCAAGTCCTGTAATTTTTGGAGATCACTCCTGGCATCACAGAACTGCTCGATGATTCACCGACTGCCCTTTTTTTGTCGCCGACTTGGTTTATTCCCTCAGGGCTGGCATACTAGAACTTTAGGTGATTAAAGTAGTCACTCAGCGACACGCCAAGTGCTCTTGGCGATCCTCAGGCTTGCCTTTCTTCACTTCTTCAGTTTGTTTTGTTCCTTTTTTGCTTGTTAGTGTCCTTGCTTTGCTCCTCAATTCATATACCTGAAAATCTTTAACATCAATTTATGGTACAAATTGAGCATTTAAGGACACTAAATCTATATAAACAAAGCCCCAAATAAGTCCATATCTCGGAATCGCATCACCCCTCCCACCTACCTTTACCTCGTTATAGCGGGGATAATGCCATTGTAGAGGTTGTCCAACCGCTATAGCGGCTCAACGTGATTCAAAAAAGGAATAAGAGGGAGAAAAATGGGTTATTCTACCATTTTCTCTCCTTTACTTTATCAAATTGACCTTTTCTCTCTCGATTACTCCTTCCCAAACGTCGATACTAAGGTAATAATCATTTTCCCTACTATTTTTACTTCATTTTACGCATAAAGATTACTGCATGCTAGAATTTGTTGAATTGAGTAGAAATTCAGAATCTTGAATTGAAATCTATATATATAATAATGCTGAATATAAACAATATGATGTGGCACCTCTCTATGACCAGCATTTCTATTTATCTTTTATCTCCTTTTTTTGACATTTTATTTTTGTTTTCTAATTTTCATTTGTAATTTCAAAAAAAAACTGAAAAATATTTTAATGCCTTACATCATGCTCCTTTAAAACTTTCATCATACTAATACACATGTAAGTAAATAGAAGATGAAAAGATCAAAACCTTTTCATTTTTCATACTGTTTATAATTATTTAGCCTAAAAATAAAAAGTTTTGAGTATTGTAATCAACAATAGTGGAATCCTTCACCTTCTCTCTTCTTCTAATGATGATGATGAATATATGGATATCAAATTTTGATATTGAGATGTCCAGCGAATTTCTAGCCCTTGTGATTTTTTCAAGAAAAGGGAAGGATAGAGCATCTCATGATACTTCTAAAGATATTGGTGATGATGAATATACGGATATCAAATTTCTTCATTGAGATGTCCAGCGAAATTTTAGGCCTTGTGATTGTTTCAAGAAAAAAGAAAGGATATCTCATGAACCTTCTAAAGATATTGGTGTAAACAGAAAGATTATGTAACAAAAAATTCTCTTCAAAGTAGAAGTCTTTTTGAAAGAATGTTGATTCCATCTATATTGAGAGAAAAAAATTTCATATTGATTGAGAAATTTATAGGAAGAGTGATTAGTATTTCAAAGGGTAAGAAGATTTGTTTAGAGAAAAATCAATCTATTTAGGAAATTCGTATTAAATTATGAGGAGAATAAGTATTTTACTAACTCCTTTCTTCTTTTATTCTATCTTAATTTCTTTTTATATATCTTTAATTAAAAATTATTTTATTTTTTGTTATTTATCTTTACTTAAAATTTACTAACGACATTATTTCTTCTTCTTTATTCTACTATTTTTTTCTTCTTTTATTTTGTTTTTTTTTATGTCTTTAATTAAAGGTTTTTTTTCTTATTTATTTTTAATTAACGTTTTTATGTATATTTTTTAATTTCTAATGCCTGAAATTCTATTTATTTTTTGGTGTTTTGTTTTTGCACTTTGTCCAAATTTTCTTAAAAAGATGATCATATTTAATCTCTTTCATCATTAATTTTATTAATCTCTTTTACTTTCTTCCTTTAATCTTATAATTAATGTTATTTATATAATTTCCTAAAATCAATTCTTTTCCTTTTATTTATTTCAAGAAATTAGTTATTATAACTTTATAAGAATTGCATATATCTTTTTACAGAATTTGATTCCTTATTTATTTAGATATTTATATGTGATAGTAAATCTAAAATAGAAACTGTGATGTGATATTTTTAGTCCAATATTGATATTTATTTATTTTTATTAATGTTAAACAATTTTTATTTAAATAATTGCTCAAAATTAAAATTACTCTTCCCAAAAAAATTATGCCTCTAATTTTATTTTATTTTTGGAGTTTTTTCTAATTTTAAAAAACTGAAACTTTTATAAAATATCAAAGATGACCACATTTAATTCTTATCATCATCAATGCTATTAATTTCCTTTACTTCCTTCCATTAATTTCATTATTAATGTTGTTTATATTATTTCCTTAAATTACTTATTTTCCTTTCTTTGTTATTTTTCTTTTACTTTATTTGTTCCTAGAATCTAATTATTATAACTACATAAGAATTGCAATGTTTTTTTAACGAATTTGATTTTGACAATTTTCTTATAAATTTTAGATCATTTCTTAGTCCAACATTGATAATTATATGTTTTATAAGAAAAAAATCTCATATTTATTTATTTTTATTAATTTTTAAATATCTTTTCTAACATTTTTATTAAAATAATTGCTCAAAATTAAGATTACTCTTCTCAAAAAAATTGTGCCTCGAATTTTTTTTAGCGTTTTTTCTAATTTTAAAAAACTTAAAATCTTATAAATATGAAAGATTACCATATTTAATTCTTATCATCATCAATGCTATTGATTTATTTTACTTCCTTCCCTTAATATCATTATTAATGTTGTTTATATTATTTCCTTAAATTACTTATTTTCCCTTTTTGTACTTTTTCGTTTATTTTATTTTTTATTTCTAAAAATTAATTATTATAACTATATAAGAATTAAAAAAAAATTCACAGAATTTGATTTTGCTTTTTTCCTTATAATTTTTAGATCATTCCTTAGTCCAACATAGATATTTATATGTTTTTATCAAAAACAATTTCTCTTATATGTTTCTTAAATTATTTGTATAAAAAATAAAATCACTCTATCATTTAAAAAATAATAATAAGTGTTTTCATTCATTGCTCAATTTTTATATGTATAAATAGGAAAGCAACCGTTATGTTTTCCATAATAAAGCTATATTCTATGTTGTCACATTTTTTGTTAATATTTTTTTATTTTCGATCGTCTCATTCTGCTATCACTAACTCTATTTATTTTTTAATTTTGACTTTGAATTGTATGTAATGGTGATTTTTCATAGGTTACAAAGTTTTTAAAATAAGCTTCAATAAGCAATTGATGTGATATCAAATAAGGAAAAGGGAAGAACATAACGAGTAAAGAAGATGCAAAATATCATTCTTACAAAATTCTTTATTTCAGATGTTATATTAAATATGTAAAGTCGATTCACAATTTCGACGTTCTTAAAATAACTTTTTCATATTTTAAGTAGGTGTTCGGACATAGATTTCAATTGTTTTTTGTTATTTGGTATTTAGAAAAATTGAGATGTGTTTTGTTATACTTACTGCAAAAAATATTTGAAATAATATTGATATTTGAATGTAGTTAAATACAACTTCAAAAGTGATAAGTGGGATGAAAAACACAATTCCAAATTTGAAATAAAACTTCAACTAGGATTTAAATTTTTCATGATCATATGTTGGTTCTCAAATAAAATAAAGAATTATTCCAAAAAATAAGCATAATTTTTATGATTCAATAGAATAATGTACTTAATGCATCATTCATTCATCTCTCTAAATATATAAGTTTGGCGAAAGAAAAATCATTTTATAACAACTTTATTTATTTTTATCATATAGAAGTTTAGAGTTATCGTGTTCAACTATATATTTTATCTTAACATTAAACTTTTTAAAATTAACTATATGTTAAGGACTTGAAATTTACATTGTATCTTAGTTTAGTTTGTTTTGTTCTTGAAAGTTAATTAGAACAAAAAATAGTTTAATTTGATACTTGTCATGTATAAGAATAATTGCACTATTTAATTAAACTTATCACTTGAAATAAATTAATTTTAATCACATTGAACTATAGAATGTAGCAACCCTCTCGGAAGGATGCTACTACTTAACAAGAAAGCTAATATAATACTTGCACATTTAAAAGGAATTAATCTAAGATATATATATTATAATTCAATAGAGGAATTTAGCCCCAAAATAACAAGTGAAAGGTATAAAGGCTTGTAATTTAGAAATTTAGTTGATCTCAAATTTAAACAAGACAAGAATCCCAATTTATGGCGGAAGAATCTTTTGAAATAATTTTAAAATATTCGCTAAGAGATTTTCATGTATTATCTATACTACTATTAGACACGTTATAAATCATTACCAACTTCGGGGTACTGAAGTTTGATTGGTTCATGCTTTATACAAACCTTCAAAATAAATTGCAAATTTAATACATTACAAGGCTTGGATTTACACACCCCAAAACATTAAAACATGTAGTCATACTTATTTTACAATCCATGGTGACATGATCAAATTAGCCTTCAAAATTTCATGTAAATATACGACATATAGATCATGTACAAGTCCCAAGATTTATGCAAACTATAGATACCTATATGCAAATATGATCTTCCATAAATCTCTCAAAAACTCCATCTCCAATGGCCAGCTTCAAGTATCCCTCGAACGCTCCCTACGATAGAAATAACTATCGCTAAGCATAAAGCTTAGTGGTGTAAAAATTATATGCATGGAGCCGCTAGATTCACTAAGTTACCTTTCAAAAGTCATGGGCAGCACAATTGAAACATAATAAATAAATCAAGTAAACAATATATCAAGTTCTATATTTAAAGATCTAAGTGTCAAGAACGCTCATAACACCATTTCCTAAGAGATCCAATACCAAGACTCACCCAATATATACATCATACCTCACACCCAACATAATCAAGTATCAAGAAGGACCGAAGCCCTATATCAAGAAGGGTCAAAGCCCAATAATCAAGAGAGTCAAGAACCATATTAAAAATGGCTTCCTAGTTCATACTTAAAATGGACAACTTCCATACTTAAGACGAACCAAAAATCCAGAGTCTAGATGGCAAATGATCCGAATCAATAGGCATGCCAATAGTGACAAAGTCAAATCCACAATAAGGACAAACTCCCAACAAAACTGCCAGGTGATCAAGCAATCCGTACAAATGGGCGAGTTACACAAGTGTCTTGAAAGTCACAGAGAATACCAATACGACAATACAACGTGACAAGAAATAACCAAGGTATCGTGATAACCCTTCAAATATACAAGTAGATAACAAGAGTACAAGTTTATACACAAACCTTAGGCTTTAGCATAGAAATAGTCCAACAAAACTTCAAGAGTTCAAACTGTAGACCGACAAACGTATCAAGGTCCTCAACTTGTACACGAGTATATATAACCTTAAAAATACAATTAAATAACTTCTATTAGCTCAATAATGTTCACGTAAAACAGGATCATCATCACAAGTAAGCCTAGCATGTACAAATACAACTATGCTACCAAAATAGTGAATTTGTCCAGCCTGGTACCTCAAGTCGCAACTTAGTTTTGAAGAGGAAAACGGAAAAACTGGACTTTATATCCTTCATGAAAGATGTTGTTATATCTCTTAAGGTTGCGAATAATCAAGAATCATCACAAAATACGTTTTGTACAAAAATATATAATCAAAACACTAAAAGTTGAACATACAAGATTTCTAAATCAGAAATCTGGACATAACTTATCCTATGTTGCGTCCCATATTTCGAATCGATAACAACAAGATTAGATTTTTACATAAACACAAGAGTTGTAGGTATATGTATTATCTTTCCAAATCATATTTACTCACCGAAAAAAAGGTTCTATAGAACGAGATATTCTAAATTCACTAAACATTACTTAGCTCAAAAACAGATATCGATTACTCACCTTTGGTAGGATGTGTCTCGACTTCCAACTAAAAGACTAAGGTTTTCTTGTGATTTTGTGAGTAATATGGCTAGAGAAAGTTCTCCAGGTTTCTTAGGGTTAAGGAACACGAATTCTTATAGAGGAGGTGTGAAAATATATGTTATAAAAGTTATGTTTATCACTTAATAGATATAACTGAAAGAAAAGTTGGCTGCCCAAAATGTATATATATACTTCACCTCCCTTTCAAGCTATAGGTAATTCTAATTAGTATATTACGTAAATACCCCCAATACAATCCCTTAAATTACTGTCACAATTTATGTTGCGCAAATTTACAAATATTACAAAATTTCGAGTTCATAAAATGAGAATAAAACATACTGAAATAATTAAGGAATGGTGTATCTAAATACGAATATCGATTTTAATATTTAGGGGTGTTACAACTCTCTCCCCCTCAAAGAAATTTCGTCTCAAAATTCACCTTACACTAGTCCCGAAACAAGTGTGAATATTGGGTCCTCGTGTCTTCTTCTCACTCTCAGGTAGCTTCTTTTCTAGAATGGTTTCTCCAATGTAGTTTTACTAAGGGGATTCTGTTGTTTCTAGGTTGCTTTACTTCACAAGCTTGAATTAGGATAGGTTCTTCTTTATACGTCAAGTCATGATTAACCTCAATAGATTCAACTGGAAGAACATGAGATGAATCAAAACAATATCTTCTGAGCATAAAACATGAAAGACATTGTGAATCTTGTCTAACTTAGGTGGCAAAGCTAATTTATATGCAACTGGTCTCACTCTTTCAAGTATCTCATAAGGTCCAATAAATCGGGGACTAAGTTTTTCCTTCTTATCAAATCTCATAATCTTTTTCCATAGAGGCACCTTTAAGAATACTTTATCTCCAACTCTATACTCAATGTCATGCCTTCTAAGATCAGCATACAAATTTTGTCTATTCGAAGAAATCTTTAGACGATTCTTGATCATTTTTACCTTGTCTTCCATTTTTTGCACAATTTCAGGCCAATAAGCTTTCTTTCACCAACTTCACTCCAACAAAGAGGAGTTCGACATTTTCTTCTGTATAAGGCTTCATAGGGAGGCATTCCAATACTCGATTGGTAGCTATTATTATAAGCAAATTCTATCAAAGCCAAGTGTTTGTCCCAACTACCCTCAAACTCCATAATGCAAGCTTGAAGCATATCCTCCAAAATTTGTACCACTCTTTCCGATGGACCATCTATTTGAGGATGGAACGAAATGCTAAATTTCAACTTAATACCCATGGTTTCTGCAAGCTACCCCAAAATCTAGATGAAACCTTGGGTCTCGATCAAATGCAATAGACATAGGGATCCCGTGTAGTCTTACAATCTCATTAATGTACAATTCAACTAAACATTCAAGTGAGTAATCTATCTTGATTGCTAAAAAGTGAGCACGCTTTGTTAGCCTATCCACTATCACCCATATTGCATCATGATTTCTCTTCTCAATTTTTCATCATTAGGGAAGGGACACATAACCTATTTTGATAAAACAAGGTACCATCCTCCGTTAATACAAAATCAAGCTTTTCCCCATTTTGAACTTCTCTAGTCAATTTTATGAGTCTCTCATCTAACCTTTGCTCTTCTTTCACCTGTTCAAGTAATATTGATTTGACTTGCAAATTAGCAATAACTGAACCATTTGAATCAATTGCAAAACAAACATTCATGTATCTTAACTCAAGACGTAAGGGCAACAGACTCAAAGTTAAGCTTGCGAAGGATTTTTTGACTTAAGGCATCAACCATCACATTGGCTTTACCTGGATGATAGTTAATTGTGCAGTCATAATCCTTGATGAGTTCAAGTCATCTACGTTGTCTTAGGTTCAGCTCCTTCTGTGTACCCAAGTACTTTAAGCTCTTGTGATCAGTGAATAAATGATATTTTTCTCCATACAAATAATGCCGCCATATTTTTAAAGCAAACACTATAATAGCAAGTTCAAGATCATGAGTGGGATAATTCAATTCATGTGGTTTTAATTTCCGAGAGGCATAAGAAATAACTTTCCTTTCTTGCATCAAAACACATCACAGACCTCGATGAGAAGCATCACTATATATTATATACTATTTCCCTTCAATTGGTAGAGTAAGTATATGAGCTTGTGCCAACAATGATTTGCGAGTTTCAAATCTCTCTTAGCATTTGTTATCCCAAGTAAACTTTACTTCCTTCTTCAAGAGTTTATTCAAAGGTGAAGCGATAATGGAGAAGCCTTTCACAAATCTTTTATAGTACCCTGCTAAGCCCAAGAAACTTCTTACCTCACTTGGAATTTTGGGAGGTCTCCGTTCAACAATGGCTTGAATTTTACTAAGATCAACCTTTACACCTTCAGTTAATACAACATGTCCCAGAAAAGCCACTTCATTAAGCCAAAATTCACACTTGGAAAGTTTAGCTTAAAGTTCTTTCTCCTTCAAAATTTGCAAAACAATCTGAAGGTGTTTATCATGGTCTATTAGAAGAAGAGGCCATAACTTATTTCCCTCAAAAAGGAAGATCACATTGCATTAGGGACATATACTTTATGCATGTGCACTCTACATGCAATAAAAATATTATAAACCATGTAAGTGAACAAATAATATAACAAGAACCTTCTCAAAAGCAAAACGAGTATACAAGCAATTCACAACAAAATTCCTAGAACCACAAACTCAAGCTCTAATACCAATACTTGTAGCAACCTTCTCGGAATGATGCTACTACTTAACATGAAAACTAATATAATACTTGCACATTTAAAAGGGATTAAGATATATAAATTATAATTCAATAGAGGAATTTAGCCACAAAAATAAAATGGCTGGCTGCCAAAAGTAAAAAGGTTGGTTGCCTAAAATGTATACATATATACCTCACCTCCCTTTCAAGTTATAGGTAATTCTAATTAATATATTATGTAAATACCCCAATACAATCCCTTAAATTACTGTCACAATTTATGTTACACAAATTTGCAAATATTACAAAATTTCGAGTTCCTAAAATGAGAATAAAACATACTGAAATAATTAAGGAATGGTGTATCGAAATGCGAATATCGATTTTAATATTTAGGGGTGTTACATATAACATGTCTTCAAATAAATAAATAAATATTCCTAAATAGGATCATAGTCCGATGTTTTTTTTATGGGGAAACCTAATTCAAAAAGATAATTATCTTTTCTTATGATAATTTTTTATGGTGTTTCTAACTTATTTTGAAGGTTCATTTTATTTTTTTGTATCGTTTGTTAATAGGTAAAAAAAAGTTATGGGTCTAAGCAAAACAAATTCTTTCATTAGTTTCAAATTAATTTATAAAAGATCATTTTTCAAATTTTACTAATATACCACGCGAAGCGCGGATAAGTTTACTAGTTCAAAATAAAAAAAAACCCAAAATCAAAGTGTTGTAGTGCTCCAAAATTTAAGAATAAAAGCAAAAGAATTGTTTACTTCTATCTCCTGAACCAAAACAAACATAACCTTGTAAAAGAAAATCTAGGAAAAATATTTGTAGACATCAAAATCATATCCAAAACAAACTAGGAAAGACTGGATTTGACAACTTTCACAGACTCATTTATGGGTCGTAGATCCTTCTACGAGTCATGGAGTCCTCTCATAAATGGCAGTGAATGCATAGTTAGGCCTGTAGAATGCACTCTTGAATTTCAAAATCCCATTGAACAACTCCTAGTTTTGTACTTAGTTATTGAATCCTGTTTTCCTACAAAACAACTACAAAAAAACATCAATTCTACTAAAACGCGCTAGAGAACTTACAAAAAACTTAAATTTTAAGCATTAAAAGTGTCGTATATCCACGACACATCAATTACCAAGTGTCTTTTCAAACAAACACTAAGTAAAGTTTATAGATTGACATTATGCATAATTGCTCAGTAAGTAATTAATACTTAAGGTAAAATATGAAAGAAAATAATTTTCTTCTCTTGATATATTAAGAGTAACAAACAAAAGTGAAAATTTATTTGTAGAATAATGCATAAACAAAAGTGTACGGATGTAGTAATTTCTTTGGAGTCGTTTGGTTTGAATACAAGTTATGATGACATTAATTATGATGAGAGAAGTTATGTTGGGATTAGTTATGACATGATAAATTATACGGAGATCACTTCTTATTGAGTGTTTGATTTGTTGTGTTCAAAATAATATGCATTCCATAAATGTTAAGAACAAGTTATTTATTTACAGAAATACATTTCATGAATGTGAAGAGTGATGCATAATAATGATTTAAAGGAACACCTTTGTCATTTACTATACCACCCATGGAGAGGGATAACTTATTCCAGTACTAATTATTAATCTCGTGGAGTTATCTCAGACTTGCCAACTAAACAACAAATTAAGTGGCACTATAGTTTAATCTCATGGCTATTTGATGTTATCCTTCACACCAAACGACCCCTTAATGTGTTAAAATTGATAAATATCCCCTCCATTTATTTTTACTTTCTTGTTCATAAAAGAAAAAAGATATTTTTAAATTGACGGACAAGTAAAAGTGAACCAAAGAAAACAAGGAGATGCCAAACAAAAGTGGTAGATAAAAAAAAGAGATAAGAGTAAAACACACACTTAAACTATCCATTTTTTTTTATTTCATACATAAACTATTGAGAGTGTGAGTATCATATCTAAACTACCACTTATTAGTTTGAGAAACACATTTGTGTAATACACTCTCTTTTATTTACAAAAAATCTTTTCACTTGACATTCCACATGGATAAAATATTTCACCTTAACAAAAATTAAACAAACCATTAATATTAGTTATAAACTAAAGATTAAAGTATTAATATTCCCAAAAAAATATTTTTTTATAAAATAAAATTTAAAATAAATTAGGAGCGGAGGGTTAGATGGGGTGGGGTGAGAAAAACATTTAAATTTTATTTTATAAAAAAATTAATTTTTTGGGAATAGTAATAATTTAATCTTTAGTTTTTAACGAATATAATAGTTTGTTTAATTTTTGTTAAGGTGAAATATTTTATTCATGTGGAATGACAAGTGGCAAGATTTTTACAAATAAAAGAGAGAGTATATTACACAAATATATTTCTCAAACTAATAAGTCATAATTAAGATATGATATTCAGACTCTTAATAATTTAGATATAAAACTAGAATAAAAAAAATAGATGTGATTTGGACACTTTTACCTAAAAATAAAATAAAATAGAAAACAAGTGAAGTCAAAGGACTCACTTGGACAATAAGGGGTCGTTTGGTAGGCCGCATTAGAAGAATTAATCCATGTATTATGTATGATATTATTTAGTACTATATTTGGTAGGAATTTGGGCCTATGTATAGCTAATCCACATCCTACATGGTATTATAGGATGCATTACTAATACCTTCCATTTGGAGGTATTAGTAATACATAGATATAATACCATGGGATAAGGCAATGTAAAGATGAAAACATCCCTCAAATTATTTTAATTATTTTAATTATTTTCTTGATTTTATGTTTTATATTTGTACTAGTAAATTTATTTAAATAAATTAACTTACAAATTATTTTGAGAGAGTTGTTTGTTACTAAATAAATCTAATACAAATTTGAAACGAGAGTTATTTAACATTTACTAATTAAAAAGAAAAATATATCACTACATGACGTTTGTGATCTTAATTGAATATATATATATATATATATATATATATATATATATATATATAGTTGCATGATTTTTTAATTATTTGTATTTTGAATAATTTAAAAAATTACATACATATTAAAACTACAACTTGCAATTTTTATATGTAAATGTAGATGGTTTATTCAATTTCACCATTATTCATCGTCTTTTTTATTTTAAAGTAGATGATTTATCTTTTTAAAAAAATAAAAATTGAAAATTGACATTTTGTGGGTGATCAATTTATTAGGATGACAATTATTTATCCTCAAATAATTCAAATGAAAAAATAGCAAACATGATAACAAAATTGTTTTTCTCATAGCTAGTTAGAAGACCATAAAAAATAATATTGTCAGGTAATTATCTACTTTGACCCAATTGCATAAAAAATCAAGGGTATAATGGGAAAAAACTTTTTTTTATAGAGTTTTAATCCAAACACAAGATGAGATGGAAAACAATGAATCAAATACTTGATAAAAATAAAATCTGCATTACTAATTCCTACACTATTAATCCCTGCATTACTAATTTTTGCATTATTAATTCCTGCATTATTAATCTTTGTAACAATCGACCCTAATAGTCAGTAAAACGTGGTGAGCATCTCCACAATCCCAAATTCAAAGTCGGATATATTAGACTAGAAAAGTGGGTGAAGGAAGTTGACTGCATATTTCTGCTCCTACATTTCTCTCCTTCGTTTGTCTTCCCTAAAAATGGAGACAGTTGATTCCACTCGAGCATTTGTGAAGAACGTGAAACGAGTGATTGTCAAGGTCTCAACTTTATCCTCCAATTTCTTTTCCTTGTTGCTTAATCCTTGCCCCCCTTTTTTTTTTTCAGATTGGAAATAATCGTTTACCCTAGAAGGATTTGACTTATTTACTCACTTGAACAACCTAAATACAATGACTATAATTTGACGTAGTTTCAGGCCGTGCTTAATGTATATATAGATGGATAGTTACTTGTACAGTGTGTATTGCTTTGTTTACTCCTTTTTTTTAGGCTTTTCGCTGACAAAATTTCATTTTTAAAGGTTGGGACTGCAGTTGTGACTCGAGTTGATGGAAGATTAGCACTTGGAAGATTAGGAGCGCTATGTGAGCAGGTGGATTTTTAAAATTTGTTTTGGTAGTTAGACTGTTTGCTAGTATCAATTACATTGTTCTAAAGCTTAGTGGATTTGCTGCATACAGCTTCAGGAGCTTAATTCACAAGGGTATGAAGTTATTTTGGTGACTTCAGGTGCTGTAGGTGTTGGTCGTCAGCGGCTTAGATATAGGAAGTTGCTCAATAGCAGGTTTCTACTATGTCCTGTTGTCAAAAAATATATTTACTTGTAAATAGGTTACAATTAGAATTGTTAATCAACAAGTTCCGGCTAAATATAAGTTGACTTATTACTAGGAACTAAACTTCATACTGCAGTTGATATTGAATTATGCATGAGTTAAGGTACTAGTTTAACACATTATATTAGTGAGGGTAGAAGAAAATATTAAAGTAATAAGAAAGTTGGTTTGATAGAAAAACACCACATTAGTGTTTAAACTTTGAATAGTTTAATGTTTTTTTTTTTTTTTTGAAATTGGTAAATTGTATTCATCAGCATTAAGGGTATGCTGGCCACCTCCAAAAGAGAGCAATTACAAGCTTCCTATCAAATCTACAATCTGATCTACATCTTCTATACAAAGTAGTTTACACCAAAGAAGTAGAGCTTCAATACAATTCCATTTTACTTTATGTATGGAATAGTTTAATGAATTTGAGTTCTTGCAATTTGTATAGAGATATTATAGTGTCAGTCATTTTAGGATTTCTAAATGGAAAGAGTGTCATCGAATTTGGTTCTCAGGCAGTAACTCATTTCGTTTGTCATATCTATGTAAGTTGTACTAATGCTCTTAATAATGAAGTAATGAATTATACAAGTGCATCTTTATGAATAAGACATTAACTGAACAAGAATCAATAAGATTACTTTTTGATTTGGCGTATCGTGTATTACTGAAAAGGGGAATAAACTTTATCTATTATCCTTGGTGACAAGATCCAAATGATAGGATTTGAATTCCAGTACTTGCAAATTACTGCTAACTTGCAAGTCATCATATTTGCAGTTTTCTTGATCTTCAAAAGCCACAAACTGAGCTTGATGGCAAGGCTTGTGCTGCTGTGGGCCAGAATGGCCTCATGGCTCTGTATGATTCTTTGTTCAGTCAGGTTGACACACAGTTTTTGGAACTTTTTTGTTTAGTCTAACTCATTATCTGCTTATCATACACAAAACCATCCTTGGCAGTAAATATTGTCTGCTGACTTTTTATTCTTTGTGCCATCTTTATACAGTTGGATGTGACATCAGCTCAGCTTCTGGTAACTGATAATGACTTTAGAGATCCAGATTTTAGGAGACAACTCAATGACACAGTAAATTCATTGCTTTCTCTAAAAGTTATACCTATATTCAATGAGAATGACGCTATCAGTACGCGGAGAGCTCCTTATGAGGTGTGTCTCTCTTTTACTATGTAGTTGCTGTCCTCTTGCTCCTTTTTATGAGAGTTCCTCCATTAGTAGATAGATCACAATGTTTCTTTCTGTAGAGCCTGACCAGTTGCATACATGTGTCTAGATCAATCCATGCGTTGGGCGTAAAAGTCCCCTAACTAATGTTCAACCATCTCTTTCAAATATTAACTTCACTATGCTTTGTTACTAATGTTCGTGCATCTCTTTCATATATTAACTTCATTATGATTTGTTACAAAGCATAATGAAAATTGTATGTATTTATATATATGACATATACGTGTATACTATCTGATTTAAGCTTCTCTTCATAAGTTCTCTGTAATTATTCTCAGTGTTGATTCCTGGGATTTTGGAGGGGAATGGATTGAGATAGTGCATGTGGCTATGTACGTCATTTAAAATTGGTTCCTGGCACTTTGGCGCCAAATTTCATCTTTGCTTTGATGACGTTTGGTTTGGTTGAATCCTGGTGTTGTCTTAAGCTGTAATATGATTTCGAGTTACAGCAAGTTTTCTAGATCCACTATTTTAAGTTAAAATCATTCTTTCTCAGTTCATAGTTCTATTGTAATAATGAACACTCCTTGTAGGACTCTTCTGGAATATTTTGGGATAATGACAGTCTGGCAGCTCTTCTAGCTTTGGAATTAAAAGCTGATCTTCTAGTTCTGTTGAGTGATGTAGAGGGTCTTTACAGTGGTCCTCCCCGTGATCCAGATTCAAAGTTGATTCACACATATATTAAGGAGACACATGAGAGAGTGATTACTTTTGGAGATAAGTCCAGGGTGGGAAGAGGAGGCATGACTGCCAAAGTAAAAGCTGCTATGTATGCTGCTTATGCTGGCATTCCTGTTGTCATAACCAGGTACAATACTAGTATTTACGCAGTTCTAAATTTTAATTTTTATGTACATCAGTTGTACACATGTTCATTTGAAATATTTAAGTGATGTCTTCTTAAACGAGTTGATAAATTTTTGTGATGCTTCTTGTCTATGTGCTTTACCCTTTTCTTGTCAATAAAACAATGTAACTGTCCAAAGAGAAGCATTTAGGGTTGGTGTGCAGTAAAAGAGTCTGAATCAAAGTTGAATCTATAGCTCAGTTGAGGATGCACAAGTAAATGTGAGGAATCTGACTGGAGCTGAAAGGGAAAATGCTGTCATTGAGTCTGCATTCAAGTTGATTTTATAGCTTACAGTAGGGGAGACAGAAGAATCTGAAGTATTTTACTGGAGTTGAAAGTGAAAAACATGTCATTGTACTATGATAAAACATGATATTGATCTGCTGAAAGCACAAATAGGCACACAAGAAAGAAGAACAAGTAAAAAATAAGGTAAAAAAGAAGCAAAAACAAGAAAGAATATTAGGTAAATTGAGTTCTGCATTGCAAATCACGTGTTGTGTAGAATGCATTTTGAGAAGTATTAACATTTATTTTTTCTTGAAACTGGTAACTTTCAGAAGTATGAACAGTCAACAAACCCTTCCCTTTTTATCTATGGGATGTCAGGTCAAAACTTAGTTCATTACATAGAAAGATGCAACATTACAATCAAAAGAGATAACCTATTTGGGAATTGGCTTCAAATGTAGTACTTGATTGCATCTGAGTTGATCGGCTTTGTGCTTGTTTGGCCATCCATTTCTGCCAGATCCAGTGCTCCTAAAATTACCCTATGAACCATGTGAGGCCAATTTGGTGCAAACTTCCATTTTCCTTCATCTTGATTAGGGAGTATCTGTTTCAATACCAATTGCCCCTCAGAGAGAATTGTCTAGGCCTTATCTTCTCATTGATCACCTTGGTTATTCGATTTTGGTAAAGTTAACCATGAAACGTTCTCATCAATTGAGCATCAATTGTTCGTGTCTGCTTTATATCCATTTTGCATCATCCAGTCCAATAAAAGTACTAAATGTGAGCCAAATGATGGCTATATTTATGTCTTTTTGGCCTCACATCATGTACCTTTCTTCATATAGTGTGAACTTGCTCAGATAGTAGATAACTTGTTCCTTTTTTTTTTCCATCTCATCATGTTGTCCCAATACATATCCAAACACACCGTAAAAGACTGATAGGTACAACAACAATGATGGGCTCTGGTGGTACCACGACGAGTTGCTTGGACAAGTATATTTAATTCTGCCAAAGGCTTTATGACATTCTTCCGTCCACTCTGTAACTGCTTCCTTCTTCAACAACTTAAATAAGGGCTCACAAATTGCCGTCGGCTGTGCTATGAATCGACTATTATAGTTGAGTTCTCTGAGAAAACTCATCACCTCTTTCTTACTCTTTAGGGGAGGCAAGTCTTGAATTGCCTTGATTTTTGGAGCTTACAATAGATCCCAACTATTTTTCAGCAGGCATACCAAATGCGCACTCAATTTTTTTTTGAATGTGCACTTTGTTGGATTAAACTTTAGGTTGTATTTTTGAGGCCTTGCAAAGAACTTTTGTAGGTCTGTCAGATGCTTTGATCCCCCTCGTGACTTGATAATAACATCATCCACATAGATCTCTATCTCCTTATGGATCATGCCATGAAAAAAGAGTGGTCATGACCTTCATGTAGGTTGCTGACATTCTTTAGACCAAAGGGCATTTAGCAGTAGACTCCTCATGGTGTAGTGAATGTTTCTTTTTTTCGGCATCATCCTCATTCATCAGGATCTAATGGTACCCAAAAAAATAGTCAACAAATGATTGCGTCTCATGTTTGAAACTGTTGTTAATGAGTATATGGATGCTTGGGAGAGAGAAATCATCTTTGGTTCTAGCTTCGTTGAGATCCTTGTAGTCAACACATCCTGATCTTTTCATTCTTCTTTGGTACCAATATAATGTTGACCAACCATGAAAGGTAGTTCATAATTGGTAACTTTGACGACATTGGTCTCTATCCGTTTGGTACCTTCTTCCTTGATTTTCAGGCTCAAGTCCGCTTTGAACTTCCTTGGCTTTTGTTTGATCGGTGGGGAAGTTGGATCAATCAACAGTCTGTGTGAGACAACGTTGGTTCTCAAATAGGCATATCGTTGTAAGTCTAGGCGAGTATATTCATATACTGTTTGAGCAAGTTCACCAACCCCTGCCTTTGCTCAACTTCCAAATAGATACTAATTCTGATTTCTTTCACCGACTTCTTGTCCCCTAGGTTGATCATTTTTGTTTCTTCCAATTTTTTTTTTCTTTTTGACTTTCAAGTTGTTCCCGTTCTTGGGGTAAGTGTTCAAGCATCATATTTTCATCATACTCTTCGTAGTCTTGCTCATTGCCCATATTCGGTTCAACAATTTCATTACTACTCATAGTCATAGGACAAATATATTTACTAAATTGAGTGTTGAATAAAGAGAAGTAGGCATAGTAAAAGAAATAGAATAGTGAATAAAGTGAAATTTGCATAATAATTGAAAAGTAAGGATGCTGCTTTATTCATTTTAGCATAAGTGCTTATAAATAGAGGTAGTTCACAAAAAGGCACATGCATAAATAATGCCTCCATGATTCATGCAATATATATATATTATTTTTTTCAAAACAAATTACAACTCCACACTACCAAAGACGCTCAATGAACCGGAGGCGAGCTAATGGTCCAATTTTGGAGGACCTTATCCGATCTAGTTGGTGGAGTTTGTTAAGGTATTGTTAAGAAAGTAGGGGGGGGGGAGGCGGATTGGAGGGTTTGGTGGGTATAATTTGAGGTAGAGGGTTGGTAGTGTTAGGAGGTGTTTGTGGGGATAGTTGCATATGGGTGTGTCGACGGGAAATGTTCGGGAATTGCAAATTCCAATGATGCAATGCAGGGAAAGTTTGGTGAAGTGTTCATGGGTGAGGTTAGTCAAGTCCCTCACTTGGTGTAGTTCTCCTTTCAATATCTCCTGAAGTTGCTTTGGGTGAGCGGTTTGTTTGTCGTTCCGCGTATTGGTTCTTCCCTTCGAACTATTGAGAACTTCTTATCAGTTTTGCTGAATGAATCCTCTCAAATGAGAGTTCTTCCATTAAATAGAAAGAATTCTGATTTACAGGCCTAAAAATCTGCTATATATCCCTAAATATATGCTATTCCTAATTGTAATATCTTTGAAAATATGCTACATTAATCTATGCTATCTCCTATCATCATTACACAAATATTTAGAGTTATAACATAGATATGTACAGATATTTAGAATATGTCCAATCATGCTAACATCCCCCCTCAAATTGATGCCGGTGGATCAAAAAGCTTCAATTTGCCTACCAGAAACTGATGACGTTGTGGTGCCATAGACTTTGTAAACACATCAGCTATTTGAAGATCACTGAATACACGTGGAAGAGTAATGACTCTCTTATCTAGAGAGAAGCTTCTCTGATATAATGACAGTCCACTTCAATGTGTTTGGTCCTTTCATGATAAACTGGATTAGTAGCAATTTGAATAGCACTTGTGTTGTCAGCATGGAGAGGAGTGGGATTAGATTGAGGAAATCCAATTTCTGCAAGTAACCTATGAAGCCAAACAATCTCAGAGCAAGCAGTAGACATTGCTCGATATTCAAACTCAGTGGAAAATTTTGATACACGGTCTTGCTTCTTGCTCTTCCAAGATATCAAGGAATCTCCAAGAAACATGCACCAGCCCGTGACAGAGCGACGAGTATCAGGACATCCAGCCCAATCAGAATCACTAAATGCATTAAGCTGAATCTCAGAACCACTAGGAAAGAATAATCCACGAATAGATGTTCCCAAGAGATATCGAATGATGCCATATGAGAAAATGATCAAAATGGTCCTTAATGTATGGGCTTTGATTCCATTTGGTCCTTAATGTATGGACTTGATGGAAATGGTCCTTTATGTATCATAAATTGTGATCAATTTGGTCCTTAACCCTAAAATTTTAATGGCAGCGATTATTTAAAATTTTTTTAACTAAAATCGCTACACGTGAAGTGATTTCCCATTATTTTTTAAGCAGTCCTCAACTCGGAAATTTTTAATTAAAAAAATTAAAACTTTTTTAAGAAAATGGCTGCTATAGCAACTATTTCTATTTTTTAAACGCTGCTGGGGTAGCGCTGTTAAAAAAAATTCACAGCAGCGATTTTAAAGAAGGAAGAATTTTTTTTTTGGATCGGCAGCGATTTTTATGTTTTTTAAAGGAGTAACAGCGTCAATTTTGTCAGAAGAAAATCGCTTCGTCAGGGGCGATTTTGCCCTTTTGGTTAAAAAAAAAAAATTGATGTGCCATTTTGGAATTTTTGGAAACAGGGGAAGGAAAGTCTTGAACGAGCGCATCTTTTACATATTTCGTGTATTTTGACGGTAAAATAAAATAAAATAAAATATTAATTTTAGGGTTAAGGACCAAATTGATCACAATTTATGATACATAAAGGACCATTTCCATCAAGTCCATACATTAAGGACCAAATGGAATCAAAGCCATACATTAAGGACCATTTTGATCATTTTCTCACGGACATTCACCAAATGTAGATGGGTGGAGCCTGCATAAATTGACTCACTTGTTGAACTGCAAAAGAGATATCAGGCCGAGTAATAGTAAGATAATTTAGGCTCCCAACTAATTGCCGATACAAAGTTGGATCAGGAAGAAGATCTCCTTCCGCACAACAGTACTTTACATTCAATTCCAATGGAGTATTTACAGAGGAAGATTCTTGAAGACCAGCCAAAGGAATCAAGTCCTGAGTATATTTGTGTTGGTTCAAGAACACACTTAAAGAATTATAATGAACTTCTAACCCCAAAAAGTATGTAAGAGTACCAAGATCTTTCATATGAAAAGAATCCTTAAGTTGCTGATGGAGGCTAGTGATTAGTGAAGAATCAGTTCCTGTGATAATAATGTCATTACACCAAAAGAAGAACACAACCTGCAGATGTTTTTTGAAGAAACAAAGACGAATCATATTTGCTCTGCTCAAAAGAGAATTGAAGCAAAGTAGACCAAAACTTGTCAAACCAAGCTCTTGGAGCTTGTTTTAATCCACATAAAGACCGCTTCAAATTGCATACATCTGATGTAGGTGATGAGAACAAACTAGGTGGGGGTTTCATATAAATATCTTCTTTGAGATCACCATGAAGAAAAGCATTCTTGACATCCATTTGATGAAGAGGCCAATTTTGTGATGCAACAATGGCAATAATAGTTCGCATCGTAGTCATTTTTGCTACAGGTGCAAAAGTCTCCTCATAGTCTACACCATACTCCTGTTTGTTGCCAAGGACCACCAATCGAGCTTTGTACCGATCAAGAGTTCCATCAGAATGAAGTTCAATTGAATAAACCCATTTACATCCAATTGGACGGACATTTGGAGGACAAGGAACAACGTCCCATGTGTTATTTTCTTTAAGAGCCAAAAGTTCCTCCTTTATTGCCTTTTGCCAACATTCAAGCTTGGAGGCTTGTGAGTAACCTGTTGGAATAGAGATGGTGGATAAAGTAGAAGAAAAACCATACCGTTTAGGAGTTTGAGGCACTCTAGTAGATCGCCGAGGAGGCTCAAGAGGAGCAGACCTTGAAGAAATCTCAGATTCTAGTTGTGGAGCAGTCTCAAGTGGCGGATCTATTTCGGGATGGGGTAAAGTTGGCCGACGTCGTTCATACACAAATCCTGGTTTGAACCGCTTAGAAGACAATGACAAATCCTCAAAAGTAAGAAGAAGAGGAGAGACAGAAGATGACTCAACATGAGTAGGAAAGAAATACTGATTCTCAAAGAAAATAACATTTCTAGAAACATGAAATTTGTTAGAACTTGGATCATAACAAATAAAACCTTTCTGCGAAGTACTATAGCCCATAAAAGCACATTTAATGGACTGAACAAAGAGTTTATTGCGTTGAGAAGGAGGCAGGTGCACAAAACAAACACAACCAAACGTATGAAAACTATGATAGCTAGGATGCTTGTGAAAAAGACGATAATATGGAGACTCAAGATTTAACACTTTAGATGGAAGTCTATTAATCAAATAGACAGCAGTAGACAAAGCTTCAACCCAATATTTAGATGGAACAGAGGACTCAATCAATAAAGTACGAGTGACATCTAAAAGATGACGATTTTTACGCTCAGCAACCCTATTTTGCTGTGGCGTATATGGGCAAGAGCGTTGTGATACAATTCCTTTCTCAAGCAAGAAATTATTGAATTCATGAGACATATATTCTCCACCAGAATTAGATCTTAATATTTTGATGCATGTGGAAAATTGAGTCTCAACGTAAGCCAAAAATTTCTTGAATATGAAAAACACTTCAGATTTAGATCGAAGAAAATACACCCATGTAAACTGACTATAGTCATCTATAAATGTCACAAAATACTTGAAATAAGTATGAGAAATAACTGGTGAAATGCCCCAAACATCACTATGAATGACATCAAAACACTTTGCAGGACGACTACCAAAATTAGGAAAATGAAGAGTTTTACTTTTGCCTAATTTACAATTAGAACAAGCAAAGGAAGTAGCTGAAAATTGATTTTTATTTCCCAATAAACCAGAATTGGACAAATGAGACGACACAATAGAATTTGAATATCCTAGACGTTTATGCCAAACCTCATTCTTAGTAGTGGTAGAAGCAAAACCTAGAACACGATGAATAGAAAAGTGTATAGGAAACAATCTTCCAACTTTAGGCCCTTGAGGATTATCGTCCCCGACACCTGATCCTGCACAAGGCAACCATTACGAGAAAAATTCACATCACAATTGTTATCTACCAATTGGCCAACTGAAATAAGACTAGTGGAGAGCTTTGGTGATATAAAAACATTCTTGAAAGTTTCAGTACTATCCCCAACCTTGGTAATGGGTAAATTACTATCATTGGACCTGAATTTGTGTTGGACCATTATACTCACGGATGTTTTTGAGTATATTAGTTGAGTTGGTCATATGATTTGAAGCGCTAGAATCAACAAGCCAAAATTTAGATATTACCTCATAGCCCCAAAGCTGAAAATGCTGACGAGATCATTTGTTGTACCATTTCAGGAGTAAGAACTTGTCCTATTGAAGACGAGTTATCTGTAGTGGAACCATTTGTCCCAACTTGAAAAGCATTTGCCCTACGGTTTTGAGGACGTGTGGAACACTCTTTGATAATGTTTCCTTGTTATTTACAGTAATTACATAACTTCTTGCCACAATTGCTAGCAATATGACCATATTTCTTGCAACTGTAGCATTGAGTTCTAGCCATATCCATGCCCTTTCCTTTCCCTTGAGTTGCAAATGCAACGGTGACAACATTTCCTTGATGAAAAGCATTTTGTGTGAAGGGACGCTGCTCTTCACGAAGTAATTCCCTAAAACAGACATCCAACGAGGGAGATGGATCACAATTCATTAAGTTGGAGCGAACACTTTCAAAATCAGATCGTAATTTCATCAAAAATTGATCTTGCTTGCTTTGTTCATGAACTCCTTGAATGATGAAGAGTGATTCAGAAGGTATTTTAGCATAAATGATGGTAAATTCAGCCCATAAGTTCTGAAATCCAGAGAAATAATCTTGAACAGAGAGACCTCCTTCAGAATACATATCAATTTCATGCTCCAACTGAAAGCGGCTTGCGCTATGGTCTTGGTTGTAAACCTTTTGTAAATAATCCCACATGGCCTTTGCTGTCTTGTATGACCTGAGATTAAGAACAATAAGAGGGTCAATTGACCCTAAAATCCATGTCATCACCCGAGCATCTTTAACCTTCCATTGACCGAGCTTTGTAGGATCGGTAGGAGTAGGATCGCTTCCATCTATATGCCCCCATAATTCTTTTCCGGTGACAAATAGTTGGAATTGAAATTCGCAGGCAAAGTAATTTTTTCCTGTGAAACGAACATGGAAGGACTCAAACTGATATGACGCCATATTAGTCAAGATAAGGAAGATAGAAATGCAATGATTCAAAATAACCAGAATGACCAAGACTAAGATTCCTAGATGCCCAAAATTCCAAGATACTTAGGACTAACTGTTGACTAAAAAGCAGTAAGTAGAACCAAAACTTCCAAAAAAAAATTCTGAAAGGAACCACATATGAAAGACACTAAAAATCAAAGCACTGAAAAAGGCTCTAATACCATGTTAGTTTTGCTGAATGAATCCTCTCAAATGAGAGTTCTTCCATTAAATAGAAAGAATTCTGATTTACATGCCTAAAAATCTGCTATATATCCCTAAATATATGCTATTCCTAATTGTAATATCTCTGAAAATATGCTACATTAATCTATGCTATCTCCTATCATCATTACACAAATATTTAGAGTTGTAACATAAATATGTACAAATATTTAGAATATGTCCAATCATGCTAACACTTTTGTCTATATTAGAATATTCGTTGTCGGGTCAATATCATCAGAGCTATTCATTCTTCTTTTGGATCTTAAATTGTTGTGTGATTCGTCCCGTTTGATGATCATCACACTTCAACCTCTGGTGGGGGAGAATATGAAAGGTAAACCAATTGAAAAGAAAACAAAAGGTAAAAGTTAGTCTAAAAGCTTTTAGAAAGAATAAAGTAGGCATATTTTGTTAAAGAAAGCATCTAATTGACACACAAACAATAATGTTGAACAAAGCGCATCCTAATATGCACATGACTTCGTTTTGCCAGAGGTAGGCCTATGCTTTAGATAGTGATAATAGATTGGTCCAAGTTTCAACACAATTCAGATTTAGAACAAATTTAAGCTTTCATTAATAGGGAGTGGCCTTATGTTACAACAAAAGAAATAAGGCTTAACAAGGCCTTAAATGGCTCCGACGAAAGTACAAAGATAGTTGCCACAAGGCATACCCTTGCAATAAACAACAAAGAAGTGGGCAACAAGTCACTGTTAGGGAATGCAAGAACAAAAGTGGGTGAAAATCCTAAAGTCAGGTCTGACATCATCGTAATCTCGATCTCCCCAGATGTTCTCTGGATAGTATTCTTCTGGGTCATACTCCAGTAGTTCCTCCTCTGGGTCTTCCTCTATCTCTCCTCATTTTGAGTTGTACTCCTCTTTGGGTTTTACTTTGGTTCCTCCTTTGGGTTTTCTTCCATGTGGTTCTCCTTATCTATTTGAGGTATTATCTCATTGACTAAACCTGGGACTACATGTCGGTACATGGAAGTAGTGAGAAACATATGTGGCTGTATTTGGCCGCATGACCTTTGTCACCATTTTAACATCTCCATGTCTAGGAGCCCTTCCAGGTTTGGCCACGCAATGAGATTTCCTTCAACCAGTATATTACTCATTTTGTCCCATGTCTACCGTGATCAAGCCTAACCACTCTTCTTGGAACTCTTTGATTCTTGTCACATGCACCTCACTGTCTTAGTTGTCCTCTAATGGTGCCACGACAACATTCTTTGTGTCCAAATGGTGTGTCCTAGTGCCTCATCCTCTACTTGTGGCGCCAGAACATATTGCAGATTCCTGCAAAGTAGTCAATGATTGGTTCTCTTCTGAAGAAATGCTCTGCGACCCATATTTGTAGCTATAGGTTGTAGTCTTCAAAGAAGTTATGCCAAAGAAAGTTGCGAATGTTTCTCTGCTAGGAGCATTGGGATATGCGTTACCTTCTCATTTTCTGTGAACATGTCAAGGATCATTTGCATGATGTTGATGTATCCCCTCGTCTCTTTGAAAAGATAGAAGGGCGACTTAGAAGGCCATAGGGGCAAATCGTCTCCCATTTCTCTTTTTTGCCCTCGAATTCACCTCGATTCATGTGATACTTTCTCGGCAGCCAAACCTCTAAAAAAGATAATCCAGTTTTACATAGCTTTTTTCAATGTTCCTCAAAGCTTGGCAAACTTTAGGCCAAAACATGTAAAAAAATTCCCTCCTGACATCGTGGACGAAAGTACTAGTGTCACAACCCAAAAATTTGGGTCGTGAGGGCACCTATCCTAACTCTCCTGGTAGGTAAGTCAATCCTTCGTCGAGACATAAAACATAAAGTAAATGCGGAAGTAATTTTAAATAACAACACAATAATCTAAATCCCTGAATCTTTCATAATTAAATCAATGAACAGTAATCATCCCAGTCTCAGAGTCACGTGCACAATAGCTTTCTATTACAAGGTAAAATGCCTAGTCTAGTACATCAGATGCCAAAAAGCTAGTAAGACAAAAATGAAGGCAAAGAGAGAATCGGGCCAAATCTCCGGACACAAAGAGCTATAAATATACCCAATTTATAGTTAATGTTTGGTTAGTATATATATAAAAAGAAAAAGAAGATTTTTGTGAGCTATAACCAATCATCACTATGGTAAGTAACTTTTGGTAATCACTTACTACTCCCTCCGTTTACTTTTACTTGTCCACTATTTCAAAAATAGATTTTCAGTTTCACTTGTCACTTTTAACATATCAAGAAATACAATTCTTTGTTTCCATGTTTTTCCTTACCATTAATTATTTATTTCCTAAATCATTTTCCAAGGTCTAATACTAAACATCAATTAATATGGGTATAATGGTAAAATACTCATATCAAATATTGTTTTATAGGGGGTAGGCAAAGTCCAAAGTGGACAAGTAAAAGTAAACGGAGGGAGTATATAAGAAATATTAATTAATGCGCAACATAGAATTCTATCTGCCAAGCTGATCCATAAATAGTTCTATTTTATTATATTTTGTTTTATTTTATTTTTAGATTGAACACTAATATAAATTAAAAAAGAAAAAAAAGATGGATACCGGCTGCCGCAAGAAGAAATTAACTTACGAAAGACACATAAGAAGAAACAAAAGGAGAAAAAATAAAGTAAATTCTTAGTTATTTCATTTATTTAGATTTAATTAAATAAGTATGAATTTAAGAAGGAAAGAAAACTTTGACACATAAATTAACAATGTATAATTTTATCAAAATGTTCTTAGGTTGTATCATTTACAATATTTCATGTCAATGTACACATGATCAAGTCATTGAGGACACTTGGAAAAGGTCAAGTTTTTAGAGTACATCTAAAGAGCAAAATTTTAGTTACTTACTCTTGGCAAATTATATCTAAAGAAAAATAAAACAACATATCTCATAACATGTATGTTGTCGTTAACCATTTTTTAGGAGCTATGGGATTAATGTCTTTATTTTCAAACCTTATAATACTAAAAAAAAATCATTTTTTAAAATTTGTTTTATTTATAAATCATTGAATTATTTATAAACCATTGAATTATCGTTTATCAAAATAAATCATTGAATTATTTATATATAAACCATTGAATTATCGTTTATCAGAATAGATCATTGAATTATCGTGATAAAACTTATTTCCTCAAATTAAGAAGTGTGAAGATCATACACTAACTAAAAGTACTCTAGTGAGTAATATGAGTAGAAGCCTATTTAGGCTACTAAAGCTAATACATGCACTTATTTTAATATTACAGTAAGACATTCAAGTACTTTTATATGACAGGGGTTCCTTCTATTATTGAGTTAGGTTAATATGATTTAACATTCTTTGTTTTCAGGAACTTATATTTTAAAAATTTTATTATAATATTCAGCCATATTTTTAGAAAATTTATGTGGATTTTTTAATTTTGTACCCCAGAGTAGATGTTTATTGACTTTTTTACCTTTTAAAAATAGATTTCACCTTGGACAAATTATTATTTAACTGTTTTCTTGATGTTTAGAACTTTGAAATCAACTAAAACTTTGCATGTTATCCTTTTTCATTTGAATTTTGTAGAAAGTTCTAACATTTAGAATTTTAAAATCAATTAAGATTATTTTATATAGTTAAATCTCTCTATAACAATATCGTTTGCCTGAATATTTTTTGATTGATATAGCAGAATGCTGTTATAGAGAACATATAATATAGCATAACATAAAAAAGAATAGTTTACAAATAAAATTTATGACTACAGTGAAATATTATTGTATAGGGTGATTTTTATATAGAGGTTTGAAGGCATAAATTCTTTCCTTACTTGACTAACTTTTATGAAAAATAGCTTAATTTTATTGTTTTACTTAAAATAATTATCTTAGATCTTGACAAACTAAGACCTAAATTTTTTGTTCTCCCATTTAATTTTAAAAAAGATTTTATTATATTCACTTCATACATGATAACTAGAAATAAAGTTTGGTAGAAAGTTATCTATTTACTTCATACGTGATAACTAGAAATACTTTTGTTGTTTTTGTTTTAAAAGATGAGGCAACACAAAGGGGTTAAAAATGGGATTGAAATGATTTTCAATAATTTTATTAAGCATTGAGGGGCTTAAAATAGCCAATATAGAACACATAATCTGCATAGTGTTGAAATTTAAAACAACCTAAAATATCGCAACTACTCAAACAATTTAACTAAAATTCAAAAGTCATCTTAAACTAAACAACTTATTTTGCTAAAAACTACTGCAGTAATTAAAAACATATTTTAGTTACCGTGTTAATGAAATAATATTCATTTTTTATTATTTAAATAAATATTTGCTTTTCTACCCTAAGGCAGAGGTTATGTCTGCATACATTCTACCTCCCCAAATCCCACTTTGTGGGGGATTGATTTGAAAATCAAATAACATCCATAAAGACATACATTACATTGGATATGATGTTGTTAAATAAATATCTGTATTTATAAATATCTCTATTTATTTTTACTTCAACAATTATTTTATAAAATATATCTTTTTGTACATATTTTTTGTTTGTTGATGCGATATACGTGCAACACACATACGCTAAAACTAAGGGCTACAAAGTAATTTAGTTTTATAAACTTAAGAGGTATATATATACAATACATACACGTGGTAATTGAAGATACCAAGAGAAATTAGTAGAAGGTAATAAAATAAATTTGTATCCTATAAATAATTTGCAAAACATATACCGTGTTTGGTCTTTGGCAAATAACTTGCCAACATTTGTGCCTTAAAGTCTGTTTGAATACTTTTCCTTTGAGATCTGAAATGGGCTAAGAGTGATTTGAGAAATATGTCCTTTTGAAATCAGTTGACTTGGGCCAAACCCCAAATTTGTTTTGACATACATTGCATATCCATAAAGATCCCTTGGGTTGAACTTGTTAATAAATCAGATTTTAAAAATTTGGCCAGACATGGCCATTTTTTCATTGAGTCATAGGCGGATTCATGATTTGGAGGTTTTGGGTGTCACATTGTTTGGAACATAGACATGTTGCTATTTACACAATCCAAATAGGGTAAATATTTGATGTGATTACTGTTCTGGATGATTTTCCATGTTGTCAGTAGTATTTTTCCATGACTTCATTTCCATTTTTTCTTTTCCCGTTCTTCTTTGGACTGTGTTTCCCTTGAGCTGAGGGTCTATCATGAACAATCTCTCTAACTACAAGGTAGGGGTAAGGTTTGCTTACACTCTATCCTCCCCGGACCCCACTTTCTGAGATTACACTAAGTATGTTGTTGGGCTTCAGTTTGGGTTATTCGTCTTTTCGATTTATATAGGCAACTCGATAAAATGAAAAAATGAAATAATTACAACTTGGTGTACAACAAAAAATTTCAACAATATTACTAGTATCATTAATACATATAATTTATTTATAAATGTACTCGATGAAGTTATATTTTGGAAACACTCTATGATGCATAATTACTTATATTCATGAATATATCACGCTTTTTGTGATAAATTAAACAATCATTTATTAGTTTAGGAGGCATCTTATTTGTGTGCTTACATAAGTTGTTAATAAGTTCAAGCAAGCATATTGATTAGACATTACGTTTGAGTGTCACAAGGAGGAATTAATACATAGTAATAATCAGTTAGTATGAAATAGGAATCAAGATCGGCTTAGGAAGAAGCTCCAATAAGTAAACAGTTGAGGCTAAAATGAAGTAGTTTTTTTTTTTTTTTCAAAAAAAAAGTACGAAAAAGATTTGTAAAAAATAATTGTCGGAACAATCAAGAAATGAGAGAGTTCTGGGAGGATCTGTCACATTTTCAAACTTCAATCAAATCCAAAATATTTTATGCTTGATAAAAAGGAAAAAGAAAAGAAATCAATCAATTTAAAAGGACAATAAAGAATTAAGTTTAAATTTTTTACAATTAAGTCATAATTCCAAAAAAGATTATTTCATATCTCACACTACCTTAATGATGTGAGGTCATTGTATTTTGTGGCACATGTTTATATGTGAGGTCAGGTGTTACTGTAAACCAAAAAATGAAAAAGAGATTGGAGAAAAAAGAGGTTTTGTAATACACAGACAAATACAGACTAGAGATACAATATTTTGAAAAAATGATTTACAAATAATAGGATCCACAACAGAAAATAGGAGAGTGGGAAAATTTAAAAGAAAAGGAAAAAAGATGAGAGGGGCTGAGGCCTGAGAGCGGGGTCCACTTAAATCTAGGTGTCAAAGGTGTTATGGTCCACGGGTAATAATCTTTTCCTTAAACTTGGAATACTATAAAAAAAGATTAGGAAGTGTGGTAAATGGGAATTGAACTCTGTTAAGATGTAAAACTTAACTTTGCCACTGGCTCCTCTTCACATTTCTCTAGGTGGCACGCCTAATACATATATGATTTCCTATACATATAAACATAATTTCAACCTAGGCCTCTGCTGGCATGGCAGCCCCACCCTTCTACATAGATCTGCCCCTGCATTGAGTGCCTAGAAAACGTTTTAGGCCTAATCAGCACCTTAAAAATTTTGCAGAAAATTTATATTGAGCCCAAATTCTTTCAAGCCAAAATTTTAGCAATTGGAACAAAGGGCTTGTCTTTAAATCTGCAATTTAGCTCCTTAAAATCTGTTTGCTTGAACTCTCATTTTTGTCAGAAGGCAACCTGAAAACTTTGTTAGAAATAGTTGGGTTGTTAAAAGTCTCTCAGGTTTATCTCATTTGTGAATGCAAATAAATTCTGGAAACATGCTAAAAGGAAGTTAATCGAAACCAAATGTTATAATCGAATTTAAGCTAAGCAACTACAACAGTTTAAGTTGCATGAACTTCTCAAAGAGATTATTCTATTATTCTACAACAGTCTTAATAAAGTTGCCGTTGAAAATGTCTATTACGGAGCTTAGCTAGAGAGGATAACTATTCAATGAAGAGCTTTCCAAGGTGTGACTCAGTTGATGAAACTGGATTAAAAATCATAGGACACCACGATCTGAAATCCCGCAGAGGCCAGCTGGACACAGTTACCTTACCCTAAGTATGTATTGGTGGGATGATGTAAGTACTCAGTTAAATAGTCACAAGGTGCATGCAAGATGGTCCAACACACCACTGTTATTTAAAAAGAAAAGGGGTGTTAGCAGGACAAGATGGTGGCAGTAAATGGTTAGGTTGAAAAGGAATGCAATAAATTAAGGCTGAAAAACAAATGCAAATCACTACAAATGTATTATATGCAGTGAAGCATTGTTCTTCAGACATTCAGTGTGAAAGCTCATCTTTCATTGTTTCTTGCTCACTTTACCTAAACTTGCTACTGATTCTCTCTCTCTCTCTCTGACTGTGCACTTTCATGGGAATAAAGTGGCTTTGCGACAGATAACATCATTAAAGTTCTGCATGGGGAACGTATCGGCACCCTCTTTCATTGTGATGCCAATAAATGGGCCTCAATTGGAGAGATTGATGCTCGTGAGATGGCAGTTGCTGCAAGGGAATGTTCCAGACGGCTTCAGGTATATTTAGAGGGGCATCTGGCTATAACATTTTGTATGCTGCAATGGATGTGACTATATATTTTTTGTTCACCTCCAGGCACTGTCTTCCCAAGAAAGGAGTAAAATATTGCAGGATATAGCTGATGCACTGGAAGCACATGAAAAGGCAATCCTCGCTGAGAATGAAGCTGATGTGGTTGCTGCTCAACAGGCTGGATATGAGAAGTCTTTGATATCTCGGCTGGCTTTAAAGCCAGGAAAAGTAAGAGCTTTCTCACTTATGCAACTTAGTCTGAGTGATCATGTACCTTTTTAATACTCTTGCTGAAATTGATACTCCTTTTTCATAGATTTCTAGTCTTGCAAACTCAGTTCGTGTGCTTGCTAAGATGGATGAGCCCCTTGGTCGCACTTTAAAAAGAACGGAGGTGAGTAAATCAGATCAAATATAAGTGGCACAGGTAGTTTTTACTGACACGAGGAACACACAGATTGTGAAGGAATCTTTTGAAGTACCTCTCTATAGAAAACCTTCTGCACTATCAGACGATTTTAGTGGGTATTATACTATCACTATGTCCAGTGACAATTACACTGAATGGTATAGCCAAAGATATTTTTGTGGTTGTTTAGTTTCTTGAGTCATGTAATGAACGGGCTGACTTGTTGGAAGATTGGGAGAAATCGAGATGTGGATTTGTAACTTACAACTTTCATTGATCAGTGTTCAATTATTAGCCTTTAATTTCAGAATGGGATGTTGATTTGATCTCTGGAATGTTGTCATCTTGTTCAGGTTGCTGATGGATTCATCTTGGAGAAATCATCAGCTCCGTTAGGCGTTCTATTGATTATTTTTGAGTCACGACCCGATGCACTTGTACAGGTATGCAATGCTGGCAAAGTTGATGTTTCCCACTAACAGAGACTCTGCTGCATGCCTTTTACTTTCCCCCCTTCCCAATATGAATTAGTAGGGTTCACTTTTTAGTAGTTATTCAACACGTTTTTGTTACTAGTAGTGGGGATAATGATGGCCGACATGTCACTATATGTAAACTTATGGAATTCTCTGCATGCTTGAAGTGCCCATCCTTGGATTATACTTTTACCGTTCACAAACTCGTTGCAATTTTTTTTGCATGACTAGATAGCTTCTCTAGCAGTCCGAAGTGGGAATGGACTCTTGTTGAAAGGAGGAAAGGAGGCCAAAAGATCAAACGCCATCTTACACAAGGTTTAACTGATAGTATTATGTTCTCATACCCTCTATACTGGAGGTTCACATTCTCTTCATTTCATGACAACTTTGTCACCTTCTCCTCTTTTTTTTCTTTTGTGTGTGTCAGGTGATTACCTCAGCCATTCCTGTAAGTGTAGGTGAAAGGCTTATTGGACTAGTGACTTCTAGAGAAGAGATCCCTGAATTGCTTAAGGTGCCTGCCAAATTTCTTAGGAAGCTTATATTATATCTCTGTTTTGTTTTCAAGAAATCATGACCTACATTACACATGATTTTGGTTCTTTGTTTTTTTCCTGTATTGCAGCATGATGATGTGATTGATCTTGTTATCCCAAGAGGTAGCAATAAACTTGTTTCTCAAATCAAGGCATCAACAAAAATTCCTGTTCTAGGCCATGCTGGTAATTATGTGTTACTTGAATGTTAATTACGTGTACATGCTTTCTCTGCTTTGATATCAAGGATTCTGTTCCGATGATGAGAAAGTCACTTTGTTTGCTTCCAGATGGAATTTGCCATGTTTATGTTGACAAGTTTGCTGACATGGATATGGCAAAGCGCATTATTGTGGATGCAAAAACCGATTATCCTGCAGCCTGTAATGCGATGGTAGTTTCTTATACCTTGTTGTAAAGCAGTGTCCAGTATTTAACTTCAGTAGTTTATTGTTTTCTTCTGTTTTTGTGTATTTTTTTTCATTGCTTTCCCTTATAGGAAACACTTCTTGTGCATAAGGATTTGGCACAAAATGGAGGTCTTAATGATCTGAGTGTGGAACTTCAAACAAAAGGTATTTTTTTTTTTTTGCAAACTCCTTCAATAATTGAGCTTCTACATGAATACTTAAGTTTCTGAGATTTGGGTGCTGGTGTCCGAAATGAGTGGATCTAGAGATGGATCCTTCATAATCTACTGTCAAAAGAAACTGAACATGATTATTGCATCTGTTCATTCCTTAATTTCACAATCATAGATGTAATTTTAAGATCTGGGGGAACGGATCCTGTAATGTATACGGATGCGCGGGCTTGGCTAAAAATAATTCAAATATCTAAATTAGATATGCCTAAATTATGGTGGACTATTTGGAAGGAAAGGAATGCATAAATTTTGAGAGCAAGTTTGAATTTGTAATTATTATTAAGTACAAACGCACTTCCTTACAGTTTTTATGGTGTTACATGGCTATTGCAAATGATTTAGTGGTCATGATAGACTTCTTGAGTTCATTGCGCATTCAGCAGTGATGTTGACCTATAAATATCTTTAAAGCATCTTCTGGTTGATGACTTTTTCATACAAATATCTTTTAACAATAAAAAAATATATGCCTTATGATTTCACCCCAGCTTTTGTTTTGATTTTAGAAATCATTGCATCTCTCTCGAATGTCTTTATCAATTTTGGTTATAATACCCAAAATCGATTGACCAAATCTGTTATGGTCCCTGTTATGGATCTAGTTATGGGACGCTGCAAGATAAAATCTGAAGTTTTCTTCTTACGTCCTATGGTGCTGGTTCGTTAAGAGAGAACCTGCAATCTCTTGAGTTAAAGTACTCAAAAACTGAAATTACTTTTCTGCTTACCTTTTCTGAGACAAACAAATAGTTTAAATACAACACTTAAAAAGATAACTATCCCTAGAAACTAAGACATGACTTCCTAACATTACTGGAATGAAAAACTGCGCTATTACAGGAAAATAACTACTACTAAAAGGAAATAACTACTGCTAAAAAGAAATAATTAATGCTGTAACTATTGGATGACTAATGAGTGATAACATTACTCTCCTCCTTCAAATGGCGCTTGTCCTCAAGCGCTAAGTGCGGTGAGAAATCTACTGTCTTGGATTAATGACCTTGTCTATAAAGTCAATCCAGAATAATTTCTTGCATTGATGACCTCGGGTGAATGGTTCATCACAATTGAAACAAAGTCCCTTAAGTCGCCTTTCCTCCATTTCAGATTTGGTCAGTTTCTTCACAAATCTGGCATGTTGAGGTAAGAAATCTGCTGTCTTGGATTTGCAAGCATCTAACGATTGCGAACAAACGGGTTGTTCCTTGCGTTCATAAAGTCGAGATAAACTCATTGCCATAGCCAAATCTGGAGGATTATGCAACTCAACCTCAATTGCTATATAATCAGTAAGATCACGGATATAGAGTTCAATTTTTTGCGATTGAGTGAGTGTACCAGCCCGCGAAATTAACTGCTCAAACTTTTCTTGGTAATTTGTCACAGACCCGATCTGGCATAACTTACCCAATTCTCCCAATTTCTGACTTCTAATTGGTGGCCCAAAGCGAAGGTTACATTGACGTTTGAATTCATCCCAAGATGGTTGAGGCATATCTATCTCTAGTTGAAGAAACCAAAGTTGTGCATTGCCTTCTAAATGAAAAGAAGCAAGTCCAACCTTTTCTTCTTCTAGAGTTTGTTGGTGTCGAAAGAAGTGTTCACATCTGTTGAACCATCCCAAAGGGTCCTCTTGGCCATTAAATCGTGGGAAATCCAACTTTGTATGTCGAGGAATGATGAAACTTCCTCCTACTTCTGATCCTGACCAACCCACCACTTTATTTTTTCCCTTCCAACCGCAATTCTGACTTGTATTTTCATTTGAATCAGAATCAACCTTAGAATTCTCCAAATCCTTTGCGAGTGCATCCAAATGAGCATTTATTGCTTCCTGTCTGGCCAAATTGGCTGCACGTTCTTCGTGGAACAAATTCACCAATTGTGCTAGTTGATGTTGAATTTGGTCTCTCATAACTCCCCTCTTTGATACCAAGTTGTTATGGTCCCCTATTATGGATTTAGTTATGGTCTATGGGACGCTACAAGATAAAATGTGAAGTTTTCTTCTTACAACCTATGGTGCTAGTTCGCTAAGAGAGAACCTGCAATCTCTTGAGTTAAAGTACTCAAAAACTGAAATTACTTTTCTGCTTACCTTTCTTGAGACAAACAAATGGTTTAAATACAACACTTAAAAAGATAACTACCCCTAGAAACTAGGACATGACTTCCTAACATTACTGGAATGAAAAACTGCACTATTAAAGGAAAATAACTACTACTAAAAGGAAATAACTACTGCTAAAAAGAAATAACTAATGCTGTAACTATTGGATGACTAATGAGTGATAACAAAATCCCACACCCACACACATGTCGTGTCAACACGGTTGCGGTACCAAAAGAGTCCGCACAACTTAGATGAATACTGTGGGGTCTTGACTTGGGAGTAGGGAGAAAGAAATTGAGATCACTTTCTTAATCTCAGTTTAGCTTTGAGTTGCATCACCGACAAAAACACTCTTGTTATTATATCTCATCTATAATAAACAGGATACACAATCTACATTATGTTTAAAAAAGATATGTTACATGTTCTGTTCCTTGAGTATTTCATTCAAATCTTCTGTATCTCCTTTGTTATTTCAAACTTGATTTATGATACATAACAAGTAAATCAAATATTATGTAAAGTCCATCTCAGTTGTCAAAATCCGTGAGTTACTGCATACCTGATTAGCTTATATTTTCTGATTGCTCCATGGTCGCCTCACACTTCATCCCTTGTATGCTCTGACGTGTTATCCATCTTTGTAGTTCTCATCTAGTATGACCCCCTTCCCCCTCTTTGTCTTTACATCCAAGCTTGTACTTATGATACCCTTAAGCTGTTCATCTTGTATATGCAACCTCTGCCATCTCATGATTGCTGCGAGACTTAACAGGTTTATGGTTATCATTATTCATTTATTAGCCTATAGATAGCTTTATGATATTATAGCAGTTACTAATGTTACTAGTGTTTCTATTTATAGTTTCTAATTATCAATGTGACTTCTGGTCCTGTGCACTTTTCATCATTGAGGCTAGAAGTGGTTAATAATATTTGGATTACTCATGACCATGTTCAAGATTCTTTGTGGATAGCTAATCAATGTAATACTAGCTGCATACAAGGCACTAATTGTGAGCTGTAGTTTTAAAGCATTATCTTTTTTTTTTTTGAGAAGTGTACTGTTCCTCAAGTCAAGGAGAAAGAGCATGTGGATCAAATATGGAAAACAAAGGAAATATCTGTGTCCTTTCTCTCAAAAACATCAAAATGATCTTGAAAAAGATCACATGGAATCACACACAAACAACCTGGACAAAAAAAGAAGTGACTTGGACAAGAAGAAACGAAGTATTTGCTGATAACTCAAACCAATCAATTGAATATCGATTAATACATAATAGATTGAACACTATTTGAAAACGGCTCTATCCTAAGTTTTAAAATATGGTAAATGCTGACTATCTGCAACCATTACTTTTAACGAGAAAAGTGATGCTGACTATCCTCAACTTGTTTGGCCTTGAAAGAACAGTTTAATTAGATTCAAGACGTGTTATCTGATGCTTGCCTCTTTGCCAGGGGTTTCTTTATATGGTGGACCCAAAGCAAGCTCCCTGCTCAGGATTCCAGAGGCACGTACATTTCATCACGAATATAGTTCACTAGCTTGCACTGTGGAAGTTGTTGAAGATGTATATGCTGCGATAGATCATATACATCAGCATGGAAGGCATGTTATGTTTGCCTATTTTTTTTTTAATAGGATGCATTATGATTTATTTTTTTAAAATTACTTCATATTGAAGCTCCGGTTCCATGCAAACTTTTGCAATCCTTATTTTGTTATACCCAACTCACTGCAGTGCCCACACCGATAGCATCATTACCGAGGATCAGGAAGTTGCTGAAGTTTTTTTACGTCAGGTTGACAGGTATATTTACTGGATTACTTTATCTTGTCATTCTTATGTTTTTCAACTTCATCCTTTACTACAACTCATGAATAGTTTCTTCAGTCTGATAGACTAACTACCTGTTTGGATTGGCTTTTCGATTTTGACTTATAAGACAAAAGCCATAAGTTGGAAATTCTAACTTATGACTTTTGGCTTATTTTTATCATTTTAGCTTAAAATCAAGTGCTTATAAGCAATTTTTAAATTTACCCAAACACTTCAAAAGTGCTTAAAAACACTTAAAATAAGCCAATCCAAACAGGCTGTAAGTCCTCTGGCATTTCATTTGTTCCCAATAATAAGGTTTGCTCATTGTAGTTAATCATTTTGTGGGGGGAATACATTTGATTTTCACTTTTCAGTGCTGCTGTATTTCACAATGCAAGTACAAGATTTAGTGATGGATTCCGCTTTGGACTTGGTGCAGAGGTATATAATCTATCAGTGATTCCAAATTATCTTTTGGCATTGTAGTTTCATATTTATCTGTATCTTGCTTGCTTTTGGGTGAATAGGTGGGCATTAGTACTGGTCGTATTCATGCTCGTGGCCCAGTTGGAGTTGAAGGATTGCTAACAACTAAATGGTATGTGTGCTATCAACTGTTTTTTTACTTCAGTTCCTCTTCTACTTCTTTCTGGCTTTAAGTCCTACCTGGAAAGCTACCAGTCTTGAGAGTTTGCCTTTTGAAACAACAAAACTGTTTCTTCTCAATTCTCTTTGGCGACTCATGTATCTCTTATGATAAAAGAGAAAATGGAAGTAAAGAAGATGATGTAGTTAGTTTAATCTCCTTATGCAAGTCGAAATGAATTCTCTCAACTTGACCTAGATACCATTTCTTTCCTATACGACATATCCTTCAGCTTTATTGCATTTGCTACAACTTCTTAATTATATTTTTGTCTGTCTGCATCATGAACTTGGTATTACTTCATTACAGGATCACATGTGACTGACTGCCCACACTTACGTTTTTTTCTTGACCAAACCAGTCTTTTAGACCTAGTGCAGCAAGATCTCAGTGCATATCCAGCCTGCATTCCTTTTGCCGGTTGTTTTCCTACTTGGCAAGATTCAGGTGCCTCTGTTTCTTAGTATCATGGCACTACTACCCCTGTAACATCTATTCACATGTTTCGACATCCTGCCAATAATGATTCCTCCATCTCATCACTTACTCTTCTTCTTTTCTTTTGCCCCCTTTCTGTGTACATCGTTCACATTCGACTATTAGCTCAAATCCACAATTACCTCCTCCTTGGTAACATGTACCTCATTTTGCTACCATCTTCTTTCTCGAGTCTCATACCTTACTAACTGTCACAATCTCTCTTAATGGTTGAGGTCAACGCTCTAGCCTGGAGATTCCGATCCGTTGCTTGAACATCTAGTACGTACATGATTTTCTAGGAACTTCACATTCACTTGCCACCCTAAGTTCGATCGTGCGGAGTGGAATGATTCATGAAAGTATAGTTCTATTGCATGATTTTGAGTATGAAAGAAAGGTAAGTTTTCCTAAATGTCTGTGTA
Source organism: Solanum commersonii (assembly GCA_029007595.1). Classification (NCBI taxonomy): domain Eukaryota; kingdom Viridiplantae; phylum Streptophyta; class Magnoliopsida; order Solanales; family Solanaceae; genus Solanum; species Solanum commersonii. The sequence goes on from JAJTWQ010000054.1 coordinate 299,400, forward strand.
GCCTCCCCCTTGTAGATGTGGTCGACAACAAACCAATAAAAAGGACTCTACTGAACACGATTTAATTGACTTCGTGGGATACATAAACCATGAACCTAGTGCTCTAATGGTAAGTTTGTCACACCCTAAAACCTTGGTGAGCCAGACTGGCACTCGGTGCCTTGACTTGACCGAACGGACCAACTAGTCATGAATCATAGAAACTTACATAAACATGAAACATATGTATACATAGAGAAGTCTTTGGGCCTGAAACATACAACTGACATAAGACCCAACTGAAACATGAGTCATAACATCTGTACATACATGACAACATCAACACAGGTCTATGAAGCCTCTACAATAATCTAGGACCTGTAGGAAGTGTCAGGACAGGGCCTGACCTTCTCAAATCTCTATATACAATTCATGGATACTAGATTAAAACCCAGGTAGTAGCCGAGATGAAAACATGTTTCACTTTCATTAACAAGCTCTCTTGCCATTTCCAAAATTCAGTCATTTGAAAATTCGTAGTAAAATCCTCTATTCACAAAATAACTTACTTTATGCATATAATTCTGATTCATGGTGTAGCTTACACCCATTCGTTGGAGTACTCCCACATTTGAAATTACAATTCAAGCTTTTAAAACATTTAATGAGTATGTCTTAGAAGATTAAGCCTCAACTTACCTCAGCCTCCGAGCTCAAATTTGAGTTCTGTCCCACAAGCTGTCAACAAGTCATATTCTAACATATAATATGGGTTTGACAGATTTCAATTACGCTTGACAAGCTCAATGCATCAAAATTGGACTAAGCCCTAATTCATCGTTTCCCAAAGCCATGTTCTAGCGTGGAGTCTTAACTCACTCATTCTATTTTATACTTCCAATGGCTCATAAATAACTAATGGGATCATTTATGACTATCTAATCTATCACCTCAACCATGAAGACCCTCTTCACCTTCCTTGTTTTTAATGTCCATAAATGGATTTTCACCATTCCACCATCCAACCACTAGTTAAGTACATTCAGTACTCTTAGGGGTCGTTTGGTACAAAGATTAATAACACAGGGATTAGTGGAATTAGTAATGCAGGAATTAATAGTGCAGAGATTAGTAAATGTAGGGATTATTTTTATGAAGTGTTTTGTTCATTGTTTTCCACCTCATCCTGTGTTTGGATTAAAACTCTATAAAAAGCTTCTTTCCAATTATACTCTTGTATTATTATGTAATTGGGTTGAGGTAGATAATTGCAGTGACAATATTATTTTTTACGACCTTCTAACTAGCTAGGAGAAGAACTTTTTTGTTCTCACGTGTGCTATATTTTCACTTAAATTATTTGAGGATAAATATTTGTCATCTTAATAAATTGATCACTCACAAAATGTCAATTTTTTGAATTTAAAAAAGATAAACCAGCTACTTATAAAACCGAAAAGATGTAAACAATAGTAAAATTGAGTAAACTATCTACATTTACACATAAAAATTGCAAGTTATAGTTTTAATATATATGCAATTTTATAAATTGTTCAAAATACAAATAATTAGAAAACCACACAAATATATACACACACACACACACACACACACTAGAAACATCATGTAGTGTTATATTTTCCTTTTTAATTAATGTTAAACAACTGACATTTCAAATATTGTATTGATTTCTATTGGATTTATTTAGTAACAAACAACCCTCTCTAAATAATTTGTGAGCTAATTTATTTAAATAAATTTATTAGTACAAATATAAAACATAAAATCAAGAAAAGGATTAAAATGATTTGAGGGATTTGTCTTTATATAGACTTATCTCATGGTATTAAATCCTATGTATTACTAATACCTCCAAATGGAAGGTATTAGTAATACATCCTCTAATAACATATAGGGTGTATAACTAATCCATGGATTAATTATACATAGGTCTAAATTCTTACCAAACATAGTACTAAATAGGCTTAAGTCATCAGTGGCCCCTTGAAGTTGTTCGCATAATTGAACACTTTTACTAAGTAATACTAAAATTCTTCCAATTGAACACTTGGCCGGTTAACTGTTTTTAACTGATTTTAAAGGATGCCTTACACCTTCCCTTTAGGCTTAAGTCATCAGTGGTCCCTTAAAGTTGTCCTCAACTAAGACTAGTACCTATTGAACACTTTTACCAATTCAAAAATTGTTCCTATTAGGCATTTTTTGATAATCAACAAAATATATGAAGAGTGTGTGATACACTTGCGGTGACGTGGCAAAATGGCTAATTAAAAAATAACATGTGGCACTGGGCCCCGAAAATTATAAAAAAAAAAATTTGTTTAAAATTATTTCAAACACTTTTTATATCTAATTTTTTAAAAAAGAAAAAGAAAAAAATGAAAATGTCAACCTATTCTACCCAACCCCACCCCTACCCAACCCCCTTTCATCTTCATCTTCTTCCCAAAACACATTCTTTCTCAAATCACAAAACCTAATTCTTTTCAAATAACTTGAAGATTAACTTTTAAAAAATATATATACATTTTCATACTAAGAGTGAAGAAGAAAGAAAATTTTGCCGGCGGTTATTCATTTCTACATCGAAGACAAAATGAAATTGATAGCTCAAAAATTAATTCTTTCAAATTTTTGAATATCATTTTTGATAAATTTAATGGGTTTATATATGAATTTGAGTAAAAATCTTTGTTCGAAAATTGTGATAAACAAATATTGGCAAACTTTTTTTATACGTAAAAATCATTTATCTTCTTTCTTCTTCTTCATATTTGTTCCCTATTTTTATGAGATTTGAAATAAATCATACGAACTTTCAAATCTGAATCTTCATAGTTGATTTTCATTTATCTTCATATTTGGAAGAAATAATATTCTTAGTTTTATAAAAAAGAAAGAAAAACAATGTTGGAGCTAAAATGAAGAAAGTTTTGCAAACTAAAGTATGAAGAAGATGATAGGTAGGGAGTGGGGTCCTTTTCTTTTTTGAAAAAGGTGTAAATGAAAGAAGAAAAATGTTTTTAAGTTAATTATAATGCCAAGTGTCAATAAAAGAAGAAGAAATTTCAAAAAGATACTATTTTGAATCTTTTCACGCGCTTCAGGGAAGTGCAAAACACATTTTTTTCCATATCAGCGTTGTGTTTAATAGGTACATGTTTTGAACAATTTAGGTGTTCAATAGGTACAAGTCTTAATTGAGGTGTCTAAGTGAATTATGCGGACAACTTTAAGGGGCGGTCGATGACTTATGCCTACTAAATAATATCATACATAATACATGGACTATTTCTCCTAATACTCTCTACCAAACGACCCCTTATAGCATAACAACACTAATATATTAAGCCCAAGAGTTGAAATTACTTTTAGGGGTCTTGGTGTGGCTGTGGTGGATAAGAGGAGTTAATCCCAGGATAATTTTTTAGTGCACTTCAACCCATTGTTTAGTTACAAAGGTTGGGATAACTTATCACAGGATTAACAATTAGTCCTGGGATAAGTTATCCCTCCCTGGGGTGGAATAGTAATCCTAGGATCACTTATCATGAGATAAAATATGTAAAATAACAAAAAATAACAAAAATATCCCCCTTAAACTCTCTTTTATACACTACTTTACATTCATGTATATTAACATAATTCTTAACAACATTTATAATAACATTCACAATTTTAATTATTCGTTGTTTTTATGATAATATATTTTTCTATTAAAAAATTACATTTTATAAGTACAATTTTTATTTATGAATATATTATAAGTTGAATTTATTTGCCCCATTCTTATGTTTATTTATATTTTTATTTCTCCTAAAATGTATACTCCACTACTAAATTGCATATTTTTAATTAAATAGTTTATTACTCTCTTAAAAATGATCTTTTATATATCAATTAAATTGTAGCTAACTTTAAAATGTGGAGAACTTCAATAATAAAATTTCTTTTACTTTAATAAACTTAAAATATAAGTTTTATTTTTAAGCTAAATAAGATGGAAATTTATTTTTAAGCTAAAAAAGATGAAAATTTTATTTTTAAGCTAAATAAGATGGAAGTTTTATTTTTAAGTTAAATAAGATGAAAGTTTAATTTTAAAAACACACGTCACAATCATGGAAATGCACACACAAAAATATTTAAGCTAAAATAAGATGGAAAATTTATTTTTAAGAATGAATAACTAAATCTTGCAAAGAAAATGTAAAAAAAAATTAAATAAGGTGGTTGGTATTTTTGTAAACAAACAACTTATTCTTAGAAATTATGCCATGAATATAAGTTTGAATATGACAACCAAACAAGCAATTATAACTACGCCTAGCATAGCTAATCCCAACATAACTTATCCCACTATAACTAATCCCAACATACCAAACGACCCCTTAGAGTTCAAATCTCAAAATCTTACCCATAGGTTATTGGTGGAATTTCCTTGGAACTTTTCAAATTCATGATATTGATATTAATATCATGATAAGGGAGTGACATAATGCATTTATAACGTCTGAGCAGTTGGCAAAAGCACTGAGCATGCTTTATTTCGTGGTCGCACTGCCTGATTTTCCCTCTCGGAAGTTTTTCTTTCACGGCCGTGATTTGTCCCCTTCACACACCTTTCAGTAAACGTTGGTATGAGTGTTCAAGTGACAAGTGTTTGCACTAGACTTCAAGGGCACAACTTTCATTCATAATATCATGGCCGAATTTCTTCTAGATTACGAGATGTACTCCTTTGAAGTTACATTTGAATGTCTTTATCCATTATCATTTCGAACTTGCTCCAAACGTTTGTTCTGAATTTTCAAACATCCATATAGCTTTTCAAGCAGAAGATTTGGATATTATACTCCTTCTCAACTTGTCAAACACTCCTATGCACAACTTAAAACTAGGTGTGGACATAATACGTAGCGAAAATTTTCCACAGCTTTGTCATCTCTACCATTAGTTTAGGGTTTAAGACCAAAAATGTCTAATTTTTGTATATTTTTTTTTAGTGATATACATCTAAGGACCATAATTGTCCAACCCGTATATATTAAGGGCCATTTTATCAATACTTCATCACCAAAATGAAATGAAAACAATAAAAAAGATCAGAGGCATGAGTTTGCCATGGTTTTACTGTGTGTCTTGTATGTGCAAGAGGAAGAGTTTATTTGCTGTTTAAAATCTATACCAAGTTCTAGAGTCCAGTACCTCTTTGATGCTGAAATGAGTTTTCTTCAAATTTTCTTAAGCTTGTTTACTTATTTTGATTGGGCGTAAGAATTAAATATTAAATTTTATTCTGCATTTTGGACATGAGTTATTTACCCAATGCTGCAATTTTGTATAGGCTTGCAAGGGGAAGTGGACAAATTGTTGATGGTGATAAATCAATTGTGTACAGTCACAAAGACCTTACTCCGCAAGGGTGATTGTCCAGTTGTGTATTTAGGAAGATTTTGTATGGTGCTATTGGATGGTGGGTAAAGCAGGTTTGGTGCTTACCCAAAGATTTTCTATATGTTCCAGCCATGGAGATAGATTGACTTGTGATCATTTGCATACACAGGCCAAACACTCTTAATATTATTCTGTATTATTTAACATAGTTATGTTGTTACATAGGTTTTAACTTGCAGCCTAATTTGTCCAATTATAATAATATCGAAATGTGTATTCCAAATAATTAAAAAAACGTTTCATTTATATAAATGTCCTGGCCAACTTGCAATTTTTCTTCTAGGTTATTGTTACCTCCCACCATCATAATTATTAGGTAATTTTGCCAACCAAATCTTAGGTAGATGAGGCCTTGTCTATAGTGAGATTTCAACCTTGGTTTTCACGGTTTGTACTAAATTCATTGAATATTAAGTCCACCTTAGGAATTCAATGAAATTGAAGATGGATTCTTCAACAACATATGACCGCTGTGAAGGAAATCAATAATCTTAAATCTTGTATAGGAGAAAAGCAAGTGATAATTTAGAATTGAGATGCTATCAATTTATTACTCAAAAGAAACAATTACGAGAATCTAGAAACTAATTTAATTAAACATTAAAATATGACATACCATACAAGGTAGAAATAGAAAGAGAAAATACATCAAATCTTCCCTAAACTTGACAGTAAAACTTATTTTAGCACTTTAACTACACAAATGTCTATTTACCCTCCTAATCTAATATGAAATGAATTAAATATCATCCTAAAAATATAGTAGTGACGATCTCACAATGAAAAGTGTATTATGTAAAGGTAAAATGCTAAAGTAAATTTTACTGCCAAGTTCAAGGGGAATTTGATGTATTTTCTGAAATAGAAATGAACTCAGTAAATCGTTCAAGAGAGGTTCAATATGGTGAAAAAGGATAAACCTATAAATCACAAGTGTGTTCAATATTAACTTTCAAAGGTAGCCGATGAAATAAGAACCCTAAAGAGGAGGGGTTAGTTTCAAATACATACAATAAAGTAACTAGTTTACAATAAATATTTATGTATAAAATAGCCAAAACTCATTGAAAGTATACATTGACTATACAATATAGCTTACTTATACATGAACTATACACTTTCTATACATTATGATACACTCAAAAATTTGAAAATAGCTTAACTATATATGAAGTATACATTGACTATTCAATCTCGATTAACTCAAAATCACTTCTAAACGTTCCCTAATTTTAAATATAAAAATCTCTCAATGTTTCAAGTCTTTTCAGATATAATTCGCTCAAAATAATTCACATTTGCAATATGTCGATTTTTTTTTATTTCTTAAAAAAAGGAGGAGAAGAAGAAGATACAGAAGAAGAATGACAAAGAACACTACTTATTTTTTTAAGTGGGCTATTCAAACAAATGAACATTTTGTCTAATTTTCCAAAGAGTCTATTCATACTAGGAGTAGTTATTCTAATGGGTCGACATAAATACTCAAAATACACTTCTATGCTTGAAATTAGCACTGGGTTTTGTTCTTTTATATACCCACTTAAGTATATGTATAAATTTTAGGAATCATAGTTTTAATATGAAATTACAATATATCCCTATTTAGTTTGTAATTACATTGATCCCTGAAAAAGTAACACAATTTGAATACATTAAAAAATAGCACGGATACATTAAAAAATAAACGTCATATATTTTATTGTTGCTCTCACTACTAGAAAAAAGGCTTATGGCAACTGTTCTAAAACCGTTGCAATAGATAAGATAACCGTTGCAATAGACCTATGGCAACGGTTTAGGGACCGTTTCATCTGATCGCATTACGATAGGTCTATCGCAACGGTTTTGTTCAACGATAGGAAAATAGTTGCCATAGATGTCTCTATTGCAACAGATATGAACTCAATGCCATAGGACAATCTATAGCAACAGATTTTTAGCCAAATGTAACAATTTCTAATGTGTTGTAATGACATTTTATGGAACGGTTTTTGAAGCTATAGCAACGGTTCAACTTGCATATTGCAATGGTTATTTGAACCATTTGCAACAGTGTGGTAGGCTATTGCAACAGCGAAATGGCATATTGCAACGGTTCAATATACCAAATTATATTAATTTTATTGTAATAATTATTTGTATAATAAAAATATAGCACATAAAAAGATCTTTAATGGATAACAAAAACGGAAAATCCCTTAATTCATGCAAATCAGTTTCATCCTTAATGTCAATGATAGAAACATGATTCCCAAAATAACAAACCAAATCAGAATTCAAAAATTCAAATCGTGTTTGTCTTCTTCCATGTTTCAAAGAAGAAATATTCAAGTGAGAATCAATTTTTTTGTTGTGAGTTTGATCAGATACATAATGAATATCTCAATTTTGTTGATGCATTCAACAGTATGGGAGAGTGGGGTTAAATATGAAAGATACATGAGTGATGGGATAGTGGTTGGTGAAAATGTTTCCTTCATGAATCTAGTTTCAGCCATTGCGGTTGAGTTGAATATTGATGAGTCAAGAAAAAAAATTGAAATCCGATACATTGTAGAAGGAAACTCCTCTACAATGAGTATAAGGAATGATATGGGAGTAAAACTGTACGTAGAGGTAAAGAAACGTGAGGTTGGATTTGGTATGTATCACCTCTGTATTGATACAACTGATAAGGATGTTGACGATATAGAAAGTTTTGATGTGTCGACTGGTGCAATCGTCTGTGTCGAAGGTGCTGAAAAGGATACATGTGCTCTCAACTTGGTATAATAAAAAAATGGTGATTCGTGTTATATATCAGAGATGGAGGTAACGAATAACATATCTGATACACACAGTACAAACGTGAAAGTAAATCAATTGTATAAGGATAAAGTCACTCTAGTATCTGTAGTGGCAAAATACAAAATAAAACATGGCTTCAATTTTTAAGTTAAAAGATCTGATAACAAAAGGTACGCAACTCATTTTTCATTCATGCATTTGAATTTGGTGAATCAATCATGATACTTTATTTGCTATAAGGTTGATTCATTAAATGTTTGGCGTGTTATTTTAAGTTCTCAGATCTGTAATTTACAGTATTGTTATTATAAAGTATCAAGTATATGTGACACTACTATTTTTTGAATGTTTAAATTTATGTATGCGTAGCAAAATCATGATACATTATTGCATTATAGTTGATACACTTATGATTTGATGTGTATTTACTATTTAATATATTTTTGTATCTATGAGTTTTTGTAATATTATTATAACGTATCGGAAATATTTGAATTTATTTTTTTATATGTTAATGCATCAATATATGATTGCTTTCATTAATGTATCATTGTATTTTGGTGAAACATTAAGGATATATTACCGGCTAAAAGTATGATACATTAAACTTGTGACGTATATATTTTGATGTATCATATCTGCGAGTTAGAGTACTGTTAATATAAAGTAACTGATACATGTGACTCTACTTTATTTGATGTTTGATTTTCTTTATGCATATAATAATGATGATACATTATTGCATTCAACTTGATACAAGTATGATTTGATGAATATTTCATGGTTAATGTGTTTTTGTATCTTTGTGTCAATGTAAGATTACTATAAAGTATCAGATATATTTCACCTTATGTTAATGTATCAGTATAGTAATTTTTCACTAATGTATCCTTGTGTATAGAATCTATTATTTTAATGTATCAGTTAGGCATTTTACTAATGTATCTGAAAAAATGCAGTTATGTATTATTGTGTTTATCGGATGATTGTTGTTGGAGATTGAGTGCATATGTTAGTAAGAAATCAGATTTATTCAAAGTGAAGTACTTCAATAGTGAGCATATACGTCCGTTAAGGGATAGGGTATTAACAAAGGTTCAAGCTACAGTTGAATTTATTAGTGGTGTGACAACACCTAAACTGCTCAATCATAAAATAATTCATACTCCAAATGATGTTATTGAGGATATTAGAGAACTGTATGGGATTGATATTTCATACCAGCAACCATGGCATGCTAAGGAGCGTGCATTAAAGATGATAAAGGGTAAACCTACGAATGAATATAGACAGTTGCCTAAATACATATATATGTTGGAAATTGTGTATCCAAATTCTTATTTACGGATGCATAAGTCGGAGCAAAATTAGTTCATGTATCTGTTCATAACATTAAGGCCATTAATGAGGGGTTTGATTTCTGTAGACCAGTAGTTGTTGTTGACGGTGCACATCTTGGTGGAGCTTACAAAGGAACTTTTGTATCAGCAAGTACGCTTGATGGTGCAGGTATGATTACTGTATTAGAATTTATAATTTTTTGTCTCATAACAATGATTACTTGAATTTGATACTTTATATATGGATAGTTGTGTATCTAGAAATTAACAAACCTGTGCGCTATTTATGAGTAGGATGCATAATGCCGTTAGCTTATGGAGTGGTGGACAGTGAAAATGATTGTTCATGGACATGATTCTTCCAACAGTTTAAAAGTGCATTTGGGGAGAGGGAAAAATGTGTGTTGTATCAGATAGAAATGAAAGCATAATTAAAAGTGTTAGTACTGTTTTTTCAAATGTTCCTCATTTTGCATGCATATGGCACCTTTGGAAAAATGTTTGTTCAAACATCAAAAGAAGCAGAAACATACTAAGTGATATGTTCTATTCAATGGCCAAGGCTTATAGAAAAGAGGATTTTGACAAATTGATGGCTAAAGTCGTTAAAATTGACAACCGGGTTAAGATGAATCTTAAGGATGTTGGTTATGAAAAGTGGTCAAGAGTTCATGCAAAAGTAAACAGGGGGAGAATGATGACTTCTAACATAACAGAATGTATCAATGGTTGGCTTGTTGAGGCGCGACAACTACCTATAATAGATTGTTTGGAAGAAGTCAGAATTCTATTCGGTTCTTAGAACCCTAAAAATAGAGAAATAGCATCCTATACAAAGGAAACATTAGGGAGGAGATTTGAAGAGTTGTTGATTCTAAACGCTTCTAAATGTTAAAAAATGAAGGTATGTACCAATATATAAGCTATCATGTATTTGGAATTGGTTATTGTTTGGCTGTTGTGAGTATAAAATTGATTTAATTGATATGCAGTTTGTGTCTTAATTAATGTTATCAGGTTGTGCAATCTACTGAATTTATTTATTCAGTTTATGAATGTGGGCGAAGATACATTATTTGCCTTGAGAGAAAAATCTATAACTGTGGGAGATTTCAGCTAGATGAGATACCTTGTGCGCACACATTTGCTGTTTTGAAGAAGAAAAATATTATAGATATACATCCCTACTGCTCAGATTACTATAAGTCAGCTGCATTGGCAAACACATATGAAGTTCCGATGGTTCCAATGCCGGATAAGGAGGATTGATCAGCACTGGAGTTTGTTTTGGAAGAAATCGTCTTGCCACTAATATACAAAGGCTGGCTGGACGACCAAGGAAAAGGAGGAAGAAAAATCCAGATGAAAAGATAAGCACAAACACAAACCGTTGTGGATAGGAAGGTCAAAATCGAAGAATTTGTACTTTTTTCCCGAAGAAGAATGACCGACTTCTTTGTTAGAACTACTGTTATGTTTCAGATACATTATTTTAAGATTACATGTTTTCAATTTTTTTGCATTCTCACTTTTACCTTGATAAAACATTACAATTTACTATTAGCCAGTGAAATCTTGTTACAATAATTTGAAATGTTAAGAATTTCTACCTTGTGTTTATTTTTATAACAAATTATGTTTCAAATACGTGTTTAAATAATGTTTCATTACCTATTTGATAATTATGTACATTATATTCTGATTGTGAGGATTGTATCCGTCAATATATTTTAGATACATTTTTATATAATGTATCTTAAGTTAATTGAATAATGATGTATCTTATATAATAATGGTGTTAAAAATATAAGTATGTAAAATGAAATAAGAAGTGTCGATAAATGAATCAGAATAAGTAGTAATTAATTTGTCTATGTGACTGGATAAATGAATGAGCCAGCAACTAATTACAATAAATTGACCAAAATTATCAGCATGAAATGAGTGCCAATGTATCAACTCCTACCAGAAGTAATGCAAATAAAAAATGTCGTTTGTTTATGAATTAATGAATCTGATACATTGAATTAGTAAAGAGTAGAAGTATCAGCTTAATAAATTGACCAAAAATTATCAACTCCTACCAGAAGTAATGAGAATAAATGATGTCGTTTGTTTATGAATTAATGAATCTGATACAATGCATTAGTAAAGTGTGGAACTATCAGCTCCTACCAGAAGTAATGAGCATAAATGTTGTTGTGTGTTTAAGAATTAATGAATCTGATACATAAATATTACCCAATTTTTGTATCAGATTATATACAACAAATGTGTACATCAATATAGTTCCTCAAATAACATGTGCTAAAAATTGAAAGTTGATGTCAAACTAAACAAGTTTTAAGAGAAACACTGTAATGCTTGGGTACAAACATCTGAAAACAACAAAAACAGAAATTCTTGGCAAATAATATTTGGGCTAAGTTTTTGGTGAAATTACATCATGTGTTTGACCTCAAGTTTTTCCAAGAATATTTGATTATTTCAAAAAAATAAGATTTATATCCATAAGTTCTAAAAACTATTTAAAATACTCATAAATTTGTATTATCTTTTTATACTGAATATGTTCCTTTAAAAAATAACCTTATAACATAATTGATAACAATCAACAACAACAAAATAACAATATATGCAAGAGCAATACATTAATCATATATTCAAACTTGTCATTGATTCAGTTATAATTATAATTCACTAAAAATAAATTGTTCTTTTTTCTCAATTTTGTTACTCAAATTAGAATTTAAAATTTTCTAGAGGAGGTAGTAACAAACTATTCCTTTATATAATCTTCCCACATTCTACAAACAATCTCTTTCCTACAAGCTTTCATTTCTAGGTCAGATGATAGAGAAGAAGAAACAATATTGTTACCCTGAATCAATTGTGTTGAATGAACCCTTTTTCTTCTCTCTTCTCTCTTGTTGAAAGCTCTCTCTCAAAAGCCTCTCTTATGTCCTAATGTCTTTCAAAGACAATACTAATGAGCAATTCGGATCTTGTCGATCCCGTGGTGGTTACCTTCGGTTTGAAGGATTTTTTCACGTTAAACTTGGTGTTCTTTATTTTTATATTTTCGTTTTCATCTTTTCGTCACAACAAATTGTTCATCATCTTCATCAGTAACCATATCATCACGTTTATGTTCATTGAAATATTTCATTATTGCTTCGATTTTCACGCAAAATATTATGTAAGAGGGGACAAACAACTACTATTTTCAGCTGCATGTCTAATTTATAGTTGTTCATGTCTTGTCGTAGTATTCTGAATCTACTTTTCCATGCACCAAATGTTATTTCAATTACATTACGCAAAGAGACATGTCTATAGTTATATAACTCTTTGTCATGCTTAGGCTCTCTTTCACTTTTTCTGTAGTCCTACAAATGATATCACATTCCTTTGTTATTAAAGATAGAGATGTTTAATATGGTTGGTGAGCATGTTGTTTAATAGATAAAGTAATCTAGTTATTTATTTGTAGTAATAGATAGATATGGTAGATAAATATTATGAGTATTTTTTATAAAATATAAAAGTTTGGGGTAATTTTTGAATTTTTTCAAATTTCCAAACACCAGAACTTGACCCAAAAACTATTTTTTTCTAGTATTTGGGAACTTGGGATTCTTGGCAATTATATTTGCCAAGTTATGTAGCCAAACACCACTGGCTAATTTTTTTTCCAAGTTTTCTCAAGTTTTATTTGGGACCAAACGGATGGGTCTTGAAATCATCTTTCCATTCTTCCTGTACTTTATGTTAATTTGGAAGTCTTCATTGTAGTAGGTGCCTCACGTGCATACATCATTCACTCTTTTAAAGTATTCATCATTGATTTGAACCTTGCAAAACAAAGAAGAAAACACAAATTTGTATCCACTCACTCTCGAACAATAAAGAATCATATACTCAAATTTCTGTTTTAATTAACACTCTCATAATATAGCTAAGTATCATAATATACAATAAAGAACAATTGCTCAATGCAAATGATATGTACTTGATTATAAGCAAAATTACAATAATATGGTGAATTACGATGACTAATACTCTCAATAGGTGCAACAAATGTAACACAATTGATTGAATCATCACTTGAAAGCATATCACTATTAATTTCTAAAACTAGATGGATTCTCATAAGCACAAAATCATAGAGATCAAGAAGAATAAGTAGAGTTTCCTTTTGAGCAACCAAACTAGTTCACCCTCTAGTTGGTATTCCAACTAAACCAAACACAAAATCGTGTAACTTGATCAACTACAAAATTTTATTCCAAAATTTTCACAAACATTCCATTTAGGTTTCAAAGATCAATATCAAAGAAATATGACAATTAAAAGTAGAATTTTTGACCTCATTCACTTCAAATAAAGTCAATATAAGCATAAATCATTTATACAAATCATTCTTCATGATGTACCGTGAGTTTATGATATTTTTGATGCATTAAACTTGGAGTTTTGTATGAGTCTTAGGCATTTTGTTATTAGATGTGATGGTATTTTGATCAAAATTTTCAAGAAATAGGTTTGGAGCAGTTGGTTTTGAAAGTGCCTGAGGCAGGCAGGAAATTGGCAACAGATGAGCCCACCTACGAGCTGCCATTCATTTGATGAGCCGTAGGTGGAGGCATGAATTGAAGGTTCTAGGAAGTTTGACAAAGTGTGGAATCACAGAGGCTACTGACGAGTCGTGAGTCGGATGACGGACCGTCGTTGATGAGTCATCGATGACTTCAGAGAAGATAAGTTCTAGTACATGAACAACGAGTGAATAGGACGGATCGTGCTTAGACCTACGGGCCATAGGTCATGACCATCGTTAGCATCCATATGATTTTTGGCCAACTGATGAGCAACAATGGCACCCACGAGCCGTTGTTTATGTGACGATTCGTGGGTGGCCATTCGCGATGACATTGCCCAAATCAAAATCTCCAAATTCCTTTTCCTACTTGGTTTAGGATTTATTTTCTATAAATATTAGTTGTAATTTTCGTTTTTGGGTTGTTAGACTTTTTGTGATACTTTATTTTGGTTTTGAGAATTATTTTGTTGTTGGGTGCATGGGAGAGGGAGAATAGGAGGAAAGCATGGACACAACTCAAAGGAGCATGCGAAAGAACACATGAAGAAGAACTGGTTTGGGCGCATTGGCGCGTCATACCAGGCCCTTAACTACAGAAGCCCTAGCTTGGCGCACTACAGGTACCCGACACCAGCCTTCGAATTTGTGGTGCGCCAGTGGCACACCGCGCATCCAGAGCCCGATGAATTTGTAGAATCTCAGGAATTTCGAATCCATCAAGGAGAAGGGATTATTTTCCCAAACCCTATAAATAGAACCTTAGACCTCTTTCGTAGGGTTCCGTCTTCTTTTTCAACTGAAAGAGCAAGGAATAAAAATACACCTTAGGTTACTTTTCTTCTACTCTATTTTAGCTGTTGAATTACATGGAAACAATTGTGTTGATGTTTTTTATTAGTATGAGTAGCTAATATTGTTCTGGGCTGCGACTATGGATGATTGTTGAACATTGATTTTATTGGATTACTTTTGTTATTATATAAATTATTTTTTTTGTTCTTATATTACTATTATAATGCTTGATGACCGTTAGAATAAATCTATTGTCTGCTTTTGAACTCGGGAGAGGAATAGATGGATAGAACGTGGAATACAAGGAGCATGATCTTTTCCTGCATATCACTTGAATTGATTTGCATCTAGGATAGAGATATATCTAGGTGTCATGCTTGGTTACAAAACAATATGATAGTTTTAATACTCACCAGTTGATTCAATCTATCCTCACTAAACAATGTAGTTAAACTATCAACTAGGGTAAGTAATTAGAGGTCGGGTGATCATGATCATAATATTAATCTTGTAAATCAATAATTTGATAACCATCTGAAATCCATAAAAGATATATGAAGCATAAATTCTTAGTCACAGTGCAACCCTGGAATTATCCCAATTATTGTTAAACACCGAAATTGAAGTCGAACTTTGTTAGTTACTTTTAATTCGTATATTTGCGCAACTGTAGTTCTAAATACAAAATCAAATCTTTGAGATATATTTGCATTAATTTGTGGCTTTAGTTGAGTTAAATATAAGCTAATCATAGGTTTTTTTGGTTCGATAATCTGATTCTTTTAGAGCCACTGCATTACTTGTACGACACGTACACTTGTATGTGCATTTGGGAGCAACAACTTCAATGTGATAAAAAAATATTTTTGTGACAATAATTTATAGTTAATACTAATGTTAATAGTGAAGCGTAACATATACAACGTGAAGTCACCATATCTAATTTATACAGTCAAATAAAACACTAGGATTGATTGCTTGCCTATAGGCTATAACATAAAAGACGTGTCGCCTAGAAGGTTAAGTGTCGTTTGACATAAACTACTTCATGTACCATAACAAAGACTTAACTCCAGTTGAAATTTTAGACCTTGATATAATTGGTTAAGCTTATTAGTACTCTGCTTAACATTTAATTTATAGAGTTTAACCTGGAAAAGAGATGATGAAGTTTCTATATCTGACTCGCAAGCAATTGTAGCTGGGTTGTTATAGAAAAAAGGTTAAAGTATTGTTCAGATGTTGACATTTTAAAAACAAATTCATATTTCGTTTAAGTTAAATTTATATGTCGAAATAAAAGAATTGTTAAATTAGAAGTGCAACTTCTACGCTAACAAGAAATGTTAGCTAATGTCATGACCCAAAAATGGACATGATGACACTCGTTTATCCCACCATGAAAAGTGTAGCCTCAAGCCCAACAACACGAAATAAATATACGGAAAGTAAAACAACAATAGCATAAGAGTGGAAAACTTAGTCATTCTAGATTAATTCCAAAACCTAGTTGTCACGTGTACAAGCCACTAATGTATTAATACATAATCTATATCTATCTATATATACTATCTTAAAAACATGAACTCTCTAACTTGAATGTTAAATTACTATAATGCCCCTAACTTAAAACACCCATCTATATATGTTTGAATAGCATATATTTTTTTTAAAAGGTTGTGACTTTTCTGATAAGTTGTGTTTTTCCTAGGGTTGTGACTTTTATGATAAGTTGTGATATTTTCAAAGGGTTCTGATTTTTTTGATGTGTTGTGATTTTTCTAAAGGATTGTGACTTTCAGATGAGTTGGGACTTTTTCAAAGTGTTGTGACTTATTCGATAAGTTGTGACTTTTTCAAAGGATTGTTGCTTTTCCAACGGATTATGACTTTTCAAATAAGGCACAATAAGCACATGATCATACTATCCCTTGTTGGCCGTAAATAAAGGGATTTCCTCTCATTTTTAACCACAAAATATTTCTAATATTCTAATGATCTTCTTCTTCTTGCAATTTAAATTTTTTCGTGTGATTTATTATTGTCGAGTAAGTTTGATGATCCGTGGAATTTGAGGTACCGCTATTCTGATGAAGTAAATCATTCTATCCTAAGAGGGTATATTCCATAACATTGATTACTTGAGGGAAATAATTTTTGGTGATACAATAATTGTTTTTTTTTGCTTAATATATATTGTAGTATGTAATGTTCCAATATATGAAGCTAACGTGGGAGAAGTCTAAATCCATTTATTTTTGCCAACATTTTCTCTTGCAATGCAAATATATGCATCTGAATATATATATATTTTAAAATTATTACACTTCTCGTGAGTCAAAAAAAATTTCACAAGTTGTTTTGTTGATGTTCAAGACATAAGAATGATTTTATTTACTATGCTATTTATGTGGTTGAGATTGTCAGGAAGTTTGCTTCAAAATAGTTATTACTATATTAACATTTTCCTTTCGTTTTACTTATTTACTTTTTTTCAATATTTATGTATTTAGTCGAAGAAAAATTCATATGATTTATAATGACGCCGGGTTGAAGGGTGTATTAGTTTGCTTTTCATTTTTTATTTAATTGCTAATTTTTATTATATGTCAATCTCTCTCTCTCTCTCTCTCTATATATATATATATATATATATATATATATATATCTTCTATATCTATACTACCTTAAAAGCATGAACTCCCTAACTTGAATGTTAAATTACTATAATACCCCCAACTTAAAACACTAAAGTTAGTATATGCTACATATATACCTTTTCACATTGATGGGTAGTGACTTTTCCGAAGGATTGTGACTTTTTCAATGAGTTATGATATTTCCAAAAATTTGTGATTTTTCTGAAGGGTTGTGGCATATCTTAAAAGACATGATAAAAACCTTTTCATACTATTCTTTGTTGTCTTTAAATAACGGGGGTTTCTCACACTTTTAAACTACAAATTTTGTAAGTTTTCTATTCTTCTTCTTAAAATAAGGAAGATTGTGAGAGTTGTTCAATTATACAATTAAAATTATTATTTTTGGGGTAAATTAGATAGATCAACAAAAATTGATGTAACAAGGAAAATGAAATAAATCAACTTCTAACGAGAAGAGTATCGTCATAATTAATATGTACTCATTTCATAGCCATAAAATTTACTTTTGCAGCAACTTCTACTTGACAAGAAGTTCAATGATTTTCTGTTGCACAAATTACAACTTGGTGTTCAGAATCTGAAATGTCTCAAACTGTTGGAGAAAAAGTATTTGATCAAAAACTTGTTTGAAGAGTCCAATCTACACTTAATAAGTACTCTTTCGTTTCTAATTTATTTAGTGTACTTTTATTTTTATTCAGTTTAATGTAGAATATAATGTTCTTTTTTCTTGGGGTAGGGGCGCATCTTTAAGACCACAAAGTTAAAAGACACTTTTATATATTCTACACATGATCCTTAAATTAAAAGTCTTCTTTATTTTTTAAAATTTCATATCAAAATAAAATTACACCAATCTATATCTATCGTTTTTTTTATCTATCTATACTACCTAACTTAAAACACTAAATGTAGTATATCTTCTATATTTTATATTGTATTATATTTATTTATGCGTATTAAACTATATTATATTAAAGACAGACACCTTTTCACATTGAAGGGTTGTGACATTTTCGAAGAGATAACTTTTCCGATGAGTTGCGACCTTTTTGAAGGGTTGTGACTTTTCTATAGGATTGCGACTTTTCGAACGAGTTGTGACTTTTCTGAAGAGCTATGACTTTTTTGATGAGTTGTGACCTTTCTAAAGGGTTGTGAGTTTTCTAAAAGGTTGTGACATATTTTTGATAAGGCACAATAAACAGTTTTTCATTTACTATCCTTTGTTGTTTATAAAAAGAGGGGCTTCCTTAAAATTTTAAACTATATTTAAAAAAAATAAATTCATTATTCTTCTTCTTCTTAAAACACCCTATTTAGTATAGCTTTAATATTTTTATGATAAGGAATAATATGCACATACTAATACTACACATTTTAACTATAAATGGAGGGGTTTCCTCACATTTATAAACTATGTTCTTTTTTATGTTTTCTATTCTGCTTTTTCTAAAACCTCAAGATTGAGTTACGCCGTTGACGATCTCAAAGGTCAGTGAAATTAGAACACTCCCTAACATGAATGTTAAATTAATCTAATACTCCAACTAAATAAAAAACAAATTTAGTATATCTTCTATATTTTAAAAAAAATATTTATTTATATTATATTATATTAAAAGTAAAAACACCAACAATACAATAATAACAAAGTAGTGCACTATAGAGAAGGGAGGAGAAAGTATATTTAAGAGGTGTAACTAAGATATTTTAAGAGTGACTATTTTTTTAAATAATATTCATGTTATTTTTAGAAATAGTGTGGTACATGGTTTGATATTCACGTGCATCGCACGTACGTAAAAACTAGTATATATATATATATGTCACGAAAGTACCATCAAGTTAATATAGAAAGAACGTGCCACACACGAGAATCTTTAAAGTACAAAGTTGGATTATCATTTTTCCCCAACATAAAATTAAAATATAATTAACTATCTAAATAAATAGTAAAATTAATTAAAAGTCATTTTATTTAAGTAAATGCAGAACTAATAAGAAATTCAGTTACTGCAATTTGATTCTTTAGTTATGACATTAAATTTTTGCCAAATAATTATTCACATTCTTATACCACCTCTATATACCTGATAACATATCTTTTTATTGACGCTTGAATGAATCAGGTATGGTTGAATCAATTGAAAATCGCTTACAAAGATATGAACAATCGTGTAAGATAAACATGTGATTATAGATATAATTTTACACATTGAATATATTTTTTTATGTTTAATTATTGATTTATCAATGGAAAAAAAGGAAATGGAAATTCAAATAAGTATCTTTGATTTATGTACACATTTAATTAAGAATTAACATATGAGAACCAACTGTTGACACCAAATTTTGGTATGATATTTCTAAATTTAATACTTTTTAAGTATTTTATTTTTTAAATAGTTCAAAATACATGTTTTGTCATTTTAATGCAATTTATTGGTAATTATCCTTATTCTCAAAGTATTATGATTTTTATTGGTTAATTTTGTTTATATTATTTTGTCACAGTCGATTGAATACGTTCAAATGTTTGTTCATTTTTTTTATAAAAATCATTATTTCTATTAATTTATATTTTTTACATGTCATTAGCTACGTTCGTTACATTTTTTCATATTCATTTTATCTGTTACATTTGTTAATATTCATTTTGATATTTTGTACAGTCCAGAAATTCATTCTAATATGAATAAAATTTCATACGCAGATATTTTATTAAAAATGGTTTTAGCCCATGATTTTAAAATAATGATATTGTAGTATTGATGATTTTCAATTCCTTATTTAAAGAATAACTTGCTCATTAAGTTAAGAGGGGGTGAATTAGATTTTTAGGGGTGTAATTTACAGCATTTTTATTCTTTTATTGTTTCTTATCTTTCCGGCTAGTCACCGGAGTTTTGCCGGACTCCGGCGAGTTCACCACCAAAAAACCCCCTATTTTTTTTCTTCTTTTCTTGTCTGACCAGCTCACGAACAGAACCAAAACCTCCGTTCCCTCTCCGACCAGACAACCAGCAAACAGCAACCGGTTCACCACCAAAACCCCATCTTTGTTCTCCCCTTTGCAAGCAACAACCAGACCCAACCACAGTCCAAAACCCACCGGAAAACAACCAGCTCGTGACCCATCACACCACCAACAAAAACCGACCTCCACCAGACCCTAAACCCCATTTAAAATCGGCTTTCTCCGTTTTCTTTTTCTCAACCAAAACGCCACAAACAGCTAAGACAAACAACCATTCCGGCGAAGAACGAAGCCACCGCGAACTCCGGTGGACAGCGAGCTCCGAGCTCGTACAATCCAAACCAGTAGCTCCGGCGAACTACATGAGTTAAACCATCACCAGCGAGCCCCTTTCTCCAGCGAGCAACAGCTAACAACAACGATGCCATCACTGCGAGCTCCGAACTCCAAACCACCGTGACACCATAAACAACCGTCAGTCCCTTTTTCCCATTTTTCTTATTATTTTCTCACTATTAAATAATTCAGATCTTTAGGATCTTTCTTTACATTTTTCCACTGTTGGGTTGCATCTTGTGTTAGCTTATACATATATTATTGTTAATTCATACATTTGTTTTTGGAGATTTGCTTAGTTTCTTTTTATTTATTTCGTCTTGCCATAGTTACAGTTGTTACTCTTTATTTTATTGTGTGGATATTTGGGTGTTTGGTATATTTCTCTTTAGATCTTGTTATCTTAGTTGCTTTATTTATAATTTTGCTATTTTTTATTATAATTTTATTATTTTTGATTCTCTTTGGTTGTATTTTTTGTCTTGTCTACTACTTTAATTATTCTGTCACTAGTCACATTAAATGTCGTTATTATTTTAGTTAGTGTTTGTTTTGGTATAGTTTTGTTCAATAATTGGTTACTGTTCATATATTTTCTGTTGATAATTGCTTGAAACTTGCTTCAATTAATTTTATATCGTTTTGTATTTGATTATTGTTCATATGATTTTGTTCTATATGTAAGTTATTATATTGTAGGATTCGGTTGTTATTATTGTTTATTTGTTAGGTTTGGCCAATGAAAAAATCTCTTCGTTGATTTTAGAGGCCTCCAATGTTAGAAGACGGAAATTTAGTTCAAGTTTATATATTTTGTTTATTAAAATGGCCGATGAAGAAATTACCGTCTATTTTCAAGGCCTCTCATGTTAATATGATAGTTTTTATTCTTAAGTTATTATTTAATTTATTCATTTTTATTCATTACTAACATTTTTACTAAGTGTCTTTACAGGTACATAGAGTTGCTTCATATTGAAGCTATTCGAATTAAGTTTAAATTATACTCTTTATTCATTATTTTGTATATATCGATGTTAGGCAAACCTTAAGCTGTTTCTTATATTATTGTTTCATTTTATTACTTGTGTATATCACTTGTTTATTATACTTGTATATTGTTCTTATCTCCTCCTAAATTTGAAAAAATGAACTCAATCGGGAACCACAATTGTGAATTTCGAAGGATGCCTAACACCTTCCCTTCAGAATAATTTAAACCCCTTACCTAGAATCTTTTGGTTTCGTAGATATTTTTATTAAGTTAATTGATTGGTTTCCTAGTTTTCTTAAAAATTAGGTGGCGACTTCCTTTTACCTCTTTATCCTCTTTTAAAATTCTTTCATTCATTTTAAAACTGAATTACTATTCTTTGGTGAGTCACTGTGACATTCCGCCATCTCAAAGGATGTCAACACCAACAACAAGAACATCATCTATTATTTACCTTATAAAATAAAATTAATGTTAAAAAAAATAGTTATAAAAATTAGAATGTAGATGTTTTCTTTACATGTTCATATAAAATCTAAAAAATTTAATTCACATACTTTAACTTTTGAAATATTTATACTATTAAGCATGGAATGCTCATGGAATGCACGTGTTTGAGAACTAGTTGAAAGATAACTACAAGTCTCAATGCCTTTCTTTCTCAAATAGATCAAAGCATAAAATAAAGAGACGAGGGTCTGTCGGGATGACAAACAGCTACCTCTCAACGTATCCTCATAAAAGCCTCGAAAATAGATAAAGGAGAAAGTTCACATGGATTTGGGCCCAGAACCTACACAAGTGAAGAATCAAGGAGTGAGTGTCAAACAACACGGTACTCAGCAAACAACCTATTAAACAAGGCAAAATTAAGGTAGCATACAAGTACTCCTTTCATCCCAACCGAACCACCTCAACTACAATTTGCATAGAAATTAGGCCAACCTAACAGTTAAATAATACACAACTCACAAGGCTTAACAATCCCAGTTCAACAACCAACAAGTATCTAGTAGATCAATCACAATTATCAAGTAGATCAATCACAAGTATTAATTTGATCAATTTCGAGTATCAAGTTCATCAAATCACAATAGTCAAACACTTACCAAAACCATTTCCATCGGCACAATATCACTAGCCAGAACCATTTTCCATCAACTTTTTATAATATCACTTGTTAGAACCATTTTCCTTCGACACAATATCACTAATCGAAATCATTTCCCTTCGGCTTTATATCACACCACTTATCGGAAAAATTTCCCTTCTGAATTTTTTTCCTTCAACACGATATCACTAGCCAGAATCATTTCCCTTCCGCTTTATATCATATCACTATTCAAAAACATTTGCTTTAACTTTATATCATATCACTTGTCAGAACCATTTTCCTTCGACATAATCATCACATGTCTCATCACGATGCAAAACAGTCAATGCAATTAAATAATTCCACACCATAAGAAAGACACAATAACTCAAACAATTCAAGTTCACAATGATGTCATTAAAGCATTTCATCCATCAACAAATTATAATCCACGACAAGGCACTTCATAGAGCACAAATATCAACATGTTGCCTTTTTCATTAATCCCCTTTTTATTTATTAAGATCAATCAAGTGGTATAACTGAACCCATCACCTTATTCTAATCACTCACCAATGCACACAATGAAGGGAAATACACGATTCTATTAGTTTTACAAGGTTTAGAAATCACTTGTCTCAATTTAATCAGAAGTCAATTCAAGACTTGATCCTTCCCTTTCTGAACAATGTCCAAAGCCACACAATCTAATTCAATCCATAAATGATAAAAGGAAATTGAAGTTCTAGGGTTACAAAGACTTACCCAAATGATTTAGCACAAATAATTTCTTCAAAATCACCTCCAAAGGTTTTACAAAATTCAAAATGACAGGCCAAAAATCCCCTCACATGTCGCTTAAGCGAACCCCGCTTAAAATGGGGGTCTCGCTTTTGCGAATTAGGCTCCACTTAAGTGATCATCGCTAAAGGGAGCCCTGATTCTCTTAAGCGAACCCCGCTAAAACTGCTAGTCTCGCTTCTGCGAGCCGTCCTTCGCTAAAGCGAAGGCGATTCATGAACGTGATGCCTGCAGAACCAGAAACATCAGCCAACAAAAAATTCTCCATGGACCCTAGGGATTCGTTGGGAATCTCTGTACACACAAACCATTTATGAAAATTGACTATACTCGATGTTTCAGACACAATGAAACCATCAAAATATGAATTCGAGATCTCCTTGACCCGAGTCTTGTGTAAGTCACAAGAAACTAATCATAACGCCTAATGCTAAATAAAGTTTAGGACCTCTAAAAATTCAACCAAGACCTCCTCTAGGCCTAAAATAATCCCCTGGATCCAATGAAACTCTCGAAAATCCAATCTGAGCATCCGAACCCCGAATGTTGTTCAAAGTCAACCCAAATGTTAAAATCTCAACAATTTCCAACTTAGGACCTCAAATCCTCAAAAAGACTCCGAATTTGAAACTGATAACTCTCTTAGACTAATTTCCACATTCCAGAACTGATAGAAACAACGAAATTCCATTCCGACACTTGAAACCTCAAAAGACACCAAAAACCACTTTTTAACAACTTTAGCCTTTCAAAACACAAAACTTACATAATTCACAACTTTGACTCAAAACTCGAAACCAATTTCAAAACTCTTTTAGAAATGACTCTGGGAAAGGGGTAAAATAGTAATTTTTTGAATTTAAAAAAATGACCAACCAGGTCATTACAACCAAAGACATAAGGAAGCAAAAGCCCTTTGAACTTTAAAGTGTTGAATCAGTTATCCTCAAGTAATATTTTTTCTTTCCAATAACTGTCTATTTTGTAGGTTCACAACTAAGTGATAAGTGTTAAGGTGATCAATGTTATTGTCCTGATATTGAAATGTTGTATTATCATCAATTAAAAAATGAAAATGACTAGGTCTAATCTAAGGAGCATTAATAAAGCCAGACATATGGTTATTTTGTTTAGAACAGGTACATACAGTTCATTAGAATGTTCTCTTGCCCTAGCAATATCAAAAGTCTAATATAACAGAAAAAGTTGGATGATGGTGTGATTCTGGATTTCCTTGCATTTCTACCACAGTCTACACTTGCCTATTCAACTGGTCGACCCTTCACCATTTCAGCCATGTGTAACGAGCATAATTCACTTTTTGCGACTAATCCAGACTAGAAATTCTGGCAATGGTAACTAATTTCAGTATACTTTCCCTGCATGTTGCATTTTCTTCTCCTATGGGGTCTATGTTTGAAGCCCTTGACCAACTCAAATTAATCAGAAGCTCCAACTTTGGCTAAGATACAGGATCCTCATACTTTGTTTCCATTACTTGCACCTGCTATTGCGTGAGAGGAACGCATTCAAGCTCAATCTCAAGTACTCCCCTTTCAACGTTCTGTAGCTTCACACTGATCTCTTGTTTCACTTTTCCATCTATTAGACTAATCATGCCATCTTTAACTAGAGTGTTGTCTTTGCTGGCTTTCCATTTCCCAAGCGGCATTGATTCACTAAGTGTTGAATTTTCAGATGCTTTTGCTGCAGTAACAAGGGGCTCGATATCAATCTCAGCTTCCCCCATGAAGTCGTCCGTTGTAAATGTATCCTTGTCGTAGACAAGCTGCGAAACCATGCCTAAGTTCATTAGGATTTGCCGGAACAATTTTCTCACACATGAAGATAAATTTATTAGGACAAAAAGTTCCTTTTATGTTACATTTTCTTGTATGTCCTTATAATTTTCCATCTTCACATTATATAGCTAATCAAATGGCAGAAAAAGAGACAAAAATCAAAATAAAAATACGCATACCATTTTCAAAGGAGGAACATTTTCTGGAATTGACAACATTAGCTTTTCATTCCAGACTGGGTTAAGATTGTTCTTTATAACACGTGTCTTGACGGACTGCAACAAATAGAAGTTCAGAGCTGGTTTTAGTATGAGGATTTTAATGCCATTTGTTATCCACATGTGGTAGGAGAGGGAAGTTTCAAATGAACCATAAGCCCCGAATAGTTTAAGCAGTTTTGTAGTATTTGGTTAAATTAAAAAATTCTTATAACATTTACTTGTTAAAATAACAAAAATAAGCCAAAAGCCAATCCAAATAGGCTCTATTATACTTTCAAATATTTAGCCTGCACTAATGAGAAAACTCAAGACAAGAAATAACATTTACCTGGCTTCCCAAGGAGAGAATTACGTAAGGATCACTTGTTACAACATCACGGACAGCTAGGTTGGTCCCTCTCACCACATTGACTTTTATCAATCCTATAAACTCAACCATACCTGCCTATAGGTTAAATATGCAGTAGTAAGGTTCAATTGAGAGTTGATTTTCTGATAAATCAAGCATATCTTGAGTATGATACAAGAATTTGCATTAAGTTCCTTACCAATTTGCATTAAATGTAAAATTATAATCCACTCTGGTTCTGTTAAAATAAGTGCAGAAGATTTTGTTCTTTACAGAATTATAAATTATTACCATTGAATTACTTTTCTTGGTGCTCCTATGTTCAGATTCTTTCCGTCTCCAGCTATTGCGAAATGCGTGCCCTATGCCATGGATGCGATGTCCAGTCGATTGTTTCTCATAATTCCTCTTATCCAGAGCCAAACTACAAGTAAGGCTTAAAGAATTGTAATGCGAAGACGATGACGGTGGGAAGGGGCAAATCATCTGTTCATCAGAGTTTAGAAATTGCTGCAGCTCATATTTTCTCCTGAGAGTGGATTTTCGATTTAGAATAGGCTGTGCCATATACCTATATCCGATGGTTACTGAAATACGTACCTGATAAAGTCAGTACGCACTTCTATCAATGCCTCGGGTCTGGGCTTCCTGTAACTATCAGGAATGGCAGCTTCATACTTCATATTTGCTGCACTATTTCCACCCATCTCTATCATACTATCAACCTGGTCGTCTGTCCACTCGTCGAGCTTCACTGACAGAACCTGTTAATCATGACAGACCATAGAGTTTACTACTTAAACTTTATTTTGTTCCCAATGGAATGAGAAAAAAGAGAATTGATCAAACACTATTCTAGTACATACTACAATAACAAGTATATATGGAAGTTAAGACAAACAGAAAAGTTTGATTAACCAACCTTTGATATGTGCACTCCAAGGCTTCGATGTACTCCGGAGCACTTGATACATATAAAAACTCCAAGATTTATTGATCTGCATATCGCGAAATGAGATTAGATGTAACAAGTACTTTCAAGACTCGAGGAATAGAAAAGAGGAATGTAACAGGTGGTTATGCTACAATTATTCAAAATAAAAGGAAAATCTTCAAAGTATGATTCTTTCGAAACAAAAAGAAAGAAAGAGATACCAACCGCTAGGTACTTGGTTTTATGATATCCAACATACTGAGGGGAAACTAAGGAAGCATTTTCTTAATAATGTAAAACAACTGATATTCCTATCTTGTCAAACCTCATTAGGTATGCAAAAGATTAAATTTTTTACAATTTTCCCAACAACATTTGAGATACAGAAAGTACAAACATAAAGGAAAAGTTCATATATATAAGTAAAAGGCTTCAGTAACGGATGGTGTATAACTCAAATGCCTTGGGGCAATAAAGGTTACGATACAATATGAATCGAAAAAAGTTTTTAAAGAGATTGATAAACCTTATAATATTCTTTAGCTGTGATATAAAACTTGTATGTCCTAGTACTTGTGATACTTACACCCATTTTGGATCTGGAGATCCACAATCTGCACAAAATCTATTGCCAGATTCACTCAACAGCCTCTGTAGTCTATGTCGAGGACCTAATACAAATAACAATAGATTACTAGAAACACTTGCAAGCTATAAATCAAGCTTGGTTGATTATGTAAAATGAGAAAGTATGCACTAAATTCAACCAATTTAACAACATAACATAAACTATGCAACATATGATAAAACTCAACAGAGTTGAAAAGAAAATTAAGGAGCAATATCTCCATGGTGGTCAAATTGATATAGTCGAAAACGTGAAAGTGACTAATCCTAGACAGCTCAACAAGTATACATGGTGCTCAAAAACCAAAAAGAAAATTATCCAGTAAAAAGGAATATGATTAATTTACATGGCATTCATTTCAAGCTGAGAATAAGATGTTACATACTTGAAGAACGGTTTCGTCTTTCTGGTTGATGACCGCTACAATTTGCAGATGATTCCATTTGCAGAAGTTCGTAAAGGCAAGAACCTAGCAAATAAACATGAGATATAATTACACATGTAAAATAGAGAAACTATTAAAACTTTTTACTGCATTCTGCAGAAATAGTATAAAGTAACATTTTCATTGACACTTAATCATCACTGAGCAAATTCAACACAGGAACAAAAAAATCTGAGATACTAAGTGAATCTTCATTACAAATTACTCTTTTTAAAGAAATTTGTTCAGAGAATCAAGCATCACAAATGAGGGAAAAATCGAAAAACCATAGTGAAGATAGAAGAAGTAGATGATGTTTCAGCCTTATTCATTGTAATAACATAAATAAGAGAAAACTGCATGCTTGTCATATACATGTTATCCGCACCTTTATAAATGTTGGAAAAATGGTTCTAATATCTCAAAAAGAAGTATTCATAATATTGTCTAGGTCCCTTCCTTCATATCTTGTTTATGTGTATTAAATGTATTTTTATTGTGGTTGAATGCATAATCCATAATTCTATTACATTTTCTACCATTGAAAGCCCTTTAAGGACATTGACTTTCGGCTTTAAACATTCCAATTACTATCCTTTATGACCCATTAATCCTCATGTCACTGATTTTGTTATTACTGTTGGAGGCTTTAGCTTTGTGTGTTTTTTCTCCATAAATCTAGTCTTCTTCTTCAACTTGAGGAGAAAAAGGATATAAATCACTAAGAGAAATATTTCCTCCTATATTCATTCTGCTGTGTTGTGTTTTATCTTTAAAGAATCTTCTGGCTCCTAATTTTATACTAGAAGAGCTTGTGGGAATACACCTATACCAGATGAAATAATAGCCTTACACACAGTGTCTAACACACCTCAAGCTTTGGTAAATTTCGTACAAGTGTTTGTCAAGAGGTATTTTCCTTAAGATTTACAACAAAAAATACATAGAAAACAAGCATGAATTCAGTAAAACCCTTGCAAGGCTAGATACAAGCCCATATACAAAAACCTCTGAGGATCATGCAATAATATAGCTTTCAGATTAGCCAAAAAGATTCAGGCATCATTCATTACACCCATTTTCTGCAATTACTTTTATCGTCATAATCATTATTATTTTGGTTATTCCTAAATTGCTTGTCCCTTTCCCAGAAAGGATATTAACTATAAATAGCGTAATGATGAAACCAGATCACCTTGAAAAGGGGATGGATACCTGTAACATTGTTGCTATCAACATTTCCCTGATGATGAATAGACATTTTGGGTTTCCTCTAAATTGAATATCCCAGAAAGCTCTACAATTCTCAATAATTCATCTTCTCTTCGCAAATGTCACCACGCCAAAACAATTTCATCCATCCATTGCCAACATATATGATTATATCAAAGGAAAAATAAAAACAAAACTTTGAACATTCATGTTCAAACAAGGCAATTATTGGAGTTTTTGTAATGAATTGGGACTCTCAACATTGAGATTTCCTTGTCCAATTCACAAGTTAATGGATAATACGTTGATTGCATGTAAAACAGAATTTGAAATTAAAAAAAAGGAATGAATTGTATCTATGAATATTTCAATTATTTCTGTGTGTAAAAAAGCAAAAGAAAGTCAATGTTGGGATGATATACTTATTTCGGGTGGTTTGGAGGACAACTACCGAACAAATGATTGAGGAGTCATCAAACTCCCCCTTTGGCGCCTACCTAATATTATTAGTATAATATTCTTTTTTCTTCTAATTAAAATATCCACACACCCTATTTATAGTTAAAAACTAAAAGACATATGTTAATGCATATTTTTCACAATCTTAAGAATAGTAAGTTAAATTAATGTGGTGTAAATGTCTATACGATAGGAATTGGATATAAGAGGTGAAGGACTAGTTTTATAATGAAACAATAAAATTCATAGTTAATCTTTTTTAACAAATAGGTTATCAAAAATTATACTAGCTATGTGCCATTTAGTAATTGATTGAAACCGAAATTCATAACTAATTTCAATTATCTGAAGACAATAAAATTCACCTCGAGAAAAATAATAATTATGACTGAAAAATATTGCAACAATAGTATTTATTGATTTCAAATATGAGCATTACAATCTCTATGATTCCTCTAATTCATCTTTTCAGATTTAAATTCAAGGGCTCTTGAGCTTGATCTTGAATCACGAACTTGATGTTGGATTCAAGGGCTTTTGAGCTTGTTCTTGAATTTTGATGAACTTTGATCTTGATCTTGACTTATACTTGAATTCAAGGGTTTCGAGCTTGTTGTTGAATCTAGTGGTGTTGACGTTGAATTGTTCTTGAACTTGTATGCTTAAATTCTTGAACTTGTAGCTTGTAGAAAAATCTGCGGTGTATAGTCGTTTTGAGTTTTCCGCATGTTTTCCTTACTCCTCCTCTTCTCGTAGATTATGCATATCATTTATGATTTGTTGGGATAGGTGACTTGATTTTCGAGGTTATCGAATGAATATTGGGTGAATTTTTCAGTTTTGAAAGTTAAAATATTAAGATAAATAAAGGAGCTTTCAAGCTAAGGCGAAGAAGAAATCTTGCAATCCTGTTGATATGAAGTGAGCTCTAACTCATGAACCCTGCTCTTCTAACAATAGATAAATCTTTAGCATTTGAGCTTGAGCAATTATAGTAATTTGTCTGGTCTTATCTATTTTCTCCATTAATTACTTTGTTTGTTTGTTTACCCTGTTGTAACACTTCAGATTTGAAAAGAAGGTCAATTACAAGTTTCTAGAGTCTTTTGCCAGTACGGATAGAACCACCAAAAATCCGTAGGTCGTACCACGGACCGTAGGTGAGAATCGTCAGTGGCAAGTTCCAAATGTTTTAAAATGTCAAAGCCACATTACTCTTTTATAGTTCACAAGGACGGTTCATCATTCTATGTACGAATTGTAGGTAGGTCTCACTGGTGAGTCCCAGACTTGATGAAATTTTGAAGGTCAAGGTTGGGACCTACAATTGGGATGTACGGTCCGTAAGTGGACTTACAGACCGTACATGGGTCCCGTAGTTGGGGGTCCAAAAGTGTAGTCTTTGAACCCCACCAACGGTCGACCAGTACGGTCCGTAGTAGGACCTACAAATCATAGGTATGATGCGTCGGTGAGGGCTCGACAGTTAATTTAAGGGCTTTTTGGTCTTTTTCCTAATCGTTTTAACCCTATACTACGTCGTTTTGCCTTCTAACCAATGCCCTATATAATGATTTTAAACCCCTAAATCACCCAATTCAATTCATTCTCCTAAAATCCCAAAAGTTGATCAAGTTCTTCCCCAATATGTCTCTTTCTAGAAGCTTGACGAAGAAGGCTAGGGTTTCAAGATCAAGTCTCCATATTCACCATTAATTACAAGTTTTTGGCATCAAGGTATGATAGTATTCACCTATGGAGTCCTTTCTTTCATAGAGTTCCTAAATCCTCCAATTTTTACAAGATAGAATCTCTAATGGAAGTTAGGGGTTATTACTCGATCTCATGGGTTCTTTTCAATATGATCTAATTGATTGTTTTATGTCTTTTTATGCATCAATTAAGATGATTGCTTGTTTTTAAGTTGAATTCACATGAACTCATGCATGATTTTTAGAATTGATCATAGGATGAAGCTTTTGAACTATGAAGATATGCATGTTCTTTATGAGATTGATGAAAATGTTTTAAGGATGATTTGAGAGTGAAGTATTAATGTTGTTGTTGTGTTGTGAAATGATTTCTCACATGCTACTCAAACATGAATGTGAAAGGGTTTTCTCACTTAATGTGAACCAAGATTAATGAGCTATTCTAATGATAAGATAAGTTAAGATTAATAATATTTCGTGGGATTTATACTTAGCACCAAGATAATATTGAGATGAAATCTCTCCCTCTAGTACATGCCAGGTTACTAGTAGAAATCTCTCTATTCTATAACTATGTGCCACCATAGGCTGTCTTAGATAGACATTAGCTAGTGGATCCACCTAAGCTAAAAGTTCATGGTTCTTATCGTGGAAAGTAAGGACATCTCTTTTCAGTATGAGATAGACACTAGATTCCATGTTATAGCTCACATGGTCTATATGTCGGTTAAAGGAAAATCTTCACAATAATGAACTAAGGTTACTTCTAGAAGTATCTCACAAGTGTTTTAAAAATGTTTAACTTGCATTGACCATGATTATGATTTATGTTTTCTAACCCCTTTTATCTTATGATTTAGCTTGGTCATTGCATGCCATGTAAAGTCCTTTCTAGCATGATTTCATACCTTTTATGCATTGCTATCATAGTTGGTATACTCTTTGTACTAATACATATAACGTGGTACCCAATGAAAGGTTTATGTCGGAATGTGGCAACCGATCCCATATTTATGCCGAAATGTGGCAACTGATCCAAATTAGTGTGTCGAAACGCAACACCCGATCCATTCAACAAGCCACAATCACAATGTACATTCTCACAATCATACAATCAAGTCATGATTCATAGCATTTATCATTCATCTATCCTCATTTACAATAATGTGATCAATAATGCAACATTCGCATACAAACACGTATTATAATTAAGCAAGAACAAACATACATCACACAACATGAATCACAACCATCACCTACCTCAAACAAAGCTTGAATCCCCTAAGAAACTTGATTCTTCCCTTTCCAAATTCGTTTCATTTGTTTTTGGTCTACAAACAATTAATATAATACGAGAATTAATAAATAATAACTAATTACCCGAATTACTAACAATCCCATCAACCCTAAATCAAATCCTTGATCCCAACATCCACATTATGGCTGTTTCCACCATAATTTCCAGATCAACCCCCTCCCCCCATCGATAATTACCCATTAGATTACGTTTTCCAGATCGAAAAACAGATTCGGGAAGTGAAAATATTACCTTTAGACTCATGAATGGTGAAAAACTGTCAAGAAAAGCTCTAGGTTCGTTCCTAAGCTCTCGAAGTTCAAAAATTGAAGAATAAAACAATTTTGGGGTTTATTTTCGACTTTAAGTCGCGACTATCCCGCCACAACGGTACTCACCCCGCTTCAGCGGTCCCGCCCTAGTGGGAATAATCCCACCTTAGCAGCTTGCATGGGACCAGTGAGTCGATTTAAGAATTCCAAAATCCCATTTCACAACACACCTTCATCCCATGACACTCAGAAAATATCCGTTCACGCTAAAATCAATTTCGGGAGTTCTACTCGCCCAAATTCAATTTCGTAAAGTCATATGGGTCCTTAACGTTTTAGCTATTCACTCATATAATAAAAATCATAATTAGATCACCCAATTACTACAAGATTTTCTTAGTTTTCACAAACTCCGATTTCGTCCAAATCTGGACTAGGTTGGAAAATTCCAAGTTACTACGAAGAAGTTTTTCTGGCCCAAAATTTTTCCCTATTGGCTTTTCTATAACGACCAGAACAGGTCATTACAATAGATATCAATTTACCCATCACTCGTCCCTAGTGACAAACTTAGGAAAAAAATGGGCTAAAGAAAGAATAGAGTAGTACCTGAATCGATGAACAATTAGGGATTTCTATCTCATATGTCCTTCTCGATTTCCCAAGTAGCTTTTTCAACTGGACTATGCTTCCATTGAACTTTCATGGACTTAATATCCTTGATCCTCATCTTACGCACGTTACGATCAAGAATTGCAATCGGTTCCTTTTTATATTGTAGGTCCTTCGCTAACACAATCGAGTCCCACTTAATGATATAATCTCCGTCACCATGATATATCTTCAACATAGATACATGAAATACCGGATGAACTCCCGATAGGTTAGGAGGTAAAGCCAACCTATACGCCACTGGCCCTACACATTCTATAACCTCGAAGGGACCAATGTATCACGGACTTAGTTTGCCCTTCTTGCCAAATCTCATCACCCCTTTCATGGGTGATACCTTAAGAAGAACATTCTCACCAGTTTAAAATGACATGTCTCTTACCTCATGATCCGCATACTTCTTCTTTCTACTCTGAGCCACTAGAAGCTTAGTTTGGATGCTTCTCACCTTATCTTGAGCATCCCTCACTAAATCAACCCCCAAATGTTTCACATCTCCAACCTCGAACCATCCTATGGGTGCCTCAAATGATGCCATATCAATGCTGGAGTGATAACTATTATTATAGGAGAATTCACACAAAGGTAAGAACTTATCCCAATGCCCTCCAAAATCAATCACATAAGCCCTCAACATGTCTTTTAACATTTGAATAGTCCTCTCTGATTGCCCGTCCGTCTGTGGATGGAAGGCTATACTAAAAGTGAGTTGTGTGCCCAATTCATCATGTAACTTCCTCCAAAACTTGGATGTGAATTGGGTACCACAGTCTGAGATGATAGAAAGGGGCACCCCATGCAACCTCACTATATCTTTCAGATAAACTTTAGCCAATTGTTCAGCATTATAATCTATTCTTACCGGAATAAAATGGGTTGATTTAGTCAATCTGTCAACCACTACCCAAATAGAATCAAACTTCCCCAAAGTCTTGGGAAGACCAACCACGAAGTCCATAGCTATCCTTTCCCACTTCCATTCTGGAATTGACATTCTTTGAAGCAAACCTGCAGGCCTTTGATGTTCATACTTTACTTGTTGGCCATTTTAACACTTAGCCACAAACTCCGCTATATCCTTCTTCATGCCCGACCACCAATAAATTCACTTCAAATCTCAGTACATCTTGGTCACACCCGGATGAATGAGATTTCGCGAACCATGAGATGCTGTTAATAATTTCTTAATCAAGTCATCAACTCGAGGAATATAAATCCTTCCTTTAAAACCGAGCACACCTTCCGTATCAAGAGTGGTCTTTTTTGCCTTACTAATCACAGTCTTCTTCTTAAGTTCATTCACATTTTCATCCTTAAATTGTTTGGCCTTGATCTCCTTAATGAACGTGGCCCTAACTTCACCTTTTCCTGAGAGGCCCTCATGCGTGAACTTAGACTCCAAGGTCTGAATTTCCTTAGCCAAAGGTCACTTGGTTACACTCAAGCAAGCTAGACTAGCCATATTCACCGCTTTTCGACTCAAAGCGTTTGCCACTACATTCGCCTTACCCGAATGGTGACATCATAATCCTTAAGTAGCTCCATCCACCTTCTTTGCCTCAAATTCAGATTCTTTTGAGTGAACGCATGCCGCAAACTACGTTGATTAGTAAACACTTCACACTTAACAACATAAAGGTAATGTCGCCAGATCTTAAGAGCAAATACTACCGTTGCCAACTCCAAATCATGTGTTGGATAATTTCTCTCACGCACCTTCAATTGACACGGTGCATAAGCTATAACATTCTTATCCTGCATCAACAGAGCACTCAAACCAGAATGTGAAGCATCACAATAAACTATAAAATCTTTACCTTTCACTGGTAATGCTAGAATAGGTGCGGTGGTCAAAAGAGTCTTGAGCTTTTGGAAGTTCTCTTCACATTTTTCAGTCCATTCAAATGGTATCTCCTCTTTGGTCAAGTTTGTCAAGTGAGTGGCAATAGAAGCAAAATTCTTCACAAATCAACGATAATAGCTAGCGAGCCCCACAAAACTCCTAACTTCCGTCACAGAGCTAGGCCAAACCCAATTCTTAATCGCCTCAATCTTTTGAGGATCTACCATTATCCCTTCTTTTGAAACTACATTTCCCAAAAATGAAACAGAAGTCAACCAAAATTCAAACTTAGAAAATTTAGCATACAACCTTTGTTTCCCAAGAACACCCAGAACAATACAAAGATGGTTGACATGCTCTTCCTCACTTTTCGAATAGACCAAACTATCATCAATAAAGACTATAACAAATGAATCAAGAAATGGTTTGAACACACCATTCATTAAACTCATGAAAGCTGCAGGCGCATTAGTCAAACCAAAAGACATGACCAGGAACTCATAGTGCCTATAGCGAGTTCTAAACGCCCATCTTGGGCACATCTTTAGGCCTAATTTTCAATTGATGGTAACCAAAGCTTAGATCAATTTTAGAGAAAACTGATGCATTTTGCAATTGGTAAAAAAGATCATTTATTCGTGGCAATGGGTACTTGTTTCGAATAGTGACCCTATTCAATTGCCAGTAATCTATACACATCCTCATGCTGCCATCCTTTTTCTTAACAAACAAAACTGGAGCACCCCACGGGGAAGCCCTGAGATGAATAAATCCTTTATCAAGAAGCTCTTGGATTTGAGCCTTAAGCTCTCTTAATTCCGCTGGAGCCAAGCGATATGGAGGGATAGAAATGGGACGAGTACCAGGTTCTAAATCAATGTAAAAATCTATATCTCTATCCGAAGGCATACCAGACAAATCTGTAGAAAATACTTCTCTAAATTCTGACATCACAAGAATAGACTTAATGGATGGAGAATCAACCTCCATATCTCGAATATGAGCCAAATAAGCTAAACAACCCTGCCCTACCAGTTTCCTAGCCCGAATGGAGGATATGATCTTAGCTTCCTTAGGCTGGGTACACCCCTTCCCACTCTAACTTTTCCTTACCGGGGATCTCTAGAGTTGCAGACTTAGTATTACAATTTAACACAACATAATAGGGGGACAACCAAGTCATACCTAAGATTATATCAAAGTCAGTCATATCCAAAATTACCAAATCAATCCAAGTCTAAATACCCATAAATAAAATAGGACAAGCATGATAAACATGAGTGACTATGACCGACTCTCCAACTGGGGTAGAAATATGGATAGGGGCATCAAGTATATCATAAATTATATCAAACTCTGAGGCAAATCGCACAGATACATAAGAATAAGTAGAACCCAAATCAAATAACACATTAGCCATCTGATCACAGACAAGAATAGTACCTATGATCACTGTGTCAGACGCCTCTGCCTCGTTCTTGCCCGGAATGGCATAATACTGAGCCCTATCATCTTGAAGGGCGATTTCCTTGCCTGGCTGCACTGTACCTATGCCTGCATTACCATTTCCCCTACCTCCGCGGCCTCGCTGATTTCCTCCTCGCCCACCTTATGGATTCCCTTGACCATTATTACCATTTCCCGTAGGTACCACTGCTCTGGATTACTGCTACACAGAATCCATCATGCACGGGTGGGGATAATCTCTCCTCATATGCCTATGTTCTCTACAATTGTAGCAAGTACGACCAAAACATGACTTGCTGCCCATCGAAGGTGCAGCTCCCTTGCTATCCTGAATCAAATTCTGAGGTAGAGTTCCAAAGTAATTACCTGTAGAAGCGGGCATGGCTGACTGAATTAGCCGGGATGCAAGTGTTGGCCTCCCTGAACCTCTGGAGTAAGATCCCTGAAAGTTGCCTGAATTTTTGGCTTTCTAAGCCAATGCCTTGGCCTGACCGTCTCGCCTCACCCATTCCACTTTCTTCACAAAGTCTGTCACTTCATTAAAACTTTTCCTTGCAAAGGTCATATGAACAAACAATACCTGTAACTCCGAATTTAGTCCCCTAACAAACAAACGAATCGTCTCTTCTTCCATAGTCACCAATTGGGTAGCATATCTAGACAAAGCATCGAACTTAGCCTCTTAAGCACCCACAATCATACCACGTTGCTCCAAAGCCATGAATTCATCTTTCTTACGATCTCTCAAAGTCTTAGGCTTATATTTTTCTAAAAAAAGAGCATGAAATTGGGTCCAAGTAAGTGGAGGTAAAACTGAAGATTTGCATTTCACATAAGCTCTCCACCACTGCTTAACCTCACCTTGAAGCTGAAAAGTCACAAACTCAACTCTATGCTGATGGATAATTCCCAACTTATGAAGCCTCTCATAGCAGTTTAAAATAAACTCATAAGCATCCTTACTCTCAGAACCAAGAAATACATGTGGCTTTAGCTTCAAAAAAGTTAGTTAACATTTCATGCTCATTACCGGTCATAACAGAACCCAACAAAGGATGGAAGAAAGCATCAGTACCTCCAGTTCCACCCACCTTGGGGACAGTGATAGCAGTAGAAGGATTGGCAGGAGCTTGAGTTGCTTGAACAGAGGGAAACACTCCAGGACCAACCAACTGTCACGACCCAAGTCTAGGGCTTAGATGTGACCGGCGAATGGGGAACCCGAGGGAACCCCAAACAAGCCTCATAGCATATCATTACACATCCTTGGTCGCGGAAGCAATTAAAATGACCATAAGCGATACGCATAATCAAGGGGAAATTGGGACTAAGGGAGCAAGACAAAAAGAGAATAATACATAAATACCATAGATGAGTCAAGCTCAAACATAATACACAACTTGTCCAACACCACCTCTAAACATGGATACTTAGCGGGGGCCGAGATAAACTACCGGGCTCACCCTCATAGTCAATACATAATTAAAAAGGAAAAGGTCTTATACATAACAAAAGATCATGAGCAACGTCCCCGGAATGGAGGACTCACCAATAACCTTGATAGGAAATCGTATTAGCCACGTGGAGGAGGATGGTCGACGGTGCTCCGGTCCCTACATGGTGACATCATGTAGGCATAGAGTATGCATTAGTACGTTTGAATGTACTAAGTATATGGGATGCAATGCAATGTAACAATGGATGAACATTATAGGCAAAATGCATAATCGTACCCGATAGATAACATATTAATGAGATGATATGTATAATGATGCTTATATAAAAATCATATTTAGTAGGGCATAGTATATGTGTAGTGAGTGACCATCAATATAGCATTTCCAAGGCCTACCACCCCCTTGGAGAGGCGAAAGAGGTACAAACCCCTCAATGTGGTTACCCGGGCCTACCACCCCCGAGCTAGGGACCAAGGTACAAACCCCTCGATATGGTTATACGGGCCTACTACCCCCCGTACTAAGCAACCAAGGTACCAACCCCTTGATACGGTTACCCGAGCCTACAACCCCCCGAGCTAGGCTTGGTCGACTCACACACCATATAGATAAAATCATATACATGTATCCATTTCATCATCATTTCAATACTTATATAATCATCCGACTCATAGGACGTACATTGGACCTTCCATTTCATAAGAATTCTATAAATGACATTTTATCAAACATATGGTGGGCTACTTGTTCATGTAAATAAAATCATGTGTTTCAAGAGTACTAAGTCCAACCAATTTTCAAAATCTATATAAAACAGCCCACCAACAACATACATATATATATACATATATAACAACCTTCATAATTTGATCATGGAGGCATGAAAACCATAAACATCACATAATAATACCATTTCATGAAAATATGCAAGATAGACCTTAATAGGGTGTGTAGTAGTGATTCCATAATTCAAGAGTTCATAAATGATCATAAGGACCCATAAACTTGAAGTAAAATAGAGGATAAATGGTTGGACTTGTGGAAAGGAAGGTTTCCACAATCAACCCACATACCTCAACTTTGGAGAATTCTTGATGAAGATTGGAATGGAGAATTGCTTGAGATTGAATCTTGAATCCGGAATTAAAGCTTGGGATTCTTGAATTTGGTGGATGATCTTGGTGGAATTTTTGGAGAGGGCTTAGAGAGTGTTCTTGGATGTTTTGAAGTTAAATGACTAAGTATGGATATGTCCCCTTTTTATAAAAAACGTCCCAACACTTAGAAAAAAATGAGGCGGGTGAACAGTGTTTTCGGCTCTTGGAATTTGCATTTTCTGTCGGACAGGTTTTACGAAAACGGTCATAACTCCTTCATCCTAACTCGGAATGAGGTGAAACAAATTGCGTTGGAAAGCTAACTCATAGAGCTTCAATTTTGATAGTTTGAGCTCCTTCCAGTTCCTTGTGTGCTGAGAGATATGCCCCTTTAAAGTTGACCCTCAAAATCGCATTTTTTGCGATTTTCGAATTTTGATACGGTTGCTCTAAAATTCGGGTTAGACCCATTTCCCACTCAATTTGACCCCTGAATAAGAATATGAAG
This sequence comes from Solanum commersonii, assembly GCA_029007595.1. Taxonomy (NCBI): domain Eukaryota; kingdom Viridiplantae; phylum Streptophyta; class Magnoliopsida; order Solanales; family Solanaceae; genus Solanum; species Solanum commersonii. The sequence goes on from JAJTWQ010000054.1 coordinate 339,603, forward strand.
TCGAATTTTCGAAATGATGCACGGATTTTGAGATATATGGAAATTACAATTTTAGGTGTTTCCGAAGCACATTTTCGGGCATTTTTGGGGTCGTTTCACCAACCCTTTCAAGAATGAGATGATCTATTGAGGTAACACTGGGTCTATGGGAGGAATACTCGTAGTCTCAGCCTGCACCTCTTGCTTTTGTCCAACATTCTCCTTATCCTCAACCTCAATATTCTCCTTTACCTCTTCATAGTGCGCATGAGGGGCCTCATTTCTGGGAGCATTCTCAATAGGAGTTCTATCCCTAGTAGGCGCCACCTTTATCGGCCTCTATCCCTAGCTCTTCCTCTACCCCTACATCGATTGCGACCTCTTGCTGCAGATTCCTTAGCTGGAGCATTTACAGGAGCTATGGGCCTGACACCGTTGAATCTAGTGTTAACCATCTACGAATAGAAGAGTGAAGGAGGTTAGATACCAATTAGAATCAAGTTATAGCATGAAAGGAGACAAGAGAAAACATAAATATCTCCTAAAGTCCTATAGACTCTCAAAGAAAAGTACAAACGTGTCCATACTATTCCGCAAGACTCTACTAGATTTATTTTGGTACATCGAGATCAATAAACCTAGACTTTGATACCAATTTTATCACGACCTAGACTATCGTGATTGGTACCCACACTAACCCTCTAGTGGGAGAACCATTAATAGTAATTAGCTAATTAACTCTAATCAAAATACTAAGACATTTAAATTACGAAGCAAGTTATATGCTAAGAAAATAAAAATATGGAGTTCCCATAAACTTCAACAAAAGTCTAACAACTAAACAAATGCAGAAGTAACACCTAGAACCTGAAAGTAAATGTACCAAAACTCTAACAATGAACCAAAAGTCTAAACAAGAAGGGTTATAACCCCAACTAATGCACTAATAACTAACTAGAAAGTCTAAGTCTGAAATGTGGACATAAACAGAAAAGAGAACTCATGGCAGCCCAGAAGAACTGGCTCACCCTTGAATTAGAACGATCACTGATCTTCTAGGTAAGGTTTGTCAATAGGCACCTGAAGATGCCCTGTACTCAACAAAAGAAAGAGCAAGTGCAGTATCAATACACAACTACAGTGTACTGGTAGGATCACGTGACTATCCCAATAAGTGCAACATAAGCAATTCAATATAACATTATAAATACTGAACATGTACAATATGGTTTATCATCAAATTCTCAACAATATACATAGTCATTGGTCTTCTCATGGAACCCAAACCCAAAATGTTAGCATACTAGAACGTGGTACCCGATCCAAGGTTTATCCCAAAACGTGGCAAAACGATCCCATATTTTTGTCAAAATATGGCAACCGATCCAAATTAGTGTGTCAGAATGCAACACCCGATCCATTCAACAAGCCACAATCACAATGTACATTCTCATAGTCATATAATCAAGTCATGATCCATGACATTCATCATTCATCTATCCTCATTTACAAATAGTGTGATCAATAATGCAACATTCGCATACAAACACGTATTATAATTAAGCAAGAACAAACATACAACACACAACATGAAATCACAACCATCACATACCTCAAACAAAGCTTGAATCCCCTAAGAAACTTGATTCTTCCCTTTCTGAATTCATTCCGCTTGTTCTTGGTCTACAAACAATTAATATAATATGGGAATCAATAAACAATAACTAATTACCTGAATTACTATCAATCCCATCAACCCTAGATCAAACCCTTGATCCCAATATCCATATTAGGCTATTTCCACCATAATTTCCAGATTAAAACCCTCCCCATCGATAATTACCCATTAGATTATGTTTTACGGATCAAAAAATGGATTCGGGAAGTGAAAAGCTTACCTTTAGCCTCAAGGATGGTAAAAAACTGTCAAGAAAAGCTTGCGGCTCGTTCCTTAGCTCTTAAGTTTGAAAATTGCAGAATAAAATGATTTTGGGGTTTATTTTTGACTTTAAGTCGCGATTGTCCTGCCACAATGGTACTCACCCCGCAACAATGACCCTGCCCTGGCGGGAATAATCTTGCCTTAGCGTCTTGCACGGGACCAATGAGTCAATTTACGAATTCCAAACTCCCATTTCACAACACACCTTCATCCCATGATACTCAAAAAATACTCGTTACCCGAGCCTACAACCCCCCGAGCTAGGCTTGGTCGACTCACACACCATATAGATAAAATCATATACATGTATCCATTTCATCATCATTTCAATACTTATATAATCATCCGACTCATAGGACGTACATTGGACCTTCCATTTCATAAGAATTCTATAAATGACATTTTATCAAACATATGGTGGGCTACTTGTTCATGTAAATAAAATCATGTGTTTCAAGAGTACTAAGTCCAACCAATTTTCAAAATCTATATAAAACAGCCCACCAACAACATACACATATATATACATATATAACAACCTTCATAATTTGATCATGGAGGCATGAAAACCATAAACATCACATAATAATACCATTTCATGAAAATATGCAAGATAGACCTTAATAGGGTGTGTAGTAGTGATTCCATAATTCAAGAGTTCATAAATGATCATAAGGACCCATAAACTTGAAGTAAAATAGAGGATAAATGGTTGGACTTGTGGAAAGGAAGGTTTCCACAATCAACCCACATACCTCAACTTTGGAGAATTCTTGATGAAGATTGGAATGGAGAATTGCTTGAGATTGAATCTTGAATCCGGAATTAAAGCTTGGGATTCTTGAATTTGGTGGATGATCTTGGTGGAATTTTTGGAGAGGGCTTAGAGAGTGTTCTTGGATGTTTTGAAGTTAAATGACTAAGTATGGATATGTCCCCTTTTTATAAAAAACGTCCCAACACTTAGAAAAAAATGAGGCGGGTGAACAGTGTTTTCGGCTACTTTGGAATTTGCATTTTCTGTCGGACAGGTTTTACGAAAACGGTCATAACTCCTTCATCCTAACTCGGAATGAGGTGAAACAAATTGAGTTGGAAAGCTAACTCATAGAGCTTCAATTTTGATAGTTTGAGCTCCTTCCAGTTCCTTGTGTGCTGAGAGATATGCCCCTTTAAAGTTGACCCTCAAAATCGCATTTTTTGCGATTTTCGAATTTTGATACGGTTGCTCTAAAATTCGGGTTAGACCCATTTCCCACTCAATTTGACCCCCTGAATAAGAATATGAAGTCGAATTTTCGAAATGATGCACGGATTTTGAGATATATGGAAATTACAATTTTAGGTGTTTCCGAAGCACATTTTCGGGCATTTTTGGGGTCGTTTCAATATCTCCCCCTTGGGAACATTCGTCCCCGAATGTCAAAGAAATGTACATGAGAGACATAAACATGGATAATTCAGCCCACATAAGGATGCAACAATGCACTTACACCTCATTTCAAAAACTTCAACATAGTTGTAAAACCACAATGAACTTGTTAACTTAAACATGAATGTATGCAATGACATGGTGGTTGAACTTAAGACCTGAGATTTTATAAAGGGCTTAGATCAATACCTCAAGCTTGAGTGGAGTGGAAAAGATAAGGATATCGCCTTTGCATGTCCGCTTCGGCCTCCCAAGTAGCACTTTCAACTTGTTGATTTCTCCAAAGGACTTTAACGGAAGCCACATCTTTGTTTCTCAATCTCTTCACTTGTCTATCTAAAATCTGGATTGGAACCACTTCATAGGTTAAATAATCTTCAACAACACCCACAACATCAAGAGACACAATGGCATTCGGATCACCCACACACTTCCTCAACATAGAGACATGAAATACCGGATGAACCAAATCCATTTCGCTAGGCAATTCCAACTCATAAGCTACCTTGCCAATTTTCCTCATCACCTTATAAGGACCCACGTATCTTGGGCTCAACTTGCCCTTCTTACCAAAACGAACCACACCCTTCATGGGTGACACCTTCAAATAGACCCAATCACCAACTTGGAATTCAAGAGCCCTTCTCCTCACATCGGCATAGGACTTTTGGCGACTTTGGGCCGTCTTCAACCTTTCTCTAATCATCCTAACCTTCTCAAGAGCCTCCATAACTAGATCTGGTCCTAACAAGGCCACCTCACCAACCTCAAACCATCCAACCGGTGATCTACAACGCCTCCCATAGAGAGCCTCAAAAGGAGCCATACCGATGCTAGAATGATAACTATTGTTATAGGCAAACTCAATCAATGGAAGATGATCATCCCAACTACCCTTAAGTTCCAATACACAAGCCCTAAGCATATCCTCAAGTGTTTGGATAGTCCTTTCGGCTTGTCCATCCGTTTGCGGGTGAAAGGCCGTAGTAAGCTTAACTCTCGTACCTAGACCCCTTTGAAAGGACTTCCAAAAGTGTGAAGTAAATTGAGTACCACGGTCCGATATGATGGATAGAGGAATCCCATGCAACCTTACCAAGTCATGAATATATAATCTTGCATAATCTTCCGCCCCATATGTTGTCTTTACCGGTAGAAAATGAGCCGATTTTGTCATCCTATCAACCACCACCCAAATAGAATCAAAACCTTTTCTAGTCTTGGGTAAACCAACTACAAAATCCATATTAATTTCTTCCCACTTCCAAGTAGGAATCTCTATGTCTTGGGTTAGGCCACCCGGCCTTTGATGTTCGGCCTTGACTTGTTGGCAACTATGACAACCGGAGACGAATTTGGCAATGTCCTTCTTCATGCCTCCCCACCAATACACATCTCTCAAATCTCTATACATTTTGGTGGAACCGGGGTGGATGGAGTAGGAAGAATTATGAGCCTCCTCAAGAATTTTCTCCCTCAAACCATCAACACAAGGCACACACAACCTACCTTGGTACCTAAGGGTACCATCTCCCCCTTGGGAGAAAACTTCCACCTTGCCCTCTTTCACCAAGGCCTTCAATTCTAACAAGGAAGAGTCAAGATCTTGTTTTTCTATCACCTCGTCAACCAAGGAAGACCTAGCACCATCAACAACGACCACACCACCATTACCAACCTCTTTCAACCTAACCCCCAACCTAGCCAACCGATGCACCTCCCTAGCCATTTCCCTATCACCAATATCAACATGAGCTAGGCTACCCATAGACACCCTACTCAAAGCATCCGCCACCACATTAGCTTTACCGGGATGATAATGCACACTCATATCATAATCTTTAAGAAATTCTAGCCACCTTCTTTGTCTCAAGTTGAGATCTTTTTGGGTGAAGACATATTGGAGGCTCTTATGATCGGTAAACACATCAACATGTACCCCATACAAGTAATGACGCCAAATCTTTAAAGCAAACACCACCGCGGCTAATTCAAGATCATGCGTAGGATAGTTCTTTTCATGCACTTTGAGTTGTCTAGAAGCATAGACTATCACCTTACCATTTTGCATTAGAACACAACCCAAACCAACTCTAGAAGCATCACAATACACAACAAATCCCTCAAGCCCATCCGGTAGTGATAATATAGGAGCGGACACAAGTTTATCTTTCAAGGTTTGAAAACTCCTTTCGCACTCATCGGTCCACTCAAACTTAGCCTTCTTTTGTGTCAACTTAGTCATGGGAGAAGCAATAGAAGAAAACCCATTCACAAATCTCCGGTAGTAACCCGCTAAGCCCAAGAAGCTCCTAATATCCGACGGGGTCAATGGCCTAGGCCAATTTCTAATCACATCGGTCTTCTTAGGGTCTACCTTAATACCATCCCCCGACACCACATGACCTAGGAAGGCAACCTCCCTCAACCAAAATTCACACTTTTCATACTTGGCATACAACTTCTCCTCTCTCAATCTTTGCAACACCACCCTCAAGTGACCCATATGTTCTACCTCGCTATGCGAATAGATTAAAATATCATCAATGAAGACCACAACAAAGGAATCAAGGTAGGGTTTAAAGACTCTATTCATTAGGTCCATAAAGATAGCCGGTGCATTGGTCAACCCAAAGGACATGACCACAAATTCATAATGCCCATACCTAGTCGGGAAGACTGTCTTAGGAATGTCACACTCCCTCACCTTCACTTGATGATACCCGGACCGAAGATCAATCTTAGAGAAGTGGCTAGCCCCTTGCAATTGGTCGAACAAGTCATCAATCCTAGGAAGAGGATATTTATTCTTGACGGTGACCTTATTGAGTTGCCGGTAATCAATACACATCCTAAGGGACCCATCTTTCTTCTTCACAAACAACACCGGTGCACCCCATGGTGATTGACTAGGCCTAATAAAACCCTTCTCCAACAAGTCCCTCAATTGTTCTTTCTACTCCTTTAACTCCGCCGGGGCCATACGGTAAGGGGGAATAGAAATAGGTTGAGTATCGGAGAGGAGGTCTATGCTAAAATCTATTTTCCTTTCGGGAGGAACACCGGGAAGGTCATTAGGAAAGACATCAAGAAATTCATTTACAACCGGAACTGACTCTATAGGAAGGGTTTTGGACTCCACATCTCTAACCCTCACAAGGTGATAGAGACACCCCTTAGAGATCAACTTACGGGCTTTAATGCAAGAGATGAACCTACCCTTGACTACCACATTTGGCTTTCCCATTCAAGAATGGGTTCACTAGGGAATTGGAATTTGACCCTACGGGTTCTACAATCAATGGAAGCATAGTATGCATGCAACCAATCCATCCCAAGAATAACATCAAAATCGACCATGTTCAACTCAACAAGATCACAAGGCAATATTTTATGCAAGATGCAAATAGGACAATTCCTATAGACCTTCCTAGCAACCATATATGCACCAATAGGAGTAGACACTTTATATGACTCATGCAACAAGTCGGGCTCAACATGAAACTTTTTGGCAACAAAGGGGGTGACAAAAGAAAGAGAGGCACCCGGATCAATTAATGCATATACATCAAAGTCAAAGATTTTCAACATACCGGTAATGACGTCGGGGATTTCATCGACCCCTTGCCTCCCATGCAAAGCATAAAATCGATTGTGCCTTGGGGCACCACCTTGTCGGCCCCCTCTCCCCAAAGGAACCGCATTGGCACCTTGTGGACGGACCTCTTTACCCTTGTTGTGATTCCGAGGACAATCTATTGCCTTGTGCCCCATTTCCCCACAACTATAGCAAGCACCGGTATTTCTCAAGCACGGGCCACCATGACCCTTACCACACTTCGTACATACATCAATAGGACCCATACCACCAACACCTTGGGCCCTTGGAACATCATTGGCAAACCCCTTATGGGGCGCATGAGAAGACCCTTGGCCTTGATGAAACCGGCCTCCCCTTCGACTTTGGAACTTGCCCTCAAAACGGGCCTCTTGGCCTCATGACCCCTCCTCTTCCTCAACTTCTCCTCCTCCATTTGTTCGGCATAGACCATCAAGCGGGACAAGTCCATGTCACTAATCAACATTGCGGACCGGCATTCTTCACTCACTAGGTCGGACACACCCATCACGAATTTATTCATTCTAGATCGTGAGTCGGCAACCAAGTGTGGAGCATATCTTGAAAGTTGGTTAAACTTGAGGGCATACTCCTCACACTCATAGACCCTTGTTTTAAATTCATGAACTCCACCAATTTGGCTTCCCTAAGCTCAAGAGGAAAGAATCGATTAAGGAAAGCCGTTTTGAACACTTCCCAAGGCACCACATAGTTTGCCCCCTTCTCTTCTTTCCATTGGTTGTACCATATTTGGGCCACCCCTTTTAGTTGGTAGGCCGCCAACTCCGCCTTATCTTCTGACCTCATGCCCATGATAGCTAATATCTTGTGGACTTCATCGATGAACTCTTGAGGGTCTTCATCTAACTTAGACCCATAGAATTCCGGGGGATTCATCCGCACGAAGTCTCTCACCCGAGATGCCGGGGTAGGAGCCTGAGGAACTTGGGCCCCGTGGTTGGCTTGATTAGCCATAGCTTGAGCAAATAAAGTAAGGGCATCCCGAAGATCCCCATTGGTCGGTTGTTCCTCGGGTGCGCGGGCTCGTTTTCCTCTTGTATTAGGCATGATCTAGCATAACAAAGAACAACCGTTAGGGAAAAAAAAAAAACTTAATTCAACTCTACCGCACGACTTAGAACATGAAGAAGGGAAACATTTCCTAAAACGTCTCATAGCCTCCTACTCATAATTGTGGTGCACAACACAACCATGAATCGGACTCTAATCAACGCGGTGTGTTGGACTCCGAGGATCTATCAACCTAGTGCTCGATACCAAGTTTGTCACGACCCAAGTCTAGGGCTTAGACGTGACCGGCGAATGGGGAACCCGAGGGAACCCCAAACAAGCCTCATAGCATATCATTACACATCCTTGGTCGCGGAAGCAATTAAAATGACCATAAGCGATACGCATAATCAAGGGGAAATTGGGACTAAGGGAGCAAGACAAAAAGAGAATAATACATAAATACCATAGATGAGTCAAGCTCAAACATAATACACAACTTGTCCAACACCACCTCTAAACATGGATACTTAGCGGGGGCCGAGATAAACTACCGGGCTCACCCTCATAGTCAATACATAATTAAAAAGGAAAAGGTCTTATACATAACAAAAAGATCATGAGCAACGCTCCGGAATGGAGGACTCACCAATAACCTTGATAGGAAATCGTATTAGCCACGTGGAGGAGGATGGTCAGACGGTGCTTCGGTCCCTACATGGTGACATCATGTAGGCATAGAGTATGCATTAGTACGTTTGAATGTACTAAGTATATGGGATGCAATGCAATGTAACAATGGATGGACATTATAGGCAAAATGCATAATCGTACCCGATAGATAACATATTAATGAGATGATATGTATAATGATGCTTATATAAAAATCATATTTAGTAGGGCATAGTATATGTGTAGTGAGTGACCATCAATATAGCATTTCCAAGGCCTACCACCCCCTTGGAGAGGCGAAAGAGGTACAAACCCCTCAATGTGGTTACCCGGGCCTACAACCCCCGAGCTAGGGACCAAGGTACAAACCCTCGATATGGTTATACGGGCCTACTACCCCCCGTATTAGGCAACCAAGGTACCAACCCTTGATACGGTTACCCGAGCCTACAACCCCGAGCTAGGCTTGGTCGACTCACACACCATATAGAGAAAATCATATACATGTATCCATTTCATCATCATTTCAATACTTATATAATCATCCGACTCATAGGACGTACATTGGACCTTCCATTTCATAAGAATTCTATAAATGACATTTTATCAAACATATGGTGGGCTACTTGTTCATGTAAATAAAATCATGTGTTTCAAGAGTACTAAGTCCAACCAATTTTCAAAATCTATATAAAACAGCCCACCAACAACATACATATATATATACATATATAACAACCTTCATAATTTGATCATGGAGGCATGAAAACCATAAACATCACATAATAATACCATTTCATGAAAATATGCAAGATAGACCTTAATAGGGTGTGTAGTAGTGATTCCATAATTCAAGAGTTCATAAATGATCATAAGGACCCATAAACTTGAAGTAAAATAGAGGATAAATGGTTGGACTTGTGGAAAGGAAGGTTTCCACAATCAACCCACATACCTCAACTTTGGAGAATTCTTGATGAAGATTGGAATGGAGAATTGCTTGAGATTGAATCTTGAATCCGGAATTAAAGCTTGGGATTCTTGAATTTGGTGGATGATCTTGGTGGAAATTTTGGAGAGGGCTTAGAGAGTGTTCTTGAATGTTTTGAAGTTAAATGACTAAGTATGGATATGTCCCCTTTTTATAAAAAACGTCCCAACACTTAGAAAAAAAATGAGGCGGGTGAACAACGGTGTTTTCGGCTACTGGAATTTGCATTTTCTGTCGGACAGGTTTTACGAAAACGGTCATAACTCCTTCATCCTAACTCGGAATGAGGTGAAACAAATTGCGTTGGAAAGCTAACTCATAGAGATTCAATTTTGATAGTTTGAGCTCCTTCCAGTTCCTTGTGTGCTGAGAGATATGCCCCTTTAAAGTTGACCCTCAAAATCGCATTTTTGCGATTTTCGAATTTTGATACGGTTGCTCTAAAATTCGGGTTAGACCCATTTCCCACTCAATTTGACCCCCTGAATAAGAATATGAAGTCGAATTTTCGAAATGATGCACGGATTTTGAGATATATGGAAATTACAATTTTAGGTGTTTCCGAAGCACATTTTCGGGCATTTTTGGGGTCGTTTCACCAACCCTTTCAAGAATGAGATGATCTATTGAGGTAACACTGGGTCTATGGGAGGAATACTCGTAGTCTCAGCCTGCACCTCTTGCTTTTGTCCAACATTCTCCTTATCCTCAACCTCAATATTCTCCTTTACCTCTTCATAGTGCGCATGAGGGGCCTCATTTCTGGGAGCATTCTCAATAGGAGTTCTATCCCTAGTAGGCGCCACCTTTATCGGCCTCTATCCCTAGCTCTTCCTCTACCCCTACATCGATTGCGACCTCTTGCTGCAGATTCCTTAGCTGGAGCATTTACAGGAGCTATGGGCCTGACACCGTTGAATCTAGTGTTAACCATCTACGAATAGAAGAGTGAAGGAGGTTAGATACCAATTAGAATCAAGTTATAGCATGAAAGGAGACAAAAGAAAACATAAATATCTCCTAAAGTCCTATAGACTCTCAAAGAAAAGTACAAACGTGTCCATACTATTCCGCAAGACTCTACTAGATTTATTTTGGTACATCGAGATCAATAAACCTAGACTTTGATACCAATTTTATCACGACCTAGACTATCGTGATTGGTACCCACACTAACCCTCTAGTGGGAGAACCATTAATAGTAATTAGCTAATTAACTCTAATCAAAATACTAAGACATTTAAATTACAGAAGCAAGTTATATGCTAAGAAAATAAAAATATGGAGTTCCCATAAACTTCAACAAAAGTCTAACAACTAAACAAATGCAGAAGTAACACCTAGAACCTGAAAGTAAATGTACCAAAACTCTAACAATGAACCAAAAGTCTAAACAAGAAGGGTTATAACCCCAACTAATGCACTAATAACTAACTAGAAAGTCTAAGTCTGAAATGTGGACATAAACAGAAAAGAGAACTCATGGCAGCCCAGAAGAACTGGCTCACCCTTGAATTAGAACGATCACTGATCTTCTAGGTAAGGTTTGTCAATAGGCACCGAAGATGCCCCTGTACTCAACAAAAGAAAGAGCAAGTGCAAGTATCAATACACAACTACAGTGTCTTGGTAGGATCACGTGACTATCCCAATAAGTGCAACATAAGCAATTCAATATAACATTATAAATACTGAACATGTACAATATGGTTTATCATCAAATTCTCAACAATATACATAGTCATTGGTCTTCTCATGGAACCCAAACCCAAAATGTTAGCATACTAGAACGTGGTACCCGATCCAAGGTTTATCCCAAAACGTGGCAAACGATCCCATATTTTTGTCAAAATATGGCAACCGATCCAAATTAGTGTGTCAGAATGCAACACCCGATCCATTCAACAAGCCACAATCACAATGTACATTCTCATAGTCATATAATCAAGTCATGATCCATGACATTCATCATTCATCTATCCTCATTTACAAATAGTGTGATCAATAATGCAACATTCGCATACAAACACGTATTATAATTAAGCAAGAACAAACATACAACACACAACATGAAATCACAACCATCACATACCTCAAACAAAGCTTGAATCCCCTAAGAAACTTGATTCTTCCCTTTCTGAATTCATTCCGCTTGTTCTTGGTCTACAAACAATTAATATAATATGGGAATCAATAAACAATAACTAATTACCTGAATTACTATCAATCCCATCAACCCTAGATCAAACCCTTGATCCCAATATCCATATTAGGGCTATTTCCACCATAATTTCCAGATTAAAACCCTCCCCCATCGATAATTACCCATTAGATTATGTTTTACGGATCAAAAAATGGATTCGGGAAGTGAAAAGCTTACCTTTAGCCTCAAGGATGGTAAAAAACTGTCAAGAAAAGCTTGCGGCTCGTTCCTTAGCTCTTAAGTTTGAAAATTGCAGAATAAAATGATTTTGGGGTTTATTTTTGACTTTAAGTCGCGATTGTCCTGCCACAATGGTACTCACCCCGCAACAATGACCCCTGCCCTGGCAGGAATAATCTTGCCTTAGCGTCTTGCACGGGACCAATGAGTCAATTTACGAATTCCAAACTCCCATTTCACAACACACCTTCATCCCATGATACTCAAAAAATACTCGTTCACGCTAAGATCAATTTCTGGAGTTCTACTCGCCCAAATTTAATTTTGTAAAGTCGTACTGGTTCCTTAATGTCTTAGATACCCACTCATGTAATCAAAATCATAATTAGATCATCCAATTGCTACCAGATTTCCCTAGACCTCACAGAATCTGATTTCATCCAAATCTAGACTGGGTTGGGAAATTCCAAGTTACTACGAAGAAGTTTTATGGCCCAAAATTTATCCCCGTTGGCTTTTCTATAATGACGAGAATAGGTCGTTACATGATCATATTAGTACCTTTTGAATATTGGTGAGTCCTACGTTCTGAGAACTGAACCCTTTATTGCTTATTGTCTTCACTTTTCCATGTTGTATGTGATGTATCGGTTATGTCCCAATCACTCTTGATGTACTAGATGGCTTTGAGAGTATTTTAGACTTCCTCTTTGTTTTCTTGTCAAACATTTATGATATAAATTATGTTTTGAACTCTTTAATTCTATTATCTTGTATGATGTATGCTAAGTGACTTGTGTAGGGGCTTTCATGGTCTTATATGCCATGTCACGTCTAAAGTGTACTTTGGATCGTGACAAACTTGGTATCAGAGCATAAGGTTTAGAAAGATCCTAGGAAGTCTCATAAGCCACGTCAGGTAGAGTCTTGCTCATAAGTGTGAAGTGCGCCACATTTATGAATGAGAGGCTATAATATGTTTATTACTCCACTTCTTTCATCACTCTAAAGTCGTGCAATATAGTTTAACTCTAATAGCTCTCTCCTAATACCTATCTGATGCTTTTCAAAATTTGGCCACTCGAAGGGTATATTCTTTGAGGAATGCGGGAGAGAATGTAGAAAGAGAACTCCTTAAGCTCCTTAAGAAGATCCTCAAGTTTTGGTCGATACTTTGGCCGAATAAGTGACTAATGTGGAGTTTAGACCTGCTTTTCAAGTGTTAGCTCAAGCCACAACAGCATAGGCAAATAGGGAGGATGCGGTCCCTGTGAACCCAAATGTGTGTACGACAACATCTAGGGTGAGGGACTTTACTAGAATGAATCCTCTAGAGTTTCATGGTTCCAAGGTTGAGGAATATCTTCAAGAGTTCATTGAAAAAATGTATAAGGTGTTGATGATTATGACAGTGACGTCGATGGAAAAGGCAAAATTGACTGCTTATCAACTTAAGGGTGTTGCTCATGTTTGGTTCAACCAATGGAAGAAAGAGAGCGAATGTAACACCTCAAAATCTAGTAGTCTAAGCAAGGGACCAAGTGAGAGGTCACAAGCCTAGAATTGAGCCTTGGCACCCTCTACGAAGGCGCACATAGATCGTGAAGGGTACCATAACCTGTGGTGCTGCCCATAGACCTTAGCAATAGTTTGCCAAGGGAGGCTCACCTCCGAAAAGCATCATGACAGATCATGGTGGGCACCACGGCTCGTGGTGGTACCCGTGAAGGTTAGGCAGTGAGCTCCCAAGAGGCTTCCAAAAGTTAGATACTCCCACGAGCCACTTCACAACTTGTGAAGGCCTAGATGGTTCGTAAAGGTGGGCGTGGGGGGTGAAAGGTTTTAGGAGTGGCTTTTCAAGCCACTAGTCTAGGACCACGGCTCGTGGGAGCCACCACGGTTCGTGGAGCCTAACCTGAAAGTGGTTTAATCCACTGAAAGTTAGGGGATTTTGGGTCTTTTCCACTTTTAATTAAATTAAAGCTATGTCATTTTACGCTAGCCTAGGACCCCTATATAAGTTATTTTAACCCCAAAACTCACCCATTCAAGTCATTATTTTCCAAACCCAAAAGAAATCCAAAGTTTCTCCTCTCAAAATATTTCTCTTTAAAACTTGAAGAAGAAGAAAGGTGAAGCTAGGGCTCAAGGTCAAGTATCCATTCTCAATTGATTGGGATTTATTATCAAAGTATGGTATAGTCATTCATCCATGGAATCCTTTTATCTATGGAGCCCTTAAGATTCCCCAATTGAAAGGTAGAATTCCCAAATTTGAGTTAGGGTTTTCTTCTAAAGTCGTGGGTAGTGATGGATGTTGATCCAATTGATTGGGTAATGATTGATTATGCATGAATTGAGTGGACTACATGTTTTTAAGATGAAGTTACATGTACCCATGCTTAAGCCATGTTTTAATGTGAAATTGATGTAAATGGGGTTTGATCCATAGAAAGAGAAATTATGAATTTAGATGTATTCTTATAGGATAAATAAGATGCATTATGAATTGCTTTGAGAGTGAAACATATGTTATGAATTTTTTTAATAATGATGTGATTGTTTTGGAAGGGATAGTTCCCACTTGAATTGTTGAAGTATGAATGTGAAAGGTTTTCTCACATTGAATGATTCTTGGTTGAAAGGATTGCTCACCTAAAATGAATCTAATCTAAAAGACTAAGAAATTGATGAGGATAAAGGGGATTACCCATGACCTCTAAATGAGAAGGGTATGAGGTGATTCCCCATATTCCTTAGAGGAGAGTAAGAGGCACCTAACCTTATTCCCTAAAGTTGGACATGGAGACGAGTACCCATGATCCCTTATTGAAAGATATGGAGGTGAATATCCATGTCTTATGATATAGGACATGGAGGCGAGTACCCATGATTCCTTGTAGAATGATATGGAGGCGAGTACCTGTGTCATATGATGCCGAACATGGAGGCGAGTACCCATGATCCTAAGGCATGTTGGACATGGAGGATAGTACCCACGATCCTTTATGTAAGGCAAAAGGCCACTACCCATGAGCCTTTATAGGAAGGCAAGAGATGATTCCCCATGTCTATAAAAGATAAGCTAAATATGTATAATAGGTGATTAGCTTGGATTGTTACTTGAGTTGCCTTCGATGATGAGTAAGACTAGTGGAGGATTACCGATGTCTTGGCTAAGTATGCTTGAGGTTACTTCAAGAAGTCTTCCTTATATGTTGATATGATCTATTATGTGCATTGATTATTCTTATGACTTATGTTTTCAAATTCTTATGTTTATGCAAGTTATTCTATTTAGTACATTCTTGTACTAATGCATACTCTTTCCTACATTTCTTATCCAAATGTAGGGTTCGGTATTCCCGATTGTCATCCCCGTGGCTAGGATCTATAGTAGAGGCAAGATTAAAGATTGGTGAGTCCTCATACCATTCGAGGATTTAGCCAGCATTTCCTTATGTTTTTTTCATTTTAGTATTGAAATTGTTGTATGGGCTGTGTCCTAAGATTCTATTGTACTAGATGGTTTTTGAGACAAGTTGTATGAGACTTCCACTTCATTTTATAAAACTTTGATATTAAAAATGTTTTTAATTTTTTACCAATTTTCTATTATCTTGACTATGAAAACTAAGTGGCTTATATAAGGCCTCTCGGGGGTCTTGTATGCCATGTTACGTCTAGGGTGTACATCTGGGTCGTGACAAACTTGGTAATCAGAGCACAATGTTTAGAAAGGTTCTAGGATGTCTCAAAACCATGTCAAGCAGAGTCTTGTTCATGAGTGTGAAGCGCGCCACATTTATGAATGAAAGGCTCCATGTTGTTTAGGAAACTTCACTTCTTTCTTCATTACTCTAAGTCGTGCAATAGAGTTTAACTCTATAAGGTCTTTCTCCTAATCCTTACCCGATGGTCTACAAGATATGACTACTTGAAGGTCTTTTGCTATAAGGAATGAGGGAGAAGATATTGGTCAAAGAGCTTCTCCTCAAGCTCCGGTTGATCGTTTGGCTAAGCAAGTGACTACTGTGGAGTTTAGGATTTCTTTTTAAGTGTTGGCTCAAGCCATGACGACCCAAGCGAATAGGGAGGTTGTGGTTCCCGTGAACCCAAATTTGGGTACAATGGCATCTAGAGTGAAGGACATCACTAGGATGAATGCTTTAGAATTTTATGGTTTTAAGGTTGAGAAAGATCCTCAAGAGTTTATTGATGAGGTTTATAAGGTTTTGACTATTAGGGGAGTGACTCCGGTGGAAAAGGCAGAATTGGCCGCTTATCAACTTAAGGGGGCTACTCAAATTTGGATCAACCAATGGAAGGAAGCAAGACTTATAGATGCGGGTCCCATAGAATGGGAAAGGTTTAAGTCCACTTTTCTTGATAGGTTCTTTCCTCTTGAGATGAGGGACACAAAAGTGCTTGAGTTTATCAATCTCCGACAAGGGAATTTGAGTGTAAAGGAATATGCTTTGAGGTTCATTCAATTATGCAAATATGTTCCTTCTATAGTTGCCGACTCTAGGGTAAGGATGAGCAAGTTCATTTCGAGTGTGTTTGATTTGGTATTGAAAGAGTGTCGTGCACTATGCTTGTCCATGACATGGATATTGCCCATCTTATAATTTATTCCCAACAGATTAAAGAGGAGAAACTTAAGGAGAGGTGTAGGGAGACAAATAGGTCTAGAATCGGTGATGGTAATTTCTCTCATGCTAGGTTTGATGGACATAGTCGTCCTAGGTATCAACACAGTTTTTCCAGGCAAGGTTCTTCTAATGCTCCTAAGTTCAACAAAGTGAGGGTGTCTAACCCTAAACCTCAAGGAGGTGGTAATGGGTCATCTTTTCCTAATTGTGCTAAGTGTGGAAGAAATCATGAAGGTAAATATCTAGCGGGTTCCAATACTTGTTTTGGTTGTGGTAAGATGGACCAAGATATAAGGAATTGTCCTTCAATTGCTCAGAATGAGGGAGATAGTCATCGTAGGGCTTAACCCTATCCTTTATTTGATCTAAGTGGTTCGGGTACTAGTGCTCCCAAGCAAAATAGGTTCTATGCACTTCAGACTCGTGGTGAACAAGAGGGTTCTCCTGATGTGGTTACTGGTATGTTGAAAGTCTTTCAACTTGATATTTATGCTTTACTTGATCCCGGTGCTACCTTGACTTTTGTGACGCCATATGTGGCTATTAGATTTGATATGCTTCATAACGTGCTATTAGATTTATTTCCTGTCTCTACTTATGTTGGTGATTCTGTGATGGCTGAGAGAGTCTATAGAAAGTGTCCTATTTCCTTATCCCATAGAGTTATTCTTGTTGATTTGGTAGGGCAAGATATGCTAGATTTTGATGTTATCCTTGGTTTGGATTGGCTGCACTCTTGTTATGCTTCTATTGATTGTAGAACCTGTGTAGTCAAGTTTCAGTTTCCGAATGAGCCTATCCTAGAGTGGAAGCGGGGAAACTCTATGCCTAAGAGTTAGTTTATCTCTTGTCTTAAGGCTAGGAGGATGATTTCTAAGGATTGCATGTACTATCTAGTTAGGGTGAGGAATAAGGATTCTGAAACCTCTATTCTTGAGTCGGTTCCTATTGTTATTGAGATTACGAAAGTGTTCCCAGATGATCTACCTGCATTCCACCAAAATGGGAAATAGATTTCGGTATTGACCTTTTCTCAGATATGCATCCTATTTGTATTCCTCCTTATAGAATGGCTCCAGTAGAACTTATTGAGTTAAAGGAAATAATAAATGATTTGTTGGATAAGGGTTTCATCCGACCATGCATCTCTCCATGGGGTGCTCCAGTTTTGTTTGGTAAGAAGAAAGATGGTTCACTCCGAATGTGTATTGACTATCAACAATTGAATAAGGTGGCCATTAAGAATAAGTATCCTCTTCCAAGAATATATGATTTGTTTGACCAACTCCAATGAGCGAGTTACTTTTCTAAGATTGACCTTAGGTCGGGTTATCACCAATTAAGGGTGAAAGATGATAATATTCCGAAATGGCTTTCTGAACCCAATATGGTCATTATGAGTTTTTGGTGATGTCATTTGGTTTGAGGAATGCCCCGGTGACATTTATGGATATGATTAATAGAGTGTTTAGACAATACCTTGATATGTTCGTAATTGTGTTCATTGATGATATATTGATTTATTTGAGGAGTGAGGATGATCAGACCAATCATTTGAGGATTGTGTTGCAAATTCTCAAGGACCAACAACTCTTTGCAAAGTTTAGCAAGTGTGAATTTTGGCTGAGGTCTGTAGCTTTTCTTGGCCATATTGTTTCTAGTAAGGGTATTGAGGTAGATCCTAAGAAGACGGATGGGGTCAAGAGTTGGCCTAGATCTTTAACTCCTTCGGATATTAGAAGTTTTTTGGGTTTAGTTGGTTATTACAAAAGATTTGTTGAGGGGTTTTCTATGATTGCCTCTCCATTGACATCTTTGACTCAAAAGAAGGCCAAGTTCATATGGTCCGAATAATATGATAAGAGTTTTCAGGAATTAAAAGATATACTTACTTCTGCTCCGGTGTTGACTTTACCGGAATGGACATATGGCTTTGTTGTTTATTGTGTTGCCTCGAGAATTGGGATAGGATGTGTGCTTCTGCAAAATGGGAGAGTTATTGACTATACTTTAAGGAAACTTAAGGTTTATGAGAAGAATTACCCTACCCATGATCTTGAGCTAGCGGCAGTGGTTTTTTCTTTAAAGATTTGGAGGCATTATTTGTACGATGTGCATGTAGATGTTTTCACCGACCATAAGAGTTTGCAATATGTGTTCAATTAGAAGGATCTTAATCTTCGCCAAAGAAGGTGGCCTGAGTTGCTTAAGTATTATGATATGAGTGTTCTCTATCACCCCGGTAAGGCAAATGTGGTGGCAAATGCTCTTAGCCAATTATCAATGGGTAGTGTGACCCATATAGATGAAGATAAGAAAGAATTGGTACGAAATGTACATAGATTGGCCCGGCTGGGTGTTCGGTTGATGGACTCCACCAAGGGTAGTGTTATGGTTCATAATGGTTCAGAATCATCTTTTGTGACTGATGTGAAAGCTATGCAATGTCTTGATCCGACCTTAGTAGTATTGAAAGAAGCGATACTTAGAAAGTCCATTGAGGCTTTCTCCCAAGGGGGAGATGGTGTACTTAGATATCAAGGTTGTTTGTGTGTTCCGAAAGTCGATAACTTGAGGGAACAAATCTTGTCAGAAGCCCATAGTTCTTGGTCTTCCATTCACCCGAGAGCCACCAAGATGTACCGTGACTTGCGGGAGATCTATTGGTGGAATGGGATGAAGAATGATGTTGTATGATTTGTGGCTAAGTATCCAAATTGCCAACAAGTGAAAGTTAAGCATCATAAATCGGGAGATTTACACCAAGACATTATTATTCCTACTTGGAAGTGGTAAGATTTGAATATGGATTTCATAGTAGGGTTGCCTTGTACTCGGCGATAATATGATTCGATTTGGGTTATCGTAGATCGAATGACGAAATTGGCCCATTTCATTCCCGTAAAAGTTTCTTATTTAGTGGAAGATTATGCTAAGTTGTATTTGGGGGAAATTGTAAGGTTTCATGGAGTGCCCTTGTCAATTATCTCTGATAGAGGTACTCAGTTTACTTCTCAGTTTTGGAAGTCTTTCCACAAGGGTCTTGGCACCAAATTTAAGTTTAGCATGACTTTTCATCCATAGATCGTTGGGCAAGCGGAGGGAACTATCCGAACTTTGGAAGTTATATTGAGAGCATGCGTCATCGATTTCAAGGGAAATTGGGATGATCACTTACCATTGATTGAGATTGCTTATAATAATAGCTATTACTCTAGTGTTGGTATGGATCCATTTGAGGTTCTCTATGGTAGGAGGTGTAGATTTACTATTGGTTGGTTTGAGGTGGGTGAAGTTACCTTGATAGGACCCGAGTTAGTTCATGAGGCTATGGAAAAGGTCCAACTTATTAGAGAAAGGTTGAGAACAGCCCAAAGTCGAAAAAAGTCCTATGCCGATGTTAGAAGAAGAGATGTTGAGTTTGATGTTCATGATTGGGTTTACTTGAAAATCACACCCATGAAGGGTGTAATGAGATTTGGGAAGAAAGGAAAGCTTAGTCCCCATTATGTAAGCCCATATCAGATTTTGAGACATGTTGGTAAGGTTGCTTATGAGCTTTCTTTGCCTAATGATTTGGCATTCATGCATCCGATTTTCCATATCTATGTGTTGAAAAAGTGTGTTGGAGATCCGACATCTATAGTTCCCTTAGAAGGTTTGGGAGTTGATGAAAATCTTTCGTATGAGGAGGTTTCGGTAGAGATCTTAGACCGGCGAGTAAAGAAGTTGAGAAACAAGGGAGGTTCTTCCATGAAAGTACTGTGGAGGAATCATTTAGCTGAGGGTGCTACTTGGGAGGCCGAGGCCGATATGATGTCTCGATATTCTTATCTTTTTCCTTCTACTCCTACCCTAGCTTCAGGCAATGAGTTCCTCATGGTTTACTCTTTGTTTGGTGGCATGTGTTTTAGATATTCCCATGATTTCCCTAATTTATGCATGTTCATGAAAAACTTGTGTTTTGAAAGAAAATGAGTTTACATGATTGATTTTCCTCATGTTGTTGTGCATTGAGTATGAGTTGCCTAAAGACTTCATGGGATAAATTGATAAACATTCTTTATCTTGGAGTTGATATTTCCTCCATGGATATATGCTTTTGAGTATAGATTGCGTTTAGGCTCTATGAGATTGTATTGAGCATGCTTTTAGCTTGGAGATGGTAGTCCTTCCTTGAATATGATAAATCTTGAAATTTCATGCATTTTGGTTTTCTAGGTCTAATTCCTACTTTCCTTATGATGCATTAAGTATGTTTAGCTTGGAGTCGATGTTTTCTCCTTGATATGTGCATTTTGATGAGATTGCATGCAT
Organism: Solanum commersonii; assembly: GCA_029007595.1. Taxonomy (NCBI): domain Eukaryota; kingdom Viridiplantae; phylum Streptophyta; class Magnoliopsida; order Solanales; family Solanaceae; genus Solanum; species Solanum commersonii. Next base: position 360,604 of record JAJTWQ010000054.1, read on the forward strand.
GTTGGGTTGCTAGTATTGAGTCTTTTCTTTCGAGAGGTGTTTAGAATTCTATTCGAGGACGAATGTTCCCAAGGGGGAGGTAATGTAACACCTCGGAATCTAGTAGTCTAAACAAGGGACCAAGTGAGAAGTCACAAGCCTAGAATTGAGCCTTGGCACCCTCCACGAAGGCTCACATAGATCGTGAAGGGCACCACAACCCGTGGTAGTGCCCGTAGAACATAACAATAGCTAGCCAAGGGAGGCTCACCTCCTACGAGCATCATGAAGGCTCATCGTGGGCACCACGGCTCATGGTGGTGCCTATGAAGGTGAGGCAGTGAGCTCTCAAGAGGCTGCCAAAAAGTTAGATCCTCCCACGAGCCACTTCACAGCTCGTGAAGACCTAGACGGTTAGTTGAGGTGTGCATGTGGGGTGAAAGGTTTTAGAAGTGGTTTTCAAAGACATTAGTCTAGGACCACACCTGGCACCACGGCTCGTGGATCCTGGCGTGAAGGTGGTTCAGTCCACTAAAAGTTAGGGGCTTTTCCGGTATTAATTGAATTGAAGCTATGCCGTTTACCCAAGCCTAGGACCCCTATATAAGTGATTTTAACCCCAAACTCACCCATTCAAGTCATTATTTTCCAAACCCAAAAGAAATCCAAAGCCCTCTCTCTCAAAATATTTCTCTCTCTAGAACTTGAAGAAGAATGCTGAAGCTAGGGCTCAAGGTCAAGTCTCCATTCTCAATTGCTTGTGGGATTTGATATCAAGGTATGATATCTTTATTAATCCATGGAATCCTTTCATCCATGGAGACCCTAAGATTCCCCAATTGAAAGGTAGAATTTCCTAATTTGAGTTAGGGTTTTCTTCTAAAGTTGTGGGTTGATAAATGCTCAATGACACCTCATCCAATTCTAGGTGTAGACAATCGTTATCTAGTATAAAACCCAACGAAGAATTGGGGTCGAACCCACAGGGAGCGGTACAAGTTAGAATTTAGTTGTGAAGTTATAAATGTGGTCTAATTGGTTATAGTAATAGAAATTATCGAAAACATATGGACAAGTCTAAGGAGTTGACAATAAATCTCTGATGGGTGTTTGATTTATCAAATATCAGCTAAAGCAAATACGAAAACAGGGGAAACAACAATGTAGAGAGGAATTCTCGGGGTGTGATCGATTATAGGCTAATTTCACTATATGGGTAATTGAAATGACTAACGAATCGCTAAATCTCAGTGGGTAGGCTAGACTCTAGGTGTAATAGCTTTCTCTCGAACAAATACTATGTTTCAAGTGAGTTCTCTCGAACCTTAACAAGCTTATCAATATAAACAACCCAAAAACCTTAGTTCATCTACTCTCTCGATCTAGATAGATAAAATTGAGTTTAGGATTTACTCTCTCGAGCTAAACCCGTATCAACCCAATAACTACAACCATTAATCGAAACCCTTGATTCTAAAACCTCTTTCGCAAGCAAGCTTAGAACTCTAAGTTAGAATTGCATTTGCAACTACAATTCATAGATTAAAACATAACTATCGATTAAACCCACTTCAATTAAGCATTTAAATTAGTAAATAACATACTGATAATCTAATTAAGCCAATAATAACATGATCACATACCCAGAATTGGGGCTTTAGCTACACATCATAAAAAAGATAAAAACAATTACCAACTATATTAGCCATGAGCTCGGTAAAAGTTTCCAAGTCTTTACAATGCTCTAAATTGAATAAGTTCAAAAACCTACTTGCAAATCCTCATAGTTAAGCTTCAAAGTCTACAATGGAAACTCAAAAACTCAAAGAAAACTTAAAATCTCAAATTTTGGGGAATTAGGATCTCTCAAACTTCATTTTAAATTTCAATTTATAGTTGCCATGTTTTTGGCCTTAAGGGCGATTAGGCGAAGTAAGTTGGGCTCACCAACCCAACCGACGATCCGCCCTTTTCTCCAATCCATCTCTAGTTTGCGTTGGTTATTAGACTTCAGGGTTCTGTGACTTTAGGCAGTCAAGATTGCTGTCGCGGAATCGTTTGGCGATCTGCCGACTGCCCATTTATGTCGCCAAGTCGGTTTTTCCTTAGGGCTGGCACGCTGGAAATTTGTGCAAGCTAAAGAGCCACTCGGCGGTTCACCGAGTGGTCTTGGCGATCCCCATGATTGCTTTTCTTCTCTCCTTTTTGCCCGGTTGAGTCCTTGCCTTGGTCCTTAGCCTTCACAGCTGCAAATTAACACTTGAGCATCAATTTAGAGCATAAATTAGGCATTTGAGGACACTTAAACTATCAAAACAATGCCCTAAATGAGTCAAAATTTCGGACTCACCAACACCGTCAACTTAAACTTTTGCTTGTGCTCAAGTAAAACTCAAGATCAATCAGTTTAACAAGGATGTCTACAAACAGTGCTGATTAAGACTCAACCCAAATGCATACAAAAGGTTCAAACTACTCATACAATGCTCAATTGTTCACTCAAAGATTTAAATTGTGACTCACAATTATCAAGCGTACTCAAGCTCATAGTTCTAGCTTCAAATGCAAGTTCAAGCTCAACAAAGGTACTCAAATGCCCTCATAACGAAGATGATTCCATATTCACACAAAATTTCACAACAATTTAAGGTGCCGGAATCATATATAACTCCCACGCTCACAAAGATGAACACATGTGTGACTTCACCCATAGGCTTGCCCTTATTTTCCAATCAATGTTTGTTTCAGCTCACTCAAGATCACAAAGGTCTTTTTAGGGCTTGTAATGGGGTAGAGTGTAAAGGTATGGTCATTTAGGCTTAGTGGCTTCTACCTTCCTTAAGTATGGCCTGGAAATCACTTTTTCTCCTTCTATTTCACATTCAAACATGTTCATAATCCACCCCATTATTCAACTAAACATGAATCATCGGATACCCCATTTCTTTTACTCCCTTCACACACTTTATTTCACAACACTTCTTTTTTCACTTTTCGCTTTCAACCTTTTTCTTTTCTTTCATTTCCCTTCTTTATTTTACATGGAAGGGTTCCATCTTTTTCACAACAATCTATCAAGGGAGAATTTTTCACACTTTTTGACTTTCCTTCTTTTTCACCACACCCCCAACTTAGGCTTTTGACCTAAGTTGGCTATTCGAACGAATACTTCATGAAGGTTATGGGTGATGGGTTAAATAGGTCAATGTTGTTCAAGTTTCTTCCAAAGAAAAGGATAGGCTGGAAAGGTGCCAAGCAAGGTTCACACTTCTCACAAGGTTGGCCATAAAGAGGCATATTGTCAATTTGGTTCACTCTTTAAAACTTTTTCCTAAGATCATTTCAATTGCTTGCTTTACTCAATGAATCGGACCAACAGGGTAAGTTCTAGGTTTCATCAAGCACAATGTTCAAAACAACCTCACCACACAAGGTATTGATACAATTATCAAACAAGACTCCACACTTTCTAGCTAGCGTGCAATGTTTATCACAAGAGACTTAATCGACAATCGGCTAGGCCCAACGAGATGCTAAAAGTTCACATATTGTCTATGTAACTTAGTTTTCCTCATCGTAGACACATATTCATTTTGTTCAATTAAGTGCACTATTTAAGTCATCAGTATTGACTACAACCGACACTCAAATTCCCACAAGAACAACCACAATTACACACAAAAGAGGTGGCAACAATTTTTAAATTTGGTTCAAAACCATTTTCATATTAAAACAATGGGCCACAATTTATCAACAACCATAATTTATCACAAACCAAGATATATATAAACACCAAATTCACACCAATATTCACAAAAATAGCCCAATAGAGGCTGGTATGGAAATACCTCACCCCGCCAACAAAAAGAAGTAGTTGTCCTCAAATGCAAATAAAATCAGCAATAGTCTAAAAATAATAGAGAAGGAGGTAAGAATGTCATTTTGCCAGGCTAGGCTTGGGGTGAAGTCTACATATCAGTCACTTCATCTGTCAGACATCAGTCCCCGGTGTCTCATCATCCTTGGCTCTATTAGAGTCCACCATGGAAGTGTCCCAGAGTGATGCCTGCTTAACAGTCGCAAATATGGCACCCTTTAAGTCAGCCAAATCCTCATAGATTGTCTCCACACGAACACCAAGCTGCTCCTCATCTATATCTGCCTCAGACACAACATTAACATCAACGACTCTAATCTTATCTCCAGTAGTAGCTGAAGGAACCTCAAAACTAGCCGGAACATCAGCACTCAACACCTCAGGAATCTCCATATTACCAAAGAACATGGATAGGTCAGTGGAATTCAGCTCATCCACATATTTACGTAGTCCCATAATATCGGCCTTCAAGGCCGTCACAACATCTATAGCTCCCTGGCCCTTCTCACACTCCTCCACTCTCACAGTAAGGGCATTCAAGGCTAATCTCAATCTCAGCCCTAATGGGATCTAAGGCAGCAATAATAGCCCGCTCTATCATCCTATGCAAAGCGACCTCTACCCGAGAGGCACGTATATTAGTAGATTGGGCCAAATGGTCCATTATGAACAACATAGCCTAGGTGATAGGGGGTCGAGATTCAAAAGTAGCAGTGCAAGATCTAGTGGGACGGGATGCAGCAGATGTACTAGGAGTCTCAAAAATAGAGGGGCTAGAAGTACCTGAGGGCCCAATGGCCTAAGGAGGCATGATTGTCTCTGTAGGCAACATATCGACATCGACCTCCAAGGATGCATCCAATGGTGCTGCCCTCCTCTTGTCAGCCTCATCCCGCTGGTACTCGGGCTTAATACGCCGAATGTCAGTAGAGGAGGTAGGTGTCACCTTCACATCCATCTTTGCATCTTTCAAAATATGGGACCGTTTGCACAACTTGGTGATCAGCACCGGGAATTGGAGCAAGGTCTATTACTGCTTGGCCCTCATGGCCATCTCTTGCTCTATCAGCAACTCCAAATTCCGCTTTTGACGATCAATAATAGTCCCTAGACAGGCTGCCTTTGGGTGTCTAAGGATGGACTCATTCTGGGATGGCGTAATGGTGCTACTGATGAACCAAAACCAGTATCTAGCAGCAACATTCATGTCCTTTTTCTCTATTGGTGCACCTACCTCAATCCACCTTGGGGTGGCATTAGATATAAGAGGTGCCAGCCAACCCTTAAGGTCCTCCAAGGTCTTCTTCTTGACCAAATATAGGTAGTCGTGCATGAAATCTCGTGAGCATCCTAGTATCGCATTTATGTATGAGTAGTGATATTTTACTTTCTTGCCCCAAACAATCACGAAGTCCACCGGTCTGAAGGCACTTGCGTTCTTCTTCCTCTTTGGCACTAGCTCATCGTAAGCTGAATAGAACTTCTGGACCCAAGTAGGAATGTAGGGGCACCGGGGTTTTATAAATATCTTGAACTTGTGTAACTTGATAGTGTTCCACCACACCGTTGGTAGACAATCTTTTTTCCTCTAGAATGTCCTCAAACCCTCGACCTTTAATCGATTAAGTGACCACGGAGGAGGACCCTGAACTGGTGGTGCTTGGACCACTGTCTGTGCTGGAGCTGGAGCTAGATGAGTAGGCATCAGAAGCTCCAGGATCCTAGACAGACCATGCATAGCTTTGGAGCGTAGCTCTGCTCTTCGTGCTTGTAACAACGTGTCATCCTCCGGCTCAGAGATGGAAAACAAAGAGTCATCTTGGTAATCCCCCTCACTGTCAGAGATAGTCAGGTGTGTTTTGTAGACCCCCTCACTATCAGAACTTTCCTCCACAGGTGTCACAACCACGGGCACCTTACCCTTGCCTTTACCTCTCTTTGGAGGAAATTTTGTAGCCTTTGCTCGGGAAGCAACCGCTTCCTCATTGATTATAACTCCACATGCCTGCTTTCGAGGTGACATGTCTCTACCTGCGACTTTGGGTCTGGCCATTCCTGCAAAACAATATGGAAAATGTTAGAAAAAGTCAAGAAATTTAGAAAATAAATTACAGGAAGACTCGCCGAACCGGTCGGTAGTCGTCGAACCACTTTGGCGTGCCAAGTCAGGCTCACCGAAAGTTACAGTGCAAAACTTGCCAAAAATTAAAGCTGGTCGGTGTAGTCAAGGGCCTTTTGGCGGATCGCCAACACTAATTGGCAAACTAGAAGTAGCTCACCAAAAGTTATAGTGTAATTGTTGAAATTAAGGGCACATAAGTGTGATCAGAAGGGACTTTCGGCGAGTTGCCGAGTGAACTTGGCGAGCACAGACATATCGCCAAAATTTATGACACTTAAAGCCTAAAATAGAGAAATAAAAGGCGCTCGAAGGGGACTTAGGAGAATCAATGAACCACTCGGTGAGATCGTCCCAGGTCGTCGAGTATTCCAATCTGCCAGTTTTTCACCCCGTACTTTAAAATCAAGCCCGTAGCCCACGGAAATAAAATCAGACACCAACACATGCAGTTGATACTAGACCCATATGACCCATGCCCTCGGGGTATTCAGACTTCCCTCGATTTGGCCAAAATTGGCCAATTGATGTCTTTTGCTCTTAAGAATGACGTCAACCGCTTTATCATCGGGCAAATTTTGACATTTAGCACAATTAGGGCTTACTCAAACTTCACCTCGCTAGACCCACAACATAAGCAACACAACCCAACACTTTAATCAATTATTGACACATGAATCAATCATGTTACAACCAATTAATTATGAATTCATTTAAAGACATGAAAACCAACAATCACACGATGATCAAACAACCATACACACATATATCATAAAAAAATAATGATTTAATTGGTTTTCAACCAACAATTTAGTTCGAGGTTTGGAAAACCAACTTTTATGCCAACATTTGTAAAGCTAAAAGGCAAAGTAATTCCAAAATTCATCCTGAGCAAAGATTTCAAACGAAACTAGAGTAAAAATGCAAGAGTACAAAAAATCTAATATCAGTGTGAGAGTACAGGAGTTGAAAAAGTGAGAAAGTGAAGGATTTTTGAATTTAAAACCATTTGGCCCTTTTAAAGCTCTTCAGTTCGCGCACTAGTGGGCGACGTAAGTCGTGGTCACCGACCCACTCGGCGATGCGCCGAGTGGTACTTTAGCCCAGAGTTTTACAAAAATTTTAGCAAACCAGGTGGTTCCAACGGAGGTCCAAGTCAGGCATGCCTACCAGTTCAGCGAGTCGCCGATTGGACTTTTCGCTCGCCTTGTTGCCATTTTACCTAAAGTTTCAACTTTTCAACCTGCACATTCAACACCCGTTATTCAAACAACAGAAATAAAATCATTAAACCTTGGGTTTTCTCCCAAGAAGTGTCTTATTTAACGTCATGGCATGACGTGGATACGCTTTCAAGGTTTGTTTTTATGGTTAGCCAAGGTATCATGTAGTAGTACCCCCTTTTTGGCCTTGGGTTAAAATAAGATGAAATTTGACCCATTTGCGTTTCTAATTGCTTGATGGACACTGAATGTGAGGTGACTGTCTGATTTAGTGTAGAGACGTTTTTTTTCATTTGTTTCAAAACTTTGTCCGACTCTTCCACCTTATGGAGAATGCGTGAAAGCATGTCTTCCGTATGGAAGTTCTCCGGGTCAGTCTTTTGCTTTTTTAGCTTTTGTCATGAGGTGGGATGTATATTTCCTTGTCACCATCCCTTTCCTTCCAAGTAGCGCTATGATCACGCCATTCTCTGTCACAATCTCTACATCCATCATCTCTATTCTAACCCAAATTTCCATCCGGCCTTGGATAGTTTGAACGAAAACCTCCTCTTTGATTTGCAAGGAAGTTCACTTCATCATTATACAATGCTTCAAATTGTGCTTCATCAGGATTTGCTCCACTGATACCCACATCATTTACTCTCTTCAACCTACTACCCAACACATTTTTTGACATTATGTCCAACTAGGTCATCATTTTGGCCATATTACTGTCTCTCTCTTGATCCTTCTCGATCTGCTCTTTTTTCATCCTAAAGGTGAGAGGAGACACTTGGTCCTTACGAGTGTACCATGCTCTATTAATCTTGGTCATGCCATCAATGAGTTGAGATGCGACCTCATAAGGCTGTTGCATTATATCTCCAGGAACAAGTTGATCAGCAACACCTTTGTTCATCGAGTTAAGACTCTTATAGAAGTATTGTAACAACATGTTGTTTGGAAGTCCATGAGTCGGACATTGAAGTACCACCTTCTGAAATCTTAGCCACATCTTGTGGATTGGTTCACCTTCCAAGCATTTGAAACCTTGAATATTACGTCTTAACGTCATCATTTTTTACGGGGGAAAGCATCTCACATAGAAAGCCACGGTAAGCTCTTCCCAAGTAGTAATGGAATTCCTTGGGATTTTAGCTAGACACTTGGTAATTTCTCCCATCAAAGAGAATGGAAATAATTGAAGACGGACTGATTCTTGAGAGATATTCTTGAATGAGAATGGTCCACAAACGTCGATGAAATTCTGAATATGTTCATAGGGATCATCATGATCCATCCCTCCATACAATCCTTTCATTTGTAAGAGCTGAAGCATTGTGCTAGTGACATGAAAAATAACGTTCCCCTCAACAGAAGGTAGACATATAACCCAAACACTACGTAATTGGATAGGGCCATTAACATCGTTCAAATTTCCTATATCATCTTGGTGGCCAACTTGGCTACCATTACTCTCGTTCACGCTTATTTCTTTTTCTGTTCAAATACAACCAACACAAACACAAAGCACAAAGCAAAGTAAGTCGTTTCAAATACAACATAGGAAGATCACCATTTAAACTTCAATATTAGAATTCTAAATACCACTCCCCGGCAGCGGCACCATTTTTTTAATTATAAAAATGCTCAATTACACCTTATCCAATTCAAGGTGTAGATAATCGTTATCTAGTATAAAACCCAATGAAGAGTTGGGGTCAAACCCACAGGGAGCGATATAAGTTCAAATTCAGTTATGAAGTTATAAATGTGGTCTAGTTGGTTATACTAATAGAAATAATCGAAAACATATGGACAAGTCTAAGGGGTTGACAACGAATGTCAGATGGGGTTTGGTTTGTCAAATATCAGCTAAAGCAAATACGAAAACATGGGAAACAATAATATAAAGAGGAATTCTAGGGATGTGAATAATTATAGGCTAATTTCACTATATGGGTAATTGAAATTACTAACGAATTGCTAAATCTCAGTGGATTGGCTAGACTGTAAGTTTAATAGCTTTCTCTCGAACAACTACTATGATTCAAGTGAGTTCTCTCGAACCTCAACAAGCTTATCAATATAAACAACCAAAACCTTAAATCATCTACTCTCTCGGGCTAGATAGGTAAAATCGAGTTTAGGATTTACTCTCTCGAGCTAAACCCATATCAATCCAATAACTACAACCATTAATCGAAAGCCTTGATTCTAAAACCTCTTTCTCAAGCAAGCCCAGAACTCTAAGTTAGAATTGCATTTGCAACTACAATTCATAAATTAAAACACAGCTATCAATTAAACGTACTTCATTAAGTATTTAAATCAGTAAATAAAAATACCCATAAGCTAATTAAGCCAATAATAACATGATCACATCCCAAGTATTGGGGTTTTAGCTACACATCATAAAAAGGTAAAAACAATTACCAACTATATTAACCATGAGTTGGGTAAAAGTTTCCAAGTCTTTACAATGCTCCAAATTGAAGAAGTTCAAAAATCCACTTGCAAATCCTTAAATTAAGCTTCAAAAGCTTCAAAGTCTACAATGGAAACAAAAAAACTCAGAGAAAACCTAAACTCTAAAACTTGTGGAATTCAGATCTCTCAAACTTTATTTTAAATTTCAATTTATAGTTGCCCAGTTTTTGGCCTTAGGGCCATTGGGCGAAGTAATTTGGGCCTTGCCGACTAAGTTGGTGATCCTTCCTTTGCTCCAATCCATCACCGGTTTGCGTTGGTCATTACACTTCAGGGTCCGTGACTTTAGGCGGTCAAGGATGCTGTCACGGCGTCATTCGACGATCCACCAACTTCCCATTTCTATCGCCAAGTTAGTTCTTCTCCGAGGCTGACACGCTGGAAATTTTTTTGAGCTAAAGAGCCACTCAGAGGTTTGCCGAGTGGTCTTGGCAATTGCCAAGATTGCTTTTCTTCACTTTTTCATCCTGTTCGCTCCTTTTTACCCGCTAGTGTCCTTGCCTTGCTCCTTAGCCTTTATAGCTGCAAATCAACACTTTAATATCAATTTAGAGCATAAATTAGGCATTTGTGGACACTTAAACTATAAAAAAAAATGCCTTTAATGAGTCGATATCTCGAACTCATCATGGGTATTGATGGATGTTGATCCAATTGATTGGGTAATGATTGTTTATGCATGAATTGAGTGGAATACATGTTTTTAGGATAAATTTACATGTACTTATGCTTAACTCATGTTTCTAAGGTGAAATTGATATAAATTGGTTTTGATCCATAGGAAGAGAAATTATGGATTTAGATGTATTCTTATAGAATAAGTAAGATACATTATGAATTGCTTTGAGAGTGAAGCATATGTTATAAATTGTTGATTAATAATGTGATTATTGAGTAAGACTAGTGGAGGATTACCTATGTCTTTGCTAAGTATCCTTGAGGTTACTTCAAGAAGTATTCCTTATACGTTGATATGATCAATTATATGCATTCATTATGCTCATGACTTATGGTTTCTAATTCTTATGTTTATGTTGATGTTTATGCAAGTTATTATATTTAGTACATTCTTGTACTAACGCATACTCATGCCTACATTTCTTATCCAAATGTAGGGTTTGACGTTCCCGACTCTCATCCCTATGGCTAGGATCTATAGTAGAGGCAAGATTGAAGATTGGTGAGTCCTCATACCATTTGAGGATTTAGCCAGCATTTCCTTATGTTCTTTTCATTTTAGTATTGAACATTTGTTGTATGGGTTGTTGATGCTTATCGTGACCAACGACACTAACCTACAGTTCAAGTGTCTACGATCGTAGATAATATAGTAACCCAACCAAGGGTTGGGGTCGTGTCCCATGGGAGTGGTAGTGAAAATAGTAGTTAGGCTAGAATTTTGTTCTAGTTATATATAGTTTGAGAAATTATCGCATAAAAACAAAGTAAATTCAAGTGGGTGACACCAAAGTGTCAAATATCAATGGGGGTTTGTCACAAGTATAGCTAAAGCAACAAAAATAAAGAGAAAATTCAAGTATGGGGAGAAGTTCTTGGGGTGTGACCGCAATATATATTGATATAAATTGTTGGGTACATGCTTTCGATAATAAATTTGCAAGATAATAGTGACTAGGCTAAGCTTTAGATGGAAATAAGTTCCCTCTGGGCAACTTACTCTGTTTCAAATGGGTTCCTCTCAGACACCCATTTGCCGCAAGAAGGCTAGCCTACGCCTTAACCTATTCTCTCTCTCGAGCTGAGTGTTAGGATATGGGACTAGGGCTCACCCTCTCGAGCTGAACCTCATGTTGACCCACTCCTTAGGCCATTAGTCTAGCGATTTTGGTTTCGCGACCTCTCTCTCGAGCAAGCTATAAACACATAGGTGGTTTTGTATTTGCAACTACAAACCCATTAAATTAAACCACAACCACAACCACTAGGTGAAATCACTATTAAAATACATCAAACCTATCAACAAGCAAAACCCAACAATAATATCAACACATATTTGCTAAATCACACCCCAAGAATGGGGTTTTTTAGCCACATATCAAGAAATAAGAAATTATACCTAAAATTATGGAGAAATCAAATGGGTATAAGAAATTAAACCTTAATATAAGCAAAGGAAGAAAAATGGAGAAGACCCACTTCCAATTTGGGGAAGATGAACTATTTCTCTCTTCAAGTTTCCCAAAAACCCTCTCCAAACTTGAGAAAAAATAAGAAAGCTAAAGTGAAAATTACAATTATGTTTTTACTCTGATATTCCACACAAAATCTAGTAAACAGTTTAGTATTTATAGACTTCAGAAAATAGTGCTGGTGGATCGCTCGGCGAGGTTAGTCGCGAATACCGAATGACTCGACAAATTGCCCTTCTTCTAGTTCATCGCCATTTGTGCTTTGCCTTCAGCATATGTGCACTCAGGATTATTGGGTGGTATACTTCTGCTTCGCGGAGCTGATCAGCAAAACACTGACTACTCCTTTCATCGCCTTTTTGATCCTTCTCCTTCAGGGTTTTGCATACTGTAACAAAGGGGGGAGTGCGTCCCTTCGGCGAATTGCCAAGCATGCTTGGCGATGCTCAGGCTTCAGCTTCTTTGTTCTTTTCAGCCTTTTTGTTTCTTGTTGTGCCTAAGTGTTCATGCTTCCACTAAAACTTCAAAGACCTGAAACTTAAGTGTTTACATCAGATATTTAGACGTAATAAGCATTTGAGGACACTATTTCTATCAAAATAAAGCCCTGAATGAGTCCAATTTGTTGACTCATCAACACCCCCAACTTAAACTTTTGCTTGTCCTCAAGTAAAACTCAAGTTTAACAGTACAAATAGGATGTCTCAAATAGTGCTACACAAGACTCGATCATGAACATACACAACAAGACTTAAACTACACATGCAAAGATCAAATGTGTACTCAAAGATTCAAGTTGTGACACACCATTACCAAAGATTCTCATGCTCACAATACTTGCTACTAATGCAAGTCCAGGCTCAACAACAGTATCTAAATGCCCTCACACAAAGAATGATTCCATATTCACACACTGGGGTAAATCAATTTAAGATCAGGAATCAGATGCAACGCTCATACTAAAAAAGAGGAACACAATGCATGCTTTCACCCATAGGTTTGCCCTTATTTTCCAATCAACCTTCAGTTCGGCTTACTCAAGATCAAAAAGGTCTTTTCAAGGCTTGTAATGGGGCTGAGTGCAAAGGTATGGTCATTTAGGCTCGGTGAATTTTTATCCTCATGAGATGTGATGTTCTCAAAACCTCCTTTCCCTTCCCTTATCACTTTTTCTTCCAGTGCTTCTAAGTCATTCTTTTATTCACTCTCCATGTATTTCTTGGAAACCCAATTTCTTTTTGCAATTTTATTCCACAATTTTTCTTTTTCATTCTTTTTTTTTCCATATATGGAGGGTTTCCATTTTGTTTTGAAATACCATGGTTTAATAGAGACTTTTTCTTGCACCTTCTTTGACTTTTCCTTTTCCTTTTCACCACACCCCTAACTTAGGCTTTTGGCCTAAGTTGGCTATTCACTTAAACACATCTCAAGAGGATTATAGGTAGTGAATGAAGTAAGTTCTAGGGTTCATCAAACTTCCTCCAAAGAAAGGTAAGGTTCAAGGGGTGTTCAAGAGAGTTTCACACACTCACGGGTAGGCCACAAAAGAGGTATATGTCAAATTGGCTCACACTCTCTAAAGTCGCCTAAGATCATTTCAAGAGCACACTTTACTAAATCAATCAGACTAACGGGGAAAATTCTAGGTTTATTCATGCATGGTTCAAAGTAAGTTCATCACACAAGGCATTGACACTAAAGCCAAATAAGACTACACACTTTCGCTAGTGTGCAATGATCATCACAAGAGAGTCAATTCGATAAATGTATAATCACAACGAGATGCAAATAGTTCACATATTTTCTATGAAACTTTATTTGGTCTTGTCGTAGCCACACATTCATGTTCGTTCGATTGAGAGCACTATTCAAGTCATCGATATTGATCGAAACCAAGGCTTGAATTTGCAAGAGAACAACCACTTTCAACACAAGAGTTGATAAATTTTTTTGAAAAATGAAATTTTCTTGGAAGGGTCAAAATCTTTTTACAATTTTAAAAATATGAAGGATCCACAAGCTCAAACATCCACGAGAAATAGTATATAACACAGTTAAAGACAGACACCCTAAATATACAAAAAAACACAAATATCAACACAAAAGGTGTGGGCCTCACCCCACCATAATAAATGCATTTGTCCTCAAATGCAAGTGATAAAATATTTAGCAGTAAAAGTAAAGAAAATCAGAGAGGGAGGTAAAGAGGGGATCCTATCTACGTAGTCGCTCTATTTGTCTAGGTATCAGTGCCCGGTGTATAAGTCTGGACTCGGGCTTATGTACCCGGTTCACCTCAGAAGGACTAGCAGTACGAGATCCACTAGGAGCCAACAACTTCTACCATGGCCTCCTCTGTCTCAGTAAGGCCCTCATATCCTTGCCTTTATCTCTAGGTGGAGCATTTTGTCTCCCTTCTTTGGAGGATTTGATCCCCCTTCATTTATAGTGATACCCTGTACTATTTTTCGGGGTGGCATGACAATATTGGTCTTTACCATATCTTCAGGATACTTAGACTTCTCCCTACTAGACTCAACAACATGCAAGCACAACCCCACAAGATTTAACCGATTTTAAGGCACAACAATACAAGATTTTAACAATATAAACACTATGGGCAAGATTTTTGAATTAAAATAGGCATTCAAGCAACTTAATCCTATCAGAGAGTCCCAACACACATTAATAAGATAGAATCATTTGTATAAGAGTTCAAATTCTCAAAAATACATGTGGGGTTCAGGAAACCAACCTTAGATATCAAATAATAAAGATTGAAATGCTAGGCGGCAAAGTAATCCCAATTCGAGCACAAATTAACGACTAAAATACTACTAGAATGGAAAAATATAGAAACTAAAGTATGGGTGTGAGCTTATGAAGTTCAAAAGTGAGGGAAAGTGAAAAGTTTGAAAGTTTAAACCTTTGGCCTTTTAAAAACCGTCTAGTTTTCATCCATTCGGCGACATTAGTCATGCTCACTGAACCACTCGGCGACACGCCAAATGATCACCTACCTCGCCAAGTTTTATAGGACCTCCAGTTAAACTGGGGGCCCAAACGGCGGACTAGATCTCGATCGTCGACCAGGTCGACGATCCGCCAATAATTTCCTTGGCTCCCTGAGTTTTACAGACTCCACTTTGAAATTGTCTTGAGTCCAATGGAGGTCTGGGTCGGGTCACCGACCTATTCGGTGATTCACTGACTGGACTTCTAGTTTACCAATCTGCATTTTTCAAACACTTTCCACACTTTAACCTGCATGATTAACACACCATTATTTCTAAAATAAACATAAAAAGATAAAACCTTGGGTTACCTCATAAGAAGCACTTTATTTAACGTCTTGACTCGAAGTAGGTCTTGCCTCACTCTCTGTTATTGGAGCTAGGCCTAGTGTCATTAGGTAACCCCAATATATGGATGGAGCTGAGGCATTGCAAACATCAGGAGTGATTTGATGTGCTGGATTGATCTAAAATGAGATCCAATCAATTGATTCAACGCTTCAACATTCTCTTATATTTCGTCTAACACTCGATCTTGATCAGTGATCTTTTGGAGAATGATTTGAAGTGTGTCCTCAACACTACTTTTCTCATCTTCTCTAGACTTCTTCCGCGCATGAAGAGGTATGTACCTCCCTCAGAGTTTGCACTGGTTTTCCACCTCAGATATGGTCAAGTCATTTAGTTGAGATACCAGTGCACCTATCTTGAAGTCACCCTCGACTTCGTGATCTGCCTCAACTGGCTTGCCACCCACTCCCTCTGTCATGCTCAGAGGACCTGCTGATACGCTCAAATTACACTTCCCTACAGAAGTATAAGCGATCGTTGTCAAGTAGAGAACCCAACTTGTAGGATGGGGTTGATCCCACGAGGAAAAATGGTTTAGATTTTACTTTAACCGACAATTATATTCAATTAGTCAAAGAACTTCCAGAAACAAGTAATTAAAAAGGGGGGTTTGTTTATATGAAACAAATAATAAGAATTCAGTAAGTAATCAGTAATCAAACAAAACTCAATTTTTGGTTGTTATCAAGATGAGAGAAATAACTAGGGCATACGTGTTTCCCACAAGCTCATAACGCAATAATCCTAGTAACAACAATCCTTTCTTAGTGTATTACATGCAAAGTGATAAGTTAGGTATCTCTAAATCCTTGATCCGACATCTAGAGAATTTTACCCCGCACCTTGATCCGGCTATGTGTGTATAATTTACTAACCCTTACCTTTACCTCATATTAGATATCATAATCGATGTTTGGCTTAGTTATTACTACGCACCAATCGACACTAGTCTATTAGATAGTATCACACTAAATCTATGTTGATAATTCTTTTCTTGTTGATTACCTCCTTGATCCGGCAAGTAGCAACACGGCGAGTTCTAACGTTGGCACCGTTAAAAAGACTTCTAAACGAAAGAATTATCAATGCATGCAAAACACTATTCACGAATTGCTTATTTACTATTCATATTTTGTTAATCGCTCATGGTTCCCACAACCCTAATTGTGGATTTAGTTACTCATATTAGCAAGAACACAATTCATAATTTTAGATAAAGAAATCATGAACTTACGTAAAAAGAATAATAAACCCAAAAATTCAACTTGAGTTGCGAAGCCAAAATCTTCAAAACGAACTTGTAAAATTAATAATTGTTTCGTTTGTAATGCAATCTCCAAAGTCACAAAATAGAACTAGAATAATAATGTCTAACCCTAAAAAACGAGGTTTACATGCCCTATTTATAGAAAAACAAATCCTAATTTAAAAAGGAAACAATTTAAGGAAGTCTGTTCAGGTACGCGTCTTTAATCCACAAGACTGACTTACGGACCGTTGATGGATCTACGGTCCGTAAGTCCCTTCCGTCAGCCAGGACTTAGAAAATATTTTATCATCCAAAACTCAGCCTCTCTGAAGCAAACGACGCACTTGCAGTACGGATCGTAGATCGATCTACGGTCCGTCAATACCCTCCATAGCTCCATACTTAGAATCTTCAAAAATCAGGTACTGGAACCCTTGCAGTCTCTTTCTACGGTTTAATCAGTACGGTCCGTAGACCTATATACGGACCGTCAATTGACACCGTGGTTCCACACTTGGTCAGATTTCCCTGATTTGTCATCCGTCCCTTGGCTGCTGATCTACGGTCATCACCTACGGACCGTCAATGGACCTACGGTCCGTAGATCGTCTCCGTGAAGGCTCTTTTTCTGCATTTTGATCAGTTGTCTCCATACTTCTACGCCTGAACATCTTTCCTGCAAAAACATAATAAAACACATAAAAACCAATACGATAAGGCCCTAGACACACACAACTTGTAAGTTAAATGTATTAGAAATACCGTAAACTCACGGTATATCGACACCCTTAACTTAAATTCGTTGTTTGTCCTCAAGCGACGCAATACAACTCTAAACGACTCTTGTATAGAAGCAAACATTTCAAGCCCAAGCAATCACGTGGCTCTCTACCCCCCTTACTTTTTAGATGCAACTTCATTCTTTTAGACTTGACAAGCTAATCAATGCAGATCAAACTATGACACAGATCGACCAACTGACACACAACTTGCACCTTATCACTATCACCAAGATACCAACTTTTCGACAATGTAACTAGTGCCCTTACTTCAAACGAAATCCCTTTTTCACAAAAATTGAATGTCATCTATGGTGTAAGGATTTATTCAACACTCACGCTCAGAAGTAATTTCAAATACAGTTAGTGCTTTATGCCATAAGCTTGCCCTTATTTTCACTGCTTAGACTCTCCAAACTAGATTCTAGGATCACTATAGGACTTTATTGGCTTGTAACGTAGGCTCAGGGTCTGGTGTGGTATATTTGGGTACTGATTAGTGACTTTCTGCCCTCCTTGACATTACACTTTGGCTTTTAACCTCGTTTTGCCCTATTCTGACATCCTACAGTTTTACCTTCTTTCGCTTGTTTTTCTTCAACCAAGGATGTGACTTCATAACTTGTAACGCTTTATTTTTTTTTAATTTTTTTTTAAAGATTTTAACCAATCACATCCTTTCCACACGTTTTATCTCTTCTTCACCTTACTCTTTTCATACCCATTTTTCTCTCAGTATCTTCTTTCATACCCACCCTCAACTTATAGATTTTTCATTAGTTGAGGTGCACAATACCCGATGTCGGGTCAGGGCTAAGATTTGAAGTTACTTTTGCATTAGCCACCCTCAACTTAGGCTTTTGGCCTAAGTCGAAGTGCACATGTCCAAGGAGGGACCAGGGCCAGCGTATTAGATTATGGGAAGGTGAGTTTTGGGTTTTAGAAAGAAATGGTTTATTTTAGGCTCAAAGCTGGATAAAAGGGAACAGTTATTTCATTTGGTTGAATACTTCTAGGCAATTTGCTGACTTTTCAGAACAATGACCTATGATCACTTCCTAACCTCTAGATTGAGTTGTCTTAGCACGACTAACTGGGCAAGTTCTAGCTTTGCACAAAAACTGTTTGAACAAAACGATTCTCACCCACTCTTGGCACATAGTTTCATTATCAGATTATTAGATTACTTAGTTCAAGTTTCAGCTCAAGTCATGCCATCAAGTTGATTTATTATGTCATACTCAGAGTCAACACAGTCAACTAATCATAGCCTACAACATCTAGCATACATCCCAAAAATTTGACGGGTATCATTTTTTATAAGCCATCATGCTTCATTCTGTATCATGCTTCTACAATTACAATCCTAAGACATGCCGGTTCAAAAGAAATTAAACAGTCCTTTGGGGAAAAAGAACACAGGCAAGAAAACCCCAAGGGAGGATTCATGAGTTGGGTTATTTAGATTTCACCCTATCACTCACAATCCATTTGCCTCACCCCCAACAAAAATAGTTGCAGTTGTCCCCAATGCATATAGAAATAGTAAAAGACAATGGATTGGGTAAAGCAAACCTGAGGCGCAAAGTGCTGGCGAATCATAAACAAGCAGGGGGGTTCGGTTGCCCGGAACCCGCTGAAACACCAGTGGGTGCACCCTCAGTAGTGCCCACATCATCAGTCATAGCACCCTCAGTAGTGCTCTCCATCAATCTATCTGCGTCCCCCAAATCAGGCTGGGCCGCTACAACTGGGGTAGAGCTCGACCCCCCTGCAACTCTCTCACGCTCCATCTGCTGGCGCAACTCCTCATCAACTATCGACACCCTCCTAGCCTCCTTCTCCTGCCTACGCTGTCTCTTGAGGGCTTTCTTCTCCTCAGTGTGGTGAGAGCGGTGCCGCTTGCCTTTGGCCTGTGTAAGTGCAAGTCCCTCCTCGGCGGTCCCACTGAATAGGGCATCTAGCACTGTATCATTAGCCAATGCAGTGGGGGCAACCTGAGGCTCAACTGAAGGTGCAGCAAGAATGGCCTCAACGTCAGATCAGAGGCTAGCTATGTCAGCCTGCAAGGCAGATAGGTCTATGACCGGGGCTGGTCGCTCGAGGACTCTCAATTCGAAGGCATCTAGGCGATTATTAATAGCCTGGACCTTTCGGTCCATCATATCCTCCATCCTGCGCTCCACTCTAGCCTCGAACTCGGCGATCGACTTTTGCATCCAAGGCTGGATGTGGTGTAGTAGTGTGGCCATCTGAGCCTTTAACTTCTGAACTCTGCCCAAGGGAACAACAGTAGCGCCCAACTGCGATGTGGACTGAGAAGAGCTAGGGCCCATGCTAGCTGCTTGAGAAGAGGAGCCCGGGACAGTGTCGGTGTGATCGGGGGCGCTGAGGTCATCGCCCTGTGCCTGCCCCACTGTGTCTGCAAGGTCGGTACCCAAATGAGGTACCTCAACCTGAGGCTCTCTGCGAAGTGCTGCTATATTCGCCTCAACTCGAATGAGACCAATGTTCAATGCTCCTGTAGGGTGGACTAGCCTGTCACAATGCCAGATCGGCACTCCAGAGTCCCTGCACAACTGAAAAATAAGGCATGGAAAGGGGTAAGTAGTGGAGGTCCTGAATGCCCTCTCGTGTATCTCTGCCAGCAACATGCGGGCAAAGTCGATCTCTACTCCTGCTACCAATGCCGCTACCATTACTGCTCTGTCCCACGTGACTTGATTATCAACTTTTGTCGGCGACACCCTGTTATGCACCAGTAACCAGAAGAACTTGGCCACAAAAGTTAATGTCGCCTTCCGGATGCCCAAACGTGGAGCAGCGACCCATTCTGCATGCTCGCCATCTGCAGCAATGTATTTGGCTAACCAAAGTATCACGGCCTCTCGCTGTTCAGAATTCCTCTGGAAGGCACCACTCCGCACAATGTCCCATCTGTAGTCAAACTCCGCTGTATTAAGGGACCAAGAGTGACCCGCAGTGGGACCATAGAGAAATCGTCTGATCGTAGCAGGGGATATGTCCACCGGGCATCCTCGAACTACTGTGGAAGTGAGTGGATCCTGAGCTAGGGGCTTCGACCGCTTAGAAATGGAGCCCCGGAGAGTGGCTGCATAAGAAGCATAGAACTCCCGCACAATCTCCTCACTGTACGTCCTTGGGTCTCGAGCCATCCAGTCACACTTGTGAAGGTTGAACAACCGGTGAATGTCTGGAACAGTGTGCAAGCTCCCTGTGAGAACTCTCCGCTCTTCTGTGATCAATCTGGCCATTTTCTGTTTGTCATTTACCATCTTTGCATCCCGGTAAATTTGCCATTGGCCCTCGACACACCACCTATTTGGTTCGCTGGCTACAAGAGTGGGAATATCATTTGGTGGTACGGGTATGGGCTCCGAACTAGTAGCCTCGTCACATGAGGCTGCTTGATCATTTTCTCCAGACCCGGTGGAAGATTTGGCATTGGACCCTGTAGCCTGGGTAGACTCGGATTGTGAAGAGTGGGCAGACTTGGAGCCTGACATAGACTCCTCTGAACTGGAAGCAGCCCCAGTTGGTGACCCGATCAGTGTATGCTCCTCATCAGACTGGGAGACAGTGACTACGTCGGGAAGCACCTTCCGGGGTGTGCCTCTGGCGCGAGAAGTCCTTGGGTTGAGAGGCACGTATACTGGATCAGTATCGGTGTCTGTGTCCTCGTCAATCAATCGGAAACTAGGGGCGACAGATTTGGACTTGCCCCTTTTGGAGTAGGTGACGATCTTCTTAGGTGCCATTGTACCTGCAGGAACGATATTAGTACCCAAAACTAACCAAAATTATCCTAAGAAAAAGTAAAAAAAACTATAAACAAGCAATAGCAAAGTCAATTTTTTTTTTTGTAGAAACAGGCTACAGTGGTCATCCACGGAGGGTACCTACAGTCCGTAGACTGAGCTACGGCCCGTGGAACTCTGCCGTGGATCAGGTGACCAGAAATATAGGTTGCAGATGGAAACCACGGATGTGCAGAATGGTCCGTAGATCGATTTACGGACCGTAGTCCACTTCCGTGGTTTTACACTTGGATATTTTTGCGTATGCATCCAGTGACGAACCTCATCTACGGTCTGTAGATGGGTCTACGGTCCATAGACGGGGTATCGTGGATGCCATTTGTGCCCAGATTTTACCCTATCTTACTAATTAGACATATATGGTCCTAAATTTCAACATTAACAAGCCTCATCATGCATTTCAACACTCAATTATGCTAGTTCTTCATTCTTACGATTCCGATTGGTTATTTTAACACATAATTTAGATAATTTCTGGAACCCTAAGTCGAAACTTACATAAAGGCTTACATCACATACAATCAAACTACACAATCACTATCTATCATTCCTAGGGTATTGTAAATTGTAAATTTATCATGTACTTACATAAAACAATAACCCTAAGTTAAGACCAAATTCCCGACTTCTTATATTCAGGCTATGAATCAAAATTCAAAGTGAGGGGAAAATTCATTACCTTGCAAGCAACGAAGAGTGGGGGATTGTGTGATGACACTTCTTAGCACGACAATTAAAACATTGCTATTGCTACTAACCCAACACCGGACCTTTAAGAGTGAAATATGGAATAGGGAGTACACTAAATTGAAGGGATTTTGGTAATATATGGAAAGGAGTGTGATGTATGGGAGTTATAGAGTGAATTAGGGAGTTGCAAAGGTGGGGGAAACGGTTATGGGAGTAAATGGAGGGAATGGGAATGATTTTAAAACAAGGGATTATTTAAATAGGGGGTCCGGGTCGGGTCAGATAGCCTTAGGGTTTGGACTCACGAGACCCCGTCTACGATCCGTGAGTCTATCTACGGTCCGTAGATCACTACTAAAGTTGGAAAATTTTAGGGACTTACCTTGGATCTACGGACACCATTGACGGTCCGTGGATCAGTCGACGGACCATCGATGGGATCCGTAGACCTCTGCACCAGATCAATTTCTGCAGATTCATTAGGTGGTGTACCTGCACATGTAGCAACTATTAAGCTATTATTTTTTTTACATTTTCTTGACACTTTTAAGACACGGACCCTATACTAATTCTAGCCAACACTAAGAACTAAATTAATACAAAAATGCAAATAATCAGAGAAAACTAAACTACTAATTGGAAAATTTAACCCTATCATTGGCTAGATTGTACATCTTGGGTTGCCTCACAAGCAGCGCTTGATTTAACGTCGCGGCACAATGCAGGTGTCTTGATTACTCAGACTTCATCAAGATTGTAGGCCTCAATCACTTCTTGCACAGTTTCAGCATTTCCCAGATATATCTTAATCCTTTGCCCGTTCACCACAAACCTTGTTCCATCCTTTTTCTCAAGCTCAACCGCTCCATGCGAGAGCACTTTTGTGAGCAAAAATGGCCCTGTCCACTTGGACTTGAGTTTGCCTGGAAACAAGCGCAGCCTAGAGTTGAATAGCAGCACAAGATCACCAACCACAAATTCTCGCTTTTCAATTCTTTGGTCATGATACCTCTTTATCTTTTCTTTGTACAAGGCTGAACTTTCATAAGCTTGTAGGCAAAACTCATCGAGCATATTCAAGTCATTCATCCTTTGGTTAGATGCGGCGCTCCAATCCAAATTTAACTTCTTCATTGCCCACATAGCCTTATGCTCTAGCTCTACTGGTAGATGACAAGACTTCCCATATACAAGTTGGTAAGGAGACATACCTATGGGGGTCTTGTATGCAGTGTGATATGCCCATAGAGCATCGTCAAGCTTCCTTGACCAATCCGTTCTATTAGCATTCACAGTCTTTACCAATATTTGTTTGATCTCTCTGTTGGACACTTCAACTTGACCACTACTCTGTGGATGGTAAGGAGTGGCTACATTGTGACGGACACCATATTTCTTAAGTAGTGCCTTGAATAACCTATTACAGAAGTGAGAACCTCCATTGATAATTATGGCCCTCGGTGTACCAAATCTGGAGAAAATATTCTTTTTCAAGAATGCGGTGACACTTTTACCTTCATTGTTGGAGAGTGCAACTGCTTCTACCCATTTCGATACATAATCAACCGCAACAAGAATATACTTCATCCCATATAAACTCACAAATGGACCCATAAAATCAATGCCCCATACATCAAACAACTCTATCACCAATATAGGATTCATTGGGAGCTCTTGCCTCTTTGAAATTCCTCCTTCTCTTTGGCAACGATCACAAGATTTGGTGAAGTCATGAGCATCTTGGTGAATGGTGGGCCAATAGTACCCACATTGCAAAATCTTATGTGCAGTTCGAATACCACTATGATGCCCACCAACAGGTGATGAATGGCATGCTTCAAGTACACTCAACATCTCAACCTCAGGCACACATCGACGAATAATCCCATCAGCCCAACTACGATACAAGTAAGGTTCATCCCAAAAGAATCTCTTCACATCATGCATAAATTTTCTTCTTTGGTGAAAAGATAAATCGGGGGGCATAATGTCGCTTGCCAAATAATTAGCAAAGTCGGCGAACCAAGAAATCAAATCATGAGAAGTAGCCAATACCTTTTCATCTAGAAAAGCATCATTGATTTCAGCCCTATCTCCAAGCTTTAGCATAGGCTCTTCCTCTAATCTCGACAAGTGGTCGGCGACTTGATTTTCGGTCCCCTTTCTGTCTTTTACCACAAAATCAAACTCTTGTAGCAGTAATACCCATCTAATCAATCTCAATTTTGCATCCTTTTTCGCCATCAAATACCGCAATGCAGAATGGTCAGTATGCACTATGACCTTAGTACCAAGCAAGTATGATCGAAATTTCTCGAATGCAAAAACCACTGCAAGAAGTTCTTGTTCAGTCACAGTATAATTCTTCTGAGCCATATTTAGAGCTTTACTGGCATAGTAAATAGGGTGAAGATTTTTCTCTCGCCTTTGACCCAATACTACACCAAGCGCCACTCCACTCGCATCGCACATTACCTCGAACGGTTGTCCCCAATCCGGTGAAATAATGACTGGTGCTGTAACCAACTTTTTCTTCAACTCTTCAAATGCTCTAAGACAGTCATCATCAAAATAGAACTTACACTCCTTCTCAAGCAATTTGCATAATGGATGTGCAATTTTGGAGAAGTCTTTGATGAATCTTCTATAAAAACTTGCATGCCCAAGAAAACTTCTAACACCTTTTACAGAGATAGGTGGTGGAAGCTTTTCTATTACCTCAACATTAGCTCTATCAACCTCAATACCTTTCTCAGAAATGCAATGACCCAACACTATACCTTCTTTCACCATGAAATGACACTTCTCCCAATTCAGCACCAAGTTGCAGTCTTCACATCTTTTAAGCACCTCGGCCAGATTATCTAGACAATGGTCAAAGGAATCACCTACAACTGAAAAATCATCCATGAATACTTCAATAGCATCCTCCACCATATCTGAAAATATCGACATCATACACCTCTGGAAGGTTGCTGGAGCATTGCACAACCCAAAAGGCATCCGTTTGAAAGCAAAAGTCCCATATGGACAAGTGAAGGTGGTCTTCTCTTGGTCTTCTAGAGCTATAGAAATTTGATTGTAGCTAGAATACCCATCAAGAAAATAATACCAACCCTTTCCTGCAAGTCTATCCAACATCTGGTCCATGAATGGCATGGGAAAGTGATCTTTTTCGGTCCATGCATTCAACTTCCGATAATCCATGCAAACTCGCCATCCAGTAACGGGCCTCATTGGAACAAGTTCATTCTTTTCATTTGGAACAACAGTCATACCTCCCTTCTTAGGCACGCACTGCACAGGACATACCCAACTACTATCTGCAATGGGATAGATGACCCCTGCATCCAGCCACTTTATGATCTCCTTTTTAACTACCTCTTGCATAGGTGGATTTAATCTTCTTTGGTGCTCAATTTTGGGCTTATGCTCGGCATGAGTTGGATTTTGTGAGAGCAAATACCAGGGAGAATCCCAATAATATCTGCAATAGTCCACCCAATAGCTCGCTTGAACCTCTTTAATACAGTCACCAAACACTCTTCTTGCCTTGAATTCAAATCTGCTGCAATGATGACCGACAGAGTATTCTCTTCGCCTAAGTATACATACCTCAAGTGCGGTGGTAGAGCCTTAAGCTTCAATTTTGGTGCCTCTTCAATAGATGGTCTTGTGGGTGGGGACTCGCGATTCTTCATGTCTAGCTCATACTTCTTTGGTTTGGACCGGTATTCATGCTTATCAAGTGCAGCCACCAGCTCATTATATTCTTTAATACCATCACTATCGAAATTCATCATGACCGCTGCGAGTGCCTCAACACCTAGTCGCTCTTCAATCTATATTTCTGACCCACTCTCAACTCTGTAGGTGATAGCAGATACTGTTTGGAGCTCACCATTCTGCTTCATGGACCTACAGATATTGAAAGTCGCTTCTTCATTGTTCAATCTGAACTTCATCTGTCCCTTTTCCATATCAACCAACGCACGCCCTGTAGCAAGAAATGGTCTCCCAAGGATGATGGGAGCTCAAAACGACCTCACAGTCAAGAATCACAAAATCCACTGGAAAGATGAAGGACTCCACTTTCACTAGTATATCATGGAGCACACCTATGGACCTCTTCATAGTCCAATCAGCCATTAATAATTGCATTGCAGTGGGCTTTGGATCTCCCAGACCCAACTTCTTGTAAATAGACAAAGACATGAGATTGATGCTAGCACCAAGTTCACATAATGCCTTAGCAAAGTGTAGCAACCCTATAGTACATGGGATCGTGAAAGCAGCAGGATCTTCCTTCTTTTGCACCAGAGATCTTGTAGCAATAGCACTACAATGCTGCAATCTGTTGTCATCTTCCAAACTCACAGACCTTTTCTTTGTCACCATATCTTTCATAAACTTAGCATACCCAGGCATTTGCTCCAATGCTTCTATCAAAGGAATATTGATAGAAAGCTGTTTCAACATAGTGATAAATCTGCAATATTTACCATCTTTAGCCTTCTTTACTAACCTCTATGGAAAAGGTGGTGGCAGTCTAGGTATGGGGACCACTTTCTGAGGTATCTCAACTTCCTGTTCTGTCGCAGTTTCAGACTCCTCTCTAACTTTCACCGCATCATCTGCTTTTCTAATCTCAGTATCCATCACAGACGGCATAGGTGGATCTATGGTTTGCTTACCTCCTCGAGTAGTAATTGCCATACAATGACCATCATTCTTGGGATTCTGGATAGTGTTGCTAGGAAGAGTGCCAGGTTGACGTGGGTTCACTATAGTAGATAACTGAGTCATTTGCTGCTCTAGATGTTTTATTGACACTGCATGGGCATCAACCTTTTGACCAATGCCAGATAAGTCGTTTCTCATCTCCTTCACATTCTCATCAGTTGCATCAAACCTTCTCATTATCTTCTGCATCATATCTTTAATCCGTGCCAAATTACCTCCAGCTTCCCTAGCACCAGATTCCCAATTTTGAGGGGGAACATAGGGTCCAACCCGATCGTATCTGTTGCCATAATTGTTCCTGTTATAGTTGTTGTCACGATTAAAGTTCCCATCCTGAACATAGTCCCCCTCTCAATTGTAATTTCCATAGTTCCGACCTTGGTTTCCTTGACCTTGGCGCCAATTTTCCGTGTTGGATCCTTGGGCATTTGGTCGGAAACCCCCCGTCTGATCATTCACCGCATAAGTGTCCTCTTCATAGTAACACTCCTCAACTGGTGGTGGAGTTCTTGTCAAGTAGTTCACAGCATTTACCTTTTCTGCTCCTCCGCTCACATGCTTCAGTACCAACCCCAACTCTGTCCTCATCTGAGCCATCTCCTCACTAATATCATCTCGCAGAGTTGACAGTTGCATTATGAACGACAAATGTGTTTCTCCCAGTATCTGCTCTCCTAGTGCTCCATGCTTTATTGTTGCGAGAGATCCTCTCTAATTTTTCAGAAATCTGTGCATATGTACAATCACCATATGAACCCCCAGCAATAGTGTTAAGGACTGCTTTATTGTTATCATCCTATCCTCGATAGAAGTACTCCTTCAGCGACTCATCATTAATACGGTGATTTGGAACACTTCTAACGAATGCAGTGAATCTGTCCCAAGAGCTGCTCATAGACTCTCCAGGTATTGCTACAAAATTGTTGACCCTGTCTTTGTGATTGAGCTTCTTGGACACTGGATAGTACTTCGCTTTGAACACCTCCGCCAATTGGTCCCACGTAAATATTGAGTTATAAGGAAGCTTAGTGAACCATACTGCAAAGTCGCCTGTGAGTGACAGAGGAAACACTTGTAAACCAATGACGTCCATATCTAGGTCTGGTCTACCTACACAACTCTTGCAAACTACTCTTAGCTTGGCTAGGTGAGCATGTGGATCCTCCGATGGCAATCCTGAGAATAAACCTCTTGCTGTAAGCATCTGCATCAAACTGCTAGTCACCACAAATGTGTGCCCTGGAGGTAAAGGAGGTAGGACAATGGGTCCATCAGAGTTTTCTATGTTTAAGTTTTCCCGATAGTTGTCATATTGTCGTGAGCCTAGTGGATCTTGCGCCTTCAGTGGATCTCCCAATCGATTTTCAGCTGGAGCCTGGTTGTCCCCACCTACTACCCTCTGCTGTTGTAATTCATCTGCATCATCCAGATCTCCTCCGATAGGATTAATTGGACCTCTTGGGTTATTCATTCTTCGTAAAGTACGATTTAGCTCTGGATCATAAGGAGTAAGTGGTTCACCCTGACTCCGTGTACTTGACATACACTAGAGGTAGAACCTGAGAGAGACAAAAACAAAGAGAAAAAGTAAAATATGGAAATATTTGACTAACGTTTAATAATGTAGTTAAAATAAATCTAAAAGCCAAAATTTCCCCGGCAGTGGCACCAAAATTTGATACGCTCAAATTACACTTTCCTACAGAAGTATAGGCGATCGTTGTCAAGTAGAGAACCCAACTTGTAGGTTGGGGTCGATCCCACAAGGAAAAATGGTTTAGACTTTACTTTAACCAACAATTATATTCAATTAGTCAAAGAACTTCCAGAAACAAGTAATTAAAAAGGGGGGGGGGTTGTTTATATGAAACAAATAATAAGAATTCAGTAAGTAATCAGTAATCAAACAAAACTCAATTTTTGGTTGTTATCAAGATGAGAGAAATAACTAGGGTATACGTGTTCCCCACAAGCTCATAACGCAATAATCCTAGTAACAACAATCCTTTCCTAGTGTATTACATGCAAAGTGATAAGTTAGGTATCTCTAAATCCTTGATCCGGCATCTAGAGAATTTCACCCCACACCTTGATCCGGCTACGTGTGTATAATTTACTAACCCTTACCTTTACCTCATATTAGACATCATAATTGATGTTTGGCT
Organism: Solanum commersonii; assembly: GCA_029007595.1. Taxonomy (NCBI): domain Eukaryota; kingdom Viridiplantae; phylum Streptophyta; class Magnoliopsida; order Solanales; family Solanaceae; genus Solanum; species Solanum commersonii. The sequence continues at coordinate 389,257 of JAJTWQ010000054.1, forward strand.
TAGTTATTACTTCGCACCAATCGACACTAGTCTATTAGATAGTATCACACTAAATCTATGTTGATAATTCTTTTCTTGTTGATTACCTCCTTGATCCGGCAAGTAGCAACAAGGCGAGTTCTAACGTTGGCCACCGTTAAAAAGACTTCTAAACGAAAGAGTTATCAATGCATGCAAAACACTATTCACGAATTGCTTATTTACTATTCATATTTTGTTAATCGCTCATGGTTCCCACAACCCTAGTTGTGGATTTAGTTACTCATATTAGCAAGAACACAATTCATAATTTTAGATAAAGAAATCATGAACTTACATAAAAAGAATAATAAACCCAGAAATTCAACTTGAGTTGCAAAGCCAAAATCTTCAAAACGAACTTGTAAAATTAATAATTGCTCCGTTTATAATTTAATCTCCAAAGTCACAAAATAGAACTAGAATAATAATGTCTGACCCTCAAAAACGAGGTTTACATGCCCTATTTATAGAAAAACAAATCCTAATTTAAAAAGGAAACAATTTAAGGAAAGTCTGTTCAGGTACGCGTCTTCAATCCACGAGACTGACTTACGGACCGTCGATGGATCTACGGTCCGTAAGTACCTTTCGTCAGCTAGGACTTAGAAAATATTTTATCATCCAAAACTCAGCCTCTCTGAAGCAAACGACGGACTTGCAGTACGGACCGTAGATCGATCTACGGTCCGTCAATACCCTCCGTAGCTCCATACTTAGAATCTTCAAAAATTAGGTACTGGAACCCTCACAGTCTCCTTCTATGGTTTGATCAGTACGGTCCGTAGACCTATCTATGGACCGTCAATTGACACCGTGGTTCTACACTTAGTCAGATTTCCCTGATTTGTCATCCGTCCCTTGGCTGCTGATCTACGGTCATCACCTACGGACCGTCAATGGACCTACGGTTTGTAGATCGTCTTCGTGAAGGCTCTTTTTCTGCATTTTGATCAGTTGTCTCCATACTTCTACGCCTGAACATCTTTCCTGCAAAAACATAATAAAACACATAAAAACCAATACGATAAGGCCTTAGACACACACAACTTGTAAGTTAAATGTATTAGAAATATCGTAAACTCACGGTATATCACCTGCATACACAAACAATAATTAAAAAAAAACAAAAAGTAAAATTAGTAAAAACTACACCAAAAAGAACAAAAACTCTAGGTGAACTACATCTTCACGTAAAACCACTCCCCGGCAGCGGTGCCATTTTGATGCTTATCGTGACCAACAAAACTAACCTATAGTTCGAGTGTCTACGATTGTAGATAATATAGTAACCCAACCAAGGGTTGGGGTCGTGTCCCAAGGGAGTGGTAGTGAAAATAGTAGTTAGGCTAGAATTTGTTCTAGTTAGCTGTAGTTTGAGAAATTATGGAAAAAAAACAAAGTAAATTTAAGTGGGTGACACCAAAGTGTCAACTATCAGTGGGGGTTTGTCACAAGTATAGCTAAAACAACAAAAATAAAGAGAAAATTCAAGTATGGGGAGAATTTCTTGGGGTGTGACCGCAATATATAGATTGATACAAATTGTTAGGTACATCCTTTCGATAGGAAATTTGCAAGATAATAGTGACTAGGAGAAGCTTTAGATGGAAAAAAGTTCCCTCTCGGGCAATTTACCCCATTTCAAATGGGTTCCTCTCGGACACCCATTTGCCGCATGAAGGCCAGCTTACGCCTTACCCCACTCACTCTCTCGAGCTGAGTGTTAGGATATGGGACTAGGGCTCACCCTCTCGGGCTGAACCTCATGTCAACCCACCCCTTAGGCCATTAGTCTAGCGGTCTTGGTTTCGCAACCTCTCTCTCGAGCAAGCCGAAAACACATGGGTGATTTTGTCTTTGCAACTACAAACCCATTAAATTAAACCACAACCACTAGGTGAAATCACCATTAAAATACATCGAGCCTATCAGTAAGCAAAACCCAATAATAATATCAACATATATTTGCTAAATCACACCCCAAAAATGGGGTGTTTAGCTACACATTAAGAAATAAGAAATTATACCTAAAATGATAGAGAAATCAAATGGGTATAAAAAATTAAATCTTAATATCAGCAAAGAAAGAAAAATGGAGAAGACCCACTTCCAATTTGGGAAAGATGAACTCTTTCTCTCTTCAAGTCTACCAAAAACCTTCTCCAAACTTGAGAGAAAATAAGAAAGCTAAAGTGAAAATTACAATTATATTTTTACTCTGATGTTCCACACAAAAACTAGTAAAGAGTTAAGTATTTATAGACTTCAAAAAATAGTGTTGGCGGCTCGCTCGGCGAGGTTAGTCGCAAACGCCAAATGACTCGGCGATTCGCCCTTCTTCTAGTTTATCATCGTTTGTGCTTTGACTTCAACATCTGTGCATTCTGGATCATTGGGCGGTATACTTCTTCTTCACGAAATTGATCAGTGAAACGCCGACTACTCCTTTCTTCGTCTTTTTTATCCTTTTCTTTCAGGGCTTCGCATACTGGAACAAAGGGTGGAGTTCATCCCTTTGGTGAATCACCAAGCATGGCTTCAACTTCTTCATTCTTTTTAGCCTTTTTGTTCCTTTTTGCGCCTAAGTGTCCATGCTTTCACTAAAACTTCAAATACCTGAAGTTTAAGTGTTTTCATAAGATATTTAGACTAAATAAGCATTTGAGGACACAATTTTTATCAAAATAAAGCCTTAAATGAGTGCAATTTGTGGACTCATTAGCTGTGTCCCAAGATTCTGTTGTACTAGATGGTTTTTGAGACAAGTTGTGTGAGACTTCCGCTTCGTTTTATAAAACTTTGATGTTGTTGAATTTTTTTAATTTTTTTTACCAATTTTCTATTATCTTGACTATGAAATCTAAGTGGCTTATATGAGGCCTCTCGGGGTCTTGTATGCCATGTTAATTCTAGGGTGCACCCATGGGTCATGATAGGGCGTTGATGTAGGCCGTCTTGATTTGGAAAAGTTTAAGGTTGCTTTCCTTGATAGGTTCTTTCCCCTTGATATGAGAGAGGTAAAGGTACTTGAATTCATCTACCTTCGTCAAGGAAACATGAGTGTGAAGGAGTATTCTTTGAAGTTCACATAATTGTCTTGATATGCTACTACTATGGTTGCCACTCCTAGGGCAAGGATAAGTAAGTGTTTTTTGGGTGTATCCAGAATGGTAGTTAAAAAATGTCGTACTTCTATGCTTATAAATGATATGGACATTTATCGTCTTATGGTTCATGTTTAAAAGATCTAAGAGGAAAAACTTAAGGAAAAGTTTAGGGAGGCAAAGAGGGCCATGATGGGGGATATTGACTTCTCACATTCAAGGTCCGAGGGATATGACTGTTCTATTTTCCGACAAAGGTTTTCCGATCAAGGTTCCTCCAAATCTCCTCTTAAGTTCAACAACGATAGGGTGTCTAACCGTAAGCCTCAAATAGGTAATTGCGGTGGATTTTTATCATCTACTTGTGCTAAAGGTGGAACAAAGCATGAGGGAAAATGCTTAGTTGGTACGGATGGTTACTTTGGTTGTGGTAAGAGTGGTCATAAGATAAGTGATTGTCCATTACTTATGGCTAATGGAATAAAAGGTAGGCAAGCTCCCACTAGTGGTTCGGGTTCAAGTGCTCCAAAACAAAACTGATTCTATGCACTTCAAACTCGTCATGAGTAAGATGGTTCTCCCGATGTAGTTACCACTATGTTGATGTTTATGCTTTGTTTGATCCCGGTGCTACCTTGTCTTTTGTGACGCCATATGTGTCTAGGAGGTTTGATATTCTTCTTGATGTGTTGTTAGATTCTTTCTATGTCTCTACCCCCTTTGGTGAATCTATTGTGGCTAAGAGAGTCTATAGAAATTGCTCTGTCTTCTCATCCCATATAGTAACTCAAGTTGATCTTGAAAAGCTCTATATGTTAGATTTCGATATTATTCTTGGTATGGATTGGCTACATTCATGTTATGATTCTATTGATTGTAGAACCCGAGTAGTCAAGTTTTAGTTTCCAAATGAACCCATCCTAGAGTGGAAAATAGGAAATTATATGCCTGTGAGTCAGTTTGTTTCTTGTCTTAAAGTTAGAAAGATAATTTCTAAGGGTTGTATATATCATCTTGTTCAGGTGAGGGATATGGATTTCAAAATCCCTACTCTTGAGTTGATCCCCATCGTTAAAGAGTTTCTAGAAATGTTTCCCAATAATTTACCTGGTATTCCTCCCGAAAGTGGTATAGACTTTGGTATTGACATTCTTCGAGATACACAACCTATCTCTGTTCCTCGTTATCATATGGCTCTGACAGAATTCAAGGAGTTAAAGAAGTAATTGAAAGATTTTTTAGATAAAGGTTTCATCCGACCGAGTATCTCTATGTGGGGTTCTACAGTTATGTTTGTTCAGAGGAAAAGATTGTTCACTCTGTATGTGTATTGACTACCGGCAATTGAACAAGGTTACCATTAAGAACAAATATCCTCTTCCAAGGATAGATGATTTGTTTGACCAAATACAAGAAGCAAGTTACTTCTCTAAGATCCACCTTCGATTGAGTTACCACCAATTGAGGGTGAAAGAAGATGACATTTCGAAGATGGCTTTTCAGACTTGGTATGGCCATTATGAGTTTTTTGGTGATGTTCTTTTGCTTGACTAATTCCCTAACTTCATTTATGAATATGATGAATATGGTGTTTAGACAATACCTGGATATGTTTTTGATTGTGTTTATCGATGATATCTTGAATTACTCAAGGAGTGTGGATGAGCATACCGATCATTTGAGGATTGTATTGCAAGTTCTGAAGGACCAATAACTCTTTACAAAGTTTAGTAATGTGAGTTTTGGTTGAGCTCCATGGCCTTTCTTAGTCACATTGTTTCCGGTAAGGGTATTGAGGTAGATCCTAAGAAGACGGATACAGTTAAGAGTTGGCCTAGACCTCTATCCCCTTCAGATATTAGAAGTTTCTTGGGTTTGGATGGTTATTATAGAAGGCCTTTTTTGAAGGGTTTTCTTCGATCTCTCCCCATTGACAACATTGACCCAAAAGAAGGTCAAGCTCATATGGTCTGGAGCGTGTGAGAAGAGTTTCCAAGAGTTGAATGATAGACTTACCTTTACTCTGGTGTTGACTTTACCAGAAGGGTCTGATGAATTTGTGGTTTATTTTGATTCTTCAAGAATTGGGTTAGGATGTGTCCTTATACAAAATAGGAAAGTCAATTTCTATGCTTCAAGGTAACTTAAGATTAACTAAAAAAACTATCCTACCCACGATCTAGAATTGGCGGAGGTTGTTTTTTGCCTTAAAGATTTGGAGGCATTACTTATATGGTGTTCATGTTGATGTCTTTACCGACCACAAAATTTTGCAATATGTGTTTAAACAGAAAGATATGAATCTTCACCGACGAAGGTGGCTCGAGTTACTAAAGGATTATAACATGAGTGTTCTCTAACACCCCAAAAAAGCGAATGTGGTAGTAGATGCTCTTATTCGGTTGTCAATGGGTAGTGTTGCTCATGTAGATAAATATAAGAAGGAGTTGGTTTGAGATTTTCATAGATTGTCCCAATCAAGTGTTCAGTTAGTTGACTCTACCAAAGATAGTGTTAGGGTACATAATGGTTCAAAATCATCTTTTGTGTATGATGTGAAAGCCAAGCAAGGTCTTGATCCAAATTTGGTGGATTTGAAGGAAGCGGTGCTTAAGAAATCACTAGAGGCTTTCTCCCAAGGTGGAGATGGTGTGCTTCATTATCTAGGTCATTTTTGTGTCCCCAATGTTGATGATTTGAGGGAGAAAATTCTTTTAGAAGCCCATAGTTCTCGATATTCCATTCACCCGGGAGCCACCAAGATGTACTATGACTTGCGGGAGGTTTATTGGTGGAATGGAATGAAGAAGGATATTGTAGAATTTATGGCTTAAGTTTCCTAATTGTCATTAAGTGAAAGTTGAGCATCAAAAGTCGGGAGGTTTGTCCCAAGGTATCAGTATTTCTACTTGGAAGTAGGAAGATTTGAATATGGACTTCATATTGGTTTACCCCGCACCCGGTGACAACATGACTCGATTTGGGTTACTGTGGATCAAATGACAAAATTAGCTCATTTAATCCCCGTCAAGGTTTCGTATTTGGTGGAGGATTATGATATGCTGTACTTAAGGGAAATAGTTAGGTTGCATGGAGTGCCCTTGTCTATCATCTTCGATCGTGGTACCCAATTGACTTCTCATTTTTGGAAATCTTTTCAAAAGGGTCTTGGTACCTATGTTAAGATTAGTACGGACTTTCACCCACAAACTGACAGGAAAGCAGAGCGTATTATTCAAACTTTGGTAGATATGTTGAGAGCTTATGTAATTGACTTCAAGGGTAATTGGGATGATCATTTACCTTTGATTAAGTTTGCTTACAACAATAGCTACCATTCAAGCATTGGTATGGCTTCATTTGAGGCTCTTTATGGTAGGAGGCATAGATATCCTATAGGTTGTTTTGAAGTTGGTGAAGTTGCTTTGATAGGTCTTGAGTTGGTACATGAGGCTATGTAGAAAGTTCAGCTTATTAGAGAAAAGTTGAAAATAGCTCAAAGTCGACAAAAGTCTTAAGCTTATGTTAGAAAAATAGACCTTGAGTTTGATGTTCATGATTGGGTCTACATGGAAATCTTACCCATGAAGGGTATGATGAGGTTTGGGAAGAAAGGGAGGCTTAGTCCCCGATATATGGGCCCATATCAGATTTTGAGGTGTTTTGGTTAAGTTTCTAATGAACTTGGTTTGCCTAATGATTTAGCATCAGTGAATTCAGTTTTCCATATATCTCTATTGAAGAAATGTGTTGGAGATCCGATATCCATAGTTCCCTTGGAAAACTTGGGAGTTAAGGAGAATCTTTTTCTATGAAAAAGTTTCGGTTGAGATTTTGGACCGGCAAGTTAAAAAGATGAGAAACAAAAAAGTTTTTTCCGTGAAGGTTCTTTGGAGGAATCAGTTAGTTGAGGGTGCTACTTGGGAGGCGGAGGCTGATATGATATCCCGCTATCCTCATCTCTTTCCCTTCGTCCCTACTCTAGCTTGAGGTATTCAGTCCCTCATGGTTTACTCTTGTGGTTTCATGTGTCTTCGATATTCCCATGATTCCTCATTGATGCATGTTTATGAAAAACTTGATTTTTGAGCAAACGAATTGACTAGATAGGTTTCTTTATGTTTATGTGCATTTGAGTATGAGCTGCATATAGACCTTATGAAATGATGTTTTGAACATGCTTTAACTTGGAGTTGATGTTTCTTCCTCAGATATGTGCATTTATGTGATTGCATTCATGTTGGGCTGTTAGATCTAGTTCCTATCCTCTTTATGATGTCTTGAATCTTATTCAAGGATGAATGTTCCCAAGGGGAAGATATTGTAACACCTCGAATTTGAAAAGAAGGTAAATATAGGTTTCTACAATCTGGTGCTAGTACGGATGGAACCACCGACGGTCTGCAGGTCAGACCACAGACTATAGGTGGGAACCGAGGGTGGAAAGTTCCAAATGATTTAAAATGACAAAGTCCCAATACTCTTTTACAGTTCACCACGACGGTCCATCATTCTATGTATGAGTCGTAGGTAGGTCTCACAGGTGATTCCCAAATTTAGTGAAATTTTGAAGGTCAAAGTTGGGACCCACGTTTGGGATGTATGATTCTTAAGTGGACCTACCGACCATACATGGGGTCTTGTCGTTAGGGGTCTGAAAGTGTAGTCTCTGAACCCCACCAATGGTCAACCAGGACGGTCCGTAGTACGACCTATGGACCTAGGTCTGATCCGTCGGTGAGGGCTCGACACTTATTTTTAAGGGTTTTTTTTGTCTTTTCCCTAATCGTTTAAACCCTATACTACGTCGTTTTACCTTCTACCCAAAGTCTTATATAATGATTTTAAACCGCCAAATCACCCAATTCAATTCATTCTCCTAGAATCTCAAAAGTTGATAAAGTTCTTCCCCAATATTTCACTCTCTAGAAGCTTGAAAATGAAGCCAAGGGTTTCAAGATTAAGTCTCCAAATTCACCATTAATTGCAAACTTTTGGCATCAAGGTATGATATTATTCATCTATGGAGTACTTTACTCCATAGGGTTCTGATAACGCTCAACTACACTTCATCCAATTCTAAGTATAAGCAATCCTGATCTAGTATAAACCCAATGAATAGTTGGGGTCGATCCCACAATGAGTTATATGGTAGAGAATTCAATTATGAAGTGAAAGACATGCTCTAATCGGTTGGAGGAATAGAATTTATCGAAACAATTAAAGTAAGTTGCAGGGGTTAACAACTAGTGTCAAATGGGGGGATAAGATTTGTCAATTAAAAACTACGAAAACATGGGAGTAATCAAGTAGAGAGGGATGCTTAGGGATGTGATCGATTAATTGCAAATTTTGCTATACGGGTGATTACTATTTACTGAAAACCGTTGAAACTTAGTGAGTAGGCTAGGCTTTAGATGTAACAGCCATATCTTGATCAACTACTACGACTCAAGCGAGTTCTCTCAAACCTCGACAAGCATCACAATTATGAACAACCCAAAACCTCAAATAATCTTCTCTCTCGAGCTAGATTGGTAGGATCAAATTAAGAGTCACTTTCTCAAGCTGAAACCACAACAACCCAATCACTACGATCATCAATTGATAACTTTAATTCTAAAACTACTTTCTCAAGAGAGCATAGTATACTAGACTAGAACTGCATTTGCAACTACAAGTCATGTATTAAAACTCGGTTATCAATCAAACCAACATTAAAACAACAATTAAATCAGTAATTACTAACACCGATAAGCTAATTGAGACAATTAATCACATAATCGCACCCTCAAGAATGGGAGTTTTAGCCACACATTATAAAAAACTGGAGAATATTACCAACTATGTTCTCCATCAGGTGGCTAACGAAATTTGAGTCTTCACAATGCTTGAAATTAACTTAAAATCAAAACACAACTTAAAATTATACTAAAAAACTCTAAAAAAATAGTGTTTGGGATCAAAAACTCCAAGTAAGCACTCTCAAACACTCAGAATATTCGCTCAAAATTTTGGAACTCTCCTTTCATCATTTAAAAATTTGCATTTATACTCTTCCAGATTTTCAACTTTTGGAGTGATCGGCAGAATTAGTCGAGCATCACTGACAAGGTCGGCGATGCGCCAAGTGTCTCTCTTCATCGCCTTCCTGACTTGCCTCTTCACCATTCAACTTCTGTAACTTTTGCGATCAAAATCCTTGTCGCCGATCCATTTGGCTATTTACCGAAATACAATTTCCATCGCCGAGTTAGATTTTCCCCAAGGCTAGCACACTGTAACTTTTGGCGAGCTGAAGTACCACTCGACAAGTTACTGAGTGGTCTTGGCAATCGTCAGCTTTTATTGTCTTCAACTTTTTTTAGTTTTTTTGCTTTTGTTTTCCCGGTAATGTCCTTGCCTTGCTCTTTTGCTTTCGTAGCTCCAAATTAGCACTTAAACATCAGTTTAGAGCATCAGATAAGCAATGAGGACACTAAAACTATGAATATTAAGACCTAAATGAGTCAAAATCCCAGACTCATCAACACCCCCAACTTAAACTTTCCTTGTCCTTAAGTAAAACACAATATCAATCTGTTCAACAAGGATGTCTACAAATAGTGTTACTCAAGACTCAATATGAATGCACACAAGAGGCTCAAACTGCCCATGCAATGATCAAATGCGCACTCTAAGTTTCAAATTGTGACTAGCCATCGTCAAATAGAACTCAAGCTCACATTGCTTGTTTCAAATCCCAGTTCCAGCTCAACAAAAGCATTCAAATGCCCTTACACCAAGAATGATTCCATGCTCATACAAAACTCATCAAATTTCCTGAATTTGAAAATCAAAATCAACTCTCACACTCTCAAAGATAAACACATACATGATTCTACCCATAGGCTTGCCGTATTTTCCAACCAACATGCCTTTCAGCTCACTCAAGATCACAAAGGTATTTCAAGGCTTGTAATAGGGGTGAGGGTAAATGTATGATCATTTTGGTTTAGTGACTTCTACCTTCATGAAGCATGGCCTACATTTTACTTTTTCTCCTTATCTTTCACTCTTTTTGATTTTCACAATCCACCCTATGTTATTTTAAGCCAACTCATTGGATACCCCATTTATTTTGTCCATTTCACAAACTTTATTTCAACAATTCTTTTCTTTTTTGATAGTTTTCTTCTTTCACTTTTCTCTTTTTTTTTCTCTATGGAGGGGTTCCATTTTTTTCAACATGATCCTTCAAGGGAGAATTTCTCAAACTTATTTGACTTTCCTCCTTTTTCACCACACCACCAACTTAGGCTTTTGGTCTAAATTGCCAATTCAAATGAACAAATGCTTCATGAAGGTTATAGGTGATGGGACAAAGAGGTCAAAGTTGTTCAAGTTTTATCCAAAGGAAAATGTAGGCTCAAATAGTGCCAAGTTAGATTCACACTCTTACAAGGAGGTCCCAAAGAGATATAATAGCAATTTTGGTTCACTTTCCATAAATTGTAGTTAAAATCATCTATGTCATTTGCCAACATAAGTCGATTGGACAAATGGGGCAAGTTCTAGGTATTATCAAGCACACATTTCAAGGCAACATCACCACACACGACATTCAACATAATCATTAAACAAGACTCTACAATTTTAGTTAGTGTGTAACGATCATCACAAGATTGATTTCAACAACCGACCAGTCACAATGAGATACTAAGAGTTCACATATGACTTATGCACCTCAGGTTTGCCTCATCGAAATCACACATACATATCGTTCAATCTAGAGCACTATTCAAGTCATCGCTATTGACTGCAACCGACACTCAAAATTGTAAGAGAACGACCATATTCACAAATATCAAGAGGTGACAAAATGTTTAATTCGGTCAAAACCAACATTTACATTAAAACCAATCAAAAACCAATATAGACCAACAAAATCTAGTATTCACATAAGCATTCCCACAAGACACAAAAACAACTATAATAACCATAAAACAACCCAAAAGAGGTAAGTATGAATATACCTCACCCCGCCAAACTAGACTAGCAATTGTCCTCAAATGCAAAGAAATTAATAAAAACAAGTCCAAACAAGAAACTCAAAAAGAGTCAAAAGCCCCCTGTCAGCCTAAGCTGATGTTGAACTCTGAATATCAGTGACTCCCTCAGTCTGGGCATCAGTGCACGACTCAACTCCATCCTTCGCTCCACTAGATCCCACCATAGACGTGTCCCTCAAATATTCCTCTATAACTGTCTGTACCATCGTTCCCTAAAGGTCATCTAAGTTATTGTGCACAACTGCATCGCGAACACCAAGCTCCTCCTTATCAGTTTCGGGAGCCTCTAACATAACATCCTCACCAGCCCTAGCAACATCTCTGGTCATAGTAGTCGGAGGGATATCAGAACTGGTTGGGAATATTATGCTCGGAACATCAGGGAGGTCCACCGTGCCGAATAACACTGAAAGATTAATGGATTTCAACTCATCCATATCATGCCTCAACCCAACAATATCGGCCTTTAAGGCTATCACATCCTTAAACACTCTCTCAACTAGATCATAAGCCTCTACTCTCACAGTTAGGAATCTAATGCCAATCCATAGGAATCGATCATCTCCTGGTGCTATCTCAACTCAGCCCTGATAGGGGCTAAGGCAGCATTAATGTCCGTCTCAATAAGCCTAGGTACATCAGCCTCTACCCGAGAGGCACGGACATTCGCAAATTGGTGTAGATGGCCTATCTTATACAACATGGCATGGGTCAACGGGGGTGGGAAGCAGCAACATCAGTAGAGGGAGAGCAGTAGAAGAACTAGATGGGAAAGAAGTAGAGGTGCTAGGGGTACCTAAAGGCTCACCGGCCTAAGTAAGAAGCTCTCCTCCTCTTAGCCTTATCTCTTGTGTACTCATCCTCTATCCTCCGTATGTCTGTAGAGGTAGCGTAGGAGGCACTGAGATACTGGCTGGATTATGCAATGATTTGGACCGTAGCTCCGCTCTTCTAGTCTGGAGAGTCAGATCATCCTCCGGCTCAGACACGAAGATCAGTGATCTATCCCCTGAATTTCCCTCACTGTCGGACTCTAATGTGGTGAGGTGGGTAGCATAAATACCCATGCTGTCAGAGCTCTCCTCAGCCAGACTTGGCTTTATGGGTCCCTTACCCTTGCCTTTCCCCCCTGTTGGAGGAGGGTTAGGGTTTGTAGTTTGGGAAGGTGCAGCACCCTCGTTGATCACTATACCCCGTGCACGCTTCGGGGTGGTTGATTTCTACTTGCAACTTAGATCTAGCCATACTTGCAAAACAACATCAAATTGACCAATACATTAGAAACGATTCGACAAATTATCAACTTAGAAAAATGTGTAGGAAAGCTCACCGACTTATTCGGCGAGTTGCCGAACCCATTCAGTGAACCCTCCCTGAATGTTCCAGAATAAAAATTCTCAGAAATCAACATATGTCGGTGATGTCCAGGGACTTTCGGTGAATCGCTAAAACCATTCGGTGAACTAAAAGTAGCTCTCCAAAAGTTACAGAACAATTTCTAAAATTTAGGGCGTAGAAGGGTGATCTAACAGACATTTGGGGAGTCGCCGAGTGAACTCGGCGAGCTCAGACGCATCACTGAATGTTAAAGAATCTTCTAAAAAATTTTGAAGGATAAAAAAGAGATCTAGGGGTTGTTCTGCGAATCGCCGAACCATTTAGCGAACTCGACTAAGCTCGCCCGAAAGGTCCTTCGTGCCAGATTTTGACCCCAACCTTTAATTTCTAACCCGCAGCCCAAGATACTGCCAGTAAATACCTATTCTATGCAATTAAATCGAGACCCATAATATTAATGACTTTGGGGTACTCAAACTTCCCCTTTGTCTAAAATTTTCCAATCGACATCTTCTGCCCTTAAGAATGACGTCACCCACACTATCATTGGGGAAAATCGGTCAATTGGGGCAATTGGGTTTACTCTGACTTCACCTATACCAGACCCAACATTTAATCAACACAGACCCACAATATTATCATTCACACAAGCGGGATACTACAGTTATAAGCCAAATTTACATGAACAAAATACGATAAGAGCACAAACTAACAACAAACATTCAAACAATTATTATTACATACATAAACCAAGAGGGAAATGATCATGCATTTGTAAACCACTAAAAAGTGCAAGACGGGGCTTGGATTACCAACCTCAAAATTGAGTAAATGAATATTAGGCTAGCGAATCAAAGCAAAAGTCACCAAATCCCCCCCCCCCCCCCGGGCAATTGATCCATTGCACAACAACAAGAATAAAAAAACTAAAATAACATTGAGAAAGTGCAAAAGTAAAAAAATAGGAAATGAAGCAAGTTTTTGAATTTAAAAATGATTTAGGCCTTTTGACCCTTCAGTTCGCGTGCTAATCGGTGACGTCTACTTATGCCGCCGACCATTCGAAAATGCACCAAATGGCTCTTTTGTCTGCCGAGTTTTACAGAACCACCAGCTAACTAGTTAGTCCAAACGACGATCCAGATCAAGCTCACCGACTGGTACCTGGGCTCACCTAATTGCTCATCTTCCCAAAACTTCAAAGTTTCAACCTGCACATCTAACATCTGTTATTCAAACAACAATAATAAAAGCTAAGAAACTTGGGTTGCCTCCCAAGAAGCGCCTTATTTAACATTGTGGCATGACGACAATACGCTTTCATGATTCATTCTTTGGGTTGGCCATGGTATCACTCGGTAATCCTTTTTTTGGCCTTGGGTTTAAATGAGTTGAGATTTGACCCATTTGTATTTCCAGCTGTTTAATGGGCACTAAGTGAGAAGTAACCGTCTGGTTCAGAGTTGAGACGTTCGCTTTCATTTCATTGAGCCCTTTGTCTGACCCTTCCACTTTATTGAGAATGCATGCAATCATATTTTCAGTGCAGAAATTTTCCATGTTAGCCCTTTGCTCCTTTGGCTTTTGACGTTCATAGGGAGGTACATATCTCTCTTTGCTACTATTTTGCTCCCTCCAGTTTGTACCACGATCACGCCACTCCTTATCACTATCCTTCCAACCTTCATCACACTCTCTATTCCAACCTTAGTTTCCGCTTGGCCTTGGATAATTTTGGCGAAAACCTCCTCCCTGATTTGCTAGAAAGTGTACTTCTTCATTGTACAAAGCTTCAAAGTGCACATCATCAGGATTTACTCCACTACCTCCAACTGCGTTCACAGCCTTAGAAACACTACCCATGACATGTTTCGACAAAAGATCCATTTGGGTAATCATTTTAGCCATGTTTTCATCCCGCTCTTGGTCTTTTTCTATTTGTTCCTTTGTCATCCTTAAGGTCAAAGGAGACACTTGATCTTCCCAAGTGTACCAAGAACGATTTATCTTCGTCATCCCATCAAGAAGAGTTGACGCTATTTCAAAAGGTTGCTGCATAATTCCCTCTTGGACAAGCTGGTCCGCCACACCCTTGTTGACTGAATCTAGACTTCGATAGAAATATTGTAACAACATGTTGTTCGGGAGTCCATTTAGACATTGGAATAAAAACTTCTGAAACCTCAACCCTGTCACATGGATTAGTTCACCATCCAAACGTTTGAAGCCTTGAATAATATCTCTTAATGCCATCATCTTCGAAGAAGGAAAAAAACTTATGAAGAACGCCTTGGTAAGCTATTCCCAAGATGTAATTGAATCCCTTGGTAAATCAAATAGCCACTTTGTCTCTTCCCCCATCAAAGAAAAAGAAAACAACCGAAGCCAGACTGAATCTTGTGAGATGTTCTTGAACGAAAAATGGACCACACACATCCACAAAATTTCGAATATGTTCATATGGATCCTTATGAGCCAGCCATTTGAATAAACCCTTCATTTGCAATAGCTGCAACATCGTACTAGTCACATGGAATACTGCATTTCCCACGATCGAAGGTAAATGAATAGCACCTACACCACCCAATTGCACTTCATTGACATCGTTCAAGTTATCGATGTCATCTTGATGTCCAAGTTGGCTAGTGTTGCTCCCGTTCATGCTCATCTTGTCACATGTTCAAGAGCAGCCAACAACAAACACAAAACAAAGTAAGTCGATTCAATTAAAAACAAGATTAGATCACAACTAAACTTCACTAAAAGAATTCTAAACACCACTCCCTGGCAGCGGCACTATATTTGATAACACTCAACTACACTTCATTCAATTCTAAGTGTAGGCAATCGTAATCTAGTACAAACCCAACGAAGAGTTGGGGTCTATCCCACAAGAAGTGATACGCTAGAGAATTTAATTATGAAGTGAAAGATGTGCTCTAATCAGCTGTAGGAATAGAATTTATCAAAATAATTAAAGTAAGTTGCAGGGGTTGACAACTAGTGTCAAATGGGGGGGATAAGATTTGTCAATTAATAACTACGAAAAGAGGGGAGTAATCAAGTAGAGAGGGATCCTTTGGGATGTGATCAATTAATTACCAATTTCTCTATACGGGTGATTACAATTTATTGAAAACTGTTGAAACTCGGTAGGTAGGCTAGGCTTTAGATGTAACAGTCATCTCTTGATCAACTACTATGACTCAAGCGAGTTCTCTCAAACCTCGACAAGCATCATAATTATGAACAACCCAAAACCTCAATTAATCTACTCTCTCGAGCTAGATTGGTAGGATCAAATTAAGAGTCACTTTCTCAAGATGAAACCACAACAACCCAATCACTACAATCATCAATTAATAACTTTAATTCTAAAACCTCTTTCCCAAGAAAGCATAGAAGACTAGGCTAGAATTGCATTTGCAATTACAATTCACGTATTATAACTCGGTTATAGATCGATCCACTTCAAAAAAATAATTAAATCAGTAATTACTAACACCTATAAGCTAATTGAGACAATTAATCACATAATCACACCCCCAAGAATGGAGGTTTTAGCCACACATTATAAAAAGCGAGAAAATATTAGCAACTATGTTCTCCATCAGTTGGGTAACAAAATTCGAGTCTTCACAATGCTTGAAATTAACTTAAAATCAAAACCCAACTTAAAATTCTACTCAAAAACTCTAAAACCAATGTTTGGGATCAAAAACTCCAAGTAAGAACTCTCAAACACTCATAATATTCGCTCAAAATTTTGGAACTCTCTTTTCATCATTTAAAAATTCGCATTTATACTCTTCTAGATTTTCATCTTTTGGACCGATCAACGAATTAGTCGAGCATTTTCGGCCAGGTTGGTGATGCACCAAATTTTTCTCTTCATCGCCTTCCTGACTTCTTCTTCACCATTCAACTTCTGTAACTTTAGGCGATTCAAGTCCTTATGAACGATCCATTCAACGGTTCGCTGAAATGACATTTCCATCTCCGAGTTGGCTTTTCCCCAAGGCTAGAACACTGTAACTTTTGGCGATCTGAAGTACCCGCCAAGTGGTCTTGGTGATCGTCAACTTTTCTTGTCTTCAATGTTTTTCAGTTTTTCTGCTTCTTTTTGCAGGGTAATGTCCTTGCCTTGCTCTTTTGCCTTCATAGGTGCAAATTAGCACTTACACATCATTTTAGAGAATATGATAAGCAATGAGGACATTAAACAATATGAATATTAATCCCTAAATAAGTTGAAATCCCAAACTCATCAGGTTCCTGAATGCCCCAATTTCTACAAGTTAGAATCTCTAATGAAAGTTAGGGTTCTTACTTATTCTCATGGGTTCTTTTCAATTATGGTCTAATTGATTGTTTTATGTCTTTTTATGCATCAATTGAGATAATTGCATGTTTTTAAGTTGAATTCACATGAACCCATGCATGATCCATGATATCTAGAATTGATCATAGGATGAAGGTTTTGAACTATGAAAGATGAATTTATGAAGATATGCATGTTCTTTATGAGATTGATGAAAATGTTTTAAGGATTCATTGAGAGTGAGGTACTAATGTTTTTGTTGTGTTCTGAAAGGATTTCTGACATACTACTCAAACATGAATGTGGAAGGGTTTTCTCTCATAAAGGATTCACAAGGTTGACAGGTTTTCTCACATAATGTGAACTAAGATTAAGGAAATTTTCTAATGATAAGATAAGTTAATATTAATGACTATTCCGTGGGATTTATACTTAGCACCAACAAGATATTGAGATGGAAGTTCACTCGCTAGTAGAGGTTGGATTTCTAGTAGCAATCTATCTCATATCTATGTGCCACCATACGTTGTCTTAGATAGATATTAGCTAGTGGATCCACCTAAAATAGAAGTTCATGGTTCTTACCTTGGCAAGTAAGGAAATTTCTTTTTGGTGTGGGATAGACATCGGATTCAGCTCACATGGTCTACATGTCGGTTAAAGGTGAATTTCCCACAATGATGAAATAATTAAGGTTACTTCTAGAAGTATCTCACAAGTGTTTTAAAGATGTTTAACTTGCATTGACCATGATTATGATTTATGTTTTATAACTCTCTTTATCTTATGATTTAGCTTGGTCATTGCATGCCATGTGAAGTCCTTTCTAGCATGATTTCATACATTTTATGCATTACTATTATAATTGGTACACTTTTTGTACTAGCACATACTCTTGACTACATTTTTTAACTAATGTAGGGTCCGACGATCCGATTTCGCATTTACGTGGCTAATGATCACATTAGTAGCTTTTGAAGATTGGTGAGTCCTCATGTTCCGAGGACCGAACCCTTTAATGCTTATTGTCTTTACTTTTTAATATTGTATGTGATTTATGAGTTACATCACAATCACTCTTGATGTACTAGATGACTTTGAGACTATGTTATACTTCCGATTCATTTTCTTGTCAAACATTTACGATATAAACTATCTTTTGAACTCTTTAATTTAATTATATTATATGATGTATGTTAAGTGGCTTGTGTAGGTCTTCTCGGGGTCTTATACTCCATTTCACATCTAGGGTGTACTTTGGGTTGTGACACTTGTATTCATGTTGCGTATTGTATTATCCTATATCTATGCGCTTTTAGTCATATGACAGTATAATATTTTTGATAACCACACAGAATGGTCGACATTTATTCATTGTTTAATTTATCTCTCTTCAATAAAGATTTGGTTGAACTCTAAAAAGGGTATGTATTTATTGGGTATAGAGATGATTTATCTCTTAGGAATTCTAACACTATAATTTTTATGATGACAATGAATAGTCTTGTGCAATGATTCCAAGCGAGAAAACTGCTACGAGTTTCGTGTTAGGGTATATACTATTAATTATTATTAATTATATGTTTATATATATTATTTATTATAGAATAATTATTTATTCAGTTTTAGTAAAAAAATTAATATATCATATATTCATTTATGTGTCTAGTTACTTATATAGTAGATGATTTTGTATATAGAGTTTTAGCTTATACATATAGGATTAAATCATCGATTCTTATAAGTATAAAGTGTTTTGTTCACAATCTAAGATGGAAATTATACATGTCATCAGTACGATTGTAGCACAAGATTATATATAATTTATCTTGAATATGGGAACGGTATAGTTCCAACTTCTTGTGCTAGTGCATTTTGCATGAATTAAACGAGATTGAGTAGAGATAGTTATTTTAGATGGACTGACAAAAACATATTATCTAAACTGTTAAATCTACTTATATTCTTAATCCTAATATAACTATTATGATATGCATATATTAGTTATTGTTTTGATTTATTAAAGGTGAGATTCTGAGATAGGTCAATATGTCTGATTTATTGGATGGTAATAATATATATTGATCAAATAATAACTTAGTTGATGGAATTAGTGTCAGTATAGATGTCACGCCCCGAGCCTACACCTTGGACATGGCTGACACTCGAAGACCATTGATGGGCTCAAGTGAACCCTTGGGCTGGCTTACTAACTCAGTGGAAAACTCTAAACATTATTACAATGATCAAATGAACTTACTCAAAATAGCTTGGTAAAATAACTTAGAATGTTTTAAAGGTCAACATTCAACTTGGCCATAATGGCAACTCAAGTCTTAACAAATGAAATGAAATGTAAAGACAACTGAACTACTAACTCTCTATGAAGCCTCTAAAACCAAGAGGGATGTTGGGACAAGACCCCTAATCATCATAACAATGAAATACTAATAGTGAAATACAAGGAGCCCTCCAGAATGCAAAGAGGCTCACCAACAGACTCTGAACTGCTCAATGGATCAACGATGTGCTGGATGCCGATCCTAGTTACCTGTGTCTGCATCATAATAAGATGCAGGCGAACTGTCATCAGTACATTGAATGTACGAGTATGCGAGTGGGAATGCTAAACACAACTTAAGCTTGAAAAGAAACTCAAAGGAAACCAAAGAGCTTACCTGGCTCAACTCAACTCAACATAACTGAACTCATTTCAATATAAAAAAGTTTTAAAACAAGTGCAACATAAAGAAAAGTTGTTTAAAACATGATGTCAACTCTAGGTATATGCAAAGATACACTAATACTATGAAAGGTATGTAAAAATACAAATAACTGTGTATATAAGAATACAAATAACTTCTGTGGGAGTTTATCTAACTTACAACCATCACTTAAGAGCTACAGTAATGATACAATGATCTTCCTCACGCTGCCAGCGTATCCTATACCTTGCCACAAATATAAGACCTGAACTACTAAGTGGATCCACTAGTCTATGCGAAAAGAATTCATCTAAAAAGTATGATCCTTTTCTACCTATGATAGCTACATGGTTTATGGGGGCTGTGGGTTCTTTGAACGCTCCCCCATATCTGTGCCCAATACTACTCCCAAAATATGATACTAGCTCTTTATGTTTAAAAACATACATCTTCTATGATTTGAGATTAGTGCTACAAAAACTTAGCTCAAAGGCTATCTTGGAAATCAAAGTTTCCCCTTTTGCTTCATTTAGAAAGCGATTTCTCTTTTATGAAAACTAGCCCGTAGGACCTTTGGAAATCGAGGTTTTCTTTCTTGTTTAAATGTAAAAACATTTTAAACCTTTTGGGAATACATAGTCCCCATATACTTTTGAAAAAATGGACTTCAAACTTTACTCTTTACTCAACTAGAACTTTAAGTCTTAAAACAAAGTTACAACATTTATAAAAGACTTTTGAAAACTTTGAGGGACTACCCTTAACTTGACTCTTTACTTTGATCTTAACTGCTCTTGGTTTGACTCTTAACTGGTCCTTGAATTGAAGTATGGATTCAAGGATTGTGATTTGTAATTGGAAAGATCTCATGATGTTTAGGAATGATATTAGATAGCTAAACATAAGAAAAGACTGAAAATCAATATTTGAGGGTGGGTCTGTGATGCAGCGAAGCTTTTAAAATTTAGTTTCAAAAACAACTTTTGAGGCAGAAGGCTCTGTTAAGGCTCCGCGACGCAAACGAAAATACCCAATTCTGGGAAACAGCTCCGCGACGTGCCACCACTTCTAGATTTCGTTCGACGAAATTTCTTCTTTGTTTTCTAGCCCCAATTCACCCAAACTCGGCTATTTTTCTTAAATTACTATTAGATACATATACCTAGCAAATGTATCTAGGAACCTAACTTGAAATGACTCTATAATACGACGTAACAATTTCAAAAACTTCCCAACTTAGTCAAATTCAAGAACAATATATGAATTCAAGCATAGGTATCAAGATCATCAATATTCAAACTCCCTTAGGATGAATCCAACTGAAGTAAATATTCTTGGCACGTGGGAGAACGATCCTAACGTTATGGAATCCTCAGATACCTGGTAGGAATAAACCCTTGGCGAAAATCCCAACTATCTTGATGAATCTTGCCCTTTCTCCTTCTTCTTTTCTCTTCTTCTTAGCCCTAGCGTGAAGTTCCAAATTCTAAAACTGACTAAAATCTGATTTGACCCATATTAAACTTCTAAAAATGGATTAAAATGATAGGGCCATGAAAAGACTAAAATACCCTTTAAAAATCCGGATTGGACATTTCCTTAATACAACAACCCTACTTCCAAAGGGTATAACTTACTCATACGAACTCGAAATCATGCAAACTTGGCGGCGTTGGAAAGATTATTCCCTACATATTTCCAACCATATCTGGATCTACACCTAACTCATCTTGAGCTAGGAGTTATGGTCGTTTGAAGTTGACCAAAAACTCACCTTTCTTAACTTACACAATTTTCCAGATTTTTCATTCTTTCCAAAAATTGACTATTTCCAGTTCTTAGCTTCTCCCTATCTATTTCAATTTGCGAGATGTTACAATATATCCCCCTTGGGAATATTCGTCCTCGAATGTGATTACTCTTACTAGGAAGAGAATTAGTACCTTGGTCTACATTTTCTCCGGACTCAAAAAGATGTGGATATATCTTCTTCATGTCCTCTTCATCTTCCCAAGTAGCTTCCTCAATGAATTGATTCCTCCAAAGGACTTTGACTGATGCTACCTTTTTTGTTCTCAACTTGCAAACTTGGCGATCTAGAATCTGAACAAGAATCTCTTCATAAAATAAGGTAACCTTGATCCTAATATTTTCAGTTGGTATGATCAATGAAGGATCACCCATGCATTTCTTCAACATGGAGATGTGAAACACCGGATGAACTGCGGCCAACTCTTGTGGTAGCTGCAACTCATAAGCTACTTTGACAATCCTCTTCGATATTCGATAAGGTCCAATAAACTGAGGACTAAGTTTCCCCTTCTTACTAAAACTCATAATACCCTTCATGGGTGAAACCTTTAGATATACCCAATCATCTACTTCGAACTCTAACACCTTTCTCTTAACATCAGTGTAGGATTTCTGATGACTCTGTTCCGTTTTCAACCTCTCTTGAATGACTTTCACCTTCTCCATAGCTTGATGGACTAAATCTGGTCCTATCAACCCTGCTTCACCAACTTTAAACCATCCAATAGGAGATCTACATCTTCTCCCATAAAGAGCTTCAGATGGAGCCATCTGGATGCTAGACTGGTAACTATTATTGTATGCAAATTCAATAACGGGTAGGTGATCATTCCAATTACCTCTGAAATATATCACACTGGCTCTCAACATATCTTCTAATGTCTGAATAGTGCACTCTGTTTGCCCATCTGTCTGAGGATGAAAAGCAGTACTTCAGTTCACCTTTGGACCCAAACCCTTCTGAAAAGATTTCCAGAATTGTGCAGTAAATTGTGCACCTCTATCTGAAATAATGGAGACTGGGACTCTATGAAGTCTTACCACCTCCTGAATATATAACCTGGCATTATCCTCTGCTGACTGGGTAGTCTTTACCAGCAAAAAGTGGGCTGATTTTGTCATTCTGTCGACAATGACCCAGATAGAATCATGCTGCCTGCGAGACCTTGGTAAACATGTGATGAAGTCCATATTAATCATCTCCCACTTCCATTCCAGAAGTTCTATATTCTAAGCCAAACCACCGGGCCTTTGGTGCTCTACTTTAACCTGTTGGCAATTTGGGCACTTAACAACAAATTCTACAATTCCTTTCTTCATACTATTCAACCATTACACCTCTTTCAAATCGCAATACATCTTATTAGAGCCTGGATAAATGAAATATCTGGAGCTATAAGCCTCTTCCATGATCCTCTCTTGGAGTCCATCTACTATTGGCACATACAATCTACCTTGATATCTCAGTACGCCATCTCCCCCTTCTTCAAAAGCTAATACTTTTTGCTTATCAACATTTGCCTTCAATTCAAGCAAAATAGGGTCTTGGTCTTGCTTGCCTTTTACTTCTGACACTAATAATGATTCAGCCCCCATTCATCACCACTACTCCTCATTCTGTGGAATCCATAAGTTTGACTCCCAGGAGTGCAAGTCTATGCACATCTTTTGCTAACTCTCTCTTTTCTTCCTCAACATGGGCAGTACTACCCATAGACAACTTGCTTAAAGAATCAGCAACAACATTAGCCTTACTTGGGTGGTAAAGAATACTCATGTCATAATCCTTGAGTAATTCTAACCACATCCTCTTTCTGAGATTGAGCTCCTTCTGAGTGAACACATACTAAAGGCTTTTGTGATTGGTGAACATATCCACATGAACACCATAAATATAATGGCGCCATATTTTCAAAGAAAATACTACAATAGCCAATTCTAAGTCTGGGTTGGGTAGTTCTTCTCATGAACTTTCAACTGTCTGGAGGCATAAGCTATTATTTTGCCATTCTCCATTAACACACAACCCAATCCAACTCTAGATGCATCACAATACACCACAAAACCTTGTTTACCTTCTGGTAAGGTCAATACTGGGGCAGTAGTTAACCTCTTTTTTAATTCCTGAAAGCTTTTCTCACAAGCTTCAGACTATTAAAACTTAACTGTTTTCTGAGTCAATTTGGTCAAAGGAGACGAAATAGACGAGAATCCCTCTACGAACCTTCTATAATATCCAGCCAAACCCAAGAAACTCCTAATATCAGTTGGAGATGTGGGTCTAGGACAACTCTGCACTGCCTCAATCGTTTGAGTATCAACTCTAATTCCATCACCGAAAACTATGTGGCCCAAGAACGCCACAGACTCAAGCCAAAACTCACACTTAGAGAATTTAGCATATAACTCCTTATCTTTCAAAGTCTGAAGAACTATTCTGAGATGACTAGCATGATCTTCTTTATTCCTTGAATAGATTAGTATGTCATCAATGAAGACGATAACAAACATATCTAAATAAGGTTTAAATACTCTATTCATAAGGTCCATGTACGCTGCAAGTGCATTGGTTAAACCGAATGACATGACCATAAACTCATAATGACCATAACGGGTCCTGAAAGTTGTCTTTGGAATATCACATTCCCTTACTCTTAACTGATGGTAACTTGATCTAAGGTCGATTTTTGAGAAACAAGAAGCACCCTGAAACTGATCGAAAAGATCATCAATTCTCGGAAGAGGATACTTGTTCTTGATGGTAACCTTGTTCAATTAGCGGTAATCTATACACATCCTAAGAGAACCATCTTTCTTCCTCACAAATAAGACCGGAGCGCTCCAAGGTGAGACACTTGGTCGAATAAAGCCCTTATCTAATAGATCCTTCAACTTCTCTTTAAGCACTTTCAACTCTGCTGGTGCTGTTATATATGGCGGAATATATATAAAATGAGTATCTGGAAGAAGATCTATGCCGAAGTCTATCTCTCTCTCAGGAGGGATTCTGGGAAGAACATTTGGAAAGACTTTTGGAAACTCTTTTACTACTAAAACTGACTGAATAAGAAGTATCTCAACACTAGAGTCATTAACTCGGACAAAGTGATAGACACACCCCTTAGAAACTAGCCCTTGCCTTAAGGTATGAAATGAAACGACCCTTAGGCATTGCTGAACTGCTTTTCCACCATAAGACTGACTTATTTGGAAACTGAAACTTGACAACTCGAGTTCTACAATCAACTGAGGCATAACAAGCATGAAGCCAGTCCATACCAAGAATGATATCAAAATCTACCATGTCTAACTCAACTAGATCAACCATGGTACTCTTGTGATTGACGGAAATGGAACATTCAGGATAGACTCTCTCTGCTAGAATAGACTTACCAACAGATATAGAAACACTGAATGGTTCACTAAGTTGCTCAGGAATAACATCAAAATTCATAGCAACATAAGGAGTTACAAAAGATAAACTCGATCCTGGGTCTAGCAAAGCATAAACAGTAAAGTCAAAGACTTGGATCATACTAGTGACAACATCTGGCGAATCCTCTTGCTCTTGGCGACTGTTGATAGCATATAAGAGGTTTGTTCCTCTGCCAGTACCAGAAGTAGCCCCTCTAGGTGCAGCTCTGTCTGGTGGAGCAACTGAAGAAGACTGGGCTCTATTTCCCCCATTACCATTTCCCTGCCTATTCTTTGGACACTAGCAGGAAATGCCCACTCTGACCACACTTTAAACAGCCAGTGGAGCCCTCACGACAAATATCTGAATGGTTCCTACCACATTTGGCGCATGCAGGAGGCTTACTACCCCCTTGTGCCATACTATCCTGAGAATAAGCAGGTTTAGCTCTGAAGTTCTGATTATTGTACTCACCTTTGTTCTTAGGTGCAGGTGCACTAGCAGATGATGGAGCAGGACCTTCTTGTTTCTGTTGGAAGGATGACCGTTTGGCATTACTTTTCTGCTGCCCGAACTCATTCCCTGTCATAGCCCTTTTGTTCTTAAACTCCTATCTATCCCTCAACTTCTCTTCCTCTACCTGCTGCACATAGACCATCAACCTTAAGATATCCATGTCACCTATCAGCATTGCGACCCTACCTTCCTTATTCAACATACTAGCCAACCTAGCAACAAACAAGCTCATTTTACTCCTCATGTCCGCAACCATTTTCGGAGCATAACGGGACAATTGGGTGAATTTCAACCCATATTCATGAACACTTAGAGAATCCTACTTAAGTGTGAGGAACTCACGTACCTTGGTCTTTTTCAGTTCTCGGGAAAAGAAATGCCCCAAGAAAGCCTCCTCAAACAGGCCTAATTTGCAGATGGTGCATCATCACCTCTACCCCATTTCCACTGGTCAAACCAAGTCCTAGAGACATTTTTTAGTTGATATGCAACTAGCTCAACTCTCTCAATATCATCAACATGCATCACATCAAACACCTTTTTTAGTTTATCAACAAAGGTCTCAGGCTCCTCAGAAGTGCTTGAACCAGTAAAAACTTAAAGGATTCATCCTCAAGAAATCACGAATCCTTGAAGTGTCAGCCTCTCCTTGTCGAGCTCCTCTTTGTTGCCCAACCTGGTTAGTCACAACTTGACTCAGCAACCTAATTGCTTATCTGAACTCAGCATTAGTGACTTCCCCTTGAGGTTGCACTTCAGGTGCATTTGGTAACTTTTTTTCCTCAACATTTCTCCTAGCTGGACGACCTCTGACTGCTCTTCGTGGCGGCATGATTATTTGAAAACACGCACAAGCACAAATTAGAAGAAACTTTTTAGAGATCAATCTAATGCACGAAAACAGTGTGAAAAATGTGAGAGATTTTCCTAATAAGATGCAGGCCAACTGGCATCAGTACATTGAATGTATGAGCATGCGAGTTGGAATGCTAAACATAACTTAAGCTTGAAAAGAAAATGAAAGGAAATGGAAGAACCTACTTGGCTCAACTCAACTCAACATAACTAAACTCATTTCAGTATAAAGTAGTTTTAAAACAAGTGCAATATAAAGAAAAGTTGTTTAAAACATGATGTCAACTCTGGGCATATGCAAAGATATACTAAAACTCTGAAATGTATGTAAAAATACAAATAACTATGTATATAAGAATACAAATAACTTCTGTGGGAGTTTCTCTAATCGACAACCATCACTTAAGAGCTATAGTGATGATACATTGATCTTTCTCATGCTGCCAGTGCATCTTATACCTTGCCACAGATATAAGACCTGGACTACTAAGTGGATCCACTAGTCTATGGGAAAAGGATTCATCTAAAAAGTATGACCCTTTTCTACACATGATAGCTACATGGTTTATAGGGGCTGTGGGTTCTCTGAACACTCTCTCATATCGCTGCTCAATACTACTCCCAAAATATGATACTAGATCTTTATTTTAAAAACATACTTCTTTTGTGATTTGAGATTAGTGCTCAAAAACTTAACTCAAAGGCTTTCTTGGAAATTAAAGTTTCCCCTCTTACTTCATTTATAAAGCCTCACATACTTGGTAGGAATAAACCCTTGGCAAAAATCCCAACTATCTTGATGAATCTTGTCCTTTCTCCTTCTTCTTTTCTCTTCTCCTTAGCCCAAGCATGAAATTCCAAATTCTAAAACTGACTAAAATCTGATTTAACCCATATTAAACTTCTAAAAATGGATCAAAATAATAGGGCCATGAAAAGACTAAAATACCCTTTAAAAATATGGATTGGACATTTCCTTAATTCAACAGCCCTACTTCCAAAGGGCATAACTTACTCATACAAACTCGGAATCGCACAAACTTGGAGGCGTTGGAATGATCATTCCAAGAGATTTCCAACCATATCTATATCTACACCTAACTCATCCTGAGCTAGGATTTATGGTTGTTTGAAGTTGACCAAAAACTCACCTTTCCTAACTTAAACAATTTTCTAGATTTTTCATTCTTTCCAAAAATTGACTATTTCCAGTTCTTAGCTTCTTCTGAGCTATTTAATTTTGCGAGATGTTACAATAGAGATGTATTATATGTCTTTATGAGAAGCTTATAAGATTTCATCGTGTCAAACCTTGTAAGCGGATTTATGAATCGACACATGAAATAAGTTAAGCGGTGCTCTAAAGGAAATTAATCTTTGAATTAAATTTTTCAGTAATTTTATTTATTGATTATTATCTGTAATTTTAACATGTGGAATTACATAAGTGTTTAATGGGGGATTTTGAAATATAAATGTAGGAGTGCAATTATGAATATCTAGTGAAATGATTTGTAATATATTATTATAAGAATTATTTTAATTAATTATTTAAATTATTTTCATAAATAGCGAGCCTCAATAATTAATTATGTAGTCCATACCATGCCCATATTTAACTAGAAATTAGTATCCTATTTCTAATGGAAAATTGGAGAAACACGTGAGTTTTCTTGTTTTTTCAAGAAAAGCGTGGGTTTTCTTTTCCCTTTTTGATTGGGAAGAAATCTCTATAAATATGTATTCTTTTGACCTAGAAAAAGAACGATACATTCCCACCAAGTATTGAGAGAGTTCAGTTATAACTTAGGATCACTATAGAAGACAACTGAACTGTAGTCTAACTTGTATATTCGTTTGAAGGTATTTGCTCACGCTTCTAGAGTTATTAATCGAATTAAATTTTAGAAGGTTTGTGTTCTAGCTTGATCACATGTCTTCTAGCATAAACGTATGTGTTATCGATTATGCATGTAAGCAATAAGATTTTTAAAATGCTTCAGCTATGCGTATAGTTTTCCAATAATTGGTATTTGATCATATTTATATATATAGTGTGTGTGTAAATTATATTGCTGTCTACCTAACTCTTACCCGACTTAGCTTACAATTAAAAAATGTAAGTGCATAAATTTAATACTCATCATTAGAAAAACAACAACCATGTTTGAACATGATAGCAAAAAAAATCTACAAGAAAAACTACAATAAATAGTATTTTGAATAAAGAAAAAAAGAGCTTATTTTATATAAACTCTATTTAAGAGAAAATAACAAAACGTAGTGAGTGAAAGGGAAAACATACAATCAACCTAGGGTGTAAAGAATAAAAAATAAAAGAAAATCCAAGTGAATACGATAATAAATAAGGAGAGAAGTGAGTTTAAAAACTTTGTTGATTGGGAATTGAACACAAACACAAAATGTACTCACTGGGAATCGAACCCATACCCAAAAGCGTACTGTTGAGCATGAGAAGCACCCACAATCAACCACTACGTCAATCACACCACTTGTTATGTGAGTGCTCGTTATTTAATTATATATTTTTCTCTTAATTTCTATATAAATATACATAGTTTGATACAAGGTTAAAGGGTGCTTGAGCACCAGAAAGTCCGCATGTGGGTTCGCCCCTGCTTAATTGGTGATCAAAGTGAATATGAGCATTAAATGGTAAAATTATATGGGAATTCTCACATCTCCATCTCTCTCTCTCTCTATATATATATATATATATATATATATATATATGTATATATATATATATACACACACACGATCATTGCATTCCCAAATTTTACAAAAAGTAATGTGAGTGGTACTTTTAGTTTGATCTATTGTTTACAGGTGTATTGCACTACCTATTACCAAACTATTTCCTCTGACACGTGGATTCCACCTTCTCTACTCCATTAATTTCTATTAGCTTTCATATCCCTTTCTTCCTTCTTTCAAATGCTCATACTGGAAGAGATAGTTTTGTCCGCAACATAGTCTCAACTTACATGGCTCAAGTCAATAATAGAGGAGAATGATGGTGTACAAGATTTAATTGATCAACTGGGTGTCCAAAACGCTGCTAAAACCGTAATTGATGATAACGGTCATCGTGGAGTCTTCGATGGTGAAAGAGCGTCATGAGTTTCAATCGAAATTGATATCATCCATGATCTGATTATCCAATTACTTGATGTACTTACTTTTGGTCTAAATAAAACCAGTCAATGCCTCATCTTTAAGGTATTTATATGTTACTTTGTTTTTCCACCTTCTTTTTTGCGTCTCTATTTTTTCTTTTCCGTCCTGTTAATTCATTTCTTTTTCCATTCTATTTCTTTTTTTTTCATTTGCTTGTTTTTGGTGAATTATTTGTCCATTCCTTCTTCTTCTATATCATTGTTATATTGGTAATGAAAGTTTATAGTCATCGTTGGTAATGAAAATTGGGTGAATTAGTAACAAAAATCGTGTAAAAAAAGTACTCTTTTAGGGTGGATGGATTCTTTGGTGAAATTTTTTTCACATGCATGTCAATACTATGCCAGGTTTTCCCTTTAATTTAGTGTTTGATAGTATGCTACTGAGACCTTAGACATTAGCAAAAGAATTTGATGCATGTTTAAAATTTGTACATTAGTTTATTTTTTATTGTGTAAGAAAATAAAAGTAAGGATTAAGAGTATGACAAAATTTAGTGTATTTAAACTTGAAGGTATAGATTATCATTAGCAAGAGCGAAGACATTAAAATTATTTACTCAGAAACTATGAGGTAGACTCTATTTTGCAAATTTATCCATAAAATTCATCTTACAGGAAAGCTTCGTGAGGCACCCAACATTTTAAGTATTTCTCAAATTTTAAGTTTTGAAAAGAAAGAGGAAATTTTGCAACTGGAAATCTTATTTCCGCACTCTTTTGTCTAATTCTTGTAGCTACATAGTTATTGAGCTCACTAAGTATTATTCTTGAAACTAGTGTGTGTATATATATATATATATATAATATAGTTTTGACGCATGTGCGTTGCACGTGAATATCAAACCATGCACTGCTTATTTTTAAAAATATCTTAATATTATTAAATTAAAAAAAATTAAGTAAGCAATTATAAAACAAATGATAAAGTATAAGTTCCTATATATGAACAGTGAATGTAAACTTTCTTATGATTACTACTAAAAGTTAGTAACTCTTAAAATCTCTTAGTTGCACCTCTTAAATATACTTTCTCCTCCCTCTCCCATAGTGCATGACTTAGTTATTATTGTATTGTTGTTCTTACTTTTAATATAATATAATATAGTATAAATAAATATTAATATAAAATATAGAAGGAATACTAAATTTGATATTTTTAGTTGAAGTATTATATCAAATTAATATTCATGATAGGGAATGTTCAAATTTCACCGAACTTTGATATTGTCAACGTCTGTAAATCAAACTTAGGTTTTTAAGAAGAGAAGAATAGAAAGCATAAAAAAATAGTAGTTTAAAAATGTTAGGAAACCCCTCCATTTATATTTAACAAAGGGTAGTATGAGCATGTGCATATTGTTTCTTATCATAAAAGTCACAACCCTTCGGAAATGTCATAACTCATTAGAAAGGTCACAAACTCTTTGGAAAAGTCGTAACCATTCAATGTGATGTATCTTCTTCTAATATAATATAATATAATATAATAGAATAGAATAGAATATAAAATATAGAAGATATACTAAATGGGTGTTTTAAGAAGAAGAACAACAACAAGGAAAAACTTTAAAAAGTTGTAGTTAAAAAATTTGAGGAAACCCCTCTTTTTATAGCCAACAAAGGGTAGTGTATGAATTTTTTTTTTACTCTGCCTTATTAAAACAATCCACCAACCTACAAAAAAGATCACAACTCATGATCGGAAAATTCATTACTCTTTTGAAAAACCTTTCGAAAAAGTCACAACCCTTCGAAAAGATCACAACACATCGAAAACGTTATAACTCTTTCGAAATGTCACACCCTTCAATATTAAAAGATTTCTTCTTTTAATATAATATAATATAAATAAAGAAATATAACACAATGTTAAATATAGAAGAAAATTAAAATTTGGTGTTTTATGTTGGTGGTATTATAATAATTTAATATTTAAGTTAAGTAGTTCATTCTTGTAAGGTAGTATAGATAAAAAAGATAGATATAGATTTGTCTAATTTTAATTTGATGTGAAAATTTAAAATAAAAATGATTTTTAATTTAAGGATATGCTGAATATACAAAAATGTCTTTTATCTTTGTGGTCTTAAAGATGTGCCCCCACCCCCAAGAAAAAAGAACATTCTACATTAAACTAAATAAATATAAAGGTACAACAAATAAATTGAAAACAGAGGAGTACCTATTAAATCTAGTTTGGACTCTTCAAATAAGTTTTTGATCAAATCCATTTTCTCTAACGGTTTGAGACTTACACAGCTTGAACACCAAGTTGTAGTTTGTGCAACAAAAATCATTGAACTTCTTGTCAAGTAGAAGTGGCTGAAAAGTATATTTATGGCTTTGAATATGAGTACATCTAAATTAATTATCTATATAGTCTTTTCGTTTGAAGTTGAGTTATTCAATTCTCCTTGTTGCATCAAATTTGTTGATTTGTCTAGTTTACCCACAAAAAAATATTGTAATTGCATAATTGAACAACTTTCACAATCTTCTTTATTTTAAGAAGAAGAATAGAAAACTTACAAAATTTGTAGTTTAAAAGTGTGAGAAAAAACTCTCTATTTATAGACAACAAATGATAGTATGAAAATGTGCTTATCGTGCCTTCTCAGATAAGTTACAACCCTTCAGGAAAATCACAACTTCTCGAAATGTCATAACTAATCGAAAAAGTCACAACTCTATAAAAAAGTTACTACCCATCAATATGAAAAGGTGTCACCTATTAATATAATATACAATCAAACCTCACTAAATTAATACTCGGTTAATTAATAATCTCTCTAAGATAATAATTTCCTCTGGTTCCGACTTGAGCCAATGGAAAAAATCACTCATTTCGATAAGATAATAAGATAATATATTTTCAAAAGACCCCTATATAAATATATGGTCTCAATAATATTATAAATTAATTTAAAAGTATAAATATATTGAAGAAAATTTAGTGAAATTTGATTCTATTATGTTTCGTTTTTTGTTAAAATTTAATCTAGTTGAAGTTCATCTCTAACTTTTCTTATTGCATCCAAAAGTTTTGGTGTTGTCTTTTCTAATTGTATGGTAAATTGCGAAGAGTTCTAGATGCAAGTGTTTCCTTATGCGTAACTGGTTCCAAAGATATTTATTATCTTCAACTTTATCATTAACATTATTTTTCCAATGATGTCCACAATTTGTTCTAAGCTCTGGACCTCTGAACATGTATCATTTTCACCCATCCAGTAGGTTTTAACGTCCATTTTAAGGCGGTAACTGAGATCATTTATCATGACCTCAAGTTCATGAATGACGTTTTCACAAGTGGGTTCTTTCAAATTCTTTGAGATTTCATCGCTGAAAAAAATTTGCAGTGTCAAAACACTCTTTAAATTAATAAATATTATATTATCGATCAAATAGTACCTCTATAAAATATTAATATTTCATGGTCCTGCCTATATTAATTTAGACAGGTTGTACTATATAAAAATAAATAAATAAATATAATATAATATAAAATATAGTATATACGTTGGCTATTCAAACAAATCAATGCTTTGAAAAGGATTTTGGGTGTGCAATTAATGACAATTTGGTTCAAGAGGTTTTAATATGGTTCTGGCCAATTGGTTTAGGTTCAAATGGTGAAAAATAATTGCACACCCTTACAATGTAGTCACAAAAAAGATATGAAAATTTGGGTTCTCTCTCTAAATTTCTACCCAAAATGATTCCATACATTCACTAAAGCTAAAGACAATTGGACTAATAAGACAAATTTTAGGGTTCCACAGGCATGCTTCCAGGTTAAACCTCACCACACGTTGCAATTTAAACATAATCATTTAGCACAACCCAAAAAGATCAAAATCTTATATGCAAATTGCAAGGCTCACATCAAAACGCAGATAGTCAACAAAAGATTCAAAAAGATCATTGAAAAGTGCAACCACAATTTCTTCTTCCAACACAAACACTAAACATAATGCTCACCATGAGTAGTACACAAGACATTGATATTGAACACAATTGATCCTCAAATTATTATTAATGAAAACACAAGCATTTCAATGATTTCCAAAATTCATGGTGCAAAAGAAAATTTGGAGAAAGAAAAAATAAGATAAACCAATCAAACCTCTATAATAAAATCAAACAAAATACAACAATCATCCAAAATAAAACTGAAAGTAACAATATAAAATAAAAAGCGGAAAGTTGGCACGAATTCCCTAACCCCACCAAAATGAAATAACTTTGTCCTCAATGCAAAATAAAATAAAAGAGTACGGGAGAAAAGGTAACAATCCCCCTCATAGGCTATGCATATGAAGTTCTCTCATTTGCAGTTTTGGGAGGAGTGGCATCATCTTGGGCACCAGTTCCTAAAAAAATGATCACAACAAGCTACACATGGCCCTAGTGCCCGACATATCACTAGGAGGAATGATGGCGTCAGAAGAGACTCCACTTATCACTAGGAGGAATGATGGCGTCAGAAGAGACTCCACTGGTACCAACTACAGAGGTCTCTATAAGGGATCTCTCTAGCGTAGCATGGGACATTGTCCCCTCAAGGTCCCGCAACTTAGTTTGTGTCACAGCTATTCACTGCTTATCCGCTTCTCTTCTCAGCTCCTCCTTGTCTGTCTCCTCAGCCAAATCATTATCGGCCCTATCATCTACTCTCACATCACTAGCATTAACTATTACATTATCTCACCTCTCCAACTTAGCCACACTCTTAAGAAGCTCACAACTAGGCACAATCGGGGGCACATACTTAGGCGCATCAGGTAGGGGAACCTTTCCTAATAGGATCAATTTATTCATAGACCTCAGTTGGTGTAAATCATTCCTCAGAATATCGATCTCACCCCTCATCAAATATAGCACATCTGAGCTACTCTCAGCCTTCTCGAGGTCCTCTAACCTAATAGTCAGGTTATCCAACCTCACACCATGTGACTCAATAAAGGCCTCACACTGAGTCAACTAAACCCTCAATATAGCTAAAGCAACCTCAATAGCCGATCAATTGTTTTGGGCAAATCCTTCTCAAACCTCGCAACCATCTACTAAGCGAGCAAGATTGCCAATTTGATAAACAATGGACTTGGTAAATGGGGGACGAGATATATGAGTCGGGGTAAGTGCAACATGAACTATTGAAGTAGAGGGCACTAAGAAAATCTTGGGTATACCTAATTGCTCCACAAAAGAAGGGGATGGAGTGGCCTCAACAAAACATGTAGTAAGATCAACCACGGGCGTAGTGTCTGGTGGTGGCGGCTTCCTCCGAGCCGCATCATCCCATAGATAATCTACTTCAATCTCCCAGATTTCATTGGAGGAGGTTGGGGTGATCTGCACATCAGACTTTCCCTGGAAAGGAACTTCAACCTTTGCACACAATTGTGTGATCATGAATGGTAATAAAGGCTAAATTTTCTCTTGTATGGCCCGTAATAGCATCTCATCCACAATGATTAAACCCACATTAATATTCTCTCTATTGATGATTGTACCAACTAACACAACTTCTAGGTGCCGAAGGACAGACTCATTCTATAAAGGCATAATATTACTGCTAATGAATTCAAACTAGTACTAAGCCCCAATATTCAAGTCCTTCTTCTCTATTCTTGTACTATCAGCCATTTTAGGTGGAGAGATATTGGAGATAAGCAGTGCTAACCAACCCTTGAGAGAGCCATGGTCATGGCATACACATTGTAAACATGTTAACCCGATTAGCTGGAGTGCCTAGAGCAGTGTTGATGGCACCTGCATGAAAATGTACTATTTTTCCATGTACTTTAACTTCCTCTAAGGGTTTCCACATAGTGCCCTTTCTCATCCTTGGCTGGGCTTATGCATATGCAGTGTAAAATTTCCTCACCAAAACCAGAAAATATGTATCTCGAGGCTTGGTGAACCACTTGAACTTGTGAAATTAGATTGTGTCCTAGATCATAGGGTAGTCACTAATGACACTATTTATGGAAAGTTATTATTCCTGAAGAATTGTATGCTCTCCAGTAGCCTTAAGCCTGTTGAGTGACTTTGGAGCAATCATGTAGAGAACACGAGATGCATTTGCTTGAGCTAAAGAAGGTTGCACCAACTTGAACTGGATGCCCGTTCTTTTCTTCACGACCACCTTTTTAGGTTGCTCACACACATGGAGAAGTGTAGAGTTGTTTTTTGTGGGTGAGAAGCCTCAGATGGCTCATTAATAAAAACCCTATGTACCTTTTAAATGGAGGAGGAGGAGGATATTCCTTATCGGATTTGTATCGAAAGTCACAACTCACTTTCCTTTTGTTTTTGCCATTATCTGTAAAGCACATTCATACAAGCATAGATTCGGTGAAAGTTAGTTGAAATCAAAACCCAAATTAAAACATAGTTCAAAAATATTCTAAGGTTCACCCATTGGGAAGGCAATGTGCCAAAAAGATTAGATGAGCTCAGGTTAGCTCTCTATAATGGATAATACACACTTTCAAAGAACTCAGGAACAAAGGGCGGAGTCAACTCAAACTCGGAGATTCACCAAGTTTGTTTTGATGGGCTAAGACAAGTCCAGCAAAAGTGACACTGCAAAATTAAAAAGAACAAGCATAAAGGGCAATGTCCACTTCCACTTGGCAATTTTCCAAATGGGTTTTGTTAACCAAGACAAGCCCACCGAATGGAACAGTACCCAAGTCACATATTTACTCAAGAAAGGCGAGTTGGGGATTACTCGAAGATTTGCCTAACTGCCTTTGCGAGCATAGACAAGCCCGTCAAACAGGTGGTGTTTATCCCAGTGCCTCTTTTCACGACATAAATCACAATACGCAACAACACCTAGTTCCCAATCAAATCTCTAATCTACCTACACCTTTTTTCTACCCATGGCTACTGAGTCATCCCCTATGTATAACAAAATATTACTCAAATTGATGATTTTCCCTTAAGAAAGTCGTCACTCCATCTATCATTGTGCAAAATTATGTAATCGGAACAACATTGGGCTAATCAAACTTCACCCACATGAAATTCAATCAAGACAAAGCATATGCTAACTTTTAACCGACACAAATAAATTTAGCAATCTTAGGCATAAAATCAACTAGCTAACTCATGGGTAAAGTTCATTACGATTTATTGCACACTACCCAATGAAATTAACCAACAATATGCTTCAAAAAGACTTTAGCCCATATAAAAATACAAAATTAAGCGCAAAGAATTGAGATAGAAATTGAGTACCAACCTTTAGTAGAAGCACAATAGAAGCAAATGAGGGAAAATAGGGTTGAGTCGCAAATAAAAGGAAGCCAATGCATTCCTATTAATCAAAAGCACACAAATAAGTCACCCAAATCACTAAAATATGGTATTAGAAGGTTATGAGGGAAAACAATTTCAAAGGTATTAAAGGGTTTCCATTTGAAAATGAAAACACTCTTGGCCATTTTATGCCAGGAATGTTTGGTGAGCTGCAACTAATGTTGCTGAGATCATTCAGCTAATAGCCGAAGGGGTTGAAGTTCGTCGAAGAGGCCTGAGAGGATACCAAACTTAAAGGTTGATTCGGCAAACTCAGCAACGTTTTCATAGTGTACTTTGGCGTATCATTGTTTGGAGCTTAAATCGCCTAAGTTTACAGTACATTTCTTACTTTTTCCAGCTCAAAAGGTGGATAACAAATGAGTCCGCATAATGCCTTTGGTAGATTGCCAAAATTGTTTTGGCATTGCCTAATTTCCCTTGCAACACTTTGACTTCCTTTCAACCTACATTCATAACACACGTTACTGAAAGCAATAAAATAAAAGTAAGACTTGGGTTACCTCCTAAGAGATGCCATATTTAACATTGTGGCATGATAGTTCTCAATTGCTCAAGAATCATTTCCAGGGTTTGGTATGGTATTGCTAGGAAACATTCTCTTTTGCCTTGTATTGAGATGGGTGGAGATCTGGTCCATTTTAGTCTCTTGTTGTTTTATAGACACTAAATGAAAGGTCACCATTGTAGATAAGGTGGAGACTCATTTTTCAATTCTTTCACTACTTTGTTGGACCCTTCAACCTTTTTGAAGATCCTTGTGAAAATATCCTTTGGTTTGGTTTCCTTCTGGACTAGGTGGTTGTTTTGGTCGTGGACAATCATGGAGAGGAATATGCCTATTTTTTTCAGCCTCACTATCTCTACAATTTCCACCTCTCCAATCTTTCCAACCACTATCTAGCTCCTTGTTCCAACCTTGTCATTGGTAGTTTGGATTAGGACCCTCCATTTGGTTTCCCAAATATTGTACATCCTCATTGTACAATGTCTCAAATATGGCATCCTCCGGGCATTTCCCGCTAGGTTTTCCAACTGCATTTACCAATTTCAATCCACATCCCATGACATATTTAGATAATAAATCATGATTAGTAATAATTTTTGCAATATTTTTATCTCGTTCATGCTCCTACTCACTTTGTTCCTTGATAATGCTCATTGTAGAGAAGAAACTTGGTCCTATTTAGTATGCCATGCTCGGTTTACCTTGGTCATTCATCAAGCAACAATAATGCTACCTCGTATGGTTCTCGCATCAGCCCACATTGGGCAAGTTTACCAGCCACTCCTTTGTGTTTGAATCAAGGCTATAATAAAAGTATTGTAGTAGCAAATGGTCTGGGAAACCATGCGTTGTAATTGCAAGAGTAATTTCCAAAGCCGCAACTGTGTCTCATATAAAGGTTCACCTTCAATTCTCTTGAAGTTTTAGATCAAGTCCCTAAGTTTTATCATCTTCAAGGGAGGAAAAAATATTTCTAAAAAGGCCTTAGTAAGCTCCTCCCAAGAAGTAATAGAATCATTTGACAATTCTACCAACCATCTCATATCTTCTCCCATCAAAGAGAATGGGAATAACCTTAACCATATGGACTCTTGTAAGATGTTTCTTTAATAATAACGCCCACATACATCCACAAAATTCCATAGGTGTTTATAGGGGTTTTCTAGGGCTAAACACCTAAACATTCCTCTTAATTTGAGCAGTTGTAGCATTGTTTTAGTTACATAAAAACGTACATGCCTCCCTGTTGTGGGAGGTAACCAGATGGCTCTTGTGGTTTGAATGACGTTAATGTGCATGTCATTCAAATCATCCATGTTGTTGTTTTGTACTTAGTGAATATCATTGTCACTACCTTAGCCATTAATGTTTTAGGAATACAAATCAACAAACAACAACACAAAACAACAATTTGCTACAATCAAATAAATTTACAAACTAATTCTTCAAATGGAATTCTTAGCCACAACTCCCCAGCAACGGCACCATTTTTTATAACTCTCAAACTACTCTCTAAAACAAATCCAAAGAGTAAACGATCGTAGTCAATAAAAACATTAAACTATGAGTCGGGGTCAAGTCCCAAAGAGAGTAATATAGCGTAGAGAGTTCTATTAAGAAATGCGAAAGGTAAATCAATTCATTTGTAGTAATAAGAACAATGAGTAGATGATTCCACAATTTTATGAAAAAGGGTTTTGTTATCAATAGTCAAAATTAAACTAAGACTTTAGAAATTCAATTAACTAACAAGTGATCTAGGAATGCGGGGATTGGAAATCTATATCACATAGAGGTAATTGTGTTGATCTGTAGTTCTAAACCTTCAAGGATAGGCTGGGTCATCTTCAACGACACTAATCTTCTTTCAATCTTATAACATTATTTCATCTAATGTCCGTTCGGTCTAATGTATTTGCATAACTAAACAACCTACTACCTTACATTATTATCTCCTTCGATGTAGAAATAGGACAAATAGATCCGACCCATATTCTCTTCTTTTTTTTTATAGAAAATTACATACATCAAACCTAAAATTGCAAGTATCAATTAAATTATCCACTCCAATAAATCTCTTTAGAGCATCAATCGAAGATCGGAAGTAGGAATTAAGTTTGCAATCTTAGCACATAAATTAACCTCATGCTAATTTGCCCAAATTCATGTAGGAGCAGCAATAAAACAGAACAAAACACAAAACCGACTACATTGAATCAACACTGAACCCCATAATTGCACCCCTACACTTCAGAGTTTTAGCCACCTATCATAAAATATAAAGAAATTACACCTCTATGAAGAAACCATGGGAAAGATGAAATTAAGCAGTTATAAGCAATACACACTTTGAATTTAACTTGAAATTGTCAATTTCAATAGCAACGTTGAAAACCACAAAACTAAAAGTGTTCTTTAAAAAGTAAAGTGTTTCTCTCTCTAAACTCCGGAGGAAAAGTGATTAGACAAGTCTTTATAAAAGATTTAGAACCCTTATGTCTATCTCTTTTGGGCTATTTATTCTTACCAATACTTGACCCAAAAATCAGTACATGACCATATAGGCGACGTTAGACGAGCTCGCTTAGCATATTCGATGGATTGTTGTTTGCTCCTTACCCCACCTCTCTTTTTCTTCAGGCTTCAGGTGTATAAACCTCAGTCAGCGAGCTCGTTCTAGTCTTACTTCCATACTATGTAGATCACCAAGTACCATCTTAGTTCACATTTTAAGCTGTCAATTTTTCTCAAAGTTCTGTCACCTATGGTGATGGTCAGCAAGTTCGCCTTTTTCATTTGGCAAGTCACCATTCCTTTTTGAGTTTGCCGACCTACCTCAATTAATTCAATTGCTGAGCATTGTCAATTTGGGAGAGGTCATGCCAATTGGGTGATCCATCCTTCGTGTGAGGCGATCAACAATGTGGATTTCACACTTCTTTTCACAAGAAAATTATTGTATTGCGTGTATAAGTCAAATCATTTTTATACATATATTAAATCTTGAATCCCCTTCTCGAACTTACGAAGTAAATCGACTTAGGTATGAAGAATTTTACTTAAATTCAAACTATTAGGCATGAATCCAGATCATACCAGATATCATACACTTACGAAAAAAAAGGAATAATGAGACCACCAAAGGTTGGGATGAAGTGTGGAATTTTAAGTTATGTTACTCATACACATAAAAATGAAAACAAGTGTGCTGAATGAGACACGAGTGTGACAATAATTTTGGAGCCAAATCTAAGGGCCATAGAATTTAAGTATTCCTCTATACACAACCAGAGGTCTTGAGTGCAACCCTGTGAGTCTTTTGAAGAAAATATGTTTATGGTCGGGAATGTTTTACCTTTGAATTGAGATTTTTAGCACAAAAAATAATACAAATACTGAACACAAAATTAAAAAGGGATAAAAGAAACAAA
Source organism: Solanum commersonii (assembly GCA_029007595.1). Classification (NCBI taxonomy): domain Eukaryota; kingdom Viridiplantae; phylum Streptophyta; class Magnoliopsida; order Solanales; family Solanaceae; genus Solanum; species Solanum commersonii. The sequence continues at coordinate 429,869 of JAJTWQ010000054.1, forward strand.
CCAACTTGCTTAGGAATGATATGCCAATCAAGTGTTCCATGCTGAGTAACTTAAGATGAAAAATTATGACATTCCTCTAGTGTACATTGTCCCCTCTTGATATTTTCTTTTATACAACATGGAATTCTCCCCATCTTTCAAAAATATTGTCAACTTTGCAAGTAAAAAATTTGTGTTAAAATTGGTAATGAGGTTTTTGTTTGTTTGTTTTTCATTTGTTTGGTGTTTTTATTTTTCTAAAATAGAAAGGCGTGTAGGAGTGTGTTAAGTTTTATGTGAATGGGGGTGTGTCAATAATGCATTAATGGTGCATGACATTATTAAAAAACTAACGATTTTGAGCGTTTGAGACATTGGCTGGTAGATTATCCACAAGACTCCTAGTCAACTCTTTTTCTTACTATGTGTTAATTATTTGCACATGCATGGGGTCGACCACTTGAACCAGAAGAGACAAATTCAGAATTTTAAAGTTTTTTTTAGTTATTGAATTTGAATTTAATAATTTTGACAAAAGTCATTGTGTTCGGTTGAATCTGCACCTTTTATCATGCATCCACGCATCCCTGATGAATAGTGAAATTAGAAATTTTTTTATAAAGTTGAAATCTATAAGTTTTGAGAATCTAGATTTTTAGTAATTAACTTTTGTAATAATAATTTTGACCGGATTCTTGCTTAATGAGGTGTCTCTTGTTTTCTCTTTGATTGGAATAAGAGGCAATCCTTCATGTGGAAGAAAACATTCTCATTCTTATCTTTCAATTAAAATGTATAGTACACTAGAGATGGAATGCTCTTATATCAATTATGAGGATTAGTTTGTTGATTACTTGATTGCACTTATCTCATAGACATCTCTTTAGCATCCATGCATTCCTTTTTGTCAACACACGGAATCTAACTCATTCTAAGGTAGAGATATTGGAGTACTACTTAAACTCAGAAGGGGAGGTAGAAAAGAGAAAGAGGGAGTCAAGGCAGCTACTATCGTTGTCCCATTTGGTGGGCGAAAGTATTCTACCAGTGGGTTGCTTAACGATAACCATGACATATGGTAAAGTTTAATTTGAGTGCATCTTTCTCTAATTAATGCGACTCCTTTCTTAGTACAAATGCTCATAGGAGAAACAAACATTCCTTTTCTTATGGTAGGGGGATCAGCCATGTCCTTCTGTGTAAGGCCCTTTCTGTTAGTACACTAATCCATTCATTGGTAGGTATTTCTTCTTGTGACCGCCTTTCCTACAAAAAAGTTAACCCACAAAAATCCAGTTTTTTTATGGACTAGAGATTCGGGATTTTTGTAGAGTTGTATATGCATTGATCCAATCAAAGAACCTTGTCCTGATCAACTATTCTAACTACCCTATCTACTTGCACTCCCTCGGTTCTCTATGCTTTGTTCCACAACGAATCTCAAATCAATATATTTGGGGGAAGTCCAATCGTAGTTCCACTTTGGGAACACATATTTGGATCACATGAACACCACAGTCCCAAAACAAATAAGGCTAATCCCATCAAAATCTCTTAACATAAAAAAAAACCTTCTTCCATTGGTCTGGATTTTAACCCTTGGCTATAGGGATGACTAAAAGAGGACCCTTTCTTATAATGCACCTAAAAAGGTGGTTTTGCAGTGGGGGAAGGATAATACTTCCGAAAATTAAGATTTTTTTTTATCAAAACAACGAAGGTCGAGCGCACACCCAACAAAGGAAAAGACTCCTTAAGGATGGGTTAGATTAGTCAATCTATCATGTGACCCATTCATTGAAAAAACCGCCACTTGTTTGAGTTGGAAAGCGTACCAATTGTTTGATTCACAAAATGGCCAAAGTTGGTGTTTCTATTTTTTGCATGAAAATTTATTGAGGTTGTATAGTAGAGATTGTTGGGTCTCAGAACTCTATAGACTGGATAGAGCTGGAGATGTTGGACTTTAACATTATTATTGATGTGGATTGGTTGGCAACTTGTTATTTCAATGTTAACTGTTGAGTGAATATTTTTATATTCCAATTTCCATGAGAGGTCGTTTCAGAGTTGAAGGGATATACAATGACGCTAAAGGTGGCATCTGTCATATTGTTAGGGTTCAAGATGTTGACCTAGAATTGCTGACTTTATAATTGATTCTAGTGCTTAATGAATTTCTACATGTTTTTCTTAATAATCTACACAGTATTTCCAGAAGGGGATATTAATTTTTTTTATTGATACATTACTAGATACCTAGCCAGTATAGATTCCTTAGTATAGAATGACACCAATTGAATTCAAGGATTGAAGGAGCATCTAAAAGAATTGTTAGATAAGGGCTTCATCAGGCAAAATGCGCTGTTGTGGAGGTGCACTAGTATTATTTCTATGAAAGAATGATAGTTCATTGTGCATGTGTATAGACTACCTAAAAGTCAATAAGGTTACTATAAAGGAATAATACCCACTAAAAAGAATTGATCACTTATATTACCATTTACAAGGTGCCTGATGTTTCTCAAGGGTTGATTTATGTTTAGGTTACCATCAAGTACGGCTTCAGGAGAGTAATGTTCATCAGAAAGCCTTCAAGACCAAATATGGTCATTTTAATTTTTATGTGATTTCTTTCGTATTGGAGAATGCCTCGCTAATATTTATGAAACTTATTAATCGCATATTTAGGCCATTTGTTTCGGCGAATGCTCTTCCTAAATATGGGGTTGACCACTCCTGGTGTCACCTATACATGAGCTACTAAGTACATAATTTCATATATATAAAGAAATTTTACCACTCAAAAATACAAAATATGAGTTAGCACAAACGAAGGAAAGTAGCAAGTCTCTGAACGCTAGGAGCTAACCAAAAATCAAAGTTTATGATAGCCACATGAAATCCAATGCTCAGTGAGGGTGGCTTGTACATGAGATGCATTAAAAAAAAGATAAAGAAGTGCAGTATGAGTACCAAAACACAGGATACTCAATTGGCACCATAGGTCGATCGTGCTAAAAAAGATCAAATATATATATATATATATCCACGACGAAGCTAACAAGAGATAAATAATAACCATAACTAACTAAACTTCCAAGAAGAAGGTCAAAACTAAATCACTCAAACCAAGTAGTCGCGAAGGCATTCAACCACACCAATCAAATGTAAATACATATGTGGCCAATGAAAAATGAATGCAAAAAGTTCTAGATTTTTCTTGTCGGCTATCCCGTGGACCCCTGAGCAAACTATGAAACCCCAACAAAGTTTATCAAAAGTAGATCAAACCCACAATTCGATCTGCGGACCGCCGGAGATTATCTACAATTCTAAAGTAAAAACCCAAAGTGGAGTCTATGGACCGGAGGAGCTTATTAAAAGATGTCTTATAACGTGAAATTGGATATTTTTCCTCCAAAACCATTTCCATCTGTAAAAGAAAATTAAACCCAGAAGTTCTGCTCTGAAGGATCTAAAAATCATCATAAGGAGTACGGTACTCAAAATATTCTCCAAAATATCTTTTGTTCCAAAAAAGCGCTACAAATATGCCATGAATATGCTTTCACTTCAAAACACAATCCAATCATCATGACAAGTCAACTCAAATAACATATAACTAGGTGGAGTGCCCATAATACCACAAGAATACTAACCAGGAACTCATGCGTCCAAGCTCATGGCCTTAGGCCTAAAAGTTCAATATTCAATAAAAACCATAACTCAAAACATTCACACAAGCAACAAAACAAATCCCAAGCAATCAAACACACAATAACCTAAGTTTCACGCCACCTACAAGAAATTTATAAGGATACTAATCAAACAAGCATAACAATAAACCTAAACTAAGGCTTTTCCTTCTAGAACTACCCTAATATATCCAATAATTCCCATAAATCGACTAAGGATTAAAAGCCTACGCTAAGCCTAAAATTCAAACCTAGTTATGCAATATCATTCAATAAAATAGAGCTAAGTCTAAGAAAGGTAAGTCGTAGCCTAACTCAAAGCTGAAAAATCACTTGAACCTTTACACAGGTGCTTTTAATTTATGGAGAGCTTAGGACCATTGCCAAACTATCAAGAATAGAAAGAGCAAGTCAATAGGGGACTAACGACATCCATATTAATAATGTGAATTTCGGACTAGGTTGGGTAACTAATTGGCCCATGAATCAACACTAAAATATTATGAAAATGAAACTATCTTTATGTTATTCGAGGAGTAGGGGGATCACATGCCAGAAAGATAGGCGAAAATGGGACCCAATTCATAGCTCAAATGGTCAATTCACTAAACTTTAAAGATAAGAAATCAAATATTTCGAGGTCGAAAATGAAATTGAATTACTGAGTTAAATCCATAAAAGAGTAAATAAAAGTGAGAGTAAGAAATTCACATCTGAAGCAACAAAATTGATCAAGAAACGAGTGAAATTGCCCAGACCTGACCCCTCTTTCAATGGGGTTTGACTTTGGAATAACTAATGGGGATATGGGTTAAAATCCTAATAATTTTCGTGAAAGAAGCCAAATGTTCACCTAAGCAGACATCACTTAAGACAATATAGGCCCACAAAAGCAACCCCTGCCTATGTGGCACCCTTTGCTTAAGCGAGCTCATGGTCGCTTAAATAACCCCCACCCTCACTAATGCATTTGCTTAAGTGATCCATTAGTCTCTTGAGCCAACTTTTATTAAGTGATCAAGGGTTCACAAAAGGCGAGGTACTAGAGACCTGAAACCAACAAAAGGCTAAGTGTTCCAAAATTTGAACAAGCCCACAAAAATCATTCAGAGTCCAAACAATGCAAACAAAAAGTTCAAACCACTAGGAAATGACATTGCAGACTTAATGAAATTGAAAACATAGCCAAACGAGGTCATTTTATGAAAATGTTGAGCAAAGTCAACACCTTACATAGAAGAAAACAAAATGCCAAAAGCTTAAAACTGATCTCGATACACTCGAGGAATGAATCAATGGTCGTTCTAGATCAAACTCGACATTCTGAAGCTAACCACGTTGGTAAAATTCAACTCCAATTGTGTTTACCAAGAAATTTGACCAAAGACAAAATTTTGGCAAAACTAAAAAACTGAAACGCCTAACCCCACCAAACATTACTGAATATCTCGGGAAGCATGCCAACTCACCCAACAACATATAGAAACCACAAAGAAGCTACAGGAAGAGGCAAAATAATAAAAGTACGCATAAAACACAAAAATGACCTCGAGTTTCATTACAACAAAGATCACTAAAACAACTTTCATCCACGAAAGTAAGACAAAGGTAGTACCAAAAGGCTAAAAAAGATGAGGTTAATTGATTCGCATATCAAGCTCGGTCTCCTAAGTACCCTCCTTGACCGAATGGTGCCTCCATTGAACCTATATTGACAGGATCTCATTAGACAGTAAGTGCCTAACGTACATGTCTAAAGTGGGCACATGCTCTTCCTCAAAACTCAAGGTGTGATCAAGCTGAACCGACTCTCACTGAAGCACGTGAGAATTATCGGGAACATACCATCTCAACATAGATACATTAAACATAATATGAACACTTGAAAGAGCTTAGGGTAAGGCTACATCATAAACCCACCTCTCGTAGACACCTCAAATCTTAAAAGGCCCGATAAACCTAGGTTTAAGCTTTCCCCTCCTCTGAAATCTCATAACGCTCTTTATGGGTGACACCCAAAGGAATACAGAGTCACCAACCATGAACTCCAAAGTATGTAGCCTCTAGTCATCATAACTCTTCTTCATACCCTGGGCAGTGCGAAGTCACTCCTTAATCACATGGACATTATTCATTGAATCTCTCAATAATTCAGTGCCGCATGGCCAACCTTAGAAGCATCAAACTAGTCCATTAAAGAATGTCAACTCCTACCATATAATGACTAGAATGGTGCCATCTGAATGCTTGAATGGTAGCTATTATTACATGCAAACTACGAGAATGCCAAAGACTCATCCCACTGGGTACAAAAATCAATCACAAAAAAATCATAGAATATCCTCTAGATCATAGATAGTTATCTCAAAATGGCCATTGGTCTAAGGGTGAAAGGTCTTACTGAGCTTAACTTGGGTACCCAACTCACTCTGAATAGATCTCATAATATGCGAAGTGAATCAAGTACCACGATCTGAAATGATTAAGATTGGCTCATATGCAAACGGATAATCTCTCTAAGCTAAATCTTTGCCAATTTCTCTAATGTGTAGGCAGTCTGAATCTGTAGAAAGTGAGCAGACTTGGTCAATCGATCAATGATGACCAAAAGAAAATCTAAACCTCATAAAGTACATTGTAAGACTACCATAAAGTCCATTATATACGCTCCCACTTTAGATCCAAAATGGTTAGTCGCTGAGTCAAAAAACCTGGTCTCTATTACTGGTACTTCACATGCTGACGGTTCAAGCACCTTGCCACAAATATTGCGTTGCTATTCTTCCTCCCACACCATAAGTAGTGTTACCTCAGATCGTGATATATCTTCACAGTACATGGATAAACGGAATACCTCGAACAATTGGCTTATGAAAAATCAACCTAATCGACTAACAAACTCTATGAACACAAATACGACCCTTAATCTTCAAAATGTCCTCTGGATCTAAGGTTGCCTTCCTAGTCTCACAGCTAAGAACATTAACTTGAATCACCCTCAACTACGGATACTCAAACTATTATCTCTGAATCTACTCCATTAAGGAAGATCTAGCCTCAACATAGGCAAGTACTCTACCCGGCACAGAAATATCAAGCCTAACCATCTGATTGGCTAAGGACTGAATGTAGGAAGCAATAATTTGCTCATTAATGGCTAATAAAGTAGAACTCCCCATACTTACTGTCTACTGTCTATGTGCTCATCTATGTTGACGACATTTTGATCACGGGAAGTCATCCCGACTTGATTAGACATTTTATTGATTCCTCGGGTTCACATTTTTTCTTTGAAGGATCTAAGGTATTTAAACTACTTTTTGGGTGTCTAGGTTAAAAAAGAGTTAGGTGGTCTGAACTGGATATGAAAGATTGTAAAAGAGTCTTGACACCAATGTGCTCTGGTAAAATGCCTCGGGCAGCTGATGGTTCTCCACCTACTAATGCCACCAGTGGCTAACCTACCTTGGACCAAGGGGTGTCGAGCGATACCCCTTCGTCGGAAAATTATATTGTATATAGTGATTAAATTTTAGTTTAATAAATATAAATACATAAATTGACATTTCTTGAAACAAGTTGAACGTTTAGTCCATTGGTTAAAGGCTTGCAAACACTCCATGAGATCATGTGTTAAAGCCCTACTAGCTTATTTTTAATTTTTTTTACTATAACCATTGACACCTCTTAATGAAAATTCGGTGTCCGCCACTGAATGCCACCTTCTACAGGCGCACTCTCAGTAAGTTTCAATAGTTATCATTCACACGGCCTGACATTTCTTATGTTGTCAACAAACTATCACATTTTATGCATAATCCTACTAATGAACATTGGAAGGCGGTTAAAAGGATACTACAGTATCTCAAAGCCATGGCAACTTCAGGTCTTCATATTCTTCAAAACTCAGACTGCAATCTTTCCATGTACGCTGATGCTGATTGGGCAAGAGACTCGGATAATAGAATATCCACATCAGGCTATGTTCTTTACTTTGGGCGCAATCCTGCGAGTTGGTCGTCAAAAAAGCAACAAGTTGTACCTCGGTCATCTACTGAAGCAGAATACAAATCAGTTGCAAATGCTCGGTCCAAGCTCACATGGGTGCGCAACTTGCTCAATGAATTGTGTATCATCTTTCAAAATATACCCACAATCTTTTGTGACACTATAGGTGTCACTATCTCGGTCAGAATCCAGTGTTCCATAACCGTATGAAACATATTGTTGTGGACTTTTGTTATGTTAGGAACCAAGTTCAAGCACATTGAGTTCTTGTAAAACACACTCATGCTTGTGATCAACTTGCTGATACATTTACCAAGGCATTACCAACACTAGCCTTTGCAAGGTGTGGTTCCAAATTAGGTGTTGTTGAACCACACTTAACTTGAGGGTGTGTATTAAGCATAATTATTTGATCTTATAATAAGTTACTGTTATAGTTACTGCTTTTTAGTATCTTAGAAGACTCCTCATATTGGATGAGTTTAATATTGTTGTATATTTGTCAAAGAGTCCTCCAATGGTTTAGGAGTTTATGCAGCAATTAGATTCCTTAAGTTTAGCTACAGGTTGTTGTTATTGGTTTTATTTAACGCTTGGATGTTAAAGGAATAAAATCATCTTTCGACTACTTCTGTTTATCAGATTTTATATTGTATGGGGTCAAAGAAAATTCTTACATATTAGGGTACACATAAATACAGATAAAAACATTAATAACATAGACACAATTAAATAAAACAAGCTAAGATAAATGAGGTAATTAATAGTTATGCTCGGTTTTAAGAGAAGGAAAGAATCTCATATGTTATTCGACGTCTGAACAATATGAAGTGGGAAAGAGTAAGGTTGTATAGACTCCATGTATAGGATATGCAAGCTCCATGCGGTAACAGTCTCGTTGAGTCTCAAAATGAGACTCATCGGCTCTAATTTTCATATCAAATAAACATGAGAAAAGAGTTAGATAAGGAAATTTGATTATTGATACTGTCTAAAAGAGGATAACAGTCATTTGAAAATTATATTAATCATCTGTAGGAACATGTTACATTCTCATTTAAACCAAACTGGATATTTCACGTACTTGGCACAAACTAAGTACTATATAAAAAACATCCCCCATAAATACATATATCTCTAAAAATAATGCAACAAAGAGCAAATAGGATTCCTGTTTCATTATTATATATTATATGAAATCATAGATTAGCATATGCTAGTAAATACAGTTTCTCTAATTCATAACCAAAGTAGTCACTTTATCATTTTTTTAAGAAAAAAATAGTATGGGGTAGTGATATATCGTGAGTTTACGGTATTTCTAATATATTTAACGTACAAGTTGTGTGTGTCTAGGGCCTTACCTTATTGGTTTTTATGTGTTTCATTGTATTTTTAAAGGAAAGATGTTCAGGCGCAGAAGTATGGAGACAACTGAGCTAAATGCAGAAAAAGGGCTTTCATGAAGATGATCTACAGACCGTAGGTCCATTGACGGTCTATAGGTGATGACCGTAGATCAGCAGCCAAGGGATAGATGACAAATCAGGGAAATCTGACCAAGTGTGGAACCACGGTGGAAATTGACGGTCCGTAGGTTGATCTATGGACCGTACTAATCAAACCGTAGAATGAGACTGCGAAGGTTCCAGTACCTGATTTTTGGAGATTCTAAGTATGGAGCTACGGAGGGGATTGACGGACCGTAGATCGATCTACGGTCCGTACTGCAAGTCCGTCGTCTGCTTCAGAGAGGCTGATGTTTGAGAGTTGAAATATTTTCTAAGTCCTGGCTGACGGAAGGAACTTACAGACCGTAGATCCATCGACGGTCCATAAGTCAGTCTCGTGGATTGAAAACGCGTGCCTGAACAAACTTTCCTTAATTTGTTTCCTTTTTAAATTAGGATTTGTTTTTCTATAAATATGGCATGTAAACCTCGATTTTAGGGGTTAGGTCCATTGACGGTCCGTAGGTGATGACCGTAGATCAGCAACCAAGGGATAGATGACAAATCAGGGAAATCTGACCAAGTGTGGAACCACGGTGGAAATTGACGGTCCGTAGGTTGATCTATGGACCGTACTGATCAAACCGTAGAATGAGACTGTGAGGGTTCTAGTACCTGATTTTTGGAGATTCTAAGTATGGAGCTACGGAGGGGATTGACGAACCGTAGATCGATCTACGGTCCGTACTGCAAGTCCGTCGTCTACTTCAGAGAGGCTGATGTTTGAGAGCTGAAATATTTTCGAAGTCCTGGCTGATGGAAGGGACTTACAAATCGTAGATCCATCGACGGTCCGTAAGTCAGTCTCGTGGATTGAAGACGCGTGCCTGAATAAACTTTCCTTAATTTGTTTACTTTTTAAATTAGGATTTGTTTTTCTATAAATATGGCATGTAAACCACGATTTTAGGGGTTAGACATTATTCTTATTGTTCTACTTTGTGACTTTGGAGATTTAGTTACAATTCTAGCAATTACTAATTTTCTAAGTTCATTTTGAAGATTTTTGGCTTTGCAATTCAAGTTGAATTTCTGGGTTTATTATTCTCTTTACGTAAGTTCATGATTTTTTTTATCTAAAATTATGAATTGTGTTCTTGCTAATATGAGTAACTAAATTCACAACTAGGGTTGCGGGAACCATGAACGATTAACAAAATATGAATAGTAATTAAGCCATTCTTGAATAGTGTTTTACATGCATTGATAATTCTTTTATTTAGAAGTCTTTTTAACGAGTGCACGCATAAGAACTCACCTTGTTGCTACTTGCTGGATCAAGGAGGTAATCAACAAGAAAAGAATTATCAACATAGATTTAGTGTGATACTATCTAATAGGCTAGTGTCGATTGGTGTGAAGTAATAACTAAGTCAAACATCGATTATGACATCTAATATAAGGTAAAGGTAAGGGTTAGTAAATTATAAACATGTAGTCGGATCAAGGTGCGGGGTGAAATTCTCTAAATGCCGGATCAAGGATTTAGAGATACCTAACTTATCACTTTGTATGCAGTACACTAGGAAAGGATTGTTGTTACTAGGATTATTGCGTTATGAGCTTGTGGGGAACACGTATACCCTAGTTATTTCTCTCATCTTGATAACAACCAAAAATTGAATTTTGTTTGATTACTGATTACTTATTGAATTCTTATTATTTGTTTCATATGAACAAACCCCCCCCTTTTAATTGCACATTTCGGAAGTAATTTGACTAATTGAATATAACTGTGGGTTAAAGTAAAGTCTAAACCATTTTTTCCTCGTGGGATCGACCCCAACCTACAAGTTGGGTTCTCTACTTGATAACGATCGCTTATACTTCTATAGGGAGGTGTAATTTGAGTGTATCAAATTTTGGCGCCGCTATCGGGGAAACTTTGGCTTTTAGATTTATCTTAACTACAGTATTGAACGTTAGTCAAATATTTCCGTATTTTACTTTTTCTGTTTGTTTTTGTCTCTCTCAGGTTCTAACTCTAGTGTATGCAAGTACATAGAGTCAGGGTGAACCACTTACTCCTTACGATCCAGAGCTAAACTGCACTTTACGAGGAATGAATAACCCAAGAGGTCCAATTAATCCTATCGGAGGAAATCTGGATGATGCAGATGAATTACAACACCAGAGGGTAGTAGGTGGGGACAACCAGGTTCCAGCTGAAAATCGATTGGGAGATCCACTGAGGGCGCAAGATCCACTAGGTCTACGACAATATGACAACTATCGGGGCAACATGAACATAGAAAACTCTGATGGACCCATTGTCCTACCTCCTTTACCTCCAGGGCACACATTTGTGGTGACTAGCAGTTTGATGCAGATGCTTATAGGAAGAGACTTATTTTCAGGATTGCCATCGGAGGACCCACATGCTCACCTAGCCAAGCTAAGGATAGTTTGCAAGAGTTGTGTAGGTAGACCAAACCTGGATATGGACGTCATTGGATTACGAGTGTTTCCTCTGTCACTCACAGGCGACGCTGCAGTATGGTTCACTGAACTTTCTTATAACTCAATATTTACATGGGACCAATCGGCAGAGGTGTTCAAAGCAAAGTACTATCCAGTGTCCAAGAAGCTCAATAACAAAGACAGGGTCAACAATTTTGTAGCATTACCTGGAGAGTTTGTAAGCAGCTCTTGGGACAGATTCACTGCATTTGTAAGAGGTGTTCCAAATCACCGTATTGATGATGAGTCGCTGAAGAAATACTTCTATCGAGGACAGAATGATAACAATAAAGCAGTCCTTGACACTATTGCTGGAGGTTCATATGGTGATTGTACATATGCACAGATTTCTAAAAAATTGGAGAGGACCTCTCGCAATAATAAAGCATGGAGCACTAGGAGAGCAGATACTGGGAGAAACACATTTGTCGTTCATAATGCAACTGTCAACTCTGCAGATGATATTCGTGAGGAGATGGCTCAGATGAGTTGTACTGAAGCATGTGAGCAGAGGAGCAGAAAAGGTAAATGCTGTAAACTACATAACAAGAACTTCACCACCAGTGGAGGAGTGTTACTATGAAGAGGACACTTATGCGGTGAATAATCAGACGGGAGGTTTCCGACCAAATGCCCAAGGATCCAACATGGAAAATTGGCGCCAAGGTCAAGGAAACCAAGGTCGAAACTATGGAAATTACAACCGAGAGGGTCACTATGTCCGGGATGGAAACTTCAATCGCGACAACAACTATAACAGGAACAATTATGGCAACAGAAATGATCGGGTTGGACCCTATGTTCCCCCTCAAAATTGGGAATCTGGTGCTAGGGAAGCTGGAGGTAATTTGGCGCGGATTGAAGATATGATGTAGAAGATGATGAGAAGGTTTGATGCAACTGATGAGAATGTGAAGAAGATGAGAAACGACTTTTCTGGCATTGGTCAAAAGGTTGATGCCCATGCAGTGTCAATAAATCATCTAGAGCAACAAATGACTCAATTGTCTACTATAGCGAACCCACGTCAACCTGGCACTCTTCCTAGCAGCACCATCCAGAATCCAAAGAATGATGGTCATTGTATGGCAATTACTACTCGAGGAGGTAAGCAAACCATAGATCCACTTATGCCGTCTATGGTGGATACTGAGATGAGAAAAGAAGGTGATGTGGTGGAAGTTAGAGAGGAGTTTGAGATTGCGACAGAATAAGAAGCTGAGATACTTCAGAAAGTGGTCCCCATACCTAGACCTCCACCACCTTTTCCACAGAGGTTAGTGAAGAAGACAGAAGATGGTAAATATCGCAGGTTTATCACTATGTTGAAGCATCTTTCTATCAATGTCCCTTTGATAGAAGCATTGGGGCAAATGCTTGGGTATGCAAATTTTATGAAAGATATGGTGACAAAGAAAAGGTCTGTGAGTTTTGAAGATGACGACAGATTGCAGCATTGTAGTGCTATTTCTACAAGATCTCTGGTGCAGAAGAAGGAAGACCCCGGTGCTTTCACGATCCCTTGTACTGTAGGGTTGTTACACTTTGCTAAGGCATTGTGTGATCTTGGTGCTAGCATCAACCTTATGCCTTTGTCTATTTACAAGAAGTTGGATCTAGGGGACCCAAAGCCCACTGCAATGCGGTTACTAATGGCTGATCGGACTGTGAAGAGGCCCATAGGTGTGCTCCATGATGTGCTAGTGAAAGTGGAGTCTTTCATCTTTCCGGCGAATTTTGTGATTCCTGACTGTGAGGTTGATTTTGAGGTCCCCATCATCCTTGGGAGACCATTTCTTGCTACAGGGCGTGCGTTGGTTGATATGGAAAAGGGACAAATGAAGTTCAGATTAAACAATGAAGAAGCAATTTTCAATATCTGTAGGTCCATGAAGCAGAATGGTGAGCTCCAAACAGTATCTGCTATCACCTACAGAGTGGAGAGTGGGTCAGAAGTACAGATTGAAGAGCGACTAGGTGTTGAGGCACTAGCAGCAATCATGATGAATTTCGATAGTGATGGTATTGAAGAGTATAATGAGTTGGTAGCCGCACTTGATAAGCATGAATATCGGTCCAAACCAAAGAAATATGAGCTAGACATGAAGAATCGCAAGTCCCCACCCACAAGACCATCTATTGAGGAGGCACCGAAATTGGAGCTTAAGGCTCTACCACCGCACTTGAGGTATGTATACTTAGGCGAAGAGAATACTTTGCCGGTCATCATTGCAGGTATTTGCCCTCACAAAATCCACCCCATGCCAGAGCATAAGCCTAGTATTAAACACCAGAGAAGATTAAATCCACCAATGCAGGAGGTAGTTAAAAAGGAGATCATAAAGTAGCTGGATGCGGGAGTCATCTATCCCATTGCAGATAGTAGTTGGGTATGTCCTGTGCAGTGTGTGCCTAAGAAGGGAGGTATGACTGTGGTTCCAAATGAAAAAAATGAGCTTGTTCCAATGAGGCCCGTCACTGGATGGAGAGTTTGCATGAATTATCGAAAGTTGAATGCATGGACTGAAAAGGATCACTTTCCCATGCCATTCATGGACCAGATGTTGGATAGACTTGCAGGAAAGGGTTGGTATTGTTTTCTTGATGGGTATTCTAGCTACAATCAAATTTCTATAGCTCCAGAAGACCAAGAGAAGACTACCTTCACTTGTCCATACGGGACTTTTTCTTTCAAACGAATGCCTTTTGGGTTGTGCAATGCTCCAGCAACCTTCCAGCGGTGTATGATGTCGAAATTTTTAGATATGGTGGAGGATGCTATTGAAGTGTTCATGGATGATTTTTCAGTTGTAGGTGATTCTTTTAACCATTGTCTAGATAATCTGGCCGAGGTGCTTAAAAGATGTGAAGACTGCAACTTGGTGCTAAATTGGGAGAAGTGTCATTTCATGGTGAAAGAAGGTATAGTGTTGGGTCATCGCATTTCTGAGAAAGGTATTGAGGTTGATAGAGCTAAAGTTGAGGTAATAGAAAAGCTTCCACTACTTATCTCTGTAAAAGGTGTTAGAAGTTTTCTTGGACATGTAGGTTTTTATAGAAGATTCATCAAAGATTTCTCCAAAATTGCACATCCGTTGTGCAAATTGCTCGAGAAGGAGTGTAAGTTCTATTTTGATGATGATTGTCTTAGAGCATTTGAAGAGTTGAAGAAAAAGTTGGTTACAGCACCAATCATTATTTCACAAGATTGGGGACAACCGTTTGAGGTAATGTGCGATGCGAGTGGACTGGCGCTTAGTGTAGTATTGGGTCAAAGGCGAGAGAAAATTCACCCTATTTACTATGCCAGTAAAGCTCTAAATATGACTCAAAAGAACAATACTGTGACCGAACAAGAACTTCTTGCTATGGTTTTTGCGTTCGAGAAATTTCGATCATACTTGCTTGGTACTAAGGTCATAGTGCATACTGACCATTCTGCATTGAGGTATTTGATAGCAAAAAAGGATGCAAAATCGAGATTGATTAGATGGGTATTACTGCTGCAAGAGTTTGACTTTGTAATAAAGGATAGAAAGGGGACCGAAAATCAAGTCGCCGACCACTTGTCCAGATTAGAGGAAGAGGCTATGCTAAAGCTTGGAGATAGGGCTGAAATCAATGATGCTTTTCCAGATGAAAAGGTATTGGCTGCTTCTTATGATTTGATTTCTTGGTTCGCTGACTTTGCTAATTATTTGGCAAGCGATATTGTGCCCCCCGATTTGTCTTTTCACCAAAGAAAAAAATTTATGCATAATGTGAAGAGATTCTTTTGGGATGAACCTTACTTGTATCGCAGTTGTGCTGATGGGATTATTCGTCGATGTGTGCCTGAGGTTGAGATGTTTAGTGTACTTGAAGCATGCCATTCATCACCTGTCGGTGGGCATCATAGTGGTATTCGGACTACACATAAGATTTTGCAATGTGAGTACTACTGGCCTACCATTCACCAAGATGCTCATGACTTCGCCAAATCTTGTGATCGTTGCCAAAGAGAAAGAGGAATTTCAAAGAGGCAAGAGCTCCCAATGAATCCTATATTGGTGATAGAGTTATTTGATGTATGGGGCATTGATTTTATGGGTCCATTTGTGAGTTCATATGGGATGAAGTATATTCTTGTTGCGGTTGATTATGTATCGAAGTGGGTGGAAGCAGTTGCACTATCCAACAATGAAGGTAAAAGTGTCACCGCATTCTTGAAAAATAATATCTTCTCTAGATTTGGTACACCGAGGGCCATAATTAGCGATGGAGGTTCCTACTTTTGTAATAAGTTATTCAAGGTACTACTTGAGAAATATGGTGTTCGTCACAATGTAGCCACTCCTTACCATCCACAGACTAGCGGTCAAGTTGAAGTATCCAACAGAGAGATCAAACAGATATTGGCAAAGACTGTGAATGCTAATAGAACGGATTGGTCAAGGAAGCTTGACGATGTTCTATGGGCATATCGCACTGCATACAAGACCCCCATAGGTATGTCTCCTTACCAACTTGTATATGGGAAGTCTTGTCATCTACCAGTAGAGCTAGAGCATAAGACTGTGTGGGCAATGAAGAAGTTAAATTTGGATTGGAGCGCCACATCTAACCAAAGGATGAATAAATTGAATATGCTCGATGAGTTTCGCGTACAAGCTTATGAAAGCTCAGCCTTGTACAAAGAAAAGATGAAGAGGTATCATGACCAAAGAATTGAAAAGTGAGAATTTGTGGTTGGTGATCTTGTGCTGCTATTCAACTCTAGGTTGCGCTTGTTTCCAGGCAAACTCAAGTCCAAGTGGACAGGGCCATTTTTGCTCACGAAAGTGCTCTTGCATGGAGCGGTTGAGCTTGAACAAAAGGATGGAACAAGGTTCGTGGTGAACGGGCAAAGGATTAAGATCTATCTGGGAAATGTTGAAACTGTGCAAGAAGTGATTGAGGCCTACAATCTTGATGAAGTCTGAGTAATCAAGACACATGCGTCGTGCTGCGACATTAAATCAAGCGTTGCTTGGGAGGCAACCCAAAATGTACAATCTAGCCAATGATAGGGTTCTGTTTTCCAATTAGTAGTTTAGTTTTCTCTTATTACTTGCGTCTTTGTATTAATTTAGTTCTTAGTGTTGGCTAGAATTAGTATAGGGTCCGTGTCTAAAAAGTGTCAAGAAAATGTAAAAAAATAATAACTTATTGGTTGCTACATGTGCAGGTACACCACATAATGAATCTGCAGAAATTGGTCTGGTGCAGAGGTCTACGGATCCCATCGACGGTCCGTCGATTTATCCACGGACCGTGAATGGTGTCCGTAGACCCAAGGTAAGCCCCTAAATTTTTCTAACTGTAGTAGTTATCTACGGTCCTGATCTACGGACCGTAGATCGACTCACGGACCGTAGACGGGATCTTGTGAGTCCAAACCCTAAGGCTGTCTGACCCGACCCCGACCCTCTTACTTAAATAACCCCTTGGTTTGAATTATTCTCATTCCCTCCATTTACTCCCACAACCGTTTCCCCATATTTCCAACTCTCTAATTCACTCTATTACTACCATATAAAACACTCCCTTCCATATATTCCCAAAATCCCTTCAATTTACTTTACTCTCCATTCCATATTCCACCCTTTAAGGTCCGGTGTTCGGTTAGTAGCAAAGCGGTGTTTCAATTGTCTTGCTAAGAAGTGTCGTCACACAATCCCCCACTCCTCGTTGCTTGTAAGGTAATGGACTTTTCCCTCACTTTGAATTTCGATTCATAGCCTGAATATAGGAAGTCAGGAGTTGGGTCTTAACTTAGGGCTATTGTTTGATGTAATTACATGATAAATCTACAATTTACAATACCCTTGGAATGATAGATAGTGATTGTGTAGTTTTATTGTATGTGATTGCAAGCCTATATGTAAGTTTCGACTTAGGGTTCCAGAACTTATCTAAATTATGTGTTAAAATAACTGATCGAAATCGTAAGAATGAAGAACTAGCATAATTGAGTGTTGAAATGCATGATGAGGCTGTTAATGTTGAAATTTAGGGCCATATATGTCTAAATAGTAATATAGGGCTAAAAAAACTGGGCACAAATGGCATCCACGATACCCCATCTACGAACCGTAGATGAGGTTCGCCACTGGATGCACACGCAAAAATTATCCAAGTGTAAAACCACGGAAGTGGACTACAGTCCGTAGATCAATCTACGGACCGTTCTGCACATTCGTGGTTTCCATCTGCAACCTATATTTTTGGTCCCCTGATCCACGGCAGAGTCCCACGGACCGTAGATCAGTCTACGGACTGTAGGTACCCTCCGTGGATGACCACTGTAGCCTATGTCTGAATTTTTTTTTGGACTTTGTTATTGTTCGTTTATAGTTTTTACTTTTTCTTAGTATAGTTTTGGTTAGTTTTGGGGCACTAATATCGTTCCCGCAGGTACAATGGCACCCAAGAAGATGGTCACCTACTCCAAAAGGGGCAAGTCCAAATCCGTTGCCCCTAGTTTCCGGTTGATTGATGAGGACACAGACACCGACACCGACACTGATCCAGCATACGTGCCTTTCAACACTAGGACTTCTCGCGCCAGAGGCACACCCCGGAAGGTGCTTCCCGACGTAGTCACTGTCTCCCAGTCTGATGAGGAGCACACACTGATCGGGTCACCAATTGGGGCTACTTCCAATTCAGGGGAGTCTATGTCAGGATCTGAATTTGACCATGCTTCAGGCTCCAAGTTTGCCCACTCTTCACGATCCGAGTCTGCCCATGCTACAGGGTCCAATGCCAAATCTTCCACCGGGTCTGGAGAAAATGACTAAGCAGCCTCATCTGACGAGGCTACTAGTTCAGAGTCCATACCCGCACCACCAAATGATGATTCCACTCCTGTAGCTGGTGAGCTAAATAGATGGTGTGTCGAGGGCCAATGGCAAATTTACCGCGACGCAAAGATGGTCAATGAAAAACAGAAAATGGCCCGACTGATCACAGAAGAGCGGAGAGTTCTCACGGGGAGCTTGCACACTGTTTCAGACATTCACCGGCTGTTCAACCTTCACAAGTCTGACTGGATGGCTTGAGACCCAGGGACGTATAGCGAGGAGATTGTGCGAGAGTTCTATACTTCCTATGCTGCCACTCTCCGGGGCTCCATTTCTAAGCAGTCAAAGCCCCTAGCTCAGGATCCGCTCACTTCCACATTGGTTCGAGGGTGCCCGGTGGACATATCACCTGCCACGATCAGACAATTTTTCTATGGTCCTACTGCGGGTCACTCTTGGTCTCTCAATACAGCGGAGTTTGACTACAGATGAGACATTGTGCGGAGTGGTGCTTTCCAGAGGAATTCTGAGCAGCGAGAGGCTGTGATACTTTGGTTGGCCAGATACATTGGTGCATATGGCGAGCGTGCGAAATGGGTCGCAGCTCCACGGTTGGGCATCCAGAAGGCTACATTAACTTTTGTGGCCAAGTTCTTCTGGCTGCTAGTGCGTAATAGGGTGTCGCCGACAAAAGCTGATAATCAAGTCACGTGGGACAGAGCAGTCATGGTTGCGGCATTGGTAGCGGGGGTGGAGATCGATTTTGCTCGCATGTTGCTGGCAGAGATACACGAGAGGGCATTCAGGACCTCCACTACTTACCCCTAACCAATCAGAAGTGCAAATCGCGCAAGCAAAGCCGAGAAACGGACCGCAGCACAACGACTAGGACTCGTGTCCCCTTTTCATGCCTAATTTTTAAGTTGTGCAGGGACTCTGGAGTGCCGATCTGGCATTGTGACAGGCTAGTCCACCCTACAGGAGCATTGGACATCGGCCTCATTCGAGATGAGGCAAATATAGCAGCACCTCGCAGAGAGCCTTAGGTTGAGATACCTCCTTTGGGTACCGACCTTGCAGACACAGTGGGGCAGGCACAGGGCGCTGAAGTCCACCCTACAGGAGCATTGGACATCGGCCTCATTCGAGATGAGGCAAATATAGCAGCACCTCGCAGAGAGCCTTAGGTTGAGATACCTCCTTTGGGTACCGACCTTGCAGACACAGTGGGGCAGGCACAGGGCGATGACCTCAGCGCCCCCGATCACACTGACACTGTCCCGGGCTCCTCCTCTCAGGCAGCTAGTATGGGCCCTAGCTCTTCCCGCTCCACACCGCAGTTGGGCGCTGTTGTTGTCCCCTTGGCCAGAGTACAGAAGTTAGAGGCTCAGATGGCCACACTACTACATCACATCCAACTGTGGATGCAAAAATCGATCGCCAAGTTCGAGGCTAGAGTGGAGCGCAGGATGGAGGGGATGATGGACCGAAAGGTCCAGGCTGTTAATAATCGTCTAGCTGCCTTCGAACTGAGAGTCCTCGAGCGATCAGCCTCGGCCATAGATCTATCTGCTTTGCAGGCTGACATAGCTAGCCTCCGGTCTGACATTGAGACCATTCTTGCTGCACCTTCAGTTGAGCCTCAGGTTGCCGCCACTGCACTGGCTGATGATACAGTGCTAGATGCCTTATTCAGTGGGATCGCCAAGGAGGGACTTGCACTTACACATGCCAAAGGTAAGCAGCACCGCTCTCATTGCACTGAGGAGGAGAAAGCCCTCAAGAGACAGCGTAGGCAGGAGAAGGAGGCTAGGAGGGCGTCGATCGTAGATGAAGAGTTGCGCCAACAGAGGGAGCGTGAGAGAATTGCAGGGGTGTCGAGCTCTGCCCTAGTTGTAGCGGCCCAACCTATTTTGGGGGACGTAGAGAGATTGATAAAGAGCACTACTGAGGGTGCTATGACTGATGATGTGGACACTACTGAGGGTGCACCCACTGGTGTTCCAACGGGTTCTGGGCAACCGGACCCCCCTGCTTGTTGATGATTCGCCGGCGCTTTGCGCCACAGTTTTTCTTTACCCAATCCATTTTCTTTTACTATTTCTATATGCGTTGGGGACAACTGCATCTATTTTTGTTGGGGACGGGGCAAATGGATTGTGAGTGATAGGGTGAAATCTGAATAACCCAACTCAACAATCATCCCTTGGGGTTTTCTTGCCGGTGTTCTTTTTCCCCAAAGGACTGTTTAATTTTTGTTGAACCGGCATGTCTTAGAATTGTATGTGTAGAAGCATTATACAGAATGAAGCATGATGGCTTATGAAAAATGATACCCGTCAGATTTTGGGATGAATGCTAGATGTTATAGGCTACAATTAATTGATTGTGTTGACTCTGAGTATGACATAATAAATCAACTTGATGGCACGACTTGAGCTGAAACTTGAAATAGGTAATCCAATAATCTAATAATGAAACTATGTGCCAAGAGTGGGTGAGAATCGTTGAGTGTTCAAACCGTAGGTCCATTGACGGTCCGTAGGTGATGACCGTAGATCAGCAGCCAAGGGATAGATGACAAATCAGGGAAATCTGACCAAGTGTGGAACCACGGTGGAAATTGACGGTCCGTAGGTTGATCTATGGACCGTACTGATCAAACCGTAGAATGAGACTGCGACGGTTCCAGTACCTGATTTTTGGAGATTCTAAGTATGGAGCTACGGAGGGGATTGACGGACCGTAGATCGATCTACGGTCCGTACTGCAAGTCCGTCGTCTGCTTCAGAGAGGCTGATGTTTGAGAGTTGAAATATTTTCTAAGTCCTGGCTGACGAAAGGGACTTACGAATCGTAGATCCATCGACGGTCCGTAAGTCAGTCTCGTGGATTGAAGACGCGTGCCTGAACAAACTTTCCTTAATTTGTTTCCTTTTTAAATTAGGATTTGTTTTTCTATAAATATGGCATGTAAACCTCGATTTTAGGGGTTAGACATTATTCTTATTGTTCTACTTTGTGACTTTGGAGATTTAGTTACAATTCTAGCAATTACTAATTTTCTAAGTTCGTTTTGAAGATTTTTGGCTTTGCAATTCAAGTTAAATTTTTGGGTTTATTATTCTCTTTACGTAAGTTCATGATTTTTCTATCTAAAATTATGAATTGTGTACTTGCTAATATGAGTAACTAAATTCACAACTAGGGTTATGGGAACCATGAGCGATTAACAAAATATGAATAGTAATTAAGCCATTCTTGAATAGTATTTTGCATGCATTGATAATTCTTTCGTTTAGAAGTCTTTTTAACGAGTGCACGCGTTAGAACTCGCCTTGTTGCTACTTGCCGGATCAAGGAGGTAATCAATAAGAAAAGAATTATCAACATAGATTTAGTATGATGCTATCTAATAGGCTAGTGTCGATTGGTGTGAAGTAATAACTAAGCCAAACATCGATTATGACGCCTAATATGAGGTAAAGGTAAGGGTTAGTAAATTATACACACGTAGCCGGATCGAGGTGCGGGGTGAAATTCTCTAAATGTCGGATCAAGGATTTAGAGATATCTAACTTATCACTTTGTATGCAGTACACTAGGAAAGGATTGTTGTTACTAGGATTATTGCGTTATGAGCTTGTGAGGAACACGTATACCCTAGTTATTTCTCTCATCTTGATAACAACCAAAAATTGAGTTTTGTTTGATTACTGATTACTTATTGAATTCTTATTATTTGTTTCATATAAACAAACCCCCCTCCCCCCTTTTAATTGCCTGTTTCTGGAAGTAATTTGACTAATTGAATATAACTGTGGGTTAAAGTAAAGTCTAAACCATTTTTTCCTCGTGAGATCGACCCCAACCTACAAGTTGGGTTCTCTACTTGATAACGATCGCTTATACTTCTGTAGGGAGGTGTAATTTGAGTGTATCAGGTAGTTTTAAATCCAGCAGAACATAGAGTTGTACATGATAACTCCATTTATATGATTAAAATCAGATTTCCCACGACTAAAGACAGATTATCATATCACAGCAATACCCACAATCTATTAATACATTGTAATATAACTATGAACAAGTAAATACATAACTTATTATTTTCTAAGATTGTCACACCCCTTTTTTGCACCGGCGGCAAGGGTTTTTTCAATTAAAGTGACAGTATTGATTTAGGGATTCTTTTAATTATTTTTCAGAGTCACCACTTGGAATTGAATTATGGTGTTCCAAGTTACCTTTTCTTTTTAATCCCTAACAAAAAGGAAATGACTATATATTTTGGTCTGGGAACCAGAAATTCGAGTAAGGAATTCTGTTGATCAAGGGGAAGGTATTAGGCATCCCTCGAGTCCTGTGATTCTAGCACGGTCGCTTTTATTAACTTTTACTTATTTTAACTATTTTTTGGATATATTTTTTGTAGGCCATGATTTACTTATTTTTATTGTTGAATTTTTATTAGTCTGAACCTAGATGCGTAACCGCATTCTGGGTCTTGACATTTAGAGGCATAACTGTCTTTTCCTCTTGAGTACCTCACACCTAATAATTCCTATTTACACATCTAGATTTGAATTAATGATTATTAAAATAATTTGGCTAAGGTGTGTAACCGCATCCTTGAATTTGGCCAAGGTACCGCATCCTTGAGTTTCTTAAGTATCTCAAAAAGATGTGGAACCACATTCTTAATTGAGATGAAATTTAAATTATTATTGTTACATGAACTAACAAAAAATTTTAAAATATATATTTTCTAATACATAATGAGTTATTATTATAATAGTTGTCAATAGACTACATTAAAAATATTTCCTTAAATATTAGAATAAATAGTTTCAACATTCTAAAGATGTTCATTGTTTAGTGATATGTAAGATTTAAACAATTATATTTCAACATTATAATATCAAAATTAAACACACATAAAGTTTGATTAATTTCATAATATTGAAATCAAGTCTTATATAATCATGAAATAAAACTATACTATGAACATTTATTACATAGGAAACATCCTTATTCTTAAGGAGTTGGACATATACAATAAACACTAAGGACCCGTTTGGTAGGCGGTATTAGATAGAATAATCCATGGATTAAAATTTAGTCCATCTAATACATTGTTTGGTTACTTCATTTAGTTTAATCCATGGGTTGCTTATCCACCATATGTGGTCTTATCTTATCCCTAGAAATGGAGGGATAACTAATCCAAGGTTTGTTAAACCTTGGATAAGACCCCTAAATGACTAAACTAACCCCTTATTCCTTTTTCTAAATTTCTTTTGTAATTTAATTTCCTTTTTATTTATATTGGAATAGTTATAAATGTTCTTTTTTAATTCTCCAAATCCGTTTAGTGTAATTTAATGAGTTCACTAATATTTTTTTCTCCATTTTTTCTTGAATTTTTTTTTATTCAAGATAGTTTGTCGATTACCCACTTGAACTATTTGTATTTAAAAAAAAAAATAAAGCTTTCGGTATTGAACTATTTAAGTAGTCTTAAATCTACGTTAAGTTTAAGATATACTTAACCAACAAAAAAATTAGAAATACACCGTGCCATCAATGATCTTCTTCTTAGTGATACATCACACCTTAAAATTAATAATAATTATATATATATATATATATATATATATATATATATATATATATATATATATATATATTTGATTTGACTAATTAAATGGAAAAGAAATTCCTAAAAAAAAAATTGTCCGATCCGGTGGTTATCTACTTGACCCAATTACATGAAATAAAGACTCATAATAACACAAGGGTATAATAGGAAATAAATTTTTTGTAGAGTTTTAGATCAAACACAAAATTAAGTGAAAAGTAGTGAACCAAACACTGACAAAAAATAATCCTTGCACTACTAATCCCTGCGTTACTAATCCCTGCATTACTAATCCTTGCATTATCAATGTTTGTACCAAACGACCCCTAAGTCAATAAACACTAGTACCCTATTTAGATTATTATTTTTTATGAAGAAATTCACTATTAAAACAAAATCAAATTAAATCAATATAGTATACCATTGTGCCCAGCAAATATTAATACGAGTTGATGTCAATTATACCACCTACTAATAATCATTATTATACCAAAAAATGATCCACATAAACAAACTAATAAGCATACGTACAGGAGAACAATTAACACAAAAATTTGAAATGTATCTTATCAAAACCTCAACTACTTTATAAAAGTAGAATATAGCATTCACACGCCCAATAAAAATAAGTAAATATCATACTCATTTTTTAGCATACAATAAATAATTATCATATTATACAAATTTTATTCTAAACTTAAGGATATAACAGGTTCACATATATTTAAATATTATAACATTAAAGAATATTAACAGATTAAACAAGTACGAAATTTGAACAACTTTAATATATTGAAATCAATTCTTGCACAATCATGGCATAACATCATACAAAAATAGAATATAAATAAGTGCTACCTCTTGTGAAAATTAGTTCATGAGAAGAAAGGACTAACAATCAAGAGCCACGAACTTAAAACCGTGAAAATAAACCTTGAATTCAACCTTTGTTTTTTAGTGGCAAGGAAAAAAAAATGTAATATGAAGAGGAATGCCTATGCTGTATGTGTGGGAGGATAAGTATGTTGCTGAATTTTTCTTCTTCTGTTTTCTTGTACGTTTTTGTGTGTGCGCGCAAAATCCGTACTTTTTATGCTGATTGTTGGTATGTAATATATGTAGTGTGAGGGTGTATGTGTGTGTTGTGTTGCTGATGGGTTGATGGTGAAGTGGGGGTGAGAGAGTAGTATGGTACGTTTGTGTGGTGTGTGTTGGGAAATGTGGGTAGAGGTTTTGGGTAGTGGGATAATGTGTAGCTATATAATATAATAATTAAAAATATTAACTAATTATTATAAATTAATATAAATTTAAGAAACGTTAAATAACTAATTAAAAATATAATTAAGAAACACTAGTTTATTTATTAAATATACATTAAAAGAAAACATATATTTTTGAACATTTTCTTCTCTTTTGAATAAATTGAAAACAAAACTTAACTTAAAACATGGCTCTATTTTTGTGGTTTTCAAATATTTTTACACTAAACTTACTAAAATATGATAAACCAAAATATTTAATTTAAACGTAAAAGAAATATTTAACCACTAAAATTTGTGTAAAACATCAAGTTCGATAAAAAATTACGCGTCTACAAAGACAACCGCAAATGTTTGATTAAATAGAAGGATCAAATTTTACCTTTTGTAGTGCAGTGAACTAGGGACGTTATCGGCCTCAAATCTACTCTCGTCCATCAAATAAAGTCAAGTGCGATAGAGAGGAGATTCAAAAATTCTTTGCATCCAATATTCAAATATAAGTGTGGTGTTCTTGTGATTGTAAAACATGTCGGGTGATTTTCTTAGCAACCAAACCTCGTGCACCATTAATGGCTAATAGGGCAGGTTTTTATAGAAAAGTTTAAGTCTCTAAAGCTTTGACTTTGGGTGGAATTTGCATTTGTATTTTGAATCTTGGTCAAATAGAGTCGTTCAAGTCCAAACTTTTCAGACACAACAGAAAGGAGCTCAGAAAAGTGACAAAGATGTGTACTGAAATGGAGAGATTTTTCCTTCTCTTTCAAGATTTGAATGCCTATGAATCATGAAAGGGGAAAGAGACGTTGGGACGCGCCAAGTAATGTGTGGAGAGAGAGACTTCTTGCACAAATGAAGCTCGGACACGACCTGTTCATGGATGTACTTTGGTGAATTTTTGTGTAGAAATGGAAATGGAAAGATAGTGGTGTGCAGTGGCTGAAGAAATGGAAACCCTAGCTGGGATAGTCTTTTTTTTTTTTTTTTTACTTTGGGCTAAATGAATAAAAATAAGATGGGTTTCGCCTAGTGGTCTGTGATTAGACCGAATCAAAGAAGTATTTTGGCATTTTTGTTCTTTAGATTGATTTTTTGAACTTCTAATTTGATATGCAATATATATTTCGTAAAAAATTTAGTAAGTAAGAAACAAGAGATGAAGTAACGACAATCTATCTTAAAGTATAAGACAATAAAGTAATAGTAGTTATGTTGATGATAAAAATTTAATTTTAAAATAATAAAAATATGATAATTATAAGAATAATACAAATTAGAGTAATATATAGATAATTATGATAATAATAGTTAAAAACAAAAAATAGTAGTGAAATACCAAATATTTGACTTGTTAATATTTTAGAAGCTCAATAGAATGAATTAAAAGAAAGAATAATACAAAATTGGGTGTCAATAGCTTGCCCCTCTTTGACTAGAGACAATGAAAGAGTTTTTCGGGCAAACAAGTTGACATAGTAGCCCATTTTATTCCGGCCAACAAATGCAACTCCAATGTAAGGGATTTATATGAATGTCAGAAAGATTATGTGGATTGATTTTTATTTTTGTAAAAAATGAAATTCATGGCCAAACATTGATTTCAAGCTACCTGCATATCTCGGGTTCCATGGGAATCAGGTCATATGTAGTTCAAGTGTTTTGAGAAGTGTGATACTAGAGGATTTTAAGTCTCGAGGGCTCATGAAAGAAGTTAATTAAGTTGAGATGTAGATATTGTTATGAACGAAGAATTTAGATAACCTACATATCATGTGTTCGTGGGACATAGGCGGAGATGAGTTCGAGAGTAGATCATTTACCTCTGCTAGCGGTTTGATATCCTCTTCAGCAAATTTGTCTCATTTCACTCATTTCTTTTTTGTAGCTTTAGATTGTTTTTTTTTTTTCCAGAATCTTAAGTTAGAGGTGTTTATATATATATATATAAGACAACCCTAGGCCGGCCTACGTGGCGCCACCACAAACCAATATTTTTTTTTAAATTTATTTATTTTCAAAACTAGTCTTTCCCTATCATGAAATGTTGTTACTTTTATGAAAAGTTGTGACTTTTATGAAGGGTTGCTACTTTAACGAAAAGTTGTGACTTTTATGAAAAGTTGTTACTTTTATGAAAGGTTGTGACCTTTCTTAAGGGTTGTAAGTTTTCCAAAGAGTTGTGACCTTTCCGATAAAGCTCAATAAACATTTGTTGGCACTACCCTTTGCTGTCTATAAATAGAGGGATTTTCTCTCATTTTAAAACAACGAAAATTCTTAACTTCTTCTTCTTCTGCACAAATAAATATTCGTGTACTTTACTCCTGTTGAGTGGCTTACTACATCTTTGTATTTGTATCAATTCATTCTATCCTGAGAGGTTCTATTCCTTTAAACCTCGGGTACTAGAGGAGAATAATTTCCTTAAGGAGACATTGTGCATTCAGTGGGCTCAATCTTTTCCTTTCTGTTTCATTCTATTGTTACAGACCCTAATATGTTTTTTTACAGTCATTAGTTTATGCTTAAGTTATTAATATAGCTCTTTAAGATTTCGGATGAATGTTTTGCCTTAGGATAAAATGTTATTGACAATGCAGAGTATGTATCAAAAATACAGATACTACTGAATAATCACATGCAAGCTTAATAAAAGAGTTCAATCATGTGCGAAGCACGGGTAATTTACCTAGTATATATATATATACTAGTTTTTTATACTCACTTAGCGCATAAACACCAAATTAATAAGTATAAAACTATAATAGTTATGTATATCAATTGACGTGTCATTTTAAAGAACAACACGCCAAAATAAACCATAGACTACCCCGATCCAATACTAGAAGACAACAGATAAAGAATATGTCCTTATCATCATGACTGAAGAACTAAAGAGCTTTGACCATAATTCATGACATTTCTAAAGTTTGGTGTGTTGAAACTGCCATTCCTTTTAAACGAAATATACAAATACAATAAATAATATGTATCATAACTATAACATAATTTAAAAATATTATATAACTGAAAAACAAAAACATGAAATCAATTAAACTGTAAAAATTAAACATAACAGGAAAAGTACATGTAAGAAAAGGTACGGAAATAAAACATGAGTAAGAACATTATGTAAGACAATAACTAATGGTTAATACATGACATAATAATAACAACAATAGTTCATATAATGTACGTATTATATTATACACTCATGAGATTAAAGGATGTGGTGCGGTGGAAGGGACTACTCCTTCCTTAGTCAGATTATCCCAAATGGCCCAATCCGACACAAGTTCAGATTAATCAAACTACAATACAAATGCCGTATGGAAAACCTTACAAAAATCATATTTATAAAGCAACAATAACAAACTGGGAATTCCCAAAAGACTGATCTTAGAAAACTTTAGTGGGGATAGAATTAGAGAAAAAACAGTGCAATCTCATAGTTCAATTTGTACTTTATAGTTTAAACAGCTGGAAGCTAAACATGAAATGTGAAAAGGTTAGCTTCTAACTTAATGTCCAATAGGATAAGAAGGTGAAAGATTATTTTCACTAATGTGTAGTTTAAATTACTCTTTAAGTGGAAGGTATTGATGTTTTGATTTGTTTATCTTGTCATACATACAATTTATTATTAATTTAGTTTTGTAAATGATAGCTTATTTCTTAATAGACCATAATGAGATGAAAAACCAAATGTTTATTGTCACGATCTAAATAAAGTATACTGTAGGTATAACATGGTGTATAGAACCCCGAAAAGGCCTACACAAGCCACTGATCATGCATTGTACGAGATAATAAGAATAAAGATTTCAAAAGTAGCAATCATATATCATAAAAGAGTTTGACAAAGCAGAAGTCTAACATAGTCTCAACAAGCCATCTAAACATCAAAAAGAGGGGTTGTGACGTAATCCATACACCACATACATCATTTGAAAACTAGAAAGACATAAAGCAAGTAAATTAAATGTGCCTTGGTCCTCAGAACATGAGGACTCACAAACTCTTGAATCCGATAGAATGATCAACTAGACACGAGTGTGAGAGGTAGAAGCGCCA
Organism: Solanum commersonii; assembly: GCA_029007595.1. Classification (NCBI taxonomy): domain Eukaryota; kingdom Viridiplantae; phylum Streptophyta; class Magnoliopsida; order Solanales; family Solanaceae; genus Solanum; species Solanum commersonii. The sequence goes on from JAJTWQ010000054.1 coordinate 459,326, forward strand.
AACCGCACGTTAATGTGACAATATAATACATGAAATGTACTAAATAAGGGGTAATATGAATAACTATACATGATGGCATAGATATCTTAAACATGTAATGCATGAAAAACATTTGAACCTTTGGAAGCTTTAAATAAACAACAACATGTAACTCATAAAATATGGTCAACACATTTAGAATAAGAGACATAAGAAATCTTTGAAGAAACATGCTCATTTTGTGGGACATTAGATTTAACTGAGACCATGAGACTTATATCATGTAATCCGGTATATCCCTCGTACCGAAAAAAGGGGATTCTACTAGCCAAGGTAGCATCCATACACATCATCTTTTGCTTAAGTGGATCAACTAGCTAGGTCATTTAAGACAATTCTACGGGGGAACGTAGTTAGGGACTAGAGGTTATTAATTACTAGCGATTACCCTGTTCGAGTCTCCATCTCAAATCCTCTTGATCCGAAGTCAAAATACCAACAGAATAGGTAAAGGTGAAATATCATTATAGCATAGGAAAGACAATGATCAATACAAATTTACATCTCAAAATCGAAACATAGAGTAACTCCTTAAATTATAATTCAAGCATAGATGAGAAAACTTTTCACCAATGTGAATCCATATGTGAGAAATACCTTTCACAATCATGATCATATTTGTATGTGAGAAAATCCTTCACAAAAAATTATACTTTCATCTAAAAGCGCCTTATCATCATAAACATCATTTTCATAAGACATGCATAATCCTTCAAAATTCATAGTTTATGGGTTCATCATAAGTTCAAATTGAAAGTTAAGGATCATGATTGTATTCATATATTACATCACGCAATATGAGCATCAACACTATTAAAATCATAATTGAATGAAACTCATGTAAAATTAAGAAGAACCCAAATTTGATCAATTGAAATTGAATTGAGAAATTGAAAACATTGGGGGACCCCATGAAAGAATGGACTCCATGGGTAAATACCCACATACCTTTCTACTCAAAGCCCAATATGAATTGTGAATTGAAAACCTTGGAGTGAACCTTAGCTTCTTCTTCTTCCTTAGGTTAAGAGGGAATTTGGGAGGATAAATTTTGTTGGGGTTTGGGAAAATAGCAGAATGGGTTTCAAGTGGGTAGATTTGGGACTTAAAGTCTTTCTATAAGTATTAGGATAGAGGCAAAAACAACATATCATAGGCTTAAAACACATAGGTAAAAGACCCAAAACCCCTTCAATAACTACTGGAACTTTCTATGGTTAGGACCTACGGTCCATAGGAGTTTCTACGGACCGTCTTGGTCAACCATAGAAAAGTTTAGAAGCCTTAATTTTGACTAACTTTTAACTAAACTTTTCTATGGTCTTTTCGACTTCTTAAGGTCCCTAGACACTAACCGTAGAACCTAACCTTAGCCCAAAAATTTGACCAAGTCTGGATTGCTTCTATATAACTTATCTACGACCCGTCGACCATTCGACATACTGTCATGTTCAGCTGTAGACTCGACATAAGAAACTTGATTTTCAAAAATTATTTTCCCTCTTTCTGCGGGGCTGGTCTACGGCCTATAGAAAGTTCTACAAACCATAGACTAGTCTTATAGACGTGAACCGGTACAAAATTCATGCAACCTATTCCCTTTTCAAAATACGAGGTGTTACAATATCTCCCCCTTGGAAACATTCCTCCTCGAATGGAACTCAAGGCAACATAAAAAGGGTGGGGGAAGAGATCTAACAACCCAACATGAATGCAATCACATAAATGAACATAATCAAGAGAAAATTCATTCCAAGCTAACATAGACTTTAAAACTTCTTTTCATAAAACATACATGCATGCATAAGGAAATATGATAATTACTAAGACACATGAATTCTCAAGAATGAACCGTGAGGGGATAAACACATCAAGCTAAATTAGGATCAGAGGTGTAACACCTCAGAATTTAGTAGTCTAAGCTAGGGGCTAAGTGTTAAGGCATGAGCTAGAGATTTGGACCTTGACACCATCCAAGAAAGTCCCCACAAGTCGTGAAGGGGAACACGAGTCTTGGTGGTGCCCATAGACCTTAGGAAGTGGCTTTCAAAGCTGCTTCACCTCCCACGACCATCTCCATGCCTTGTGGTGGGGACCACAGATCGTGGTAAGGACGTGGTGGCTAGGCAGCATGCTGCCCAAACAAGGGACACTCCCACAAGCCACTTGACGGCTCGTGAAGGCTACCACTAGATCATGACCAAGAGAGCCACCATGGCTCGTGGTAGGCACCACTTCTCATGGAGCCTCACGTGAAAGGCTCTTTATTAGACTTAGAGTTTATGGTCAACTTGAAATGATCATATATTTTACCTCAAAATGAATTAGGTGACCATGACCTATGTAATTAAAGGTCTCTAAGTCCTCTTTTCAATGCCACCGAGTTTGCTCAATTCCCATCTTGGAGTAAAAAGTTATTCCCGAAATAGTAAAGCATTGTCAAATAGAAATTTTTCATGACGCGTTTGACGGGCCGTGGTGATGATGACGAACCGTTTTGGCCTCCATCATGCCATTTCGGCAGTTTCCAGTCAGGGACTTTTGGGTCTTTTCCCCAAATTGTTTTAACTCAATACTAAGTCATTTTTCCTTCTACCCAAAGCCCTATATAATGATTCTAAACCCCGAATCACCCAAACTAAATTCATTCTCTTAAATTTCCAAAAGAAGATGAAGCTCCTCCTCTCAAACATTTCTTTCTCTAAAAACTTGAAGAAGAAGAAGAAGAAAGGATTCAAGCTAGGATCAAGGTCAAGCCTCAATTCCTCCATTGAAGTTAAGCTTTGGGCTTTGAGGTATGATAGTTTTCATCCATAGATTCCTTTCATCCATGCAGTTCCCAAATTCCTCAATTTCAAAGATAAGAATTCCCCAATTGAGTTAGGGTTTTCTTCAATTATCATAGTTCTCTTCAATGATGATTTAAATGATTGAATTATGATCTCTTATGCATGAACTGATGAAATACTATGGTTTTTATGATGATTCCCTATGAACCCATGTAGATCCCATATTTTCTAATTATGATGATATAATATGGGTTTGGATTATGAAAGAAGTTTTTTATGAAATCAAGCATGAATGGATGAGTTACAATGATTTTATGATGAATTTTACCATGAACCCATGTAATCCCCATGTTTTCAGGTTATGAATCATATGATGTAAGATTTTGATCTTCAAGGAAGAGTTTTATGAAATTAAGCATGTATTGCAAGATTTACATGAATTTATGATGAAATTCATATCTGACCCATGTTTTCTAAGAGTTTATGATTGAAAATAAGTTTTGACCTCAAGCGGCAAATTATGGACTTATGCATTGTTTTATGAAATCTATGCAAATATTTTAAGGGTACTTTGAGAGTAAAGTACCAATGATGATGTTGTTGTTGTGTTTTTGAAAGGACATTCTCACAAACACATAACTAGTATGATGTGAAAGGTTTTCTCACATAGAAAGGATTCATAGGTTAAAAGGCTTTCTCACTTAATTGAATCAAAGATCAAACGTGATTATAAAAGTATCATCGACGGTGAAAGGTTTTCTCACTCATGGTATAAGGAGCTATCCTAATGAAATTAACTTGGTTTGGTTGTCCAAGGGCACCTTTCCATGGATTATGAGATAAGTCAAGACTTAATAACTATTCTGTGGGATTTATGCTTAGCACCGAGTGGATATTGAATATGATATGGAAGCTCTCACGTCAGTAAAGGTTGGGTTTCCAAAGTAATCTCATGAGATGGAAGCCCTCACGTTAGTAGGGGCCGGATTTCTAGTAGCAATCTCCTTATCCCATAACTATGTGCCCCCATATGTTGATTATCTAGTGGATACAGTTAAGCTAGATGTTCCTGGTTATACCTTGGCAAATAGGTCAACCCTTTTTGGTGTGGGAAACACCAGAGGATCATGTTATAGCTCACATGGTCTCATGTCGGTTAAGGCTAATTCCCCACAAGTAATAATGAACTAAGGTTACTTCAAGAAGTATCTCATATGAGTTTCAAAGGTTTTAAAGATGAAGTTAACTTGCATTGACCATGATTTACGACTTATGTTTTATAACTCTTTCATATTATGTTTAACTTGGTCAATTGCATGCCAGGAAATGAAATGTCCCTTTTGCATGTTTTAAATGCTTTATGCATGGCTATCATACTTGGTACATTGCTTTGTACTAACGCATACTCTTGCCTATATTTTCCCAAATGTAGGGTCTGATATTCAGGGTGCTCAGTTTCGTGGCTAGTAGGTGATTTGATTGATCCCCGATCTTTGGCACTTTCATGCTTCAAGGATGGAGTTTTATTGTTTTAGCTTCTTTCATGTATTTCTCTTTTGGACATGATGTATGGACTAGGCCTAATTTCATTCTATTGTATTAGATAGATATGATGAGACAAGAGTTTAGACTTCCGTTTTTCATTTTATAAAATGTTTTGGACTTGGACTATTTTTATTCTTATTATTCTATTTTTTATGTTATGAGAGCTAAGTGGCTTGTATGGAGTCCTTCGGGGTTCTATACGCCATGTTACATCTAAGGCGTACTCCTGGGTCATGACAAGAGGGAAAAAGATAAGGGTATTAGGATATCATATTGGCATTGGACTCCCAAGTGGCACCCTCAACCATTTGATTCCTCCACAACACCTTTACAGATGCAACTTCCTTGTTTCTCAACTTTCTAATTTCCCGGTCCAAAATCTCAACTGGAACTTCTTCAAATGAAAGGATTTTCTTTATACCAAGACTCTTTAATGGTATTATAGATGTCAGATCACTGATACATTTCTTCAATAAAGGTACATGGAATACCAGATTCAGCAATGATAAATCGAAGGGCAAGTTTAATTGATAAGCCATCATGTCTATCCACCTCAACACTTGATAAGGACCAACATAATGGGGACTAAGCTTCCCTTTATTACCAAACCTTATTACACCCTTCATAGGTGAAATTTTCAAGTATATCCAATCATCAATATCAAACTCCCGATCGCTTATTCTAACATTAACATAGGACTTTTGTTGAATTTGAACCATTTTCAACCTTTCTATAATAAGCTAAACTTTCTCCAAAGCATGATGTACCCACTTGGGACCTATCAAAGACACCTCAAACCAACCTCTAGGGGATCTACACCTTGTACCATAAAGATCTTCAAATGAATTCATACCAATACTTGAGTGATATCTATTATTATATGCAAACTCAATCAACGGCAATTGATCATACCGATTACCCTTTAAATAAATCACACAATCTCTCAAAATATCTTCCAAAGTTTATATAATACACTCCACTTGTTCATCGGTTTGAGGATGAAAGGACGTACTAAGCTTGACACAAGTACCAAGACCTTTTTGGCAAGACTTCCAAAATTGAGAAGTGAATTGGGTACCATAGTTGGAGATAATGGATAGGGGAACCCTATGCAACCTAACCATTTCCCTAAGATACAAATTAGCATAATCTTCAATCAAATATGAAAACTTGAAGGGAATGACATAAGCCAACTTCGTCATACGATCCAAATCGAGTCATATTGCCTCCAGGTGAGGGGTAAACCAACGATAAAGTCCATATTCAAGTCTTCCTACTTCCAAGTAGGAATGCTAATATCTTGTGACAAACCACCCGGTTTTTGGTGCTCAACTATCACTTGGTGACAATTATGACACTTAGCCAAAAACTCCATCTTAATGGCTTCCAAATGAATGGAATATCACAAACAATGAGCTTCTAATAAAATTTTATCTTAAAAATCATCAACATTGGAAACACACAAACAACATTGATATGGAAACACACAATCTCCCCCTTGAGAAAAAGTCTAAACGCACCACTTCCTTCAACTCAACCAAAATTGGATCAAGACTTTTCTTAGCTCTTACATTCATTACAAAAGATGATTTTATACCATTTTGAACAACTATGCCACCTTCATTAGAATCAACCAACCGAACACCCAATCAGGACAATCTATGAACATCATGTACCAACTCTTTATTCTTATCTTCCTCAACATTTACTACACTACCCATTGATAGCTGACTAAGATAATTTGCTACTACATTGCCCTTATTGGGGTGATAGTGGACACTTAGGTCGTAACCCTTTAGCAACTAAAGCCACCTCCTTTGATGAAGATTTAGATCCTTTTGCTTGAACACATAGTGTAAACTTTTGTGGTCAGTAAAAACATTAACATGGACCCTATACAAATATTGCCTCCAAATCTTTAAGGCAAAAACAACCGCCGCTAATTCCAAATCATAGGTAGGATAGTTATTTTTGTGAATCTTAAGTTGTCTTGAAGCATAATCAATAACTATCCCATTTTGCATAATAACACACCCGAATCCAATTTTTGAAGAATCACAATAAATAACGAACCCATCGGAGCCTTGCAGTAAAGTAAACCCTGAGCAGAGGTAAGCCTATCTTTCAACTCTTGAAAACTCTTCTCACATGCTTCTGACCATAAAAGGTAAGCTTTACAGTAAAGTAAACCCCGAAGTCATTATGCACACTACTTCTTGTTCTCTTTCTGAGCCATAAAAGATGGAAAAGTATACTTTCAAGATCGGCGATCAGAACTCCAATCGACGATTCACCGAAGTGTACTAAGTGAAATCCATTGGGTCCACTGAATTAGCCTTCTAGTTTTGTATTTGTTTAGGAAAGTTCAGCGAGCTTAATCTCTAGTTGGTAATTTTCCAAACATGTTTGGCGACATTAGTTAGGATTGCCAAATAGGCATGATATGAAAAAGACAATGGTCTTTTAAAATTTAAAATTCTATATCTTTGAAATGTGAGATCTTTTTTTATTCCTTTTCCTGCACTGGTGCATTTTAATTGTTTGTGAGCCTCGTGTGAGCATATTAAAGGTGCTAGGAGTGCATTTGGTATGATTTCATGTCAACCCAACCTCGATCCTTTTATTTCTTAATTATTTTTGGCTTTATGGTTGTGTTTCGACCTCTTGTTGTTATTTTTAAGTTTAGAAAGCATATAGGGTGTGGGCTTGAGCCTTTTAAGCGTGTTTGAGAGCCTAATTGCAATAGGTAGCAACATATTGTTGAGATTGAACTGTGCCTCTGTGATTTTAACTATAATGCTTATCAAATTGATGAATCATGATGTGTTGGTTAAATTATTGAATTGAATTGGTTAAGTTGTTGGGTTCGAGCCTAATTTTATGTGAGTGAAGTCTGAGTAGCTCAGACTACCCAATTGCATGATTTTGACCAATAATAGACAGGATGACTACTTTCTTAAGGTCAAATCATCAATTAGTGCAATACTTAATGATAAATTGGGGAAATCTGAGTACACATGGGTAAAGAAGCATATAGGTGGATTGTCATATTAGGGGAAACTAGTATTTTTTGTGTGTGTTGGTTTTTCTGTGAAAATTTAGTGGGCTAAAACTTCCTATTCGGTGAGCTTGTCTTAGTTCACCAAGGGAGTTAGGAAAATCATCGAGTAAGAACTGGATCGCCTTTATTAGCATACACATGACCTTAGGTATTGTCCCATTCAGTAGGCTTGTCTTAGTCCGCCGAACCCACTTGGTGAATCACCGAGAGGGAGAGGATATCGCCCTTGATGCTTGTCACTTTCCCTTTTGTACTGTTAGTTTCGATGGACTTATCTTAGTTCACCGAAACCAACTCAGCGAATAATCAAGTTAGAACTGACATAAACTTTTGTGCCTGAGCTTGGATAAATTGATACTGTTTGATTCACGAGCTCACCGATCCTATTTGGCACATTGCCTTCCTCTTAGGCGAGCTTCATGATTATTTTTTAAACATGTTTCAAATTGCATTTGAATTCAACTAACCTTCACAAATTCACTATTTGAATGTGTCCTTTGTAGGTAATGGCAAAAACAAAAGGTAAACAGGTGGATTCCTTTGATAAGGAACAAAAGAGAGAGTCATATCCTCCTCCTCCTTCGAAAACAAAAAGAGTCTCAATGAATGACTATTCTGAGGTTTCCAAGACACAACAGTCCAATCCTCACACCCCTACCAATGAGGGTAAGAAATAAAGAAAGCACTTTACTACAAAGAGTATGAACTTTCGATCATAGCTGTTATCGCCCCTAAAAGATCCAAATTTTGTTTCTCGCTTTCTCCCGATCCAAGGGCTTTGAATAAAATCAAGGAAAAAAAGGAACGAACCATTTTGGAGGAGCAACGACTCTCGACTGACAGAGTCACGAGTTAGTATCCGGCAATATGGATTGCAATCAAATTCCACAAGTTGGATCAGTTCACAAAAGTTAGGCAACCATAAATACCCAGATGGGTACAAGAGTTTTATAATGTCTATACTAAGGCATTGATGAAAAAAGATTTTAAAAAAGGTATGTCAAGAAGACATTGGATGAAGTAAAAGTGTCATGCCACTGAAATTAACGCAGTACTGGGCACCCCGAATAATCAGACTAATGAGTACATGACCTGGATGAAAAATACATTGGATACACTAAAAGAGTGGTTGGCACATATAATATCTGGTGGGTCTGCACCCTTTTAATGGCTGAAGGTTCCAAGATAGAAAAGAAATGTTTGAACATAGTGGCGAGATACTTATTCGGGTTTATTGGTCGCAATGTGATGCCATAAAAAAATGAATGTATAATCCGACATCCAAAGGGAAAATATCAACATGGGAGAAATAATTGTGAAGGAGATATTACTTCAAGCCAGACATGAGCAGACCTCTCTTCATTTCTCGGTGCTCATTACTCAACTATGCAAGAGAGCCGGAGTTCCCTTTCGAGGGAAAACTAATGTCAATATTGCTCTAGTATCCTCTATTGAAATTCACAGGATCGAGACTGAGTATTTGAGAGACGATGCAGCTCGAAGAAAGCCGCCACCACCAGAGTCCACTCTAGTGGTCGACCCTGCTACCCAACAACTGAGACCAACACATTTTCTCCTTATATGCAACAGGTGGATTTTTCCACACCTTCCTTTATTGCTGGCTCTTCTATTGGTGCATCTGTACATCCTTCTACTGTTGCAACTACTATTGTGATGCCTCCCCCTTCTCATGTATCTCGTCCCTCATTGACTCAGGCTTTGATATATAAGATAGGTAGCCTTGCTCAGTTAGCTTATGTGAAAGGTACCTGGGTATAGAGGGACTTTCCCCTACTCATTACAAGGCCATTCAATAGGCCTTAGCTTATGTGATTGAGAGAGTGAGAAAGTGTAAGGGGACAGTAGCGAGCCATGCTTTGAAGCTCAATGATTTAAATGCGGGGGTTGAGGCTCAGGTGAAGGTTGGGGGTAGTTCTAGTGATGTTGATACCCTGAGTACGGAGGTGGATACTTTGAGGGAAGAGCTAGTCCATATACAATTTGTGGACATCTCCACACATTGGGGCGAGGTTCCTCTTCCAGATGTGCCCGAATGCCTAGTGCAGTGCATCTGCTTTTGTGCCTGAGGGTTTTTTGCATATTGAGGTTGTTGATGATGAGAGTGAGAGGACAAGGAGGAGTTGGAAGAGGACACTTATGAGGAGAAGTTCAGAGATAAGGAAAACGGGATTGCTGAGACACTAACTGAGCTTTATGAAATTGAGGAGGTCATTCTTCAGGCTGCGCTAGAGAGGTCTCTTCGAGAGACTTTAGAGGTCGGGTGTAGTGTATTAAATCCAGACTCCACCATAACTCATGTTACTGAGATCGGCACTAATGCCCCAATTGTGCATCTTATGTTGCCTCTTGTGATCTTATTGTCGGGCATCGATGCCACTCTTGAGGCTTCTCAACTCGAGACTCTAGATGAGAGTGCTCTACATGCATACCTTGTCAACGGGACCCGTTCTCTTATCCTTCCAATACATGTATTCCATTTTGCATTGAGGACCCTACATTTTGTTTTGTGTGGGGTGGGGTGGGGTGGGGGCCTTCATGCCAATATTCCCCTTTTGCTTGTATTTTGAAAAATTGTAGCTTGTTAATTCTTTATATTAGAGTGATTTTTTTTTGTAATCGTGTGTTCCTTTATCTCTATCTCGTTCTCCTTTGATGTTGCAACCCTCCATGAGTTCAAATTGTGAAATGCTTGAAGTTTTCATTGATAACAATTTGACAATTGATTTTTTTCAAAATCTATGTCTTACATAGTACTCATGATCAGCATGATGCGTAGTGTTGGTGTTGTGAGAACAAATTTGATGTGGTTACACCTTTGAGCGATCCCTTTACATCTTTTGTTGACTAGGTACGTTTTGATGTGAGCCTTGCAATGAACATTGCATGTACGCTTTTGATATTTTTGGAATGTGCTAAATGAGTGTATTTTGAAGCTCCATGTGTGGTGAGGTTTTACTTGAAAGCATACATGTGAAGTCCTAGAATAAGACTTGTTAGTCCAATTGTATCAATCTTTATAATATGGGACATGACTTGGGGCAAAAATTTGATGAGGGAACCAAATTGTCCATAAAGCCTTTTCTGGCTACCTTGTGAGGGTGTGAATCCATATTGGCACCAATTGAGCCTAACCTATTTGTTGACCACCAAAAGAAGCCTCTTGAACCAAATTATCCCTACCTTTTCACCATAAATCCTTTCTGAAGCATTGCAATGTTTAAATAGTCAACTAAGGCCAAAATCCTATGTTGGGGGTGTGAAAAAGGAGGATGAATGAAAACCAAGTGAAATTTTACAAAAGAAGGAACCCCTCCTTATAAAAAAAATGATTCGTGTCATCATGGTGATGGAAACATCATGGAAAAATTTAAATAAATAATAGAAGTGGAATGGAATAAGGGGGAATTCTAAATAAATTGAGTGAATGTCAAGATTTGAGTTCTCAAATGAAAAATCAGAAACAAAACCTGAGAAGAGGTGATGATGATTGCAACAATACTTTGAAAAAGGTATGTCACCAATCTAAATTGACCATGCCTTAGCCCTCAGCCCCATTACAAGCCTAAAAGGCGCTTGAGATCTTACATAAACTATGTTGTGTGATGATTGGAATATATGGGCAAACCTATGGGACAAAGTGTGCATGTGTTTCTCCTTTGAGAGAGTGAGGGTTGCATTGATTCCTATTACCTTTGTTTATTTTCTTTTTAAGAGCATGGAATCTTTCATGAAATGAGGGCATTTGAATGCATTTGTTGAAACATATTCTTGTATTAGACAAGAAGATAAAGTGCGCTTGAGTTTGTGTTGAGACTATCTAATAATCACTTTAAGCTTTTTTATCATGATTTAGGGTAACATGCTATATAAAGTTTTCTTGGCATGGTGCTTGCAAGATAGCTCTCATTGAGTACTACTGTAGACACCCTTATTGAGCTTATTGTGTTCTTGATTAACTTGAGGACAAGCAAAAGTTTAAGTTGGGGGTGTTGATGAGTGGTAGATTTGTACTCATTTAAGTTTAATTTAGCTCAATAATCAGTGTCCTCAATGCCTAACCTTGTCTTTTTCTAATCAAATATTGATGATTTGCAGCTATGAAGGCAATTGGACAAGGCACGGACTGAAGTTTGAAGGAATGGCCTAAAATACAAAAAAAAGTTCAAAGTTAACATTGTTGATCACCGAACATGAAGGGCGGATCGCCAACTGAGCACGACCTTACCCAAAGTGATAGTGCGAAAACATTTGTCTATCAAAGAAGGTCGACGGACTCCACAACAAAAGGCGATGCGCTGAGTTAGAACGACGGTCCTGCTGCACATCACCCAAAGTGACAGTGTGCAACACAAATATTTAATGATCGAAAGGAGGACTAAGGTGGTGTTCGGCGATTCACTGAAGGTGAAAGACTGGATCAATCGAGTTTTCCAACTGAGGTTCAAACACCTCAAGCCTAGAGCATCACAGGGCGAGCTGAAGAGAGAACATTGATTCGCCGAGTGCATTTGGCGAGCCCGACTAGTGTTGTCGAGTTTGATATTAAGTAGGTTTTGGGCCAAAATTTACAAAAGTATAAATAGCACAAATGATATAATTTTTACAGAGTTTGAAGGGTTATATTCTAGAAGGTAGATTAGAGAGTTAAAAGGAGAGAACACTTTACTTTTGAAAGAACACTTTCCTAGTTCTTGGGGTTTTACAATTTGAGAGTTGAATTTGATAAATTGAAGTTAAATCCAATGTGGGTTTACTCTTAACTGCTTGATTTCTAGTTACCCATGGCTTCTTTTATGGAATGTAGAATTTCTTTATTTTTTGTGATATGTGGCTTAATCCCCAATATCGAGGAGTGTTCTAAATAGGCTGAGTGTTTATTTAATGTAGTGGGTATTGATTTAAGCTCTGTTTTGTTACTGTTCATGCATTAATTTGGTCTAATTTCCATGTGGTTAAACTATGGGTTAAAGATATTGTCATGCCTCGAGCCTACACCTTGGCGGGACTGGCACTCGAGAACTATTGTTGGCCTCAAGCGAATCCTTGGCCTGGCTACTTACTCAGCGCAAGACTTAACTCATGAAAAAAAATACTTTTAAAAGTAAATTGAACTTCTCAATAAACACTTAAAATGTATCAAGATAACATTCACTGGCCAAAAATAGCAACTCAAGTCTCAACTATTAAAACTGGAAATAGAAATTCAAGAACAAACATCTAACTGTCTATGAAGCCTCTAAACAACTGAGATGAATGTCGGGACAAGACTCACAAAATTCAAAGAACTAATAATAATACTAAAAGCAATAAAAAGGATCCTTCGAAAAGCAAGGAGGCTCACCACATACTTTGAGTGCTCAATTGGATCAACGATGCGCTGGATGCTGATCCTAGTTACCTATGTCTGCACCATAAAAAGATGCAGGTCAAATGGCATTAGTACGTTGAATGTACGAATATGCGAGAGGAATTTTAAAACAAGACATATGCTTGAAAGGAACTGAAGAACTTACCTAGCTCAACTAAACTCATTTAAATATAAAGCAGTTTAAAACAAGTGTAATATAAAGAAAAGTTGTTTAAAACATGGATGTCAATTATGTGTGTATGCAAAGATACAGTATAACTCTGTAATGTATGTAAAAATACAAATAAACTGTTTATATTAGAATACAATTACTTCGGTGGGAGTTTCTCTAACCGATAACCATCACTTAAGATATATTGTGATAATACAACGTTTTGCCTCACGCTGCCAGGGCCGTCCTATACCTTGTCGAGGATATAGAACCTGAACTACTAAGTTGATCCACTAGTCTATGCTAAAAAGCACTAAAGGAATCATCTAAAAGGTATGACCATTTTTCTATCCATGATGGCTACATGGTTTATGGGGGATGTGAGTTGTCTGAACTCTCCCCCATATCGGTGCTTAATATTACTCCCAAAATATGATACTAGCTCTTATGTTTAATAACATACTTCTTTCAGTGATTTGAGATAATTAGTCAAAAACATAGGTCAAAGGCTATCTTGGAAATCAAAGTTTCCTCTCTTGCTTAATTGTGAAAGCGATTACTCTTTTCTGAAAACTAGCTCAAAGGCTCTTTGGAAATCAAGCTTTCCATTTCTTGTTTAAATGTGAAAACATTTTAACTCTTGGGGAATACATCGTCCCCATATACTTTTGAAGAACTTACCTTCAATCTTTTCTCTTTACTATTTACTAAACTTGAACTTTAAGTCTTAAAACGAAGTTAAAATATTTGGAAAACTCTAAGAACTTCTTTTGACTTGGCTATTAACTTCTCTTAACTTGACTCTAAACTGATCCTTGAATTGAATTATGGATTCAAGGATTGAGATTTGTGATAGAAAAGACCTCATGATGTTTAGGAGTGTTTTTAGATAGTTAAACATGAGAAAAGATCAAGAAATCATTGTGTGGAAGCAAGTCCGCGACGCGGAAATGCATTTAAATATTTGGTCTCAAAATAAATTTTGAGGCATAACGGTCCGTGACCACTCCACAACGCGGAGAAACTTTTGTCAATCATGAGGAATAGGTCTGCAACGTGGACTTTGTACCCAGATTTTCCCAACATTTTCCTTCTTCGTTTTCCTGCCCCAATTCGCCTAAACTTGGTTCCTTTTCAAAAATTCTCTTTAGATTCAAATACCCAACATATGTACACAAGAATCTAATCAAACACAACTCTAAAATTGACTTAAACTCTCAAGAACTCCTCAATCTCATCCCAAATGTAAGAACGAAAGCAATTCAAGAATATAACTCAAGAACATCAAAGTCTCAATCTTTTAGAACAAAAATCATACTGAACTACTTTTCCACTCTAAGACTGGCTCATTTGGAAACTGAAACTTGACAACTCGAGTTCTACAATCAAGTGAGGCATAACAAGCATGAAGCCACTCCATAACAAGAATGACATAAAAATCTACCATGTCTAACTCAACTAAATCAGCCATGATACTCCTTTGATTGATGGAAATGGGACAATCACGATAAAATCTCTCTGCTAGAATAGACTCACCACCAGGTGTAGAAACATTGAAGGGTTCACTAAGTTTCTTAGGAAGAACATCGAAATTCATAACAACATAAGGAGTTTCAAAGGATAAACTCGCTCCTGGATCTAGCAAAGCATAAACATTAAAGTTAAAGACTTGGATCATACCAGTGACAACATCTAGCAAGTCCTCTTTATATTGGTGACTAGTGATAGCATATAGGAGGTTTGCTCATCCGCAAGTACCGAAAGTATCTCCTCTAGGTGCAGCCCTGTCTGATGGAGCAACTAAAGAAGACTGAGCTCTATTTCCCCCATTACCATTACCCTGCTTGTTCCTTGGACACTCTCGCATGAAATGACCATTTTGGCCACACTTGAAGCAACTAGTGGAGCTATCATAACACGTCGCTGAGTGGTTTCTACCACACTTAGCACATGCAGGAGGCTTACTACCCCTTTGTGCCATACTACCCTAAGAATAGGCAGGTTTAGCTCTAAATTCTGACTATTGTACTCACTTTTGTTTTTTGGTGCAGGTGCACTAGCAGATGATGGAGCAGGCCCCTTTTGTTTCTGTTGGAAGGAAGACTGGTTCGCATTACTCTTTTGCAGCCCGGATTCATTCCCTGATTCTTAGCCCTCTCATTCTTAAACTCTTATCTATCCCTTAGTTTGTCCTCCTCAACTTGTTGCACATGGATCATTAGCCTTGCTATTTCCACATCCCCTATCAGGATAGCTGCCTTGCCTTATTGCTTGACAGGAAAGACAACCCAACAATGAATAAACTCATCCTACTCCTCATGTCAGCAACCATCTCTGGAGCATAATGGGAAAGTTGCGTGACCTTCAGTCCATACTCATGAACGCTTAAAGAATCCTGCTTAAGTGTGACAAACTGTCTTATCGTTGCCTTTCTTAGCTCATGGGGAAAGAGGCATCCCATGAAGGCATTCTCAAGCATAGCCCAGCTCACAATCGGTTATGCGCAAACATGAGTTAGAAAGAAACTTTATAAAGATTAACTCTATCGCACGAAATGAATGTAAAAGAAGTGAGATAGTTCCTAACTGTTGCAGCCTCCTAATTATAGATGTGGCGTGCTTCACACCGATAATTAGGACTCTTGAACTCTGTGCTCTGAAACCAAGTTTGTCACGCCCCAAGCCTCCACCTTGGGCAGAACTGGCACTCGAGAACAATTGTTGGCCCCAAGCGAACCATTGGCCTGGCTACTTGCTCAATAGAAGACTTAACTCATGAAGAAAAATACTTTTAAAAGTAAACTGAACTGCTCAAAAAAAACATAGAATGTATCAAGATAACATTCACTGGACAAAAAAGGCAACTCAAGTCTCAACCATTAAAACAGGAAATAGAAACTCAAGAACAAACATTTGATTGTCTATGAAGGCTCTAAAAAACTGAGATAGATGTCGGGACAAGACCCACGATATCCTAAAGAACTAATAATAATACTGAGAGCAATAAATGGATCCTCTAAAAAGCAAGGAGGCTCACCACAGACTCTGAGTTCTCAACTGGATCAACGATGCACTGGATGCTGATCCTGGTTACCTGTATCTACATCATAAGAAAATACAGGCCAAATGACATCAGCACATTGAATGTATGAGTATGCGAGGGGAGTTCTAAAATAATACATAAGCTTGAAAGGAACTGAAAAACTTACCTGGGTCAACTAACCTCAACATAACTGAACTCATTTCAATATAAAGCAGTTTAAAACAAGTGTAATATAAAGAAAAGTTGTTTAAAACATGGATGTCAATTATGTGTGTATGCAAAGATACAATATAACTCTGAAATATATGTAAAAATATAATTAAACTGTGTATATAAGAATACAATTACTTCTGTGGGAGTTTCTCTAACCGACAACCATCACTTAAGAGCTATTGTGATGATACAAAGTATTGCCTCACGCTGCCAGGGCCGTCCTATAACTTACCGATGGTATAGAACCTGAACTACTAAGTGGATCCACTAGTCTATGCTAAAAATCACTAAAGGAATCATCTAAAAAGTATGACCCTTTTTCTACCAATGATAGCTACATGGTTTATAGGGGATGCGAGTTGTCTGAACTCTCCCCCATATCGGTGCTCAATACTATTGCCAAAATATAATAATAGCTTTTATGTTTAAAAACATACTTCGTTTTGTGATTTGAGATAATTGCTCAAAAACTTAACTCAAAGGCTATCTTGGAAATCAAAGTTTCCTCTCTTGCCTAATTGTAAAAGCGATTACTCTTTTCTGAAAACTAGCTTAAAGGCTCTTTGGAAATCAAGGTTTCCATTTCTTGTTTAAATGTGAAAACATTTTAACTCTTTGGGAATACATAATCCCCATATAATTTTGAAGAACTAAACTTCAATCTTTACTCTTTATTCTTTACTCAACTTGAACTTTAAGTCTTAAAACAAAGTTAAAACAGTTGGAAAAGACTTTTGGAAAACTCTAAGAACTTCTCTTGACTTGTCTCTTAACTTCTCTTGACTTGACTCTTAACTGATCCTTGAATTGAATTATGGATTCAAGGATTGAGATTTGTGATAGGAAAGATCTAATGATGTTTAGGAGTGTTTTTAGATAGTTAAACATGAGAAAAGATCAAGAAATCATTGTTTGGAAGCAAGTCCATGATGCGGAGATGTATTTTTAAATATTTGGTTGCGAAATAAATTTTGAGGCAGAACGGTCCGTGACCACTCCGCGACACGGAGAAACTTTTGTCAATCCTGAGGAACAGGTTCACGACGCAGACCTGGTACCCAGATTTGTCCGACTTTTTCCTTCTTCATTTTCCAGCCCCAATTCACCTAAACTCGATTCCTTTTCCCAAATTCTCTTTAGATTCATATACCCAACATATGTATACAAGAATCTAATCAAACACAACTCTAAAATCAACCTTAAAATCTCAAGAACTCCTGAATCTCATCCCAAATTCAAGAACGAAAGCAATTGAAAAATATAACGCAAGAACATAAAAGTTTCAATCTTTTAGGACGAAAATGATACTAAAATAAACATGTTTAGCGCGTGGGTGAATGAACCCAATGCTATGTGAACTCACATACCTCATAGGTGTCACCCCTTGACGAAATCCACAAGCGTAGCTTCAAGAACTTGATGATTCCTTGCCTCTTTTCCTCTTTTCTCCTCTTTTTTTCTCTTCTCTCAAAACCCTAACTTAATATGGTAAAAGAGTAAACTGAATCCTATCAGTTTAGACCCCAATTAATTACCCAAAAAGAAACTAAGTCATGGGGTATGTAAAAGACCATAATGCCCTTCAAAACCCGGATTAGACTTTTCTTAATCTAACATCCCAACTTCCAATGGTCATATCTCACTCATACAAACTCGAAATCGCGCAAACTTAGCGGCGTTGGAAAGATAATTCCAAGATATTTCCTAAGGTATCTAGAAGCACACCTAAATCATCTTGAGCTAGGATTTATGGTCGTTTGAATATGACCAAAAACCCAAACTTAATATAACTTAACAAATTTCCAGATTTTTCATTCTTTCCAAAAACAACTCTTTCTAATTTTAGCTCTTTCTAGTTCATTCAAAAAATGAGGTGTTACAGTTATAAACTTAATTCCTACTTTTGAGGCAATAAAATGAGGCAAATTTGCTGAAGAGGAATATGAAGCAGATGTAAAGGATCTATTTTCAGACTCATCTCGGCTTACGTCCCATGAACACCTAATATGTACATTATCTAAATTCTTCTTTCATACCCACATATACATCTTAACTCAACTAACTCATTTTATGACCCCTAGAAACTAAAAATCCTCTAGTATTTGTAACACCATGTATCCTAGAAAGACCAACCAGCAGTCATTTTAAATGTTGCAGGTGCCATTGACGGGTGCCACCTACGGACCGTAGGGTGACCTATCACACCCCGAGCCTACACCTCGGATGTGGCTGGCACTTGAGAACCATTGTTGGCCCCAAGCGAACCCTTGACCTAGCTTACTTACTCAACGGAAAACTTAAACATAAGAAGTATAACTCATGCAATAACTTAAGAAATAATAACTTAGCCAAAATGGAAACTCAAGTATTAAACGTATACAACTGAAATAAATAAGACTAAAGAACTATAACTATACGTCTATGAACTCTCTAAAATAAAGAGGGATGTCGGGACAGGACCCCCGATCATCCTAAAAACTAAAAACTAGAAATAAATATAAAAAGGAACCCCCGAAAAGCAAAGAGACTCACCAACTGACTTTGAGTTCTCAACCTGATCAATGAGGCGCTGGATGTTGATCCTGATTACCTGTTTCTACATCATAAGACGATGCAGGAAAACTGGCGTCAGTACATTGAATGTACGAGTATGCGAGTTGGAATGCTAAAAATAACATAGGCTTGAAAAGAATCTAAAGGAACATTTACCTTGGCTTTACTCAACTCATGAACAACTTAACTTAATATAAAGCAATAAAACACATGCAATAAATAGAAAGCTTTTAAAATAGTAGAAAGCAACTTAGTTCGTTAAAGAAATGCAATAACAAACTCAACTGTAATCAAGTAATAAAGTAATATAGTTTCTGTGGGAGTTTCTCTAACCGACAACCACCACTATGAGCCTAAGTGGTGATACAACGTCTTGCCCATGCTGCCAGTACTGTCCTATACTTTATCAGTGCTCAATACAACTCCCAAGATATACTTAGCACATGTTTTTGATCAAAACTTCTTTCTTTGGTTTGATATAATTACTCAACACTTTAGCTTAAAATCTCTCTTAGAAATCGGTGTTACCCTTTCTTGTTCAAATGTGAAAACATTTTAAACTCTTGGGAATACTTAGTCCCCCTATAGTTTATTGAGAACTGAACTCAACTCTTTAATATTTGCTTAACTCAAAACTTAAGTCTTAAAACAAAGTTAAAACGTTTGTGAAAGACTTTTGAAAACTTTATAAACTTTTCTTGACTTGTTTCTTAACTTCTAGACTTGACTCTTAACTTTCATTGCAATTCTTGATTAATCCACATCACTTCTGCTTCTATTGGAACACAAGAATTGAATTATTGATTCAAGGTTTAAGATCTCATGTATATGGATGATTTCATGTTGTTTAGATGTACCTATGAGTGTTGGAATCAACTAGAAAACATAGGTACATTGCTAAGGAACTAGTACTAAGAAGGGGTAAAAAAATAGAAGACCTGGCGTCTCTGGTGCTCTGAGGGGCGCAGGGCACTAGACACAAAACTTTAGAACTGAAGTTGGGGTGCGCTGGCTGGCGCGGCACCCCAGGGTCTGAACTTTAGGGGACTCTTTGGGGCACGCTGCCTGGCGCGACGCCCCATCCCTATTCTCCAGATTTTTATGAATTTTTCAACTCTAAACTTTCTAAACTCGATTGGGTTTTTCCCCAAACAGTTAGAATTGATTAAACCCTCAAAATACATTAGATTCTACTCAAAATCACACCTAAAATCTTGAATCAAAATCAAGGAACTTCAACAACAATAACCCACAATATTTTAAATGAATTTCATCAAGAACTCATCGAATTTACTTTCAAATTAATCTAACTTTGTTGTATTGAATCATGATTGGCACGTGGGTGAACTAATCCAACGCCATGTGCTCTCACATACCTAGTAGGGATCACCCCTTGACGAAATCCACAAGAGAAATCCTTATGGACGATGATCTTGGCTCTTTTTTCCTTTCTTCTCCTCTTGCGTTCCTTCTCCAAAAATCCTGACTCTAATTTGAAAAGCTTAAACTAACCAATTTCAGTTTAGACCGTTAGATAATTACCAAAAACGAAATAAAATAATAGGGTAAGAAAAAGAACAAACTACCCTTCCAAAATCCGGATTGTACTTTCTTTATCCAAACAGCCCAACTTCCTAAGGGAATATCTCACTCATACGAACTTGGAATTGCTCAAACTTGGTGGAGTTGGAAAGATTATTCCAAGATATTTCCTACGATATCTAGAAGTACACCTAAATCATCTTGAGCTAGGAGTTATGGTCGTTTGAAGTTGACCAAAAACTCAACGTAACATACTTCACAATTTTCCAGATTTTTATCTACTTTCCAAAAATGACTATTTCCAATCTTTAACTTCTTCCTAGTTCTTTCAATTAGCGAGATGTTACAATATCTCCCCCTTGGGAACATTCATCCTCGAATGAGACTACTCTTACTAGGCTAAGAGTGCAACATCAATCATTCAGTTCAAACACCCAACAAGTAAATGCAAAAAAACAACATGCCAATTTATAAACAAATACCAAGAAAAGGATTAGTACCTTAATTTGGAACTTCTACGGATTCGAAGAGATGTGGATATCTCTTCTTCATGTCCTCTTCAGCTTCCTAAGTAGCGTCCTCAACAAACTGATTCCTCCAAAGAACTTTGACTGATGCTACCACTTTTGTTCTCAACTTGCGAACTTGGCGATCTAGAATCTGAACAGGAATCTCCTCATTATACAAGCTATCCATGATCCCAATATGTTTGGTTGGTATGATAAATGATGGATCACCCATGCACTTCTTCAACATAGATATGTGAAATACTCAATGAACCGCGGCTAACTCCTGTGGTGGCTCCAACTCATAAGCTGCATTACCTACCTTTTTCGATATTCTTTAAGGACCAATATACCAAGGACTAAGTTTCCCCTTCTTACCAAATCTCATAAGGAGCCATTTGGATGCTAGAGTGGTAACTATTGTTGCAAGCAAATTCAATAAGGGGCAGGTGATCATCCCAATTTCCTTTGAAATCAATCACACAGGCCCTCAACATGTCTTCTAAGGTCTGAATAGTGCGCTCTACTTGGCCATCTGTCTAAGGATGAAAGACAGTACTTAAGTTCACCTTTGAACCCAAACCTTTTTGGAATGACTTCCAAAATTGTGCAGTAAATTGATCACTTATATCTGAAATAATGAAGACTGGAACTCCATAAAGTCTAACCACTTCTTGAAGATACAATTTGGCATAATCCTCTGTTGTATGGGTAGTCTTTACCAGTAAAAAGTAGGCTGATTTTGGCATTCTATGAAAAACCACCCATATCAGAAGTTCTGTTTTCTAAGCCAAACCATCGGGCCTTTGATGCTCTACTTTAACTTATTGGCAATTCGAACACTTAGCAACAAATTCTGCAATGCACTTCTTCATACTACTCTACCAATACATTTCTCTCAAGTCACAATAAATCTTTATGGAACCCGGATGGATGGAATATCTGGAGCTATGAGCTTCCTCCATGATCCTCTCTTGGAGTTCATCCACCCTGGGTACACATAATCTACCTTGATACCTCAATTCGCCATCTCCCCCTTGTTCAAAAGCCATTACTTTCTGCTTCTGAACATTTGCCTTCAATTCAAGCAAAATACAATCTTGGTCTTGCTTTTCTTTCACTTGTGACACTAATGAAGATTCAGCCCCATTTATCACCACTACTCCTCCTTCAGTGGAATATATTAGTCGGACTCCCAGGCGTGCAAGTCTATGCACATCATTCGCTAGCTCTCTCTTTTCTTCCTCAACATGGGCAGTACTACCCATAGACAACCTGTTTAAAGAATCAGCAACAACATTAGCCTTACCTGGGTGATAAAGAATACTCATGTCATAATCCTTGAGTAATTCTAACGACCTCCTTTGTCTGAGATTAAGTTCTTTCTGAGTGAATACATATTGAAGACTCTTGTGATCAGTGATTACATCAACATGAACACTATACAAATAATGACGCAATATCTTAAAAGAAAATACTACAACAACCAACTCTAAGTCATGGGTTGGGTAATTATTCACATGAATTTTCAAGTGTCTGGAGACATAAGCTATAACCTTGCCATTCCGCATTAATACGCAACCTAAACCAACTCTAGATGAATCACAATATACAACAAAACCTTGAGTACCTTCTGGTAAGGTCAAAACTAGGGCAGTAGTCAACCTCTTTATCATTTCCTAAAAGCTTTTCTCACAAGCTTCAGACCATTGAAACTTAACTGTCTTCTAAGTCAATTTGGTCAAAGGGGATGAAATAGATGAGAACCCCTCTACAAACCTTCTATAATAGCTAGCCAAATCCAAGAAACTCCTAATATCAGTTGGAGATGTGGGTCTAGGCCAATTTTGCACTGCCTTTATTTTTTGAGAATCAACTTTAATTCCCTCTCCAGACACAATGTGGCCTAAGAATGCCATAGACTCAAGAGAAAACTTGCACTTAGAGAACTTGGCAGACAACTCTCTATCTTTTAAAGTCTGGAGAACTATTCTGAGATGACTAGCATGATCCTCTTCATTCCTTGAATAGATTAGTATGTCATCAATGAGGACGATAACAAACATATCTAAATAAGGTTTGAATACTCTAGTCATAAGGTCCATGAATGTTGCAGGTACATTGGTCAAACCAAAGGACATAATTAAGAACTTATAATAACCATAACAAGTCCTGAAAGCTGTCTTTGGAATATCACACTCCCTTACTTTCAACTGATGGTAGCCACATCTAAGGTCAATCATAGTAAAAACAAGAAGCACCCTGAAGCTGATCGAAAAGATCATCAATTATCAGAAGAAGATACTTGTTCTTGATGGTAACCTTGTTCAACTGACAGTATTCTATACACATACTAAGGAACCATCTTTCTTTCTCACAAAAAAGACCGGAGCGCCCCAAGGTGAAACACTTGGTTGAATGAAACTCTTATCAAAGAGATCTTTCAACTGTTCTTTAAGTTCTTTCAACACTATTGGTGCAATTCTATATGGCAGAATAGAGATAGAACGAGTATCTGGAAGAACATCTATACTGAAGTCTATCTCTCTCTCAAGAGGGACTCCGGGTAGATCAACTCGAAAGACTTCTGGAAACTCTTTTACTATAGAAATTGATTGAATGGGAGGTATCTTAAAACTAGAGTCATTAACTCGGACTAAGTGATAGACACAACCCTTAGAAACTAACTTTCTCGCCTTAAGGTATGAAATAAAATGACCCTTAGGCACTGCTGAACTACTTTTCCACTCTAAGACTGGCTCATTTGGAATTTGGAACTTAACAACTCGAGTTATACAATCAATGGAGACATAATAGTCATGAAGCCAGTCCATACCTAGAATGACATCTAAGTCTACCATGTCCAACTCAATTAAATCAGCCATGGTATCCTTGGGATTGATGGAAATGACACAATCACGATATTCTCGCTCAGCTATAATAGACTCCCCAACAGGTGTAGAAACACAAAAGGGTTCACAGAGTTTATCAGGTAGAAACATCAAAACTATTTGCAACATAAGAGATTCCAAAATATAAACTTGCTCCTGGGTCTAGCAAAGCATAAACATCAAGAGTAAAGACTTTAATCATACCAGTGATAACATCTGGAGAGTTATCTTGCTCTTGATGACTAGTGATTGCATAAAGACCGCCAGTACTAGAAGTAGATCCTCTAGGTGATGCCCTGTCTGGTGTAGCAACTGATGAAGATTGGGCTCTATTGCCCTGATTTCCACTACCTTGTCGGTTCTTAGGGCACTCTTTCATGAAGTGACCCTCTTGTCCACACTTGAAACAACCTGGCTGGCCATCACGACACTTACCTGGGTGGGTTCTACCATACTTAGCACATGCAGGAGTCCAGATACCCCCTTGTGCCACACTACCCTGAGACTGTGTAGGTCTAGATCTGAAGTGCTGGGAATTCTGGCTATTATACTCACTTTTGTTTCTGGGTGTAGGTGCACTAGCAGATAATGAAGCAGGTCCCTTTTACTTTTGCTGAAAGGACGAATGGTTCACATTACTTTTCTATTTCCTGAACTCATTCCATGTCTTAGCATTTTTGTTTCTAAACTCCTCTCTATCCCTCAGCTTCTCTTTCTCAACCTGCTGCACATATACTATTAACCTTGATATATCTATGTCCCCAATTAGCATTGCTGCCCTACCCTCTTTGCTTGATAGACGGGATAACCCAACAACAAACAAACTCATTGTACTACTCATATCCGAAACAATCTCCGGAGAATAACAGGATAGTTGAGTGAACTTCAACCCATACTTATGAACACTTAGTGAATCTTGCTTAAGGGTAAGGAACTCTTGTACCTTAGCCTCTTTTAGTTCTCGAGGAAAGAAACTCCCCAAGAAGTCCTCCTCAAAACAAGCCCAACTCGCAAGTGGTGCATCCTCATCTTGGTTCTTCTTCTATTGATCTAACCAAATCCTAGCGACACCCTTCATTTAGTATGCATCTAGTTCCACCCTCTCAGTATCAGCAACGTGGATGACATCAACTACCTTTTGCAGCTTATCAATAAAATTCTCTAGATTCTTAGAAGTGCTTGTACCAGTGAAACTTGGAGGGTTCATCCTCAAGAACTCACGAATCCTTGAAGCGTCAGCCTCTTCTTTCAGAGCTCCTCTTTGTTGCCCAACCTGGTTAGTCACAGCTTGACTTAGCATCCTTATTGCTTCTCTGAACTCGGCATTAGTAACTTCCCTTTGGGGTTGAACTTTAGGTGCATTGGGTACCCCTTGCTCCTCAACATTACATCTAGCAAGATGACCTCTAACAACTCATCATGGAGGCATGATCTGAAAGACACGCAAGCACAAGTTAGAAGAAACTTTTTAGTGATAAACTCTAACGCATGAAATGAGTGTGAAAGAAGTGAGAACAGTCCTAAGTGTTTCAGCCTACTAGTTATAGATGTGGCACGCTTCACTCCGATAACTAGGACTCTACAGACACCGCTTCATAGACTCCCTAGGACTTTTGAACTCTGTGCTCTGATTGTAAGTTTTTCATGCCTCGAGCGTACAGCCCGGAAGTGGCTGGCACTTGAGAACCATTACTGGCCCCAAGCGAACCCTTGGCCTGGCTTACTTACTCAGCGAAAGACCTAAACACAAGAAGTATAACTCATGCAATAACTTAATAAATAATAACTTAGCAAAAATAGTAACTCAAGTCTTAAACGTATACAACTTAAATGAATAAGACTAAAGAACTATAACTATCTATCTATGAAGCCTCTAAAACAAAGAGGAATATCGGGACAGGACCCCCGATCGTCCTAACAACTGAAAGTTAGAAAGCAATGTAAAAAGGATCCCTCCGAAAAGCAATGAGGCTCGCCAACTGACTCTGAGTGCTCAACCTGATCAATGACGTGCTGGATACTGATCATGGTCACCTATGTCTGCATCATAAGATGATGCAGGCCAACTGGCATCAATACATTAAATGTATGAGTATGTGAGTTGGAATGCTAAACATAACATAGGCTTGAAAAGAATCTGAAAGGAACACTTACCTTGGCTTTACTCAACTCATGAACAACTTAACTCAATATAAAGAAATAAAACACATGCAATATATATATATATATAAAGCTTTTAAAATAGTATAAAGCAAATTAATGCAATAACAAACTAAAATGTACTCATGTAATAAAGTAATATAGTTTCTATGGGAGTTTGTCTAACCGACAACCACCACTATGATCTTAAGTGGTGATATAACATCTTTCCCATGCTGCCAAAACTGTCCTATACTTTGTCGTCATATAGAACGCCTTAACTAAGTGGATCCATTAGTCTCTGCTAAGCACTTAAGGATTCATCTAAAAAGTATGATCCTTTACTACCCATGATGGCTATATGGTTTATGGAGACTTGAGTTAATATGAACTCGCATCCCTATATCGATGCTCAATACTACTCCCAAAATGTACTTAGCACATATGTTTTAAATCAGAGCTTCTTTCTTTGGTTTGAGATAATTACTCAACACTTTAGCTTAAAAGCTCTCTTGGAAATCGGTGTTTCCCTTTCTTGTTCAAATGTGAAAACATTTTAAAATCTTGGGAATACTTAGTCCCCTTATAGCTTTTTGAGAAATGAACTCAACTCTTTATTCTTTCCTTAAATCGAAACTTAAGTCTTAAAACAAATTTAAAATGTTTGTGAAAGACTTTTGAAAATTTTATAAACTTCTCTTGACTTGCTTCTTAACTTCTAGACTTGACTCTTAACTTTGCTTGAATAGAATTTTGGATTCAATGTTCATGATCTCATGTTTGTGGATGATTTCATGATGTTTATATGTACTTAAGAGTGTTGGAATCAACTAGAAAATATAGGTACATTGCTAAGGAACTAGTACGGAAAGAAGGGGGGGGGGGGAATAGAAGACATGGCGTCCCTAGCGCTTTGAGCGGCTGATGTTTGCGTAATAAAGACACAACTTCCAATGCAAGTATCTACGATCGTACAATAGTTTAGTAACCCAACCAAGGGTTGGGATTGTCCAAAGAGAGTGGTTTTGAGAATTTATAGAAAAATAAAATTTAGTTCTAACTAGTTATAGCTAAAGACATTAACGAGTAAAAACATTGTAAATTAAAGGTGGGACACAAGAGTGTCAATTAACAATGGGGGAGTTTTGTCACAAGTAGGTAAAATTAGCAAAATAAACAAAGGTTTCTAAGTAATAAGAGGGGATCCTTGGGATGTGATGGGAATACGAGTTAAGCTAGATTATTGGGTACATGCTTTCAATAGAAGATTCATAGAGTAATAGTGACTAGGCTAGACTTTAAGGAAGATAAGCTCTCTCTCGAGCAACTTACCCCATTTCAAATGTGTCCGCCTTAACCCACTCACTCTCTCGAGCTGAGTGTGTGGACATGGGACTAGGGTTCACTCTCTCGAGCTGAACCTCATGTCGACCCACTCACACTGGCCATCAATCTAATGGTCTTAGTTTTATGACCTCTCTCTCGAGCAAGCTGAAAACACATAAATAAACTTGTATTTGTAACTACAAATTCATTAAATTCATCCACAACCACTAAACAAAATCACATTTAAACTACGAATAGACTATCAACAAGCAAGACCCAATAACTAGCCTACCCATATTCGTTAAATAACACCCCAAGAATTGGGGGTTTTAGCCACACATCAAGAGATATAAATTTATATTTAAATGAGCTTGCATTCAAATAGGTATGAAGATTTAAGTCTTGTTACAAGCCAAGAATGAAGAATTTAAGAGACCCAAGTCCAAATCCTTGGAGATGAAACCCTCTTTTTCTGCAAGTCTTCAAAACCCTCTCAAACTTAGAGCAAAAATATCAAAAAGTACTATTCTATATGAAAACTATCACAATTGTTCAACTCTAAGTGAAAATTATAATAATTGTTCCACACCTAAAACTACAACTGTAACTAGTAATTATAGTTTTCACAGATTTGTGTTGCAGCGGATCATTCGGTGTCGTTAGTCAGAATCATCGATCAACTCGGTGATTTGCCCATTGGTGTAGTTCATCGTCGTCTTGCACCAGCTCTAAACATCGTCGTGCTCTGGGTTGTTGGGTGACATGGTACTGCTTCACAGAACTTCTCGGCAATGCGCCGACTACTCTCTTTTTTCGACGACTTGATCTTTTTGTTCAGGGCTCAGCATACTGGAACAAAAGGTGAAGTAAGACCCTTTAGTGACTCGCCAAGTGGACTCAGCGATCCTCAAGCCTTCATTTCTTCATTCTTTACAGCCTTTTTGTTCCTTTTTACGACATAGTGTCCATGCTTTCCTTCAGACTTCAAATACCTGAAACTTAAGGGGTTTCATCATATATTGAGATAAAATAAGCATTTGAGGACACAATTTTTATTTAAATATAGCCCTAAATGAGTCCAATATGTGGACTCATCAAGTTCAGCCGTTCAAAAAGGGTGTCTCGAATAGTGCTACACAAGCCTCAATCATGAATGCACATACCAAGACTCAATTTACTTATGCAAAGATCAAATGTGCATTCAAAGATTCAAGTTGTGACTCACCAATATCAACGAATCTCATGCTCACAATACTTGCTTCAAATGCAAGTTCAAGCTTAAATATAGTGTTCAAATGCCCTCACACAAAGAATGATTCCATATTCACACAATGGTTTCACCGTTTAAAGCTTTGGAATCAGATGCAACGCTCACACTCACAAAGAAGAACCTAATGCATAATTTCACCCATAGGTTTGCCCGTATTTTCCAATCAACATTTGTTTCAGCTCACTCAAGATCAAAAAGGTCTTTTCAAGGCTTGTAATGGGGCTGAGTGCAAAGGTATGGTCATTTAGGCTCAGTGACTTTCATCCTCATGAGATGTGTTGCTCACAACACTTCCTTTCCTTTCTCCTTCATCATTTTCAGTAGTGCTTATAAGTCATCCTATTATTTACTTTCCAAGAATTATTTGGAAGCCCCCTTTCATTTTTCAACTTTATTCCACAACTTTTCTTTTTCATTCTTTTTCTTTTTCTCTTTTGTTTTTGTATGAAAGGGTTCCATTTTCCTCAAAACCATGGGTAGGAGGGACTTTCTTGCACTTCTTGACTTGTCCCTATCTTTTCAACACACACCCAACTTAGGCTTTTGGCCTAAGTTGGCTATTCAACTAACCACAACTTCATGAGGATTATGGGTGATGAATAAAGAAAGGTCATTGCTTTCATCAAGATTTTTCCATAGAAAAGGGAAAGGCTTAAAAGGTGTTCAAAAGTAGTTCACACACACACAGGGTAAGTCACAAAAGAGGTATATGTCAAATTGGCTCACACTCGTAGAAGTTTCCTAAGATCAAATCAAGAGATAGCATCACTTAGTTGACTGGACCAATGAGGCAAATTCTAGGATCTATCATGCATAGTTCACAAGTAAGTTCAACACACTAGGCATTGACATTATAAGTCAAACAAGAGTCCACACTTTTGCTAGTGTGCAATGATCATCACAAGAGAATCAATTTGATACAAGGCTAGTCATAACGAGAAGCAAAGAGTTCACATTTTGTCTATGCAACTTCATTTGGCCTTATCATAGCCCCGCATTCATTTTCGTTCGATTGAGAGCACTATTCAAGTCATCGGTATTGATTGGAATCGAGACTCAATTTTTTTGCAAAAGAACAGCCACACTCAAGAGCATATAATGGGTGGTGAAAATGTGCAAAAAATTCAAAAAAAATTGGAAAGGGGTCCAAATCATTTTGCAATTTAA
The DNA here is from genome assembly GCA_029007595.1 of Solanum commersonii. NCBI lineage: Eukaryota > Viridiplantae > Streptophyta > Magnoliopsida > Solanales > Solanaceae > Solanum > Solanum commersonii. The sequence goes on from JAJTWQ010000054.1 coordinate 488,949, forward strand.
AACAAAAAGAGCCACAAGCTCAAACATCCACAGAAAGTAGTATTTAACACAATAATAGCTCAACGCCCAAATACATAAGCGAAAATATGAGCCACAAATAGCACACAAAAGGTGGGCCTCACCCCACCACAAATAAAATGTATTTGTCTTGTAGAATTTTAACCATTTTGGCTTGCAAACTGTCCAGTTCATGCTCATTTGGTGGCAGTAGTCTTGATTGTTGAGTCAGTTGGTGTTTCTCTGAACAACCGTTTACTTCACTGAGTTTTACAGAACTTCCCAAGCAAATTTGGAAGTCCAAACGGTGGTAAACATCGGGGTTGCCGATATGGTTGGCGATTTTCCAATACTTTTCGAGGATCGCTGAATTTTACAGACTCCAATTTGAAGTTGTCTTGAGTCAAACGGCGGAATAAATTTGGTGCGCTGACCTCTTTGGTGACTCGCCGACTGGACTTGTTGCTTGCCACCCAACACTTTTTCTAACACATTATCATACTTCAACTTGTATAAACGACACACTATTATTTTACCAATATGCAAATATAAAATATTAAGGGATTTTGAGTTGCCTCCCAAACAGCGCCTTAGTTAACGTTGCGGCACGACGCAAGTCATCAACTATTCTTCATCCTCGGAGTCGCTCATGTTGTAATTAGGTGAGTCCTCAGCAAATGGTGGGTAATGATGTGATATCAAATGGCTGATTTGAGCATCCTGCAGCTGAATAGTCATGGAGTGAGAGGTTGACGCTTCATTTAGCATTTCAATGTTTTTCTTTATCTCATTCAACATCATCGTGTGCTTCATTTTTTTGCTGAATGACTGAAAGAGCTTCGTCATCTTGCACACTTCCCTGCTTCTTCCCATGACTACACTCTCGGAGGGAGAATTGCTTTTCTTTTCCCATGGCTTATACTTCCAATTCCGTGACTCAGTTGGATAGAGCATCCAACTGGGTCACTAGTGTGTGTCCCACTCCTGCTTCTTTTTGGCTTCTTTGTTGGCTTCTACCATGCCAACAAGGAGTTTTTCTACTATTTCATAAGGCTGGTATAGCATGCCTCCCTCACAAAGTTGATCGGCAACACTTCTATTCTCGGGACCAAGACCCCTATAGAAGCACTCCAGTAGCGCCTTGTCCGTCATCCCATGAGATGGGCATGGTTGCAGCACCGCTTGAAACTTCAGCCACATTTCATGAATTGTCTCATCCCCTACTTGTTTAAATGTCAGGAGGTTGTCCCTGAGGTTCAATAGTTTCAGGAGGATCAACAATTCTATTTAACTAAGAATTCCCAAATAACACCACTCCCCAGCAGTGGTGCCATTTTGATTTTTGTGTAATCAAGACAACTTCCGATGCAAGTGTCTACAATCGTACAATAGTTAAGTAAGCCAACCAAGGGTTGGGATCGTCCCAAGAGAGTGGTTTTGAGAATTTATAGAAAAATAAAATTTAGTTCTAACTAGTCGTAGCTAAAGACATTAACGAGTAAAAACATTGTAAATTAAAGGTGGGACATAAGAGTGTCAATTAACAATGGGGGAGTTTTGTCACAAGTAAGGTAAAAACAACAAAATAAACAAGGGTTTCTAAGTAATGAGGGGGGATCCTTGGGATGTGAAGGGAATACGAGTTAAGCTAGATTATTGGGTGCACGCTTTCAATAGAAGATTAATAGAGTAATAGTGACTAGGCTAGAATTTAAGGAGGATAAGCTCTCTCTCGAGCAACTTACCCCGTTTCAAATGTGTTCCTCTCGGATACCCACTCACTCTCTCGAGCTGAGTGTGTGGACATGGGACTAGGGTTCACTCTCTCGAGCTGAACCTCATGTCGACCCACTCACACTGGCCATCAATCTAATGGTCTTAGTTTTACGACCTCTCTCTCGAGCAAGCTGAAAACACATAAATAAACTTGTATTTGTAACTACAAATTCATTAAATTCATCCACAACCACTAAACAAAATCACATTTAAACTACGAATAGACTATCAACAAGCAAGACCCAATAACTAGCCTAACCCATATTCGCTAATAACACCCCAAGAATTGGGGTTTTTAGCCACACATCAAGAGATATAAATTTATATTTAAATGAGCTTGCATTCAAATAGGTATGAAGATTTAAGTCTTGTTACAGGCCAAGAATGAAGAATCCAAGAGACCCAAGTCCAAATCCTTAGAGATGAAACCCTCTTCTTCTGCAAGTCTTCAAAACCCTCTCAAACTTAGAGTAAAAATATCAAAAAGTAGTATTCTATATGAAAACTATCACAATTGTTAGACTCTAAATAAAAATTATAATAATTGTTCCACACCTAAAACTACAACTTTAACTAGTATTTATAGTTTTCACAGATTTGTGCTGCAGCAGATCATTCGGCGTCGTTAGTCGGAATCGCCGATCAACTCGGCGATTCACCCTTTGGTGTAGTTCATCGATGTCTTGCACCATCCCTCAACATCATCGTGCTCTGGGTCATTGGGCGACATGGTACTGTTTCACGAAACTTCTCGGTGATGCGCCGACTGTTCCCTTTTTCCGCCGACTTAATCCTTTTCTTCAGGGCTCAGCATACTGGAACAAAAGGCGAAGTAAGACCCGTTGGCGACTCACCAAGTGGACTCGGCGATAATTACCCTAACTCTAATTTCAAAAGCGTAAACTGACCAATTTCAGTTTAGACCCTTAGATAATTACCAAAAATGAAATAAAATAATAGAGTAAGGAAAAGACCAAACTACCTTTCCAAAATCCGGATTGGACTTTCCTTATCCAAACAGCCCAACTTCCAAAAGGTATATCTCACTCATACGAACTCGGGATAGCGTAAACCCAATGGTGTTGGAAAAATTATTCCAAGATCTTTCCTTCGATATCTGAAAGCACACCTAACTCATCTTGAGCTAGGAGTTATGGTCATTTGAAGTTGACTAAAAACTCAACTTAACATACTTCACAATTTTCTAGATTTTTATATACTTTCCAAAAATGACTATTTCCAATCTTTAACTTCTTCCTAGTTCTTTCAATTAGTGAGATGTTACATGACCCACAGACCGTAGATGGGGTCTGTGGTTGGTCACCTGCAACCCCCTCCCAGAACTCCCAAAAAATTCAGCTAAGGGTCAACTTACGCCAGGACCTACAAACCGTAAGTCAGACCACGGTCCGTGGTCTAGGGTCGTAGGTCAGACCCCCAGATTTCAACTCCCAGAACCCCACACGACATCTTCCAGGATGGACTACTGGTTTGTGCACGGTCTGTCGGCTCGACCGTCGATGACCCCCGACAGCTTTTAAGTCAGGGGTCGTTTGGTCTTTTCCCTATGCGTTGGACCCCTAAACTATGTCGTTCAACCCCTAAACTACGTTGTTTTAGTCAATTTTAGCATAGTAACTTAATTAGAACTTACCCTAGTTAACTCATTCTCCAAAATTTATCCAAGTTGAATGAAAGGAAGGAGAAAGAGTCGACCAAGTCCTCTCCAAGAATGCAACAAGTTTTCTTCAGTTCTAACCCCGAAATCGAAAGATTTCTCCATGAATTTCATCACCACTGGGATTTCACTAGTAGGTTTCTTTCACCCATTAGGTCCCTAGAATTCAGTCATATTCTTGATTCTCTATATCATGCTTAGACCTAGGGTTTCTAAAATTTCAGATTTATGTTATGATTCAATTGTTAGATTAATCCAAATTAGATTATCATGTTTTTAAGGAATTATTGCTCGCATGAAACTCAGAACCCTAGTTGTGTAGATTCGTTTAGTTCATGAATTACACTTGTTATGTCAGTTTATTCAGATATACATGCCCAGTTAAGAATGTTTCATTATCAGTACTTAATGTTGCATTTTCAGTTAACATGTCAGAATCTCGAGCTACTCAGTTTATTACAGTTTTGTTGTACTTTATACATTCTATTGGGAGTATGCCGAGTTGGACTAGGGTCAGTCACCCTCATTGTCCCAGAACTACGTGCCCCCATAAGTAAGTCCCCTCTCTGGCATTATAGTTAGTGATCATGCCAGTCATGCCTCTATACTCATGGCAAGGTATATTGGGTCCTCTCGATGGGGCATATACATCGGACTCCATATTTAGCTCATGTGGTTAATTATGTCGGATATTAGTAGCTCCCACAGACAGATTATAGTGCAATGACCAGGTTATCAGTTACAATTCAGTATTCACTTTCAGTATGTTATAAACTTGGTCACTACATTCAGTTCGTTCATATTCAACATGTTTAGCATATTTATCTTGTTCAGATTATATCATTGATTTATCGCTTTGTTCAGTTATATGTTTCATTCAACTTCATCCTATCATGCATGCTCAGTACCTTTCAAGTACTGACGCATACTCTGCACTACATCTTCTCGTGATGTATGTTCAAGTCCTCAGCATGCAGATCACGCATAAATCGGTTCCCGATCTTCAGTTCAGCAGTATCAGTGGTGAGTCCTGATATTTCGAGGATAATAGACATGTTTCTATATTTAGTCTTTTTATTTCAGTTTTCAGTATTTGCTAGAGTTAGTTGGGGGCATGTCACAGCATCTCTAGCCAGCTAGAGGCTTTATTTCAGACATAGATTAGATTCAGCTTCAGTTTTGAGTGATTTTTCAGTATCACCAAACTCGTAGTATTTTATATATATTCAGACCAATATTGGGTATTCCCCATCATTCAGTTATCTCAAGATTTAGCTTTCTCATTAGTTCATCTTTTCATAGATATGTTCAGTTTGCTTATGATATGCCAACTGAGGGTTAGCTTGGGGTCACTCATGATCCTAGGTCTCGTGTTTATGCCAAGGGGTAGCCTCGGGACGTGACAGTATCACTCTTCTAAAACACTTGAACTACATATGACCTGATTCTCATGGAACCCAAGATATGCAGTCACCTTGAAGTCAACATTCAGCCATGAATTTAATTTTTTTTTTAAAAATCAATCCTCATAATATTTCCGGCATTCATGTAAATCCCTTACATTGCAGTTGCATTTGTTAGCTGGGACGAAATGGGCTACTATGTGAACTTCTTTTCCCAAAAATCTCTTTCATTGTCTCTAGTCAAAGAGAGGCAAGCTATTGACACACTCCTTTCTTGTAATTCATTCTATTGTGCTTCTAAAATATTAACAAGTCAAATATTTGGTATTTCACTACTATTTTTGTTTATTACAATTATTATCACAATTATCTATATATTACTCTAACTTGTATTATTCTTATAGTTATCATATTTTTCTTTTTTAAAATTAAATTTGTATCATCAACATTACTACTATTACTTTATTGTCGTCTACTTTAAGATAGATTATTGTAACTTCATCTCTAGTTTTATTACTTACTAAACTTTTTACGTAATATAAATTGTATATTAAATTAGAAGTTCAAAAGAACTAATTTACAGAACAAAAATGCCCAAATACTCCATTTATTTAGTCTGATCACAGCCCACCAGGTGAAGCCCATCTTATTTTATTCATTTACCCCAAGTAAAAAAAAATAAGACTATCCCACCTAGGGTTCCCATCTCTTTGGCCACTGCACACCCCTATCTTCCCATTTCCATTTCTACATAAGAATTCACCAAAGTACATCCATGAACAAGTCCTGTCCGAGCTTTATTCATGCAAGAAGTGTCTCTCTCCTCAATTGACTTGGCGCGTCCCAACGCCTCTTTCCCATTTCATGATTTGTAGTCATTCAAATCTTGAAAGAAAAGGCAAAATCTATCCATTTCAGTACACATCTTTGTCAAATTTCTGAACTCCTTTCTGCTATGACTGAAAAGTTTGGACATGAACATCTCCATTTGACAAAGATTAAAGATCCAAATCAGAATCCCGCCAAAAGGCAAAGCTTTAGAGACTTAAACTTTTCTATGAAAACATGCCCTGTTAGCCATTAATGGTGGATGAGATTTGGTTGCCAAGAAAATCACCTGACATGTTTTTACACTCACAAGAACACCACACTTGTGTTTGAATATTGCTTACAAAGAATTTTTGAATCTCCTCTTTATCGCACCTGACGTTATTTGATGGACGCGAGAAGATTTGAGTCTGATAACGTCCTTAGTCCACTGCACTTTAAAAGGTAAAATCTTATCCTTCTATTTAATTAAACCATTTGCGGTTGTGTTAGAAAATAATGAGTTATGTATTGTTTTTGTCTGTATTTATATTACAATGTATTAATATATTTTGGGTATTTACTGTGATATGATTATCTCTCTTTAGTTGTGGGAAATCTGATTTGTATCATACAAATGGAGTTATCATGTACAATTCTATGTTCTGCTGGATTAAAAACTACCCCATACTAATTTAGTCTTAAAAAATGATAAATTGACTACTTTGGTTAAGAATTAGATATGCTACTATGTAGAAACTTTATTTACTAGCACATGCTAAACTAAGGATCTTGAACTATGATTTGATATAATAACAGTGAAATGATAATTTGCTCTCTATTGCATTTTTAGAGATATATATTTATGGGGCAATGTTTTGTATTTACTTAGTTTGTGCCAAGTACGTGAAATATCAAGTTTTGTTTAGATGAGAATGTAACATGTTCCTAGGGATGATGAATATAATTTTCGAATGACTATTATCCTCTTTGTAACTCTTTTCTAATGTTTATTTGATATGAAAATTGGAGCCGAGGAGTCTCATTTTGAGACTCAACGACGCCACTACCGCACAGAGCTTGCATATCCTTTACATGGAGTCCGGCACACCTTACTATAAATGTTCAAATGTCAAATAACAGGGGAGATTCTTTCCTTCTCTTAAAGCCGAGCATAACTATTAATTACCTCATTTATCTCAGCTTGTTTTATTTATTTGTGTTGATGTGATTAATGTTTTTATCTCTATTTATGTGTTTCCTGATATGTAAGAAATTTCATTGACCCCATGCAATAACTATGAATGCTTACTTTTATCACTTAAAGAGAGCCTTTATTTTTAAAATATAAGAAACCAAAATACTAAAGTTAGAAATGTTCCTCATTAAAATTTTCTTGTAGTTACTCACTTTGCTTTCAAGTACTTTTGTTAACAACAAACTACAACAACGTTTCTGCCCAACTCTTTTTGGTTTAGATTTTCAGATTATTTTTTAAAAAAAAATCTTTAAACTTGTAAGTTCTTGAATTTATCTGAGTCTTAAACTTTTACCTCTTAATATAGTTAAGTTCACTAGATCTTCGTTTACTACTTCTAATGCTTCAATTATTTTTTATAACAAATCCTATCTCTTATCAACTTCAAGTGGATTCAAGGCATCATTATTTCTCTAACAAACAAGTTTAATGTTTGCAACACTATTTTACTTCGACACTATTAATTAATTAAGTTCAGCCGGTCAGCCATTTTTAATAAATTTTAAAGGGTGATTAATACTTTTCCTTTAGATTAGTTGAACTTACCTAGAATCTTATGTTTAGTAGAGCTTAAAATGGTATTAACTTTAGACAATTCTTTAAGCAATTTTAGGTGCGCTAATTCACGGTAATTAATTAGGTGGCAACTCCTTAAGTTAGTTTATTAATTTAGGAATCATCAATATGTTGTACACTATTTTCACCCAGTTAAAATGAGGTATAACACAACTTTGTAAGGAATGCCAGGGTAATTTATAGTAGGTCCAAGAGTTTACTTGGCATGTATATTGTCACATTATTTAATTTTTTCATATTATGAGTTTATCTGTCACATGTATATTCACATTATTTAATATTTTTATATTATGAGTCTATTTTTCCTGTGTATTATCACATTATTTAATGTTTTTATATTATAAGTATATCTATCATGAGTTTATAGAGTATTTCTATACTATGTAAATCTACTACTAGATTTACATATATAAAGTTATATCGGGAGGAGAGCCTTGAAACAACATATGTGTGACCTATAGGTCACTGGTTTGAGCCATGAAAGAAGTCATTAATTCTGGCACTAGGGTGGTTTATTTTCATCACACCCCTTGGGGTGTGGCCTTCCCCAGACCCTACTAAAATGGAATGTTTTGTGCACCAAACTGTTTTTGTTTTTATATAATGTTAATTCTAAACTATGAATGAAAAGGAAATATGACAAATAACAAGTTTACTTTTTCATTTACACGTACCATTTCTCCTAATATGATTCAAGAAAAAAATCTCAACAACTTTAGCTCAATAAAATCATAGAAAATGATTTTACACCTCTAATTAATACACCACTTGTTTCAATTTGTTTGTCCGAATTTTTCTTTTAAGTACGTTTAAAAAAAGAATGTCTCTTTCCTTTTTTTGATAACTCTTTATTTTTAACTTTCCACATGACATATTTCAAACTAGAGGATTAAATAATACTTTTGTATCTTGACATATCTTTAATTTAAGATCATAAGATTCGAAAGTTTTCTTTACTTTTTAAAACTTTGTGCCAAGTCAAAATAGGAAAAAATTGAGACAAATGAAATACCATTTATCATTCTTTTTAAACCTTGATTATCTTAATTAAAGTTATTGAACTAATTACTTCCCTTTTTGAAATCATCTTTATCACTTTTTATGTTATTTCCATGATTTCTTGTGGTGTACACTAGGCGATCAAGGACATGTACGATGAAGTGAAGACTAGGGTAAGGACAATAGGTTGATAATCAGAGCACTTCCTATGTGATGGGACCACACTAGAATCAACACTTATCATGTTTTCATTTGCATTGGTGATATATGAATTGACACGGAGAATCCAAGGTGATGTATCATGGTATATGTTGCTTGTCGATGACATCATTCTAATTGACTAGAATTGCGATGAAATTAAGGTTAGGATAGAGATTTGGAATTGGACCCCGGAGTCAAAAGGGTTAAGGTTGAGAAGGACAAAGATAGAACACTTGGAGTGTAAATTTTATGATGTAACGTCTGAAGTTGGTGTGGAATGTGGCCTGATGCACAAGCCATCCAAAGAAAAGAAAAATTTAAATATATAGGGTCTATGATCAAAGAAAACAAGGAGATTGATGATGTCACACAATACATTGGTGCAGAGTGGATGAAATGGAGGCTCGCATCCAGAGTATGGGTGTGATAATTAAGAAGGTGCCACTAAATCTTAAAGGTATGTTTTACAATTGTTAGACCAACTATGTTGTATAGGGTGGAGTGTTGGCTAATCAAGAAGTCTCATGTTAAGAGGATGATAGTTTTGAATATGAGGATGTTGTGGTGGATGTGTCGTCATACTAGGACAAAAAAGATTTAAAAAAAGGATCGATATTGGGATACGAATGAGTGATTGTGGTAGTGGAAAGGATCGTGGAAATGAGACTGAGATAGTTCAGACATGTGAAAAATGAGATGCATGAATACTATTGAAAAGGTGTGAGAGGTTGGATATGGATAGTCTTTGGAGAGGTAGAGGTAGGTCGAAGAAATATTAAAGAGAAGTGACTATACAAGACATTATGTAGGTGCAGCTAACCAAGAATATGACCTAAGATATGAGATTATGCAAGACACAAATTAGGGTAGAAAGTTAGTAGCTAGTGGAATGTTTTCTTGGTCATAGCATCATCTGTTGGGAAACCAAAATTTATAGTTGAAGCGACTCAAATCAAATCAAGGCCTAGCACAACTAGACTTAAGGTTATACTTGATAACGAATAAGCTTTGAAAACGTATAAGGTTGTAGCTTGTGGATGGAAAATCTAGTAAGTTGATCAAGGTTTTACACTAGATTGTATATGATAATTTTCCTTTGTAGTGCAATTATTATAAGGACCAAGGTCATCATGATATAAGTTGCCCTTTTATATCTAGGAGAGATCGAAATAACAAACAAACTGATGGTACCGTCGAAGTTGCTTTGAAAGGTACTAGCATATTGAAAAATAACAAGGTGATGTGAGGGAAATAGTAAATGAAAAAAAGGAGGGGTGCAGGTCATGATGAAGTTAGCTGTCCTTTGATCTCGAGAAGAAATCAAAATGAAAAACAAATAGATGATACCATCGAAGTTGTTTTGTAAGGTACTAGCAATAATGAAAAATAACAAGGTGATGTGAGAGATATATTAAATGAAAAAACAGGCTAAGAGTTGATCCTATTCTAGCCAAATCACATAAGAAGTTCTCTAGGTAACCTCTTATTGTCCTTACCTGAGACTTGACTTCATCGTATATGTCCTTAATCGTCCTAGTGTACACCACAAAAAATCTTGGAAGTAACACAAAAACTGATAAAGATGATATTAGAAAGGAAAGTAATTAGTTCAATAACTTTAATTAAGATAACCATGGTTTAAAAGTAACAATAAATGTTATTCCGGTAGTCTCAATTTTTCCTTATTTTTACTTGGCATGGAGTTTTTAAAAAGTAAAGAAAATTTTGAATCATATGGTCATAAATTAAAGATATGTCAAATATATCAAAATACCTTTTAATCTTCTGGTCTTAAATTTGTCATGTGGAAATTTAAAAGTAAAGAGTTGTGAAAATACGAAAAAGACATTATGTTTTTATATGGATTTAAATGAAAATTAGGAAAAACAAATTGAAATGGAGTGTGTATTAATTAGAGGTGTAAAATCATTTTCTACGATTTTATTGAGCTATAGTTGTTAAGATCGTTTTCTTGAATCATGTTAGGAGAAACTGTACATGTAAATGAAAAATTAAACTAGTTATTTGGCATATTTCCTTTTCATTCATAGTAGAGAATTAACATTATATAAAACTCAATAGTAGTTTGGTGCACAAAGCATTCCATGTTATCGGGGTCTAAGGAAGGTCATACCCCAAAAGGTGTGATGTAAATAGACTACCTTAGTGCCAACATTAATGACCTCTTCCATCGCTTGAACTAGTGACCTAAAGGTCACACATAGATAACTTTATGTTGTTTCAAGGCTCTTCTACCGATATATAACATTTACATATGTAAATCTAATAATAGATTCAGATAGCATGAAAATACTAAATAAACGTCAAAATACCCATGGCATATAGACTTATATAATGAATACATAAAATATTGTGATAATACACGTGATAAATAGACTCATAATATGAAAGCATTAAATAATGTGACAATACACGTGACAAATAAACTCATAATATGAAGAAAAAAATTAAATAATGTGACAATACACGTGACAAATAGACTATTGGACCAACTATAAATTACTTTGGCGTTCCTCTCAAAGTTGCTCAGCTTATTCAACCAAAACATCTTCTTATGCTATGTTGCGATGGAAAAGAGGACCAGCAGGGGTAAATAAAAGATTGAAAGGGAGTTGATTAAATCAAATGAAGTGTGTGTTGATACTTGATTAACGTTTCAAGTACACTTAATCCAGTTCTAAGCGTCAACGATAGTTAGTCAGTATAATAACTCAACTAAATGAGTTGGAGTCGAATCCCACAGGGAGTGATACATGTTTAAGACTCAGTAGAAAAGCGTAAATATGTTTAAATCAGTCATAGGAATAAACATTATCGAATAAAAACATAATTCAAATTAAGGGGTGACACAAATGTCAAATAACAGGGGGTTTTGATTTTCAATTATCAACTACAGCAGCAGCAAAAAACATAAACATAACAATAATGAGACGGGTTCTTGGAATGTGATTTGATTATAGGCTAATGTAGACAAACGGATAATTGCAACTGTTAGAAATAGCTATAAATCAGCGAATAGGCTAGACTATAGAGGAGGTAAACTTTCTCTCGAACAATTTACCCTGAATCAAGTTGGTTTCTCTCGAACACCAACAAGCAAGCAAAATAAGAACAGCCTATACCTTAGTCTATTCACTCTCTCGAGCTGAATGTATGGAAAAAGGTTTAGGATTCACTCTCTCGAGCAAAACCCATGACAACCCAATACCTACAGACCATCAATTCAATAATCTTGGTTTTAAAACCTCTCTCTCGAGCAAGCCAAAAACACGAAGGTAGAACTGCATTTGGAACTACAATTCTTTAAATTGAACCACAATTACTAATCAGCCCATAAACTAACAATTAGCAATACCCATAAACTAAATCAGCCCATAATCACACCCCAAGAATTGGGGTTTTAGCTAGACATCATTAAAAGATAAAAATCGTTACCAAATTGTGTTTCCATCAACTGGGTAAGATTAATTTCGTCTTTACAAAGGTCCAAATTGAAGAATCTCCAAGACCCACTTCCAATTTCTCAAAAATGGAAAACTTCAATTCTTCAAAGCTAAAGAAAACTTAGTCTCAATACTCAGAGTTCAAACTAACTATTCAAAAATTGATTGAAAGATTATGATCCAAGGTTTTTAAACTTAATGTTCAAAAACGTATTTATAGTTGCCAAAAATATGTTGCGAAGGACCATTCGGCGCAGTAAGTTGGGCTTGCCGATCCACCATTTGGTCAATTCCATCGCCTTTTTTCTTTGGCCTTCAGCATCCTCAAGTTCTGTAACTTTGGGCGATCCAACACTGCATTGCGGAACAACTCGGCGACTCACCAACTGCTTATTTCTCTCACCAAATTGATTTTCTCCTTCAAGGCTTGGCACACTAGAACTTTAGGTGAGATGGTGGACTTTCGGCGACTCGCCAAAGGGACTTGGCAATCACCAAGCCTTCATTTCTTTGCTCTTTCATCTCGCTTCGTTCCTTTTTGCAAATCAGTATCCCTGCTTTATTACTCAATCAAAATACCTAGAAATCAAGGGTTTTACATTAGTTATTGGCACAAAATAAGCTTTTGAGGACACAAAATCTATCCAAATAAAGCCCTAAATGAGTCCAAACCATGGACTCATCAATACTATCTCTCAAAGGATAAAAACCTTGTTCAAGGAATGGATGAGCTAACAATTGTGAACGAAGCAATGCTTGTGTTCTGATCTTTTCACCAAGTGGAAAACCATATTCTTATGACTCCACAAACATAGAAAAATAATTGATAATTTTTTGAATTTAAATCACATGATCATGCAGATGTGGGCAAATAAAATGCATGTGAGGCATTTGATGATCATCTCTCTTTCATTTGCAAAATCAAGAACTAAATGGCCTACAATATGAGTAGACTAGTTAAATCTCAATTCTACTCTAATTTTCATTCTAAGAATCTCTTGATTTATAAGCATAACTTTCAAAAAATACAACATGCTTGTTGGATTGACTTTGTTCATTACCAATTAATTTGATAAGGGATTAGCATATGCTCAAAGGAACAAGATTTATGGTAATTCCCAGGCTTTTAAACAAATACCCAAGTATCCTTGCGATTTTTTATTATTAAAAGAAAAATGAAAACTTCTTGTTTTTATTGTCTCTTGAAAATTTTCTAGTGCTAGTTTTCATTTAGCTCTTTTCAGGCCTCTAAAACAACTTGTTGGTTGTGAGGGAGAGCTATTAAAGATTTCACCCTATCAATAGATTGATCATTTACTTGTTATAGTGTTTTCATATTTCAATGTTATATGGATACAACTCTGCATGATTGCCAACTCTCACTTTGAATCTGTTGATCAACTGTTTGCCCTTGTTCCCTCATTTAAGCTATGGACTCTACTATTATGGATATTTATTTTGCTTTAATGACATTTCAATAGTTGAGATTGTTTGGGAGTTGAGGTTGCTTCCAATTGTTGCTATTGATTGAATTTTAAGTTTGACTAGATAGGATGATAAAAGATATAATTAATTTCTTAAAGAATCTTCTACATATGTTCATACTAACAAAGGACGGGAGGAAACCAGAATTGTTTCTTAAATTGTTTCCTTCAACGATGAAAATTGTTTATGCTCACTTCTGTACAAAGAGCTAAGATATGACTATTGTTGTTAGTTTAACTTATATTGTGAAAAACTGCAGATTAAACAGAGCAAGCTGAGAGTTCCCCTCGAGAATGTCTTGGTTGAACTAGCAAAACTTAGAAGGGCATCATATATTGATCAAGAAGAGCATTTTATGGTAATGTCTGCATTTTAGTTTTGATTACCAGAAGATGATTTTTTTAAGTTAGTTTACTTAAAGTCGTCTTGTACGCTAAATGTAGGTATTTGTACAGAGGGTTATGCGTATCTCTCTAAAAGTAATGTCCAACAATTTAGCAGTCAGCAACTCATTCTGTCTTTATTCTAATATCTTTCTTTTGCTCTAATTATTAGCTAGGATTTTCAGAAATAGTTGAGCAGCCAACAACTTTGCTTGTGCAGAAAAATGGAAACAAAGACTTGAATGAATGTAGCATTATTCTTGTGTTAAAGCAAAAGCTTTCGGTCAAATGATTGAAAGAGTTTAGACCCAACATTGTTACTAAATCAGTTTTGCTTAAGTTAATACATCTTTGTTCAATTTTCTCAGTCAGTTTAGTTTGACTACACTATCACTCTATCACATTTCTGAAGATAATTTTTATGGATGAAGTATCATATCTTAATTTCAAAAATGAATAAATAATTTGTGACAAACCAACAATCCTACCCACAATTCTCTAAAAAATATTTTGCATAGCCCTTTGATATGTGGCACCAACGTTCTTCAAACTGAAAGGCATCACCTTATAGTTGTAAATACCTTTAGGCGTACGAAATGCAATGAGTTCTTCATCCTTTGGTGCCTTGCAGACTTGGTTATATCCAGACATACCATCCATAAATGACATGGCCTCATAACTAGTGATAACATCAATTATCAACTCAGTATTGAGAAGAGGAAACTCATCTTTAGGGAGTGCATTATCTTGATCCCTAAATTCAACACAGACTTGAATTTGGCCATTCTTCTTCGTTACAAGAACAATACTTGAAAACCATGTAGGTATTTGACTTCACGAATAAAGTCTGCCTCAATGAGCTTGTTAACTTCATTTGCTATCAAAGGAACCAAATCAAGCCTAAAACGACTTTGTGCCTCTTTAATAGGAAGAGCACCACTCTTTACTACCGACTGCTGGACTGCTACTTTAGGATTCAAGCTAGGAATTTCTTTTATAACTCCAAGCGAAGACATCCCTATATTCTTTGAGTATATTCAATTAAGTGATTTCTAAATCAACGTCTAGAAAGGTATTTAGAGAAGTTGGTCTTGGGTCTTCATCAGTGCCAAGGGGAACTTCCTTTGAGGGATCTATTATGGTCTTTACTCATTTTTCATGTTCCAATGGACCATATCCAGCATCTTTCTCTTCTTGAGGATCGTTTTCATTGACAAACATGTTATAACAACAAACAATATCTCCTATTCATCAACCTTTGTTCCAGATGACACATTGTGCTCACTCTGGATTGTAACATGATATGAGAAGCCTACACATTTTTCATAGTCCTTGCTCTCTTTGGTTTAAATCATAGTGTGAGCTTTTTCCGTGAGTTCCAATTTACACGAAACCATAAGTTCCGCTCATTGTGTCATTCTACAAGGAATCAAACTTTTGAAATATTTTTGGATCATAGGTGAAACAAACATTGTCAATCTTAGGTAGCTTCTTTGATGCTTGTCATTCTTCTTCAATTGACCTAACCTCTCAAACACAAAATTTCTTGTAGTCGATTTTCTATGTCGATCGAAAATAGAAGGCCTTTTGTTGGAAGCAACATATTCATCTTTTGTAGTGATATGTTGTTACTTGAGCTTCTTATGGATATACGAACTAGTAGTGGTCAGATAAAGCCTACGACTTTGCGTGCTTCCCTCTTTGTAGTTTCCAATGGGAGTTTCCCTAACTTTGATGGCTTATTAGGGTTGCATCCAACCTTCACAAACTTTTAAGTACTTGAATCAAAGCATTCTCTTGTGTATTACGTAGAAAGTTCCACATCTTGCACTTGATTTTGAGCGATTGACTTTCCTAATATCTTTAAAAAATAACTTTATCGCATCAACCCGTGTGATAGGAAAAGTTAGTCCTCTTAGTGCATTTCCTTGTCTATTAGATGATTGACCTTCCTCTTTCTTTCACTTTTGGAATGTAGCAAAGTACATGAGTCAATTTTCTTTTTGAAGACATGATCTTCCCTTCATTCACAATGGGACAAGGTTCTTTAGTGTCAACTTTGACCGTTTCGATTGCCATGTCAACTCTTTTGCTTGTGATGTTATCAGACTTGATTGAATTGACGTCAATAGGTTTTCTTCCTTAATAATGTAACTCTTCAAATAGAATACTGCATCGGAAATTGGTTCTCAACTTTGGTGAAAGGAAATCATCTGCAATTATTTACCTTTCAATTATTCTTTTGAGATACTTAAAACATTGATTGTAAGAAGATGTGACAATTTTATTCTCATGTACCCAAGATCTGCCAAGAAATATATTGTATGAAGTATTTGCATTGATCACATGCATCTATGCGCTTGATCACAAATCTTATACGTTGATTTATAACTTAATAGAGCATATGGCCCTCTGCCCCCCTTGATCGAATTCTTGTATTAATAAATGACTTTCACCAAGTTCTTCCCTCGTGATGACAACTTCCTTCAATGTATTGATAGACAGAATGTTGACTCCATATCCTTTAGCTATAAAAATTGTATTTATCTTCTTCTCTAGCACATAACCCACCATATAAAAAGGACAATTTTCTAATGTTTAACCAAACAGAAGATCATTATATGTCTGAGCCTGGCATAAAGTAATTCGCTATTTTTTGTAGGCAAGTCTTCAAAAGTCAAAGAAAATTTGTACAATTGATGATTCGAGAGCTCAAAAAAAGGAATTTCTTTTTAGCTTTTAAACTTGTTTGCATAGGCTCATGCACTGATTTACGTTCAATAATCTCAAGGGCTTCATCTAAGTACATGATCCCGCTAAGAAAGAATAGCTACCGACACCAACTATAGCATTATCAAATCATGTACTTATTGGGAAAAAACTTCAACGGGATTTTTAGAAGGCGAAGGAGACACCATTGATGATATTTCTCTCGTTTCATATTTATTTGTAAGTAGAAGACACCTTTGGTAAGGTTTCGTCCATTGTTTATTCTTTCTCAGAATTGAAATATGATGCCTCGAGATTGTGTTGAGTACACTTTGGGCATAACCATCTTGTTAAGAATTCCACTAGAGTCACGAAATGTCGTGTTTTTGATAGTGATGTACTTCTACCTTTTCACTCTTTGGAGGCTTGATTGATTTCTGCTTTTTCAGTCTTCTCACCATCTTCCTTCTAATAGTTTTGGATATGTTATATCTTTGGTGGGCCTCTTTAATGTTTAAATTATGCCTTTGTTGGGCTTGATTTATGATATTTTCATATATTGTTATTTGTTTCGAGTCAGATTGGCTCTATATTTCTATTTGTTTTACTACTCATGCTTGTTAATTGTACTTAGAGGACTTTTTGGGAATCGTTCTCCTACTATGAATGCACCATTCAATATTTCCTTTTGTGAATAGTAGTTAATTGAATAAACTTCGAGGATTTTCTTCATACCATGATTATTTTCGAATGAGAGATTTTTTTAGTCTTATTTTGTGTACACCTAGGAATATCGAAAAGGGAGAAAATATTTTTTTAGGGTTAAAGTTTGTGTCTACGGTTCTCATCTATGGACCGTAGAAGCTTCTGCGGGCCGTAGATGGCAAACGTAGGAAAGGGAAATTAAATGTTTCAAAACAAGTCCCAGTACCCCATGTACGACCATTCATCCCATGTATGAGTCGTAGATAGGCCTCGTAGGTGACTCTCAGACTTGGTGAAATTTTAAGGGTCAAAGTTGGTTTCTATGGTTGGTTTCTAGAAACCATTGAAATACCTACGAACCGTAGAAGTGTTCCGTCGAAAGATAGGTGATTTTGTGGTCCCAATACTTAGTCTACGATTGACAAGACCAACACGTAGGTCGAGTCCAAAAGTTATTTTTAAGGGCCTTCTGGGTCTCTTTCTAATTGTTTTAACCCAACTATGTCGTTTTGCCTCCAACCCTAAGCCCTATATAAAGCTTTTAATCCCCCAATTTACCCATTTTCAACTCATTATCCTAAATTCCTTAAACTTGACTAAATTCTCTCAAGGCTAAGGAATAAGAAGAAGAGTTAAGGTTTCATCCAAGTCTCCAATCCTCCATTCTTTTTGGGCTTCTAGTGTCAAGGTATATGTGTATTCACCCTTGGATTCCTTTCCTCCATGGGGTCCCTAAGGATTTCAATTTCCCAAGTCAATTTCCAATTGATCAAATTAGGGTTTCAATTCAATGAATGTGGGTTTCATCAAATTACGATTGATTAAGTATGCTAATGCATCATTTGATGTGAATCTTTGAAAGTTAGTTTAAATTGCATTTACCCATGCCTAATTTATGTTTTTCGACCATGATCCTATGATGAACCCATCAACTATTAATTATGAATTTATGAAGATATGCATGGATTCATGAAGTTATTGTAAATGAATTAATGATGCTCTGAAAGGAAAGTATTTATGCTATGGTTAAAGGATTTCTCACTTACTGTGATGATCATGATTTTAAAGGTATTTCTCACAAATGAATCCACATTGGTGAGAGGTTTTTTCATCCATGTTGAATTAAGTTTAAGGAGTTATTCTATGTTTTGATATCAAAAGTGTGGATTGGTATTGATCATTGTCTTTTCTATGTTAAATAGATAATCGACTTTTATCTATTTCGTTGAGATTTAAACTTAGCACCAAGAGGGTTTTGAGGTGGAGGCTCAAATAGGGTAGTCTTTAGTAGCAACCGCTAGTCCCAAACTACGTGCCCTCATAGGATGTCTTAAATGATCTAGCTAGTGGATCCACTTTAGAAAATGATGATAGGTATGGATTCTACATTGGCAAGTAGATTCCCCTTCTTTCGGCATGAAGGATATACCAGATTACATGATATAGCTCTTATGGTCTGATTGTCAGTTAAAGCTAATATCTCACAAAATGACTATGTTTTCTTCAGAAGTTTTCCTATGTCCTTTATTTTAATGTATTTGACCATGTTTCCGTGATTTTCATGTCAACTCTTCATTAAAGCTTTCAACTGTTTCAATATGATCATGCCTACTCCTTTTAAGTCATTTATACTATCATGCCTATGTTTATGTCTATTGCCTCATACTTAGTACATTCCATGTACTAATACATACTCTTGCCTGCATTGTTTCACTAGTGTAGGGTCCAAATCTCCTACCTCATACTCGTCGCTAGTTAATTCTCTATAGGCTTTGAAAATTGGTAAGTCCTCATTATCCGAGGACTGAGACTCTTTTATTGCTTTATGTTATTTTCATCTTAGACTTTGTATGTGATGTATATATTACGTCCCAATCACTTTCCTAATGATGTATTAGATGGCTTTGAGACTTATGTTAGACTTCCGCTTTTGTCAAACACTTTAGATGTATAAATGCTATCTTTTAAAGCTTTTACTTGTATTATCTTGTATGATGTATGCGAAGTGGCTTGTGTAGGGCCTCTCGGGGTTCTATATGACATTTTACACCAAGGGTATACTTTGGATCGTGACATTAGTATTTTCCTATGATAGATTAACAGATGACTTTCTTAAGAAAAAACGGTCCCTTATTTGTATCCTAAAAAGGTTCTATAATGGCTATGTAATAGTAGTGATGTCTTCTATATAGATCCATCAATCTCTCAAACGGCATTTGAGAGTTGTCTGACCTTATATTCCAGAATAAGATCTTTTTAATCATTGATCGTTTTAGAAAGATTGTTCTAAATCACTATTTTTGTGCGGCTAAGTTAACTGAATTCGCCAACAAAAATGGACATTTTTTGTCCACCACATACCAAAAGGGATTCTTCCTAATGTGAAGATTTTATTTTCTTTTTCTTTTCGTGAAAATTTTATAATTGACATATATATGACTAATAATTTCAAGTTTGTTATAAAATAATATATTATGCATGTCCACTACACCAAGAAGTTACTACATTACTTCCCTCCATTATGAAGATAATCCACTACACCAAGAAGTTACTACATTACTTCCCTCCATTATGAAGATAACCTCCACCTTTATGATAATTATTCTTGTAACATTTCACCTCCATAACCTCCTTCTTTATATTCATGTTTATGACTAACCTTTTGTATGCCTCTATGTTACACTATAAATAGAGGCATAAGGGTTTCTATTGTATAGACTTGAAGATTTAGTGTACACTTCAAGAGTTGGAATAATAAGAAAAGCTCTCATCTCTTGTCTCCATATTTCTATTGCTTTCATCTTCTATATTTCTTGTCTTATTTTGCTTTAGTTTTACAACACGTTATCAGCAAGATTGTTCTACTATTGAAGGATTGAAACAAAGTAAATATAAAGAAGGTAAAAATATTTGAGTTTTTTTTCTCTCGGGAACAAGGTAAATTACTATATAATCTATTTTATATTTTACTTTTGATTGTGCATCATTAGTTTTCTTACCATCTCAAAGTCATATGAGTCCAGCAAGTTGCTTTTACTTTGAGCAAACTTTTAATTTGATCACTCATATATTTAAAAAGTAAAGTTAGTTTTGTAAGTTAATAATTTGTAAAGAAACGTTCTTTATGATTTTGTTTTATTAAAAGATAAATTATTGAGTTATGTGGCATATACATATTGATTGGATCATCATTATTGGCTATTTTTGTACTTCTTGATTTTTCTTTATATAAACATTTACTTGTTGAGTTCTTAATATATTATTCATACTAACAAAGTTTGTTTTGTGGATATTTTAAAATGATTAGTAAATAATGTTAATCTTCATAACAATATTGAGATAGAATGTTAAAAGGTTTTAATTTATTTTAACTTGGGACTTTTATATGATTCCAACACGTTGTTCTAATTAATTGATTTTGTTCATTTTTCTTATGCTTTAAGTCAAATTCAGATTATATTTATTGTTTTTGATAATTATTTTTTGGTAACGTATTTGGTTTATCAAGACATTGATTGAGGGTAAGACGGTTAATTCAAGTTTCACCGCACCAACTAGGTAAGACATCGAGTTAAAGTCTCGGTGCACCATGATAATAAGAAGCTGGGTTCAAGTCCTATTGATTTATTTATGACCAAAGACGCTTTATATGGGTAAGACATTGGGTTTAAGTCCTAATGCACTATAGTGGTGATATGATGATTACTAACATAAAGTTGTATACTTTTGACTGAAAGTCATGAAATTTGCCCAATTAATTTGCCCCATTCTCTTATGCGAATGTGGTAGCAGTACATAATATGTCTGAAAAGTGACAAGTGGTTGAGTGTATGAATATGGTGTGGTAAAATGTTAATGGTCATCATTGTGGTAATTAAAAGGAAGAACATTATGGGTTCTTAAGATGGTCCTTCAAATGTGAAGGTAATTTTGTCCATTAAAGTGGTATGAAAGGTTATTGGACACATTGTTTCTTAAGATGCTCCTTCAAATGTGAAGGTAATTTTTATCCATTAAAGTGGTATGAAAAGGTATTGGTCACATTGTTGTTGGTGCAACCCAATTTGAAAATTTTTGTAAATTCTCCATCAAAATAAAGTAATACAAAGTGGTAGTACATTTGGTACATTTGACCTCTTGAAGTGATGTTAAAGTGAGTCACATAAATTTGATAAATGCGAAAGCATGACAATAAGTTTCTAATAAAAATTTATGGAGCGTGTTCAAATGGTTATGCTCAATTTCTTAAACAAAATGTGACTTGTGTTCTTATGGATAAGAACATGTTCATGTATTGTTGGATAAATGTCACATCTCACCTCTACAGGAGGTTTGAGAGATTGAAAAGAAATATTTTGACATAAATGGTCATTTAGTCATATACTTTAAATACTACACAAATATTGTGGTATGTTAAATTATGAACTATTGAAGGACAAAAGAAAGAAATAATTCTTTCCTATAAAGGTTGTGACCATGACCAAAATAAATATTGTTTTGTGGCAACACAAATTTGTCATTGGTTGTCAAGAAATATGTCTTGCATGTGATAATTTTAACCATGACAATAATAATAATTTTCTCCTTGAAGGAGATGGTCACCATAAGAATGGCGTTGTGAAATGTGTGGTAGTACACAAAATTAATTGAGAGTTCCGAAAGGCTAATTTGTTAATATCCAGAGGAATGAAATTATTCATAATATTAGGGTTGTAGTTAGTCTCAAAAGAAACTTTTTATGTTTTGGAAGAATTGAAAAGAAAAAAACATTATATTGATACTATAAATTATGGGAAGATTTAATATCTTCATATTACTACAACCAAAGTGGGTTATAAATATTTACGTAAAGGTTACTCATCTTTCTCTTGTTTGGTGTATACAAATATAGGCATGATGATGGAATCACATGCAAAAGTAAACGAGAAGTTTACTAGAATAAATATCAGTTGGCATAACCGGTTGACCATTTTGGTTCAAATGTGATGCAAAAGAACTGAGAATACATGTGGTTATATGTTGAAGAAAAAAAGATTCTTCAAGAATTCTCATGTGTTGTTTGTTTTCATGATAAAATGATCGTTGTACCAGCTAAGGTTGGGATTGTATCCCCCGAAATTATTTGGAATATATAAAAACGTGAATATGTCCCCGTTCACCTGCCATGTGGATCGCTTACTATTATGATTTAATAGATGCATCTATGGTATGGTCACATGTGCATTTGTATCAACTTACAAATTGATTTTTGTAAGGTGTTTGCTCAAATTGTTAAATTAAGAGCATGGTTCCAAACTATAAAATTATGTTGATAATTCTGGTTGGTTTAGAAGAAATTGTGTGCCTCCAATTATAGCTAGACCATTGATTATGAGAACAAATCTCTCAAATAAAATTTGGTATGAGATGAGTTTATTTAACGTGTATGCATCAAGCCAACAAAGTTCTCCCATCACAATTGGTTCAGGTTCAGGAACCAAATAATTTCCATCTAAAATTTTGATGTGTGCACATATGATTTTATTGCTCCACCACACACAAAGATGGATCCCCAAATGAGGTTGGGGGTAAATGTTAGGAAACCTAACAATAGGGGGAGATATGTTTAGCAACTGAAAATTATGTGTGGGCTGAATTATCTAGATCCTCATTAAAAAAAAGTGAACTTGAAGTTCAAGAGATAATTCATTTGCAAAATGTTGCAAATAATTTGCCAAATGTATTTGTTAATCCAATATTTTAATTAAGCTACAAATGCTCCAATAAATAGTCCTTGAAGGACAAAGTCTATGGTACACTAGAAGTGTGATAAATCAATCGATTCCAAACGTAAAACTCCCTGAGGAAGGAGAGGAGCAAATTATGAAAATGGTCATGATAATGAGGTAAGTGCTTTGAAATAGAACTATGACATAACACTTCATAAAACCTTGGGAAAGGTTCAGGTACCTGAAAATGATGAAAAATGAAGAGATCTCGATAAGTTATGTTGTATTGGAATCAATATCAAAATGACCGTCAACGGTATCTTTGATATGAAGTAGCACTCAATACTATAAATGGTTACAAGGATCTTAAATTTGATTTTTTCATATAATGTAGACAGATAAATGATTGGCACAGTATATTTTGTTTCACTTAGAAAAGTGATGTTTTTTATCTTATAGTTCATGGATAAAAATATAATGTCAGTGTGGTATAAATGAATCATTGTGCAAAAGTATAACCGTAAGATATAAAGTGTGGTTTGTGTCTCGTGGCATAAAGGGTTTTTGCAAAAATCCTAACATTATTAAATGGAGATATATTCTCCAATGGTGAATGCAATGAGACTTGTTTCAGTCTGGCAATTGATGAAATACTTGAATATTCATAATGAATGATTATTATGTCTAACTATACGATGAAGGTTATATGAAAATCCTTGAAGGATTTAAAAGGTCTTAAAGCAATTCCATTAAGTACCCAATGGTTTTGATACTGATTAAAACAGAGAAAGAATCTTTTTGATCTCATGAAAATGATTTAAAATGTCATGTATTAGTGCAATTGGTGCACTTACAGATTGTTGGCTATACAAATGCTAGAAGATTATTTGATATAAATAACGAAAGTTATGTGAAAGGATTGTCATACTATCATTCAAGTTATGACAAGAAACAAATAAAGTAAGTGACTCAACACATAGAAGATATGTAATTTTCTTTGAGAAGAAAAGACGAGCTTCAATAAAATTGAAATGACCAATCTCCGAGTCAGAAATGATTTGATTATGTAGATGCGGAATATTTATTTGATCCGCATAAATCTCGATCGCAAATGGACACTTTATTTACATATGGAGGCACAATAATATATTGGCATTCAAAGAATCAAACACTAGTAAACACTTCTTCAAATCAAGCAGAAATAATATTGATCTATGAATTAAATTAGGAGTGTGTTTGGTTGGAATCATGATCTATCATATTCAGAAAATATGTGATTTTCTTATGAAAAGGATATTCCAGCCACCATATACGAAAATAATATATAGCTCAATTGAAGGGAGGATACAATAAAAGGAGATCAGACAAAGCATATTTCACCAAAAGTCTTTTTCACACATGATCTTCAACAAAATGGTGAGATAAACGTTCAAAGACTCATTCAAGTGATAATCTTGTAAACTTATTCACTAAGAATTTCCAACATCAATATTTCATAAGTTGTTATATAAGACTCGAATGCATCGTCCTCGAGATATCAAGTAGTGTTTTTATCATGGGAGAAAAATATGCGTTGTACTCTTCTACTTAACCATGGTTTTATCCCAATTGGGTTTTCCTGGTAAGGTTTTTAACGAGGCAACATTCAAAGCGTATTAAAAGATGTGTACTATTTTTCCTTCACTGGGATTTTTTCGCACAGGATTTTTTCCTAGAAGGTTTTAACGAGGAAATATATTTTGTATGTCCACTACACCAAGACGATACTACATTACTTCCCTCCATAATGAATATAATTCACTACACCAAGAAGTTACTACATTACTTCCCTCCATTATGAAGATAACCTCCAACTTTATGATAATTATTCTTGTAACCTTTCACCTCTATAACCTCCTTCTTCATATTCATGTTTATGACTAACCTTTGTATGCCTCTATGTTACACTATAAATAGAGGCATAAGGGTTCCTATTGTATACACTTGAAGATTTGGTGTATACTTCAAGAGTTGGAATAATAAGAAAAGCTCTCATCTCTTGTCTCCCTATTTCCCTTGATTTAATCTTCTATATTTCTTGTCTTATTTTACTTTACTTTTACAACAAAGTTATGACATTATAATAATTCTTTCAAGTTGTAACAATAACAAATTGCAGGTTTTAACATTTCATTAAAATAAAAAATGTTTTAAAATTACAGTACAAATTAATTTGTTTGATTAATGATAATTAATATGTGCCATAAAATTAGGAGATTGAATAAAAAAGGCAAAATGTACAAGTACCCCCCCCCCCCCAAGACTATGACCAAATTCTCAGAGACACACCTTAATTAAACTAAGGTTCTATTACACCCCCCCCCAACCTTTTTTTTATAATTTTGTGCACCTTTTTGGCTGACGTGACATCCAAATGTCTCCCACGCACCTCAATTGCGTGGAGTCACGGAGTGTGTCATATAAGACAAAAGGTATACAAAATTACAAAAAAAAAAAAAAGTTCAGGGGGGTAATAGGACCTCAGTTTAGTTGAGATGTGTCTTTGGGATTTTGGCCATAGTCTAGAGGGGTACTTGTGCCTTATCCCAATCAAAAAAAGAATATTTGTTTTCCATTTTTAACACTTATCAGTTAAGTTAGGTTCAAAAATAGATTTTCTTCTTTTGTTCAAACGTTTCTCTCTCTTCTCAATTTTTTCTCTAATTTGTCATCACTCACAACTAGTTCCAATACGTTTTTATTCAATAATCTTCATTTTGTTGTAATGGACGGCTTGTTAATGAGATCCTTCAGGTTAGTATTCTTTGCGATTTTTTATTTGTATTGCTATACTACTCAAACGTAAAGAAAAAAATTAAAAACAATGATGATGCAAAGTATAAATTGTTGTGTATAATAATTTTAATTATGTCATTTTTTTAAATGTATAATGTTATATTTTGGTATGAACATTGAATTTGTTCATTATTTGTCTGACCTTTTTTTTTTTTTGGTATGTTTCTGATTTAAAAAATTAGATAATTTTTTTTGGAATTTGTATACTACTAATACCAGACATGTATGTAAATCGATAAATTGTATTCTATTAATTTGTGAATGAATATTGATTAAAAATGTTTATAACTAAATTTGTTCATTCTTTGTATGAACCATTATTGATTTTTTGGTATGAATTTGGTATAAAAATTGACGTAAATTTTGTATGAAATTGGTATAATAGTAAAATCAAATTTGTATGGAAATTTATAGTTTTTATGGCACAAAATTGGTATGATTCAATTTTTATTTTTGGCATTATATTGGTATGGAATTGTGCATAATAGTGGGATGAAATTGGTATCTATTTATTTAATAAACGACAATTACTAGTTATAAATTGTATGATTTTGTATTCTTTTTGGCATGAATCTTGTATGAATCAGTGTTTACTTTTGGCATGAGGTATAGAAAGTAAGCATAAAAATGGTATGAAATTTGTATACTGATATAACATATGCATAAAAGTTATTTATACTTTTGTATCATGTAATACCGACATAATAATTTATGATGGATTAGGAAAATATGCAATTCAAAAAGTGTTGGAAGATAAATTATTGTCGCCTAGTTCAAAAAAACTGTAGGGAGACCACAACTTGGACGTTGGAAATGGTTTACTGATTTGAAATTCAACAGGTCTAAGGTTACGTGCAATACATGTGGTGGAAGGGACACAACAGGAAGTTCAAATTACCCTGCTGAAAAAAAGACATAATTTATTTTTATTTGTATTTGGTTGTTTTATTGTGACAAACTCATGTTTTTATTTATTTTGTCTATTAAGTTTATGAATTATATATTCACAACATTTATTATGTGTACTAATTAATCATTTGTGTATTCTGTATCTTTTAAATGTATAGTCAAAAACTAGGTAATGTTGGTATGCAATTGTATCGACAAAAAAAATTAAGTCAAATCTTAGTAAGAAAGTGATATACATTTGGTATTGTAGAAATTCAACCCCTAGAACTGAAAGTCATTGTACCAAAACTCTACCAATCAACAAGTCTAAGAAAAAAGGGTGGTGCAACCCCGAAAACTAAACGTAAGTAAGAGTCTAAACATGTAGTCTAAGTAAGAAAAGAATGGACTAAACTAACATAGATCCATGACAACCTGAAAGAACTGGCTCGCCCTTGAATCTGGTCTCGGTCAGTGATCTCCTAACTGAGGTCTGTCAGTAACCACCCGAAGATGCCTTGTACTCAACAAAGAAAGAGCAAGTGGAGTATCAATACACAAAACTACGGTGTACTGGTAGGATCATGCGGCTACTCCAGTAAGCGAAATATACGCAAGTAATTACAACACGGTAAACAGACATATACAAAACGCATAATTTAGTTATCATTTAGGAGTAACATACAATTTCCCAATATCAATGATGGGTAGATATGAACGTAATACTCTCAAGTGGTCCTCTCATGGAACCCATACCTAAACTGTAAGTATGTCGATACGTGACACCCGATCCAATATACATGTGTCGAAATATGACAACCGATCCAATATATGTGTCAGAACGTGACACCTGATCCAGTCAGCACAACCACAGTTACAATCACACACATAATGAACAGCGCTCATAGTCATACAATCAAGTAATAGGTTCATGGCATATAATTGTTCACACATAATCATTTCATTAGATTTGATTCACATTCCCTATTCACATACATACACGCATACAATGAAGTAACTAACCGGCATATATCACACAATAGGAAATCGAACCATCACCTACCTCGAAACCAAGGCTGAATACTCCTAAGACACTTAAGCCTTCCCTTTCTGGAGTCTTTCAACTCGTTCTTGATTAAAACAAGTAATTAATGCAAGGATCACTAAACAAGGTTTAATTTACCCGGATATTAACAAAATTATTAACCAAAGCCAAACCCATAATCCTAATGTTCAACTAAGGCTTTTCCCACCATTAACTTCAGGCCAAAACCCTCCCCCAATGATAATTACCCAAGATTCTAAGTTCTAAGAATCGAAATATGGATTAGGGGAGTAATTGACTTACCTTTAGTGCGAGAATTCGTGGAAATCTGATAAGAAATTGCCTTCGATCGTCCCTTATCTCTTAAGAACGAAGTTTTGCAGAAAATACAATTTTAATGGTTTTTCCCTAATTTAATTTGCGACTAGCCCACCATGGCGGGACCCATGCCGCCACAGTGGCCCCGCCCTAACAGAATTAACACCACCCCAGTGGCTTGCATGGAGACAGAAACTCAGAATTTGAGTTCCAAGCTCCCATTACACAACACACCTTCAAACCTAGACATTCCAAAACTACCTTTTCACGCCAAGATCAGATTCGAGAATTTTACTCACCCGAATTCGATTTCGTAAATTCGTAGAGGCTCTTTAATGTCTTGGCTATCCACTCACGTGATCAAACTCATAATTAAATCCCCCATCCATTACCAAATTTCCCTTGACCTCACCGGACTCATATTTCGTCCAAGCCTGGCCTAGGCTAGAAATTTCCAAGTTACAACTTAGAAGTTTTCTAGCCCAAATTCCTTCCCCATTGGTTTTTCCATGACGACTAGATCAGGTCATTACAATGGATACCAATTTACCCATCACTTGTTGGCGAGTGATAAACTAAGAGAAATGGCTAAGGCAAAAGTAGAGTAGTACATGAATCGTCAAACAACTGGGAATACTTGTCTCGCATGTCCTTCTCGGTTTCCCAGGTAGCTTTCTCAACTGGACGATGCTTCCATTGAACTTTCATGGACTTTATCTCCTTGGTCCTCAACTTTCGTACATCACGATCAAGAATTGCAACCGGTTCCTCCTTATACTGAAGTCCTTGTCTAACAAAACTGAGTCTCATTTTATGATGTAATCTCCATCTCCATGATACTTCTTCAACATGGACACATGAAACACTGGATGGACTCCAGATAGGCTAGGCGGTAAAGCCAACCTATAAGCCCTACATAGTAAAGAATCTCAAATGGCCCGATGTATCGAGGACTAAGCTTGCCCTTCTTGTTAAATCTCATCACCCCCTTTATGGGTGACACTTTAAGAAGAACTTTGCCACCAGCCTAAAATGTCATGTCTCTTACCTTACGGTCTGCATACTTTTTATGTTGGCTCTGGCTGCTAGAAGCTTCGCTTGGATGCTTCTCACCTTATCCTGAGCATCCTTCACCAAATCAATCCCCAAAGGTTTAACATCTCCAGTCTCAAACCACCTATGGGTGATCTACATCCCCTCTTATAAAGTGCCTCGAACAGTGCCATGTCAATGTTGGAGTGGTAACTGTTATTATAGGAGAACTCACACAAAGGTTCACTTATCCCAATGCCCTCCAAAGTCAATCACACATGCCATCAACATGTCCTCTAACACATGAATAGTTCTCTCTGACTGCCCGTCCATTTGTGGATGGAAGGTTATGCTAAAAGTGAGTTGAGTGCCCAACTCCTCATGCAATTTTCTCAAAGACTTGGATGTGAACTATGTAACACGGTCCGAGATGATGGAAAAGAGCACCCCATTTAACCTCACTATCTACTTCACATAATCCTTAGCCAACTGTTGAGCATTATAGTCTACTCTAACTGGAATGAAGTGGGTTGACTTAGTCAGTCTGTCAATAACAACCCAAATGGAGTCAAACTTCCCCAAGGTCTTGGGAATACCAACCATGAAATCCATAGCTATCTTTTCCCACTTCCATTCAGGAATTGGCATTCACTGAGGCAAACATGCAGGCCATTGGTGCTCATACTTTACCTGCTAACAGTTTTGGCACTTAGCCACGAACTCAGCTATGTTTTTCTTTATGCCAGGCCACCAATAAAGTCATTTCAAATCTCGGTACATCTTGGTCACGCCCGAATGAATAGAATACCGCGAACTATGGGATTTTGTCAACATCTTCTGAATCAAGTCATCCACTCGGGGAACATAAATTCTTCCCTTAAAACTGAGTACAGTCGCATCTGGTGCCTTGACAGACATTGTCTTCTTTCTGAGATCATTCAAACTCTCATCCTCAAACTGTTTGGCCTTGATCTCCTCAATGAGTGTGGGCCTAAACTCAATGTTGGCTAACACCCCATCTTTCTCTAAGATGCCTAAATGCATGAACACTTAAACTCCAAGGTTTGAATCTCATTGTCTAACGGTCGCTTGGACACACTCCAGCAAGCTAGACTACCCATACTCATTGCCTTTTGGCTTAATGTGTCTGTCATCATGATAGACTTACCCTAATAATACTAGATGGTA
Organism: Solanum commersonii; assembly: GCA_029007595.1. Lineage (NCBI taxonomy): Eukaryota > Viridiplantae > Streptophyta > Magnoliopsida > Solanales > Solanaceae > Solanum > Solanum commersonii. The sequence goes on from JAJTWQ010000054.1 coordinate 519,404, forward strand.
ACATCATAATCCTTGAGTAACTCCATCCACCTTCAATGTCTCAGATTAAGGTCCTTCTGGGTGAATACATGTTGTAGACTACGATGACCAGTAAATACCACACACTTGATACCATAAAGGTAATGCCGCCAGATCTTGGGAGCAAACACTACCGCTGCCAACTCCAAGTCATGCGTCGAGTAGTTTCTCTCATGCACCTTCAGCTGCCGCAATGCATAAGTTATGACATTTCTTTCCTTCATCAACACAACACCCAAACCTGAATATGAAGAATCATAATAAAAAATGAAATCTTTACCTTCCACTGGTAGTGCCAGAATAGGTGTTGTGGTCAGAAGAGTCTTGAGCTTTTGGAAGCTCTCTTCACACTTGTCAGTCCACTCGAAAAGCACCTCTTTCTGGGTCAGCCTTGTCAAATGCGTGGCGATAGAAGCAAAAAAATTTCACAACCGTCGGTAGTAGCTGGCGAGCCCTACGAAACTCCTAACTTCATTCATAGAGCTAGGCTAGACCCAATTCTTGACTGCTTTGATATTTTGGGGATCTACCATTACCTCTTCCTTTGAAACCACATGCCCCAAAAAGGTAACTGAATTCAACCAAAACTCACACTTGGAAAATTTTGCATACAACTTTTGTTTTCCAAGGACACCCAAAACAATACGAAAATGGTCGGCATGCTCTTCCTTACTCTTCAAATAAACCAAAATGTCATCAATAAAGACGATAACAAAAGAATCTAGGAATGGTTTGAACATGTCATTCATCAAACTCATGAAGGCTACAGGAGCATTGCTCAACCCAAACAATATCACTAAGAACTCATAGTGCCCATAGCGGGTCCTAAATGTTGTTTTGGGTACATCCTCAGGCCTAATCTTTAACTGATAGTAACCAGACCTTAGGTCAATTTTAGAAAAAACTGATGCACCCTACAACTGATCAAAGAGATCATATATCCGAGGCAGCGTATACCTATTTCGAATGGTGACCCTATTCAATTATCGATAGTCTATGCACATCCTCATACTACTATCCTTCTTCTTAATAAACAAGACAAGAGCACCCCATGGGGAAGCAATAGGATGGATGAAACCTTTATCAAGAAGATCCTGGATTTGAGCTTTAAGCTCCCTCAATTCTACCGGAACCATATGATAAGGACGAATGGAGATGGAGCGAGTGTCCGATTCCAAGTCAATGCAGAAATCTATATCCCTATCCGGAGACATACCAGGCAAATAGGTAGGAAACACTTCATTGAATTCAGAAACTACAAGAATAGACTCAATAGAGGGAGACTCAGCATCAATATCCCAAATATGAGCCAAATATGCCAAACACCCCTGTTCCACCAGTTTCCTAGTCCTAACGAAAGATATGACCTTAGCCGGCTTAGGTTTGTACACCTCTTCCAACTCTAACCTTTCCCTACTCGGGATCTCTAGAGTTAATGACTTAGCATTTACAATTAAGCACAACATAATAGGGGGACAACCAAGTCATGCCTGATATTATATCAAAGTCAGTCATATCCAAAATAACCAAATCAGCCTAAGTGTGAAAACCCATAAACAGGACAGAACAAGCGCAATAGACATGGGTGACTATGACAGACTCTCCAATTGGGGTAGAAACATGGATGGGGGCATCAAGCACATCACAAATTGCATCAAAGCCCAAGGCAAACTGAACTGACACATATGACTAAGTAGAACCCAGATCAAATAAAATAGTACCCATCCGGTCACAAATAAAAATAGTACATGTGATCCCTACATAAGATACCTCAGCCTCGGTCTTGCCCAAAAGGCGTAAAACTGAGCCTTGTCATCTTGACGGGCAACCTCCTTACCTGGCTACGTTATTTCTCTACCTAAATTACCATTTCCCTGGCCACCATGAACTCACTGATTTCCTCGTCGCTCACCTTGTGGACGTCCTTTGCCATTACTACCGCTGCCTGCTAGTACCACAGCTCTGGTCTGTTGCTGCATGGGGTCAGACATGCGCGGATGGGGATAATATCTCCTCATATGCCCAGGTTCTCCACAATTATAACAATTGCAGTCAAAAGACGGCATGCTGACAGATGAAGGTGCGGCTCCTTGACTATCCTGAATGGGATTCCACTGTGGAGTTCCCGAGAAACCACTTGTAAAAGCGGGAAGGGCTGACTGAATTCACCGGGCTACAATCGTCGGCCTACCTGAACCTCTAGAGTAGGAACCATGAAAGTTACATGTCCTCTTGGGCTTCTTAGCCAAAGCCTTGGCCTGCCCATCACTCCGAACTCCTTTAACTTTCTTCACAAAGTTTGTCACCTCATTAAAACTTTTACATGCAGAGGTCAAGTGAACAGACAATACTTGTAACTCGAGGTTCAATCCTTTGACGAATAAACGAATCCTCTCCTCCTCTGTAGTCACCAATTGTGTAGCATACCTGGAAAAGGCATGGAGCTTCGCCTCATAGGCAACTACAGTCATACCACCCTACTCCAAGGCCATGAACCCATCCTTTTTGCAATCCCTTGAGATCTAGGGCATATAATTCTCTAGAAACAAAGCATAGAACTACATCCAAGTAAGTGGGGGAAATACTGGCGATCTGCATTCCACATAGGCCTTCCACCACTGCCTAACCTCACCTTGAAGCTGGAAGGTCACGAACTCCACTCCATGCTGGTGTATAATGCCCAACTTGTGAAGCCTCTCAAAGCAATACAAAATGAACTCATAGGCATCCTCACTCTCAGAACCATGGAACACAGGTGGCTTCAGCTTCAAAAACATAGTCAACACCTCATGCTCAGTACCAGTCATCACGGGACCCCATAAGGGACGGAAGAAGGCATCAGTGCCTAATCCTCCATCCACCCTGGGAACAGTAGCAGCAATAGGGCGGTTGATCGGAGGTTGAGCAGCTTACATTGTGGGAAGGACTCAAGGGCCGACCAACCCTTTCAAAAAACTCATGATCTGCTGAGCTAACACTGGGTCTAAGTAAGGAATGGTGGTATTCTCAACATGTGCAACCTCCTCTGGTCCAACATCCTCCTCGTCTTCAATCTCTACATTCTCTTCCACCTCTTCTTGGGTTGCAGGAGGGGTATCTTCCCTGGGAACATTCTCAACTGGGGCTCCACCCCAGGTGGGTGCTACCCTTCCTCGACCCCCGCCCCTTCTTTTTCTCCTACCTCTGACTCACCACGACCTCTTGTTGTGGTCTCCATTGTTGGCTCATTGATGGGAGCTATGGGCCTGACGCCGTTGTATCATGTGTTAACCATCTGCAGACAGAAGAGTGAAAGAGATTAGATACCAATTTGGATCACCAGATACCAATTGGAATCAAGTCGTAGCATGAAAGGAGAAGAAGACAGAGAGATTTCCTAAAGTCTTGTAGCCTCTCCAAGAAAAATATAGACGTCTCTGTACCGTTCCACAAGACCCTACTAGACTAGTTTTGGTACAATGAAATCGACGAACCTATGGCACTGATACCAACTTTTCTTACGACCCAACTGCCGTGATTGGCACCCACACTAACCTTTCGGTGGGAGAACCAATACTACACCCCAACTAAACATTTTAAGAAACTAAAGCATTTAAATATACGAAAGTAGGTTTCAATGACAAATTAAATATGGAGTTCCCATAAACTTCGAAAGTATAACAAACATCTATCACAGAAATTCAACTCCTAGAACTAAATTCATTGCACCAAAACTCTACCAATCAACAAGTCTAAGAAAAAGGGGGGTGCAACCCCGAAAACTAAACATAAGTAAGAGTCTAAACATGTAATCTAAGTCTGAAAAGAATGTACTAAACTAACGTTGGATCCATGGCAACCTGAAAGAATTAGCTTACCCTAGAATCCAATCTCGGTCAATGATCTCCAAATTGAGGTATGTTAGCAGCCGCCTGAAGATGCCTTGTACTTAACAAAGAAAGAGCAAGTGCAGTATCAGTATATGAAATAACGGTGTATTGGTAGGATCACGTAGCTACTCTAGTAAGCGAAATATACGCAAGTAATTACAACACGGTAAACACACATATACAGAAACGCAATAATTCAGTTATCATTTAGGAGTAACATACAATTTCCCAATATCAATGACAAGTAGATAAGAACATAATAATCACAAGTGGTCCTCTCATGGAACGCACACCCAAACTGTTAGTGTATCGGAATGTGACACTCAATCCAATATACCTGTGTCAGAATGTGTCAGAATATGATACCCAATCCAATATATGAGTCGGAACGTGACACCCGATCCAATCAGCACAACCACAGTCACAATCACACACATAATGAACAGCACTCATAGTCATACAATCAAGTAATAGGTTCATGGTATGTAATTGTTCTCACATAATCATTTTATTAGATTTGATTCACATTCCCTATTCATATACATACACACATACAATGAAGTAACTAACCGACATATATCACACAATAGGAAATCGAACCATCACCTACCTCGAAACCAAGCCTGAATACTCCTAAGACACTTAAGCCTTCCCTTTCTGGAGTCTTTCAACTCATTCTTGATCTAAAACAAGCAATTAATGGAAGGAACACTAAAGAATGTCTAATTTACCCAGATAATAAAAAATAATTAACCCAAGGCCAAACCCATGAACCTAATGTTCAACTAGGGCTTTTCCCATCATTAACTTCAGGCCAAAACCTTCTCACAACGATAATTACCCAGGTTTCTAAATCTAAGAATCGAAATACGGATTAGGGGAGTAATTAACTTACCTTTAGCGCGAGAATTCATGGAAATATGATAAGAAACTGTCATGGGTCATCCCTTAGCTCTTAAGAAAGAATTTTGCAAAAAATAATGTTTTTGGGGTTTTCCCCGATTTAATTCGCTACTGGCCCACCACAGCGTCCCCGCCCTGGCGAAATTAACCCCGCCCAAATGGCTTATAAGAAGACAGAAACTTGGAATTTGAGTTCCAAGCTCCCATTTCACAACACACCTTCAAACTTGGACGTTTTAAAACTACCCTTTCACGCCAAGATCAGTTTCAGGAGTTCTACTCGCCTGAATTCGATTCCTTAAAGTCGAACAAGCTCTTTAACGTCTTCGCTATCCACTCACGTGATCAAACTCATAATTAAATCCCCAATCCATTACCAAATTTCCCTAGACCTCACTTGACTCAACTTTCATCCAAGCCTGGCCTAGGCTAGAAATTTCCAAGTTACTACTCAAAAGTTTTCTGGCCCAAATTCCTTCACCATTTGTTTTCCATAATGACGGGAACATGTCGATACATATCCCATTGGAAAAATTGAAAGAACACGTAATTGAGATAAAATTAGTCAACCTAAAACTAGTTAATTTTGTACCCAATTGGTATGCATTTGGTATCAAATTTCTATCCCATTGGAAAAATTGAAAAAACAATATGTAATTGAGATTTCAACTAAATTAGTCAGCCTAAAACAAGTTAATTTTGTATCCAATTGGTATATATTTGGTATCCAATTGATATCCCATTGGATAAATTGAAAAACGAACATGTAATTGAGATTTCAACGAAATTAGTCAGTTTAAAACAAGTTAATGTTGTATCCACTTGGCATACATTTGGTATTCAACTGATATCACATTGGAAAAATTGAAAAACCATCATGTAATTGAGATTTCAACCAAATTAGACAACCTAAAACAAGTTAATGTTGTATCCAATTGGTATCCAACAGATATCCCACTGAAAAATGGAAAAATCAAATGTAATTGATATTTCAACCAAATTAGACAATCAAAAACAAGTTAATGTTGTATCCTATTGGTATACAGTTGGTGGTATCCAACTTGAAATTTTATAACAAAGACTAAAATTAAAAATGTATGAAATTGATATCCAACTAGTATAAATCTGGGAAGAATAAATCTGACAATGCAAAAAATGCATATTATATTTTGTTGTCTAAAACTATAGCAAAAGAAATATACATCATCCAAAATCAATACATGTAATAATTAAAAGTTTAAATTGCAATCAACTATTTCAAAGTTCATTTCCTTGGTCTTGGTGTAGGATAATTGCTAGTACCCTAAGCATGTTCTTTTGCTATGCGAGGTCCACCAAATTTTCTAGCAACCATTTCAGTTACTTCACTCTCACTAATTTTGCTATCAGCGTTCTTGCTTCTTCCATATTCTCACATGATTGTGGTGTAGCTTTTACGGTGGTACTTTGCATCAATGTGAATGAGACTCATATCAAAAACTCCATTGCTAATATGTTTAGCTAAGCGACATGCGTACAATCCACAATCGGTGAAATAACATTGAAGAAAAAAATTAAAAAGAAAAGTGAATTACTTATTATGAACAAAACACAATAAAATAGGAATACATACTTTGAGCTTGGATCTTGTTGAGGCACATTCTTTATAAATACAACTTTGAGCTTGGATTGAGACTTGTCAACATATGCAGGTAGTTTATTGGAATAGAGGTCTAGCCTTTTACCATAAAATTTTGTGCTAGCTAAAAACAGTGATATAATTGTGGCAAGTTTATCAACTATTTTCTCTACATTTCTCGTGTGTAGATCTCCTCCCATCATTGAATCATATTCATGTGGAAAAGTTCTGCTGATTTTTTTGTTTTTTGAATGAAGAAGACGAAGTTGATGATGGTGAGAAAGATAAAATTAGTTCTCTGTAAAAGAGGGCCATGGGGTGGGGGGTTTGCGTGTGGGTAAAAGAGGAAGGTGGGGGTGTGGGTGGGGGTAGCCGTGTGAAAACTGGTAAACAAATCCCTAAAATGATCTAAGAGATAATGACAATTGATTCTCCAATATTAATGTTATCCCTAAAATGGTGTAAGAGATAATGACAATTGATTCTCTAATATTAATGTATTTCTCTTACTTATAAATTATAATGTAATTATAAAAATAATAACTAATTAATAAAATAAATTAAATTAAATTATATATTAAAACTAATCTATAAATACCTGTAATTAAATTATTACAAGTAGTAATATAAAAAAAGTACACCTGAAAGCTTTAATATTAAGCCTTAAATAGCTATGTGGGGTGATTTTTCCTTTTCTAAATTGTTTTGTTTACTAGGAAAAACAAGCCTCGACTCTAAGAAAAATAGAATTCTTTTCTTTACCTCTACTTAATTAATGAAAAGATTGTTCTACATTTATTGTTTTTGTGCAGCTAAGTTCAGTGAGTCCAGCCCGAAAACAGATATTTTTTGTCAACCACATAACAAAAGGGACCCTTCCTAATAACATAGACGAAAATAGACACTTCGCCTAGAAATAGACATATTATTCAAAACAGCTATTAATTGTCTATTCCACTGCAATATAAAACTCAAATATTTTAATTGGTTCGCCCATAAATGGGGAACTACAATTTTTTATTAGTTTTTCACATTAAGGAATATCTTTTCTAAATTTTAAGTGTATTATTACGTCTATTTGATACATAATAATAAAAGTATAAAAAACTGAGAGTAGAATACAATCAATTGTATAAAAATTACAAGGCTCGACAGGGGCAATGATTCCACTTATAACCGGTTTCTCTACACAAACTACATCTTAGTGTCATGTGACCTGGAGCAATGTCTATTTCATTTCTACTATATGCTTAGTATTATTGGATCCAGAATTTCTAAGATTTTATGTATCAAAATTTTATAACTCAATACCACGCATATCACAAAATTTTATGGCATGCGAACAAACTTGAAACTTTTAAAATTTGAGAATATTTTTCAAAAAAAAACTTTAAAAAAAATAATTGGGAGGGGGGTAGGGGGTGGGAGGGTAAAAAATAAAAAAATTCAAAATTGGAACTTTTTTTAAAAAACAAGCTTTAAAAAAAAATGGGGAGGGGCTGGGGCCGATAGGGCAGGGCGTGATAGGGGGGTCGAGGAGTGGGGTGGGTGGGATAAAAAATAAAATTTAAAACTAAATTCTTTAAAAAAAAAAAGAAAAAAAAACTTTAAAAAAAATTGGGGAGGGTGGGGGCTGGTAGGGGAATAAGGGTTAAAGAAAATGAAATTTTTAATTTTTTTAAAAACAAACTTTAAAAAAATGGGGAGAGGGGTGGGGTAGTCAGAATTTTAAAATTTGAACTATTTTTCAAAAATAGTTTTTTAAATGGTTAATTATTATTTTTTAGTGAGGAGGGTCAGGGTAAGAAAGAAATTGTAACTTGAGATAGGGGGAGAGTTTTGTAAAAAAAATTCCTTAATTTTTGAAGGGAAAATGAGTTGATTTGGAAAATATTTTTCAAAACATTTAAGTTAACCAAACATGAGAAAATTGGAAAAAAAAATTCATACCAAACACACCCTACATGTGATCTCCTGACCTACCACTGGACCTCACTTACTCTTTTCTTCTTTCTGAAGGACTTGGCCATAACACTGCAGTCAGGGCCAGGTGATGTCAACTAGGGTAAATGTAACTTAGTTTCTGATGCTCTCTGAGAGATTAGAGAGTGACATTATTTAAGTAACCCCTCTTATGTATTCTGACATATTCTATTGCTGCAAAACAATGAGAAGGGGAACTTGTTGAGTTAAAAAAATCATATGGTCCCCCAAGTCAGTGGCTAAACAACATGGTCTCACAAAGTGTTCTCTATCATATCAATACAATAGCCAATTGATCTTCTTGAAGTCATGGCCTCTGCTAGTCTTGATCGAGCCTCGTGATGATGACTTAATAGTGACAAAGTGGTAAGTATAGCCCATCTTACCAGAGAGTCGGCTTCATTCTCATTGTAGCATAACCACCTTAGCACTCTGTCCAACTGCCCACAGGAAAAGCAGTCAGCTACTAGTCCTACTTAGGCTCCACATCCATAAAGCAAAATATTATAGACAGCATGTCACCTTTTGAACATCTGAGTGAAGTAATTCTGAGTATCCAAATACCAGGTGTTCTGCTGCTAACCCTCCTAGTATCACACACAAGAATCTGCTCAAAGTCTGCTAAACAAAAACTATAAGTTATTTTATTGAGACTTACGCAACACCTTATTGAGTTTTAAACAGTCCATATTAATACTGGTGAAAAGTGGCTTGGGTAAAATATGGAGTGGCTAAAAATCATTCAGACCCATTTTTATATCCTAAAGCCATAAGCTTGCTATAAAGATAAACTTTACCAACAAAGATCAGTGTTATAAGTTGTGAAAAAAGACCCTATTATCAATAATCCCATTCTCGTTAAGTTAAAAGCTGTTCCTTTTTAAAACTCTCACAATAATATAATTATGCCACCAAAGAAGAGAATCAATAAGTTCAATAGTAATTATTTTTTTCCCAGCAATATAAGTTTCATTATATATTTGTTGAATAACTATAAAATTACTAATCATTTATTTTGTCTGATATGAGAATTTTACAAAGAAACGGACCAGTGGGCAGTATGTGGCATGCCCAATTTTACCCATATATATCCATATTTATATGAGTTAAATATGGGCTGAAGACCAAATTTTACCCATCTAAAATATGGGCAGGTTGAGCCGCTTAACAAAACACTGGCTCATTTTTGCCAACACTATTTGTATCTAACTGAGTGTCATGCTACAAGCCTACAACAATGGTTGTAGCTATAATGTTACATTACAATATCAATGACGCTAGAGTTGGTCCATTAAGTGACTTAAATTCATTATATTTGTGGGTCAATGGTAATGGTCTGAAATAATGTTCAGCTACACCTGATATAACACAAGAATTGAGGCACAACTTGGGACAGAAAAGTCAACCATCTCCAAATCAAATAATAATGATTTAAGGCTGGCAAACATTTATAAAAAGAAAAACAATCAAAATAGCAAGATATCTGACCTGGGATGAGATTTTGGCCCTGTTTTCCTGCAAACACATTGCATTTTAAGCATGGAAGTTGGAGTTAGGTTAGAAAAGCATGGAGATGTGAGTTACTAAAAAAACGTAATATTTCTACACAAAGGAATAATAATTAAGTGCATTTTTCCACAAAGATCTTTAAATGTGGATGAATGTCGAAGTTCAATCATACATAAAGCAATTAGTTTTATACACCGGTGAAATAGCTTATTTGATTACAACATTCCTCATAAGTTTACGACATTTACATGATAATAGGATTTCAATTTGTGAAATCAAAAAGAAATTGAACAATCTAATGCACAGGGGAGGATGCCATCCAGAATTTTTATTTTTTATTTTCTGGTAACAAATGTAAATATTACCATTAACAACCAAACCAATACACCTAAAGAGCACCTAACTCCACAATACCTTCTAGGAAGGAGGCTATGTGAGTTAAGCCTCCAATATATCTCTAATTACATGAAAAACTGCTGAATTAAAGAGCCACATCTTTGGCCTTTCCTAGTCTTTCTAACCATATCTAATCTAACACTGAAATGCAGTTTGATCTGTGTAATTGTTATATTTGTAGTCACAGTAGTTCCCCTATACAGTTTCCAATTCCTGGCCTGCCACACATAATATACTATTGAGCCCCAAAGTGCTGCTATTATTTCCTTGTAAAGTTGCTTCCAGTTCCTCCTCCTAATTCTATTCAACACCTGTTTGACATCTCCTGATGGAATCTGCACTCCAGTCCATTGAGCTATTGCTATAATGAGTCCTTTAGTCCATCACATACAGAAAATAGGTGGTGTTGTCTCTCTATAGCCTGAGCATCACACAAACTGCATGTTACAGTATCCACTGGTATATTCATCCTTTGTAGTCTATCTTTGGTCAGCAATCTGCCCTGCACAGCTAACAACACAATGAAGCTATGCCTTAGTTGAGAGATTTTAATCCATATCAACCCTGCAATCCTCAATTTACTCTTCACTCTATACATTGATGCATAATTAGCTCCTTCATATAGACCCCATGTACCCATTTAACCCACAGTACATCCTTCTTGACTATTAACCGCCATAACAGTTTACCCACAGATGTCACATTCCACAACTTGCTTCCTTTAATATTTAGACCACCAAACTTCTTAGGCACACAAACTTTATCCCAAGCTACTAATGTTGTCTTCCTCTTGTCCTCAGAGCTGCCCCATAGGTACTCTCTACATTTCTTGTCAACTTCTTGTAACACACTTTGGGGTAGTATAAACACAGAACCCCAGAAGCTATGAATAGCAAACATAACTAAGATAATCACCTGCAGCCTTCCTGCATAGGATAACTGTTTCAATAGTGATCTTCTCGATCAGTTGATGACACTCCATTTGCTCCATTTCTTAGAAGATAATGGTAGTCCAAGGTACCTAATAGGAAATGAGCCCTGCGAAAATCCTATTCTTGACAACAATTGGCTTTTAGTGTTGTCATCCACCCCTGTCATGAATATATTTGACTTGTCCATAGTTGCAACTAAACCAATGACACTACTGAAATGTTGCAAGGGTTCCATTATTCTGCTTACTAATGAAGCATCCCCTTTGCAAACTATCATCAAATCATCTGCAAATACTAATTGTGTCAACTTGACTTTCTTACACATTGGATGAAACTAAAATTTAGGCAACTCACTCATACACTTCAATGTCCTGGACAAGTACTCCATAACAAGTACAAATAATAAAGGAGACATGGGGTCACCTGCCTTAGTCCTCTTTTACCAGCAAAAAATCCATGTCCTTCTCCAATTACCTTGACAATGAACATAGGAGATGTGATGCAGGTCATGACAAGTTTTGTAAATCTGTTTGGGAGTTCATAGCCCTGCAAAGCTTCCTTTACAAATTCCCAGTTGACCATGTCGTATGCCTTCCTCAGATCAATTTTCATCAAGCATTTAGGAGATGTTTGTCTATTATAGTGTCTGAATAGGTCATGACATAGTAAAACATTATGCAACATTGATCTCCCCTAAACAAATGCAGATTGGTTGTCTGTCACTATGTGGTTTATAGCTTCCTTTAACCTCATACAAATTATTTTTGTTATGCACTTACACAGCACATTCCAATAAGAAATAGGTCTGAAGTGAACTGGCTGGCAAATTCTGGTACAGAGACTTTAGGTATCAAGGCAATATTAGTAGGGATTAAGTTGTTTCAACAGCTTACCATTCCCAAAAAAATCTAGGATAGATTCTGTGATATCTTTCCCACAACCTCCCAAGCTGACCTAAAGAACCCATTGCCATAGCCATCAGGTCCTGGGCTTTTGTTGCAGTCTATCTTGAACATTGTTGCCTTAACATCCACTTGTGTGAATTCCTGTTGCAAAGCTAGTTTTTGTTCTATAGAAAGGTGTAACACCCCATAACTAGAAAGAACTAGAAAAAAGTTAAAAAGTGGAAATAGTCATTTTTGGAAAGAATATAAAAATCTGGAAAATTTGTTAAGTATGTTAAGTTGGATTTTTGGTCAACTTCAAATGACCATAGCTTCTAACTCAGGATGATGAGTTAGGTGTATTTCCAGATATCGTGGGAAAGATCTTGGAATAATCTTTCCAACGCCGCTGAGTTTGCGCGATTCTGAGTTCGTATTAGTGAGATATTCCCATTTGAAGTTGGTTGTTCAAATAAGGAAAGTCTAATCCGAATTTTAGAAGGGCATTATGGTCTTTTCCTTGCCCAATTATTTTATTACATTTTTGGGTAATTAATTGGGGTCAAATAAGATTCTAGTCAGTTTAGAAAAGTTGAAGTTCACGCTAGGGCTTGGAGAAAAGAGGAGAAAGGAGAAGAAAGTTCAAGATTCATCGTCTTCGTAAGGAATCGCTTGTGGATTTCATAAAGGGGTGATCCCTACGAGGTATGTGAGATCACATAGCGTTAGGTTAATTGACCCATGCGCCAAGCATGTTTAATTCAGCGTATTTTCTTCCTAAAAAGATTGAGAATTTGATGTTCTTGAGTTGTATTCTTGAATTAGTTTCGTTCTTCACTTTGGGATGAGATTGAGGAGTTCTTGAGACTTAAATATTGATTATTAGAGTTGCTTTGAGTTAGATTCTTGTGTATATGTTTTGGGTACCTGAATCAAAAGAGATATTAAGAAAAGAATCGAAATTAATCGAATTAAGGTCAGAAACGAGTTGAAAAATTCATCAGATTGCACCTGGGGAGGGGCTGGCGCGGCGCGCCCCATCTAAGCCAGAGGGACTAGGGCGGCGCGCCAGCAATGCGCCCTTTTGGAGCCCCAGTAAGTTGGGGATGGCGCGGCGCGCTAGGGACATGCCCGGATAGTCGTTTTCCACCAATTTTTCGTCGTTTAGACCGTTTAAGTCTTTCTAAAGTGTACTAACACTTCCTATTAATTCTAACTACTCTAAATGACTTCTAAACATCTAGAAATCATCCAGAATCATAAACATGAATCATAACCTTGAATCCATAAATTCAAATTCAAGGAAAGTTAAGAGTCAAGTCTAGGAAGTTCTTAGAATCCTTTCAAGAAGTCTTTTGCAAATGCTTTTAACTTTGTTTTAAGACTTAAAGTTCAAGTTAAGTAAGGAGTAAATAGTAAAGATTGAAGTTCATTTCTTCAAAGAAGTATATGGGTACTATGTATTCCCAAAGAGTTTTAAAATATTTTCACAATTAAATAAGAACGGAAACTGAGATTTCCAAAGAGCCTTTGAGCTTGTTTTCAAAAAAAAGTAAACGCTTTCATATTGAGCAAGAGGGGAAACTTTGATTTCCAAGATAGCCTTTGATCTAAGTTTTTGAGTAATTATCTCAAATCACAGAAAGAAGTATGTTTTTAAACATAAGAGCTAGCATCATATTTTTGGGAGTAGTATTGAGCACCGATATGGGGGAGAGTTCAGAGAACTCATAGCTCCCATAAACCATGTAGCCATCATGGATTGAAAAGGGTCATTTTTTTTAGATGATTCCTTTAGTGCTTTTTAGCATAAAGTAGTGGATCTACTTAGTAGTTCAGGTTCTATACCCTCGGCAAGGTATAGGACGGCCCTGGCAGCGTGAGGCAAAATGATGTATCATCATAATAGCTTTTAAGTGATGGCTGTCGGTTAGAAAAACTCCCACAGAAGTAATTGTATTCTTATATACACAATTTATTGTATTTTTACATACATTTCAGAGTATATGTATCTTTGCATACACACAGAGTTGACATCATATTTTTAAACTACTTTTCTTTATATTGCACTTGTTTTAAACTGCTTTATATTGAAATCAGTTCAGTTGAGTTGAGTTGAGCGAGGTAAGTTCTTTAGTTTCCTTTCAAGCTTATGTCTTGTTTTAGAATTTCCCTCGCATACTCGTACATTCAATGTACTGATGTCATTTGGCCTGTATCTTATTATGATGCAGACACAGGTAACCACGATCAGCATCTAGCGCATCGTTGATCCAGTGGAGCACTCAGAGTCTTGTGGTGGGCCTCCTTGCTTCTGGAGGATCCCTTTTATTGCTTTCAGTTTTATTATTAGTTCATTAGGATGTCGTGGGTCTTTTTCGACATCCTTCTCAGTTGTTTTAGAGGCTTCATAGACAGTCAGATGTTAGCTCTTTAGTCTTTTCATTGTCATTATCTTATGTTGAGACTTGAGTTTGCCTTAATGGCAGTTGAATGTTCATTCAAACATTCCAGTTTTTTACATAGATTTATTCTTGTTGAGTTAAGTCTTCCGCTAAGTAAGTAAGACAGTCTAAGGGTTCGCTTGGGGCCAGCAATGGTTCTCGAGTGTCAGTCACACCCAGGGTATAGGCTCGGGGAGTGGCAAAAGGATAGGACCATTACTCAAGAAAGATGTGCGAGCTGCCTCCTTATTAACTTTTTCCTTCCCAGTAGCTCCTCATAAAATTTCACAAATATGGTAGCAATCGCCTCCTGATCATACTGCCATTCTACTTGGTCATCTCTTACTTGTGTTATTGCTTGTTGGAGTCGTTGATGTTTTATCACAGAGAAGAAGTATCTCATACAATCATCACCCAGTTTCAACCATGTGGCCTTACTCTGTTGCTGAAGAAACCTCTCAGCCATATAGGAAGTGTACCTGTACTTGTCATGATTAACCTTCTCCTCTTCCTACAAAGACTTATTCAGAGGGTCAATATGAAGTTTATGTTGATCTTCTATCAATGCATCCCTATCTTCACTTGCATCAGTAACTATGTTCCTGAAATATTGTGTATTCAGCTTCTTCAGACATGGTTTCAATAATTTTAATCTTTTTACTACTTTCCATATTTTGCATCCCTCCACGTGCGTGGTCCATACTGCTCGACTTTTATCATTGAGTTGTCGATGTTGAGACCAAACATTACAATACTGGAATGCTCTCCTTGTTCTAATAGTATGATTTTGTAGATAAACCTTTGCAGGGCAGTGGTCACTTATACCTTCAGGTAGATAAGATGCTCCACATAAAGGCATAGTGTTCAACAAAATATAATTGTTGAACATCCAATCAATCTTTGAATAAATCATATTCCATGTACTTCTATCATTCTATGTTTACTTTTTCCCTTGATGGGGTAAGTTCAATCAAGCCACTTACATCAATAGTCTTGAAACTCGGCAACTTCCATCCAAGAGACAGGGTTACCTCCCAGACTATCATCAGTGCGTAACACTAAATAAAATCACCCAGTAATAACCATGACTCTCAACAAATAGATCTTTGCATTTTTATTTCCATCCACATGCCTCTTCTTTCCTCTCTGGTGTTGTATGCATACACAATTGACACCCCAAACGTTAGTTGAAGAGGAGTGTGACAAACCTTGCAAGTCAGTATTTGGGCAGATCTTTCCAGGAACTCCACCTTATAGTAATATGGTCTCCAAACTGACCAAACTAGCAAAATTCTTCCATTATAGTGTAACTCTAAGTTGGTTAGGAATTGCCAACCTGCAAACATTTTTTTCACCACTTTCACCATATTTTGGCTTTTCACCTTTGTTTCAACCAGCCCAATCAATCCCACGTTTTCCTTATTGCAGAGGAGTAACACCTCCTTCTGCTTATTCAGGGCATTGAGCCCTCTCACATTCCATCATAGCATGCTAAGTTGCTAACCATTCCCTACTGGGAACATGGTTTTACCTCCCATTGTTTGTACAGATTTTGGAATTGGGGTATTTACCTCAATGGATTTGTTCAACATCTGGAATGAATTATTACTAGTGACTTGTATTTGATGTGGACTTTGGCTCCTTCTGGTGTTGAATGGTGTTACCCAACCCTAGAAGATGGCCTCCCTTGTTCAACCTGTTGTTGTGTATGTTTTGTATGTTGTCCTCTAAGTTGTACAACCTGCACTTTTGTCTTCTCTCCAATTTTTAAATCAGCTCGTTTATCCTCTTTAACTTCACTGCTTTGTCCAACTTGTGTAGGTGCCTTACCCTGCTTCTCATTTTCCTTTGTTACCCCTTCCTATTTGCAGGATTCTTCCTTCTACATTCATCAGTGGAGTACCCATATTCATCACAAAACCTGCAATGAGTTGGCTTCTAGTCATACACAACTTTTTGTTCTATCACCTTCCCTTTTACATTCTTGAAACACACTAGTTCTGGAAGATTGGCCCCAAACTCTACCTCAACTAGGATTCTAGCAAAATTAAGTCTCTTCTTCTTTTCAGTGTTCTGATCTGCCATCAATAGTTTCCCTATCTTGCTTAATCCTATTGGACTCCAATACTTGAAGTCCAAACCTGGGAGTTTTATCCAAATTGGAACAGAATCCAATTCTTCCTTTGTGAATTCCATATCCATAGACAATGCTTTGACTATAAATGGCTTATTATTAAAATGGTAAACTCCCCCTCTTTCAACAGCTCCTCTTTTCCTTCAACTGAATCAAACCTTACTATTATGACTCCATTTTTCAGCATCGCCATCTTGTTCAACCCAAATTTTCTGGATGTATCCATTGATTACATGGAATGGAGGGTGTGCACCCAAAACATACACACCACCGCATTATTCCAATAGCTAATTTCAGACTCAATGTCTTCTAAATCAATATCGATAATCGACTCCTCACCATGTTTCTCTGGAACAATGTATTCTAGCTTGACCAACATTGGATAGTTTAGAAATATCAAATGTGTCCCACGCTGTTCTGGTCTTTGGCATCTACACCAGTTCCTCTTCTTCTTCATCAGCCCATGCTTTCATTCCACTTCCAGATGGAGACCCTTGTCTCGAAGGTTGTAGATGAGTGATTTCAGCCCAATGTTTTTGTGCTATTGCATGGTTTCCTTTCTCCGTATCATTAGCCTTCTGTGCCGCTAACTGAGCTACTTTCTCTACCTCTTTCTACTGGTTTATTGTTGCACTAGATTCAGATCCAATTTCGATCTCTTCCTGGAGTTCAAGCTGCTGTGCCTTTTCCCCCTTTGTTGATTTCCTTTTGTTGCTGCTTCCTGAGCCATTAGAGCCTTCTGTGATGGAGCACGAGCTCTCTTCCCCATGGCCAGCACACGTTAGTAACCTACGCCGAGAGAGGACTCATCGAGAAAAACTTTTTCCCAAATTAATTTGATTCCTTTTATCCAGAAATATAATATGGTGATAGGCCAAGATGGTACTCAAAGATAGCCTATTACAGTTTCCTCCCTAGCATCTCATAAAATTCAAGTATTTGTTCAATATTTTCCAGTATGCTACTCTTAACCAGAAATTCAAATTTTATAGTCGTTTATTTCCAAGAGATGCATAGATGGCAGTGGCGGAGCTAGGATTTCTAATGAGGGGGTCCAAAATTTGAAGAACTAAACACATGAAACTAATCGAAGGGGGTTCAACATCTACTATATATACATAAAACATAGTTTTAACCATGTATAAATAGTAATATTTTCCGCCAAAGACGGTTCGGATGAACCCCTAACAGAAGGTTGGCTCCGCCCCTGATAGAGGGATGGCTCTCCAAAACTGTTGTTATCTTTTAACTATCCTTTGGCTCTCTATTAATAGAAACTTTTTCCAGTTAATTTACCCAGAGGATGACTGTGAAAAGCTACTAAAATGGAAGAGACTAACACGGTCTAATTATGTCTACAAAATAATGATCATTTACACCAACACTGTCCCTGACATTCATTCCACATAGGGCGAAGGGTTAAAAATGCCCATGAACTATGCAAAATGGGTACAATTTTTCCCTCCATTAATAGTTGGGATCATTACTGCCATCAACGTTTACTTTGTCTTATTTATTTTCTGAATTTTTTTTTAATGATCCCGTTTGCTGAATTGGCAAATAAGCGCATATTTGAGCCACTTTGGTAACGGCAATGCTAGTGGTCATCTCAACTAGTAACAGAGGGTAAAATTATACCTTTTCTTCAGGGACATTTTCAGCCCTTCACCCTTCCATATATCTTACATGAATCCCGGTAGCTTCAAGCTAACATATTTAACAAGCCATTCTTACCTTGCTTTTTAGCTTGCCCTGGGTACACCGTTTGCTTGATATAGTATTAATATCAACCTGCACAATTTGGACCTGAAATGAATGACTATGCATTGAAATACAGCTGACAATAGAAACTAACCTAATTTAAAGATCTTCCTCTCTATAGTGCAACATATGTATGGGAAGTAGTTCATCTTGAGAAGCTAACAAAGGCTAGTAAGAATTGATTTAAAAAATCGACATGTAATACATGTGTGCCTAGGGATGCTTAAAGTAGACCACAAGCAAAATAGTAGCAACTACAAGAGACAAATATGCAGATTAATCCCATCGCATAATTGGGAGTGTAGTCAGCAAAATTGCATGAATGTTGCTCCTTCACTCTAAAGAAAAGAAAGCATATGGACATGGTAGGGAACATGCTAACTTTTTAGCTAGTAAGCACTTGTTTCAAAACCTACATTAGTTTGTTTAAGAGAGCATAGACGCCATGACATTCCAAAAGGCATTCAACTCATACATTATTTAATATTAAAACAAGGAATTATGGAACAAGGAATTCAGATAGGACATAAATAGATGGAAGTCATGCCAAAATTTCTAAGGTACTACAGTAAACCAAAGAGATTAAAGAAAAGTGAAATAAAATAAATCCTACAGCCATATGTTGCCATGACATGGTGTTTATACAATTATCATAGTAACTAATACAGCATTCTTACTTCTTTGAGAAATTCAAAGCCAAGAAACTGCACATTTCCCTGAGCAAATTTGTCCTGTGTTATATCTTGTAGACTAGGTACTTCATAGCTTCTTGGTAAGACCCCCACCAGGTAACCAACCAAAAAATGCCCCACCTCATGCTGCACAAATTGCACCTTTTAACCTACAGCTAGACTATATGAGCTCCATGATTTAAAATGTTCTGAACAAACAATGCGAAAATTAGTTGAATGAAGAGAGAGCAGTTCGAGAAAACTTACAACAACAGAGAGACTCGCCATGTACTTGATATTCAATAGTGTACACACATAGTAGCTACTAACAGAAGAATAAAAGCTTGTATGCAAATAGACATGCCTTAAATTTGTCAAATAGAATTCCATATAAAGCAAGTGTCACCACTTGCCTATGAATTGGGTCATTTAAATATTGTTTTATGAACAATTACATGTTTGCCTGTGATAGCCATTTGTCTTTGTTCCTTTCATAAAAAAAATCATCAAACTATTAACAAGTCTTACTTGCAAACACATTTGATGATCTTCACAAGGGGAATTATCGGTTTCACTCCCCATAGCATCTTCCATTCCCGATAATAAGACCTACATGAAAATAATCTAGCTAAGCCAAATATTTAAATAAAAAAAATTCATGGCATGTGGATTAACAAATAGAATTAAAAATAAGAAGCTGCCATACCTCCTCATCTGATATAGCAAACTTGATGCTATATTTGATTGAACACATAATTGTGTCAACTAAAGATTCAAAAGACGATGAATCAACCATAGATAGTTGTTGTGTATTGATTGCTGGTATTATTTTAGGCACCTCCATTACAGTGAACGAATCAGCATAACTATTACTCCAGCAAAGTGCTTGTAATGGCAAGTTTTGAAAAAAAAGAATTACCAATTTGGCAGAACCGAAGCCAAGTAGGGCTCGGGGCATGTGCTGTAATTGCTTCAACAGAGAGTTAGCAGCTTTGTAATTTCGGTTTGCTAACTCTTTATCAAACTTTCTGAGCACTCTACGTCGTCGCATTGCTTCTGAGTACTTCTCACAAGCGAATGCCTGAATCACCGGAACTGAAATTTGTCTCACCCTCGTCAAATTCATGGAACGGTCTGCTTGGTTTTACTGCATATAACAGAAACTATTTCAATTTGCATTCATGAGATATGCACACAAACAGTTGCATTTTCTGTCCCTACCACGCGAGCTTGGAGGATGAGACACAACTAAATAAAAAAAATTATAAAATCAATACACATTCTCCTTATCCTCTTAATTCATTTTTCTTCTTGTCTTGTTATACTCTTTCCTCTCTTTTTTTCTCATTTTCTACTTTAAAAAAGAAAAAACTATTATGAACCCAATTTTGTTGCTCTCTCAGCTTTATTTTACGTCATCCGTTAAAATTGAATATTGTTTTACTTATTTCTTTTAATTAATTAATTTATTATTTTTACTAATACTATTCTTGTTGTTAATACATAGAGTACATGAAATCAAATTTAAATTTTTAAAACATAATTAAGAAAATTAATTTAATAAAATAAGCCTCTAATACAAACACAATTAAATTCATATATAAAAATAAATTTATAAAACAATAATGAAACACGTGTTATTAAATTGTACATTATATGTTTAGGGCTATTGGATATAGAAAGCATTATTATTATTATTATTATTATTATTATTATTATTATTATTATTATTATTATTCATCCGTTAAAATTGAATATTTTTTTACTTATATCTTTTAATTAATTTATTTATTATTTTTACTAATACTATTCTTGTTGTTAATACATAGAGTACATGAAATCAAATTTAAATTTTTAAAACATAATTAAGAAAATTAATTTAATAAAATAAGCCTCTAATACAAACACAATTAAATTCATATATAAAAATAAATTTAAAAAACAATAATGAAACACGTGTTATTAAATTGTACATTATATATTTAGGGTTAAGTTTGGGAATTGTGCCGGACCAATGCTACGAGCTTCCGGAATCCAATGGAATCTTCGTAAAGTCGATCATTACGAGTGTTACGATTCATTATTATTATTATTATTATTATTATTATTATTATTATTATTATTATTATTATTATTATTATTTATTATTATTATTATTATTAGGCTTTTGGTCATAGAATTCAAACATTTTTTTTATTTTGTTCAAAATTTGTGACATTGGAGTTTAAGATAGAGTTGTGTTTGATTGTATCTTTTGAACCAAATATTTAAAATAATATTTATTGTTAAATATACTTAAATACAAGTTCAAAGTAAAGTGAATTGGAAAATAGATTATAAAATGTTTTCCAAATTTGAAATAAAACTTTAATTTTAAAAAATTATAAATTCAAATTTTCATAACCACACAATAATTCTCAGATAAAGTGAAATTATTACCAAAAAACCGTTCAAATTAATCCTAAAAATAGAAATTAAGTTGTTACAGTTTAAAAGGTAAAAAAAAATATTGAAGTTTTATAAATGAAAAATAAGAGATATAACAGACACTTTTTAAAATACAAGTAATCATTGAAAGAATCAACTCAAATTATTATTTTTATGTTCATACCGTCTAATTAGGGCTTGACACGTTTTTATTTTCATTTGTCATAGCAAAAATTTTATAAAAAGTTATCAAATTCAATAATCATGTATTGATCATAAAAAATAAATTCAAAATTCACGAAAAAAGAAAAAGAGTAAAGAAATGAGATAATTGGGATAGAGAAAATGGAAGAGATTATATACCAGGTGGGAATTAGATCATCACCAACAAGTGAGCATTTGTTAAAAAAAAAAATAACAATCAAGAAAATAGAAAAACAAATATTTTGGAAGAAGAGTTAAAAAGAAGAAAAATTAATGATGGTTGAGTGAAATTAATAAGGAAGAAGATAAAGAAGAGGATTAAGATGTATCTTCGCTACCTTGGCAAGTGGATCCCATATATGTCTGCTCAATTAATTAAATACTCTCTCCGTTCAATAATAATGGTGTATTATACTAAAAATATTTTTAATAATACTTGTCTAATTTTAAAAATCAAGAGATTATTTATTTTTTGTGTCTATTTTACCCTTTCTATTAAATACTATTTATCATCTAACACACTTCTTAAAACACCTATATATCTATCTATTTATAAAAGAAGAAGAAAAAGCGCCACATGTCAGCTCCATAAATTTTTAAAAGTTTAAATAATAAATAATTAGATATTATACAACTATTTAAATACACACTATTAAATAAAATAGACACATATCATCAACTCACACAAATGATGACAAATGTCAATATTTTTTAACAACGGATTTAATACTAACTAAAATAAGATAAAAATAAGATTTATAATACTAACTAAATTTATTTTTAAAAAATTATATTTATAACTTATGACGAAATAATGAAAAAGAATTGATTCATCATGTCATTTAGGAAAAAAATATTTCAAACAATAACAAAGAAGAAAGTGTTTTTGAATTGAGATAAAAAATACTATTCACTTGAGACTTTTTTTTAAAAATTCTAGAACTCCCTTTCACTCAAGTTGCATCAATTTGTTGTAATATATACTTATTAATTAAAATAATCTCAATATAACATGCATTAATTAAAAATAGAAAGAAAAAAAAAACTTTTAATCCAAAAAAAAAAAAAGAGTAAAAAATGGGAAGAACACACGTCCTTTGGCAAAAAGCACAAAACTAGTCATTATTAAATACCTAAATAATTAATTTAAAATTTAAATTTCAAAAAATAACTAACCTTATACTTAAAAATCATTTAAACCTTATAACCCACATCTTTAAAAAAATGTTATTCTTATCTTCATCACCCACACCTTCTTGAAACCAACTATTCAAAATACAATCCAAACATAGCAAACGAACATCACAACAAAAAAATGAATTGCACTCGCTAAGATCATAAAAAAAAATTGAGAGTTAGTATAAGAATGTATTGTATGTTTATATGCCCTATATTTTAATTGTTTTATCTGACATTGTTTTTGTATGAGTGAAGTAATCACTATCCTCTCCAATGCGACTATGAAGAAGAATAAACTAATGATAGAGAAATGAAGGTATTCTGAAATATTTTATGACAATGGATTATTTACGCTATGTTTGGATATTTTAAGTACATAAATTACTACTTTGATAATTGATTTCTCCATCTCCTATTTTATTTTTTCATAATTTAGTCCTACTCTATTCATTTTTAAAGCAAATATTAAAATGTTTCCTTTTATGTGATTTTAGCATATATTGAACTCAATTGGTATTTAGATTTGGTTGTCGTTCCTCTGTTATGTTGATTTTGTATTAGTATTTTTAGTATCTCAAAAAGTGTTCCATTTTGTAAGAGTAAAATCAATAAGAATATTTACAATCTCACACACATTATTGATAAGGCAAAATAAATATATTTTTTCATGCACTACCCTTTGTTGGCTATAAAAAGAGGGGTTTCCTCATATTTTAAAACTACAATTTTTGAAAGTTTTCTATTGTTCTTCTTCTTCTTAAAACACTCAATTTAGTATATCTTCTATACTTTATATTATATTTATTTATTTATTTATATTATATTATATTAAAAGAAGGCCTCTTCACATTAAATGCTTATGATTTTTTCAAAGAATTGTGACTTTTTTGATGAGTTGTGACCTTTTCGAAGGATTGTGACTTTTATGATAAGGCACAATAAACACATGCTAATACTACTCTTTTAAAATTTTAAATAAAAGAGTTTCTCACATTTTTAAACTACGACTTTTTCCTGTTTTCTATTCTTCTCTTTTTAAAAACTCTATAAGTTTTGGGTTGTGGATCGTCCATGTGGACCGACCCGACCCAAACTTGTTGTCTGTAAAAGGGATAAGTATTAATTTAAAATAAGGGAGGGAATAGTTAATATAACTGTTCTAACGTAAACAAATCCTTATTTTAAATAGATGCTTTAAACTCTTAACAGAAAAAGAAAGAAGAACAACAAAAACTCAAAAGAGAATAAGAAAATCTTCTTAGATTAAAGACACACAACATAAAGAATATTTAGTTTGTGACACACTATCTTTGTTTCCTAGTGATTCAAAGAAGAATTTGGAGAAAATCATTCAATTCGTGAATTTTATTCTGCTACAACAATCAAAGGTACGCAAATCTTGTACCAAATGTTGTTTAAATTCTTTCATTGGTATCAGAGTCATCGTTAATTGTTCAATGATTATGTAGTATTCATTGAAATTATGTACTGATTGATTGTGCATTATAAAAAAATCTTGTGTCAAGAATATTTATATGAAGATCAGTATATTTTTTTTGAAACTATGGTTAATTTGAACTCATTTGTTAGAAGAAAAAAATGATTTTGATTGTAAATCTAAGAACAAACCTTCGATTCTTCAACTTAGTGTTCTGACGATGAAGTGTTTGTTTTCTTTTGTTGGCAAAACAATCAAAGATGATCCCTTTTTTTTTTTGATAGAGAATAAAGTTTTTTTTCTCTATCGTGGATGAAACATTTTTTTCTTCAGTTTGTTCTTTTGAAGTTCTTTTAAATCTACATATAAGATGAAAAGTTGAATAAGATTAGAGTTGTAAAGGAAAAGGAGTGTTATGGATTTTAAATGATCTTGAACTATTTTTTTTAGTTTTTGTACTTTCTTTATTGGAAGAGGTCAAATAAAAAGTTAAAAAAAACATTAAATACCATGTGCTTTTAGAATAAGGAGACTGGTAGACATGTATTTATTATAGTACTATGGAAGGCTTATTTTTTTAAGAAAAACATTAGTTGCCTTCTTTTTTGCTAGATATTTATAGTCATTTACAAATATTCGTTTGTCATCTGATGTGACATACATTCATATTTACTTAAGGTAGTAAATAGTGTATTTGTACAATGGATAGGAATAAACAATAAAAAGGTTTCTTATTCAAAGCATGTGAAATTTATGTAATAATTTTTATTATTTTTTTGGGATCTAGTCAAAACCTTTTGGGATATAGCTTTGTATTATCTTCTTTATTTTATAAAGAAAATTGAACAATTGCTTTTGACTATATTATGATTTTAACTATGTGTATTAAAATTGGTCTTGATAAATTCGCTTAGCCCTTATGTTCCTTAAACAATTCCTTGTCTCCTACGAGAAATTTGTGACATACGTTGTCGCATTAAATGGTATTAACCATATTTTCATTTTGTTTCCATTTCAGTTATGATTGAACGGAAATATGCTCAAATTACGCCAAGTGGGATTTCTCAAAGTCGAGCAAAGAGACAAGGTAGAAGAGCAAGTCACCGTAAGACATATTTCTAAGAGCGTGAAATAATACAGATTGACGTCCCAAGAGCGACACAAAATCTGTCTAGGAATCAAATGGCCATTCGAAGGGAAAAGAGAAAAAATTTAAAGAGTTTAAGTCTTTGAAGATGTCCCCTAATATTTCAGCACGTGATTTTATTCACCTTTTTAAATAAATTAGGTTGAGCTAGCTGATTATAAGGAAATTTCAGTTTGGAGAGGCTTAGCTTATTTAACAGACGCTCTCTGTGAACCTTGGGGTAGTAATTGACAGATGTTTATCATGACATTTGGCTCAGACAACCTTTTAGGGTGTATATTTGTTGTTTTGAAGACTTGTGAGAGGATTTTAGTCTTTGAATTACTTGTAATTTGTTATTGTTTATTTATTTTTCAAGATATGAATTATGTAATCTATTTTTTCTCAATTTATGTTATTAGACTTAAAAATCCTTATTATGAAAGTCTTCAATATATTAATTATACACGTTAAGAAATTAGATTTGAATTTTGGTTAAATATTTAATTTGTAGATGATGATTGAATGCATACGTGTCTTTTCGATTTTACATTAACTATGAAAGCTTTGATTTGCTTAAATGTGTATGTCGCATGCATAATTGATTAAAATTATTGTCTTATTATATCTCAATAACGGATGTGGCATCAAAAAATATCATTGTTGACTTAAACAAAGGTGAAAATTTTAACAGTGACAATTACGACATCTTGAGTCGTAAAATATGGTATGTACTAGAAGAGCAAAATGTTCTGGAAGGTATAAATCATGTTTTGAATCAACCAGATGAGGGTAATTCTGCACAACACAAACGGGATCTTGAAGCTTACAAAGCTTGAAAAAAAACTAATTCCATTCCACGTGGAATAATAGGTAGTTATATGGTTGATGACCTCATACATGAATGTGAGGAATTTCCTACTGCTCATGATATGTGGGCACATCTGCGAGGAACATATGGGGGTATATCTGTAACTCGCCTTCGACAGTTGACTATCAAATTTGACACTTACAAAAAGCTTCATGATCAGAATATCAAATAACACCTTAGGGTGATGTCAAACATGATAGTTCAACTCAATAGTGTTGGTCATGTTCTTTCAAATGAGCAATAAGTCCAGGCAGTGATTAGATCTCTTCCCAGTAATTGAGAACATTTGAAGGTTAACTTGACCCATAATGATAGCATCAAAACTTTTTCTGATGTTGCACGTCATGTTGAACTTGAAGATGAGCACCTTGGTGCTGCTAAAGCTACTTCTAATGCCTTTATGGCAGAGTCAAGTGGTACAAAAAAAAGAAAAAATGGAAAAGGAATGGGAAAGACAAAGAGACTGGATAAGGACACTTTAAGAAAAAGAAGAATTCAAATTCTAATAAAGGAAAATGGTTTTTTAAGAAGAGAGACAAGAGCAAAATGAAGTGCTACAATTGCCAAGTGTTGGGGCATTTTACTCGTGAGTGTACTGAGTCGTATAAGGTAGCATTTCTAAACGCATCTAGTACTACATATGTTTCTAGAACTTTTTTACTAACTGAATCTTATCCTATGTGGATTGTAGACTCAGGATCAACCAACCACATGAGTCGAGATCGAGAAGCGTTTGTAGAGTTTCATCGAGCTTCATCTAAATCAAGGTGGATTTATGTGGGAAATAATATGAAATGAGAAGTCAAAGGGATAGGCACATGCAAAGTGGACTTGCGTGGTGGCCGTTCATTGATGTTGCATGACATCCTATATGCTCCATAGATTCGACGAAACTTAGTATCTGTGTCTGTTCTGTTAGATATTGGTTTTGATTTACTTTTTAGTTGTAATTGTGTTAAACTAACTATAGATAGTATTTTATATTGTTTTGGACTTCGTTATGACTGTTTTATCGTTTTAGATTGTAATTCTTCAACTTATGACTATTATGTTGACCATTGTGTAATGACATTTTATTCAAGTATCAATGATATTGATGTTATTACATGGCATGCAAGATTAGGACACATAGGACAAAATAGAATGAATAGGTTGGCAAAAGAAGGACATTTAGGTTCTTTCACCAAAATTGATATGTCAACTTGTGAAAATTGTCTTACTAGAAAGATTATGCGTAAACTATTTGGGAAGGCTAAGAGAGCTGAGTTCCCACTTCAATTGATTCATTCTCATATTTGTGGTCCATTGAATGTGAGGGCTCAGGTGCTACATATTTCATTACATTTATTGATGATTTCACGCGCTTTGGTTATGTTTATTTGGTTTATCATAAATCTGAAGCACTTGAGTGGTTTAAAAGATATATGAATGAAGTTGAAAATCAATTAGATAAAAGCATAAAGGCTTTAAGACCGACCAAGGACGTGAATATTTGTCAAAACAGTTTTAAAAATTATGTATTGAAAAGGGTATATTCAGACAGTCAATCACTCCTTATACACCTCAACAAAATGGTATAGCTAAAAGAAAGAATAGAACATTACTCCCTCCGTTTCACAAAGAATGACCTAGTTTGACTTGACACGGAGTTTAAGATAATAAAGAAGACTTTTGAATCTTGTGATCTTAAATTAAAGTTATGTCAAATGTACAAAATTCTCCTTTAATCTTGTGGTCTTAAACATGCCACATGAAAAGTTGAAATTAAAATGTTACCAAAAAAAGAAAGAGGTCATTCTTTTTTAAACAGACTAAAAAGGAAATGAGGTCATTCTTTTTAAAACAGAGGGAGTATTAGACATGACAAGATCAATGATGGCGCAAGCAAATTTGTCTATCTCTTTCTGGGGAGATGCATTATTGACTGCAACTTACATATTGAACAAAGTGCCTTTTAAATCAGTGTCTTTGATGAGTCTACGATTTGGACTCATTTAGGGCTTGATTTTAATAGATTTAGTGTCCTCAAATGCATATTTTGTGCCAATAACCGATGTAAATCCTTGAGTTTAAGGTATTTGGATTTAGGCACGAAGCATGGACACTAAAGATAAAAAAGGAACAAAGCAGCTGAAAGAACGAAGAAAAGAAGGCATAAGGATCGCCTAACCCATTGGACGAGTCGCCGAACAGTCTTGATCTCGCCCAATGTTCCAGTGTGCCAAGCCCTGAAGGAGAAAATCAAGTTGGCGATAGAATGGAGCAGTCGGTGAGTCACCGAACGATTCCTTGATGCAGTGCCTTATCACCCAAAGTTACAGAGCTTGAAGTGCTGAAGGCCAAAGCGAAAAGGCGATAGGAATGGCCAAAGGGTGGATCGCTGAATGGATTAGCGATCCCGACTTATTGCTTCGAACGATCCTTCGCAGCACATTTTTTGACAACTGTAAATACTTATTTAAATTTTTCGTTTAGTATCAGTTTTACAATTCAGAAACCATTTTTTAGAGTTATTCAGTTTTAGAGCTTGGTTTTTGGAGATAATTTTCCTTAGCTTTGAAGATTCTTATTTCGAAGAAATTGGAAGTGGGTATTGAAGATTCTTCATCTTAGACATTTGTAAAGACCATATTAATTGTACCCAATTGATGGAAACATATTTCGGTATTGATTCCTATCTTTTTACTATGTCTAGCTAAAACCCAATTCTTGGGGTGTGATTATGTGATTATAGGTTGAATTAACTGTTGGGTATTGCCAATTGATAGTCTATTCGTTGTTTAAAAGTGATTTCGTTCAGTAATTGTAGTTGAATCTAATGGGTTGTAGTTGCAAATACAATCCTAACTTCATGTTTTTGGCTTGCTCGAGAGAGAGAGAGGTTTCAAAACCAAAATTGTTGAATCGATGGTCTATGGGTATTGAGTTGTCATGGGTTCAGCTCGAGAGTGAACCCTAAACCCTTTTCCACACATTCAGCTTGAGAGAGTGAATAGACTAAAGCAAAGGATGAGATTCATTGCGGCTTATTGGTGTTCGAGAGAAACCAATTTGATTCGGGGTAAATTGTTCAAGAGAAAGTTTACCTCCACTAAAGTCTAGCTTATTCACTAATTTACAGTGGTTTACTATTAATTGCAATTACCCAATTTTACCTTAGCCTATAATCCTATCACATCCCAAGAATCCTGTCTCCATATTTGTATTTTCATATTACTTGCTATTTTTAGCTGCTAATTGACTACAAACCCCCTCTTTTGATAATTGACACTCGTGTCAACCTTTAGTTTATCATGTTATTCTTCATAAATATTTTTAGCTATGATTAACTTTTGCATAATCATGCTTTTCTATTGATTCTTGAGTACGAACCACTCCCTTGGGACTCGACCCCAACTCACTAGATGGGTTATATTACTATTGAACGATCGTTGATGCTTAGTATTGGATGAAGTATCTTTGATAGCGTTTCTTATCAAAATGGCGCTGCTGCCGGGGAGTGGTGTTACTTGAGAATTTTTAGTTAAGTCAAATTTTGCTCTTGTTAGTTATAGTTCTACTATTAATTTTTAGTTTTGTTTTGCTTGTTCGTGGATTGAAACATGAAGTATGATTGTGAATGGTAGCCAAGTAGTCCATCAAGATGACATCGAAAACCTCAACGATGTCAATGAGCCTCATGCTAATGACCACCATCTCATGGGCGATATTGGTGCCACACACTTGCCTCCGGCTGAAGGGAATGCGGTATTTCACATCACGAGTACTATGTTGAAACTCTTGCAACTAAAGGGGCTTTTCAGTGGTTTGGCTCAAGAAGATCCTCATGAGCACATTCAGAATTTCGTGGATGTTTGTGGACCATTCTCCTTCAAGAATATATCTCAAGAGTCGATTCATTTGAGGTTTTTCCCATTTTCTTTGATGGGAGAAGCATGGTGATGGGTGGCTGAATTGCCACGTGAATCAATCACTTCGTGGGAGGAGTTGATCACCGCATTTAATGTGTGATTTTTCCCTCCTTCGAAGATGATAACCCTTCGGGACAGCATCCAAAGCTTTAAGCGTTTGGAGGGCGAGCCAATTAATGAGACTTGGCTACAATTCAAGAAGTTGGTGCTCCAATGCCCAACTCATGGCTTGCCTGACAACATATTGCTACGGTATTTTTACGGAGCCTTGAAATGGTAAAAAAGGGTGTTGCTGACTAACTTTCTCGAGGTTTGATACAACAACCTTATGTGGTAGCAGCTCAGCTATTGGATGGCATGACCACGATAAATCGAGCTTGGTACACCCATGAAGACCAAGTCTCCCCTCTTACATTCAAATTGACCAAAGAGCAGATGGAAAAAGATCAAGAGAGGGACCAAAACATGGTCAAGATCATGACACAACTTGACATTTTGTCCAAAAATGTCATGGGAGCTGGTGCTCGAAGTGTCAATGATGTGGGTGTCAGGTGTGCTAATCCTGAAGAAGCAAAGTTTGAGGCTTTGTACAGTGAGGAGGTGAACTTCCTGGCCAACCAAGGTGGTGGTTATCGTTCAAACTACCCAAGGTAGGGTGGTAACCAAGGTTGGACTAGGGATGAAGGTTGGAAAAATCGAGATCGTGAATGGAGGGACCGAAATCCAAATTGGAAGGATGGGGAGAAGGATAGGTATGTGCTTCCCCACGAGCGCCAAAAGCCAAAGGATTCAGAGGGTGGTCGATCTGAGGATATGCTTGCTCGTATCCTTAACAAAGTTGAGGGGTCTGACAAGATCCTAAAGGAAATGAAAGAAGATGTGTCAACCTTTAGTCAGACTGTCACCTCTCATTCAGTATCAATCAAGCAGTTGGAGACCCAAATAGGTCATATCTCGTCTTATCTAAACCCGAGATAGAAAAAGAGGGTTGCCTAGTGACACTATGGTCAATCCCAAGAACGAGATTTGAAGGTGGACTTTCGTCGTGTCGCGATGTTAACTAAGGTGCTGCTTGGGAGGCAACCCAAGACCCATTATTACTTTATTTTTGTTCTAGTGCTATAATGGTGTGTTGTTTATGTAGGCTAAAGCGTGGAAAGTGTTTGAAAAGCACAGGTTGGCGAGCAAAGGTTCCAGTTGGCACATTGTCGAAGAAGTCGGCGACCCTAACCTAGACCGCCATTAGACTCAAGGAAATTTTACATTGGAGTCTGTAAAACTCAGCGAGCACATGAAATTATTGGCGAATCACCAACCTAGTCGGCGATCCCAATGTAGACCACTGTTTGGACCCCCACAATAACTGGAGGTCCTGTAAAACTCAGCGAGGTAAATGACCACTCAGCGTATCACCGAGTAGCTTGGCGAGCACGACTAATGTCGTCAAATGGGCAAAAACTGGACAGTCTTTAAGGCCAAAGGTTTAAATATTCAAATTCGTTCACTTTCCCTTACTTTTTATCTTCCCAAACTCACACCCGCACTCTAGTTTATATATTTTCGCATTTTTAAGAGTATTTTAGTCATCAGAGTTGTGTTTGGAGTGGATTACATTGCAGCCTAGCTTTTCAGTCTTTATTAATCGACAGCTAAGGTTGGTTTTCCGAACTCCGAATTTATTTTTAGTAATTTGTACTCTTATGCAAATGATCTTATCGTATTGTCGTGTGTTGGGCCTCTCTGATATGATTAGAATGCCTAAAAGCCTGATTTAATTTGCCCATAATGTTTTGATTGTTAAATTTTCGTAAATTTGTGCCTTAAAATAAATTAAATTTGTGAGGTTGTGCTTGCATGTCATTTAGTTTGGTTGGGTGAAGTCTGAGGAACCCGTATTTGTGCCAAACGACATAATTTGCTCAATGATAAAGCGGGTAACATTCTTTTTAAAGGCAAAAGTCGTCAATTGGCCAAATTTGGTAAAACCGGGAGAAGTTTGAGTATTCCAAGGTAATGGGTGTTATGGATCTTGCTTTAATTTGACTAGTGCAAGCTTTGATTTTGTTTTTGGGGATTGCGGGGTTGAATTCGAGAAGTTAGGTTAAAAGTAGGCACGTTGGGTCGTTTGGTGAAGTGGGTTGAGCTCGACGAACCACTCGGCGGTTCGCCGAACATCCTCATCTCACCTTTAATTTCATGCTATATGTGTTGTTGGGTTCTGTAACTTTCGGTGAGAAGCCTGAGGTCGCCGAAAGCACTCAGCGACTCACCGAAAGTCTTCTTGATCGCCCTTTATCTGCACCCCTGAGTCCATTTTACACTGTAACTTTCGGCGGGCTAACCCTTGCTCGCCGAAAGCGATCGGTGATTCGCCGAAAGGGCTCTCCCATTACCGACTTGCTGAGATTTTGGAGCCAATCCCTTCGGCGAACCCGATCTAGCTTGCCAAAGAGATTCAACGACTCGCCAAATGGATTAATGAGTTTGTCTGCAGCTAATTTTCTATACTTTGATTTGAATATTTTCTAACTTTTTCTCGATGTTTTGCAGATATGGCTAGACCTAAAGTTGCAGGAAGAAACATGCCACCCTGAGGGAAAGCAAAAGGGATTACACTCAATAAGGATGTAGCTGCATCCAAAAGAAAGGCCACAAAACTCACCACAAATGGTGGGAAAGGCAAGGGTAAAGGAAAAACACATGCATCACCGAAAGCATGATCCGACAGTGATAGCATCTATGGCACTTACCTCACCACTTCTGAGAGTGAGGGCGAGCATTAGGAGTACCAGAGTGCAGGTTCTTATCTTTTTACTATGTCTAGCTAAAACCCCAATTCTTGGGGTATGATTATGTGATTATGGGTTGATTTAACTGCTGGGTATTGTTATTTGTTGTTTAAAGGTGATTTCGTTCAGTAATTAAGGTTGAATTTATTGGGGTTATAGTTGCAAATACAATTTCAGCTTCGTATTTTTGGCTTGCTCGAGAGAGAGGTTTTAAAACCAAGATTACTGAATCGATGGTCTGTGGGTATTGGGTTGTCATGGGTTCAACTCGAGAGAGTGAATCCTAAACCCTTTTCCGCACATTCAGCTCGAGAGAGTAAATGGACTAAAGCGAAGTGTCATGACCCGAGCCTATAACCTGGACATGGCCGGCACTCGAAGACCATTGCTGGTCCCCAAGCGAACCCTCATCCTGGCTGACTACAAGTGGAAGACTAAATCAAATATACAAAGCTTAAAACTGAATAAACTTTAATAAACTCAACTTTTCAAAACTTTAACTCAAATGAACAACTTAGAATAAAATATATATTCAACTCGCCATAAAATAGGCACTTAGTCTTTAAAACATTTAATAAAATAAATGAATAATACAGACTTCTCAACTATACTGACTATCTATGAAGCCTCTAACTGATAAAGATGGAAGTCGGGACAAGACCCCCGACATCCTGACTAAACTAAAAGGTAAATGAAATCCTCCAAAAACAAGGAGGCTCACCATAGCTAACTCGAACTTCCAGATGTATCAACAAAGCTCCTGTTGATGATCCTGAATACCTGTGTCTGCATCATAAGAAGATGCAGGCCAAATGGCTCAGTACGTGAAATGTATGAGCATGTAAGGGGAATTCTAAAGCATAACATAAGCTTGAAAGAAACTGAAGAACTTACCTGGCTCAACACAACTCAACATAACTGAATTCATTTCCTTATAAAGCAGTTTAAAACAAGTGCAATATAAAGAAAAACTGTTGAAAACATGCTGTCAATTCATAATCATAATATCATAAAAAGACAAACCATGCTCCCTCTCAAAGTCTATTTGTGCAATGCATGAATGAAGTCTCATACCCCCATTCACACTAAGCAGAACCCCTTGAGGAACCATGCTACTACTGTTGTGAGAGTTTCTCTAACCGACAACCATCACTTAAGAACTATAGTGATGATACAGCGCATTACCTCATGCTTTAGAGGTCCATCCTATACCTTGTCGTGATATAGGAAGCTAACTCACTAAGTGGATCCACTAGTCTATGTGAAAAGGGTTCATCTAAAATGTATGACTCTTTTCTACCCATGATGGCTACATGGTTTATGGAGACTTGAGTTAATATGAACTCGCATCCCCATATCGGTGCTCAATACTACTCCCAAAAATACCTAGTTCTTTATGTTTAAAAACATACTTCTTTTGTGGTTTGAGATTAGTGCTCAAAAACTTAGCTCAAAGGCTATCTTGGAAATCTCAGTTTCCCTGCTTGCTTCATTTAGAAAGCTATTTCTCTTTTCTGAAAATTAGCCCGAAGGCTCTTTGAAAATCTCAGTTTCTGTTCTTATTTAAATGTGAAAACCTTTAAAAACTTCTTTGGGAATACTTAGTTCCCTAATAGCTTTTGAGAAATAAACGCAACTCTTTACTATTTGCTTAACTTGAAACTTCCAGTCTTAAAACGAAGTTACAAACATTTGTGAAAGACTTTTAAAAAACTTTAAGAACTTATCTTGAGTTAACTCTTGACTTCTCTTGACTTTGATCTTAACTGCTCTTGACTTGACCCTTAACTAATCCTTGAATTGAATTATGGATTCAAGGATAAAGATTTGTGATTGGAAGGATCTCGTGTTGTTTAGGAATGATTTTAAATAGCTAAACATGAGAAAAGACCAAAAATCAATATTTGAAGGTGGGTCCGCAACGCGGAGAGGCTTTTAAATTTTGGTTTCGAAAACAACTTTTGAGACAGAACACTCCGTGTCAGCTCCGCGACGTGAAACAGAAATTCCCAAATCTGGAAAGAGGCTGCGCGACGCGGAGGGGCTTCCAGATTTTGATCGATGAAATTTCTTCTTCGTTTTCTAAGCCCAATTCACCTACCTTCGATTCGTTTTCTCAATCTCTCTTTAGATTTAGATACCCGGCACATGTACACTAGAATCTAACTTTAACCCCTCTATAAATCGACACATTAACCTTAAGAACTCCTCAATCTCAGCCCAATTCAAGAACCAAAGCAAATTCATGAATACATAACAAGAACATCAAAGCTTCAACTTTTAGAACGAATTTAAAGCTGAAATTAACATGATTGGCGTGTGGGTGAACAAACCCAACACTATGGAAGCTTACATACCTGAAAGAACTATCCTCTTGAAGCAACTTGAAGAAAAACCTTTGAAGAAGAACCCTAGCCTTAGCTTTTCTTGATTTTCTTGAGTGTAGAATCTTTGGAGTGGATGAGAGGGTTTTGATTTGTGAAAACTGATTTTCTATTCATTTAGGGAAATTTAGATGACCGCCTAAGGGTTTTTAGGACTAAAATACCCTTAAAGAAATAAATAAAATGAGCTGGGAGTCGAAAAGATCTTTCACCATGCAGTGAGGTTCGTATTGGCTCCACGTCGCGGAGCTATCGTGGAGCTACAGCCAGGTTTGTGCGACGTTAGTAAATCAGTCATAACTTTTTACTCAGCTTGGAATTGAGAAAACTCGATGGCGTTGGAAAGAGGACTCGATGGGCTTTAATTTTCTATCTTGTAGCTCACCTAAATCATCATGTACTAGGATTTATGGTCATTTAAAGTTGACCCAAAACTTAAGAAAAACTAGGAATGACTTGGATAAACTCTCTTTAGTTCATCTTGAAACTCAAGGTGATACATCTAGTGACCTTAATACTCAAGAAATTTTAAATTCCTTGCAAAAATCTCACTCACTACGAAGAACGGTTCGAGTCTTAGCTCAAAAACTTTCTGGGGTGTTACACGAAGGTTGTGCTTCATTGTTGCTTATTGGTGTTCGAGAGAAACCATTTTGATTCGGGGTAAATTGTTTGAGAGAAAGTTTACCCCCACTAAAGTCTAGCTTATTCACCTATTCACAGTTGTTTACTATCAATTTCAATTACCCGGTTGTTTGCATTAGCCAATAATCCTATCTATCCCAAGAATCCTGTCTCCATATTTGTATTTTCATATTACTTGCTGTTTTTAATTGCTAATTGACTACAAACCCCCCTCCTTGATAATTTACACTTGTGTCAACCTTTAATTTATCATGTTTTTTCTTCGTAAATGCTTTTAGCTATAATTTACTTGAGCATGTTTATGCTTTTCTATTGATTCTTGAGTACGAACCACTCTCTTAGGACTCAACCCCAACTCACTAGTTGGGTTATATTACTATTGAACGATCGTTAATGCTTAGTATTGTATGAAGTATCTTTGATAGTGTTTCTTATCAGTCTTCCACTCTTTTTGAACTTTGGACTGGTCATAAAACAAACCTGAATGAGCTACTACCATGGAGTTATGCAACATACATTAAAGATCATTTTGGTGAGTTTGGTAAACTAAGTCCAAAAGGAAAGAAATGTATCTTTATAAGGTACTCTGAAAGCTCCAAAGGGTATGTGTTCATCGATGAACTGGAAGATGGAAGTATTACTGAAATTGTATCACGAGATGTCAAATTTTTGAAAAATGATTTTCCTAAAAAGGGTGAAATAGATGAAGTTAAGTCTCTCTATGAAATGTTGAATTCAAAAGATCAGGTAATGTTTCCAGACATACTTGATAATTCAATGGATCAAGATTCTTAGTCCAAGTGGGAGTTATGAATCCCAAAATCATATAGAGGAATCTGAACTTCAAATACGTAAGAGTACAAGAAAAGGTTTACCTAAACAATCTTATGAGATTGAGGATTATGTTTTCTTAGTATCTCCTATAAAATTGGATGAACCTAATTATGTGACTGAGGCCTTATCAGGCCCTAAAAGAGATGAATGGTTAAAAGTGATGAAAGAAGAATTAGAGTCCACAAAAATCAATAAAGTCTGGGATCTAAGTGACCTTTCTAAGGAACATAAAGCTATTGGGAATAAATGAAAAGTTAAATGCAAATCGGATGGGTCGATAGAAAGACACAAAGCATGAGTGGTGGCAAAAGGTTTTACTCAAGAAATTGGAATAGACTATGAGGAAACTTTTTCACCAGTTGTGAAGTTTACCTCCATACGATTAATTTTAGCCTTTTGTTGCACGTTTTGATTTAGAATTATACCAAATGGATGTGAAGACCGCTTTTCTCAATGGAGAATTAAATGAAGAATTCTACGTGGAACGGTTGCCAGTAGGTTTCATTGTTAAAGATCAAGAAAAGAAATTTTGTAAATTGAAAAGATCAATTTATGGCCTAAACCAATTTTCAAGGAAGTGGTACCTGAGATTTCATAAGGAGGTGATGTCATTTGATTTCACCATGATCGATGAAAACCATTGCATCTATGTGAAAAAGTTCAATGGAAATTTTGTAATTCTTTCTCTTTATGTAGATGATATTTTATTAGATGGAAATAATTTGGAGTATGTGAAAATTGTCAAGTCATGGCTTTCAAAATCATTTGATATGAAAGATATGGGTGAAGCAGACTATATATTGGGTGTTAAGATCCAAAGAGATCATTCCAAGAAATGTATCTACAGACTGAAAAAGAAAAGGAAGACATGTCTCGAGTTCCTTATGCTAGTGTTGTTGGGAGTTTGATGTGTACTCACCTCGATATTTGTTATGTTGTGAGTCTAGTTAGTAGGTGTCAATCCAATCCTGAAAGAGATCATTAGAAACCAGTTAAGAGAATATTTCGATACTTGAAGGGAACTGTAGATCATACACCTTGTTATAGTGGATCTGATTTATTCATAAGAGGTTATACATATGCTGCTTGGGCTGGTGACCAAAATGATAGAAAATCAACATTCGATTATGTATTCTTACTAAATGGTGGTTCTAATTCATGGAAAAATAAGAAGCAAACTTGCACAGCTCTTTCAACCATGGAATCTGAATTCGTGGCTTGTGCATTTGCAGTACAAGAAGTTGTTTGGTTAAAGAAATTCTTTGACCATTTGAGTATTGCAAAGAATTCTAAGGTCCTTTGATTCTATATTGTGATAGTCAAGCAGCTATCGCATATACCAAGGATCCTAAATATCACAGCAAGACCAAACACATTGATATCAAGTATAACTTTGTGAGAGACGTAATGGCAAGTGGAGAAATAACTTTGCAATACATTCCTATATATGAAATGATAGTTGATCCTTTTATGAAGGCCATCTCTAGAGACTTGTTTGAAAACATGCTACGGCTCTAGGTTTGCATAGCATATGATGATATTTCAGTACTATTGGATTTATATTCAAATATAATATGCATGTGATAATTTATAAGAAATAAAGTGTATCAAACAAGTCGCGAGATTGCCTCTCTCACACGAGCAATCGCCTCTTATGTCGGGGAACGTGAAGAAATGAGTTTCACCACCATGTTATGACTTGTTTTATGAGTGTAACACCCCAGAAAAATTTTGAACTAAGACTCGAACCATTTTTCATAGTGAGTAAGATTTTTGCAAGGAATTTAAAATTTCTTGAGTAATAAGGTCACTAGATGTAGCACCTTGAGTTCCAAAAAGAATCAAATTGGAAATAGCAAAAATCTGAAATTTTGCAAGTTAAGCTAAGTATGAATTTTGAGTTGATTTCAAACGACCATAACTCCTAGCTCAGGATGATTTAGGTGTGCTACCAGATACCATAGGAAATACCTTTGAATTATCTTTCCAACGCCACCGAGTTTTCTTAGTTTCAAGTTCGTATGAGGGAGATATGTGCATTCGAAGTTGGGTTGTCTAGATAAGAAAAGTCAAAACCAGATTTTAGAGAGGTATTTTGGTCTTTTCCTTACCAAAACAGATTTGATTCATTTTTAGTAAGGTTTTAAGGGTCTAATCCTATTAGGTTCACTTTTATAATCTTAAAATTAGCCTAGGGTTTTAGTTGAGAGTTCAAGAAGAGGAAAGAGGAGAAAAGAGGAGAGGATCAAGCGTCGTCGAGAGTCTTGCATTTTGTTGCGAATTTTCGCCATGGGTTTAATACCTAAGAGGTATGTAAGCTTCCATAGTGTTGGGTTAGTTCACCCACACACCAATCATGTTATTTTTAGAAAAATTTCATTCTTGAAGTTGAAAGATTAGAGTTCTTGATAGGTGTTCTTGAAGTTCATTCTAAATCTTGTTGTGTTGGGGTTTTGATGATTTATTGAGATGAAATTTAGTAATTTGAGTGTTGTTTTGAGTATATTATAGTGTACTTATGTTAAGTGATCGAATCCAAGTGATTGGGGAAGAAACCGTTCGATTCTAGGCGAGTTAGGGTGAGAAAACGAGCAAGGAAAATTCGTCAGATTTTCTGGGTTAGGGCCTAGTGCGATGCGCCAGCCAGAGAGCCCCAAAACCTCCTCTGAAGTTTAGGGGCTGGCACCCTACACCACCCATAGCGCCAGGGTCGCCTTCCCCATCCAGTTTATCGTCGGTTTCCCCGTTTGAGTTCGTTTAAAGTGCACCTTCACTCCTTTTCGATTCTAACTACTCTAAGCTACTTCTAA
This sequence comes from Solanum commersonii, assembly GCA_029007595.1. Classification (NCBI taxonomy): domain Eukaryota; kingdom Viridiplantae; phylum Streptophyta; class Magnoliopsida; order Solanales; family Solanaceae; genus Solanum; species Solanum commersonii. The sequence continues at coordinate 559,144 of JAJTWQ010000054.1, forward strand.
ACACCTAGAAATCATTCATAATATAATCATAAACTTGAATTCATAATTCAAATTCAAGGTAGAGCTAAGAGTTAAGTTTTGATAGTTCTTTCGAACATTCTAAGAAAGTCCCTTTGAGTCCTTTTGTGGAGTCTTCTACAACTTTTAGTAACTTGTTTCAAGACTCGAGCAAGTGAGTGTGAGGATGAGGAGAATGTACTCATGAGTCTACTTTGTCATCATGAGATATTTCATATCGTGAACCATAACTCTTGAATTCATAATTCACATTCAAGAGAGAGTTAAAAGTAGAGTTCAAGAAAGCCATTGAGTTCAATTGTGAATCCTTTGAGATCAACCATCGATTTGAACTAAGTCTTGAGGTAGTAAGTAAGAGAATGAGAAGTGTTGTATACATGAGTTCCATGTAGGTTGTAGACCTTCTAGTCGAGTCATTCATGCCCATAAATTCCACATGGACTCCATAAATTGAGTATCATTGAGAGGGGTAATACTTTTAACTTCTAAGTCTTGAGTATTGAGTTCCCAATCCCCTTTGAGATTATATTTTTAATCATGGGACTATTACATGTTACCCATGAAATCCTTGAATTGAATTGTTCATACCCATAACTCTGCATGAACCTTATAAGTCGAACAATCTTGAGATGAGAAGTATCTTTGAGTCCTTGAATTGAGTAGTTCATGCTCATAATTCCGCATGAATCCTTTGAGTTGAGTATTCTTACAATGAGTAGTATCATTGTAGTTCTTGAGTTCCAAGAATTGAGTTATATCTATGGTTATTGAAAACCTTGCATTGAGGATCACTGATGAGAGAAACTAGTGTTAAACACTTGGAGGTGTTTAGACCAAATGTACGATGTTAGATAATCGAAAGAATGAGACACATACACCAATATAAGGTGAAAACATCATAGCATGTGTTTCATGCCACGTGTGTCAAGCGATTAATGGGTCAATGAAAGAATGTTCCCGGCTTCTTCATTGTGTAAGACCCCAAAAAGTTAAAATGACTTTTCAATGAAAATCCTTTTGACCTTTTGTTGTTTCTTAATGTTCAATCGATGTTGCTACTTTAGCATGTTACTACTAGGCATGAACGATTCTGCAATGCAACGCATGTCTAGAAAAGCAGTAGAATAGGAACAGATAGATTCGAGTAAAAAGGAAAGACAATGAATTGAATAATAAACTTATATACACAAGCCGGCAACTACACTAACCATATTGATATTGAATGTAATTGTGTGTATAAAGTTAAACATGAACTCGAGTTAACCTCTTTATGAGGATGAGGGATCGAATAAGTAACTACTGAAGTGGTGAATGAAGCCTGGGATATTGTGAGTAATAGTATTCTCATATAAGTAGTGAATTCCTTCTACATGTGATAGGATTTCTATATGGGGCTTGTAAAACCTTAAGGGTAAGCTCTTGATGCTCATAGGTCACACAAACCATTTGTCGTATGAATTGTGTGTCTAGTTGATGTTATGTTGGCTTGGGTTTTGTCCACAATGTACGAAGTGGAAGATGTAAGTTTTGGATCGTGGATCGCCCATGTGGACCGACCCGATCCGAACTTGTTGTTTGTAAAAGGGATAAGTATTAATTTAAAATAAGAGAAGGAATAGTTAATGTAATTGTTCCAACATAAACAAATCCTTATTTAAATAGATGTTTTACGCTCTTAACATAAAAAGAAAGACGAACAACAAAAACTCAAAAGAAAATAATAAAATCTTCTTAGATTAAAGATACACAACATAAAGAACATTTAGTTTGTGAAACACTATCTTTGTTTCCTAGTGATTCAAAGAAGGATTTGGAGCAAATCATTCAGTTCATGAATTTCATTCTGCTGCAACAATCAAAGGTACACAAATCTTGTATCAAATGTTGTTTAAATTCTTTCAAACTCAAATGTGATTTACACACATTGAGAATCTCAAAGTTCAATGGAATTAGACACTCCCTAACATGAATGTTAAATTACCATAATATTCCAGCCAAAAACATTCATTTTAGTATATCTTCTATATTTTATATGAATATTTATTTATATTATATTAAAAGTAAGAACTCCAACAATACAATAATAACTAAGTAATGCACTATAGGGGAGGGAAGAAAAAGTATATTTAAGAGATGTAACTAAGAGATCTTAAGAGTGACTTTTTAAATTTTTACATATTACAATTAATTTTAAAATGAGAAAAAACTCAAATAAAAAAAGGAAAAGATAAATTTAATTAGCGCCATAGAGAAGTGTCAAATCACTTTATGTATATCTAGTTTATATTATAATTAATTATGGTGTTTTTCGAATATTGATTTGACAACTTTCAGTAATAATCAAAAGAAAGTTTACATTATTATTCAAAGGAACTTATACTTTATCATTCTACTTTTAATTTTTTTATTTAATAATATTGACATTATTTTTAAAATAGTGTATTACATAGTTTGATATTCACATGCAGCACACTAATAATTTGTATAATCTTCATATATTTATAAAATTTTATTCCTTTCAAATTATTCATTTAATATAAAATTATATTTTATTCTAAATTTCTAAATAACATAAATTGCAACAAATATTATATTTAATACATATTAACAAACAATTCAAGTAAAAGTGAAATCATTGAAAAATATAATTACATAATAAATATTGCATTATCAAAAAATTCATTTTAAAATTTTCATAACATTCAACTTTCAATACTATCATGTTGCTTCCATAAATAATCTATTAATGCATTACGAAGTTCAAAATAAGCAATTTTTTGTCCTTATTTTTTTATGCATAGCGAAAAATTATTTAAATTAACAATTTTATCTTGTATCTAATTATTTCGTGTAGTAGTTTTACTTCTCCTATTCCATTTTAAACTATTGCATCAAGTATTTTCATGCTCGTTAAAAATTGTAAAACAATTTATCAGTATAACATAAAGTAGATAGTTTGAATTATCAGACAAATTTTGTCCATTCATCATAATGAGAAATAATTATAATTTTAAAATACATATTTAAAGTGACTATTTTAAAAAATTATTTAGAAATATTGATAATACAGGACGAAAGTAGTATACTTACCCATTATAGTCATAGTATAATATAAATAATATTAAAATAATTTTAAATTACATATTTAAGGTGACAATTTTAAAAAAATAGAAAAAATCATTAATTCAGTAACATGTCAGTAATGTATTTTTTTTAGATATTATATTACATTAAAAAATAATTACAAATAATAAAAACTTAAATAACAATATAATAAAAATAATATTGATTTAATAAAAAAGTGAATTAGAGGAGGAAAATAGAGTCCTCTATTTTGAAGGGTAAAATAGAAATGATTTACTCAATAGTATACCGATTTATTGTTTTTGGTTAATCTCAGCAAATATTGTCTAGAAAAACAATAAATACTTGCGGTCAATTGTCAATTAACAAACGCACATTCTCTTCTGAATATCAAATAGTATCTGCTTTTAACTGCAAAACTGTAGTTGGAACAAAAGAAAACCTCTAATACACTTCGTCTGCAAACATTAACCCCAAAATTAAGATGACCACAAAAGAAATTCCAAACAACTAATGTACTTAAACAGATAAACGGGTAATTCAACAACCTAATGAAAACAATGAAGATTCTAAGAATCAGCAATGGTGACCTCAACCTCAACACCAGGTTCGATAGTGATTGAGGTGATCTGCTTGACAACATCTGGGGAGCTAAAAAGGTCAATCACACGCTTGTGAACCCGCAGCTCAAACCTGTCCCATGTATTAGTGCCTGTCAATAAGATGAAATAGTTAGTACTACCGCCGTAGACAACAAGTTGAGCCAAGTGGCATCTAAGAAAGTTTGCATCAGATTTATAACTGTTCCAATTAGAGAATTCTTGTTGTTTGACCAAACAGGACTCAACAAAAATATCAGAAAGGAAATATTTTTTAACTCAACAAAGAAGATGAACTTAAGAAGTCACTTGGATTCACATACATCTCCACCAATAGGTTCAATTGAGACAATGTCCTTCCAACTAATCATGCTCTAATTTTAAAGTATCTATGTTAATACATTGGCACACACAATACTATGTTTATGTGAAACCAACTTCAACATAGTAAGCTTCAGAAATTTGGACCAAGAATCAATTACACCCCAAGAAAATACCGGAGCAATTCAAAAATACATGTGATAGTACTTCTGTACAGGGAGACTTGGCAGTGATAAACTGGGAATGTGAGGAACCTTAATGGTCATCCACAAAGGCACTTTCGAATTAATTAATGCTCTGAATTAAACGAAGGGGTACTTTACTGACGGTAATTCATTCAAAAAGAGTATAGCAAACCATTAAACACGCAAAAGAGGTTCAAAGAAGTACAACCATGTTAAGCTTCAAAAAACGGACTAAGAACAAATTAATCCAAAACACTAAGTAATTCAAACAAAAAAATGAAATACTTGAGCATAGACATATCATGCAATCACAAAACCAAGCTCAGAATAGATAAAAAGCAATAGCACCTTCTCCACAGGGAGACTTCCTAGTGGTAATGTTAAGAACCTTTGTGGGCATTCGCACAGGTCCCTTTACCTTGAGCCTCTTGTCCTTAGCACCACGGACCAAATCTGCACACACTACATACAAAAACAGTACCAAGTCAGTTATTGATGTAAATTACGAATAAAATCCACTCACTAACAGTGTTATAAAAATCACAAATGACCACATAATTAAGCTTCTGTCTCAACTATATGACTATATTCTAAAAACCCATAAAAAGCCCCAGTCATGTAACACCTAAAGTCGGGTCAAAAATCTTTCTGCATACTTTTTGATCACTATAAACGAAACATCTTCATTGCTCTCGCTGTGTCTGCCTCAAATTTCTACTACCTTGTAAAAATCATCCTATAGTTTTCCTAGAATATTTACAATATTCAAGTATTCGCAATAGCCTAAATAATTTACTAAAAGATTGCCAATTCCGATATGGGTTAAAATCCCCATCTCTAACATTCAAAATTCTGCCTTTAATGTCAAACCAGCCATTGATTTTCACTATTATAAGGTTGAAAGACAAAGGCATACTCTGCTCTACTTTACTCAATAGACAAAAGACATTCCCAGAAAAAACCATAAGCATTAAAACATGAGCTAGAAACTGCATTAAACATTTCTGAAACAACAAGATCTTGAGTTCCGAGAACCATGATCCTAAATAGTCAATCCTAAACCCTGAAAAAGACGTGGGAGTTAAAAGAGAGAAACCTTTCTCAAGATTCTTAACGTTTTTGGAAGAAAGAGTGATCCTAATCTTGTGAACCTGCTCCTGGGGCTCCTCCAGCCCTGGTTTTGTCGGCTTCATTGCTGCATACGCCATACTTTCGATTTGATGAAGAAGAAGAAAACGTAGCCGCCCGCAGCTTCGATTTTCTTCAAGGAGGATGAGAATTGATTTTGAGTGCACTAGTTTATTTTTATATTATATCTATTTATTTATCACTAGGGTTTCGCCTCCACAGTTTTATTACTGCTTAGTCCTTAATGTATTGCTCAATTTACCCTTTCGCCCCTTGTCGCCTCTTCCTCATTCAATAAACAGACCTTTTGTTTATCATAAATAAAAAAACACTCTCAACCCAAAAACCTAATATCTTACTAACCTTATTGCGACAGCCGGCATGGCCAAAGCCACCACCAGTGGGGACATCCCACCAGAGGAATTCCCACCTCTTCCAATGAAAGGAAATATAGGAACACAACCAACCATCATAGAACCAAAATCCCTATATGCAAACATCTTAAAACCACAACCCATAACCCCTCAAATCTCCAATATTCCTCCTAAACCTGTCATCATCATTCATGGAGAACCTAGCGTTACATGGAAAACTTCAGAAATCAAAACACTCATTGCCCAAGATAATTTGCAGTACACAATTATTGGCAAATTCTCTTATGGAAAGCCAGAGATCCAGGAACTGAGAAAAACCTTACCAGGACACTGTGGTATCAAAAGTGAATGCACTATAGGAGTTTTAGACACGAGACATATCCTAATTAGGCTAACTACAATAGAGGACTATGTACGTTTAATATCGACAGCGGCTTATTATATCAAGGTGAAGGACAAATACTGGCAGATGCAAACCCTGAAATAGGACCCGTGGTTTGAGCCAGATGTCGAAACTACTATTGGCATTGCATGGATCTCTTTCCCAGATCTACCGCCAAATTTTTTTGCCAAGGAGGCAATTTTCTCGATAGCTAGTGCGGTAGGGAAACCCCTAACAGTGGATATGGCGCCAAACCAGACCAAGTTGTGCAAGAGTCAGAGTGGAGGTGGATCTGACTGCGAAGCTTCCCCAACGAGTGAAAATAATTGAGAAGGATGATAGTACGGGGCATGTGAAATACAAGTGGATACAGGTGCAATATGATCATATGCCAAAATATTGTAAAGAGTGTTGTCTACAAGGGCATGATGAACACAATTGTTGGACAATTCACCCGAAATTGTATGACAATCGAGAAGGAGAGGACCAGAAGAGTGAAGAAAGGGTGAATGAAGTGGGCACTGAGGCTGATCAAAGACGAACATTGACAAGTGGAAAAGTGGTTGGCAACAAACAAAGCAGACAAGAATGGATTGTGAGTAGAAGAAATAAGTACAAGAGGGATAAAGCTGGACGCATTGAAGGGGAAATAGAATACCACAATAAAAACTCTTTTGAAGCATTGAGAGAAGAGGGTGAAAATGAGAAAAAAGATGAAAAAAGGAGACAATAACAGAAGAGAGTACTAAGGCATGGGTCTTCAAGGCTTTTCATGACAAGAAAGATCAACAAAAATAGGAAGAAAATTATGGTCCAATAGAGGTGACGGATAATGTGCAGCAGAAAAAAAACATGGAAAACGAACAGGTACAAAGCCTGACCCAAAAAGAACCAGATAATCAAGGGGAGGCATGTCAACGTATAAATGAGGAAGTAGAAAATGAGCAAAACAATGGGGCGATAGTGGTATATGAAATGGGTAATGATGAAGTATTACCCTTGGATGTTCAAAATGATGCTTATACGGGTAGGATAGAAACTGAGGTTAGTATGGATAAAGGAGACTTAATAACAATCATTAATAAGGTGGCAGTAGAAGGGGACCTATCACCTAAACAAATAAGCAAACTCAAGGGTACACATACTAAACAGAAGACTCGAAGTGCGAAGGATACTATAGGGAATCAAGCTTTAATCAGGCACTCAAAGAGAACGATTGTCAAAAATACTAAGTATCAATGAAAGCTCTTATATGGAATATCAGGTCGGTAAATACCCAAAAGACATTTACTAGACTTATTCAAATGCATAAAAGACAACATTATTACTTTGTGGGATTAATGGAGCCTTTTGAAGATAGACATGGCGTGGAAGAGTATAAAAAGAGGTTAGGAATGACATATGCGGTGGTAAATGCTAATAGGAAGATATGGATATTTTTAGATGAGGCCATGAAATATGATATTATTGGAGATGAAGATCAAATGCTTACTCTAAAAGTACATAGTTGTGGAATGGGTATTGATGTAATGATATCGGTGATATATTCAAAGTGTACTCAAGGAGAGAGATTAAATCTGTGGGAATCGATAGCCCACTTAGCCACTACAGTCAACATTTTGTGGGTAATAAGGGGAGATTTTAATGTTATAACCAATGAAAGTGAGAAATTGGGGGGAAGAGAAGTCACAGATGTGGAAGTCAGGGATTTCAATCACTGCTTAAACGTGTGCAACTTGGAGGATAGGGGATTTAAAGGTAGCAAATATACGTGGTGGAATGGAAGAACCGATGAGGGGTGTATTTTCAAAAGGTTGGATAGGATACTAACTAATGATAAAGTTCATGATGTTTTCCCAGTTCTAGAAGTTGAGCACCTACTGAGAAGTGGGTCTGATCATGCACCTTTATCAGTTACTTTAAAATCTAGCAGGGAGGAGGTGATTAAACCATTTCGATTTTTGAACTTTTGGCTCAAGGAGGCATCTTTTATGGAGGTGGTGTAGAATAACTGGTGGGTAGCTTTTGAAGGAGATCCATTTATCTTGTTTCATTATAAGCTTAAAAGGGTGAAAATGGCTTTAACCCAATGGAGCAAGGAGACCTTTGGCAATATATGGCAGAAAATCATCACGCTTGAGGAAGTTATAGAGGTACATGAAGCTCAGTTTGCAATTTCCCCAATAACTGCGAATAGAGAAAAATTGCATCGAGCTCAGGCAAACTTATTGAAACAACTCAATAGGGAGAAAGAATTTTGGAAACAAAAAGCGGGTATGGAGTGGTTTAAAGAAGGCAAAAGAAATACAAAATTCTTTCACGCTATTGTAAAGGGGAGAAGAAATAGGTTAAGAGTGAATAGAATTCAAAATGATGAAGGTAGTGGCTAGAGCAACAGTTTGATATAGCAAAGGCTGCAGAGGACTTTTACATAAAGCAATTCACAAAACAAGAAGAAGCTAGAGAGGATTTTGGGATATTAGAGGAGCTTCCGGAGGTAATCACCAATGAAATGAATGAGGAGATGCATGCCATGCCAACGATAGAAGAAGTTAAAAGGGTAGTAATAGGACTAAATAAAAGCAATGCGGGAGGACCAAACGGAATGGCAGGTGCCTTCTACCAAAGGACCTGGGAGATTATAGGGGAGGACATTCACAATATGGTTAAGGCTTTTGTATATGGAGCTGAATTTCCTAGATACATCACGCACACAAATCTGGTTTTTATTCCTAAGAAGATAAATATCAGTACATTTTCAGACCTTAGACCAATTTCATTGAGCAACTTTGTGAACAAGATTTTTTCGAGGATAGTACATGAAAGAATCAAAGCAGTACTTCCCCGAATTATATCACCGAAGCAAGCAGGATTTGTTAAAGGAAGGAGTATAGCGGAAAACGTGTTGTTGGTTCAGGAAATTGTTGCTGAGATAGGGAAAAGAGATAAAATCCCATATATGGTCATTAAGCTTGATATGATGAAAGCATACAACAGGGTAGAGTGGCTTTTTCTTACCAGGGTATTAAGACGTCTGGGATTCGGGGATAGAATCATTGACATGGTATATAGATTGGTTAGCTATAATTAGTATTCGATCATGTTGAATGGACAATCAAAGGGATTCTTTAAATCAACTAGAGGTCTCAAACAGAAGGACCTACTATCCCAGACTCTTTTTATTCTGGAAGCGGAAGTGATGTCAAGATCTCTAAATGCTATCATGCAGAAGAAAGAATTTAATAGATTTGGTATGCCAAGGGGAAGCAGCAAGATAAACCATATGGCCTTTGCGGATGACATGATTATCATGTGCAAGACAGAGGTAGGAACACTGGATATGATCAGTCAGACTCTTAGGAAATATGAAGAGTTATCAGGACAGAAAGTGAATAAAGAGAAAAGTGCAATATATCTTCATCACAAGGTATCTGGAGGGGAAGCTGTGGTTGCAGAAGTAGCAACAGGAATACTAAGGAAGGAATTTCCTTTGAATTACCTAGGTTGTCCTATTTTCTACAAAAGGAAACAAATAGTGTACTACCAACCGTTGATTCAAAGAATAGGGGCAAAGATCCAAGGTTGGAAAGGAAAATTACTATCATACGGAGGAAGGGCGATTCTAATAAAACATGTGCTTCAGAGTACCCCCATTCACTGATTATCCGTAATAAACCCTCCTAATATTGTATTAAGCCAAATACAGAGAATGATGGCACAATTTTTTTAGAGTAGCTGCATTGGAGAGAGAGGCTGGCACTGGAGTAGGTGGAACAATTTATGTTTACATGATGAAGAAGGTGGATTGGGATTTCGATTAATGCATGATATCTCTATGGCCCTCTTTTGCAAACTATGGTGGAAATTTTGAACCAAAAAGACACTTTGGAGTGATTACATACTGAATAAATATTGCAAGAGGAATCATCCAAATCAGGTAACATGGAAAGTGGGAGGTGGAGGTTCTCAGGTTTGGAAGAAAATGTTGCAGGCTAGAGAGCTAGTGGAACATCAGATCTTATGGCAACCAACGAGAGGATCATCATCTTTATGGCACGACAACTGGACAGGATTGGGAGATCTCTATACAATCACTAGAGATAACTTTGAATGGGATGATAGATATGCAACAATAGACGACCTTACTAATGATGGGGAATGGGATGAGGATGTTGTAAAAGAGATACTACCAATAGAATTTGCAGACCATATTCTAGGACACACTAAACCTCCTCAAGGTAGAATTGAGGATGATAAACCATGTTGGATGTTAGACAATCCGGGAGCCTTTATTGTCAAATCAGCATGGAATTATCTCAGGCACAGGGAGGACCCAAATCAGATATACAAATGGATATGGACAAAGGGCATACTATTCAAAATGGCATTCCTAATATGGAGATTGTGGAAATTTAAAATACCGATAAATGATAAAGTAAGGAGATAGGGCATTGCAGGCCCATCCAAATGTTGGTGTTGTGTACAACCTAACCAAGAGACACTGGCACATGTGTTTTTGAAGTCAGATTGTGCTAACAGGACTTGGTCATACTTCTTTCTTTTACAGGTATCAATGCAGTAGGACTTTCATTGCGAAAAATCATCCTGAAATGGTGGGGAGCACAATGCAAAGTTGATATGCGACTATATTTTAGAGCACTTCCAAGCTTTATTATATGGGAGCTATGGAGAAGAAGAAACAAGAAAAACATGAAGAGAGGGATCTATCATTATCAAGGATAATCCACAATGTAACCAGAAGCATGTATAGGTTAATCAAAGTATGAAGACCATGGATGAATGTGTCTGGTAGATGGGAAGTAATGATCAAAGAGTTGGAGGAATATTGCACGAGAATAGTGGCCAAGAAAGTTAAATGGGAATGTCCCCCAGAATGATGGATTAAATTTAATACGGATGGTGCTTCAATAGGAAACCCGAGATTAAGTTCCTATGCCTTTTGCTTGAGGGATGAAAGAGGGGATATCATACATGCCAAAGGGGTAACTATTGAGAATGCAACAAGCACAGTGGCAAAACCAAAAGCGATACTAGAAGCTAGCAAGCATTGTAAACAGAGAAATCTCAATAAAGTTATTATCCAAACAGATTGATGCTACTGAAAAAAGTACTTATAGGGGAATGGCATGGAACATATCAGACGTAGTGGAGGAAATAAGGACATGCTTGGAAGGAAAGCAACATATTTTTCAGCACATAGTAAGGGAAGGAAATCAGCTAGTAGATCACCTAGCAAACAGGGTAATTGAGAATGGTAATTGCATATTCACAGAGCTTCAAAACATGGATACAAGAGGAAGAAGGATAGTGAACAGTGACAAATTAAACATCCCATACATAAGAGTAGCACCAAAACTGGGATAATGGTAAAGGAGGCCCTATCTTGTTTAGTTTGTTAATTGAATTTGGGCATTAGACACGATGTAATTGTTTTCTTTTCATATCAATAAAGCTGGAAAAAAATTAAAAAGAAAAGAAAAAAAACCTTTTGTTTATCACTAGGAAACTTGTCAATAATTTAGAAGAGAATGAAAAGTTTATAAATTAATGGGAAAAAGGACAAATATACCCCCCCCCCTAACTTTGAAAAATGGTACGTCTATACCATCTGGTATACTTTTCGTCCATCTCAGTCCTTGTCGTCTAATATTGGTGCACATTTTTCCCTCCCACTAACGGCACCCTCTTTGTGTACACGTGGCTAAATCCTAAGCCACTACCCGATTGATAATTTCTTTTAACTCAAATCCTAAGAACATGCCCCATAACCCAATAGACCCACCCAATTTGTGGGTAAAATATACTCTCTAAAATCTAAAGAAAAGACCCAAATCCTAAGTCACTTGTTACTTTGTTCATTCCATAAAGACATGTTCATAAAAATATATCTCCATAAATTTTCCTATAGAGATAGCTTGAAAAAATACCCTTAGTTACAGAAAAATATTTAGAAAAATTAGAGAATATATATATATATATATATCATAATCCAAGAAACAAAAATTAATATTTCCTCAATCAACCCAACCCATCAAACAGATTAGAGAAACCCAAATTTCAGAATTATACCATTTGGATCATCAATTGACCAAAGAAAATTCAATCTTGTCTCAATAAACCCATCAAACGAATTGGGAAAACCCAAAACCCAAATTGCAAAATCTGAAACATAACTTACCAAAACTTTTTAATTCATCAAAAAGTAAGAAAATTTACAAAAACCCCTCAATTCAAAACATTTTCGGGGGAAAAAGGGTCGAACTTGATAGATTGGAGGTTACATAGAATCGGTACAAATAGGACATTCAAGAAGCTCATGAACGCAAGTCGCTAGATGAATTGCAATTCCCCGTTATTTCCATCACACAAGATACTACTTCCGTTGTTGTTGTTTGTGTTGTGGGTCATCGTCTTTGAGGATGAAAACTGAGAACGAATGATATGTGGATGAAGTTGTGGAATCTCGTCTTCCTCTATACCATCAGAAGATGATACACAATCAATGCTATCAAACTCCATTCATGAAACAAAAATATATTCAATTCTTAATTTAATCAAAATCAAGAGCAGATGAAAACAAATCCTCTTTTGAGTAAATTTTGTGGAATTATTGAGGGTTTTTCAAAAATTGATGAAAACAAATCCTCTATTTTTAGTCTTGTAAGATGAACAAAGTAAAGCGTGACTTAGGATTTGGGTTTTTTTATATATTTTAGAAAGTATATTTTACCCACAAATCGGGTGGGTTTACTGGGTTATGGGGAGGGTTCTTAGGATTTGGATTAAAAGAAATGGTCAACCGGGTAATAGCTTAGGATTAGCCACGTGTACACAAAGAGGGTGTCGTTAGTGGGAGGGGTAAATGTGCATCGATTATTGAATGGCAAGGACTGAGATGGACGAAAAGTGTAATGGAGGGTATAGACGTACCATTTTTCGAAGTTCGAAGGATATATTTTGTAACAACCTAGAAATCTAGTAAGACCAAGCTAGAGTCTAATAGAAACTAAGAGGCTAAACTAGAGCCTCATCGGGTGAGTTGGCACAACCTCTAGTTTGTGTCTAGGGTGAAGTTGGGAACCTAACTATCAAGGATGGGTGGTAGAGAACTTGCTCTCTCCTTGGAAAGGTTGGCGATGGATAGCATAGTGGCCCAAAGTGCTTTGGCGATGTGCCAAAGTGCACTTGGGTTGCCTAGTGGGCTGTCCCACTTAGCCAAGATGTTGGAGAAATGGGAAAAATAGGCAAGGGGTCGCCAAGTGGGTTGGCGATCTGCCAAATTTACCCCTCCATTCGCCTAGTAAGCTGCCCATTTTGGGAGCTTACTGTTAAAATGGACTAAACCAAGGTGCATTAGGTGAGTCGCCTAAGTGACTTGGCGAGCCAAGGAGTGTAAAAGGGCGAGCTCCAGCGTGAATTCCATAATTTTTAAGTTTAAAGTTGGGATCTTTAAGTAGTCTTCCGATAACTTGAACCAACACTTTCCCATTCTTTTCCAAATAAGTATTTATAATTTTTAAGGTCAAATTTCCTTCAATTTACTTACCCCCACTTATTAAAAAGAGATAAAGCCAATTCCCTCTTCTCTCAATAATCCTCTCTCTAAGTTTAAGGAAAAAGAAGAAGCCATGGGAGCTAGGGTTTGTAGATTGTCAAGGTTCTTCCCCAAATAGTTTGGAGATTCTTAATTAAGGTATGGGAGTTCTTTATCCTTGGTTAGCTATCACTAAGGAGCCCTTTCAAAGTGTTTTCAAAGTTCCCCAATTTATAGGTTTTCAATCCAATTCGTGGGTCTCTTTCTAAAAGTGTTTTCATTGATGTTATTTATGATTATATATGAAGGTTTGTGGATGAATTCAAGTAATGTTTATGGTTTTTGAACAATTCCCCATAAGACCCATGTTTTCCCTTCTTTCTCATATCTAAACCCTAGTATGCTTTGAATGATGAATGAAGGATGAGAATCTAGTATGTTATTATGGAATTCATTATTGTATTATGATGTTATCCTATTTAATGTATGCATGTAAATAAAATAGGGTTGAATCTTGATGAAAGCCGTGATGGCTATGCATGTAGATTTTCAATATTTGATAAGAAATCTTTTATTGAATTGTTGATCCACTTATGGTGGAAGTGTTTACTTACAATGTATTCCTCGTATGAATGGATTGATCCACTTATGGTGGAGGTGATTACCTGCTAGTATGAATTGTAGTGTTGAGACAAAGCCCCTTTTCCCTACAACCCTAGACATGACTAAAGTATGCTATGTTATGGATACGAATGATATGTTATGATCATTGTGGTTTTATGCATGTTAAATTGTATGAGGTGTTATTGTGGAAGGACCCTACCCACATATTTCCCTTATATGAATATATGATTCTATACATGCCATAAATGACCTACTTGAATGATGAATGTATCCATGTCCATTGTATGAATGTTAGATATGTGATTTACATGGTCTAAGATCCTTAAATGCTATATAGGTGAATTGTGCATGAGTTGGGACATTATGTACATGTTATGACCCCTTTAAGAAGATAGGCGTCTATGATGTTACTGTTGTTGTTGGTGTGCCATTGTGAGGACAATCTCACACACATACTCCATGCATAAACATGAATATGATGTGTCTATGGTGTAAATTGAATGGCTAATTCTCATATGCACCTTTACGTACTATTAAGCATGAAATGTACATGACCATGATTATACGACTAAGTACAATATGCTATGACTACACATGATAGGTTGATATTATTGTAGTAATATATGTTGCATGAAAGGCTTTTCCCCTGAACATACTATTCATATAATATGAAATGTTTTCTCATAATATGACATATGTTGATTCTAAGGTTGAAAGGACATTCTCACCTAAAGAATCTATGACCTATTATGATATATGTTGGTTTGAGTGCCAAGTGCATTCTTCCATAAATATGACTTAAGTAAAGATTAAATGTTACTTCAAAGAGGGGAGTTTGTGCTTAGCACCGAGAGGATATGTATATAAGATAGGATTCCTTCACAAAGGTGGGAGGGTCCCACTGAAGAGGTCTCATGAGATGGAAACTATAATACTATTAAGTATAAAGAAGGTTTCTAGAAGCAATCTCCTTATCCCTTAACTATGTTCCAACATAGGATTGTCATCTAATGGATCCACCTAGATGCTACCTTGTATGTATGTTTTACCTTGGCAAGTTGAACACTCACTTTTTGGTGTGGGAGGAAGACACCGGATTCCATGTAGCTCATATGGTCTATGTTGGTTATGGCAAAATCTCCCAATATTGTAACAATGAACTAAGATATGGAAATGATTTATGAACGAGGACATGGGCTCTAACTAGGCTTTCTTGAGAGATACTACCTTGTATAGGTAAGGGTATGGGACTTTACCTAAACATTGCACAAGTGGGTCTTAAGTGGAGTTCTTGTGTGTGTCCTATATGTATGCCAACTTATGAATGTATGGCATATAAGAATGTTAAGAATGACTTCACTTAATATGAACTATGCATGTGAACTACACTTAGGACTTCTTGATGGGTTTGCTTAGTATATGTGGGGGTATGGGACTTCATATGTACACTGCACAAGTGAACTTGTGAAGGGGTTAAGGTGTGTTTACTTATGATATGAAGTATATGAAATATGACTAAGATGTATGAACTACGAATATGATGCATGAACTATGACTAATGACTTCTTAAGAGGACCTACTTTGAGTGAGTGGTAGTATGGGATGCCGCTCATAGATGATGAGTAGCCTTCGAGAGTAGTTATGGTATAGTTTCACTACATGTTGATGATTTACGAGTTGTTGCATGTCCTATTTGGGTATATGTTGTGATCTACATTCTTGACATGAATTAAGTGATTATGAATGCCTCATGATTATATGTATTAGCTATGCATAAGACTAATGTATGTTAAATATAAGCATGGTGAACCAAAGGTAATACTTAGTGTAGATAGGGTTATGGGGCTTTATCTACACATGGCACAAGTGCAACCTAGGGTTACTTATGTTGTTATGCTATTATGATGTAATGATCTTAATGATTGAACTTGCATGACTAGTATGTCTTGTAACGAGGAAAATGTATTAACACTAGGTTTAGAGACTATGCTTATAGTGATGATATTACCCTTTGTGCTTTGATGAACTATATGTGAGTTGCTTGTGACTTGTGATTCTCCAACTCTTTCAAGATGATGTTCAAAATATGCATAAAGCATGGTTTCAACTAAATGTCCCTTTTGAGCATGTTTTTAATGGTTTTTTTATGCATGGCTTCCATACTTAGTACTTTTTGTGCTAACCCCTTCTTCTACATTTTCTACAAAGTGTAGGGTTTGGAGATGTGGTGTCTTGTACATGAAAGATAGGTTTCTAAGGAGCTTGGAAATGAAGACTTGGGGAGTCCTCATAGTTTCGAGGACATACCCACCTTGTCAACTTAGGTCTTTACTTTATGTTTTTAGATTCATGTAAGGGTTGTGTCCCTAAGTTTGTATTTAAAAAAGATTTAAGTCTAATGTTATAGATGCTTTGAGACATAGTGTCATGGACTCTTTCTTATTTTATAAAGACTTCGATTATAAAGAAAAGTTTTAAATTTTCCGCATTTTTCTTATTTTCTTATGTCATGAAATGCTAAAGGCTTGTATTAGACCTCTTCGAGGTCAAGTACGCCGTGCTACGACTAGGGGGTGCTCTCGGGTCGTGACATATTTGTCCTTTTTCCTTAAACTATTTACAAATAAAGAGACAATTTTATTTTCATTAGAGCTAAGACTTGTTTTTTCGTGTGAAACAATTATTTATTTCGATTTTAATTCTTATATTTATATGTTATAGTTATTGATATGCTTAACTTCCCCTAATATACTGGACATTATTTTTTCCTTTATCTTCTTCAATACTTTTTAACACAAGTATAAGAAGAAACGATTAAAAAAAAAAAACTAACCATGGAGAGGTGTTACAACAAATTTTTTATTTTGTAGCTGATTTTTTCTTATTAATAATGGATATTAGATTCTTCAAAATAATTAAATAAAAACAATATTAAAAATGTCAAAAGAAATTGAGAAAAAATAATAATTATGAATGTTTTTTATAGAAAAGTATCATATCATTTTGTATATGATTAATTTTATGTGTATATACGACATAGATAATTTAAAAATATAAGAAAATAAAATAATTTATGGACCATCAACTAATATTATTGAGTCATCTATTATGTAGAATAAATATAAAATTAAACAATTCCACTTTTATGGATAATGCACTTTCTTCTTCTTCTTCTTTTTCCCAAACAAAAGGTATTAACTAAAGAACTATTGAAGAAACAAAACATAAGAATATGTGGCTGATTTTCTTATTATCTTACGTTGTACAAAATAGTGTATATATACACAACCATAGCCCCTAGAGTCCTAACTAGCTTAGTCTTCTGTGTTAGAATATGTTTAAGACTTTCTTATACATGTGGCGGCTAGGTTAACCCTTGTCACTAATATGTTGACTTGTATCTTCATCACCCCCCCCCGGAGATGGGTAATTGCACAACGCCAAGCTTGATCTGAAAGAATAGAAAAAGAGCCTTTGTCAGTGGTTTGGTGAACACATCAGCGACTTGGAGCTTTGAAGGAACAAACTTTGTGGCCATGGCACCTTAGACAGCCTTTTCCCTCGTGAAGTTCTAATCAAACTCAATGTGTTTTGTACGAGCATGGAGAACAAGACTCTTGGTCAAGTGCATTGTAGAAATATTATTAATGTAAAGAAGAGGAGGAATGAGCAAGGAAATGCCAATGTCTCTGAGTATATATGTGATCCATAGCTCTGTAACCAAGGAGGTCAATGACCTATATTCTGCTTCAACGCTAGATTTTTCCATAATTGTTTGTTTCTTAGAAGCCCACGAGACACAATTTGAACTTAAAAATACACACAAGCATGTTGTTCATCTTTGCGTGATAAGACAATGATGAGTCTTAGATTTTGACTTATTTAGGGATTGGTTTTCATGGTTTATTGTCCTCAAATGCCTAATTGTTTGCTCTAAAGTAATGTTAAAGTGTTGATTTGCAGCAATGAAGGCGAAAGAGCTAGGCAAGGACATTATTGGGTAAAAAGAAGCGAAAAGGATGAAAAAGGTTGAAGATAGCAAAAGCTGAGAGTCGCCAAAGCCACTCGGTGACTCGCCAAGTGGCACTTCAGTTCGCCTAAAGTTCCAGACTGCCAACCCTAGGAAGAAACCTACTAGGCGATGGAAATGGACAATCAGCGGACCGCCAAACAAATAGGCGACCTCGATCCTGACCGCCTAAAGTTACAGAACTTTGAGGATAAAAAGCCAAGACAAACTGACGATGGAATGGAGCAAAGGGCGCATCACCGACTAGGTCGACGACACTCGACTTACTTCGCCTAACTGTCCTGAAAGCCAAAATTTGGGAAACTATAAATTGAAATTTGAAAGGAAATCTTTTAATCAAATCTTTTAGGAATCCAGTTTTCCTGAGTTTTCTATTGTAGAACCTTGTTGAAAGAGTTTTTAAGTAGATTTGGAGTTAGGTTTCTTATTTTGAGCATTTTGGACCATTGTAAAGACTTGGATTGCAATACCCAGATTATGGAGAACGTAATTGGTATTGAATTCTTCCCTTTTATGATGTGTGGCTAAAACCTCAATTCTTAGGGTGTGATTATTTATCTAACTAACTTATGGGTATTGTTTTTTAATGATTTAAATGTTGTTTTAAAGTGGGTTTAATTTATAGTTCTATGTTAATTTATGAATTGTAATTGCAAATGCAATTTTAGCTTAGTGTTTTAGGCCTGCTCGAGAGAGAGGTTCTAAAACAAAGGTTATCGATTGATGATTGTAGTGTGTGGGTTGTTGTGGACTCAGCTCGAGAGAGTGAATCTTAACTCATTCCTACCTATCTAGCTCGAGAGAGTAGATAAATTAAGGTTTTGGATGTTTGCATCTATATCCTAGCCTACCCACTGAGACCCAGCAATTTATTAATAAACTTCAATTACCCATATAGTGAAATTGGACTTTAATCGATCACATCCCCGAGAATTCTCCCTCTATTTGTATACTCCCATGTTTTCGTGATTATCGTAGTTGCTAATTGACACTTTCAAACCCCCCATTTGACATTCATTGTCAAACCTTTAACTTACTTTGTTTGATTTCGACAATGTCTACTTCTATAACCGATTCAAATCGCAATTTTTACTTCTTAATTGAATTCCGTACTGTACCGCTCCCTGTGGGTTTGACCCCAACTCTTCATTGGATTTTATATTAGATAACGATTGCTTACACCTAATATTGGATAAAGTGTAGTTTGATCATTTATCAACAACCACCCCAATCTGCGCCAGAAAAACCAACCAGATTAAGAGAGGATTTTGCAGTGAGCGAAGACCAAGTTGCGTAGTTTTTGCTAAGTAGTGAAGTACTCACTTGATACCAGTCCAATGAATGGAACATGGGTGTTTCACAAACTCGCAGAGGAGATTAGCTGCATGGGAAAGTTCATGGTGAGTGAGAGTTAAGTATTGCAGGGGACCAACTATACTTCGAAACTCAGAGGCATCAACAAGAGGACTTATGGTATCACGAAGCTCATGTTTTGTAGCAAGAAAAGTATGAATAGAATGGGCATAAGTCATCTTTGTGTGTTCAAGAGGCGCGCAATATGTTCTTGAAGCAATTTATGGACATGCTGGACTAAAAGTAATTTAGCACAAAAGGAACTGCAATCAAAACTCACGGAATTGGAATCAATGGTGATGGAACAGCGAACAAAAGACATGAAACTATAGGCAATTATCATGGAACTACAAGCTAAGGTTGACGCTGATCAATTGCAAGTTACAGGCCTAGCTAATGCTCAATTAGAGGAAAATATTGAATCTCAACAAGGAGAAAGTTATGAAAAAGCAGAAATAGGGAGCCAATCTTTGGATACAAGAACAAATTCAACTTCTAAAGTTTCAAAAGTCTAGTTGTGATGGTCTGACAGACATAACAACCCAACTGATTAAAGGAAGACTAGAGCTCACACAAGAAATAGATCAATTTGGCTCGGTTATTCATGACTTAGAGGCTCACTTGAACAAAAAGGTTGAGGCGTCTAATGCCCAACACCAATTATCGTGGATGATGATCAACTAGTGGAGCAAAAAGAGAAATTCCAATCATTCAACTATACCTTATTCCTTAGAGTCGATATTGAGAAGGAGTGTATAAATAAGAATAAATGATGCTTCTTTAGAGTCGATGCATAGTGGACCTTATTCAAAATAATTTTCTACATTATGCTTAGATGATGACATAAAATTCGAGTCATCTGAACTAGTAGAGAAGTGTATCAATGAGGAACAATGCCCCTACATTCTAAAGTTGTGATGGGTTTGTCACGATCCAGAGGTACCTCCAAGATGTAACATGGCGTATAGGACTCCATACAAGCCACTTAGATTTCATAACATAAAAAATAGAACAATAAGAGTGAAACAATAGTCCAAGTCCAAAACATTTTATAAAGAAAAATGGAAGTCTAAAACACTTGTCTCATCATAGCCATCTAATACAATAGAATGAAATTGGGCCTAGCCCATACATCATGTTCAAAAGAGAAATATGCTAAAACTGGATATTTCATTTCATGGCATGCAATTGACCAAGCTAAAACATGATATAAGAGAGTTAGAAAACATAAGTCATAATTCAAGGTCAAACGCAAGCTAACATCATAATTAAAACCTTTGAACGCATATGTGATACTTCTTGAAGTAACCTTAGTTCATTATTAATGTGGGGAATTAGCCTTAACCGACATAGAGACTATGTGAGCTATAACATGATCCCCAGTGTCTCCCACACCGAAAAGGGTTGTCCTACTTGCCAAGGTAGAACCATGAACTTCTAGCTTAAGTGGATCCACTAGCTAATGTCTCTTAAGACAATCATCATATGGGGGCACATAAGTAAGGGATAAGTAGATTGCTTCTAGAAACCCGCCCTCTACTAATGGGACAACCTCCATCTCAATATGGATTCCATTTTTTAATAGAGAGGAAGAAGTCATTTACGAACCAAGGGACATTTTGTAATGCCTTTGTCATGTTTTCCTCTTTTAGAAATTTCACTATAAAGTAATCATATCACTTATAAGTAAAAATTATTTCCTTTTCCATTTTTGATAGCCTAATATGATCATCTTCTGCCGGTTGATTACAATGGATCTTTGGTTCCCCAATACTGGACCCATTCTGGATCTCCGTAGCCGCCTCAGGTGGGCTGACCATCTCGATATATGGATCTGGTGAGGAGATAGGAACAAGAATGATAAGAATGTTTTTGAAGGAAGCGTTCTCCTTCTAGGTAGGGAGATACCCATAGAGGATACATCTGGGGGATCTGGAGGGAAAAATGGAGTTGGAGGAGTATTGGAGTGTTCTTCATAAGAGTTTCTTGAGCTTCTTAGCTATAGAGAGAATTATTTCACCCTGTAGATAAGACTCTAGTTAAGTTTAGGTGTGTTGTTGGAATTTCGGTCATAATTTTAGAGATATTTATACCTTATTATAAAAGTTTTGTTTTTCGGTGCACTCGAGAACCGCAACCCCTACACCGAACATCGAACCAAAGAGACGAAGTTAAAAAAAAACAAAAAAACTGAATCAAAAAATCAAATATTAGTTTGATTTGATCCAAAATTTCAATATATATATCCAACCTCAGACCTCATTTGTTTTCATTAAGATTAAACGTTGAGATATTTGAATTATAAATAAATATTTTATGTTTGATAAAAAGAAAATGGAACTACATGGACTACATACATAAATTATAATTAAAAAAAAATTGTTAGAAAAAAATTTAGCCATCTTTTTCGAAAAAAAAAAAATTAAAAAAATAATTTTTTTTAATGAGTCTGAAAGGGTCTGGATGAATCAGATTTGTGACGAAGTCTTATACTCATTCAGACTCTTTTAAAGACACTTTTATTTTAGGAAAAAAAATACCATAAAACCTCTCTCATTCTCCAACTTTATTAGTTATCCAAATTAATTCCCTTAAACTATTATTTTTTGTTCTTGTTGCTTGTTGATCAAGAATTGATCAAATTTATTGTAAAAAAATTATTTGATTAAAATGCAAAACAACATCATAAATATAAGTTGTTGAAATGGGACGATGGTTCCTTTATAATTTTGTTTAAAATCATTTGAATGTATCATGCTCATTATTATTTATTTATTTGGAGAAGAGTACATGGGCAAACACATTATAGAACATAGAGACGCTTCGCTTATTTATTTAAGATTAGTTTGCGTTGAATTGTTTTTTTTCAATAAAAAAATGACTATATTTTTTCGAGCAATTATTTTTATTATTATAATTTATATATGTAGTCCCATTCTATTTTTATCAACTTTAAATATTTAACTACTATTTTATTTGAACTATGACATTTATTGTGTAGCCTATATATATATATATATATATATATATATATATATATTGTCGCGCCCCATTTTTCACAAAAATTGGTTTCGGTGCACGACCTAACAACTCTTTTGGGTTTTGTTGGATTGGTGAGTCGCCACCTAACGAATTAAGGCGCGTTAGGGAACCTATCTAACCTAACTAATTCTAACTAAAGGTCAATGAACCAGAGATCGGGTAAGGGTTCAAATTACCTCGAGGGGAAGGTGTTAAGCATCTCTCGAGGTAATTTAAACTCTTACCCGATCTCTGGTTCGTTGACCTTTAGTTAGAATTAGTTAGATTAGATAGGTGCCCTAACAGGCCTAAATTCGTTAGTGGCAACTCCTCAATCCAACAAAACCCAAAAGAGTTGTTAGGTCACGCACCAAAACCAGTTTTTGTAAAAAATGGGACGCAACAGAATGACAACTCTACTGGGGAATATGGAGATGGAGATTGAGGGTATGAAGCTAGGTACTTATAAGGGGTTTTGGTTCCTTAAGCCATCACTACCGAACCTATTTTTTTGGTTTTCTACTATTCCATTAGATTGTAGGGCTTTGTTGGTAGCTTGTAAGGCCTTCAGATTGATGATAGTTCCATTTTTTATGCTCTCTTCAATTCTTTCACCTGGTTTGATGATATCAACAAAACTCTTCTCGACCACGAGCATCATCCTGTCATAATATTGTGACTCTTGGACGCGGATAAAATAATTTTTCATCTGAAATTCCTCCATAGGAAGTCTGGCCCTAGCCGCCTCAAACCTCCATTTTATGGCGTAGTCCCTGAAGGATTCACTGGGCTTTTTCTTCAGCTTTTGGATGTAGAACCAGTCGGGTGCATTCTCTACATTAAATCCAAACCTGTTCACAAAGTCTGTGGCCATGTCCACCCACTCAACTCATTTTCGAGGGTCTTGTTCAATATACCATGATAGAGCCTCCCCAGTGAGACTCCTCATAAACAACTTCATGCGTATCCTCTCATCTCTTCCCACCCCTACAAGCTTGTCACAATACATTCGCAGATGGGCTTTGGGATCTCCAATGCCATAGAACATTTCAAACTTTGGAAGCTTGTATCATTTAGGTAGTTCTACGTCAGGGTGCATGCACAAATCCTCATAGCTCAGTCCTCCCAACCTTTTGATCTCTTCTACATGTTGCACTATGTTGGCCAAATATCCAATCTCCCAGTCAGGGATTTTATCAGAAGGTCCTTTTAGGAGGACTTTGATTTGTGGTAGTCATGGATCACGGGAGTGGTTTCCACATATATAGGGCTAATGCTATGATTTCCAGGAGTGTATTGAGGGTTTACATTATGGTTTGGAATTGGTTCTGGAACACTTGGCTTATTTTGGTAGTTGTACTGATAAAGTAGGACTTCTGTATTTTGGTTTTTAAGTGGTGGGAAAATATTGGCCTGAGTGGGATTAGGTCGGGTTGTATTAAGTGGAGGATTGTTTGGTAAAGTCATTTCGTTAGTGAAAGGGAGGTTGTCTATATTTTCCCTAAAAAGGGGTTCCGAGAAAAATGGACAACTTAGCCAGCTCGCACATGCTGGCCACTTCTTCCTCTAGTTCCAAGATTTTGTGCTCAAGTCTTAGGACAAGATAATTTGAAAGTTGTCCTCCTTCAGAAGTCTAAACCCTTTTGTTGGTGCTGTTGTTGTCAACCATTTTATCCTTGTCCTTGTAGCTTACCCTTTGAAGAAAAGGAGAAGGGGGTCCCTTTAGATCTTGTATGGGATAGAGTGGAAGACAGATCAACCTTAAGGAATGGGAAAACAACATAAACAACATAAAAATGAGGTTAGGGATTAGAGCAAAATTATAGTAATAGCACATTGTTTGAAATAAACACCCTAAATGCAAAGGACCTCATTGAGCCAGAGGTAGGCCTAAGACGACATATAAGTGATGCATAATAATTAATTCAAGACTTATTTGCCAACTTGGAGCTTACAGTTAGAGAAATAAAGGGAAAACGATCTTTATATATATTGAATAAATTCAATTTATTACATCATAGACTAAAGAAAAACTAGAAGTAGACTAAAGAGCTAGGGATAACATGGGCAAATAAAATCCTAAAAAAAGAACTTCAAAAATGTTGGTCTCGAATTTGTGGTGCAATCTGCTCTCTCATTGTCGGGGTTATGTTATAATCATTGTTCAGAAGATTGTGTGCCCACATTCTTTCCATTTCATCACCAAAACCAGGAAGGCCTCCTTCACTTAAGTCCTTATGCTCAGCATTCTCCAAGATCCATACGTAATACTCGAGTGTGCAGTAGGGTTGATGTTCTCGGATGTCGATAGTCATCAATCCTTCCTACCTTTGCAGTATAGTGTCAACTTGTGGTGTTTCTGGCCCAAAGTTATTCCCATAGTGACCCATATAAGATCGTAAAGGTATCATTTGGACTTGTCTGAATTGGCGGAGAACTCGGAGTGGTGCATATGGTTGAACCCCATTTAGGCCAATAAGTTCGATGAAATAGAACTCATGTCCTCTAACCACGGCGCAATGAGACCCTAACAACTATATTGCCATTAGATTTGGTTAACGGACCGCTCTCTTAGATACATAAACTAGACTTCCGTTCCTACTGGGGCGGAGAAACACAACATCCTTTTGGGGTGAGTAAAGATTTTATTTCCCATGCCATCCAAGATGTCTACCATGTCACGCCTCTTGTAAAAGTGTTTGGTGGCCCACAGTTGTAACAAAAGATTGGAATCCTCAAAATATCTCATACCATTGACACATGCGGATAATGCCCTTACCATTTCTGCAAGTATCATGGGCACTATAGTCTTTGTAGGATTTGGTCCACCTTGAGCTAAATATGAACCACATAACCCAAGGTAGTGCTAATTTTCCCTCCTTTCATAGGAAAGACTAAGGAACCAAGTAGTGCGATGGCGAAAGCTCTCAAACGATATTTTTATCATTGCCTAGCAGAACAACCAAACTCTTTATTGAAATGTTTATGACTGTTCCTGTCACAAAAACACAATTACAAAAATTCAAATAAAATTCATCCAAAATCTAAACAATTTATCTCCAGATTAAGCTTCAGCCCTAGACTCTTCAAGAACTTCTTCGGTGATTGCCCGTACGGCACGATCATTTGATGCCTGTGACAGGGAAGGTTTACTAATCGACTAATTTACTCGAGTGTTGGAGTCAGCTCATAATCCCTAAATTTGAAGACTAATCTTGTGGGATCCTAGAATTTCAGCAAGGCCATAATCATGTAGCGATCAGGAGCAACAAATAATAGACAGCTCAATCCACCTAGTAGTTTGCGAATTTCCAACTGATGGTCTTTCTAGATACTCACCCATCATCTTTTCAAAAGATCATTCACTTTTACTACAATTTGCTTGTTTACGAAGTTGTGAGCGGCCATGGCTGCAAACAAATTCTACACTCCATTTTATCATATATTATGGTTGATTTAGTTATTATGACCACATTGACACATAAAATGCAATTTGTCTAAAGGGTATTGGGGTCCTTTAGATGATAAGGTGGCTTGTAAGAGTGTGAATTGACACCAAGGGTCAAACCACCTAAGGTCTATGCAACATCTATGATCTAATTGAGATTTCTAAGAGTTGGGTAGACACGGACTTGAAGAGGTACTATGTGAGAAGGCACGTGGTTCCACGATAGTAAAACTATTCGCATCTGTCATGCCTCAGTCATCTCTCTAATATAGGATGTTTGAAAAGAATAGGAGTATTTTGTGAGATGTGCAAAGTCACACACCATCACTAGAAAACATAGAGAAAAAAGAAAAAGGGTCCCAATCTGGGGAAGTATGAGCAGAATGTCAGTTTATCAAACTAGTAAACACTTAGCATGTAGATGGAAAGCACTAACATATAAGCGATTTTGAGAAAAACAGTAAATAAATAAACAAATACATAAATAAAAGAAAAAAGCATATAAGCATGTAAGAAATCCAACAAATAAGGAAGGGATATGGGATTAAACATAGAAATATTCACATAAAGGAAAAAGGAAAAGAATGAAACATGAAAATAAACAAATAAGGAAGAGGGAAAGGGGAGGAACATGGAAATATACAATAAGTAAATAAAGCAAATAAGCAAGAAAAATAAATAGCAATTAGACATGATAATAATCAAACAAGCAACGAAATAAGCAAATAAAGTAAACCCCACATAAATCAAATGAAACACGTAATGGTTAGAACCTAAAAACCCCAGCAGAGTCGTCATTCTGTTGCGCCTCATTTTTCGCAAAATGGGATTCGGTGCATGACCTAACAACTCTTTTGGGTTTCTTTTGGATTGAAGAGTCGCCACCTAACGAACTAAAGCGCGTTAGGGCACCTATCTAACCTAACTAGATCTACCTCAAGGTCAACGAACTAGAGATAGGGTAAGGGTTCAAATTATCTCGAGGGGAAGGCGTTAAGTATCCCTTGAGATCCACAAATATAGGTCCAGGTCGTATCTCATACAATATATGTGGAGGTTACAAGTAGCAATTAAGGTCTCATTTATTTAATATTTAACTAAGCATGCTTACTAGGTGATAAAAATAAATAAATATTAGTGTAAAATAAGAGATAAGCAAGGAGACAAAAGATGTACAAATAGATAGGCGAAATAATTTTATTTTATTAAACTACCCAAATATTTATAATTATAAACAAATAAAGAGGGAAAAGGAAAGGGAGACCATGGAATCTAGATTAACACACTTTCCGAATCAGCGCTCAGCTTACTATTCGGTCGACTTAATATTCGAAAAGACAAAACCAATGTTTGTCGTTTTAAGCCTGAGTCGATTGTCATCATCTTTGTAAAAGGGTCTAACTACCCCTACCCAACCTTCCGCATGCATTACGTCCTAAAAGGTGCACAGCGTTCACACTTAATGTCCAAGAGATATTGGGCTACTATTTAGGGAGGTTTTAGACTAAAAGAAAATATATGCGCCTAATTAGGCCCTCTAGAAAACAAACAAAAGATGTTGAACAAGCATTTAGCACATAAAATCTCATAGTGGCCTCTAAATTTTAATTATCATGCTCGCAAACAAAAATAATTAGTGAAATAACTCATGCTTAAGTGTGTGTGCATAAACAGGCAAACATTCAATATAACTAAATTGAATTAATTTTAAAAGGGTAGAAAGTCGATATAAGTATAGAAAAATCTTATTAGACTGATTTTGAGTAGCAAAAGTTATTCAGAATGCAATATTTATTATTAGTTAGATTATTCAAGGTGGATCAGTTTAAGTGGGCACAAATGCGGAAAAAGATGTTCAAAAATAGCTGCAGATCCAATTGGTATTAATATCAAAAAGGCAAATTAAAACAGTAGAGATTATTTTAAATAGTTTAGCATGCTAGAAATTAATAATACCTATTAACATGATTCTAAGTGATTGAGAAATCAAAACATTGCTTAGCACCTATAGGCATGATTTTCTAACCCCAAATGAAATATAAAATAAATTTAATCTTTAGACATGATTTCTAAGTGCGAACATGCTGAAAATACATAATAATCAGAAAACATATAGGCATGGTTTCTAAATGATTAACATTCTGCAAATTTATTAGAACTTGATTAGTTAACTGACAGGATCAAGTTATTAAAATATGCTTATTTACTTAGGCTAATTAATTAACATAAGCAAGCAAGCATATAAAACAATTCAGATTTTAGTTAAATTATTTTAACTCATAAACAGGCAAGAAATATTTAAGCATTAACAGAACAGAAAATAGTCATCCATTAATTTTATTTAATTATAACATGCAGACAATAGTTATTGGTTTGTTCTAAGTTGCAGAAAATAATTTCATTGCAGAACTTGTAACAATGGACAAAAAATATGTTACATAAAAATTGATTCAGTTCTTAACATGCTAAAAATATTAGACAACTCTCTACACAAAAAAACCATTAATAATAGCAAATAAATCACTTCCAAATTTTAAGCATTGGGTTATTTGATTACATGTTGATTGACTTCAAAGTCGAATAGGATGAAAATATAAACAAACCAGTGCTTCATTTTAGATTTATTATTTAGGAGACAATATACATTATTCATCCGATTTTATGATTAATTAATATAGATAGATTATATTCAATAATCACAAGTAATAAAATAAACAAAAGAAAAGTAAACAATTATCATATATTTCCCTCTCCCCTTAGGCGATCCCGTCAAATATATATTATATATAGAGCAGAGTTAGAGTGTATACAATAGCTTACAAATCGAAATAAAGAAGAAATAAAACAACTTAATACATCCACAAGAACATTTAAATAGAAACTAAATCTATTCGGCATTCCATCCTAGGCGACTCTTCATGTCTTGAACTTAATGTTCAAACCCAGCTAAAAGAAAACAATAAAATACAAAACACACATAATAATATCTATTTTATATACATAGACAGAATAAGACATACATACAATTATTTTAGCAACAAATTACACATATACAATCACACATATAGAGAAAGAGAATAAAACTTACCCGGATGCTTCCTTTTATTTAACAATATCCATTTTTTGGACTTGTGCATAAAAATAAATAAATAATGATGCAGAACATAAAATTAAATATATATGAAAGTCACTGACCGGTTAAGCAGTTAAAGAAAACAACAATAAAAACACACTCTAAATCCAGTAATTGACCCGAACAGAGCAAAACAACAAGGGAGAGTAATGTCTTTCTTATAGTATTCCAGAGTGAATAATGTAAGCATGAATAATTAATGAAGGGAGAGGATTCTTTTTATAGTCACTAAAGACGAGCAAATAAGGACAAGGAGTTAATTGATTCAACTAAAAATTTTCAGAAATCACAAGGAATCAAATGTATTGAACCTTGCCATAAATAAGCTTCAATAAATTAATTATAAAGCAGTTTGTACCATCATTAAGCTAGAATTTATTTTAATTCTAATTTAAATAAAATTTAAAGATCAATTAGGGCCTGAAAATACTAAGAATATATAGAGATCAGTGAGCAAGTAAAATCAGCTAATAACAGACACATTTTGAAAACATTTATGAAATAAATCAGTAAACCTCCAAACAAGCTCAAGTTGAAACAGGTACAGGTTCAATAGGCTATCATTTTCAGAAATTTATGCGTAATCCTTAACAAATGCCTATCATTCAAGCATCAAGTGATATAAAGCAAACATAAATATTATAATCAAAGTAGTGACAATATAGGGTTGAATAGACGAAGTAAAGGTTGATTTAAAATTAACAAAGACGGATCTGTCGAGATCCGTCTAACAATCCAAAGCTTGGACTTCATCGGAGCTTGCTTGGTTGGATTCTCGCCAGTCGTTGGAGTTGTTGTTTCTTCGCCGAAAAAGAAAGAGGTCGAGAGAGGCAATGGGGTTGCTATTGTTTTTCGGTGGATTTCACCGGTCGCCTAGTTCGCAAAGCGAGGGAAAAGAGAGGGGTGGTGCTGCCCGATTGTTGCTCACGCTGGTTATTCGGAGCTGCTGGTCGGAACAATGCTTGCTCAGAGTTGGCTCGTTGTTACTATTGCATTGTCCGGAGTCACCGACTATTTGTAATTTCTGTGGCCTCGTTGAGAAAATAGAGCAGAGGAGGGTGGGGCGGATTTCAAAGAGAAGAGAAGAGAATGAAAAAAATTTAGGTTTTGGGATCTTTTTTAGGTCAAATATGAAAGGTAAAAGAGGCTTAATCTTATCCGTTAGATTAAACTAAGATGAGTGGTTGAGATTGAATAGAACGAGATTAATGGTTAGGATTAAAAGATGGGGTTTTAAATCAGATTGGATTGGATTTAAAATGGATAAAATTGAAATAAAATTGGCTAGAATTGAAATGAAATGGTGGTTACTATTGAAATAAAATTGGAATTGAATAGGCTAGAATTGAAAGGAGTTAGAACAGAAATGGCTAAAATTTGAATGATTTGGAGAAAAATTAAGGAAATGATATTCGATTAATAAAATACTACACATTAAAATATTTTCATATAAATTATACAAATCTAAGTTTTTTAAAACATTTAAATAAAGTAATTATTTCGAGTTTAACTATCGATAAATATAATAATAATATAATTACCATAATTTTTTATAAATAATGCATAATAAAATATATACTTTTTGGAAAAATCGATCAAAATTTTCAACTCGAAATATGTTTTAAAAATATGTATTTAATTGAATATCAATCTCAAAAAGGTTATAGATCGGTCAAAATTGGGTGTCAACAGTTGTCCCTTGATTGCTTGAGACTGAAGAATGAATTGTCAGGCAACCAACATTAACTTAGTAATAGATTTTGTTCGACCGGCGAGAGATGTCAATGGGATTAATTGAAATGATATAAGGTTGGAAAGGGGTACGACCGAGACTTTGGTATTAAGTCGCCTACATATCTCTGGTTATACGAGAATTAGATCATGTGTAGTTCTAGATTTAGGAACAAAGGAAGATCCTAGAATTGAAAAAGCGGTATGATATTCAAATGGAAATGATATCGGCTTGAATGGATAGGATTACAGTAGCGAGAAGAGAATGACAAAACGATTTCCGTTTTAAGGAAAGTATCATATGAAAGCGGTAATACGAGTAGCAAAGAATTGAGAGGGCCTTTGTTGCGATGGATATTAGCATGATAATCGTGTCTGAGAGGGCAATTGATCTTGTTTGAATACATTAGTCTCTGCAAATCTGTAGCTTGTGATACGACTAAATAAAGTTATTAGAGTAAAAATATTAAATAAATGGTAAATGTAAACATGACGCAATTTCCCATATCAACCATGATATATGCCTTAAGACTGTGAAGATTATGTCTTAGGCTATGATGTCTAGGGCCATTATACGCAAAATTATATCCGCAGGTCATGAAAATGTTGTCTATGGGCCATGAAAATGATGCCCTTAGACTATGACACATTTGGATCATGATAGATAGAAATTAAATCCTTAGGCCATGAAATGATCTCAGCAGGCCATGAAAGATGATGCCTTTGGACTATGAAGCCTTCGGAATATAAATGATGAGTAAGAGAGCGTATCTATTTTGATGTAATTCAAGCATCTTGTGGCTTGATTTAATAGTAACTCTATACATATGTATTTGGGCACATGCAGTCCTCGGGCACAATGCAATCTAGGGCTCATATATCGGGCACATGCAATCTTCGGGCATAATGTAATTCGGGCACATGCAATCTTTGGGCACAATGCAATATCGAGAACATGCAATATCGAGCACAATGCATTCTCGGGCACAATGCAATTCTCGGGCATAATGCAATCTTGAGCACAATGCTATTCTCGGGCACAATGCATTTTCAAGCACATGCAATCTCGAGCACGATGTAATAGTTGAGAGCATGAAGCATCTTAGACATTCGCATGTCAGAAGGGTCGAGTAACTAACTTGGCCTTTCCTCTTGTCAAAAGGATATTGTGTCATTTGCAGAAGATTTTTTAGTTCAACATTATGCAGCTTGATCCCTTTCCTACGCAACCAACGTTGACATAGTAGCCGATTTTGTCCGATCGATGAGAGATGTCAGTGGGATCAATTGAAATGATATAAGGTTGGAAAGGGGTACGACTGAGACTTTGGTATTAAGTTGCTTACATATCTCTGGTTATACGAGAATCAGGTCATGTGTAGTTCTAGATTTAGGAACAAAGGAAGATCCTAAAATTGAAAAAGCGGTATGATATTCAAACGGGAACGATATCAGCATGAATGGATAGGATTACAGTAGCGAGAAGTGCATGACAGAGCGATTTACATTTTAAGTAAAGAATTAGATGAAAAGCAGTAATACAAGTAGCAAATAATTGAGAAGGCATTTGTTGCGATGGATATGGGCATGATAATCGTGTCTGAGAGGGCAATTGATCTTGTTTGCAATACATTAGTGCCTACAAATCTATAGCTTGTAATACGACTAAATAAAGTGATTAGAGAAAATATATCAAATGAACGGTAAATGTAAAAATGATGCAATTTCCCATATCGACCATGATATTTACCTTAAGAATATGAAGATGATGTCTTAGGCTATGATGTCTAGGGCCATGATACGCAAAATTATATCATCAGGTCATGAAAATGTTGTATGTGGGTCATGACAATGATGCCCTTAGAGTATGACACTTTTGGATCATGATAGACAGAAATTAAATCCTTAGGCCATGAAATGATGTCCGCAGGCCATGAAAGATGATGCATTTGGACTATGATGCCTTCGGAGAATAAATGATGAGTAAAGAAAGTGTATCTGTTTTGATGTAATTTCAGAATCCTGTGGCTTGATTCAATAGTAACTCTTTACAGGTGTATTTGGGCATATGCAGTCCTCGGGCATAATGCAATCTCAGGCTCATGCAGTATCGGGCACATACAATCTTCGGGCACAATGTAATTCAGGCACATGCAATCTCTGGGCACATGCAATATCAAGCACAATGCATTCTCGGGCATAATGCAATTCTCAAGCACAATGCATTCTCGGGCATATGCAATCTCGAGAATAATGCAATTTCGGGCACGATGTTATTCTCGAGCACAATGCAATCTTGGGCACATGCAATCTTTGGCACAATACAATTTTGATCACATGCAATATTGGGCACATGCAGTATTGGGCACATGCAATCTCGAGCACGATGTAATAGTTGAGAGCATAAAGCATCTTAGACATTTGCCTATCGGAAGGGTCGAGTAACCAGCGTGGCCTTTCCTCTTGTCGGAAGGATGTTGTGCCATTTGCTGGCAATTTTTGAGCTCAACATTATGTAGCTTGATCCCTTCTCTATTGAAAGGACATGGTGTCATTGACTGGCGATTTTCGGGCTTAATATAGCGGTATATTGATCCTTAAAGTGATGTTGAAGCTGTTTTTGTACATGTACCTGTCTTTTCTGTATTCAAAGAAAAATTATGAGTTTATAAATGGGGCGATTGATCTGCTTGGACCGTCGTGCTCCCTTTGACTTGCCATCCATACCTTTCTGAGCGTTTGCTTTGACGAAATGTAGATAGAGGGGGAGAGAGTCTTATAAAAAGCTTTTGAAAAATATTAATTTGTAAAAGTATTGTTGAATTTATGACTATGGGACAGTTTAAGACTTTACAATCATCCTAATTGAAAAAGGTCCTTTCGAATCTAATACACTTCAACACTTTTTGCCCCGGAGAACTTTTGTTATTCTAATCTTCCTTGTAGATTGTAGCTTGATTGCCATGAATTTTTTAGATCCTCTAAAAAATTCTGCCCCAGTCCTAATTTGTGTGGAAAATATTCTTTGAGGGAATTTTTGAGGCCCTCTCAAAAATTCTAGCCCAGTTACACAGTCAAAGGGGAAAATAAAATTTTTATTATGATAAAACAGAACTCCATAGGAGCGCCTACACATCCCCTCTTAAATGGGAATCAGGTCTGACGTAATTCCAACACAAAGTAAAAGACCATGAAACAAACTTAAATGTTATATCTCTTCACAGCATCTGAGTTGATAGGTTTGGGCCAAACTTCTCCATCCATTTCTGAAAGTACGAGTGCTCCGCTTGTCAACACTCAAGAGACTATGTATGGTCCTTGCCAGTTTGATAAGAATTTACCCTTTGCTTCATCTTGATTTGAGAAAATCCGCTTCTATTTTGATAGAGTTGACCATGACAGACAACATTAATCCTTCTTCCGTCTATTAATTCTAGATTCTCCGACCGAACTTCTATCCATTTAGCATCACTCAGCTCCGCTTCCTGTATAATCCTCAGAGATGGTATCTCTACTTCAGCAGGTATCACAACTTCATTACCATATACTAGAAAATAAGATGTAGCCCTAGTAGAAGTTCTAATGGTAGTACGATATCCCATCAATGTAAATAGTAGCTTTTCATGCCAATGCATGTGATTGTCGATCATCTTTCGTAGTATTTTATTGATGTTCTTGTTTGTAGCCTCGACTGCCCCATTCATTTGTGGTCTATATGTTGTAGAATTTCGATGACTAATCTTGAATTTCTCACACAATGATCTCATCAAATCACTATTTTGGTTGGTTCCGTTATCAGTGATGATTAACTAGGGAATCCCGATAGATAATGTTATTTTTGACGAAGCCATCTTCAACTTTGTTCGTCACCGACTTGTGAGAGATAGCTTCGACCCATTTAGTAAAGTAGTCTATTGCGATAAAAATGAATTTATGTCCATTCGATGTTGTTGGCTCGATTGGAACAATGACGTTCATCCCCCAAGCTACAAATGGCCAAGGTGAATAAGTAAAATGGAGTTCGTTGGGAGGAACTCAAATCATATATGCATGAGTCTGGCAATGGTGACATTTTTTAACATAGAAAATATAATT
The DNA here is from genome assembly GCA_029007595.1 of Solanum commersonii. Taxonomy (NCBI): domain Eukaryota; kingdom Viridiplantae; phylum Streptophyta; class Magnoliopsida; order Solanales; family Solanaceae; genus Solanum; species Solanum commersonii. The sequence continues at coordinate 594,225 of JAJTWQ010000054.1, forward strand.
TGTTTCTATAGTTAGCCAAAAATATCCCGATCTCAAAATCTTCTTTGCCAATGTAAAACCGTTCATGTAAGGACCACATGTTCGTGATGTATATTTTCAATCAACCTGCTAGCTTCTTCAGCTTCGACGCACCTTAGCAAACCCAAGTCGAGAGTCCTCCTATAGAGGATTTCTCCACTTAGAAAGAATTGATTCGCTAACCTCCGAATTGTGCGCTTTTGTAGACTTGTTGCATCTTGTGTATACTTACCGTTCTTCAAATATCTTCGAATGTCATTGTACCAAGGCTTTCCATCAGGCTCTTCCTCAACATGAAAATAGTATGTTGGTTGCTCATATATATGAATGTGAATGGGATCAATGTAATTATGATCAGGATGTTGAATGATAAAAGACAAAGTGGCTAAGGCATCTGTGAATTCATTCTGGTTCCTTGGTACATGTTTGAATTCAATCTTTATGAACCTTTTGCACAACCTATACACGCACTCCAAGTATGGTAACATCTTCTGATTCTTGGTTGCCCCCTCGCCTCAAACTTGATGAATCAATAAGTCTGAATTTCCTATTATCAGTATTCCATGGACATCCAAGTCAATCGCCCGTCGGAGTCCCACTATGCAAGCTTCATATTCGGCCATGTTATTTGAGCAAAGGAATTTCAGTTTCACAGGTATTGGATAATGATGCCCAGTTGGTGAGATCAAAACAACTCTAATGCCAGATCTGCTCAAATTCTTAGCTCAATCAAATAACATCCTCCAACCATCATATTCTTCATAAATGTCTTCCCCCACGAAAGCTACTTCCTCATCCGGAAAGTAAGTCTTCAATGGTCTATAATCATCATCTACAAGGTTCTCCGCTATATGATCCGCTAATGCATGTGCCTTCACTGCTTTTTGTGCAACATACACTATGTCAAACTCGCTCAATAGTATCTGCCATTTAGCCAGTTTACCTGTAGGCATGGGTTTTTGAAGATATACCTTAGAGGATCCATCCTTGAAATCAAATAAGTAGTGTGCGAGGAGAGGTATTGTCGCGACTTTTGGGTGACCCAAGTTAGAGCACAACAGGTACGCTCCAATAGAGAGTATCGAGCTTTATATGATGTAAACTTCTTGCTCATGTAATATATCGCTTGCTCCTTCTTTCCTGTTTTGTCATGTTACCCCAAAATGCAGCTGAAAGCATTATCTGATATCGATAGGTATAACAACAATGGCCTACCAAATTCCGGTGGAACCAACACAAGAGGATTGGACAAGTAATCTTTGATCTTGTCAAATAATTGTTGACATTCGCCTGTCCATTGCACTGCAGCATCCTTCCTCAACAACTTGAAAATAGGCTCACAAATAACAGTAGACTAGGTTATGAAATGACTTATATAGTTGAGTCGTCCCAAGAAACTCATTACCGCTTTCTTAATTTTCGGTGGAGGAAGATCACGAATGGCTTTGATTTTCGATGGATTCAATTTTATACCTTGACGATTGACAATGAAACATAGAAGCTTTCCAGCAGGAACTCCAAAGACACATTTTTCAGGATTCAACTTCAGATTATACTTGCGCAGTCTGGAAAAGAATTTTCGTAAATCATCTAGATGACTCGAATCCTTCTTCGACTTGATGATGACATTATCCACATAAACTTCAATTTCCTTATGGATCATGTCGTTAAACATAGTAGTCATTGCCCTCATGTATGTAGCCCCAACATTTTTTAACCCAAAAGGCATTACCTTGTAGTTGTAGACACCCCACAGTGTGATGAAAGAAGTTTTCTCAACATCATCCTTGTGCATTTCAATTTGATGATAACCGGCAAAGCAATCCACAAATAATTGTGTTTCACGCTTAGCATAGTTGTCAATCAGGATGTGTATGTTGGGAAATGGAAAATTATCCTTGGAACTAGCCTTGTTGAGATGCCGATAATCCACACAAACTATGACCTTTTCGTCTTTCTTGGACACTGGAACATCATTTGCAAGCCATGTTGGATACTCCATCACTTGAAGGATTCTAGAATCTAATTGCTTTCATATTTCTTCCTTGATTTTCAAACTCAACTCAGGCTTGTATTTTCGGAGCTTTTACTTCACTGGAGGGCAGGTTGGATCAGTGGGCAACCGATGAGCTACGATTGAAGTGCTTAGCCCAGTCATGTCTGTATAGGACCAGGAAAAAATATCCTTATTCTCTATGAGACACTCGGTATACTCTTTCTTGAAATCTTTCATCATATGGATGCTTACTCGAGTCTCTTGTGCTACCTTCGAATTTCCCAGATGTACCACCTCTGTTTTCACTAAGTTTGGATTTGGTTTTTCCTTGAATTCCTCAACCGCTCTAATTAACTCTTCGGGGACTTCACTTTTCTCAACCTCTTCTAAGTCATTAATGTTAAGTTGCACAGTCTTATTATATGCCATAGTCTTAGATTCAATATTTTTATAACAGATTTTGCTAGAAAAAAGAAATACGCACAAATAAATATAGGATATTAAATAGATGGGAAAAAAGAACTTTATTGCTAAAACTCAAGAGTTTCATAATACTAGCATTTCAAAACAATAACAGAAAACTGGAATTGAAAATTGTTTATTGAAAACTTTTTAAAACTTGATAGAAAAATATCTTCCAAAGCTACCCACATGCCCGCAAGGTCTGGATGGAGTTAAGGTCCAGTTGTTGATGCTGATCTTTCTTTCCTTGCTTCCTCTAGGGTCCCCTTTCTCCTCCTCGTTGATCACGACATTGCAACCCTTTTCTTCCTCCTTGGTCAGAGACTAACCCTTCATATCTTCTAGAATCTCATCAGTGATTCCCTCCATGAACCCTGTTGATTGGAATGATTGGTGCAACGGTGGCACGGGGAGCCTCAATGGGTAGTAGTACCTACCTATAGGTGATTGCCAATCAAGCCACTCTACAGTAGTATATTTATATCCCAGGCCAAAAGTGGTTGAATGACAAACGGGTTGTATGAGTTAGACTATCCCTTGTAATCTAGCTCCCAAACCTTTCCCAAGCTCGAAACCAAACCAGGCCATCATGTCTATGATCTTCTGGCTAAACCACAGTTGCACTTCAATGCTGCCGACCAGTTCTACAACCTATATCTCCCCATCCCATGCAAATATACTATCAAAATGCTCATCCTTAATATCAGCAAGTTTCATATCCTATCTATAATGCCCAACCAGCATACTTCCAAACTCCACCACTCACTCAAACACCAAATTACTGAAACAGGCCTCTATATGAAAAAAGACCCACAAAAAACTATACCCCTCTGGCCGAACCCATAGCCTAACTTTATGAGAGGTTGAAGAGGCTGGCTATGCTACCCAAATCCCTGCATTACCTATAGATGTCTGCTAAAAATGGTACGACCCTAACAAGGTATGTGCCTATCATTCTGGGATGAAGGGTCATGCTGCTGAAGTTTGCAGAACTTTGAAGGACAAGGTTCAAATGCTGATTAATACAAAGGTCATCCAGCTCAATGATCATGCACCAAATTTTGAAAACAACCCTCTTCCTAACCACCAGGTCAACATGGTAGAAGTTGGTGATACCTTAGATTCGGAGGAATCTGTTTGGGTACTCGAGCCAGAAGAAGTAATGACTGCTACCATCCAAATGCCAGTTGTAATGCAAAGGCTCCTATGGTGACTCTTCGAACTCCCAAACTTAAATAGCCTGCTAAACAAACAATAGGTACAATACTACATAATACTTACAGATTATATGATTATCATGTTTAAACTAAAGTATAACATATAACACATTATAAGCAAAATTACGCATTTCGAACTCAAACAATTGATGGGAGCAATAAACATAACATCACATATCCAGAGGAGAAGAGGACAGACCCGTATGCTTCCTTTCTATTTGTTTCAAACATAAAAAAATATTCATAATAGATGATGGAAAATGAAATATAAACTAATGAGGAAAGCACTCACTAATCAAGCAGAAATATTTATCAGCAATGAAGATGGACTCTATCCCAAACCGACCCGAACACAGCAAAACAAAATGAAGAAGTACTTCTTAGAATATTCACCAGAATTTCTATTTTGCAGAATAAAGAGTATTCTAATAATTCTAACCAAAGGTCAACGAACCAGAGATCGGGTAAGGGTTCAAATTACCTCGAGGGAAGGTGTTAAGCATCCCTCGAGATAATTTGAACCCTTACACGATATGTTGTTCGTTGACCTTTAATAAGAATTAGTTAGGTTAGATAGGTGCCCTAACGCGCCTTAATTTTTTAGGTGACGACTCTTCAATCCAACAAAACCCAAAAGAGTTGTTAGGTCGTGCACCGACACCCATTTTTATGAAAAATAGGGCGCGATAAAATAATGGCTCTGCTGGAGAATATGGAGATGGAGATTGAGGGTATGGAGCATGGTACTTATAAGGGGTTTTGGTTCCTTGAGCCATCATTACCGAACCTATTTTCTTCCAATTTTTTGCTATTCCACCAGATTGTAGAGCTTTATTGGTAGCTTGTAAGGCCTCCAGATTGATGATAGTCCCATTTTTATGTCCTCTTCAATTCTTTCACCTAGTTTGATGAAATCAACAAAACTCTTCTCAGCCACGAGCATCATCTTATCATAATATTGTGGCTCTTAGGCACGGATGAAATAATCTTTTATCTGAGATTCCTCCATAGGTGGTCTGGCCCTAGATGCCTCAGACCTCTATCTTATGATGTAGTCCCTGAAGGATTCACTGGCTTTTTCTTCAAGTTTTGGATGTAGAACCAGTTGGGTGCATTCTCTACACTACATCCAAACCTGTTCATGAAGTTTTTGTCCATGTCCACCCACTTAACCCATTTCTAAGGGTCTTGTTCAATATACTATGACAGATCCTCCCCGGTGAGACTTCTCATAAACAACTTCATATGTATCCTCTCATCTTTTCCCACCCCTACAAGTTTGTCACAATACATTCGCAAGTGGGCTTTGGGATCTCCAACGCCATTGAATATTTCAAACTTTGGAAGATTGTATCCTTCAGGTAGTTCTACGTTGGGGTGCATGCACAAATCCTCATAGCTCAGTCCCCCCAACCTCTTTCTTGCTTCCTTCTACATGTTGCACTCCGTTGGCCAAATTATTCAATCTTTCGGTCAGGGCTTTTATCAGAAGGGATTTTTGGGAGGACTATGATCCATGGTAGCCATAGGTCACTGGAGCGATTTCCACATATATGGGGTTAAGGTTGTGATTTCCCGGAGTGTATGAAGCTTTTGCATTATGGTTTGGAATTGGTTCTGGAACGTTTGGCTTATTTTGGTGGTTGTATTGATAAAGTGGGACTTGGATATTTTGGTTATGAAGTGGTGGGAAAATATTAGGCTGAGTGGGATTAGGTCGGGTTGTATTGAGTGGAGGATTGTTTGGTAAAATCGTTTGGTTAGTGAGAGGGAGGTTCTCTATACTTTCCCCAAAAGGAGTTCCGAGAGAAATGGACAACTTAGCCAACTCGCACATGCTGGCCACTTCTTCCTCTAGTTCCAGGATTTTGCGCTCAAGTCTTAGGACAAGATAATTGGAAAGTTGTCCTCTTTCAGAAGTCTCAACCCTTTCGTTGGTGCTGTTGTTGTCAACCATTTTACCCTTGTCCTTGTAGCTTGCCCTATAAAGAGGAGGAGAAGGGGGGGTCCCTTTAGATCTTGTATGGGACAGAGTGGAAGACTAATCAACCTTAAGGAATGGGAAAACAACAGAATTAACAGAAAAAAAATGTTAGAGATTAGAGCAAAATTATAGTAATAGCACATTGTTTGAACTAAACGCCCTAAATTCAAGGGACCTCATTGAGCCAGAGATAGGCCTAAGACGACATATAAGTGATGCACAATAATTAATTTCAAGCCTTATTTGCCAACTTGGAGCTTAGAGTTAGAGAATTAAAGGGAAAACTATCTTTATATATATTGAATAAATTCAATTTATTACATCATAGACTAAAGTAAAACTAGAAGTAAACTAAAGGGCTAGGGATAACATGGGGAAATAAAATCCTAAAAAAGAACTTCAAAAATATTGGTCTCCAATGTTTCGTGCAATCTGCTCTCTCAATTTCGGGGTCATGTCATAATCATTGTTCAGAAGATTGTGTGCCCACATTCTTTCCATTTCATCACCAAAACCAGGAAGGCCTCCTTCGCTTAAGTCCTTATGCTCAGCATCCTCCAAGATCCATACGTAATACTCGAGTGTGCAGTAGGGTCAATGCTCACGATGTTGATAGTCATCACTCATTCCCAACTTTGCAGTATGGTGTCAACTTGTGGCATTTCTGGCCTAAACTTATACCCATAGTGGCCCATATGAGATCGTAAAGGTATCATTTAGACTTGTCCGAATTGGTAGAGGACTCGAAGTGGTGCATATGCTTGAACCCCATTTACGCCAATAAGCTCGATGAAATAGAGCTCATGTTTTCTAACAATGGCGCAACGAGACCCTAACCACTGATAATTCCATTGGATTTGATTACTAGACTACTCTATTAGATACATAAACCAGTCCTCCGATCCTATTGGGGGGAGAAACGCAACATCCTTGTGGGTGACTAAAGATTTTGTTTCCCATGCCATCGAAGATGTCTACCATGTCACACCTCTTGTAAAAGTGTTCGATAGCCCACAGTTGTAACAAAAGATTGCAACCCTCAAAATATCTTACTATTGGCGCATGCGGATAATGCCCTTATCATTTCTGCAAGTATCATGGGCACTATAGTCTTGGTAGGATTTGGTCCTCCTTGAGCTAACATGTGAACCACATAACCCAATGTAGTGCTAATTTTCCCTCCCTTCATAGGAAAGACTAAGGAACGCAGTAGTGCGATGGCGAAAGCTCTCAAATGATAATTTTTCCATTGTCTAGCAGAGCAACCAAACACTTTATTAAAATGTTTATGACCATTCTTGTCACAAAAACGCGAGTACAAAAATTCAAATGAAAACTATCCAGAATCTAAACAATCTGTCTCCATATTGCGCTTCAGCCCTAGACCCTTCAAGAATTTCTTCGGTGATTGCTTTGCAGCACAATCGTTTGACGTCCGTGACAGGGAAGGTTTACAAACCCACTAATTTCCTCGAGTGTTGGAGTTAGCTCAAAATCCCTAAATTTGAAGACCAATCTTGTGGGATCCCAAAATTTCAGCAGGGCCATAATCATGTAGCGATCAGGAGCAACAAATAATAGAAAGGTCAATCCACCCAGTAGTTTTCGGATTTTCAACTCATGGTCTTTCTTGATACTCACCCACCATATTTTTCAGAATAACATTCACTATTACAACCATTTGCGTGTTTGGGAAGTTAGGAACGGCTATGACTACAAACAAACAACAAACAAATTCTAAACTCCATTTTGGCATATATTAGGCTTGATTTAGTTATTATGACCACATTAATGAAAATATCCCGATCTCATAATCTTCTTAGCCAATGTAAAAACGTTAATGTGAGGACCACATGTTCCTGCATGTATCTCTTCAATCAACTTTCTAGCTTCTCCAGCCTTCGACGCGCCTTAGCAAACCCAAGTCTGGAGTCCTCCTATGAAGAATTTCTCCACTTAAAATTAGATTGATTCGCTAACCTCTGAATTGTGCGCTTTTGTACACTTGTTTCATCTTCTGTATACTCACCGTTCTTCAAATATCCTCGAATGTCATTATACCAAGGATTTCCATCAGGCTTTTCCTCAATAAGAAAAACAGTATGTTGGTTGCTCATATATATGAATGTGAATGAGATCAATGTAATTATGATCATGATGATGAATCATAGAAGACAAAGTGGCTAAGGCATCTGTGAATTCATTTTGGATTCTTGGTACATGTTTGAATTAAAAAATATAGTGAAATAACCTTCCCTATTATTTCCCCAGACCCGAAGAATACTCTATATTCTAAAAAATAGAAATCCCGGTGAATATTCTCAGAAGTACTTATCCACTTTGTTTTGCTTTGTTCGGATCGATTTGGGATATAGTTTATCTTCATTTCTGATAAATATTTCTGCTTGATTGGTTAGTGTTTTCCTCATTAATTTAAATTTTGTTTTGCATCATCTATAATGAATATTGTTTTACATTTGAAACAAATAAAATGGAAGCATACAAGTCAGTCTTCATCTACTTTAGATATGTGATGTTATGTTTACTACTCCCATCAATTGTTTGAGTTCGATATGCGTAATTTTGCTTATAATGTGTTATATGTTATACTTTGGTTTAAACATGATAATCATATAATCTATAAGTATTATTTAGTATTGTACCTATTGTTTGTTTAGCAAGTTATATAACTTTAGGAGTTTGAAGAGTCGCCATGGAAAGGGATGTTAGATTGAAGCTTCTCCTTATTTTGTTTTAATATTCAGATTTTGCTTATTGATTCGGTTTTTTAATAATTTGTATGAACTTAACTCTCTCTATATACGAAATATATTTGGGGGGATTGTCTAAAGGAGGAGGGGATTTACAAGGTAATTGTTTATTTTTCTTCTTTTATTTTTTATGTGTGATTGTTATAGATAATCTGCCTATTTATAAAATCACAAAATCAGGTAAGCATATCAAATTTTCTTAAAATCAACCCTTAATTGTTGAGCTATCTTGTAATTAGTAGTCAAATGAACATGTGTTAAAATCATTTCTAACATAGTAAACTAATCTTGTATATTAATTGTGTCGAAATCCATAATTTGTTCATCGTATATATTTTTAGTATTAGATAACATGCTCATGAGTTAAATTTGATTTCAGCATGCATGTTCACACTTAGTACCATGCCTATAGGACTCAAAAGAATAAAATCAATATTAATTAATCAGATTTAACTAAATCTAGCATGCCAAAATTTTATTCTAATAACTCGCATGTTAATTAATTGGGTTATGACTATAGGTCTCTGCTTAATTTCTAGAATGTTAAATAATTAATTTGTGTGTATAATTTTTGTATAAAATTGTTGATTGTTCAATTGATTAGATATCATGCCTATGTTTTAAACTAGTTAATTTTCAGAATGTAAAAAAAATATAAAGAATTAACTTGATCTGTTTGACTAAATCATTGCTAACCTATCCATAAATTATTTCCCTATCTGTTAAGAGTTAAAATAAGAATAGTAATATTCTCTTAATTTTAATCTGAACTGTTTTAAAATAAAGTTGTTGCCTGATTAAAATCTGCCTGAAATATTTAGTTTTTGCATTTAATAAACAGCCATGCCACTTAAAATCAGCTACTAAATCATTTTCCGCATCTGCTACTTGCTCGCCTTGATTAAATCTTGCTAGTAAATTGATAACTTCTGCATCTACTAAACAACTGCCACTTACAATAAACATTTTACATTAACAATCTTCTACTGCTTTTAAATATTTCTGCCCATATGCTTCTATTTAACTAATCTGTCTTAATTAAACTGGCCAATAATTAAGTAATTTCTACATTCTGAATAGTGTTCTGCCCCCTTAAAATCAGCTAATAAGTTAGTGTTTTCTGCTCCATTAAAATCAGCCAATAATTAAGTAACTTCTGCATTCTAAATAGTGTTCTCCAGATTGCGCTTCACCCCTAGACTCTTCAAGAACTTCTTCGGTGATTGCTTGTGCGACACGATCATTCGACACCCCTGATAGGGAAGGTTTACAAACCCACTAATTTCCTCAAGTGTTTGAGTTAGTTCAAAATCCCTAAGTTTGAAGACCAATCTTGCGGGATCCCAGAATTTCAGCAAGGCCATAATCATGTAGCGATCAGGAGCAACAAATAAGAGAGGTCAATCCACCCACTAGTTTGCGGATTTGCAACTCATGGTCTTTCTTGATACTCACCCACCATCTTTTTAGAAGATCATTCACTTTTACAACCATTTGCGTGTTTGGGAAGTTGGGAGCGGCCATGATTGCAAACAAACAACAAACAAATTCTAAAGTCCATTTTGGCATATATTAGGCTTGATTTAGTTATTATGACCACATTGACACGTAATATGTAATTTTTCTAAAGGGTGCTGGGCCTTTTAGACGATAGTGTGGCTACTAAGAGTGTGAATTGACACCTAGGGTTAAACCACCCAAGCTTCATGCAGCATGTATGACCTAATTAAGATTTCTAAGAGTTAAATGATACGGACTTTAAGAGTTTATATGCGATAAGGCACATGGTTCCACGGTAGTAAAACTATTCGCATCTGCCATCTCTCTAATAATGGATGTTTAAAGAGAATAGAAGTATTTTGTCAGATGTGCAAAGTTACACACAATCACTAGAAAATATAAATAAATAAAAAGGAAAAGGGTCCCAATTGGGGGAAGTATGAGCAGAATTTCAGTTTATCAAAGCAGTAAACACTAAACATATAGATGGAAAGCAGTAACATATAAGCGATTTTAAGAAAAACAGTAAATAAATAAATACATAAATAAAAGAAAGAAGCCTATAAGCATATAAGAAATCCAACAAATAAGAAAGGAATATGGGATTAAACATAGAAATATTCACATAATCGAAAAAGAGAAAGGGCGAAACATGAAAATAAACAAATAAGGAAGAGCGAAAGGGGTGGAACATGGAAATATACAATAAATAGGGAAAACAAATAAGCAAGGAAACTAAATAGCAATTAGACATGGCAATAATCAAACAAGCAACGAAATAAGCAAATAAAATAAACCCCGCATAAATCAAATGAAACACGTAATGGTTAGAACCTAAAATCTCCAACAAAGTAGTCATTATGTCGCGCCTCATTTTTCGCAAAACGGATTTCAATGCACGACCTAACAACTCTTTTGAGTTTTGTTTGGATTGAAGAGTCGCAACCTAACGAATTAAGGCATGTTAGGCACTTATCTAACCTAACTAGATCTACCTTAAGGTCAACAAACAGAGATCGGATAAGGGTTCAAATTACCTCGAGGGGAAGGTGTTAAGCATCCCTCGAGGCCTACAAATGTGGGCCCCGGTCGTATCTCATATAATTTATGTGAGGTTACAAGTAGCAATTAAGGACTCATTTATTTAATATTTAATCAAGCATGCTTACTAGGTGATAAAAATAAATAAGCATTAATATAAAATAAGAGATAAGTAAGGAGACAGAAGATGCACAAATAGAAAGGCGAAACAATTTTATTTTATTAAACTACCCCAAATATTTATAATTATAAAACAAATAAAAAGGGAAAAGGGAAGGAAGACCATGGAATCTAGATTAACACACTTTATGGATCAGTGCTCAGCTTATTATTCGGTCGACTTAATATTCAGAAAGACAAAACCAATGTTTGTCGTTTTAAGCCTAAGTCGATTGTCATCATCTCCGTAAAGGGCCTAACTACCCCTACCCCACCTTCCGCATGCATTATGTCCTAAAAGGTGCCTAGCGTTCCCGATTAATGTCCAATAGTCACTAGACTACTATTTAGGAAGGTTTTAGAATAAAAGAAAATATATGCTCCTAATTAGGCCCTCTAGACACCAAACAAAACACGTTGGACGAACATTTAGCACATAAAATCTCATAGTGGCCATTAAATTTTAGTTAGCATGCTCGCAAACACAAATAATTAATTAAAGGTCTCATGCTTAAGAGTGTGTGCATAAATAGGCAACCATTCAATATAACAAAATTAAATTAATTTTAAAAGGGTAGAAAGTCGTTACAAGTGTCGAAAAATCTTATTAGACTGATTTTGAGTGGCCATAGTTATTCAGAATGCAGTATTTATTATTAGTCAGATTACTCAATGTGGATTAGTTTAAGTGGGCACAAATGCGGGCAAAGATGTTCAAAAATAGTTGCAGATCCAATTGATAATTAATATCAAAAAGTCGAATTAAAACAGGACAAATTATTTTAAACAGTTTAGCATGCTGGAAATTAATAATACCTATGAACATGATTTCTAGGTGATTGAGAAATCAAAACATTGCATATCACCTATAGGCATGATTTTCTAACCCTAAATGACATATAAAATAAATTTAATCTTTAGGCATGATTTCTAAGTGCGAACGTGCTGAAAATTAGTAATATTCAAAAAACCTATAGGCATGGTTTCTAAATTATTAACATGTTGCAAATTTATTAGAACTTGATTAGTTAACTGACAGGATCAAGTTATTAAAACATGCTGATTTACTTAGACTAATTAATTAACATAAGCAAGTAAGCATTTGAAACAATTCAGATTTTAGTTAAATTACTACCATACTGCTATATCTCTTAAACACGCAAGAAATATTTAAGCATTAACAAAGCAGAAAATAGTCATGCATTAATTTTATTTAATTATAACATACATGCAATAGTTATTGGTCTGTTCTAAGTTGCAGAAAATAATTTCGTTGCAGAACTTGTAATAGTGGACAGAAAATACGCTAAACAAAAATTGCTTCAGTTCTTAACATGCTAAAAATATTAGACAACTCTTTACACAAAAAAAAAACATTAATAATATCAAATAAACACGCTTCCAGATTTTAAGCATGGGGTTATTTGATTACATGTTGATTGACGTCAGATTCGAATAGGATGAAGTTATAAACAAATCAGTGCTTGATTTTAGATCGATTATTTAAGAGACCGTATACCTTATTCATCCTCTTTTATGATTAATCAATATAGACAAATTATATTCAACAATCACAAGTAATAAAATAAACAAAAGAAAAGTAAACAATTAGCACATATTCCCCTCCCACCTTAGGCTATCCCCCAAAATATATATATATATATATATAGAGAGAGAGAGAGAGAGAGCAGAGTTAGAGTGTATACAATAGCTTACAAATAGAAATAAAGAAGAAATAAAATGACTTAATACATCCGCAAGAACATTTAAATAGAAAATAAATCCATATGGCATTCCATCCTAGGCGACTCTTCATGTCTTGAACTTAATGTTCAAACCCCTGCTAAAAGAAAGCAATATAAAACAAAACACACATAATAATATCTATTTTATATACCTAGACAGCATAAGACACACATACACTTATTTTAGCAACAAATTACACATATACAATCACACATATAGAGAAGGAGAAGAAAACTGACCCGGATGCTTTGTTTAATTTATCAATATTCATTTTTTTGGACTTATTCATAACAATAAATAAATAATGATGCAAAACAAAAAATTAAATTTATATGAAAGTCATTGACCGGTTAAGCAGTTAAAAAAAACAGTAATGAAGACACACTCTAAATCCAATAATCGACCCGAACATAACAAAACAACATGGGAGAATGCTCAAAGTTTTCGAGAGTTCTTTATTTTGTTTTTTTTCGAGAGTAATATCTTTCTTAAAGTATTCCAGAGTAAATAATGTAAGCATGAATTAATAATGAAGGGAGGGGGTTATTTGCTCGTCACTAAAGACGAGCAAATAAGGACAAGGAGTTAATTGATTCAATGCAAATTTTCCTTATTAATCAGGAAGCAATAATCGGTCCAAGAAAGGAAACAAATAAAATTTATTTACCCAAAAATACTAAAAACCAATAATTTATTAAGGCATGTGATTGGCTAGCATTTTACCAAAAATAGAGCAATTAAGAAATATGTTCAACTTAACTAAAGTAAAGCGACTCAATTAATTAATCAATAAAGCAATAAAGCAATCAATCAACCATTTTTACCCAAAATAGATTTAGGTAAGAATCTTCCTATCTTAATTAAGGCAACTACGATCAATTTACAAACATATAATATGCAAAAAATCAAGTAAGACAAATAATATAAGTGTTTAAAGGAAAGAAAATAATTACCTCTTATAGTCAAATATCAACATCCATGTATCAATGAGTTTACCATATAATCGGAGTAATTAAGGATCTGTCCTACACATATATAGAAAGAACACTAAAATACACATGGAAGACAAATCAGTACCATAAATAATAATATACTAGCAATTATTCAGAAATCACAAGGAATCAAATGTATTGAACCTTGCCATAAATAAGCTTCAATCAATCAATTATCAAGCAGTTTGTACCATAATTAAACTAGAATTTATTTTAATACTAATTTAAATAAAATGTAAAGATCAATTAGGGCCTGAAAATACTGAGAATATACAGAGATCAGTGAGCAAGTAAAATCAGCTAATAACAGAGTGATTTTGAAACACTTATGAAATAAATTAGTAAACTTCCAAACAAGCTCCAGTTAAAACAGGTGTAGGTTCAATAGGCTATCAATTTTAGAAATTTATGTGTAATCGTGAACAAATGCCTATTATTCGATCAACAAGCAATATAAAGCAATCATAAAATTATAATCAAAGCAGTGACAACATAGGGTTGAATAGACGAAGTAAAGATTGATTTAAAAATACCAAAGATGGATCTGTTGAGATCCGTCTAACGACCCAAAGCTTGGACTTCACCAGAGCTTGCTTGGTCGGATTCTCGCAGGTCGCTGGAGTTGTTGTTTCTTCGTCTTCACCTGAAAGAAAGAGGCAGAGGGAGGCGTTGGGGCTGCTGGTTTCCGATGGATTTCACCAGTCGCCTGGTTCGCAAGGCGAGGGAGAAGAGAGAGGTGGCGATGCCCGGCTGCATCTCTCACTGGTTGTTCAGAGCTGCTAGTCAGAACAAGGCTTGCTCGAAGCTGGCTCACCGTTGCCTTGTTCGGTGTCGCCGACTGCTTTTGGTTTCGATGGCCTCACCGATAAAAGAGATGAGAGAGGGGTGCGGCATATTTCAAAAAGGAGAGAATGAAAAAAATTAGGTTTTGGGATCTTTTTTAGGTCAAATATGGAAGGTAAAAGAGGCTTAATCTCATCCGCTAGATTAAACTGAGATGAGTGGTTTATATTGAATAGAACGGGATCGATGGTTAGGATTAAAAAATGGGGTTTTAAATCAGATTGGATTGGATTTGGAATGGCCAAAATTGAAATAAAATTGGCTAGAATTGAAATGAAAGGGTGGTTACTATTAAAATAAAATTGAAATTGAATAGGCTAGAATTGAAAGGAGTTAGAACAGAAATGGCTAAAATTTAAATGATTGGGAGGAAAATTAAGGAAATGCTATTCAATTAATAAAATACTACACATATTAAAATATTTTCATATAAATTATACACATCTAAGTTTTTTAAAACATTTAAATAAAGTAATTATTTCGAGTTTAACTATTGATAAATATAATAATAAAATAATTTAGGGATAATTTCATAGACCTCCCTTGAGGTTTTACTCTATAACAGTCGCCTCTCTCGTGATTTACGATATTACAGTTACCTCCCTTATTTTAATTTATTTGTAACAATTCTTTAAACATATTTATTATTAATTTAAAATACTAAAGTATGACCAATTTACCCCTTATAATCAATTAAGTTTATGAATATCTTCACTTACAAATTCTTTTAAAATAAAACCTAATTCCCTTGGTTAAAAGATCATTGAGAATTTTCTTGGAAAATACTAGTTCCACCTTCTTCCTCTTTTGTTTTTTTCTGCTCAAGAAATCAGCCGTATATTTTCACTTTGTTCATTAAAATCTTTGAAACTTTAATCTCTATTTCTAATTCACCCAAAAACTAATAAAAATGATGAATAATAAGCATTAAATCAACCCTAATACAGAGAAAGAAAAACAAAAATACATTTTTATCACCAATTTGAAATAAGTCGTTGCAATTATCTCTACCATCTCTTTCTCTCGTCATAATCACTAAATTACCTTTGAATGACGAATTTCATGCATAATAGAACTTCTAAATATATTATATATATAGTAAATATACGGTACTCACAAAGAATAAAACCCCAATTTAGCATTATTATAAAGTTAATTTACAAAAAAATTGAAGTCATGTAATGAGTTCCTTTTTTTTTGCTAAAGTAATTCTTAAGAAAAGATGTTTATAAATTAATTAAACAATGGGTATATTTAAAAGGGCAATTTGGTCAAATTATGATTTTGTACATTAATAATAAATAGGGTAAAAGAATTGTTACAAATAAATTAAAATAAGGGAGGCAAGTATAATATTGTAAACCATGAGGGAGGTGAGTGTTACAAAGAGAAACCTAAGGGGAGGTTTCTGAAATTATCCCAATAATTTAATAATAAGTACCATAATTTTTTTGAAATCATACTAAAATATATACTTTTTAGGCAAAATCAATTAAAATTTAAACCCTAAATATATTTTAAAAATACGTATTTAATCGAATAGCACTCCCGAAAAGGTTATAGGTCGGTCAAAATTAGGTGTCAACAACTGCCCCTTGGTTGCTTGAGAATGAAGAATGAATTGTCGGGCAACCAACGTTGACTTAGTAGCCGATTTTGTCCGATCAATGAGAGATGTCAGTGGGATCAATTGAAATGATATAAGGTTGGAAAGGGGTACGACCGAGACTTTCGTATTAAGTCACCTACATATCTCTGGTTATACGAGAATCAGGTCGTGTGTAGTTCTAGATTTAGGAACAAACGAAGATCCTAAAATTGAAAAGGCGGTATGATATTCAAATGGGAACGATATCGGCTTGAATGGATAGGATTAGAGTAGCGAGAAGAGCATGACAAAGCAATTTCCATTTTAAGCAAAGTATCAGATGAAAAGCGGTAATAAGAGTAGCAAAGAATTGAGAGGGCCTTTGTTGCGATGGATATTGGCATGATAATCGTGTTTGAGAGGGCAATTGATCTTGTTTGAATACATAAGTCTCTGCAAATCTATAGCTTGTGATACGACTAAATAAAGTTATTAGAGAAAATATATTAAATGAATGGTAAATGTAAACATGATGTAATTTCCCATATCGACCATGATATTTACCTTAAGAATATGAAGATTATGTCTTAGGCTATGATGTCTAGGGTCATGATATGCAAAATTATATCATCAGGTCATGAAAATGTTATATGTGGGCCATGAAAATGATGCCCTTAGAATATGACACCTTCGGATCATGATAGACAGAAATTAAATCCTTAGGCCATGAAATGATCTCAGCAGGCCATGGAAGATGATGCCTTTGGAATATGACGCCTTCAAAATATAAATGGTGAGTAAGAGAGTGTATCTATTTTGATGTAATTCGAGCATTTTGTGGCTTGATTCAATAGTAACTCTATACAAATGTATTTGGGCACATGCAGTCCTCGGGCACAATGCAATCTAGGGCTCATGTATCGAGCACATGCAATCTTCGGGCACAATGTAATTCGGACACATGCAATCTCTGGGCACAATGCAATATCGGGAACATGCAATATCGAGCACAATGCATTCTCGGGCACAATGCAATTCTCAAGCATAATGCAATCCCGGGTACGATGCTATTCTTGGGCACAATGCAATTTCGAGCACATGCAGTATCGGGCACATACAATCTCGAGCACGATGTAATAGTTGAGAGCAAGAAGCATCTTAGACCTTCGCATGTCAGAAAGGTCGAGTAACGAGCTTGGCCTTTCCTCTTGTCAGAAGGATATTGTGTCATTTGCTGGCAATTTTCGAGCTCAACATTATGTAGCTTGATCCCTCTCCTATTGGAAGGACATGGTATCATTGACTGGCGATTGTCGGGATTAATATAGTGGTATATCGATCCTTGAAGTAATGTTGAAGCTGTTTTTGTATCTGTACTTGTCTTTCCTGTTATCAAAGAAAAAATGTGAGTTTATAAATGGGGCGGTTGATCTGCTTGGACCGGCGTGCTCCCTTTGACTTGCCATCCAGACCTTTCCCAGCGTTTGCTTTGAGGAAAATGTAAATAGAGGAGGAGAGAGAGTTTTGAAAAAAGCTTTTGAAAATATTAATTTGTAAAATGTATTGTTGAATTTTTTACTATCGTACAGTTTGAGACTTTACAATCATCCTGATTGAGAAAGGTCCTTTCGAATTTGATACACTTCAATACTTTCTGCCCCAGGAAAACTTTTGTTATTCTGATCTTCGTTGTAGATTGTAGCTTGATTGCCATGAATTTTTGGGATCCTCTCAAAAATTCTACCCTAGTTCTGATTTGTGTGAAAAATATTCTTTGAAGGAATTTTTGAGACCCTCTCAAAAATTCTCCCCCAATTACTGATTTGCGAAAAGAAATTTTTTTGGTGGAAATTTTTAGTTTCTCTCAAAAATTCTGCCCTATTATTGTGACTTCCAAGAAAATGTCCTTCTGATGGAATTTTTGAGGCCCTCTAAAAAATTCTGCCTAGTTAGACAGTTAAAGGGGAAAATGAAACTTTTATTATGATAAGACCAAACTCCATAGGAACGCCTATGTATCCCCTCTTAAATGGGAGTCAAGTCTGATGTAGTTCCAATACAAAGTAAAAGAGCATGAAGCAAACTTAAATGTAATATCTCTTCACAACATATGAGTTGATAATTGGGCCAAATTTCTCCATCCATTTATGCAAGTATGAGTGCTCCGCCTGTCAACACCTAAGAGACTATGTATGGTCCTTGCCAGTTTGGTGAGAATTTACCCTTCACTTCATCTTGATTTGGGAAAATCTGCTTCAAAACCAGTTGCCCGGGTGAGAAATGTCTGGGTCTAACCTTTTTGTTGAAAGCTAGGCCATTATATTTTGATAGAGTTGACCATGACAAACAACGTTAATCCTTCTTCTGTCTATTAATGCCAGATTCTCGGACCGAACTTCTATCCATTTAGCATCACTTATCTCTGCTTCCTGAATAATCCTTAGAGATGGTATATCTACTTCAGCAGGTATCACAGTTTCATTACCATATACTAGAAAATAAGGTGTAGCCCAGTAGAAGTTCTGATGGTAGTATGATAGCCCAGCAATGCAAATGGTAGCTTTTCATGCCAATGCTTATGGTTGTCGATCATCTTGCGCAGTATCCTTTTGATGTTTTAGTTTGCAGCCTCGACTACCTCATTCATTTGTGGCCTATATGTTGTAGAATTTTGATGACTGATCTTGAATTTCTCACACAATGATCTCATCAAATCACTATTTAGGTTGGTTTCGTTATTAGTGATGATTGACTCAAGAATCTCAAACCTACAAATAATTTATTTTTGACGAAGTCATCTACAACTTTCTTCATCACCGACTTGTGAAAGGCTTCGACCCATTTGGTGAAGTAGTCAATTGCGACAAAAATGAATTTGTGTCCATTGGATGATGCTAACTCAATTGGACTAATGACGTCCATGCCCCAAGCTGCAAATCGCCAAGGTGAATTAGTAACATGGAGTTCGTTGGGAGGAACTCATATCATATATGCATGAGTCTGGTATTGGTGACATTTTTGAACATAGCGAATACAATTTGTCTCCATAGTTAGCCAAAAATATCTCGATCTCAGAATCTTCTTTGCCAATGTAAAATCGTTCATGTGAGGACCACATGTTCCAGCATGTATCTTTTCAATCAACCTGCTAGCTTCTCCAGCTTCGACGCACCTTAGCAAACTCAAGTCGGGAGTCCTTCTATAATTGATTTCTCCACTTAGAAAGAATTGATTCGCTAACCTCCGAATTGTGCTCTTTTGTACACTTATTGCATCTTCTGTATACTCACCATTCTTCAAATATCCTCGAATGTCATTGTGCCAAGGTTTTCCATCAGGCTCTTCCTCAACATGAAAACAGTATGATGGCTGCTCATATATATGAATGTGAATGGGATCAATATAATTATGATCAGGATGTTGAATCATAGAAGACAAAGTGGCTAAGGCATCTGCGAATTCATTCTAGATCCTTGGTACATGTTTGAATTTTGTCTTGAAGAATACTGTCTATTCTGAAAAATAGAAATCCCAGTGAATATTCTCAGAAGTACTTCTCCACTTTGTTTTGTTGTGTTCGGGTCGGTTTTGGGATAGAGTTTATTTTCATTGCTGATAAATATTTCTGCTTGATTGGTTAGTGCTTTCCTCATTAATTTAAATTTCATTTTGCATCATTTATTATGAATATTGTTTTACGTTTGAAACAAATAAAAGGGAAGCATACATGCCAGTCTTCTTCTCCTCTTCTCATTTCGATATATGGTATTATGTTTACTGCTCCCATCAACTGTTTGAATTCGATATGCATAATTTTGATTATAATATGTTATATGTTATACTTTGGTTTAAACATGATAATCATATAATTTGTAAGTATTATGTAGTATTGTCCCTATTGTTTGTTTAGCAGGTTATATAAGTTTGGGAGTTCGAAGAGTCGCCATGGGAAGGGATGTCGGGTTGAAGCTTTTCCTTATTTTATTTTAATATTCATATTTTGATTATTGATTCGGTTTTGTAATAATTTGTATAAACTTAACTCTCTATATATTTGGGGGGATCGTCTAAATGGGGAGGGGATTTACGTGCTAATTGCTTATTTTTCTTATTTTATTTTATTATGTGTGATTGTTATAGATAATCTGCCTATTTCTAAAATCACAAAATCAGGTAAGCATATCAAATTTTCTTAAAATCAACCCTTAATTGTTGAGCTATCTTGTAATTAGTAGTCAAATGAACATGTGTTAAAATCATTTCTAAAATAGTAAACTAATCTTGTATATTAATTGTGTCGAAATCCATAATTTGTTCATCGTATATATTTTTAGTATTAGATAACATGCTCATGAGTTAAATTTGATTTCAGCATGCATGTTCACACTTAGTACCATGCCTATAGGACTCAAAAGAATAAAATCAATATTAATTAATCAGATTTAACTAAATCTAGCATGCCAAAATTTTATTCTAATAACTTACATGTTAATTAATTGGGTTATGACTATAGGTCTCTGCTTAATTTCTAGAATGTTAAATAAATAATTTGCGTGTACAATTATTGTATAAAATTGTTGATTGTTCAATTGATTAGATACCATGCCTAAGTTTTAAACTAGCTAATTTTCAGAATGTAAAAAAAATAAATATAAAGAATTAAATTGAACTGCTTTGACTAAATCATTGCTAACCTATCCATACATTATTTCCCTATCTATTAAGAGTTAAAATAAGCATAGTAATATTCTCTGAATTTTAATCTCAAATATCTTAAAATAAAGTTGTTGCCTGATTAAAATCTGCCTAAAATATTTAGTTTTTGCATTTAATAAACAGTCATGCCACTTAAAATCAGCTACTAAATCATTTTTCGCATCTGTTATTGCTCGCCCTGATTAAATCTTGCTAATAAATTGATAACTTCTGCATCTACTAAGCAACTGCCACTTAGAATAAACATTTAGCATTAATAATCTGCTACTGCTTTTAAATATTTTTGTCAATATGCTCCTATTTAACTAATCTGTCTTAATTAACCTGGTCAATAGTTAAGTAATTTCTGCATTCTGAATAGTGTTCTGCTCCTTTAAAATCAGCCAATAATTAAGTAATTTCTGCATTCTGAATAGTGTTCTCCAAATTGTGCTTCAGCCCTAGACTCTTCAAGAATTTATTCGGTGATTGCTTGTGCGACACGATCATTTGATGCCCGTGACAAGGAAGGTTTACAAACCCACTAATTTCCTCAAGTGTTTGAGTTAGTTCAAAATCCCTAAATTTGAAGACAAATCTTGCGGGATCCCAGAATTTCAGCAAGGCCATAATCATGTAACGATCAGGAGCAACAAATAAGAGAGGTCAATCCACCCACTAGTTTGCGTATTTTCAACTCATGGTCTTTTTTGATACTCACCCACCATCTTTTCAGAAGATCATTCACTTTTACAACCATTTGCGTGTTTGGGAAGTTGGGAGCGGCCATGATTGCAAACAAACAACAAACAAATTCTAAAGTCCATTTTGGCATATATTAGGCTTGATTTAGCTACTATGACCATATTGACACATAATATGCAATTTGTTTAAAGGGTACTGGGCCTTTTAGACGATAAGGTGACTACTAAGAGTGTGAATTGACACCAAGGGTCAAACCACCTAAGGTTTATGCAACATGTATGACCTAATTAATATTTCTAAGAGTTGGGTAGATTCAGACTTGAAGAGGTTCTATGTGAGAAGGCACATGGTTCCACGGTAGTAAAACTATCTACATCTGTCATGCCTCACCCATCTCTCTAATATAGGATGTTTGAAGAGAATAGGAGTATTTTGTGAGATGTGCAAAGTCACACACCATCACTAGAAAATATAATAAAAAAAGGAAGAGGGTCCCAATTGGGGAAAGTATGAGAGGAATGCCCGTTTATCAGAGCAGTAAACACTTAGCATGTAGATAGAAATCAGTAACATATAAGCGATTTTAAGAAAAACAGTAAATAAATAAATAAATACATAAATAAAAGAAAGAAGCATATAAGCATGTAAGAAACCCAACATATAATAAAGGGATATAGAATTAAACATAGAAATATTTACATAAGGGAAAAAGAGAAAGGGCAAAACATGAAAATAAACAAATAAGGAAGAGGGAAAGGGGTGGAACATGGAAATATACAATACATAAGGAAAGCAAATAAGCAAGGGAAATAAATAGCAATTAGACATTGTAATAATCAAACAAGCAACGAAATAAGCAAATAAAGTAAACCCCACATAAATCAAATGAAACACGTAATTGTTAGAACCTAAAATTTTCAGCAGAGTCGTCATTTTGTTGTGCCCCGTTTTTTGCAAAATGAATTTCGATGCACGACCTAACAACTTTTTTGTGTTTTCTTTGGATTGAAGAGTCGCCACCTAACGAATTAAGGCGCGTTAGGGAACCTATCTAACCTAACTAGATCTACTTTAAGGTCAACAAACCAGAGATCGGGTAAGAGTTCAAATTACCTCGAGGGAAAGGTGTTAAGCATCCCTCGAGATCCACAAATGTGGGTCCCGACCGTATCTCATACAATTTATGTGGGGGTTACAAGTAGCAATTAAGGTCTCATTTATTTAATTTTTAATTAAGCATGCTTACTAGGTGATAAAAATAAATAAACATTAATATAAAATAAGAGATAAGCAAGGAGACAAAAGATGCACAAATAGATAGGTGAAACAATTTTATTTTATTAAACTACCCCAAACATTTATAATTATAAAACAAATAAAAAGAGAAAAGGAAAAGGAGATCATGGAATCTAGATTAACACACTTTACGGTTCAACGCTCGACTTATTATTTGATCGGCTTAATATTCGGAAAGACAAAATCAATGTTTGTCGTTTTAAGTTTGAGTCGATTGTCATCATCTCCGTAAAGGTCCTAACTATCCCTACCCTACCTTCCGATGCATTACATCCTAAAAGGTGCCTAGCATTCCCGCTTAATGTCCAAGAGGCATTGGGCTACTATTTAGGGAGTTTTTAGACTAAAAGAAAATATACGCTCCTAATTAGGCCCTCTAGATACCAAACAAAACACGTTGGACGAGCATTTAGCACATAAAATCTCACAGTGGCCTCTAAATTTAAATTAGCATGCTCGCAAACACAAATAATTAGTGAAAGGTGTCATGCTTAAGTGTGTGCGCGCATAAACAGACAAACATTCCATATAACAAAATTGAATTAATTTTAAAAGGGCAGAAAGTCGTTACAAGTGCAGAAAAAGCTTATTAGACTGATTTTGAGTGACCAGAGTTATTCAGAATGCAGTGTTTATTGTTAATCAGATTACTTAGGGTGGATTGGTTTAAGTGGGCACAAATGCGGGCAAAGATGTTCAAAAATAGTTGCAGATCCAATTGGTAATTAATATAAAAAAGGCAAATTAAAACAAGACATATTATTTTAAATAGTTTAGCATGCTGGAAATTAATAATACCTATGAAAATGATTTCTAGGTGATTGAGAAATCAAAACATTGCATAGCGCCTATAGGCATGATTTTCTAACCCAAATGATAATCTGCTATAAAAGTGGTCAAAATTGGAATATATATATATAGATAGATAGATAGATAGATATTTTTAAAAACAAATAGTATTAATAATTCAGTATTTAGATATATAGACAAAATCTCATATATTCAGATGCACATTCAAATTCAGACCTCTTGATCTTAATGGAAACAAATGAGGCCTAAGGGTGTGTTTGGTGGAAAATGTTTTCCATTTTTCCCATGTTAGGTTGACTTAAATGTTTTGAAAAATATTTTTCAAATCAACTTGTTTTCCTCAAATTTAAGGAAAATGACTTCCCTTAAAAAAAAAATTTAAGGAAGACATTTTTCAAAACATTATTTCATACTTAAATTACAATATTTGTTTTCTTACCCCTACCCCCAACCAGTCTCCCCCCCCCCCTCCCCCCCCCAAAAAAAAAATTTAAAATTATTTTAAAATTAGTTTTACCTCATCCAACCCCTACCATCCACACACCCCCACAAGAAAAATATTTTGGAAAAATATTTCAAATTTTTAAAATTTCATTTTTACCTCATCCCATACCCTAACCCTACGACCCCCAGGCCCCCTCTCGTCAATTTTTTTTTTAAAAAAAACATTCCTTTTTATGCCACCCGCCACCCCTACTCCCCCACCCAGGATTTTTGATAAATATTTCAAAATTTAAAATTTTCATTTTTACGCTACCCCTCACCTCTACTCTCCCACCCAGGCCACTCCAATCAATTTTTTTTTTAAATAGATTATTTTTGATAAATATTTCAAATTTAAAAAAAATTATTTTTATGCCACCCCCTCAGCCCCCCGTGCCACCCCATCAATTCTTTTTAAAAAATTGTTTTAGAAAAATATTTCAAATTTTTTAATTTTTTTTACACCACTCCTACCCCAGGTACCCCTTTTCCCCTCCCCCCGTCAATTTTAAAAAAAAAATTATTTATGAAAAATATTTCAGAATCGAAAGTCTGGGTCAGGTTCTGGGTCATATCTCAGGGTAAGATTTTGGAACGGTTGTCAGGGTCGTATCCTAATTCGAGTGTCAGGATCGGATCCTAAATCGATTATTGAGGTTGATTTTCTGGTTAGAAATTATTTTTCTAAAGAGTATTTTCTAGTCTGAAGCAAAAACTAAAAGATATTTTTTAGAAAATGTCTTTTCTTTCACCAACCAAACGTGAGAAAATAAATTAAAATCCACTTGTTTTCTAAGAAAATATTTTATAGAAAAATACCAAACATTCTCCGTTGATGTGCCTGCTTCAGCGTCTTCTGAAAAATAAATTTAAAAATTATTTCTTTTGTTCTATTTTAATTTAATTAGTGTATAATTTTTTTGAAATTATGGAATCCTTTTTAGCTAAAACTTTTAAAATCAACGTGCCTGCTTCAGCGTGTTTCGGAAAAAAATTCAAAAATTTATTTCTTTTATTCTACTTTAATTTAATGAGTGTATAATTTTTTTGAAATTATAGAATCGTTTTTAGCTCTGACTTTTAGTTCTCCATCGACGTGCCTGCTTTAGCATGTTTCTGAAAAAAATCAAATTCTTTTGTTTTACTTTAATTTAATTAGTGTATAATTTTTTTGAAATTATGGAATCCTTTTTAGCTATGACTTTTAAAATCGACGTGCCTCCTTCAGCGTGTTTCATAATTTTTTTAAAGAAAAACTTATTTCTTTTGTTCTACTTTAATTTAATTAGTGTATAATTTTTTCAAAATTATGAAATCCTTTTTAGCTAAAACTTTTAAAATCGGCGCACCTACTTCAACATGTTTTGGAAAAATTCAAAAATTCATTTCTATTGTTCTACTTTAATTTAATTAGTGTATAATTTGTTCGAAATTATGGAATCCTTTTTAGCTCTGACTCTTAGTTCTGCGTTGATAACTATATAAGAAATGCGAATAGGACTAAGCAGGCACCACTCCATCAACATGCCTGCTTAAGTCTATATAAGGGTATTTCTATCATTTAACTTGTAATGAAATTTTTGATTGGATAGAAAGAAATCTAGCTATAACCTTTTGGACAAATTACTTAACTACACTCCTTTACTTACCTTAAAATCCATTATCCCTACTTATTTCAAAAATTTCAAAAATCCCTTATTTACCTATTTATTCCCGCATGTATCCCGTGCACAACGTTATGTATCCCGCTATGTGGAATGTATCAAATGCTATGTATCCCGTGCACAACGCTATGTATCCCGCTATGTGGAATGTATCAAACCTAATGTATCCCGTGCACAACGCTATGTATCCCGCTATGTGGAATGTATCAAACCTAATGTATCCCGTGCACAATGCTATGTATTCCGCAAACATCATTTTTAAGGGATTTTTGGTAAATAAAAAACTAAAAGGGATAGGATGTTATTTAGTACTTATAATGTGTGGTTCCTATAATTTATACTAACCTTTTTATGCCTACATTTCTATCTTTCCTATTTTATCCTTCCACCTAAGATTGGGTTGTCTCAAATTTATTCTTACATGTGTCGTGTCACATGTAAAAGCTAATTTACTGTTGCCAAATGACATAATACTACGTGGATTTTGGCCTTTAACAATGTTTTACATCCTTCGTTTAATTATAGCCAAAAAATATTCACATATTCATCAAATTTAATTCTATTTTCTTATTCAAAATTTATTTTTTATTAAAAAACATTGTGAAATTAATCACTATAAATCATTACTAAATTAATGATTAATATAAAGTATATTATTATAATTTTCTCTTAGATTTTAAAAAGTAATTTGAAAAATAAGTAATTAATATTGAGGATAAAATATAATTTTTTTTTTTTGATACATTAGAAGTGAAAAGTAAAAGTAAAAAGATATTACTATAAAGTAGACAAATAAAAGTGAACGCAGGAAATATTTGACAACTTTCTACTATTTTTTCATACTGTAGCAATTGCGTGTTCTTTTTGTTGACATGAACAAGACAAAAAAATTGTTTTTTTGCAGTCGCTCATTTCTTTTCACTTCTAAATTATCCATTTGGATATAAAAATTACGATTCACACTTTAGCAAAATAAAATTTACTTTATTTTGAAATTTAGTGTTTAACTGTGAAAATTTCAAATTTAATTAGAAGTTTTGTTTCAATTTTGAATAATAACTCATAACTTATTTTCTAGCTCACCTTAAAATAGCAATGCATTTAAATATGAATATGTGGTATAAAAAGAACATAATTTAAATTATACTTTCCACTATTGTCCTTTGAAAAATCATAAATATAACTTTGTCAGTAATGCAATTTATCTTCTAGAAAATATAAAACTTAATTAAAGGAAACAATAAATATGAAAAAAATTCAAACATCCATCTTAAATTTTGAACAATGAAAAACTCCCCACAAAATTCAGTTAATATGAAATAGAGAAAAAAATTCAGTTAATATAAAATAGAGAAAATATAATTAATCAATATAAAAATTAATGTTATTGTACCGTGCTTCGCACGGCTATCGTGACTAGTATGTAAACAAATGAGGCCTTAATTCTCGGCTCGCTTATAAGTTTTTAAAAAACCAATTCAAGACCATGGCTCTTTTGACTTTAAGGTCCAAACTCAAGTGATACCCGCTCATCTGATTCAAATATTTCCGCCCTATTTTGATGTATTAGCACAATAATAGTGAACTGTTTACTATACCGAAGAAGAAATGGAGACTAAAGGGTCTTCACCATGTCCGTACACGGCCACCGTTCGACGGAACCCTCACCGGAAAGCAAGAGCAACACCGTCCTCCACCGCGCGTGTTTCGCTTCTCCAACCTTCATCATCACCGCCGCAAAACATCTCTTCATTCCCTATCGAAGACATTCTGGCCATGGAAGTCCCTGAAAAAAAACTTACGGAGGCATCATCCGAGAATCTCAAGGTATTTATGAGAATCCGAACATTAAACATTCAACGAGAAACACTGAAAAAAGTTGCGGAAATGAAGAAGACAAAGAATGCTTGGCCTAAAAACCCTAAGTCCACCAATGCGTTGCCTAAGAAGCTCAAAAAGAGCAATGAAGTTTGTGTGACAGTGAACGATGCACATTCTGTAATTGTATCGCCTCCGCAGAGCTTACAAGATGGCAAACGTATTAAATCAGAAGTTTATCAAGGGTTTTCACAAGTCTTCTCATCAGAAGCATCTCAGGTTATTTGCTTATATTTTCAGAAAACCAGAAATTACATTTATATCAAATTGCTGTTTGTATTAAATTGAAATATATCCAAGATTCTCTAGTTTGAGGTTGAGATATTGCGATTTGTGTTGCAGAGGGAAGTGTATGAAAAAATGGTGAATCCTTTAGTTGAGGATTTTCTGAAGGGTAGGAGTGGCATGTTGGCTGCATTGGGACCAAGTGGTTCTGGGAAAACTCATACCATCTTTGGGTGTGGAAGGGACCCTGGTATGGTGCCTTTGGCTCTTAGTCGAATTTTATCACAAGAAGAAGGCAACAAGATGCAGTCACAGAGGTGCTTTCATTTCTAATATATGTTTTAAAGGATTTTCAATATATTTTAGCAGTTTCCTAGGCCGTGAGGTTTGAACTTTCTTAAAACTGTCATTGCATTCTTAATTGTGGGATAAAAAGTTGCAATTCTATGTATGTCCTTCAAATGCTTGCATTCAATAACTGCTTTTTTTGGCCCATGATTTATCACGTGCAGGATATTTTATCTATCCATGTTTGAGATCTCTTCTGAGAAAGGAAAATCTGAAAAGATATTTGATTTACTTAAAGATGGGGCAGATTTGTTTATCCAGCAATCATCTATTAAAGGCATGCGAGAGGTTGTCCTTTGAATTGCTGTATAGCTTCTCTTTGTTGCATTTTCTTTTTCCAGTCTATAACTCCTGCGGTTCAAAGAGATCAAATAATTGTGTGCGCTCTGGTGCTTCTGAACAGGCTATAGTTTATGATCCTCAACAAGCTGAATCTCTAATCGCATCTGGACTTTTGAAGCGTGCTACAGCTATGACAAATTCAAACAATCAATCTAGGTAAGTTTTGGTTATAAATACTTATGTTGGTCTGTGGCTGTTGTTTTGCTTTATGCTCTGGTTTGTGATATTTGAGACACTGTTGCTAGTGTCTCTCCCTAATTATATCCTGAAACATATGCTGTATTTTCTTCAAAGGTTGGATTTCTTGCTTAAGTGACTTTTCTTTGATACAAAGCTGTGCTTCTCGTACTTCTTAAACTTGAAATGATTGATGGAACCATTCACGATAATGATCTTTTCAATTGCGAAAACCAACCTTTCGTCATTAATCTTCGGAGGCGAATTACATATTTATATACGCAGTGTGGTTTGCGAGCTATTGCATAGGAGCGGGGTTTTTACCCTGTGCGCACCCAAAGGTTAGCGGCTTCGGGTTTCCTTGTCATAAAAAAAAAAGAATTACTGAGACTCCCTTTCTTTTGATAAAACCAATTTGGGATTTATCATTCAAAGGGAAGTGGACAACTCGAGAATTAAAATAGTAGGTATTGGATTTGAATAAAGAATTAATAGAAGACGGAAAACCAAAATCTTGTTTTGAATCATTCTCTAGTTTACGTACATGATGGACAGGTTAGGTTTACACAGTCATGTTCCAATTGTATTTATCATGATGAAAGTTTTAACATCATTGCAGTCGTTCACAGTGCATCATAAACATCCGCTGTGAATATAAGGAGGTAAATGGAAAAGTTGGTGATAACTCAAACAGTGCTGTCCTGACCATAGTTGACCTTGCTGGAGCTGAGAGGGAAAAGAAGACTGGAAATCAGGTACAGATTGTCTTTGGCCACTGAATCATATCATTACACAAAAGCTGTTTTATTGAATTTTAAAAGATCCCTTTCTGTTAGTATCTTTGATTTTACTGTCAAGACTAGGTTAGACCTCGATCTTCAGACCACCTGAAGAAGATTGTGACTCTTCAGTCTTTCTTAGACCTAAGATATTATGTTGCAAGTTTGGTGGTTAATATATTTCTCTGGCTTGCAACATCTCACTGATAATATTACTGATGTCTAGGGGATTAGACTGCTCGAAAGTAATTTTATCAACAACACATCAATGGTGTTTGGCCTATGCTTAAGGGTATGTAGCATCAATCTGGTTTTCTGACTTCCGTTTCATGAATATCGAGGTATGCCACTCTTCTTTTTTATTCATCTACTGGAAGTTCTGTGCAGTCATTACTGGAGCATCAGAAGAACCCCAGGAAACCTATGCAGAAGCACTTTCAAAACTCTTTGGTACTGTTTTATTTTCTTATCCTTCTCCGTCACTTTCCAGTAAATTTTATTGGTCTCTAGTTACTGCTTGTTACTTTTATATTTGCTTCTATTTGTCGAAATAAATCATTTTGCTTCTATCCAATGTTATCTAACACAGTTCCCTATATAATGCATAGAAAGGTGTAATAAATGTTTCACACAGTAGATCTATTAGAGTAATATCTTGTGTCAAGTCATATTTCAGACAAGTTTATGTTAAGAAATAGCTTGAACAAAAATGTGATTGTAGTGCTAGATTTGGTGTCGAGGTCACTGCACAGTTAATTAGAGATTAATATTCAAGGTAGATATGTTCTGTACTGCTATATTTTCTTCCTTCGAGTCTTTGATTCCCAGTCCCCAAGTCAATGTTGAGGCTGTTTGTAAAATGGTTTTATTCGTTGGATAGGTGATATTGTATTCCCAGCTCTGGGTAGCTATTTTTCTCTCAGATAGAATATCCTTCATCTTACTTTCCTTAGTAATTTTCTGGGTTCTTCTTTTGCATAGTTGACCAGATACTTGCGAGATTATTTGGAAGGCAAGAAGCGGATGGCATTGGTATGCATTTACTCCTGCAGAAATCAGTTTAGATATTTGAAAACTGTCATGAACTGCTAAACGTATTGGAAGTCCATCAATTTTTTCTGCTCCACAATTTTCTTAACATTGTCCTTTGTGGCTTTCTATGTCCATGCTGCAGCTTCTAACTGTAAGACCCGGGGAAGAAGACTACCTTGATACTTCTTTTCTGCTAAGGCAGGCTTCACCATATACAAAAATAAAGTATGACTGCTGTTGTAACAATTGCTTTAGCATTGACCTTTTCAATTATTTAGAAGTAATTCTTGAACAAGGAACTGTTGATGCAGGTTTGATACCATTGAAGAACATGGAATTTTAAACCACAATAAGAGGCCTGTGCAAAGAACACCTAGCTATGTGCAGCTTAAAAGAATGAAGTTGAGCAAAAGTGAAGATTCTGAGGTATATCTTATTTGTCCCATTTTTCTATTTTACATCCTGCACCCTAGGCTCTATGCTTAAGTACATGTTTCACCAGAGGCTTGGCGCGAGGTGATTGTCTAATCCAGTTTTTTGTGTGAGGTGATTGCTTACTGAATTACCAGTTTCAGTTAGTCTCTTAAGATTATCCTTGAACCTTCAACATAGAAAGAAAAACCATTCTGATCTTTTTGTGCTTTAAATCAACTCTTGTAAGAAAACATCTTTTGACAATGTCTTGGGTCTAAACTTTAAATAACCAAGTTAACTAAACATTCATACTGCTTAGAAATGATATCTTGTTCTACCTCCAGGGTTTTGGTCAAGTGGGAGGAGTGTGATGCGTGATGTGTGGGTTGGGCTGTCACAGGTTCAAACCTTTCTAGAGACAAAATCTTAGTATTTAAGTGGAGAAGGGTTAGAGGGATTGGCCTATTATACACTGAAGTCATAATTTTGTGGTATTGGCCCTCCAGGATTTCTTTGTCATAAAAAATAGTCAATATTTTGATCCAGCGCTCTTTCATTAAGATGATTTTCATATGTTTCCTTTGCAATTTTCTTTCAAAATTGTCTATTTATTGTTCATTCACCTATTATGGTTAAACAGAACATATTATTTAAAAAATAGAAACAATACAATCACAACACCAGGAGGTGTAGTGAACTAAAAATCAAAATTATCTGTGAATATGCTGAAAACTGAAAAGTTAAATAAAAGCCTAAAATTACATGGAGATACATCTGTAATAATATTGATCTCATTGTACAAATGGGAAAATAAAATAATTATTTTTATATACATGGATACTATCAACTAAAATGAGGAGACAAAATTAATACTGTTGATTACAGACTAGGAAACAAAATTAAATAACATACTCCCTCCGTTTCAAAAAGATTGGTCTGGTTTGACTTGGCACGAAGTTTAAGAAATTAAAAAAGAGTTTTGAATCTTGTGGTCCTAAATTAAAGTTATGTCAAATGTACAAAATTGCCCTTAATCTTGTGGTCTTAAACATGCCACGTGGAAAGCAAAAAGTAAAATGTTACCAAAAAAGGAAAGAGGTCATTTTTTTGAAACTGACTAAAAAGGAAATGAGGTCATTCTTTGTGAAACGGAGGGAGTATTATCATTATTGGAGAATGCAAACTTGTCGACATTATCAACTACACAGTGACTCAAACAAAGTTTTATATACGTGTGATGTATTGGGCTATGTTTGTGCTCTGTATCCAAAGTTATGTCATGAACTGTTCATAAAAATTCAAGCTACAGCTTTGGGGTAACTAATCTTCTGCTCATTGTAGGTGTAGGTTTTCCTTACTAGCAGCTTCGGCCTTCAAAAATTCATAGCTATTATTTATTCATGTCAACTGTTATTTTCATGAATAAATAGGTTTATTCATGTCAACTGTTATTGGCGTAACTAATCTTCTGCTCATTGTAGGTGTAGGTTTTCCTTACTAGCAGCTTCGGCCTTCAAAAAATTCATAGCTATTATTTATTCATGTCAACTGTTATTTTCATGCAGATCAATCAAGGAAGTGATGAGTGTCCTCAACTTTTGAATAAAGGTTATCAAAATGTTCAATTCTTCCATCTCTCTTTTTCCTTTTTTTCCTTTTTTTTTGTAGAATGGACTGTAAAATATTTCCAGCAGAGGATTGTGTTTAAAATTGATTGCTTCTGTTGGATAGAGGCAGCTGCGAAAGGAATGAAGGATGTCAGCTTGACAGACGTTCGTGTTCAATCTGAGGAAATCATCACTATAGTAGCAAATGTGGGGAATATTCTCAGAGTTGATCAGGTTGAATTGGAAAGGAAAGAGAGAAATCATCACATTCTGCAAAATTTTGGTAAAGCTTTGTGGAAAGTCTTGAAAGAATACAAGAAAAAACTTGAGGTATAATGCACTTACAATTACTTTTGTATAACTTGCTAATGCTGGATTTTAATATACTTAAAGTTCCATTATTGGGCTTTACTAATTAGGAACTACATAGATTTGGTTATACTGAGTAGTTGTGTTCATGTAACAGGTGGCAGAAAATGAAATCTGCACCCTCAGGAATAGCTTAACTAGTGAGAAATCTAGATCTGCTGAATTAGAGAATCAACTGAGGGATTGGCAAAGTAATTGCTGCTGTAGGGAAGGAAAAAAATCGTTAGATTATGAGGTACATGTGCCAGAACCATTTTTATATTGCTAATACTTTCCTTTTCTTGTCCACCATATATATTTTAGTTTGGATCTTCTCTTCCATTTCACGTTGAGATGAGATTCTGAAGTAGATAGGTAGTGATTTTCTTAACTATATACTCTTTGTTCAAGGTTTTCCTAACTAATATCTTTATGTGTTCATTCTTGGGCTTTACCATTGAGGAACTATATTTGTTTATACTGAATAGTAATTTTCATGTAACAGGTGGCTGAAAATGAAACTTGCACTCCTAGAGATCATATAACCAACAAGAAAACAAGATGCTCTAAACTAGAGGATGAATTGAGAGATTGGCAAAGTAACTACAGCAGTAGGAAAGGGATTTTAAGTGAGGTTTCCTCTAGAGAAGTGGATGAATTTGAAAGAAAAAATTATTCAGATTTGGAGGATCATCAGTCCAATGACTACAATCAGGTAAATAAGCAAGATTCATCTTGGAGAACAAGTTTTAGATCCTTTAATACTTACCTTTTGTTAGAATAGGAATAGGAACAAGAATAGTACACAATAGAATCCTAATTTAAAAAAAATTGGTATATAGAATCCTACTTAGAAAAGGAGTGTAATGTCTATAAATAGGGTCTCAGTGTAATTATGCAGAGACTCAAAAATTCAATAGTAATATTTTTTGTTATATTTATCTCATGACATTAGAGCTTCTACAATCTTGGTAGAGAATCAAAAGAGCTTTCTTTGCTATTCAAAATCAAGTTCTGCACTCTTTTTGTTTCCTAAGTCAACCTTATTTTCTCTTCCACCACGTGTCTTTGGGGGCATCTGTTTTGTCTATATCATCACTCCAGGAAATGACAAATTGGCTCCTCGTGCTCTAAAATGTATCTTTCTCACCTAATAAAAAGAATGTGTCTTTCTTTATTCAAAGGTATAGAGGGGATATCTCTCGTCTGACCTCTAGTGGTACTTTTTTTTTTTTTTTTTTATAACAAGGGAAACCCGCAACTGCTATCCTTTGGGTGCGCACAGGGTAAAACCCCCGCTCCTATGCAATAGCTTGCAAACCACATAGGAGAGGTAACCCGCACTAGGCAAGCCCGGTATGATGAGCTCAACCCAGAAGGCAAATCCCTTGCAGGGGCGGACCCACGTGTAGAGTTTTGGGTGCTCGAGCACCCATTGACCCCGACGGAAACTTTATATATGTGTATAGAAAATACTGAAAATGTTATATAATGTTTGTTTCAGCACCCATTAAACAAAGTGTTCCATGGGCGCTGTAGTTCTGAAGTAGGATTCTAGGAGCGCTGGTGCCCTTCATTGAGGGTTCGAGCCCCTGTGACAACATCTTGTTGAAAAAAGGCCAACAAAAACTTCTTGACTTCTTTTTCAAAATTTTGCTTATATTTCTTTTTGTTTTTCCATTTTCCTATTTTTTGTATTTCATTAATTAATTAAACTATAAAAATATTAGTAGTAAACTTCTAGAAAGATTTTTTTTTTGGCTTGTTAAAAGAATTGAGCACCCACGATCATCGAATTCTGGATCCGCCACTGATCCCTTGCTTTCGCTGGCAAGGGGTTTCGAACTTGAGACCTCCAACCCCAAGCCCAAACCACTGGGTCACCCCGAAGGGTCCTCTAGTAATACTTTATGCTCGCTAATGTTACTTTCTTTGAAGGCCAACCCTACTTTGTAGAACATCTCATAGAAGATGAGGGAATTCTATTAATTAAATAACAAGATTTAAGGACTGCATTGCCTAAAAAACACAACCAAAACTGGGATTCAATCAGAAGAGTGCTAGTAGTCTCAATGAGATGCCTATTTTGCCTTTCTGCTACATCGTTATGCTGGGGTGTATGGACAAGATGTTTGGTGAATAATTCCTTGGTGAGTCATAAACTCCTGAAACTGAGAGAATAAGTATTCTAAGGCATAAACACTACGAAAAGTATGAATAGAAACACCAAACTAATTTTGTATTACATCAAAGTAACTTTTGAATATAGAAAAGAACCTAGAATGATCTTTCATTAAGAAAACCAAAGTGCATCTTGAATAATCATCAATGAAACTAACGAAATCCTAAGGTTGAATTGACTCTACTAGGACCCTAAATACCATAATGAACTAATGAAAATAATAGTCTTTGAACAACCCTTGGTACTTTGTGAAAATGTAACACAGGTGTGCTTCCAAAATTGACACGACTCACAATCTATTTTGAATAAACTAGACAAACTAGGCGCCATCTTCCGCAGCTTGGATAGACTCGAATGTCCTAAACGTGTGTGAATTAGGTTTGGAGGATCTGTAATAGAGCATGTTGTGAAGAAATTTGAAGAGGTAAGATAAAGGCCTTGTTATACATGTCCCGAGCTAATCATCTATCCTGTACTGCGGTCTTGCATGAGAAAAAAATCATCAAAAAAAGTTATGCCACAATGTAGGGCACATGTTAAACAACTAACAAATGCAAGAACCCGGGACATAAAGAACAGACGGGTAGGGTGACATAAGAAATGGGTTTGGCTTTTCCAACCCCTGCTGGTTTTGTTTGGATCCCATTAGCTAAAGTAATAGCAGGAAGAGATTGTGAATAAACAATATCAGACAAAAGTGATTTGTTACCAAAAATGTGATTAGGAGTGCTTGAGTCCATGACCCATGATCCAAGAGTGCTAGACTAGAAACACAAGCAAAAGAATTACCCGCAACAGAAATATCAGGTTGAGAAACTGAAGCTACTTGTGGAGACGTTTGCTTACTTGGTCGATACCGAAGGAACTCATCATATTCTATCTGAGCAATATGCGCATTATTGATGGTCGATTAGGATGATCAATAGATGCTGCTTGTGGATATGTCTGGTTACTTGTGCGATTTCGAAGGAACTCATTATATTCCTTTAGAGCAATAGTATCATAACTAGGTGGTGGGCCATGCAAAATATAATATATGTCATGAGTGTGTCCAAGCTTATGACAATAACTACACTAGGACCGAGATTTTCCAAAATGACCTCATTATCGCTGATTCTCCATAGATTGATATATTCATTTTTCTATGGTGTAAGATGCGAGAACAAAGGAGTCAATGGTGGGTGATGAAACTACTTTGTGACTGGGAGGCGAGGCAACACGAAGTAGACAAGATAAAAATTCATCAATTGTAAGGAACTGCAGTACTAGCTAATATTTGATCACGCACTAAATCATGGTCAGTAGGAAGTCCAACAAGTGTAAGAACTAGAAATAATGTCTGCCTGTGCTCTTGTTGTTTTTCCACATTCGTAGTAGTTGACATTTACGTTTAAATTCCTCCATGAATGCCTGTACCTATCCCAAGTAAGTAGACATATTAGATTCTTGTTTCTTTAAGTTGGCCATTGGAAATATCACATCAGATAATC
The DNA here is from genome assembly GCA_029007595.1 of Solanum commersonii. NCBI lineage: Eukaryota > Viridiplantae > Streptophyta > Magnoliopsida > Solanales > Solanaceae > Solanum > Solanum commersonii. The sequence goes on from JAJTWQ010000054.1 coordinate 631,017, forward strand.
TAAATATGTCACTAGTGTATAAAGCACGAGCCTTTTCCCAAACTAAATAACATGTCTGGAATGGGGGAAACAAGGGGATCAACTTGGAATCAATAGATCGCCATAAGTGACTACATAATTGAGCATCAATCTTCTCCCATTATGCTTTGGCTTTTACATCTTCTTCACTAGCCTTTGCCTTTTTATCTACCACACACATTATTCGGTAAGTGGTCTTTGACACCTTTACCCTTGCACCACAACTCCATCGAGAAAGCCCAAGCTAAATAGTGTGAGCTTCTTATTAATAGTTCTGAAGTGATCACAGGGCTTGAGCTTCCTATATTTTTGGAGTCAAAAATATCAATCTCGAAAGACATTGTGAAATTAGGGGTCGTTTGGATGCTGGATAGAGTTATGCAGGTATTAGTAATGTGGGTATTAGTTATACATATATAAGTTATGCAAAGTTTAGTTATACATATAATAGTTATGTAGGTATTAGTTATCAGAGTTTAGTAGTTATATAGAGAATACATTAGTGAGTTATCTTTTTTCTTAATTCCAAAATTAATTAACAAGAATTTAAGCAAATAAATTAAAAGTAATTAAGCAATTAACAAGACAAAAAACTTAAAGAAAAAAATTTGGTAGTGATTACATGTATTAATTATTTGATTTGTTGTAAATTAATACTCCCTCCGTCCCATTTTATGTGTCACTTTTCGGATTTCGAGATTCAAACAAGTCTAACTTTGACCGTAAATTTTTCACAGATCTTTTAAACATTTTGAATTATCAATTATTGTAACTTATAATACTTTTTACATAGTTTACAAATATATCAATTTCATTTCAAAAAAATTGAAAATTCCATGAGCAAATTTCCGGTCAAACTTAAACTATTTGACTCTTGAAAAACGAAAAGTGCCACATAAATTGGGACAGAGGGAGTATACATTTAAAAGTAAATTAATACGGGTGAATATGTAATTTACTATTTTAATACATGTATAACTAATACCCACATAACTTATTCCACTTTCTATCTCGCATAAGTTATACATAGATTCCATCATAAGTTATGTAAGTATTAATTATGTAGGATTACAATAAATGCAACCAAACACTGTATAAAATTACTGCATGAATAACTTTTATACAACATTTGAAAACGTACCAACCAAACATTGTTTCAAATAATACATGAATGTTTTTTTATCATATTTGCAAACCAAACATGGTATAAAATTAATACATGAATAACTAAGTTATTCATGTATTAGCTTTGGGCTTATCTACTACCAAGCTACCCCTTTGAATTTTCTCACAATTTTTATTTTTGGAAAAATGGTGCCGTTATCTGAAAAAAAAAGGTTCAGTCATCGGAAATAAGATTTGACTGCTGGGAACTGGTTGGAATCAAAAAATAAATATATGGTCAGCCTCATAATGGTGAGGCGTCCTTACCAAATATTTTTTTGCTGAAAACTGGCCGCCGCCATGCGCCGGCGTGTGAAGCTCATGGTGACATAGATGTGAGTTTTCCGGTGGCCTATGACTCACCAAAACTCAGAGGAGCTCACTAGGGTTTGCTCGCTTGAGTGTTCCGCACCTTGTGGTGGTGGTGGTTTCCGCACAACACATATAAAACAAAAAAAGCTAAACCAACCTTTGACAAACAGTGGAAATTGACTCACGCTGACCCATTTTATTTCTGTAAGTTTCTCACCACTGTTGTGATACCATGCGAGAGATATTGGAGAAAATATTATTGAATTGTTTATCTACATTATTACATACAGACAGGGGCAGACCTAGGTGGAGCCTAGGGGGTTCACCCGAACCCTCTCGTCAAAAAATTACACAATATATATAAGGTCAAATTCCGATTTTATGCGTATATATATTAAAATGAACCCCCCTGAAAATAAGGGACATGTTTGGCTCAGTGGATAAATGGTTCAGTAGATGCCCCTATGTCACGGGTTCAAATCCCATGCGCAACATTTTTTCCCCTCTTTTTAATGCTTTGGAAATTGGAACTCTTGGGCTTAGACCTTCTTTTTCATTATTTTTTCCTTTTATGCCATTTCTTCTTTCTATTAGACACATTCTTTTTATTTTTATTTTTTATTCTTCTTATATCTATTATTCATTTTGTTTCAACGTAACTCTTTTTTCATATACTAACTTAAATAACTCTTTTAAAAAATGATGAATTATATTAAACTTGAAATTGAGATAGAAATATATTTTTTTAAAAAAAGAAGGTAAATTAGATGTAATTGAATGAAGAAACTTAAATATCGTCAACATCCTTTTAAAAATTAATTTCATAGAATTCATGAAATTTATTTTATATTTTTAATTCTATTTTAGAGAGATGGAAACTAAAATTATTTGATTTATTCGTTATTTGTCTTTTTTGCAAATTATGACTAACCTAGTAAATTGAACTATAAGAACTAAAATAATTGACAATGTTATTTATTTATCTTCGGAATATACATTATAATAATAGTAACTCTAATCTTACACACTTCTAGAGAATCTTGACGATTTTCATAGTAATATGTGATTGAATGAATACTAATTTAAAATTTTTAAAAAGTGAAAAATATAATAAAAAATTTCAAAATAAAAGTATAAAAAGCACAAGAAATTTTAAGAATGCTCAATGGAGCACGATAAAAGCAGAAAAGTAGAAACAAATGCTTAATACGGTATGATAAAGTAAGCCAAATTTAGCATGATAAGGTAAATATCTTTTTTCTTGTCTCGCTCCCTTTTTCATCATTTAATTTACGTGTTTTAGGAATTAACTTATGTAATACAATCGATCCACTAAAATTCTTATCAATGTATCTTTATCCTCGGTATCTTTGATTAGCTTAGTTTTTACTTTTATGAACCAATGAAATATCTATGGTTCTTGTACAAAGAGCATGACGAGGGGCTACTACGCTTACCACACACTTGCATTACCACCTGAACTTCTTTTTTGTACTTTGAACCTCCTGAGCAAAAATTCTGGGTCCGCCATTGCATAGAGACCCTATTTATAGACACTACAATACAATCCTTTACCAAATAAGATACTATGTTCTAATCCTATTCCTATTTAAGTATGATTGTATAAATCTATTCCTATTCTAATAACAACGTCATCAATTTCTGGTAGACAAATTGATGCCTTTTGATCCACCAACATCAATTTGAGGGGAATGTTTAGCATGTTGGACAGATTCTAATAGTTGTACATATCTGTATAATAGCTCTAAATACTTGTGTTATATGATATCAATTGCTTTCCATATGTAGGAGATAATCAGGGATTATGTAGCATATTTTTAGAGATATAACAATGAGGAATAACAGATATTAGGGGTGTAAACAACAAATTTTTGGGCATATAAATCAGAATTCTTTCTATTTAATGGAAGAGCTCTTCATTTGAGAGCATTCATTCAGCAAACCTGACAAGTATAATTTGTTATGGACTGCTCAACAGCTTGAAAGTTCAATTGGAGATGCTAGTGCTATTGAAGATCTGAAGAACACAGATGAACTGAAAGCAGAGAGTACGCATTGGAATGGCAAAGAGACTGCTGTGTTAAGTGGGTCATGCTCTTCCATTGATCAGGAGTATGGGCGAAAAGAGGAAAGTTTTGGTAATAATAAAATTCTGAATCTTCTATTCATCTTCAATAGTAGTTGTATAAAAATCTTTTTGACGCTACTTCTCCCTATGATCTGTACCATACCTCTTAACTTCATTTCTTTTTGTCACATGTCTTTGATGTTTGACTCAGGTGCACTAATTACTATTATCTGTTCTATGTTTGGAGATTCTATAGTCAGCACTTCTCAAGCGACTTTCACAGACAGAGACACGAATACCCTGTTGGAAGAAGACCATTCGCCTTTTGATTCAGTACTTCCAGAACGTTGTACAGTCAGCACTTCCAAGTCATCTCTCTCCTTTGAAAATAACAGCTCTTTTCTAGTGGGTGAGGACCAAACAGAAAACAAAGAGGACAAGGTCAGTTCAGTTATGCTATTAGTCACACTTAGTTATAAATTTCTATTTCACTAGTAATTCACATGTTTAATCTCTATTTATTTCACAAGGATACTTATGCTAATTATTGCTCCTGCTAATGTTTAATCTAAAATGCATTAATCCTAAATTTCTAACAACATAATGTTCTCAAGCTACTATTGTGTTTCTTCTTTAAGAAAAACAACACAGTAAAATTACTTTCGATATTTTTGATGTCTTCTGTGTAACAGCTAGTAGTTTGCTTCCCCTTACCATCATGTGCATGGAGTATGTTTAGTGGGTTTCTTTGGTGAAGAAACTAAGGTTAGACCCACCCTTGCTGATATAAGGAGATGGTCACCTGCAACTTGGAAAAATGTATTTGGGGGGGACATCTATGAGATGTATGGAGGGACGTTCTTGTTTGAATTTCCGAATAGATACATGGCTGAGAAGATCATTCAAGGGGCAATGGTTCTAAAAAAAGACCAGAATGGAGTGAACTCCATTACAGTTGAAAGAACATGGATTAAAGCGGTTGGAGTTCCTCTCCATCTGTGGTGGCTGCGTGGCTACTGAAGAAGAATCAGAGCTCAAAAACCATTTAAATGGGCTAGAAATCTTGAGAAAACTGATGTAGGAAATTGCCAAGGGAGGTTTGCGTAACTCGACAGGTAGAGCCTAACTCGGGGACATCTATAAAATAATGAGAATGATAAGAAAACTTAAGAAGCCTATAACTCCTTTGTTCTACTGACGTATACGCTAATGCGTTTATATAAGTTTACAAAGTAAAAGGGATAGCTACAGGGGATAACAATTAAGAGGGCAGAGGATAATTATAAGTACAAGATATAATTACAAAGAATACAAATATAATTAATGAGCTGTAGATAATGATAAAGTTATACTCTAACACCCCCTTCAAGCTGATGCCAATATAAAACAGAGACGAAGTTTGCTAAAATACATAGAGACGAGCTGTTGTCAAAGCAGTTTGGTAATGATATCTACGATTTGGTCAGCACTGGAAATGAAGCGAATTGAAAGCCTACCTAACTTGATTTGCTCTCACACAAAGTGATAGTCTAATTCAATGTGCTTGGTCCGGGCATGTAATATAGGATTCACACTCAAATAAATTGCACAGATGTTATCACAGCACATGATAGCAGGGACAACAGATGGAAGACCAACAACAACAACAACAACAACAACATACCCAGTGAAATCCCACTAGGTGGGGTCTGGGGAGGGTAGATTGTACGCAGACCTTACCACTACCTCGTGGAGGTAGAGAGGTCATTCAGAGACCCTCAGCTCAAGTACATCACATCCAAGTAAAAGGGGAAGGGAACAGTGTATAAAGCATAACATCCAATAAGAAAGATAGTGAATAATCAACCAAGGAGATAATAACATCAGTGAAATACTGTGGGAAGTGAGGCTCGGTAAACAACAAAAGGCTATAGGTATCACAGACAAGAACTACACATGCAAGACTAGGACTACTACAAACGTTAACAATACGCTAACCCTACTAACCTACAACCTTAATATGCGACCTCCACTCCTTCCTATCTAGAGTCATGTCCTCGGTAAGGTGAAGCTGAGCCAAGTCCTGCCTAATCACCTTTCCCCATTACTTCTTAGGCCTACCTCTACCCCTCTGCGTACCCTCTACAACCAACCCCTCACACCTCCTCACTGGGGCGTCTGCGCCCCGTCTCTTCACATGTCCAAACCATCTCAGTCTCGCTTCCCTCAGCTTGTCCACCACAAGGGCCACTCCCACCTTTTCCTAGGATAACCTCGTTCCTAATCTTATCGCTCCTAGTGTGCCCACACATCCATCTCAACTTCCTCATCTCCGCAACATGCATTTTTGGACATGTGCGTTCTTGACTGGCCAACACTCCGCTCCATACAACAAGGCCGGTCTAACTACCACTCTGTAGAACTTACCTTTAAGTCTAGATGGGATTTTCTTATCACATAAGACTCCAGAGGCAAGCCTCCATTTCATCCAAGCAACCCCAATGCGATGTGTGACATCATCTTCGATGTCACCGCTTCCTTGGATTACAGACCCAAGATACTTAAAACTTTCTCTCTTAGGAATGATCTCGTGTGGCAAGTCTCACTTCCACCTCGCCTCCTCCACCACATCACCGAAATTGCACCTCAAATATTCCTGTTTTGGTCCTACTCAACCTGAACCCTTTGGACTCCACAACGTTTGTCTCCACACCTCCAACCTCGCATTAACTCTGTCCCGCGTTTCATCAATCAGTACTATGTCATCCGCAAATAACATACACCATGGGACCTCCTCCTGAATCGACCGCGTCAACTCATCCATCACCAAAGCAAATAGAAAAGGGCTAAGAACAGATCCTTGATGCAGCCCCATCTCAACTGGGAAATGTTCCGAGTCTCCTCCGACCGTTCTAACCCGAGTCTTGGCTCCACCGTACATGTCTTTTATCGCCCTAATATAAATCATCGGTACACACCTCGGCCTCCAAGCACCTCCAGAGTACATTCCTCGGTACTTTGTCATAGGCCTTTTCAAGGTCAATGAACACCATATGAATGTCTCTCTTCCTTTCTCTATATTTTTCTATCAGTCTTCGCATAAGATGAATGGCTTCGGTAGTCGATCGTCCTGGCATGAATCCAAACTGATTCTCCGAGATGGACACCCCTTTTCTCACCCTCATCTCCACCACTCTCTCCCAGATCTTCATAGTATGGCTTAGCAATTTGATACCCCTGTAGTTGTTCTGATCCGGATATCGCCCTTGTTTTTATACAACGGAACCATTGTACTCCACCTCCATTCATCGGGCATTTTCTTTGTCTTAAAAATAACATTAAACGGCTCAGTTAACCACTCTATACCGCCTTGTCCGCGCTCTTCCAAAATCCCTTTGGAATCTCCAGGCCTGGTCGCTCTTCCCCTGCTCATCCTACTAATAGCATGTATAACCTCCTCGATCCTAAAACACCTACAGTACCCAAAGTCCCGAAGTCCTTCAGAGTGCCCCAAATCATACAACACAATGTCTCCGCCCCCTTCTTCATTTAAAAGTTTGTGAAAGTATCTTTGCCACCTCTGCTTGATGGAGATTTCATCCACCAATACTTTGCCTTCCTCATCCTTGATACATTTCACTTGGTCCAAGTCGCGAGCCTTCCTCTCTTGCTTTTGCGAGCCTATACAATTTCTTACCCCTACCTTTGTCCCCCATTTCGTCATACAAGCGTTCGAAAGTCGCCGTCTTAGCCTTCAGAATCGCTAACTTAGCTTCTGTCTTTGTCGTCTTATAAACTTTCCTAAGCGCCCGCTTCACTTTCTCGTCTACGCATTCCACCCACTCAGTGTAAGCAGCCTTCTTCGCTTCCACCTTGCCTTGGACTTCCCCATTCCACCACCAATCTCCTTTATGGCCTCCAAAGTTACCCCTTGATACCCCTAAGACCTTTGAGGCAACTTCCCTAATGCAACTAGCTGCTTTATTCCACATGGCGTCCGCGTCCCCGCTACCGCTCCAAGCCCCCATCCCAATCAACTTCTCACCCATCTCCCGAGAGAGGGCAGGGGTCAAGCCACCCTATTTAATCCTCGGTCGATCAAATGTAATCTTCTTCCTCCTAGCCCTCCTGATTTCCAGGTCCATCACCAAAAGCTTGTGTTGGGTGGTAAGATTTTCACTTGGGATAACCTTGCAGTCCTTAAAGAGGCCTCTATCACCCTTCCTAAGGAGAAAGTAATCTATCTGAGTCTTAGCTACCGAGCTACGAAAGGTAACCAAGTGGTTCTCCTTCTTCGGAAAGCATGAGTTAGCAATCACCAACTCAAAAGCTTTGGCAAAATCTAGAAGCGAAGTTCCACCCCCATTCCTCTCCCCAAAACCAAAGCCTCCATGGACATCATCAAAGCCATTAGAGGTTGCCCCGATATGGCCATTAAAATCTCCACCAATGACAATTTTCTCGATGTTCGGTATCCCTCTAACTACCTCATCCAAATCCTCATAAAAGAGCTTCTTGGCCTCCTCGTCCAAGCCCATTTGGGGTGCATAAGCACTAATAACACTCAAAGTACATCCTCCAATGACTAGCTTAACCATCATCAACCTATCATTGATCTTCCTAACCTCCACCACTTACTCCTTCAAATCCCCGTCCACTAAAATACCCACTCCATTTCTATCCCTTGAGCCCCCTGAATACCACAACTTAAACCTGTCTACAACTCGAGCCTTGGCACCTACCCACCTAGTCTATTGGACACAAGCTATATTTATCTTTCTCTTCTTGAGAATTTTCACTAGCTCTATGGACTTCCCCGTCAACGAACCTATGTTCCATGATCCTACCCTCAAATTATGGGAACCCGTAACCCACTTACCCCTACTTTTCCTCTTCCTCGGCCTCAACCGAAGACATGACTCAATACCACCATCATGAACCAAATCCACTAGAAAGATACTGAATTTAATGTACAATCTACACAGGGAAACACTTAAAATGTCAATCAGAAACAACCAAAAAATAAAAATCTAGATAATCCAAATGTGATGCACAATGCACAATCAATTAACCTTAAAATCTACTCCTAAGTTCTTCAAATTATTGCAAGTTGGGTGTAATTACCTACCAAGCACGACTAAATTGGTTAACAGACAGGGATTCAAAGTAGAAAACAAGAACACCAATCCGCAATAAAGGGCCCAAAAAAATAGGTTCAGCGCAAGAAGGAGAGGGAGAAAGGATAGATAGAACCTGGTCTTTGGCGATTTTCCGGCCAGATCTGGTTGGTTTCCGGCGACAAACAATTCGCCGGAGCTTACCTTGCCTTTGCCGGAGCTCCTGTCTGTTGTTCACGTCCTCGCTGGAGCGAAGGAGACCAGAGAGAGAGAAGCTCGCTGTTCGCCGGTCGGAGCTGGTCCTCGCGAAGTTTCTGGCCGGTGCAGCCTTCGCTTGCCGGATCGGAAGCGGCACCCGGTTGCCGGCCGAATTTCGTGGCTGCTCGCTGATCGGCGCTGGTCGGTGCTTCGCCTGAGTAGCTAAGAGAATCGAAGAGAGAGAGAGAGAGAGAATCGAAGAGAGAGAGAGAGCCGTTCTCAACAGATGGAAGACCAATTTCGCAAAAAGAGAGCTTACCCACATGATTTCAGCTGTGGCAATGGTCAGTGATTTGTATTCACCCTCTGTTGATGTTGAGGCTTGGGCAGCAGTGGGTTGTTTCTTTGACAACCAAGAGATCAGATTGCTGCCATGGTACACAAGATATCCATTAGCAGAACGCCGGCCATCTGGGCAGTCATCTGAAAAACAGTGAAGTTTCAAGGTAGAATTCTTGGAAAATAAGCAAACCAATATTGGTTGTGGCATGAATATAGCGCAGTAGACTTCACGGCTTGCCAAAGAACGTCAGTTGCACAATCCATAAATTGAGCTAGTTTGTTGACACTAAATACAATGTCTGCGCTAGTCTAGTGTTGTCAAAGGCATGCTTAAAGCATGTTTAAGCCCTGAAGCGTTGCTCAAAATGTGTTGAGCGCCTCACTTATTGTAATTTTGTGTCGTCATGAATGTTCTAAGGCATACTTCCCTTTGCCAATGAACATCTTCTGAAGAGGTGACACTAGACAATTGATATTTCACATTGTCTTAATTTTTTTTTCAATATATTTGTCATTTTTGCTTATAATCATTAGTCTTGGACTAGACATATATTTGTTTTTTTTTCTTCCTTTGTGCCTTTTTCATTAAAGCCCACAATATAATTGGACTTAAAACCCTAACAACCTTAAACATTTTTCGTATTTTTTGCATTTGATTACACTAGACGAGTCAAGGTCATGTATTGCAGGGAACATACAATTTGACAATATTGCTCAGAATTTGACAACGGCTCACCCATTGTCTTGTTCAAATTCGTAACCACTGCCATCAGTGTGATAGACGACCTAGATTCTTTAATAATTGTCTCTTTCAATAGATCAGCCGCATATTTATTTTTTGTCAACAATAGGCTGTCTAATACCCTTTTCACCCTCAATCCCAAGGAAATAATTCAAGGCACCCAAGTCGTGGACAGGAAAGATTTCCTTAATTTTGGGTAGACACCATGGCAACTTAGACGAATCTGAACATGTAATCACTATGTCATCGACATAAATCAATATATAGATTTTTAATGGACCTAGAATAAAAACAAACAATGATGTGTCGGCCTTGGAGCAGTGAAAACCATGACCCTCAAAAAATATGTTAAGCGTTGAAACCAAGCTCGAGGAGCTTGTTTAAAGTCATAGAGAGCGCTATGAAGTTGACAGACATGATCAGGCTTGGAAGGATCAACATACCCTAGCGGCTGTTCCATAGAAAATTTAATGTCTAATTGGGCATTGATGTGCCTCAAGTTATAAAAGCTTATTCTAGGAGACCAAAATAAACAATTAAGAAACTTAGTAATTGTCACGAGATAGTTATGGGGTGGTTTATGTAGAAAAAGGGGCAAGGCAGTTAGAAGAGGGCGTTCAAAGAAAGGAAAGGGAATTCTAGGAGAGTTCTAGCCTCTTGAATGTCTAGAAAGTTTGTGATATGTAATCGTTCATGTCTTAGGATGTAATTTATGGTGTTGGCAGTGTCCTAGTGGTTGTTCTTTTTGGACTTCTTGTTGTAGTATCACTGTATCTAGTGTGAAACAACATTATTTATTCCTTTATTTACTATTTCTGTAGTAAAGTCTATCAATTTGGTATTAGAGCAATAACGTTCAGGGATGGTGAGTGGAATTGAGGGACAAGTTGAACAAGTGAAGTCTAATTTGACATTTTCTGGATGGATGGTTGATTGGTTTCAAGAATTGAGAGAGTCTCTTGCGAGAAACATGGGAGAACCATGATGGTAGAAACATTCCTTTCTCAAACCAGATCCAACGGGAACCAAGAAAAGGGAAGCAATGTCAACTTGGTTGGAGAAAAAGGTGGGAGGAAATTTCGGAAGCTACAACTATCAGTTTTAGGAGAGGATCCTTTAGGATGGATTTTTGAGTGGAACGATATTTTGCTGTAAATGAAATTTTTGAAGCGGAAAAATTAAAGGCAACATGTGTTTGTTTGGAAGGAAAAGCCTTAAATTGGTATTATTGGTTAGAATCTCGGCAACCAATGTTAACTTGGGAAGACTTCAAAAGGGAGTTGTTGAATAGATTTCGTCATTTTCAAAAGATCAATCAATATGTGTCAAGACTCAACTTCCCGAGTCATGATGATACCTACTATAACCCACGAGTAGGTAAGTCAACCTGTACCTAGAACGACAAGTAATGAGTATTGAGTACAAGGGTAGAACTAAACAAAAATAACACTAACAATAAGAAAGAGACAGAGGCGGAGCAAACCAAAAGCTATACATATAAAAGAAAACTTCTCAGAACCTGGAAGTCACGAGTACAAAGCTGTCTAAACATGGAAAAATACAAGTCCCAAAAGTGGACCACAACAAGCCGTCTCAGAGGCAAAAGACTAGCTACCATATATACAGAAGGAGACAGGTTGATCCAGGACGCCAAGTGCTCACCTTCGTCTCCGATATCCACAAGCTGCAAAAGATGGCACGAATGATCACTGTTGGTTGCTGGTACTAGGACCTGCATCATGAAAAAGATATTCAGTCAACTCCCAGCCTAGCTAGCAAGAGTGACAATCAATCTAGGCTGCTCAACCAGCCAGTCCACTCTTAGGGGCGTAAGCCGCCCAGCTAGCAAGACTGCCCCGGGGGTGTGTCGAGGCACTAAACTCCATGTTTTAGTTTGATGTAGTGCATCCAATTCCTATTGCATAGTGTCACACCATTCTTGAAATTTCTTAGCTTGAAAAATATTTTTAGGTTCCTCCAATCGATAATTTGGTTTGGTTAAGGCTATATGGTTTTGGTATTCTTGCATGGTGGTGGGGTGAAGTTGCGTGGAGTGGGTGTGAGATGGTTCTGAATTGTGTTCTAGGGAATTAAGTGGGCAAGGATTTAGGAGGTGTGTTAGATAAAGGAGAGAAATGTAAGGGATTAGATTCAGATGGGCTTCTTTTGGAGAAGATAAGGACACACAATTAGGTGGATGAGAAATATTAGGAAGAGAAAAATTAGGAGGTTGAGATGGAGAAAAAATCTTACCATACAGTGATGCAGTCTAAGTGAGGTTGGAATGAACATGGATGTGCAACCATGAGTTATTGGTTCCTTGCTAGATGAATTGGCGTAATTTTTCTTTGTATGGGAATTCTTGTGGATGAAATTTGACTTGTCTATCTAGTTATACTCGAGCTGTGGATTTATCAAGACACTTATATGCACTATGACTTGGACTTTGACCAAGACAGACACAAGGTGATGTTCGAAATGAAAATTTATGATGATTGTAAGTCCGAAGCAATGGAAAAACCAAACACCCAAAAGGTTTAAAAGAAAGGTAGTTTGGGTTTTTGTTGAATAAAATTTGATATGGGACGTTTGCTTAATGACATCTTAATGACATTTGATGGAAGAACTTCTATTAAAATGACACTGTGCTCAATAGCAAAATTCCAATATTTAAGAGGTATGTTTGCATGACCAATAAAGTAAGACAAGTATCTACAAGTGCCGAATTTTTCTTTCAGAAATGCCATTTTGTTCACATGTGTAAGGACATGTAATGCGGTGTATGATACCAGTTTGATCAAAGTATTTGTTCAATTTTTGGTAATTACCTCCCCAATCAGAATAGCTTTGATTTTTTTTTGAAATTGCCTTATGGAAAATGGAATGAACATCACTTTTATTTTTAAGAAGATAAACCCATGTAAATCGAGTAATATCATCAACAAATAGAACAAAATGACGATGATCTGTAGAAGAAAGAACTGGGGCCGGACCCCAAACATCAGAGTGAATAATTTGAAAGGGAGCTGTGCTAGCATGTTCGACAGATGCTAAAGAAAAACAAGATAATTTTCCTGAATTAAAACTAGCACAAGGACTAAGTTTATTTGTAGAGCTAGATAACTGCTGAATTGTGCCTGCTTGCATTTTGTGGACAATTTGTAAGGAGAGAAGTTCTAGATGTTTGAATACTTCTTTCTAATGCTATAATATATCTGTATAATTAGTCCTCAAATCTTTGTTGGAAAGGTTAGGTAGAAAAGCTGCTTGACACTGAGGCATGTTTCCATATGCATTATACAATGATAAAATGCATTACTCTTTTTTATATCCTTCTACAACTTTCAGATCTCTTTCCACTTGAAGACTGGTATGCCCTTTCTTTTTGTCAGAAGGAGGCTACTTATTTTGTGGTTATATCAATGTTTCAGGTGAAATCAGAAGTTTATTCTCGCCATTTGGAAGGGTCTGCACATACAAGAAATGAGAAGTGGCTTGACTCCACTGTAAGGCATATGTTTTCCTTTCTTGTGGTCTTTTCTGTATAGAGCACTTTGACTGCCAGCTATCCTAAATAATTAGGTATTTGTTGTCATTCATGGAATGAAGTTGAATACCTCAAAAAATATTTCCATCAGTTTAATGAAAATTTGGGTATGTAAAACCCAGAGTGATATTCTTTAGAAGTTAACTTTGAGCATAATCTGTTATAGACTGCTCAGCAGCTTGAACAATCTACTAGAGATGCTACTGGTGTTGAAGATCTGAAGAATCCAAATGGAATGAAAGCAGAGAGTGCAGATTGGAAGGGCAAAGCAGCTGCTGTATTAAGTGGGTCATGCTCTTGCATTGATCAAGAGTACGAGCAAGGAAAGGGAAGTTCTGGTAAGAGTAAAATTCTGAATTCTATTCATCTTCAATAGAGTACTTGTATAAAAATCTTTCTGATGCTATTTCTGCTCTCTTTGAGCTGTATCATATCTCTTAACATTCTTCTGTTTGTCTGTCTCATCCTCCTTTATGTTTAAGTGCACTAATTACCAATCTCTGTTCTCTGTGTGGAGATTCTGTAGTTAGCACTTCCCAAGCAACTTCCATAAACAGAGATGAGAAATGCCTATTGGAAGAGGACCACATGCTTTCTATTTCAGCATTTCCAGAATGTACAGTCAGCTCTTCTAATTCATCTCTCTCCATTGAAAATAAGAGCTCTTTTCCGGTGAGGAAGAACCAAACACGAAACGGAGAGGACAGGGTTAGTTCAGTTATGCTATTAGTCACCTTAATTATAAACTCCTGTATCACAAGTAATTCACATGTTGTATCCTTTATGCTTCTTATCACTCCTACTTAGGTATAACCTAAAATGCATTAGTGCTAGCAATGCAATGTCTCAAGCTATTATTTATGGTCTTCAAGAATAACAGTACACTAAGTTAATGTTCTTGGTTTGATGTCTTTTTGCTGTGTAACAACCACTAATTCAGTAGAAAGGTGCAATAGTTTTGCTGTTATATCTAATTATCCTTGTCAAGGTAGTTCCACATTAGTTTAGGGGTTAGTTATTTAAATGAATTTGCATCTTATTGATAGTTGGCACCCTTCATTTCTATTTTGCAACATGTTCTTTGCTACTAGTATTTTTTTTTTATTTATGACAAGGGAAACCCGCAGCCGCTACCCTTCGGGGGTGCACAGGGTAAAACCCCCGTTCCTATGCAATAACTCGCAAACCACATAGGAGAGGTAACCCGCACTAGGCAAGCCCGGTGCGACGAGCTCAACCCAGAAGGCAAACCCCTTGCTTTCGCTGGCAAGGGGTTTCGAACTTGAGACCTCTAACATGGAAGTCCCAAGAAGGGAGCTAGTATTACTCAAATTTTAAGCTAAATTCGCTGGAACAGATTACAGACACCCTACCAAAGTTCATGTGAAGCTAATGATGTTGCTATTAGTAGTTTAAGCATGGCCTTGTTTTGTTACAGTTTTTGTTGTGAACTTCCATAAAGATGTAGCTCATATTTCCCATGTTTGTATTAAAAAGGCTTAATACATAGCCAACTCCTTAAACTTTCCGGGGAAAGATATTCTATTTAGACACTCAAAAGTCATGTTCCCATTTGCACACCTCAACTCCTAATCAAGTGTTTCAATTAGATACTTTCGGTTCAAATTTTGGTAAAGAAAAACTTTTACACGTGTTTTCATTTGTCTATTCGATAATTAGGATAACCACATAAAATATGTCATCTATGCAGCAGCCTCAAGTAGAAAACACCCGGGTATTACAATTTATTGAAGCGAATATGCCTAATTAAAGGAGATGACATATTTTATGTGGTTAACTTAACCACGTAGTAGATGAATGAGAACACACAAAAAAAATGAAAAATTTAAACCAAAAATGTCTTATTGGAACACACTTTATTAAGAGTTAAGGTGTACCTTTGGAACATGACTTAGTTCGGGTGTCTAATGGAATATTCTAACAATTTTAAAAGATTGACTATGTATTAAGCCATTAAAAATGTATAGTTTCTGAATGCTGATTGTTGTTAGATGTAATTCTATTTTATTGCTACAAGAAAAAATTGTCTGTTTAATGCTCTAAGAATGCAAGTATGTATCATTATTTAGTAGAACAAGAAAACTCAATTCTGTAGTTGATGACTGTTTCATCCCATGGTTCAGCATCATGTGTTTCATCTGATTGTTTTTATCTTGAGAAATAGGTAATATAGGTTATTTTCTTATGTAATTCAGAGACTATTAGGTCCATCAACAACGTTAATGCCTGGGGAAGTTGTAGGCCATGGTGACAACAATGTAGTTGAAGCGGTTACTAAACATTGTTCCGGCACTAAATTTCAGAATGCAGATAAACCAAAAAGGTGTGTAACATGTTCTGTTTTCTTATGCCAGCTCCTGGTAATGCAGCTTGTTTATTCCTAGTGATTCTGTAATATTTTTATCCAGGACTAGGAGACTTCTACCAGTTTCGTCCATTTTATTAAAAGATATAGGCAGCATAAACTTCAAGGACGAGAATGAGAAACCAAAGGTGAATTTCTGGTGGTTGTCATTTCTTTCCTTTTCCTTTTATTAACCATTATCTGTATCCATTTTAAAACAGTTCGAATTAGTGTGCCAATTTTTGTCCTTTCCCTGGGTTTGAGATACTATATTTTCTACGTCTAGCTCTTTTTTTTTAACAACCATGCGTGTAATGTTTGACGAAAATTTACTGCAGGGAGTTAAGGCAGAAAAGAAAGGAGCTTCTGGTGAAAACAGAACTCAGGGCACCATTTCACTTCTTCGTTTGCTCAAGGATAATCTTGCTATCTAGTGCATAGTGCAAAATGATAACTGCATTCTAAGGTTTCATCTGCAATAAACAACAGTTTGCTCTTGCAATTAAGTTCTCAAAATGCTACTCTGATTATTTTTGAAAGCTCATAAGTTTTTGAGACTTGAACGGAACAATGTTCGAAAAGAACAAGACCAGACATGGAAGAGTTCATGTAGCTTATGTTTCTTCTGATGGCTGAGTGATTTTAGATCCCTTTTTGGTCCACGAGTTCATTTATATTTAAGTGTCTAGTTTGGATAAGAAGGTTCATGGAAATATATTTTTCGTAGAAAGTTTATTTGGATTATTTTTAGTAGTTGGTTGGGTATAATTGTAGGTGACATTAATCTATATAAAGGGAAAGTTAGATAATATGCAAACATATGATATGATATGTATTTACTCTACACAACTATAGTTTAAGGTCATTTGGTGTGATGGATAAAGAGAGTTTATCTTAGGATAAACTTTGAGTCCTTTAATCCCTTGTTTGGTTGTAAAGGCTGGGATAAGTAATATCGGAATAACTTATCCCGGAATAATGACAAAAGTATCCCTTTAAACTCTTTTTATACATTACTTTTCATAACATTTATATTCAGTCACATTATTTTTAATAGCATGTATAGTAATATTCACAACCTTCACTACTTATTTTTATGAAAGTTGTCCATATTTTTCCATTAAAAAATTATGCTATATAAATATAATTTTTATTTATGAATTTATTTGACTAATTCTTATGTTTATTTATATTTTGATTTCTCTACTAGAGAATTACATATTTTTAATTATATATTTTTGTAGTCATTTGAAAGTTTGTATATTATATATCAACTAGATAATTACCCGCGCTTCGCGTGGTGTTGAATGACCTTGTTAAAATAATGAATGATTTTTTTCTTGATCATTACTTAAACTACACATTTATTTTTAAAAAGATGTCATAAATTAGAAGATTTGAAATTGTCATCCGACTATAGCATGCATTTCTCAATGACTTTCTCTTCCTAAGTGATCTTTCATGATTTAAACAACGGAAAAGGACCTAAAATGCGCTTGAATTATTGAAAATGGTACAAAATCACTCTCCATTCACCTATTGGCTCCCAAATACCGTTTCATCCACTTTTGAGTCCAATATTGATCACTTTTATAGCCTATTATCATTTAAATAATTTTTTTAAATACCTAACAACCATCTATTGACTACAATTTATTTACTTAAATTAATTTACAAACTCATCTGTTATACCCTATCCAAATTGACTACACTTGAGTCAAGTTAATTATACCCGACCCTAATTAACTACACCCGCCCCTTATTACATTTACCCCATCGATTAAAACAAATACACCCTTCATTCTCAATATTTCACTTCCTCTTTCAACCTTACTTCCCCAATATATTCACTTACAATCTCAAAAAACACTACCTAAATACATGTGTGTATTTAGGTATTGTTTTTCGAGATTGTAGGCGAATATATTGGGAAAGAAGGTTGAAAGATGAAGCAAAATGTTGGGAATGAAGGATATATTTGTTTTAATCGGGTGTGGTAAATATAATTTGGGACGTGTGTAATTAATTAATTTGGGTCGGGTGTGGTTAATTTGGGTCGTGTATAATTAATAATGAGTGAGTTTGTAAATTAATTTAAGTAATTAAATTGTATCCAATAATTGGTTGCCACGTATTTAGAAAAATATTTGAATGATAATTCGTTATAAAAGTGGTCAATATTGGACCCAAAGATGGATGCCAGGGTATTTGAGAGTCAATTGGTGTATGACAGGGGTATTTGGGAGACAATAGGTGGATGGAGGTAGTTTTGTACCATTTCCAATAGTTCAAGGGTATTTTAGGCCCTTTTCCGTTTAAACAAACATGCATTTTTCGATGGCTCTCTATTCCTTAACGATCTTTCATGAATTAATCAAACATTGATTTGTCTATTTTTGTTTTTATAAAATTTACAACATTCAATTCGACGACATATAGTTTATATTTTCTCAAGAAATTCACAGGTTTTCAAAAAATACCACTATGAAAATTAATGAACAATTTAAATAAGTTGTACCTGTTATAATACAAAATTGGGTAAATAATAAGTAAATGATCGTTTTGATTGAAAATTGTTGATCATAATATTCGTCCATTCATTAATTTGCACCATTCAAGTAATAATATGAACCCTTTGTGTTAGTTTTTATGGGGTAATGAAGAAACATCAAAAAGTAAAGAAGACACTTAATAAAGTAAAATATAGAGGCAATCCAAACTAAATCTCTACGGTTGAGTATGAATGCCATTTTCTTTTCATAGCATACAAAAAATATAGTTACACCGATTAAAGCCACAATTCTCCTTATCATCCATTTTCAAATTTGTTGATACAGGTAACACAATACAATTAGTCATAGTGGCTTCCAAAATAATGAATCAATAGTAAAAAGAAAAGAAGTATCTTACTAACACTTGTTTTATGAGTTTAAATTTATGATTGAGTAATGCTTGCATTGAACATGGAATGAATTGAACTCATATGTGGTTATTATTTTTTCAAAACATTGCTTATTCTTATCTTGTGTAAAACTCTATAGCGGCCTCAAACATTAAAAAGTACCTCAGTCCAATTCACTTGTAGAATAGATATAAACTATCCCAGGGAAGCTTTTATCAGTCTCCTCGCAATTTTTAGTCAAGCTGAGCATTTTCGGATTTTTCTTTTAAATTCTGGATACTTCGTCTCATATTTTGCTCTAGTTACTTGAGGAAAACGGTTTACCTTGCAATACAAAAAACAGATGGTTTCAGTAGTCTGTTCCATAAGTATAGTGCAACATTGCAATACAAAAAACAGATGGTTTCTTGATTGTCGAAAGCTGTGGCATAACAAACATAAATGATCAACAATCATACTTCATTTGACAATTCTATCAACTTTAAGTAATCTATTTTGCAGATGCAACGACATTATGGATAAGTAATTTGTGTGACCTGATACATAGTTGCTTCTTAGCTAAATACTTGAATGGCAAAACAACAAGGAAGAAGAAACAATAGAATGAAACAGAAAGGAAAAAATCGAGCCCACTGAATGCACAATCCCCTTAAAGAAATTATTTTCCTTTAGTACTCGAGGTTTAAAGAAATAAATCCTTTTAGGATAGAACGATTTTATTCACCAGTGTATTGATGCAAAAACAATGGTGTCAGTGAGCCACTCAACATGAGCAAAGTACATGAATATTTAATTGTGCAGAAGAAAAAGAAGTTTAGAATTTTTGTTGTTTCAAAATGAGAGGAAACCTATCTATTTATAAACAACAAAGGGTAGTGTGAACAAAGGCTTATTGTACCTTATCGAAAAGGTCACAACCTTTCATAAATGTTATAACCTTTCATAAAAGTCTCAACTGTTTATTAAAGTCACAACTTTTCATAAAAGTCACAACTTTCACGAAAAGGGAAGGCTAGTTTTGAAAATAAATGAATTAAAAGGGAATCCTGGTTTGTGGTGGCGCCACGTAGGCGGCCTTAAAGGTTCTCTCTTTTATATATATATATATATATATATATAGATAATTTTAATATTTTACAATTTAAAAGTGATATGTGCTTAAATGAAGTGACATAAATAACAAATTATCTTTTGCTTTAACAAACTTTAAGATGAAAATTTTATTTTTAAGCTACATAAGATGAAAGTTTTATTCTTAAACGCAAACGGTATAATCACAGGAATGCACGCACAAAAATATCTAAGTTAAATAAGATGAAATTTTATTTTTAAGAATGAATAACCAAAGTGTCACAACCCGATCCTTCGAGTCATGATGACAACCTATCAGTAGGTAAGACAATCCATAACCTAGAACAAGTAATTAATATAAGGTAGAAACACATCGAAAACAATAATTTAATAATAGAAACATAATGAAATAGTAGAAACAATCAAATCGATATATATATATATATACATATATATATGTATACACACACAATAGATCCCTCATAGAACCTAGAAGTCACAAGTACATAACTGTCTAAATAAAAGAGTACAAGTCCCAAAAGTGGACATACATACATAGCTTGTCTCAAAATGCAAAAGACTAGCTATCCAAAATACCGAAGGAAACAAGTAAGTCTAGGATGCTAAGTGTTCACCCTTGCCTTCGATCCAAGCTGCAACAGGCTAGAGTAATCAACGGTGGTAGTTGGTGCTCAGACCTGCATCATGAAACATATATAGAGTGTAGCATGTGTACCAAAACAACATGTACTCAGTAGGCATCATAGGACGACTGAGCAAGAAAGGTAAAAGCAAATATGAAATGATAGAATCTAGACACAAGTAAAGTCAAAGAGAAATTTAAAAGAAAAACACATGATTGCACCAAGACAGAAAGAACTAAGTACAACTAAACTAAACCTAACTGGACCCACATAAGCCCAGAAGGTATACTCGTGCGCAAGTTTAAGTAAAAACATGAATGGACCCCCATAAGCTCGACAAGTACACAAAATAGCTAAAACTACTAAGAATAAGATAATGTGAGTCCGGATCCCAGAGAAGGCATAAACCAGACCTCTAATCGTGAATAACTTCCAAGTAACCAACAAGAGCCGCCCAACTAAAGACTATAGAGCCCAAACCTCAAACCGCATGTGAATCTCCCAGGGGCGTTAGACCATAGCCAAAAGTGTGTCGACTCCATAGAGGATAAGATCAAACCTTGAATCTACGAAAAATAAGGGTTCTTTGAAGGATATCATGCCAATCATCATCATAGAATAACCGTGAAATGACATCCACTCCCAAGTGGTTAGTACGACACTTCAAGTGCGAACCAACTCCACTCCCAAGTCGCTTGGCGAAGCTCGAAATTTGAAATGTTGCAAACGGTGTTGTTGAAGAAGGAAGAATGGATAGAAGGTCGTCAAAGCTAAGTAAACACCTAATCTAAGGCTCATTCTATCAGACTCTAGTCTGCTACACCAATTTACAAGACTACTCTATTAGATACATAAACCAGTCCTCCGATCCTATTGGGGGGAGAAACGCAACATCCTTGTGGGTGACTAAAGATTTTGTTTCCCATGCCATCGAAGATGTCTACCATGTCACACCTCTTGTAAAAGTGTTCGATAGCCCACGATTTGTATAGTGCGATGGCGAAAGCTCTCAAATGATAATTTTTCCATTGTCTAGCAGAGCAACCAAACACTTTATTAAAATGTTTATGACCATTCTTGTCACAAAAACGCGAGTACAAAAATTCAAATGAAAACTATCCAGAATCTAAACAATCTGTCTCCATATTGCGCTTGACCCTAGACCCTTCAAGAATTTCTTCGGTGATTGCTTTGCAGCACAATCGTTTGACGTCCGTGACAGGGAAGGTTTACAAACCCACTAATTTCCTCGAGTGTTGGAGTTAGCTCAAAATCCCTAAATTTGAAGACCAATCTTGTGGGATCCCAAAATTTCAGCAGGGCCATAATCATGTAGCGATCAGGAGCAACAAATAATAGAAAGGTCAATCCACCCAGTAGTTTTCGGATTTTCAACTCATGGTCTTTCTTGATACTCACCCACCATATTTTCAGAATAACATTCACTATTACAACCATTTGCGTGTTTGGGAAGTTAGGAACGGCTATGACTACAAACAAACAACAAACAAATTCTAAACTCCATTTTGGCATATATTAGGCTTGATTTAGTTATTATGACCACATTAATGAAAATATCCCGATCTCATAATCTTCTTAGCCAATGTAAAAACGTTAATGTGAGGACCACATGTTCCTGCATGTATCTCTTCAATCAACTTTCTAGCTTCTCCAGCTTCGACGCGCCTTAGCAAACCCAAGTCTGGAGTCCTCCTATGAAGAATTTCTCCACTTAAAATTAGATTGATTCGCTAACCTCTGAATTGTGCGCTTTTGTACACTTGTTTCATCTTCTGTATACTCACCGTTCTTCAAATATCCTCGAATGTCATTATACCAAGGATTTCCATCAGGCTTTTCCTCAATAAGAAAACAGTATGTTGGTTGCTCATATATATGAATGTGAATGAGATCAATGTAATTATGATCATGATGATGAATCATAGAAGACAAAGTGGCTAAGGCATCTGTGAATTCATTTTGGATTCTTGGTACATGTTTGAATTAAAAAATATAGTGAAATAACCTTCCCTATTATTTCCCCAGACCCGAAGAATACTCTATATTCTAAAAAATATATATATGTATACACACACAATAGATCCCTCATAGAACCTAGAAGTCACAAGTACATAACTGTCTAAATAAAAGAGTACAAGTCCCAAAAGTGGACATACATACATAGCTTGTCTCAAAATGCAAAAGACTAGCTATCCAAAATACCGAAGGAAACAAGTAAGTCTAGGATGCTAAGTGTTCACCCTTGCCTTCGATCCAAGCTGCAACAGGCTAGAGTAATCAACGGTGGTAGTTGGTGCTCAGACCTGCATCATGAAACATATATAGAGTGTAGCATGTGTACCAAAACAACATGTACTCAGTAGGCATCATAGGACGACTGAGCAAGAAAGGTAAAAGCAAATATGAAATGATAGAATCTAGACACAAGTAAAGTCAAAGAGAAATTTAAAAGAAAAACACATGATTGCACCAAGACGAAAGAACTAAGTACAACTAAACTAAACCTAACTGGACCCACATAAGCCCAGAAGGTATACTCGTGCGCAAGTTTAAGTAAAAACATGAATGGACCCCCATAAGCTCGACAAGTACACAAAATAGCTAAAACTACTAAGAATAAGATAATGTGAGTCCAGATCCAGAGAAGGCATAAACCAGACCTCTAATCGTGAATAACTTCCAAGTAACCAACAAGAGCCGCCCAACTAAAGACTATAGAGCCCAAACCTCAAACCGCATGTGAATCTCCCAGGGGCGTTAGACCATAGCCAAAAGTGTGTCGACTCCATAGAGGATAAGATCAAACCTTGAATCTACGAAAAATAAGGGTTGCTGAAGGATATCATGCCAATCATCATCATAGAATAACCGTGAAATGACATCCACTCCCAAGTGGTTAGTACGACACTTCAAGTGCGAACCAACTCCACTCCCAAGTCGCTTGGCGAAGCTCGAAATTTGAAATGTTGCAAACGGTGTTGTTGAAGAAGGAAGAATGGATAGAAGGTCGTCAAAGCTAAGTAAACACCTAATCTAAGGCTCATTCTATCAGACTCTAGTCTGCTACACCAATTTACAAGAAGCTAAATCATGTGAATCGACGTTGGAGTAGAAATAAGGCCAAAAAGGCTCCAACTATCGCAAGTCTATGACAAGCACT
This sequence comes from Solanum commersonii, assembly GCA_029007595.1. Classification (NCBI taxonomy): domain Eukaryota; kingdom Viridiplantae; phylum Streptophyta; class Magnoliopsida; order Solanales; family Solanaceae; genus Solanum; species Solanum commersonii. Next base: position 654,688 of record JAJTWQ010000054.1, read on the forward strand.
AGTCTAAAACTATACTAAGGCCAATCATGCTCATAGATCAACAAATAGCAACAAACAAAACCAACCACAAGATAAGGATGGTCAAAATCACAACTAGCATGCTTCTAAACCCGAAAGTCCCAAAAATAAGCCTAAACATGATTTCTGAGTAAGGTAACATGATCAACTAGGTACCCACCCCCAATTCATTCAAATCAACATGACTTTACATAGTCTATCTCAATCTAAAGAAAAGAAAGTCATAGCTTACCTTTAGACCGACTGCGTGCTCCAAATCATATTTTTAGAGCTTATGTTTTCTGTGTGACCTCCGAACGCTGCCACACTATCAAAAATAGAATCAAAACGTTAATACGCTCATTTAGAAACCAAATTCACTTAAAATGAACACAAATCCATTTTAGAGTCAAAACGAGAATTATGGGACCTATGCTGGGAATTTCGGAAATGACTCCCTCGAAAGGTCCTAAGCAGTCCCCCGAACTTGTGTTACCAATTGGAACATAATTTGGGGGCTCAAAACAGCATAAACAACACATGCAACTTTCTCACATAAGACAGTCGGGAAATAAGGTAATTTACCTCAAATGATGCTTCCTTGACACTCACCGATCACACACCAAAATTTCATTTTAGTCCAAAATCTAGAAGAGGGCTCAGAATCATCTTGGGAGCCTCGAGATCCATAGAAGGGTCGTTCTAGACCAAATTCAACATTTCAAAGCTAACTGTGCTGACATAATTCTCATTTGGGCACGCTTTCCAAGAATGTTGACTAACGTCAAAGTTAGGACAAAACTCAAAAGCTAAAATTCCTAATGACACAAACTCACCCCGAAAGAAAAAACTTTGAAAATGTGATTTCGAGTGCACGCTGTCGGCTAACAATTTCCTCTCTATTCTCTATCATCCAAGCAAGGTGAATGTAGTAGCGAACACCTTGAGGTGGAATACAGTGAGTATGGGTAGTCTTGCCTTCTTGTCTACTGTGGAGCGACCTATGGCTTTGGACATTCAATCCTTATCCAATAGGATGATTCAGTTGGATATTTCCGATTCTAGGCATGCGTTGGCCTATATGGGAGTTCAGTATTCCTTGCTTGAGTATTTTCGTGGTCGCCAGTTTGAGGTTGAGACCTTGGTGGCTCTTTGAGATCGAGTGTTAAAGGGTGATGCCGATTAGGCTCCTTTAAATTCAGATGGGGTTTTGAGATTTGCCGTCCGCGTTTGTGTTCTAAGAGTTAGGAATTTGATTCAGTTGATCCTTCATGAGGCCCATGATTCTAGATATAATTCATTCGGGCATCACAGAGATGTATCATAATTTGAGGCAACACTATTTGTCACGACCCAGACTGTCGTGATTGGAACCCACACTAACCCTCCAGTGGGAGAACCAAAACTACAACCCAACTAATCAACTTAACCAAAGTACTACACATTTAAAGCTACTGAAGCAGGTTTAAATAACTATATAATTAATACGGAGTCCCCATAAACTCTGGAAGTTCAACTAACATCTAACAACTAATGCGGAAATACCCCTAGAACCTGAAAGTCATTGTACCAAAACTCTACTAACGACAAGTCTAAGAAAAAGGGGTACAACCCCAAAACTAAACAAACACATTAAACAAATAGTCTGAGTCCGAAAAGAGTGGACTTAAACAAGATAGATCTATGTCAGCCTGAAAGAACTGGCTCACCCTTGAATCTGGTCATGCTCAAAAGTCACCTAGCTGAGGTCTATTAATAGCCGCCTAAAGATGCCCTGCACTCAACAAAGAACAAGCAAGTGCAGTATCAGTACACAACCACAGTGTACTGGTAGGATCACACGGCTATCCCAATAAGTGCAACATAAGCAAAGGCATATACTGAACATATACAATATCAGTTATCTTATCAGAAAAGATGCTCAATTCCACATTATCAATAGCAGGTAGATACAAAACATCAATCAAAAGTCAATGGTCCTCTTATGGAACCCACATCCAAATTGTTAGTGTACCGGTACGTGGTACCCGATCCAATGTTTATGCTGGAACGTGGTAATCGATCCCATATTTATGCTGTAACGTGGCAACTGATCCCATATTTATGCTGGAATGTGGCAACCGATCCCATATTTATGCTGAAACAAGGCAACCGATCTAAATTAGTGTGTTGGAACGCAACACCCGATCCATTCAACAAGCCATAATCATAATCACAAGTATATTCTCAAATCATACAATCAAGTCATGATTCATGGCATTCAACATTCATCTATCATCATTTACAATTATTGTGATCAATAATACAACATTCACATACATATATCTGAATCATTGAATAGCTGGGGATATTTGTCTTGCAGGCCCTTTTTATCGAATCTCATTACCCCCTAAGGGTTTCACATCTCCAACCTCAAACCAACCAATTGAATATCTACACATCCTCCTATACAATGCCTCAATGAAGTCATCTCAATACTCGAGTGATATATATTGTTGTATGTAACCTTAACTAACAATAAAAACGATTCCCAAAAACCACCAAAATTAATCGTACATACGTCTGCAACATGCTATCAATGACCTTGACAGAATCATTCGGACGAATCCTTTGGCTCTTAAGCATAATAATATTCCAAATTAAATACTCGCTACAAATAGAAGTGAACCTGAACCAATCAATACACATTCGTAATACCCAAACAATCATAGTTCCTAACAACATCTCCATCCCACAACATAATTTTCCATGAGCTTAGGTTACAAAATATTTGGTCTTTAGACATCCGATACTCATTGAGGGGTATGTCCAAGCATACAAACCCTCTATCTACACTATCGAATGATTAGATTTAGCAATTCTGATGGTAGATTACCCTTAAGAACAGTAGAATTGGACCAATGATCCCCACATTCAACCACACACAATTAATACATGACCTCGACGACAAGATGAATATTAAGATTGCCGAACAACCATAAATACGCATGGTAACTCTTTTATGAACTCTCATAAGCAAGGTGGTACATGTAGAACCACTGAAATACTTTAACAACTCCAAGACCACACCAAATAAGTCATCTGAAATAATCACGTCTTTCCAATCATCCCACTCAACCAATAGTACATCGTACACTTGATCCACCAATAGGGATTCGCCCACAAAAGTGAAAACACGCGTGAGCATAGCTAGTGCATCATACTCACAACCATGCACAAAATGAAATAGATGGTCACATAAGAATTTACGAAGTATTGAATTACACCAACTGTTTTCCTCTGAAGAGTCGATACCAGTCATTTTCATTCAGTTGACTCCACAAACTCCTCACATCATTCCACTGAAGTCCACACTCTCAATACTAACAACCATAATGAACACTCCGACCATTTACCTTACTCTAAACCAAATCTTTTAAATTAAAACCTTTCTTAGATACTTTAACAATCAAAAGCAATAAACTTTACGACTCAAACAAGTGTAAGTCCTTTCAAATGCTTAATACCTGATACAGTTGATCATTTATCACCTTACAAACTCATACCTTGACAAAATATATCACCACAAATGTAGACTTACAATAAAAATTTAAAATTGTAAATTCAATCGTATAACACAATCCCCTTAACTATTAACATTAGCTTATACCTCGAAGATTTTTATCAATTCATGGATCTTCGCTTATCATTGATCACATCTCCATCGATCTTACAATATCTTTGCTAAAAATTCCATCGTACTCATTACTAAACTCAAAAAACAAAACCAAAGCACTTATCATCACACTCGAGCTAATGTCTTAAGTGGTATGTCTCACTGCTAGATTAGGTTAGGAATGGAAGAAGTAGTCCCTTTTCCCTGAAACTCACTGGCTTGACTCCCAGGCTTTAGCCAAAGAAACATTATTTCTCGAGTCTTTTTCAGTAGTTTTTAACCAATCTGATGGACCCGTGACATTATTACCATAGCCACAACAAAACGAATGAAACCACACGTCTTTGAACCCAATTATCTACCTTTCTGAAGATACCTATCTAGCCTTTGCAATCAAATAAAAATATTCTTGCTGCCGCCTCTCTCTAAAGGTTGTACTATATCTCACTATTTTTCTTCACCATGACTCCAGCTCTTTTAAATTCTATTTGAGTGGTGTCCCACCATCTCTTAAAACTTTCCATACAACCACATTACTCCCTAAATATTAGAAAACCCCAACCTTAGATACTCACAAGTCGTAATTACTATACACAATTTCGCTTAACCAATAATTTTATTATATAGTTGCATCCCATCATAATCCATCACAAAATTTTATTACCATTACGCTCAGTCAGCCTTGACTATTGCTACGAAGTCAACCTTTTCATCAACACGATACCTTAAACTTAGGTAAACTCATCAAATTCAATAGACTAACCCAATTTATACGCACTTTCTTATTAAAATACTTCAATTTCCTTCACCTAAGTATACTCATTGGAACTTTCCTTATCCATAAGCTTGTCGTTCCGATATTAATCCATCCCTTTATGGCTTAAGATAAAATCACTGGTCCTTGTACTACCCTCTTTCTTCTTAACAAAAAAGATTGGAGCACCCCACGGGGAAGCACTAGGGCGGATGAAACCTTTATCAATAATCTCTTGGATTTAAGCTTTAAGCTTTCTTAACTCTGTCGAAGCCATACGATATGGAGGAATAGAAATGGGGCGGGTACCAGGTTCCAAATAAATACAGAAATCTATATCTCTATTCGGAGGCATACCAGTCAAATAAGTAGGAAACACTTCTCTAAATTCTGACACCATAGAAATAGACTCAATAGAGGGAGACTCAACCTCAACATCCCGAATATGAGCTAAATAAGCCAAACAACCCTGCCCCACCAGTTTCCTAGCCCACACGAAAGATATGATCTTAGCTGGCTTAGGCTTGTACAACCTTTCCCACTCTAACCTTTCCCTACACGGGATCTCTAGAGTTACTGACTTAGTATTACAATTAAGCCCGATATAATAGGGGTACAACCAAATCATGTCTAAGATTATATCAAGTCAGTCATATCAATCATAACCAAATCAACCCCAGTCTGAAAATCCATAAACACACAGGACAAACACGATACACAAGGGTGACTATGACATACTTTCCAACTGGGGTAGAAACATGGATGGGGGAATCAAGTATATCACAAATCATATCAAATCCCAAGGAAAACTAAACAGACACATAGGAATAAGTAGAACCCGGATCAAACAACACATTAACCATCTGGTCACACACAAACATAGTACATGTGACCACTATATCAGACAACTCAACCTCGGTCTTACCTGGAAAGGAATAAAACTGAGCCTTGTCATCTTGACGGGCAACCTCATTGCCTAGCTGCACTACTCCTCTACCTGCATTACTATTTCCCCGGCCTCTACGCCTTGCTGATTTCCTCCTCATATGCCCAAGTTCTCCACAATGTTAACACACTTAATAACTTAACCCAGTAAACATCGTTGTCATTGGAGCAGTCGTATCCTGACCCTCATTGATATATAATCAATCCATGAAATCATAGTATAACTTCTAACCTAATTGGCATAACTTAATTTCATCATTTGCTAAACAACCCATACATATTATGACAACAATATTAAATGCATCTTCCCAAGTAATGGTGTTCATTATCTAACCGTCCCTTACCAAAACTTCTTAAATGTTGTCACATATAAATTGGAATATGCAAATCTGATCTTAATCCCTCCATAAGCGACGATAGTAGCTAGTGAGCCCCACAAAACTTCTAATTTCAGTCACAGAACTAGGTCGAACCTAATTCCTAACTGCTTCAATATTGGGGATCTACCATTATCCCTTCCCTTGAAACAACTACATGCCATAAAAAGGCAATTGAAGTCAACCAAAACTCACACTTAGAAAATTTAGCATACAATTTGTCTTCCAAGGACACTCAAAACTATATGAAGATGGTCAGCATGTTCTTCATCACTCTTAGAATAAACTAATATGCCATCAATAAACACCATAACAAACGAATCTAGAAATAGTTTGAACACTCCATTCATCAAACTCATAAAAGCTGCATGCGCATTTGTCAACCCAAACGACATAACTAAAAACTCATAGTGCGCATAACGGGTCCTAAATGCCATTTTTGGTATATCCTCAGGACTAATCTTTAATTGATGATAACCAGACCTTAAATCAATCTTAGAGAAAACTTATGCACCTTGCAATTGGTCAAAAATATCATTTATCTGAAGAAATGGATACTTATTCCGAATGGCAACCCTATTCAACTGTCGGCAGTCTATACACATCCTCTCTTGCTAGTGATGGTGTTACCACTTTTGTTGCTCTAGATCGGACCATAGGGTGAAGGAGGAAAGATACCAATTTGTATCACCCAAATACCAATTGTATTCAAGTAATAGCACGAAGGATTAGAAAGAAGTGAGTTTTTCCTAAAGTCTTATAGCCTCTCGAAGCAAAGTACAGATGTCTTCCACTGTTCCGCAAGACTCTACTAGACTCGTTTTGATACAATGAAATCAACGAACCCAGGGCTCTGATACCAACTTTTGTCACGACCTAGACCATCGTGATTAACACCCACACTAACCCTCCGGTGGGAGAACCAAAACTACAACCCAACTAATCAACTTAACCAAATTACTACACATTTAAAGCTACGAAAGGAAGTTTAAATAACTATATAATTAATACGGAGTTCCCATAAACTCTGAAAGTTCAACTAACATCTAATAACTAATGCGAAAATACCCCTAGAACCTGAAAGTCATTGTATCAAAACTCTACTAACGACAAGTTTAAGAATAAGGGGTACAACCCCAAAACTAAACAAACACCTTACACAAATAGTTTGAGTCTGAAAAGAGTGGACTTAAACAAGATAGATCCATGGCAACCTGAAAGAACTAGCTCACTCTTGAATTAGGTCACGCTCAAAAGTCACCTAGCTGAGGTATATCAATAGCCGTCTGAAGATGCCCTGTACTCAACAAAGAATAAGCAAGTGCAGTATCAGTACACAACTACAGTGTACTGGTAGGATCACACGGCTATCCTAATAAGTGCAACATAAGCAAATTATTACAACATCATAAACAGGCATATACCGAACATATATAATATCAATCATCTTATCAGGAAAGATGCTTAATTCCACATTATCAATAACAGATAGATACGAAACATCAATCACAAGTCAATGGTCCTCTCATGGAACCCACATCCAAACTGTTAGTGTACCGGTACGTGGTACTCGATCCAATGTTTATGCTGGAACGTGGCAACCGATCCCATATTTTTTTCGGAACTTTGCAACTGATCCCATATTTATGTCGAACATGGCAACTGATCTAAATTAGTGTGTCAGAACACAACACCCGATCCATTCAACAAGCCACAATCACAATCACAAGTATATTTTCAAATCATACAATTAAGTCTTGATTCATGACATTCATCATTCATCTATCCTTATTTACAATTAGTGTGATCAATAATGCAATATTCACATATATACATGTATTATAATGAAGCAAGAACAAACATACATCACACAACATGAAATCACAACCATTACCTACCTCGAATCCAAGCTTGAATCCACTAAGGCATTTGGGTCTTCCCTTTTTGGTTTCTTTCCGCTTGTTCTAGGTCTACAAACAAATAATATAACATGGAAATCAATAAAAAAAAACTAATTACCTGAATTACCAACAATCCTATTAACCCTATATCAAACTAATGATCCCAATATCCAAATTAGGGTTGTTTCCACCATAAATTCCAGATCAAAACCCTCTCCCAACAATAATTACCCATGAATTTACATACTACGGATCGAAAAATAGATTTGGGGAGTGAAAACCTTACCTTTAGTCTCAAGAATGGTGAAAAACTGTCATGAAAACCCCTGGGGTCATTCCCTAGCTCTCAAAGTTGAAAAGTGCAGAAAAAACATTTTTGGGATTTATTTCTGATTTAAGTCGCGTTTGCCCTGCCATGGCGGTCCTAATCTTGCTATAGCATCCCCGCCCTGGTGGGAATAATTCCGCCACAGTGGCTTGCACTAAACCAGTGAGCAAAATTAATAATTCCAAACTCCAATTTCACAACACACCTTTATCCCATGACACTCAGAAATTATCCTTTCATGCTAAGATCAGTTTCGAGAGTTCTACTCACCCAAATTCAATTTTTTAAAGTCGTACGATTTCCTTAATGTCTTAACTATCTATTCATGTGATAAAATTCATAATTAGATATCTCATTTATTACCAGATCTCCCTAGACCTCACTGACTCCAATTTCATCCAAATCTGGACTAGGCTAGGACTTCTCAAGTTACTACCTAAAGGTTTTTCGGCCCAAAATTTTTCCCCTTTGGCTTTTGCATAATGACGAAATCAGGTCATTACACTATTTGTAGGGTAGTATGAGGAGAGATTTTGAAGATTATGTATCCCATTGCATGTGTTACCAACAAGTGAAGGCCGAGCATTTGAGGCCCGGTGGCGAGTTTAAGAGATTACCTATTTTGAAGTGGAAGTAAGATTGCATCACTATAGACTTTGTTGTGGGTTTGCCTCGAAGTTCTAGAGGTGTTGACAACATTTAGGTCATCATTAATCGATTGATCAAATTAGCACACGTCCCCATGTTTAGTGTTCATTCAACACCGAGAGGTTGGATCGTATCTATATTCGAAAGGTGGTCTATATTTATGGTGTGTGATATACTGTGAGTTTATAGTATTTCTAATATATTTCACTTACAAGTTGTATGTGTCTAGAGCCTTTTTGTATTGGTTTTTATCATATTTTGCAGGAAAGATATTTAGTCGCGGAAGTAAAGAGACAGCTTAAAGAAATGCAGAAAAGGGCATCTACGGAGGTGAGCTACAGACCATAGGTCCATTGACACTCTGTAGATGGTGGTCATAGATCAGCAGGCAAGGTATGGAAGGCAAATAAGGGAAATCTGACCAAGTGTGGAACTATGGTGACCATTGATGGTCCGTAGATTGATCTACGAACTGTACTGTTGATCTGTAGATTGATACTGTGAGGGTTCCAGTACCTGATTTTTGAAGATTCTAAGTGTGGAACTATAGAGAGGGATTGACGGTCCATCTTGCAGTTCCGTCGTTTGCTTCAGAGAACTTGATTTTTGGAAGCTGAAATATTTTCTAAGTCCTGGCTGACAGAAGGGACTCACATACCGTAGAGCCATTGACGGTCCGTGACTCAGTCTCATGGAATGAAGACGCATGCCTGAACAAACTTTCCTTATTTCGTTTCCCTATTAATTAAGGACTTGTTTTCTATAAATAAGGCATGTAAACCTCATTTTTGGGGTTGGATTTTATTACTTTTATTCTAGTTCTTGACATGGGAGATTAACTTGCAACTTTAGCAATTATTAGTTTCCTAAGATAGTTTTGAAAATTTTGGAGTTGCAATTTAAGTTGAATTTCTGAGTTTATTATTCTTATTACGTAAGTTCATAATTCTTTTATCTAAAACAATGAATTGTGTTCATATGATTATGGGTAAATAAAATCCACAACTAGGGTTGTGGAAACCATGAACGATTAACAAAGTATGAATAGTAAATAAGCAATTCTTGAATAGTGTGGTGCATGCATTGATAATTCTTTCATTTAGAAGTCTTTTTAGCAGTTGCAAACGTTAGAGCTCACCTTGTTGCTACTTGCCAGACCAAGGAGGTAATCAACCAGAAAAGAATTATCAACATAGATTTAGTGTGATACTATCTAATAGGCTAGTGACGATTGGTGCGAAGTAATAACTAAGCCAAGCGTCAATGTGATATCTAATATGAGGTAAAGGTAAGGGTTAGTAAATTATACACACGTAGCCAGACCAAGGTGTGGGGTGAAATTCTCTAGATGTCGGACCAAGGATTTAGAGATACCTAACTTATCACTTTGCATGTAGTACACAAGGAAATGATTGCTATTACTAGGATTACTGCGTTATGAGCTTGTGGGGAACACGTATACCCTAGTTAATTCTCTCATCTTGATAACAACCAAAATTGACTTTTGATTACTGATTACTTACTGACTTTTTACAAATTGTTTCACAAACCCCCCCTCCCCTATTTAATTACTTGTTTCTGGAAGTAATTTGATTAATTAAATATAATTGTTGGTTAAAGTAAAGTCTAAACTATTTTCCTCATGGGATCGACCCCAACCTACAAGTTGGGTTCTTTACTTGATAATGATCGCTTATGCTTCTTTAGGGAGGTGTAATTTGAGTCTATCAAATTTTGGTGCCGTTGCTTGGGAATTTGACTTTTAGATTTATTTTAACTACATTATTGAATGTTAGTCAAATATTTCCTAATTTTACTTTTTATTTTTATTTTTATCTCTCTCAGGTTCTGACTCTAGTGTATGCCAAGTACACGGAGCCATGGTGAGCCACTTACTCCTTATGATCCAGAATTGAACCGAACTTTGCGAAGAATAAACGATCAAGGAGTTCAAGTTAATCCTATTGGAGGCAATCTAGGTGATGAAGTTGAGTTGCAACCTTCGAGGTTAGTTGGTGGGGACAATCGGGTTCCAACTGAAAATCAATTGGGAGATGCATTGAGGGTGCATGACCCACCAGGCCCACGACTGCATGACAACTGTAGGGGCAATGTCAATATTGCTGACTCAGATGGGCCTCTTGTCTTACCCTTTGCCTCCGAGGCACACATTTGTAGTGACCAGTAGCTTGATGCATATGCTTACAACAAGGGGCTTATTTTCGGGGTCATCATCAGAGGACCCACATGCTCACATAGCCAAGCTAAGGGTGGTTTGCAAAAGTTGTGTAGGTCGACCAGATTTAGATATAGATGTCATCGGGTTGCGAGTGTTCCCTCTATCACTGACAGGCGATGCTGCTGTATGGTTCACCGAGCTTCCTTATAACTCAATCTATACACATGGGATCAACTTAGGGATGTGTTCTTAGAAAGATATTATCCAGTGTCCAAGAAGCTCAATTACAAAGATAGGGTCAATAATTTTGTAGCATTACCTGGAGAGTCTGTGAGTAGCTCTTGGGACAGATTCACTGCATTTGTAAGAGGTGTTCCTAATCACCTTATTGATGATGAGTTACTGAAGCAATATTTCTATCAAGGTCAGGATGACAACAATAAAGCAGTGCTCGATACTATAGCTGGAAGTTCATATGGTGAGTGCACATATGCGTAGATTGCAAAAAAGCTGGAGAAAATCTCTCGCAATAATAAAGCATGGAGCACTAAGAGGTCGGATACTGGGAGAAACACATTTGTCGTTCATACTACGAATAACTAGTCTGCGGATGAGATTTGTGAGGAGATGGCTTAGATGAGGACCGAGTTAAGGTTGGTATTGAAGCATGTGAGCGAAAATGCAAAAAAGGTAAATGTTGTGAACTACTTGACTAGAACTCCACCACCAATTGAAGAATGTTACTATGAAGAGAATGCTTATGCGGTGAATGATCAGACGGGGGGTTTTCAACCAAACGCCCAAGGATCCAACAGGGACAATTGGTGCCAAGGTCAAGGAAACCAAGGTCGGAACTATGACAATTACAACCGGGAGGGTTAATATGTCAGAGATGGGAACTTCAATTGCGATAACAACTACAACCGAAACAACTATGGGGACAGAAATGATTGGGGTGGACCTTATGTTCCTCCCCAAAATTGGGAATTCGATACTAGAGAAGTTGGAGGCAATATGGCACGTATTGAAGATATGATGCAGAAGATGATGAGGAGGTTTGATGCAACTGATAGGAATGTGAAGGAGATGAGAAACGACTTGTTTGGTATTGGTGAAAAGGTTGATGCCCATGCAGTGTCAATAAAGTATCTAGAGCAACAGATGACTCAATTGTCTACTACATTGAACCCACGTCAACCTTGCACTCTTCCTAGCAACACCATCCAGAATCCAAAGAATGATGGTTATTGTATGGCAGTTACTACTCGAGGGGGTAAGCAAACCATAGATCCACCTATGCCGTCTGTGGTGGATGTTGAGATTAGAAAAAAAGATGATGTGGTAGAGGTTAGAGAAAGAGTCTGAGAATGCGACGGAGAAAGAAGCGAAGATATCTTAGAAAGTGGTCCCCATACCTAGACCTCCACCACCTTATCCACAGAGGTTAGTGAAGAAGACTGAAGATGGTAAATATCGCAGGTTTATTACTATGTTGAAACAACTTTCCATCAATGTTCCTTTGATAGAAGCTTTGGAGCAAATGCCTGGGTATGCAAAGTTTATGAAACATATGGGGACAAAGAAAAGGTCTGTGAGTTTTGAAAATGATGATAGATTGCAGCATTGTAGCGCTATTGCTACAAGATCTCTTGTGTAGAGGAAGGAAGACCCTGGTGCTTTCACGATCCCATGTACTATAGGGTTGTTACACTTTGCTAAGGCATTGTGTGATCTTGGTGCTAGCATAAACCTCATGCCATTGTCTATTTATAAGAAGTTGGGTTTAGGGGATCCAAAGCCTACTACGGTGCAACTACTTATGGCCGATCAAACCGTGAAAAGGCCCATTGGTGTACTTTATGATGTGCTAGTAAAAGTGGAGTCGTTCATCTTTCCAGCGGATTTTGTGATTCTTGACTGTGAGGTTGATTTTGATGTTCCCATCATCCTTGGGAGACTATTCCTTGCCACAGGTCTTGCATTGGTTGATATGGAGAAGGGACAAATGAAGTTCAGACTAAACAATGAAGAAACAACTTTAATATTTGTAGGTCCATGAAGCAGAGTGGTGAACTCCAAATGGTATCTGCTATAACTTACAGAGTTTAGAGTGGAACAGAAGTACAAATTAAAGAGCGACTCGGTGTTGAGGCACTAGCAGCAGTTATGATGAATTTCGATAGTGATGTTATTGAAGAGTACAATGAGTTGGTAGCTGCACTAGATAAGTGTGAATATCAATCAAAACAAAAGAAGTATGAATTAGACATGAAGAATCGTGAGTCTCCACCAGCGAGATCATCTATTGTAGAGGCACCAAAATTGGAGCTTAAGGCTCTACCACCACATTTGAGGTATGTATTATTGGGCAGAGATAACACTTTATCGGTCATCATTGCGGCAAATCTAAATGCGAGACAAGTAGAGTGATTGGTGACTATGTTAAAGAGGTTCAAGCGAGCTATTGGGTGGACTATTGCGGATATTATTGGGATTCCTCCTGGTATTTGTTCCCACAAAATCCAACTAATGCCAGATCACAAACCCTAGTATTGAGCACCAAATAAGATTAAATCCACATATGCAAGAGGTAGTTAAAAAGGAGATCATCAAGTGGTTGGATGCTGGAGTTATCCATCCCATTGCAGTTAGTAGTTGGGTATGCCCTGTTCAATGTGTGCCCAAGAAAAGTGGGAATACTGTGGTGCCTAATGAGAGAAATAAGCTTGCTCCTATACGGCTCGTGACTGGATGGAGCGTCTGCATGGACTACCGAAAGCTAAATGCTTGGACAGAAAAGGACCATTTCCCTATGCAATTTATGGATCAGATGTTCGATAGACTTGCGGGTAAGGGTTGGTATTATTTTCTTGATGGTTATTCAGGCTACAATCAGATTTCTATAGCTCCGGAGGACCAAGAGAAGACCACCTTCACTTGCCCTTATGGGACTTTCGCCTTCAAACGGAAGCCCTTTGGGTTATGCAATGCTTCAACAACCTTCCAGCGTTGTATGGTGTCAATATTCTTTGATATGGTGGAGGACACTATTGAAGTATTTATGGATGATTTCTCTGTGGTAGGTGACTCTTTTGATCGATGTTTGAATCATTTGGTTGAGGTACTGAAAAGGTGTGAAGATTGCAATCTGGTGCTAAATTGGGAGAAGTGCCACTTTATGGTGAAAGAAGGAATAGTTCTAGGTCATTGAATTTCTGAGAAAGGCATTGAGGTAGATAAAGCGAAAGTTGAGGTAATAGAAAAACTTCCCCCGCTTATCTCTGTAAAAGGTGTTAGGAGTTTTCTTGGGCATGTAGATTTTTATAGGAGATTCAACAATAATTTCTCCAAAATTGCACATCCTTTGTGCAAATTGCTCGAGAAGGAGTGTAAGTTCTATTTTGATGATGCTTGCCTTAGAGCATTTGGAGAGTTGAAGGAAAAGTTAGTTACTGCACCTATCATTATTTCACCGGATTGGGGACAACCGTTTGAGGTAATGTGTGATGCAAGTGGCGTGGCTCTTGGTGTGGTATTGGGACCCAGGCAAGAGAAAATTCTTCACCCTATTTACTATGCTAGCAAGACTCTAAATGTGGCCCAGAAGAATAATACTGTGACTGAACAAGAGCTTCTTGCGGTGGTTTTCGCATTCGAGAAATTTCGATCCTACTTGCTTGGTACCAAGGTCATTGTTCATACTGACCATTCTGCATTGAGATACTTGATGGCAAAGAAGGATGCAAAGCCAAGGTTGATTAGATGGGTATTATTGCTGCAAGAGTTTGGATTTGTGGTGAAAGATAGAAAGGGGACTAAAAATCAAGTTGCCGATCACTTGTCCAGATTAGAGGATGAGGCTATGCTAAAGCTTGGTGATAGGCTGAAATTAATGATGCCTTTCCAGATGAACATGTATTGGCTGCTTCTCATGATTTGATTCCTTGGTTCGCAGACTTTGCTAATTATTTGGCTAGCGATATTGTGCCCCCAAATTTGTCTTTTCACCAAAGAAAAAAGCTTATGCATGATGTGAAGAAATTCTTTTGGTATGAGCCTTTCTTATATTGTAGTTATGCTAATGGGATTATTCGTCGTTGTATGCCCGAGATTAAGATGTTGAGTGTACTTGAAGCATGTCATTCATCGCCTGTTGGTGGGTATCATAGTGGTATTCGAACTGCACATAAGATTTTGCAGTGTGGGTACTACTGGCCTACTATCCACTAAGATACTCATGATTTCGCCAAGTCTTGTGATCGTTGCCAAAGAGAAGGAGGGATTTCAAAGAGGCAAGAGCTTCCTATGAATCCTATATTGGTGATAGAGTTGTTTGATGTATGGGGCATTGATTTTATGGGTCCATTTGTGAGTTCACATGGGATGAAATATTCTTATTGCGGTTGATTATGTATCGAAGTGGGTGGAAGCAGTTGCGCTCCCCAACAATGAAGGTAAAAGTGTCACCACATTCTTGAAAAATAATATCTTCTCCAGATTTGGTACACCGAGGACGATTATCAGCGATGGAGGTTCCCACTTTTGTAATAAGTTGTTCAAGGCGCTACTTGAGAAATATGGTGGCCGCCATAATATAGCCACTCCTTACCATCCGTAGACGAATGGGAAAGTTGAAGTGTCCAACAGAGAGATCAAACAGATTTTAGCGAAGACTGTTAATGCTAATATAATGGATTGGTCAAGTAAGCTTGATGATGCTCTGTGGGCCTATCGCACTACATACAAGACTCTCATAGGTATGTCTCCTTACCAACTTGTATATGGGAAATCTTGCCATTTACCGGTAAAGCTAGAACATAAGGCTTTGTGGGAGATGACAAAGCTAAATTTGGATTGGGGCGCCGCATCTAATCAAAGAATGAATGACTTGAATATGCTTGATGAGTTTCGCCTAAAAGTTTATGAAAGTTCAGCCTTGTACAAAGAGAAGATGAAGAGGTATCATGATCAACAAATTAAAAAGCGAGAATTTGTTGAGGGTGATCTTGTGCTTCTATTCAACTCTAGGTTGCGCTTATTTCCAGGCAAACTCAAATCCAAATGGATCGGGCCATTTTTTCTTACAAAAGTGCTCCCCCATGGAGCGGTTGAGCTTGAGAACAGTGATGGAACAAAGTTCATGGTTAACGGACAATGGATCAAGATCTATCTGGGAAACGCAGAAAGTGTGCAAGAAGTTATGGAGGCCTATCATCTTGATGAAGTTTGAGTAATCAAGAGGCCTGTGTCGTGCCGTGACGTTAAATCAAGCGCTGCTTGGGAGGAAACCCAAGATGTACAATCTAGCCAATGATAGATTTTTGTTTTCGATCTAGCAGTTTTCTGTGTTTAGTTGATTCTTTGTATTAATTTAGATAGATGCTTTAGTTTTTTTTTAGTGTTGGCTAGAATTATCATAGGGTCCATGTCTAAAAAGTGTCCAAAAAATGTAAAAACAATAGCCTAATGGTTGCTACATGTGCATGTACGCTATGGAAAATCTGCGGAAAATGGTCTGGTGCAGAGGTCTACGGACCCCATCGACGGTCCGTCGATACATCCACAGACCGTGGATGGTGTCTGTAGATCCCAGGTAAGCCCCTAAACTTTTCCAAGTGTAAGAGTGGTCTACGGTCCCAATCTACAGACCGTAGATCGACCCACGGACCGTAGATGGGGTCTCGAGGGTCCAAAACCCTAATGCTGCCTAACCCGACCCGAATCCCTCCTATTTAAAATCCCCTAATTTTAAATCATTCCACTTCCCTCCATTTACTCCCAAACCGTTTCATAACTTCCCAAACTCCTTAAATCACTCCATCACTCCCCAATTAATCTTCCCTTCCTTTTCCCCAAAATCCTAAAGTCCCTTTCCTCTCCAACCTTCACTCATCCCAGAAATTTACCAATCCCTCTCAATTGCCTTATTCAAAACACCGGTGTTCGGGTTCGGCGCAACTAGGCATTTAGTGTGGTCTAGCAAAGCTTAGTGTCATCACACAATCACCCTACTCCTCATTGCTTGTAAGGTAATAGACTTTCCCCTCACTTTGAATTTCGGTTCATAGATTGAATAGAGAAAGTCGGGAGTTGGGTCTTGACCTTGGGTAATTAAGTTTATGTAATTACATGCTACAATTTAGATACTAAAACCCTTGGGACGATAGATTGTGATTGTGTCACCTTGATAGTGTATAAAACCTGTATTAATGCTAGTCTATATGTAAGTTTTGACTTAGGGTTCCGAATCTTGTATGAAATAGTTATCCAATTGAGTAATTAGAACCCTTAGAATGAGGAACTAGCATGATTAAATGTTGAAATGCATGGTTAGACTAGGATGCTGTTGAAAATGGTAAAACATGTGGACTTGAAAATAAAAAATGGCTGAAGCCTGGCACAGATCACATCCACGGTACCCCATGTACGGACCGTAGACCAATCTACGGACTTTGGATTAGGTTCGTGGTGGATGCACTTGAAAATTTTACCAAGTGTGAAACCACGGATGTGGATTACGGTCCGTAGATTCTGCACATCCGTGGTTTCCATCTGCGACCAATATTATTGGTCCTCTGATCCACGGAAGGGTTCCATGGATCGTAGATCAGTTTACGGACAGTAGGTCCCCACTGTGATGACCACTGTAGCCACTGTCTGAATTTTTTTTAGGTCTTTGTTGTTGTTTATTTTTAGTTCTAAAATTTTTTCGAGTGTGTTTGTAGTTATTTTTGGCACTAATAACCCTTCCACAGGTACAATGGCACCCAAGAAGCTAGTCACCTATACAAAACAGGGGAAGTAAAAATCTGTTGCTCCTAGCTTCAGGTTAATTGATGAAGACACGAACACAAAAAAAGATCCATCCTATGTTCCACCAGCCACGAGGACATCCCCTACAACACCTTGAGCTAGTGGAATACATCCTTACAGGTGGTCACTGACGTAGTTATTGTCTCCTAGTCTGATGAGGAGAACATATAGATCAAGTCATCGGCTGGTTCTGCTTTCAATTTTGAGGTTAGTTGTACGTCCGACTCTGAGTCCAGTCGTGCTTCGGGGTCCGAATCTACCCATGCTTCGAGGTCCAATGCTAAATCAACTAAAGGTCTGGCTAGAATGAAGAGGCAGCCTCGTCTGATGAGGCCACTAGCTCAGAGTCAGTACTAACACCAAGGAATGAAGATCCTACTCCAGTGGCCGGCGAACCAAACAGATGGTGTGTTGAGGGCCAGTGGCAAATTTATTGGGATGCCAAGATGAAAAATGACAAAGAGGAGATGGCTCGACTTATTACAAAGAAGCGCAGAGTCTTCACGGGGAGCTTGCACATTGTCCCTGACATCCACCAGCTTTTTAACCTTCACAAGTGTGACTGGATGGCTCGAGACCCAGGGACTTATAGCGAGGATATTGTGCGGGAGTTCTACTCCTCCTATGTTGCCACCCTCCGTGGTTCGATCTCCAAGCAGTCAAAGCCCATAGCCTAAGATTCTCTCACTTCCACTATGGCCCGAGGTTGTCAGGTGGACATATCACATGCCACCATCAACCGCTTTCTCTATGGTCCTACCCCGGGTCACTCTTAGTCACTAAACACAGCGGAGTTTGATTACAAATGGGGCATCGTGTAGAGTGGCGCTTTCCAGAGGAATGCTGAGCAGAGAGAGGCTATTATACTATGGTTGGCTAAGTATATTGCTATAGATGACGAGCGTGCGGAGTGGGTCACCACACCACGGTTGGGTATCCATAAGGCCACATTAAATTTTGTGGCCAAGTTCTTCTAGTTGTTGGTGCGTAACAGGGTGTCGCCTACAAAAGCTGACAACCAACTCACATGGGACATACTGATCATGGTTAAAGCATTAATAACAGGATTAGAGATTGACTTTACCCGCATGCTACTGGCAGAGATTCACGAGAGGGCATTCAAGACCTCCACGACTTACCCCTTTCCATGTTTGATTTTCCAATTGTGCAGGGACTCTGGGGTGCCGATATGGCATTGTGATAGGTTGATCCACCCTATAGGGACTTTGGATATAGGCCTCATTCGAGATGAGGCAAATGTGGTAGCACCTCGCAGAGAGCCCTAGGTTGAGGTACCTCCTTGGGCGCAGATCTTGCAGACACGGTGGGGCAGGCACAGGGCGATGACCCCATTATACCAAATCACACCGATACTCGGCCTCCTCTTCCCAAGCCGCTAGTAGGGCTCCTAGCTCATCCCGGTCCACACCACCGTTAGGAGCTGCTATTGTCCCATTGGCTAGAGTACATAAATTAGAGGCTCAAATGACTACACTGCTGCATCACATCCAGCCTTGGATGCAAAAGTCGATAGCCGAGTCCGAGGCTAGAATAGAGCGAAGGATGGAGGGCATGCTGGATTGGAAGATCCAGACCATTAATAAGCATCTCGATGCCTTTGAATTGAAAGTCCTCGGCGACCAGCCCCGACCATAGGTCTATCCTGTTGTCAGATTGAGTTAGCCAGTTTTCGAGCCGATGTTGATGCCATTCTTGCCACCCTACAGTTAAGCCTTAGGCTGCACCTAATGCGTTAGCTGATGATATGGTGCTGAATGCTTTATTTGGTAGGACCGTCGAGGAGGGGCCTGAGCCTACACATACCAAAGGTAAGAGGCACCATTCTAGTCGCACTAATGAGGAAAAATCCCAAAAGAGACAGCGTAGGCAGGAGAAGGAGGCTAGAAAGGCGTTGATTTTAGATAAAGAGTTGCGCCAATGGAGGGTGCATGAGAGTGTTGCAGGGGCATCAAGTTCTGCCCAGTTGTAAAGGTCCCGCATGTTGTAAGGGACATTATGAGCACCACTGATGGTGCAGTTAGAGTGACCAAGAGCACTACTGAGGGTGCTATGATTGATGATGTGGGCACTACTGAGGGTGACCCAAGTATGGTTCCAGTGGGCTCCGAAAAACCAGACGCACCCGCTTGTTCATGATTCTTTGGTGCTATGCACCACAGGTTTTTTTCACATAATCTATTATCTTTTACTACTTTTGTATGCATTGGGGACAATCACATCTAGTTTTGTTGGGGGTGGGGTAAATGGATTGTGAGTGATAGGGTGAAGTCTGAGTAACCCAACTCATAAATCCTCTCTTGGGGTTTTCTTGCCTGTGTTCTTTTTACTTAAGAGACTATTTAATTTCTGTTGAACCGGCATGTGTTAGGATTGTATGTGTAGAAGCGTGAAAATGAATGAAGCATGATGGCTTCTGAAAAATATACCCATCCAAATTTTTTGATATGTGCTAGAATTGGTAGGCTAAGACAAGTTGAATGTGTTGGCTCTGAGTATGACATGATAATGAATCAACTTGATGGAATCACTTAAGTTGAAACTTGAACTGGGTAATCTGATCATCTAATAATGAAACTATGTGCCAAGAGTGTGTGAGAATAGTTGATTGTTCAGACAGTTTACTAGAACTTGCTCGGTTAGTCCTGCTAAGACAATTCACTCTAGAGGCTAGGAAGTAATCATAGGCCCTTGTTCTGATAAGTCCACAAATTGCCTAAAAGAAAGATCTAACCAAATGAAATAAATGCTCCATTTGATCCAAATGCTTTGAGCCTAAAATTAGACCATTTCTTTCTAAACCCCGAACTCACCTTTCCATAATCGACTATGTTGGCCTCGGTCCCTCCTTGGACATGTGCACCTCGATTTAGGCCAAAAGCCTAAGTTGAGGGTGGCTAATGTAAAAAGTAACTTCAATCTTGTCCCTGACTCGACATCGGGTATTGTGCACCTTAACTAATGGAAAATCCATAAGTTGAGATTGACTATGAAAGAGGAAACCGAAAGAAACATGGGTATGAAAAGAGTTTTGATGTTGAAAAAGAGAGGAAAAGATGTGATTTGTTGAAAGCTAAAGAAAAGAATAAAATATAAGAAAAAGTTGAAAAAAATATATAAAGAGCTACAAAGTCTAAAGTCACATCCATGGTTGAAGAAAATATATAAAGAGCTATAATGAATCCTTGTACTCAAATTCATAGTCATTGTGTGAAAGAAAAGGGATTTTGTTTGAAGTGAGGGCACTAGTTACATTGTCGGAAAGTTGGTACTTTGGTGATAGTGAAACAGTGTATATTGTGTGTTGGTTGGTCGATCGTTGTCATGGTTTGATCTGCATGAATTAGCTTGTCGAGTCTAGGAGAACAAATTTTGCACCCGGAAAGTGAGTAGGATAGAGAGCCATGTGATTGCTTGTGCTTGAAATGCTTGCTTCTATACAAGTGTCATTTAGAGTCTTAGTGCGTCATCTGAGGACAAACAACGAATTTAAGTTGAGGGTGTTGATATACCGTGAGTTTACGGTATTTTTAATACATTTCACTTAAAAGTTGTGTGTATCTAAGGCCTTTTTGTATTGGTTTTTATGTGTTTTTATCATATTTTTCAGGAAAGATGTTCAGGCGCGGAAGTAAAGAGACAACTGAAAGAAATGCAGAAAAGGGAATCTACGGAGGTGATCGTAGATCAGCAGGCAAGGCAAAGTAGGGAAATCTGACCAAGTGTGGAACCACGGTGACCATTAATGGTCCGTAGATTGATCTACGGACCGTACTGTTGTTCCGTAGATTGATACTGCTAGGGTTCCAGTACCAGATTTTTGAAGATTCTAAGTGTGGAGCTACGAAGAGGGATTGACAGACCGTAGATCGATCTACGGTCTGTACTGCAGTTCCGTCGTTTGCTTCAGAGAAGTTGATTTTTGGAAGCTGAAATATTTTCTAAGTCCTAGCTGACGGAAGGGACTCACGGACCATAGAGCCATTGACGGTCCGTGAGTCAGTCTCGTGGAATGAAGACACGTGCCTGAACAAACTTTCCTTATTTCGTTTCCCTTTTAGTTTAGGACTTGTTTTCTATAAATAGGGCATGTAAACCTTGTTTTTGGGGTTGGATTTTATTACTTTTATTCTAGTTCTTGACATGGGCGATTAACTTGCAACTTTACCAATTATTAATTTCCTAAGATCGTTTTGAAGATTTTGGAGTTGCAATTTAAGTTGAATTTCTGAGTTTATTCTTCTTCTTACGTAAGTTTATAATTCTTTCATCTAAAACAATGAATTGTGTTCATATGATTATGGGTAACTAAACTCCACAACTAGGGTTGTGGGAACCATGATCGATTAACAAAGTATGAATAGTAAATAAGCAATTCTTGAATAGTGTGGTGCATGCATTGATAATTCTTTCATTTAGAAGTCTTTTTAGAGGTTGCAAACGTTAGAACTCGTCTTGTTGCTACTTGCCGGACCTAGAAGATAATCAACAAGTAAAGAATTATCAACATAGATTTAGTGTGATACTATCTAATAGGCTAGTGTCGATTGGTGCGAAGTAATAACTAAGCCAAACATCGATATGATATCTAATATGAGGTAAAGGTAAGGGTTAGTAAATTATACACACGTAGCCGGACCATGGTGTGGGGTGAAATTCTCTAGATGCCGGACCAAAGATTTAGAGATACCTAACTTATCACTTTGCATGTAGTACACAAGGAAATGATTGCTATTACTAGGATTACTGCGTTATGAGCTTGTGGGGAACACGTATACCCTAGTTAATTCTCTCATCTTGATAACAACCAAAATTTACTTTTGATTACTGATTACTTATTAAGTTCTTACAATTTGTTTCACAAAATCCCTCCTTTAATTACTTGTTTCTGGAAGTAATTTGACTAATTGAATATAATTGTTGGTTAAAGTAAAGTCTAAACCATTTTCTTCGTGGGATCGACCCCAATCTACAAGTTGGGTTCTTTACTCGATAATGATCACTTATGCTTCTTTAGGGAGGTGTAATTTGAGTGTATCAGTGTGCGTTTCTCAATTCACTTCTAGGTTTTGGAGGACCTTTCAGGATAAGTTGGGCACTTGTGTTGACCTTATCACAACTTTCCACCCGAAGATTGATGGGTAGTCAGAGCGTACTATCCAGGTTCTTGAGGATATGTTGCATTCCTATGTTTTGGAGTTTTGAGGTCATTGGGACCAGTTCTTGACTTTGGTGGAGTTTTCTTACAACAACAACTACCACTCTAGTATTCAAATGGCCCTGGTCGAGGCCTTATACAGTAGGCGTTGTTGTTCTTTGGGTTGATTAGCTTGAGTCTGCAAAGCTGAGGCCACATGGTGCTAACTTGATTTAGGAGGCCTTGGACCAGGTGCGGGAGATTCAGGATAGGCTCAGGGCATCTCAAAGTAGACAACAGAGCTATGCTGATAGTAGCCGTCTTCCTTTGAGGTTTTGATTTGGTGATTGGGTTGTGACACAAAGTTTGCAAGTAAATATAAAAAAACTAAATAATGTGAAGACTATTTTTGTAAACAAACAACTTATTCTTAGAATTTATCCTATGCATATTATTTTGAATATAGCAAACCAACAGTCAATAAGAAATAATATGAGTATAACTAATCCCAACGTTACTTATTCCAGCAAAACTTATCATATCATAACTAATCCATGATAACTTGTATTTCATACAAATGACCCCTAAAAGAATTATAATTAGTAGCTATATTTAGTGTTTCATAGCAAATTTCTCTCTTCTCTCCCTTTACTCTCTATAGCTTGCCTCTCTTGCCCAAAGAATGTTCCACATAATAAGGGAAACATGTAATTTGTATCAACTATATTTGTATTTGATACCAATTGTATTATGACAATTTGTGTTCTACCAATTGTATTCGTTAATACACATAATACAAATATATCAATGTATCAATTATATTCTTGATACAACAAATATAACATGTCTTCATCCCTTGTCAATTATATTCTATATCAATTGTATTTTTTCAACTATAGGTGAGAAATTTATATTCTAACAATTGTATTTGTATTCTATATATATCAATTATATTATGATAATTTGTATTTTGCCAATTGTATTTGTTGATACAATTGTATTCATTGATACATTTGATATAATTATATTCGATGATATAAATTAGTTGTATCAATTGTATTCTTGATACAATGAATATCACATATATTCACCCCCTCTCTCTCCCAAATTGTGCCCGCCTCTACTTTCTCTCCAAACTCGCTCGCCTCTCTTCTTCTAACATGTGTCTAAATACAATAGTTTTTGATACAATTGTATTCATTGATACAAATCAATTGCATCAATAGTATTTGTGATACAGCAAACACAACATGTATCTAACCTCTCTCTCGCTTCTCTTCTAGATATCACTTGCCTTTCTCCTCCTCCTAACATGTAACTATGAATCGTTATTAAATAAATTATAGCTATATAGCTATAATTAATCCATATATATATATATATATATATATATATTCTATATTATATAAGCCAACAAGATGGGACTATCACAACAAGAATTGATTGTACAATAAGCTATATAAAGTGTACTACAAATTTGGGCTTTTTTATTGGACATTCATTTTATGTTCTTCCACTATCAACACATGTCCACTATTTCTTTTTACCTGCAAATCACCACTACTTTGGTTTCTCATCCTCTTTCCATTTCTCTTTTCTCTTCTTTATTTCCCAGTAAATTTCACTCAAGAGGGTGACAAACTATTTGAAAAGAAGCAATATTTAGGTCACATCTATTTCTTCTTGGAGAAAAATTAGATCTCACTACTTGAAAGTTTAAGAAGATATCTTTCTTATCCCTTTTTTTGCCTTTTTTTGGTGCAATTAATTATTTCATTTAGGCGAATATATAGTAGGAGGATTATAGATGTAAAGTTTTCTCATATCCTTTTTCCATCTTTAAAGGAAATTTTGAGGAAATCGATTCTAAAGAAGACGGAGACTGTGTCTCTTGCTCAAACTGCAAAAACTTTTGCCATCTTAATCACGTTTAGGTATGTGTTAATTTTTTTTGGTTAGTTTGGATTATTTTCTGTTGGATTTTCTATATAAGCTTTTTTGATATGCGTATATTTAGAAAAGTGATACTCGGTTTCTAGCTTCTCCTTAGAAGTGAAAACTTTACATCTATAATCTTCCTACTATATATTCGCCTAAAAGAAATAATTAATTGCACCAAAAAAAAGGCAAAAAAAGGGATAAGAAAGATATATTCTTAAACTTTCAAGTAGTGAGATCTAATTTTGCTCCAAGAAGAAATAGATGTGGCCTAAATATTGCTTCTTTTCAAATAGTTTGTCGCCCTCTTGAGTGAAATTTACTGGGAAATAAAGAAGAGAATATAGAAATGGAAAGAGGAGGAGAAACCAAAGTAGTGGTGATTTGCAGGTAAAATGAAATAGTGGACATGTGTTGATAGTGGAAGAACATAAAATGAATGTCCAATAAAAAAGCCCAAATTTGTAGTACACTTTATATAGCTTCTTGTACAATCAATTCTTGTTGTGATAGTCCCACTCTTGGTGGCTTATATAATATAGAATATTACCGTAGTTTTCTAATGGAAGGATGTTGCTTATTAGGAGTGGGACAAACAAATTTGTATTTGTGGGTTTCTCCACTTAATTTCTATTTGAAATGTGGGAAATTTTTTGACATGCAACATGTTTGATTTAATCCCTGAATTCATGTGCGTCTATTTCATTGGCATTTTTGGGCCTATTTTACTAGATATTGAAAACCTTTATACGTTTTGTCTCCATTAAATAGTCTGTTAGGCACATTATACCCATACGTATAACACCATTTGCTCACACTAATGCTTACAAGGTGGAACAGAAAATACAAAATCTTATTTCAATGTGCATTGTACCGTCCGCTTTATCATTTTCTTTTGTCACCTTCAATTTCATCTCTATGCTACATTGAGTTATCTCTTGAGTTTTCATGATACTGAACTCCTATTATGCAAATATCTTTGCAATACATAGATGTTGACAATCAAATTATCTCATTGTACTGAATCCCTAATTTTTAGTTTCTATTACAAGTGAAGTGTAAATTTCAAAATTCAAACTGAAGATCTGACCATTGATACATCGTCTCAATTTAAATGACACAAAAATTTCAAAGTGTCTTCGCTACCTTCCTATTTGCTATGCTCATTGATTTGTCATGTGAACTCCTAACTATTGGTTTTCTCTAGCAAACTTCAATTGTAAGTTCCTCTCGCCCCCTCGCTTTTCTACCTCTTTTTCTCTCTCTTTAGTTTATTCTCTGTTAAGTGTCTACATTAGTAAAATATAATTCATACCAGATTTCTTTTACTTTATTTTTCATTTTAACCTAAAATTTCAAGTTGGGTTTCTAAGAATTTACTTGCGCTTACATTTTGCAGATGGGTTAGGCGATTAAAAGTTCTCCAAATGCACATTAAAAATTTAGAGTTCAAAGGGAAAAACATGACAGGGCTGTAATGAAGCTCCTTAATAGTGTTGCACGAGACATATATTGCTAGGTAAGGAATAAACTTTTCGTGAACTGTGTGAATAGTTATGATTAATTTTGCATTTCATGGATGGTTGTGATATCTAAATAAGGTCTCAATGCTGTTGATAATTCTCCTCTATCTTTATTATTATGGAATGGTGTTGGATGAGCTTATCATTGCTTTTATTTAAATACAAGACCTGTTTGACGAAATTCCCAATGAAAGGTGGAGTTTCTTATTACTTATTCAAAGAAGATATATATCATTTAGAGAGATAGGCGTCAAGAGTCCGTCCAATTTAAAAATAAAATATTATTTCTATTCTAAAGATGTTAATTTGTTAAGAGTATCATTTTTGGCTATTTGTGTTTCCTGCCTTTATTTAATTGATGATATATTCCTTTAAAATAGCGTACCATTTGTGAGGGTTAACATTTTATCCAGTGGAGGAGCCAGAATTTTTAATTAGGGGGTTCAAAATTTGAAGAAATAGACACATGAAGTAGCCTAAGGGGGTTCAACATCTACTATATATATATAAAAAAATATTTTAAACATGTAAAAATAATATAATTTTCCGCCGAAGGGGGGTCGGATGACCCCCCTAAAGATAGGGTGGCTCCGCCACTGATTTCATCATTATTCGTAACTATGAATATTTGATCAACTTGAGGACATGACATACACTCATAAGCATCCAAATTCATCAGTTGGTTGCGAGGGACCATCTCACACATACCTAGACTATTTGAAAATAAACTAGAGATGCCTTAAGATTGTATTTTTTTAGAGCAGAGCTTAACATTACTTCAGATATAGCGAAAATGATTTTAAAATTTTCAAGTAGTCTAGAGAGGCTTCTTCTTAAAGCTCTATAGGCTTATAATAGATTGGCGACATTTGATAAAGGCTTTAGCAGTTCCTCTGCCATCCTTACCTATTTAGATCTAGAAGCTCTCAACTTTGTCGTGGGAGATATTACCACAACTTTCTGTTATGATTTCATGATTTATGGTGAAAAAAAATGATTTTAAAAAGTGAGATAAAGAATTAGGTTGCCATTGAATCTAAAGAGTTTGTTGTTGGAAAATTTTTATTAAATCCGATTGAAGAGAGGAATAATAGAGGATTAGAAATTGATATTGCAATCTATTGAAGGTGCAGCTGCTGAAAAGTACACATTCGAAATCTAATTAAGAAAAAAAAGGTGTTTTATTTCTTCAACAAGTTCCAATGATCTATTAATGTCCACTATGTATATACATAATTAATATTTAGGATTAGTTGAATCTTATGTATTCACCTGATGGAAAAAAACAACACATTTAGAAACCTCACCGCGTAATATTATCATAATCAAAAGAGTTTCAGGTTTGCCGACTAATTATGCATTTCACTGGAAAACCAGCGTAATATGAAAAGGTAGTTTAATAGCCTATGACCTTCACCAGTTTGCTATGCAGGAAAACCTCCACCATTTGCTATGCAGGAAAACCTCTTGATGGTTACTCTGGCATAGTAGATAGGTGACTTCAGATCTTTGTAATATATTATGAGGCTTTGAGGTACTCTTTCATATGGTTCTATATATGAATAAACTTGCTTGGTTATGTAGTTATTTTTTTGTACTATCTGCTTTGTTCAAAGTATTCCAAAATATGATTATGAATTTAACTTAGATATCTATCATTTTTTGGAACTGTAAAAGATCCTAAGGCTTATTTTTCGGTGCAGATTGAGGAAGGAAAATATGGTTAATATTAACAAGGTTCCCGATCTTCAAATCAATTCAATTGTTGCAGTGAATAAAGTAAAATTTGTGAATGTAAATTCCTTCGGAGAGTGTTTGCTTTATGGCGAAAGAGAGTACTAATTTTACGTAGACTGGACTGCACTAACGTTATGGAATTTGTAGTTTTTGCGTCACCAAGTATTTCAGGTAACTTATATGTTGTCTGAGAATTCATGGAGTGTGGTCTTGTTGGACTGGCAGCAACACCTAAGTTCATTGGACCACAGGTACTTTTTCTCCTTATTGTTTGACAATTCTTAGGGAGCTCAATTTTTATAACATGAGCTGACCTAAGCCTGATGCTAGATAGTTATTTTAATAGAAAAAATTACATATAAAACTATTACAGAATCATCTTGATGACAAGTCCAACTGATTTTCCATGTTAAATCTCGAGAGCATTGCGATGCAAGTGAAAATCATGCTCGAATGAGTTGGAGAGTAACAATAGAAAAAATAAGAAAGTTTAAATATTTATGATTACGAGATATTATTGTAATAACCATATTTGTTTTTATATGTGGACATTTTAAAGGAAATACCTGATAAAATTTCACTTTCAATTGTTTTTCCTTGATCTTTTCTCAGTGAATTAGGCTAAACTTTGACACTAAATATTAGTTAAATCAATAATGATGTGGTTTTCAGTAGTTTTTCTTTACAGGAAAGTAGATAGCATCATTTGTCTTCGATAAGTGTCTTTACTTTGTAATAGTAACACCAAGTTGATGCCAAGAGCATAACTATGTCTTCGAAACTATTTAATATGTCTAGAATACATTCTTGTCCCACAAAACTTGATTTTCTATTCTGTTTCTTATACATTCTTATGTGCTGAAGAAATTGTTTGACAAGGAAGGACAATTAAATTGAAGGAAAATCCTCCATATACATTTTGCAATTTTCCTTGATATTTGAGTTGCAATTTTTACTTCAATTCTTTCTAATATTTGAACCATTAATTTGAATATTTGCAGATCGACAAAATCTCACTAGGTTTGAGCATCTTTTATTTAAGGTCATGATATATATTGCGTGGCTATTACTCATTCTGGTAATTGACTTTTGTTAATTATCAAACATTGAAGAAGGAGGCCATATAGCTTATATGTGTAGACGCTTTGAACCTTGATATGTCGTTTCATTCAAAATAATGGAGCGTAAAAGCTTTGCTCTACTTTTCAAGAGCATACTTGCTTTTTTATTAGTGGTCGTTAAAGAATGTTTCAGGTCGTGAGGTAGCTAGCTTTTGTATGTTCTCGACATGAAGTAAAAGTGATATTATGTACTCAACTACGTGTTAGAAATCGGTTCTATTATTTTATATTATATATATGCAAGTTTGTGTTTTTTAGGAGAAAAAAGTTTAAGCTTTTCATACTAAAAGGTGTACCTATCACATGCATTTTGAGGTTCAAGTCAAAGATCATTTTAGATGGATAAAAATGGATTCTCATACACATTTAAAATATGTTGTACTTAGTTTTTCAAAATTCATGTATGTGTAATTATAACCAAAGCAATATTATGAGAATATCTTCCTTATAGTACGATTATTTTTGCACCCTTTATTTTGACACTCTAGCTAACTTACCATGTAGTAAATGGAATTAGCCCCCGTTGGACATGTTGGGCCCGTGCATATACACACTAGACAAAGCATGGGCTCTAGGGCTGGACATTTGGTTATTCGGTTCAGTTTCAATTTTTTTTCCGATTTTTTCGATTTTCGATTCTTGTACAACATGTACCGAACACCAAACCGAATTATTTTGGTTCGATTTGGTTTATGTTATTTCGGTTTGGTTTTTGTTAGTTCTATTTTTTTGTTATGGGCCTACTTAGTGGGCTTTTAAAAATTTAAAATTATACAACTTTTTTGTTTAATTTTTTAGTTTAATGGGCTAAAAATAGTAACATTGCTATGTCATATCAGCTGCAATATTCTGTAAAATGCCCTATAGCTGAAAGCTGAAACATGTACATTTCACACTTGTACCACTGCTGCTATAAACGAAATATTATTACAAATATATGTACCACTGCTGCTATAAACTAATGTTATAAGCTGAAACATCAAGAGCCCACCTCAAAGAAGTATACTTGTAACTGTAAAATGCAAGATGTCCCTAAATTAATTGGACATTTATTTTAACTAACAACAAAAAGCTCACCTCAAAAGTCAAAAACTGCCATAAGCAATTAGGCATTAATGCCAGTACGCCACAAGTTTTTAATTAACAAAAGTGTATTGTACTAACAAGCAACAATTTAACAAGTGATAAAACTTCACTACACTTTACAAATACAATGATCAATTGATCATGCCATTACACCACAGCATAATAATAATTTAACAAGTAACAATAATGCACCAATGTAGTTTCTTTCATGAAACCACTTTCAAGTTTCAAGTGCCAACAATAACAAACAACAATAATGAGCAACATACAATGTAGCTTTTTGCTTTCTTCCATGAGATCACTTTCAAATGCCAACAATAACAAGTAACAAAAATGAGCAACAATGTAGTTTCTTGACCTTCTTTCATGAGACCACTTTCAAGTCTCAAGTGCCAACAAAAATGCTAACAAAACTTAGTACTTTACGTCTTTCTTCATTGTCTTGACTCTTGGACCTTTTAAGATAAAATCAAATGTTAGAATACTACTTTTAAGATTAAAAAAATGATATGATTAAATAAATGACATATTGAACTCACCACTATTAAATACTTGAGACTTGCAAGTCAATCATAAATCAACAATGGAAGAGTTTCTTCCACTATTTGCCATCTCTATAAATAAGAAAATCAAATATGCCATACAACACAATAAGTATTTTATTTTCCAAAAACAAATTAAAAAATAAAAAGTCTTACCAAGTTCAATTTTTCAAGAAACTCCAAACTTTCTTCAACACAAATAGGCTTAGTTTCTTGTCTAAGCCAATCTTGGACACAAATAAGACATTGCACACATTTGGGAGTCAATGAACTTCTAAAGGGATCAAGAATGCGATCACCGGTGCTAAATGCACATTTCGATGCCACACTTGACATAGAAATAGCCAATACATCTCGAGCCAACTGTGAAAGTACATGAAATCTAGGAGAATTAACTTTCCACCAAATCAAAATATCAAAATTCTCAGATTCAGGCTCTTGGTCTTCAAGAAGATATCTATCCAACTCATATTTAACACCCAAACTTCCAGAATCTTCCTTTTGTTTCTTCATGTAAAACTTAGTTCTCAAAGAACTTGTTTTCACATTTTGAGAAAGACCACAAGTAGATGAATCAGATAAGTCAGATGAAGATGATTGATTTTTAGAACCTTTTGCATACTTACTTGCATAGATCGCAAATAATTTTTTCAAGTAAGCTTCTACTTCATTATTCACTATATAATTAGTTTACCACATATCTAATTTTTTGGACAACTCTAAAATCGCCACATCATTTGAAGAGGCATTATCAACCGTAACAGTAAAGACATTGTCCAAATTCCAATCAAGTAAACAATTACTAATACACTCAGCCAAATGCTCACCTTTATGACTAGTGATAGGACAAAAATTCAATATTTTTTTATGAAGCATCTATTCCCTATCAATAAAGTGAGTATTCAAACACATATAGTTGATTCTTTGCACTGAAGTCCATGTGTCTGTTGTGAGACAAATTCTTGGTTGTATTTCTCTAAAAGATTTTTCAAATCTATTCTCAATTCACCATAAACTTCATAAGAGTCCCTTGTTAAGGTTCTACGAGAAGGAATCCGAAACAAAGGTTGGACTTTACTCATAAACTTCTTAAAGCCTTCTTTTTAACAAAACTAAAAGGTAGTTCATCCAAAATTATCATCTCAACTAAAGCTCTCCTAGCTACCTCTTGCTCAAATTTCCAAGTCTCTATCGAAGAACTATTACTTTGAATATTTAACAATTTTTGAATACCAGGTGCAACAGGCGGGGGCTTATACACTTTACATCAGTTAGTCAAATATTGTCTCAGTCCACTTGTTCCACTTCTAGTTGTATTAGCAGCATAGTATTGTTTACAACGTAAACACTTTGCTTTAACTAATACACTATTTTCAAAAAAACTTTCAAAGTGCTGCCAAACAGGAGATCTAGGATCCATTTCCTTTCTTTTTTTTTTGTTTCCTCTGTGCCAATTGACGCATCATTGCTATTAGTAGGTGTATTATTCATAGAACCAGCCATACTTATTTGATTTTGTTCAGCCATCTATATAAAAAAATTCAATTTCACAATAAATTCACACACTAACAAACTAGTAACAAAAGCAAAAATCACAAAGAAAAATAAATGGAAAAAGAAATATTTATTTTGAAACTTTGTAACTTAAAATGAAAGAAGAAATTAGAAATATTGACAATACTTGATGGTGGTCGGCTGGTCGCCACCTCGCTGGTCGCTGGTGGTTGGCGATCGCTGCTGCGTGATGCTGGTGCGTGCTGGTTGACCGTTCGTTGGTTTGTTGCTGATTGTCGATTGCCGGAAGACGTGGAAGTTGGACTGTGGGGCGTTTAATCAGAATGTGCGGTGCGGCGACCCTGCTATGCCTGTTCCTAATTTCTTAATTCCTATTCTGCTAACTTTAAGAAATTAGAAAAGTAAAGGGTAAAGTACTAAAGTTTGACCTAATTGAATTTTGCTTATTTATTATTTGATATTAATAAAATATTAATAATATTATAAATATAATATAATATATTTCGGTAAATCGAAATACCTAATAGTACAAAATCAAATATCGAAAACCGAATTAAAATACCAAAAAATACGAAAATACATACCAAATACCGAACTGAAAACCGAAATATCGAAACCAAAATACCGAAATAATTCGGTTCGGTTCGATGTTTTGATTTCTCGGTGTTTATGCCCACCCCTAATGGGCTCAACATTTTATGTTTAGTAATTTTGTTTTAGATCAATTAAAGTACAACATTTAACATTTGAAACATCTATCAATATACCAATATCTGTACTTCCATTTGCAATTATATTATTCATTTTTAATATTTTAAACTCTAATTTTTTATCATATTATTTTCTTTTATCTTTTTTCCCTTAATGTTCCTTGCTTAGTTATATTATTATTATTGTCCCTTCTTTTACTCTTTGAATGTGTTCTCTGTTTTTTTTTTTTTGCCAATTTATTTTTATTATTCTCCTATTCTTTTACCTTCTTATTTAACTACCCAACATAAATACAATGAAAAAATAAGTCTCACTTTAAACTTGTATTTTCATCAAAAAGTGTGAGTGACAAATTTAATTCATTAGTTTCCTTTTTTTAATAATATATATATATATATATATATATATATATATAATATGATAAATTTAAACAGAATAGATTATTCAATGATATATTGAATCAAATTGATAGATACAATAAAAATAAATTATTAATGACCTCCAAGTACTTTTATTTCAAGTCAAGAAATATTTATTTCACCCCAAAAATAATTTTACTTTTGCTATGTACAATAATTTTAACTTATTCTCATCTTATTCTTAATGAGATGATTTATAGCACATAAATATATGTGAATTTTTTTAAATCAAATGTTTCAAGTGTTTTTCTTTCTTAAACTTGTGTCTAATAAGAAAATGATGTCATATAAATTGAGATAAAAGAACACAAATAATTAGGATATTCATGATATCATAGATCTATAATTTTTTAAAAGTTAAATTCACAGTACGAGCAAAAAGTTAAAATTTTAACATTTACTCTAAAGTATCTATGACATTTTTACATTATATATTATATTAAATTATACCATATGATAATAATCAAACAAAAATACAATTTCCATGAATGAGAAAATCAAAAGGCACTCTTGGTGAAACTAACAGAATTTAAAAATAAATAAATTATATGTTGCAGTTGCTAACATAAGTGGGACCCACATGTGAAAAGATGAACTACATATGATGTACTTTTTTATCTGCAACGGAAAATGTTCACACAACACAACAACACAACAGTTGCTATAACATAATTAAAGCCTGAAGTCTAAAGTAGGATGCCTTAAATGACCAAAAATACCCCTTAATTCAAACTTAATCCCAGGAAGCACACATGTTGACGGTCTCGTGTGTGCTTCCTTTCCAACTCCCTCTTCTATATATGAGTAAAATTGATTGTCTTGTTATGATTATGGTGTGCAGAAGGTAAGTTTATATATGATTTACATACAAGGTTACTAATTTGCAAGCATTTCATAATTTTTGTTGTTTTATGCTTTAGACGGTGGAAAGTGTAGCACAATTTTGTGCAATCTTTTAGTTGGATTACTTTCCATTGAGATTTGATGTTCCGTAATGTCGATTTGATGGGTGGTTGTGGGCCAACAACAATATATTTATATGTATGTTGCTCGAAGTATTTGTTTTGTTACATGTTCATGCATTTATTACTATTCAGATATCTTGGTAGCCTTGACAATTTACATAACGATTGAATACATTTAAATACCATGATGGTCTTATCGGTCCATATAGTGATATGTATATGTTAAATATCCTAGTGGCCTCGAACCGCATGGCGACTTATATATTTTTATGAACGGTTTAGTTAACTGAGATTGTTCTGGTGAAATGATTTACTTATTATTTATCTACATACATCTGCATGATGCATATTCATTCCCTTATGGCTGGGAATGATATGTTCACTTATACAACATGCAATTTATGCCTTTGAGACTAGGGATAACAATGTACACCTATACCACATGCATATTATATCTTTGGGCAAGGGTCAGAGTGTTTGCCTACACCAGATGCATTGCATTGCTTTGCCTTGCATTTTATATAATTCTACAATGTGGCTTTAAATTGTGGTTGTGAATTGTGGATTATGTGTGGGGCCTCTATTATGGCGATATAAGATAAGTAAGAAGATGGTCGATTTGACTGTGAGTTATTGACCATAAGTTATTTGTGTCGTAGTTGCTATGATTGGGTTTCCTAAGGTAGGGAAAGGTAAAATTGTTTGTGGTTGCAATTGTTCTATTATAATTGTACTGCATTGCATTCATTATCATATGATTGTGGTTGTTACATGTTAAACTTATGATGGATCGGGTAGGTCATTGTGTGACGGTTGAACTACTTGTTATTTTTGTGATTTGAGTCGGGGAAGAAAAGTGAATACCAACTGCGCATATAGTGAGGTTTTTTTGAGCTGTGATTCTATGTAGACTAAATGTAACGACCGGTTCCATCGTTATAGAAAAGTTAACA
Source organism: Solanum commersonii (assembly GCA_029007595.1). NCBI lineage: Eukaryota > Viridiplantae > Streptophyta > Magnoliopsida > Solanales > Solanaceae > Solanum > Solanum commersonii. Next base: position 689,950 of record JAJTWQ010000054.1, read on the forward strand.
GGGAAAGTTTTGGGTCGGAAAACTTTTTCGTAGTAACTTGGGATTTCCCAACCTAGTCCAAAATTGGACAAAATCGGAGTCGGTAAGGTCTAGGAAAATCTGGTAACAATTGGGTTACCTAATTTTAAATTTGATCAAATGAGTAGATATCTAAGACGTTAAGGAACCCGTACGACCTTACAGAATTAAATTCGGGTGAGAAGGTGTGTTGTGAAATGGGGATATTGAAATTATTAAATTTACTCACTGTTATGTGCAAGACGTTATGGTGGGAATTTGTACCGCTAGGGCGGGGCCGCTGTAGCGGGGTGAGTACTGCTAGGGCGGGACAGACGTGACTTAAGTCAGAAATAAACTCCAAAAACATTTTATTCTGCACTTTTCGACTTTGAGAGCTAGGAGACGACCCTAGGTGCTTTCTTGACAGTTTTCACCATTCTTAAGGCTAAAGGTAAGGTTTTAACTCCCCGAACCCATTTTTTGATTCATAAAATGTAATCTTGTGGCTAATTATCGACGGAGGAGGGTTTCGATATGGGAATTATGGTGGAAAAAGCCCTAATTTGGATACTGGGATAATGGGTTTGATCTAGGATTTATAGAATTGTTGGTAATTCGGGTAATTAGTTATTGCTTATTGATTTTTGTGTTATATTAATTGTTTGTAGACCAAGAACAAGAGGAACGAATTCGAAAAGGGAAGAATCAAGTTTCTTAGGGATCAAGCTTGTTTCGAGGTAGGTGATGGTTGTGATTTCATATGGTGTGAAGTATGCTGTTCTTGCTTCATTATAATACGTGTATATACGCGAATGTTGCTTTATTGATCACACTTATTGTAAATAAGGATAGATGAATGATGAATGCCATGAATCATGACTTGATTGCATGATTATGAGAATGTACTTTGTGATTGTGATTGTGGCTTGTTGAATGGATCGGGTGTTGCGTTTCGATACACTAACTTGGGTCAGTTACCATGTTTCGGCATAAACATGAGATAGGTTGCCACGTTCCGGCAAAAATATTGGATCAAGTACCACGTACCAATACGTTAACAGTTTGGGTGTGGGTTGCATGAGAGGACCATCAATTTGACATAAGTGTGATATTTGAGAATTATGAAACTGCTAGTTGTTCATAAGTTTTATTGATATTGTATATGTTCAGTGTATGCATTTTATTATTGTGTTGTAATGACTTATGTATGTTGCACTTATTGGGATAGCTGCGTGATCCTACCAGTACACTGTGGTTGTGTACTGATACTACACTTGCTCTTTCTTTGTTGAGTACAGGACATCTTTAAGCGGCTATTGACATATCTTGCTTAGAAGATCAATGATCGTTTTGAATTCAAGGGTGAGCCAGTTCTTTCGGGCTGCCATGAGTTCTTTTCAGTTTATGTCCACCTTTCGGACTTAGACTAGTTCTTTAGATTTTTAGTGTTTAGTATGGGGTTGTACCCCTTCTTATTTAGACTTATGGTTGAACCTTAGATGTTTTGGTACATTGACTTTCAGGTTCTAGCAGTATTTCCGCATTTGTTTGGTTAGACTTTTGTTGGAGTTTATGGAAACTCCCTATTTTTCTTTTCTTAGACATTTAAACCTGCTTCCGTATCTTTAAATTCCTTAGTTTTTGGTTAAGTTTTTTAGTTGGGTTGTTGTAGTCATTCTCCCACCGGAGGGTTAGTGTGGGTGCCAATCACGACGATTTGGGTTGTGAAAAAGTTGGTATCAAAGCCTAAGTTCGTTGATCTAGATGTACCAAAATGAGTTTAGTAGAGTCTTGCGAAACAGTAAAAAAATATCTGTACTTTTCTTCGAGAGGCTATAGGACTTTAGGAAATCTCTCTGTTTTCTGTTATTTTCTTTTGTTCTATAACTTGATTCCAATTAGTACCTGGTGATTCAAATTGGTATCTAACCTCCTTCACTCTTCTGTCAGCAGATGGTTAACACTAGGTTCAAAGCTCCTGTTAATGCTCCAGTTGAGGAATCTGCAGCGAGAGGTCGCGGTCGAGGCAGGGGTAGATGAAGAGTTAGGGGTAGAGACCAAGGAAGGGTGGCGCCTACTAGGGATGAAGCACCAGTTAAAGATGCTCCCAGGAATGAGGCTCTTCCTGCGCATCATGAAGAGGTAGAGGAGAATATCGAGGTTGAGAATAAGGAGAATGTAGGAAAAGAGAAAGAGGAGCAGGCTGAGACTACAAGTATTCCTCCCATACCAGTGTTAGCTCAACTGATCATGTCGTTGTTGAAAGGATTGGTTGGTCCTGGAGTGCTTCCCTCTGTTCAAGCAACTCAAGTTCCCACCAATCCCCCTATTGCTATCACTGTCCCCAAGGTGGGTGGAAATATAGGTAATGATGCTTTCTTTCATCCTTTGTTGGGTGCTGTTATGACTGGTAATGAGCATGAGATGTTGACTAAGTTTTTGAAGTTGAAACCACCTGTGTTCCATGGTTCTAAGAGTGAGGATGCATATGATTTCATCCTAGATTGCTATGAGAGGATTCATAAGTTGAGAATTGTCTATCAGTATGGGGTTGATTTTGTGACTTTTCAGCTTCAAGGTGAGGGTAAGCAGTGGTGGAGAGCTTATGTGGAATGCAGATCTTCAGTTTTACCCCTACTTACTTGGACCCAATTTCATGCTCTGTTCTTGGAATAGTATGTGCCTCAGATTTTGAGAGATCGCAAGAAAGATGAGTTCATGGCTTTGGAGCAAGGTGGTATGTCTGTGGCTGCTTATGAGGCCAAGTTCCATGCCTTGTCTAGACATGCTACGCAATTGGTGACTACTGAGGAGGAGAGGATCCGTTTATTTATTAAAGGACTAAATTCTGAGTTGCAAGTATTGTGTGTTCATATGACCTCTATAGGAAAAAAACTTCAATGAGGTAACAAACTTTGTGAAGAAAGTGGAGGGGGTGAGGCCAGACAGTCAGGCTAAGGCATTGGCTAAGAAAGCCAAAAATTCAGGCAACTTTCAGGGATCTTACTCCAGAGGTTTAGGGAGGCCGACTCTTGCAGCCCGACCAATTCAGTCTGCTATGCCCGCTTCTGCTGGTAACTACTCTAGAACTCCACCTCAGAATTTGATTCAAGATAGCCAGGGAGCTGCACCTTCAGTGGGCTGCAAACCATCTTTTGATCGTACATGTTACAATTGTAGAGAACCTGGGCATATAAGGAGAGATTGTCCCCACCCCGTGTATATTGGATTCCGTGCAACAGCAATCTAGAGCAGTGGTACATGCGGGAAATGGTAGTAATGGTCGAGGGCATTCACAAGGTGGGTGAGGAGGAAATCAGCGAGGCCATGGAGGTAGGGGAAATGGTAACGCAGAAAGAGGTACAATGCAACCATGCATGAAAGTTGCTCGTCACGATGATAGGGCTCAGTGTTATGCCTTTTCGAGCAAGATCGAGGTAGAGGCGTCTGACGTAGTGATCATATGTACTATTCTTGTCTGTGATCGAATGGCTAATGTATTATTTGATCCGGGTTCTACTTATTCTTATGTGTCCGTGCGATTTGCCTTAAATCTAATATGAATTGTGATATACTTGATGCCCCCATCCATGTTTCTACCCCAGTTGGAGAGTATTTCATAGTCACCCATGTCTATCGTGCTTGTCCTATTTTGTTTATGGGTTTCCAGACTTGGGGCTGATTTGGTGATTTTGGATATGACTGACTTTGATATAATCTTAGGTATGACTTGGTTGTCCCCCTATTATGTTGTGCTTAATTGTAATACTAAGTCTGTAACTCTAGAAATTTCGGGAAGGGAAAAATTAGAGTGGGAATGGGTGTACAAGCCTAAGCAAACTAAGATCATATCCTCCATTTGGGCAAGGAAACTGGTAGGGCAGGGTCATTTAGCTTATTTGGCCCATATTCGAGATGTGGAGGTTGAGTCTCCATCTATTGACTCTATTCCTGTGGTGTCAGAATTTAGAGAAGTGTTTCCTAATGATTTGCCTGGTATGCCTCCGGATAGAGATATAGATTTCTATTGATTTAGAACCTGGTACTCGTCCCATTTCCATCCCTCCATATCGCATAGTTCCAATAGAATTGAGAGATCTTAAGGCTCAAATCCAAGAACTTCTTGATAAAGGATTCATTCGTCCTAGATCTTCCCCGTGGGATGCTCTAGTTTTGTTTGTTAAGAAAAAAAATGGTAATATAAGGATATGTATAAATTACCGACAATTGAATAGGGTCACCATTCGAAACAAGTAACCATTGCCTCGAATAGATGATCTTTTTGACCAATTGCAAGGTGCATCAGTTTTCTCTAAGATTGATCTAAGGTCTGGTTACCATCAGTTAAAGATTAGGCCTGGGGATATGCCCAAGACGACGTTTAGAACCCGTTATGGGCACTACGAGCTCCTAGTTATGTCTTTTGGTTTGACTAATGCGCCTGCAGCTTTCATGAGTTTGATGAATGGAGTGTTCAAACCCTTTCTCAATTTGTTCGTGATAGTCTTCATTGATGACATTTTGGTCTATTCGAAAAGCGAGGAAGAGCATGCCGACCATCTTCATATTGTTTTGGGTGGGAAACAAAAGTTATATACAAAATTCTCTAAGTGTGAATTTTGGTTGACTTCGGTTGCATTTTTGGGGCATGTAGTTTCAAAAGAAGGGGTAATGGTAGATCCCTAAAAGATTGAGGCGATTAAGAATTGGGTTTGACCTAGCTCTGTGACATAATTTAGGAGTTTTGTGGGGATTGCTAGCTACTATCGTCGATTTGTGAAGAACTTTGATTCTATTGCCACTCACTTAACAAATTTGACCAAAAGGGAGATACCATTTAAATGGACTAAAAAATGTGAGGAGAGTTTTCAAAAGCTCAAGACTCTCTTGACCACCGCACCTATTCTAGCACTTTCGGTTGAAGGTAAATATTTTATTATTTATTGTGATGCTTCACATTCGGGTTTGGGTGCTGTGTTAATGCTGGATAGGAATGCTATAGCTTATGCATCGTGACAGTTGAAGGTGCATGAGATAAATTATCCAAAGTATGATTTGGAGTTGGCAGCGGTAGTGTTTGCTCTTAAGATCTGGTGGCATTATCTCTATGGTGTTAAGTGTGAGGTGTTTACTGATCATTGTAGTTTTCAGCATGTGTTCACTCAGAATGATCCGAATTTGAGCAAGAGAAGGTGGATGGATCTACTTAAGGATTATGATGTCATCATTCAATACCATCCGGGTAAGGCTAATGTAGTGGCAGACGCTTTGAGTCAAAAAATGGTGAGTATGGGTAGTCTAGTTGGCTTGATTGTAACCAAGCGACCTTTGGCAAAGAAAATTAAGACCTTGAAGTCTAAGTTCATGCAGTTGGGCATCTCAAAAAGAGGTAGGGGTGTTAGCTAGCTTTGCAGTAAGGGCCACGTTCATTTAGGAGATCAAGGCCAAGCAGTTCAATGATGAAAATTTGAATGAACTTAAGAAGAAGAATGTGATTGGTAAGACACAAGAGACCCTTCTTGATGCGGAAGGTGTGCTCAGTTTTAAAGGAAGGATTTGTGTTCCCAAAATAGATGACTTGATTCGAAAATCGTTAACAGAATCCCATGGTTCGCGATATTCCATTCATCCGGGTGTGACCAAGATGTACCAAGATTTGAAGCGAATTTATTGGTGGCCGGGCATGAAGAAGGATATAGTAGAGTTTGTGGCTAAGTGTCAAAATTGCCAACAAGTAAAGTATGAACATCAAAGGCCTACAGGTTTGCTTCAAAGAATGCCAATTTTGGAATGGAAGTGGGAAATGATAGCTATGGACTTCGTGGTTGGTCTTCCCAAGACTTTGGGGAAGTTTGATTCTATTTGGGTAGTGGTTGAAAGAATGATTAAATCAGCCCATTTTATTCCGGTAAGAATAGATTACAATGCTGAAAATTGGCTAAGGTTTATGTGAAAGAGATAGTGAAGTCGCATGGGGTTCTCCTTTCTATTATCTCAGCCCGTGGTACCCAATTCACATCCAAGTTTTGGAGAAAGTTACATGATGAATTTGGCACATAACTCACTTTTAGTACCCCTTTCCATCCACAGACGGACGGGCAGTCAGAGAGGACTACTCAAGTGTTAGAAGACATGTTGATGGCATGTGTTATTGATTTTGGAGGGCATTGAGATAAGTTCTTACCTTTGTGTGAGTTCTCCTATAATAATATTTATCACTCCAACATTGATATGGCACCATTTGAGGCACTTTATGGGAGAGGATCTCCTATAGGATGGTTCGAGGCTGGAGATGTGAAACCTTTGGGGGTTGATTTAGTGAAGGATGCTCAAGATAACGTGAGAAATATCCAAGATAAGCTTTTAGTGGCCCAAATTAGACAGAAGAAGTATGTAGACCATAAGGTAAGAGACGTGACATTTCAGACTGGTGAAAATGTTCTTCTGAAGGTATCACCCATGAAAGGGGTGATGAGATTTGGCAAGAAGGGCAAACAAAGTCCGCGATACATTGGTCCCTTTGAGGTTCTTGAATGTGTAGGGCTAGTGGCTTATAGATTTGCTTTAGCTTCTAACCTATTGGGAGTTCATTCGATATTTCACGTGTCCATGTTAAAGAGATATCATAGTAACGGGGATTACATCATAAAATGGGACTCAATTGTATTAGACAAAGACCTTCAGTATGAGAATGAATCGATTGTTATTCTTGATCATGATGTGCGTAAGCTAAGGACCAGAGAGATTAAGTACGTAAAGGTACAATGAAAGCATCGTCCAGTTGAGAAAGCTACTTGGGAAGTCGAGAAGGATATGCGAGACAAGCATCCCCAATTGTTTATCGATCCAGGTACTACTCCATTCTTTCTTTAGCCTATTATTCCTAAGTTTGTCACTCGGGGATGAGTGATGGGTAAATTGGTATCTATTGTAACGACCGATTCCCGCTGTTATAGAAAAGCCAATGAGGAAAAATTTTGGGCCAATTTTTTTTTTCCGTAGTAACTTGGGATTTCCCAACCTAGTCCAGATTTGGATGAAATCAGAGTTGGTAAGTTCTAGGGAAATTTGGTAACAATTGGTTGATCAAATTTTGAATTTGATCACATGAGTAGATAGCTAAGACGTTAAGGAACCGTACGACCTTACTGAATTGCATTCAGGTGAGTAGAACTCCTGAAACTGATCTTAGCGTGAATGGGTAGTGTCTGAGTTTCGTTGGCTGAAGGTGTGTTGTGAAATGGGGATATTGGAATTATTAAATTTGCTCACTGTTCTGTGCAAGCTGCTATGGTGGGAATTTATGCCGCTAGGGCGGGACCGCTGTAGTGGGGTGAGTACCGCTGTGGCGAGACAGACGCGATTTAAATCGGGAATAAACCCAAAAAATGTTTTATTTTGCACTTTTCGACTTTGAGAGCTAGGAGATGACCCCAAGTGCTTTCTTGATGGTTTTTCGCCATTCTTAAGGCTAAAGGTAAGGTTTTAACTCTCCAAACCCATTTTTTGATCCGTAGAATGTAATCTAGCGGGTAATTATCGATGAGGGAGGGTTTTGATTTGGGAATATGGTGGAAAAAGCCCTAATTTGGATATTGGGATCATGAGTTTGATCTAGGGATTATAGGATTATTTGTAATTCGGGTAATTAGTTATTGTTTATTGATTTTCATGTTATATTAATTGTTTGTAGACTAAGAACAAGCAGAATGAATTTGGAAATGGAAGAATCAAGTTTCTTAGGGGATTCAAGCTTGTTTCGAGGTAGGTGATAGTTGTGATTTCATGTGGTGTGATGTATGTTGTTCTTGCTTTATTATAATACGCGTATATATGCGAATATTGCTTTATTGATCACACTAATTGTAGATGAGGATAGATGAACGATGAATGCCATGAATCATGACTTGATTGTATGATTATGAGAGTGTACTTTGTGATTATGGTTGTGGATTGTTGAATGGATTGGGTGTTGTATTCCGACACACTAACTTGGATCGGTTGCCACGTTCTGGCATAAACATGGGATCGGTTGCCACGTTCCGTCATAAACATTGGATCGGGTACCATGTATCGATACGCTAACAGTTTGGGTGTGGGTTCCATGAGAGGACCATCGATTTGACATAATTGTGATATTTGAGAATTGTTAAACTGTTTGTTGTTCGTAAATGATATTGTTATTGTATATGTTCGATGTATGCATGTTATTATTATGTTGTAATGACTTATGTATGTTGCATTTATTGGGATAGCCACGTGATCTTACCAGTACACTGTGGTTGTGTACTGATACTGCACTTGCTCCTTCTTTGTTGAGTTTAGGGTATCTTCAAGCGGCTATTGACAGACCTCGCTTAAAATCAGTGATCATTTCGAATTCACGGGTGAGCCAGTTCTTCTGGGTTGCCATGAGTTCTCTTTCAATTTATGTCAACCTTTCGGACTTAGACTAGTTCTTTAGATTTTTTTGTGTTTAGTATGGGGCTGTACCCCTTCTTGTTTACACTTATGGTTGAACCTTAGATGTTTTGGTACATTGGCTTTCAGGTTCTAGGTAGTATTTCCACATTTGTTTGGTTAGACTTTTGTTGGAGTTTATGGGAACTCCTTATTTTTATTTTGTTAGACATTTAAACTTGCTTCCATTTCTTTAAATACCTTAGTTTTTGGTTAAGTTGTTTAGTTGGGTTGTTGTAGTGGTTCTGCCATCGGAGGGTTATTGTGTGTGCCAATCACGATGGTCTGGGTCGTGACACGAAATATATCGTATTATGGTTTATAGTTTGGGTCATGTTGATTTTATGATTCTACTGCCTTACATATACATTACATTATATTTTATAAACGTTTTCATTGCTTGGTATTGCTACATTCATGTATGTAGGTTATGTATTTCACAAGGATCCTTATGTATGTGGTTGAGTTAAGTTTATGGTTGATACACTCCAATCTTTATGCAATTGTTTGAGTCTAAAGTATTTTCTTTGCCTTGTGTTACTAATGGTTATGTAGGGACCTTTACCTGACTAGTTATTATTAATGCTTTATCTTATAGGATTGTATATGTTTGTTATGGGATTTGCAACTGATTGTGACTATGTTGGCCTTGTTGTTAGTTTTGGCTTTTAGCGTGAACGACTTGTATTGTATTCTCTTATATTTTAACTTTCTCTATTTCATTTATTTCTATATAGCTTGGCCTTAATAGTGTGTGTTTTAATTTCAGTAGGTTGCTCGGTCAAGTAAAGCATCGGGTGCCAATGGCCCTTTTCTAAATTTAGAGTGTGATAAACTTGGTATCAGAGCAATGTCATATCTTAGGGTGTCAACAAGTTATGTCTAGTAAAGTCTTGCTTATAAGTGAGTTTTTAATCACTTATAAATCGTTACACCTTGTAAATTGCTAAGTTAAGTTGGAAAGGAATTTGCAAAAAAAATTTGATGGTGCATGTTTTATGGAACCAACCACAGAACATACAAGGTCCTACAGTCCTTAGAGGATAGTCATGGAAAAGGAGTCCTGGAAGTTGAAATTGTCACGTCTTTGATAAGGGTCTATAGACCAATACGACAGGTCATAGAAGAGTGTACATCCCGTAGGAAGGAGTTGTAGGGTGTTCCTAGACTTGGTGATATTTTGATACCTCAGGTTATGATGATAAGGCTTATAGACCGTAGTCCATGGGTCTTGGAATGATGTTGAGACTTGGAGGGATTTCTAGAATTGGGTTATACGGAAGGGACCTATGAGCCATAGAGTGTTCGGTGGACCGTAGGTTTGGACTCGTGGTTTGATATCAATAATTCGGTCTATAGTAAATGGACCTATGGATGATTAGGACGATCCGTAGCCTTTTGTACGGATTGTACATGAGACAGTAGGTGCATTTCGACAATTTTAATTAATTTGACACCTAAACTACATTGTTTCTAGCCTATTTCTAAGTCCAATAATTGAATTTACTCTTCAAATTCTCCTATTCCCTCTCATTCACTCAACCCCCCTCCGCCCCCCACCCCCCCAAAAAAAAACCTCTCAAGGTTTTCTCTCCAAATTCTCTCCCAAGGATTCAAGAGAACTTCTAGAGTTCTTCTCCAATTCAAAATCTAGGATTCTTCAATGTATGTGTGAAATTCATCAATGGAACCTCTTCCATCCACCAAGTCCCAAGATTTCTCTATTTCTCTTCTATGATTTCAAACCAAATTCTAGGGTTTTGCATATTTTCTTGTGGTTTCAATTTTTATGATTAAATTCATTATATTTGATATTATTATGCATGATTTGATCATAACTACATAATTTCAATGTTTTTCACATAACCCATACAATATGCCTATTTTATGATTATGAATTATGTTTTGAGATTATGCGTACATCATGAATTGAAGAATTTTATGAATCAAGGATGCTTTTAGATAAAGTATCTATATGTTTTATGAAAGGGTTGCTTCCAATTGAAGTATTCTCATTATGAAAGATGATCATGATTTTGAAAGGAGTTATTATATGATATGAAGTTTATGATTGGATTGGTATTACTAAATTCTTACCCTTCCAAATATTATAATTATGATTATGCTTATTTTCGTCGGGAGTTTACTTAGCATGGAGTGAACGTTGGGATGGAGGTTCTTGCGTTAATAGAGGTGGAGTTTTTTTAGTATAAATCCCCTTGTCCCATAACTACGTGCTCAGTAGGATTTTGTCCCAATTGGACATAGCTAGTGGATTCACTTAAGCTTAAGAACATGGTCTTTACCTTGGCAAGTAGTACACTCTCTTTTCAGTGTGAGAGTAGTACACTAGACTCCATGTAATAGCTCACATGGTTTATGTCGGTTAAATGTAAACATTCCAAAAAAGTTAATGGTTTTCTCAAAGGGTTTATGATTTTGTCAAAAGAATAAAGCTTATGTTATGGTTTTCAAATATTGCATTGACCTTGTTCTATGATTTATGACTTTAACTTACCAAGATTTTACATGTTTTACTTGGTCATTCATTATCATGTTTTCCCATGCATGCTTATGTTTATGTATATTCCCCATATTCAGTACATTCCAAGTACTAACACATATGTATCTCTTATGCCTATATTATTTTTTAATATAAGGTCTGACGTTCCTCTATCCATCCATGACTAGTGGATTGATAGTGTTTGCTTAGTAGTTTGATGAGTCCTCATGGTTCGAGGGCATGACCACTTATCAGTTTTATGTTCTTTCAATCCTTTCAATTTTTAGACTTATTTCTTGAGCCATGGTTTGTCCTAGTCATACTTATGTAGTAGAGGCTTATGTCAGACTTAGTAGATTTCGTATTTTAATCATGTACTATGATTTTGGTATCTCTTAGGATTTGGATTTTGAAAATTATATTCTGCTTTATGATTCATTTTATTTTCGGTGTTTATTTTAGTGTCATGCTTATATCAAGTGTCTTGTTTAGGGTTTCTCGAGATCCTATTCGCCATGTCGCGCCTAGGGGTAGTTTGGGTCGTGACATAAATGGGAGCCTACAAAACATTTAGGATTGATTACCATTCTTTCATTTTCAAGGTTGTGCTGTAGAGTAGTGATGCATGCACACCAAGCCAAGATATGAAGGTCAAGAGGTTTGCATCAAGTCAATAGTTTGGAGGTTTGGAGGAAGTATAAGGATTAAAGAAGAAAATGAGTCTTCTTGAGCATGAGTTTTGGGTATATCATTCCCACTCTAAAGAAGCTTGTGTATACTATTTATAATCTAAGCTACATAAATACTTTTAATGAAACTAGGGTCTTCTTGAGCCTGAGTTTTGGGTCAATTTAAAATGACCATAACTCCTAGCTTAGGATGAGTTAGGTGTGCTACAAGATACCGTAGGAAAGATATTTGAATTATCTTTCCAACGCTGCCGAGTTTGCATGATTTCGAGTTCGTATAAGGGAGATATACCCATTTGAAATTGGGCTGTTTAGATAAGGAAAGTCTAATCCAGATTTTGAATGAGTATTTTGGTCTTTTCCATACCCAATTAATTAATTCCGTTTTTAGAAGTGTAATTGAGGTCTAATCATAATTATATCAGTTTACGCTTTTACCAAAACACTCTGGGGCTTGGAGAAAAGATGAAAGAGGAGAAAAGAGAAGAAAGGTTTAAAATTCATCAAGTTCTTGCGATTTTGGAAGTAGATTTCGCCAAGGATTCAATCCTACGAGGTATGTGAGATCACATAGCATTGGGTTAGTTCACTCATGCGCCAATCATGATTCAATTCAGCGTAATTGTGTTTTTGAAATAAAATATTATGAGTTCTTGATGAAATCTATTTAAGTTCTTGTGGGTTCTTGTTGTTGAAGTTGTTGAGAAGTTTCTTGAGTTTGATTCATGAGATTAGGTGTGAGTTCGAGTATATTATTACATATTTTGGTGATATAGTTGGTTCTAAGTGTTTGGGGGAAAGAGCCAATTGAATTTAGAGGGTTTAGAGTTGAAAAATAAGCAAGAAAATTTGGGGATTTTCTGGGGAGGGGTTGGGGCGCCGCGCATCTCAGAGCACCTAAAAGGGAACTCTGAAGTTTGGGATCTGGGGTGCCACACAAGGCAGAGTGCCCCAACCAAGACTTTGAAGTTTCAAGGCTGGCTTCCCGAGCCACTTAGAGCACCAGGGTCGCCAGACCTTCTACCTTTTCCCATTTCTTTCTGTTTGAGTTCCCTAGCAATGTACCTCAGTTTTCTAGTTGATTTCTACACTCTAAGGTATGTATAAACACTATGAAATTATCCACAAGCATGAGATCATGAGCCTTGAGTATATAATTCAATTGAAGGAAAGTTAAGAGTCAAGTCAAGAGAAGTTCTTAGAGTCTTCCAAAGTCTTTTCCAAATGTTTTAACTTTGTTTTAAGGCTTGAGTTTTGAGTTGAGTAAAGAGTAAGAGTAAGAACAAAGTTCATTTATTCAAAAGATTATACGGGAACTAAGTATTCCCAAGAGTTGAAATATTTTCATATTTAAATAAGAAAGGAACCACCGATTTCCAAGAGAACTTTTAAGCTAGTTTTGAGTAATTACCTCAAATCACAGAAAGAGTTTTGTTTTTAAAACATATGAGATGGGTATATTTGGGAGTAGTATTGAGCACCGATATGGGGACGATTCCTTAGTGCTTTTTAGCATAGACTAGTGGATCCACTTGATTGAGGCGTTCTATATCATGACAAGGTATAGGATAGTTCTGGCAGCATGGTCGAGACACTGTATCATCACTTTAGCTCATAGTAATGGTTGTCGGTTAGAGAAACTCCCACAATATTATATTACTTTATATGTAAACTGAGTTGTTATTGTATTTTTTTAATACATTGAGTTGTGACCAACTATTTTAAAATGCTTTGTATAAACTGCACCCTTTATTGTTGTTTTACTTTGCATTTGAGTTGAGTATTCATGAGTTGAGTAAAGCTAAGGTAAGTGTTCTTTTCATATTCCTTTCAAGCTTATGTTATGTTTAGTTTCCCCCTCGCATGCTCATACATTCAATGTACCGATGCCATTTGGCCTGCATCTTTTAATGATGAAGATACAAGTAACCAGGATCAACATCCAATATCTCGTTGATCCAGTTGAGCACTCGGAGTTTGTTGGTGAGCCTCTTTTCTTCTAAAGGATTCCCTTTTATTGCTTTGTTAGTCAGTTGTTAAGTAGATCAGGGGTCTTGTCCCGACATCCCTCTTAGTATTTAGAGGCTTCATAGACAGCTAGATATGAGTCCTTTAGTCTTGTGTTTCAGATGTTTTACTATAAGACTTGAGTTGCCACTTTGCCTAATTTGAATGTTTATCCTTAAACGTTCTAAGCATATTTGAGACAATTGTTTTAAAGTGCATTTGAATCCTTGTATTAATGATTTAAGTCTTCCGCTATGAGTTAAACCGGGCCAGTTTGCTTGGGGCCAACAATGGTTCTCGAGTGCCAGTCTCGCCCAGGGTGTAGGCTCGGGGAGTGAAAAACTTGGCATCAGAGCACAGAGTTCAAAAGTCCTAAGGAGTCTATGAAGCCATGTCTGTAGAGTCCAAGTTATCAGTGTGAACCATGCCACATCTATAATTAGGAGGCTGTAACATTTAGGAAATTCATTCACTTCATTCATATTCATTTCGTGTGATAAAATTTATCTCTATAAAGTTTCTTTCTAACTCGTGCTTGCGCGTGTCTTTCAGTTGATCATGCCTCCATGAAGAGATGTCCAAGTTCGTCCTGCTAGGCGTAATGTTGAGGATCAAGGGGTACCAAACACACTTGAAATATAACCTCAAGGTAAGGTCACCAATGCTGAATTTCGGGAAGCAATCCGAATGCTGAGTTAAAAGGTGACCAACCAAGTTGGACAACAAAGAGGGGCTCGATAGAAAGAGGCTGATACTTCAAGGATCCACGAGTTCTTGAGGATGAATCCTCCAAGCTTCACTAGTTCAAGCACTACTGAAGATCCGGAAAATTTTGTTGAGAAACTGCATAAGGTGTTTGAGGTTATGCACGTTGCTGATGCTGAGCGAGGGAACTAGCTGCATATCAACTGAAGTGTGTTGCTAGGGCTTGGTTTGACCAGTGGAAGAAGAGTAGGGTCAAGGATGCACCGGTTTTGAGTTGGGTTGTGTTCAAGAGTGCGTTCTTGGGGCATTTTTTTCCTCGCAAACTAAGAGAAGCCAAGGTATGGAAATTCCTTACCCTTAAGAAGGATTCACTAAGTGTTCATGAGTACAACTTGAAGTCCACCTAACTTTATCGCTACGCTCCAGAGATGGTTGTGGATATGAGGAGCATGATGCGTTTATCTGTTGTTGGGTTGTCCCATCTATCAAGCAAAGAGGGCAAGGCGTCTATGCTAATAGGGGACATGGATATAGCAAGGTTGATGATATATGTACAACAGGTCGAGGAAGAGAAGCCAAGGGATAGGGAGGGGTTTAGAAACAAGAAATCTAAGACAGGGAATGAGTCTGGGCAGCAAAGAAGTAATGTGAACCGTTCTTCCTTTTAGCAAAAGCAAAAGGGACCTGCTCCATCATCTGCTAGTGCACCTGCACCTAGAAACAAAGGTGAGTATAATGGTCAGAATTCCCGGAACTTCAGAGCTAGACCTGTGTAGTCTTAGGGTAGTGTGGCCCAAAGAGGTAACTGGGCTCCTACATGTGCTAAGTGTGGTGGGAACCACCAAGGTAAGTGTTGTGATGGCTCCACTGGTTGTTTCAAGTGTGGACAAGAGGTTCACTTCATGAAAGAGTGCCCTAAAAATCGGCAAGGTAATGGGAATCAGGGCAATAGAGCCCAATCTTTATCTGTTGCTCCACCATACAGAGCTTCATCTAGAGGAGCTACTTCAGGGGCAGGCGGAGGAGCATACCATCTATATGCTATCACGACTCGTCAAGAGCAAGAGAATTCTCCAAATGTTGTCACTAGTATGATCAATGACTTAAATTTTAATGTTTATGCTTTGACAGACCCATGAGCGATTTTATCTTTTGTGACTCCTTACATTGCGATGAAATTTGATTTTCTTCCTGAGAAACTTTGTGAGCCCTTTTGTGTTTCTACATCTATTAGAGAGTCTATTCTAGCTAAGCGAGTCTATCATGATTGTACCATCTTAGCCAATCACAAGAACATTATGGCTGACTTAGTTGAGTTAGAGATGGTTGATTTTGATGTCATTCTGGGTATGGGCTGACTTCATGCCTGTTATGCCTCCATTGATTATAGAACTCGACTTGTCCAGTTCCATTTTCCTAATGAGCTAGTTATAGAGTGGAGTAGTAGTTCAATAGTGCCTGCGGGTTATTTTATTTCGTACCTTAAGGAAAGAAAGTTAGTTTCCAAGGGTTGTTTCTATCACTTAGTCTGAGTTAATGACTCTAGTGTTGAGACACCTCCTATTGAGTCAATTCTAGTTGTGAGTGAGTTTCCAGAAGTCTTTCCTGATGATCTAGCCGGAGTCCCTCCTGAGAGAGAGATAGACTTCGGTATAAACCTTCTTTCAGATACTCGTGCTATATTAATTCCGCCATATAGAATGCTCCTGCAGAGTTGAAAGAGCTAAAAAAACAGTTTAAAGATCTCCTTGTTAAGGGTTTTATTCAATCAAGTGTCTCACCTTGGGGCGCTCCGGTCTTATTTGTAAGGAAGAAAGATGGTTCCCTTATGATGTGTATAGATTACCGTAAATTGAACAAGGTTATCATCAAGAATAAGTATCCTCTTATGAGAATTGATGATCTTTTCAATTAGCTTCATGGTGCTACCTGTTTCTCTAAGATAGACCTTAGATTAGTCTACCATCAGTTAAGGGTGAGGGAATGTGACATTCCAAAGACAACATTCAAGACTCGTTATGGTCATTATGAGTTCCTAGTTATGTTCTTTGGTTTGACCAATGCACCTGCAACATTCATGGACCTTATGAATAGAGTATTCAAGCCTTATTTAGATATGTTTGTCATTGTGTTCATTGATGGCATTCTAATCTATTCAAGAAATGAGGAAGATCATCCTAACCATCTTAGAATAGTTCTCCAAACTCTAAAGGATAGATAGTTGTATGCCAAGTTCTCTAAGTGTGAGTTTTGGCTTGAGTTTGTGGCATTCTTAGGCCACATTGTTTTCAGTGATGAAATTAAAGTTAATACCCAGAAGATAGAGGCAATGCATTAATGGCCTAGACCCACATCTCCAACTGATATTAGGAGTTTCTTGGGGTTGGCTAGATATTACAGAAGGTTCGTATAGGGGTTCTCATTTATTTCGTCCCCTTTGACCAAGTTGACTCAGAAAACAGTGAAGTTTCAATGGTCTGAAGCTTGTGAGAAAAGCTTTCAGTAATTGAAAAAGAGGTTGACTACTGCCCCAGTGTTGACCTTACTAGAAGGTACTCAAGGTTTTGTCGTATATTGTGATGCAACTAGAGTTGGTTTGGGTTGTGTGTTAATGTAGAATGGCAAAGTGATAGCTTATGCCTCCAGGCAATTGAAAGTTCATGAGAAGAATTATCCAACCCATGATTTAGAGTTGGCTGTCATAGTATTTGCTTTGAAAATATGGCGTCATTAACTTTATGGTGTTCATGTGGATGTGTTCACCAACCACAAGAGTCTTCAGTATGTGTTTAGTTAGAAAGAGCTTAATCTGAGACATCGAAGGTGGTTAGAGTTACTCAAAGATTATGACATGAGTATTCATTATCACCCAAGTAAGGCTAATGTTGTTGCCGATGCCTTGAGTAGATTGTCTATGGGTAGTACTGCCCATTTTGAGGAAGCTAAGAAAGAGTTGGCAGAGGATGTGCACAAACTTACACGATTAGGAGTTCGACTAATGGATTCCATAGAAAGAGGAGGAGTGGTGATGAATAGGGCTAAATCATCATTAGTGTCAGAAGTAAAAGAGAAGTAAGGCCAAGATCCCATTTTGCTAGAATTAAAGGGAAATGTTCATAAGCAAAGAATATTGGCTTATGAACAAGGGGGAGATGGAGTATTGAGGTATCAAGGTAGGTTCTGTGTACCAAGGGTGGATGAACTCCAAGTGAGAATCATGGAGAAATCTCATTGCTCCAGATATTCTATCCATCCGGGTTTCATAAAGATGTATCGCGATTTGAGAGAAGTTTATTGGTGGAGTAGTATAAAGAAGGGCATTGCAGAGTTTGTTGCCAAGTGTCTGAATTGTCAACAAGTTAAAGTAGAGCACCAAAGGCCCGATGGTATGGCTCAGAATGTAGAACCTTTGAAATGGAAGTGCGAGATGCTCAATATGGATTTCATCACAGGTTTACCAAGGTCTCACATGCATCATGATTCTATTTGGGTGATTGTTGATAGAATGACAAAATTAGCCCACTTTTTGCCGGTAAAGACTACCCATTCAATAGAAGATTATTCTAAGATGTATAATCAAGAGGTATTCAGACTTCATGGGGTTTCGATATCGATTATTTCAAACAGAGGAGTACAATTTACTGCACAATTCTGGAAATCTTTTCAGAAAGACTTGGGTTCAAAGGTGAACTTGAGTACTTGTAACATCCCGTATCCTAGATAGACCAAACCACAGATTTTGAGAAGTTGTAGGTGCAACCCATGGTTGCTATCCACAGACCGTAGTCAAACCACGGCCCGTGCTGGTGGTTTGTGGTTCACCACTGCAACCCCTCCCCAAATCCAGCTCAGAAAATTGGCTAAGTCTCGACCCACGGACAAACCAATGGTTCGTAGGTTAGACTACGGTTCATGGTCTATGTCCGTGGATCGAGAATGCTTTAACCAGCCTCTGACACAAACTATGGTCAACCAGCACAGAATGTCGTTCAATGCACGATCCGTAGGTCTGACCGTAGATGAGGATTAGTAGCCAGTTAAAGGAAAATTATTGATTGGGTCAACTTAAAATGATCATAACTCTTAGCACAAAATGAATTATATGTCCCATGACTATGATATGATAGATACTTGAATCCTCTTTCCAATGCCACCAAGTTTGCTAAAATCCGACCTTTAAGTAAGAAGTTATTCTCGTTTTAGTGAAGACCTGCCAGACAAACATGACCGACGGACCCAAACGATGGCCGTTAGATCAAATGATGCACCTCATTCCTTTCGTGGATGGGCTTTGCCAGAATTAAGTTAGGGTTGTTTTGGTTCTTTTCCTATTTCGTTGGACCCCTAAGCTACATTGTTTAGACCCTAAATTATAAGGTTTTAGTCAGTTTAAGACTAGAAACATAACTAGAAGTTACCTAAGTCAAATCATTAATCAAAACTTAGAAAATTAGAATGCTAAGAGGAGAAAGAAGTCAAGAATCCTAGTTGAAGAACACAATAATTTTTCTTCAGTTCCAGCCCAGAAATCAAAGGATTTCTCCATGAAATTCGTCACCAGGTATGTGGGATTTCACTAGTGGGTTCCTTTCACCCATTAGGTACCTAGTTTTCAGTCAGTTTCTTGATTCCCTTATTAGGACTAGACCTAGTGTTTCCTAAATGTTATAATTATTAGGTTCTTAGTAGTTAGAATGATCCAAATCAGATTAGTATGTTAATATTCAGTTTATTGCATGAATTCCAGATCCCTAACTATGTATTTCTTTAGTTCTTGAATTACACATGTTAGGTCAGATATTTCAGTTATTCAGTTATACATGCCTCATTTATTAATGCATCAATATCAATTTAAATTATTGCATTCTCAGTTTGCATGTTCAGTTTTAGCTATCTAGTAATTTACAGAAATTCAGTCATAATGTGTTAATTACTTAATCCATTGGGAGTAGCATAATACCGACTTAGACTAGGGTTCAACGTACCTATATAGTCCTAGAACTACGAGCCACATAGGTGTAAGTCCCCTCTATGGGCATCATTTAGTGATCACACCAGTATGTCTCTATACCTTTGGCCGGGTATATTGGGTTCTCTCAATGGGGAGTATATATCAAACTCCACATTTAGCTCATGTGGTTTTATTGTCGGTTATTAGTAGCTCCCACAGTTCAGTCAGATTCTATTGCATTGACCTTATTTACAATTTAGTCAGTATTCAGTTTCAGCATGTTATAAATTTGGTCATTGCATTCAGTTAGTTCAATATTCAGTATTTATATCATATTCAGATTATATCAGTGCTTTATTGCTTTGTTCAGTTATATGTTATTTCAGCTTTACTCTATCCTTCATGCTCAGTACCTTTCAAGTACTGATGCATACGTGCGCTACATCTTCTCGTGATGTAGGTTCAAGTTCTCAGCATCCGGATCACGCTTAGATCGGTTCCTGATCTCCAGTTCATCAAAATCAATGGTGAGTCCTCATTCTCCGAGGACAATAGTCATGAGTTCCTTTTCAATATTTTTAGTCCTTTAGTTTCAGTTTTGCTAGACTTAGCTGGGGATTGTCCTAGCATTTCTAGTCAGTTATTGGCTATTTTAAGACATAGTTAGATTCAGCTTAGTATTGAGTTAATATCTTCTTTGTTTTAAACTCATCAATTTTTCATATATCTCACTTATAGTATATGGGTATTCCCCATCTTTTCATTTTATTTATGATTTAGCTTTCGCATCAGTTTATTATCTTTAGTATGCTCATGATCATGCCAGCAGGGTTAGCTTGGGATCACTTATGGTCCTAGGTCCCATGTCTGCGTCTCGAGGGTAGTCTCTGGGGGTGACAAACTTGGTATCAGAGCCTTAGGTTTAAGTTTTCTAGGATGTCTGAAAAGCCGCACTAAGTAGAGTCATTTTCATGGGTGTGAAGTGCACCGCATCTAATTAGAGGGAGGCTACAAAGTGTTTTAGGAAATCTTGATTTTCTTGTTACTCTTATTGTGCGTAAGGTATGATCTAAATTCCATTCTAACTCGATGTTCTACGTTTCAGTGATCATGCCTCCTCGTAGAGCTAATGCCAAAAATGCAAATGCCAAGAATGCAAACACAGCTCCTCCAGTCCCTAATCAAGAAGTGTCGAATGTAGAGTTCAGGAACGTCATTCAGATGTTGGCTTAGAGTGTGGCCAACCAGAACAATCAACGAGCTCCAGTTTTGGTAAATGCCAATGTTGGGTCAGCTGCAACTAGGGTGCAAGACTTTGTTAGGATGAATCTGCCAGAGTTCTTAGGATCTCAAGTTGGAGAAGATCCCCAAAATTTCATTGATGAGGTCAAGAAGATCTTTGAAGTGATGCAAGTAACTCGGAATGATCAGGTTGAGTTAGTATCTTACCAATTTAAGGATGTGGCTCATATCTAGTATACTCAGTGGAAGGAGAACAGAGGTACAAATACAGCTCCTATTACTTGGGATTGTTTTGGCGGAACCTTTATGGACAGGTTTTTTCCCATAGAGTTGAGAGAAGCAAGGGCCCAGGAATTTATGATCTTAATGCAGGGTAACATGACGGTCCAAGAGTATGGGCTCAAGTTCAACCAACTCTCTAGGTATGATCCTCACATGGTTTCTGATTCCAGGGCTCAGATGAATAAGTTTTTGTATGGAGTGTCAAACTTAGTGAAAACCCAGTGCAGGAATGCTATGTTGTTGGGAGACATGAACATCTCTAGGCTCATGACTCATGCTCAGTAGGTTGAGGGTGATAAGCTTAGGGAACAGGCTAAGGAGACTAAGAAAGCAAGAACATGTAACTACGAGTATTCCCAACAAAAATCAGGTGGAGGAAATCGCTCACAGTTTCAGCAGAAGTCTTCGACTCCAGCCCCTTCATCAACTAGTGTTCCCATCTCCCAGGTTCCATAACGATCAGAAAGGTAGGGCGTCAGGCTTTAAGTCTCAAGGGAGTGTTACAGGTACCAAAACCCACCCAACTTGCCCGAAATGTAGTAAGAACCATCTTGGCGAGTGCCTTGCAGGTAAGGAATGATGCTTTGGGTGTGGTCAGTCTGGTCATAGATTGAAGGATTGTCCTTCTAGATGGTGTCAAGGAAGAAATAATGGTAGAGCTCATTCTACAACTTCAGCAGCACCACTAGGTCGCTCGACTTAGCAGGGTAACTCACGTGGTACAGGTGGCAGACAACGCCAAAATAGGCTTTATGCTCTTCAGGCTCGTCAAGATTAGGAAGATTCTCCTGATGTAGTCATTGGTACGTTACGAGTCTTTGATCTTGATGTTTATGCATTGTTAGATCTAGGGGCTACTTTGTCTTTTATAACTCCTTACATAGCAGTCCAATTCAGTGTTAGCTCAGAAACTTTTTCAGAACCCTTCTCAGTCTCTACTCTAGTCGGTGACCCAGTTATAGCTAGACGGGTATATAGAAATTGCCCTGTCACAGTCTCTCAGAAAGTCACCTCAGCAGATATTGTAGAGTTAGAAATGGTAGACTTCGATGTCATTCTAGGCATGAATTGGTTACATTCCTATTATGCCTCAGTCGATTGTAGAACTAGGATTGTTCGTTTTCAATTTCCAAATGAACCAATCTTAGAATGGAAGAGTAGTAGCTTAGCGCCTATGGGTCGATTCATTTCTTACCTTAAGGCCAGAAAGATAATCTATAAGGGTTATCTCTATCATCTAGTTCAGGTTAAGGATTCTAGTTCTGAATCCCCAACTCTTGAGTTAGTCCCTGTAGTCAATGAGTTTCCAGATGATCTTCCCGAAGTTCCTCTTGAAAGGGAAATTGACTTTGGAATTGATCTCCTTCTAGATACCCAGCCTATCTCTATTCCTCCTTACATAATGGCTCCAGCTGAGCTTAAGGAATTGAAAGAGCAGTTGAAAGACCTTCTAGATAAGGGCTTCATCAGACCTAGTATTTTGCCATGGGGTACACTAGTGTTGTTCGTAAAGAAGAAAGATGGCTCTCTCAGAATGTGTATTGACTATAGGTAGTTGAACAAAGTCACAATCAATAATAAGTATCCCATCCCCAGGATTAATGACTTGTTCGACCAATTTCAGGGTACTAGTCAGTTTTCAAAGATAGACCTCAGATCAGGTTATCATTAGCTTAGAGTCAAAGATAGTGACATTCCAAAGACAGCCTTCAAAACTTGGTATGGTCATTACGAATTTGTAGTTATGTCATTTGGACTAACCAATGCTCCTGCAACTTTCATGGATTTGATGAATAGAGTGTTCAAGCAATACTTAGACTTGTTTGTTATCGTCTTTATTGATGATATCCTCATTTACTCTAGGAATGAGAAAGGACATGGAAGTCATTTGAGAGTTGTTCTGCAAACTCTTAAAGATCGCCAGTTATTTGCAAAATTTAACAAGTGCGAGTTTTGGTTACAATTAGTTGCCTTCCTTAGGCATAATTTTTCTAGTGAAGGAATTTGAATAGATTCCCAGAAGATAGAAGCAGTGAAACAATGGACCAGACCTATCTCTGCTATAGATATCAGAAGTTTCTTAGGTCTAGCAGACTATTACAGACTGTTCGTGGAAGGATTTTCATCCATAGCCTCACCAGTGACTAGGTTGACTCAGAAGATGGTCAAGTTTCAATGGTCAGATGATTGTGAGAAAAGCTTCATGAAATTGAAAGCTACGTTGACTACAACTCTTGTCTTGACTCTACCAAAGGGTTCAGATGGTTATGCGATCTATTGTGATTCATCCAGGGTCGGCCTAGGTTGTGTGTTGATGTAGCGAGGTAAGGTTATAACTTATGCTTCTAGAAAGCTTAAGGTGTATGAGAAGAATTATCTAACTCATGACTTCGAGCTTGCAACAGTGGTGTTTGCACTCAAGATTTGGAGACACTACTTTTATGGTGTTCATGTAGATGTGTTCACAGACCATAAGAGCCTCCAGTATGTATTCACCTAGAAAGAGTTGAATCTTTACGAGAGAAGGTGGCTTGAGTTCCTCAAAGATTATGATATGAGCGTGCATTACCATTCGGGTAAGGCAGAATAGTGTAGCATATGTTGAGGAAGAAATAAGAGAGCTAGCAAAGGATGTTCATAGACTTGCTCGCCTAGGAGTTCATCTTATGAGCATATCAGATAGTGGTGTAACAGTTCAAAATAGGGCACAATCTTCTTTGGTAGTAGAAGTTAAGGAAAAGCAAGACAGTGATCCTATCTTGCTTGAGCTTAAGGGTGCAATCCACAATTATAGAGTGGAGGTTTTCTCCCAAGAAGGAGATGGTGTGTTTCGCTACCAGGGTCGATTACGTGTTCCTAATGTGGGCGAGTTGAGAGAGCATATTCTTGCAGAGGCCCATAACTCTAGATATTTTATCCATCCAGGCACCACTAAGATGTACCGCGATCTACGGGAAGTCTATTAGTGGAATGGTATGAAAAGAGATATAGCAGACTTTGTGGCTAAGTTCCCCAATTGCCAGCAAGTCAAGGAAGAACAACATAAACCAGGATGCATGACTCAAGAGATTGACATTCCTACTTGGAAGTGGGAAGTGATCAACATGGACTTCATCATAGGTTTACCTCGTACTCACAGACAACATGACTCCATCTGGATAATTATTGATAGGGTTACTAAGTCTTCTCACTCTTTAGCAGTCAGGAATACAAATTCGGTGGAGGATTACGCCAAGCTTTACATTAATGAGATTGTGAGGTTGCTTGGGTTCCTTTGTCTATCATCTCAAATAGAGGTCCTCAGTTTACCTCTTATTTCTAGAAGTCATTTCAAAAGGGTCTTGGTACTCAGGTTAACCTTAGCATAACATTTCATCCACAAATGGATGGTCAGGCAGAGTGTACCATTCATACCTTAGAGGAAATGTTGAGAGCTTGTGTTATCGACTTCAAGGGTAATTGGGATGATCACCTTCCTCTTATTGAGTTTGCCTACAACAATAGTTACCATTCCAGCATTCAGATGGTCCCTTATGAGGCATTATATGGGCGTAGATGTAGATCTCCAGTTGGTTGGTTTGAAGTAGGTGAAGCAGCCTTGATAGGACCAGATGCAGTCCTTGATGCTATGGAGAAAGTGCAACTCATTAGAGATAGACTTAAGACTGCCCAGAGTCGCCAGAAGTCTTATGCAGATGTGAGGAGAAGGGAACTAGAGTTCCAAGTTGATGATTGGGTTTTCCTAAAAGTGTCACCTATGAAGGGGGTGATAAGATTTGACAAGAAAGGAAAGCTCAGTCTTAGATATGTAGGCCTTTACTGCATCTTGAAAAGGATTGGTAAAGTGGCTTATGAGTTAGAGTTGCTAGCAGATTTAGTAGTAGTGCATCTAGTCATTCACATTTCACTTTTGAAGAAGTGTGTGGGTGATCCAGCATCCGTAGTGCCATTAGAGACTGTGGTTGTAAAAAATAGTCTTTCTTATGAGGATGTACCAGTTGAGATTCTTGATCGTCAAGTTAGAAGGTTGTGAAACAAAGAAGTCGCTTCAATCAAGGTTTGGTGGAAGAGTCAGTCCGTAAAGGGAGCCACTTGGGAAGCAGAAGCGGCCATAAAAGCCAAGTATCCTAACCTCTTTCCTTCTGATTCCACTCTAGCTTGAGGTAATAGTTCCTCTTTAGTTTTTCAGTCATTCATGAGTAAATTCAGTCTTAGAATCACGTATTTTTAGTTTAAACTTGGATTTTCAGCATATTTGCATGTTCTTGGAACTCAGTTCAGTCAGAAATGCAGTTCTCAGTGTTTAGTGATAGGGATTGCAGCCCTTTTCCATCTATTTCAGCTAGTTTAGTCTTCACTCGAGGACGAATGTTCTCAAGGGGGAGATAATGTAACACCCTATATCCTAGATAGACCAAACCACATATTTTGAGAAGTTGCAGGTGCAAGCCACGGTTGCCATCCACGGATCGTAGGTCAGACCACGGCCCATGCTGGTGGTCCGTGGTTCATCACTGCAACCCCTCCCCAAACCCAGCACAGAAAATCAGCCAAGTCTCGACCCACGAACGGACCCACGATCCATAGGTCAGACCACATATCATGGTCTATGTCCGTGGATCAAGACTCCTTTACCCAACCTCTGGCATGAATTACAGTCGAGTAGTATGGACCGTCATTCAATGCACGATTTGTAGGTCTGACCGTAGATGAGGGTCAACAGCCAGTTAGAGGAAAATTGTTGATTGGGTCAACTTCAAATGGTCATAACTCTTAGAACAAAATGAATTATGTGTTCCATGACGTATGATATGATAGATAATTGAACCCTCTTTCCAACGCCACTAAGTTTTCAAAAATCCGATCTCTGAGTAAAAAGTTATGTTCGTTTTAGTGAAGACCTGCCGGATAGACTTGACCTACGGACCCAAACGACGGCCGGTAAATCAAACAACGGACTGTCGTTCATTCTGTGGATAGGCTTCGCTAGAATTAAGTGAGGGTTGTTTTGGTCCTTTTCCTATTTCGTTGGACCCCTAAGCTACGTCGTTTAAACCCTAAATTATGAGGTTTTAGTCAGTTTAAGCCTAGAAACATAACTAGAACTTACCTAAGTCAAATCATTAATCAAAACTTAGAAAATTAGAACGCTAAGAAGAGAAAGAAGTCAAGAACCCTAGTTCAAGAACGCAATAATTTTTCTTTAGTTCCAGCTAAGAAATCAAAGGATTTCTCTGTGAAATTCGTTACCAGGTATGTGGGATTTAACTAGTGGGTTCCTTTCACCCATTAGGTCCTTAGTTTTTAGTCAGTTTCTTGATTCCCTTATCACGACTAGACCTAGGGTTTCTTAAATGTTAGAATTATTGGGTTCTTAGCTGTTAGAATGATCCAAATAAGATTAGTACTTTAATATTCAGTTTATTGCATGAATTCCAGAACCCTAGCTATGTATTTCTTTAGTTCTTGAATTACACATGCTAGGTCAGTTATTCAGTTATACATGCCTCAGTTATTAATGCATCATTATCAGTTTAAATTGTTGCATTCTCAGTTTGCATGTTCAGTTTGAGCTATCTAGTAACTTACAGAAATTTAGTCATAATGTGTTAATTACTTAATCCATTGGGAGTAGCATAATACCGAGTTGGACTAGGGTTTAGCGTACCCATAGAGTCCCAGAACTATGTGCCACGTAGGTGTAAGTCCCCTTCATGGGCATCATTTAGTGATCATGCCAGTATGCCTGTATACCTTTAGCCGGGTATATTGGGTCCTCTCGATGGGGAGTATACATCAGACTCCACATTTAGCTCATGTGGTTTTATTGTCGGTTATTAGTAGCTCCTATAGTTCAGTCAGATTCTATTGCATTGACCTCATTTACAATTTAGTCAGTATTCAGTCTCAGCATGTTATAAATTTGGTTATTGCATCTAGTTAGTTTAGTATTCAGTATTTATAACATGTTCAGATTATATCATTGCTTTGTTGCTTTGTTCAGTTATATGTTATTTCAGCTTTACTCTATCCTTCATGCTCAGTACCTTTCAAGTACTGACACGTATGTGCACTACATCTTCTTGTTATGTAGGTTTAGGTTCTCAGCATCCAGATCACGCTTAGATCAGTTCTCGATCTCCAGTTCTGCAGAATCAGTGGTGAGTCCTCATTCTCCGAGGACAATAGTCATGAGTTCCTTTTCAGTATTTTTAGTACTTTAGTTTTAGTTTTTCTAGACTTAGTTGGGGCATGTCCCATCATTTCTAGTCAATTAGAGGCTATTTTCAGACATAGTTAGATTCAGCTTAATATTGAGTTAATATCTTCTTTGTATTAAACTCATCAGTTTTTATATATCTCAGTTATAGTATATGGGTATTCCCAATCTTTTCATTTCTTTTATGATTTATCTTCCGCATCAATTTATTATCTTTAGTATGCTCATGATCATGCCAGCAGGGTTAGCTTGGGATCACTTTTGGTCCTAGGTCCCGTGTCCTCATCTCGGGGGTAGTCTCGGGGAGTGACAACACTGCTTTTCATCCTCAGACAGATGGTAAAGTAGAGTGCACCATTCCAACCTTAGAAGTTATGTTGAGGTCCTGTGTGATTGATTTCAATGCTAATTGGGATGAGCACCTACCTCTCATTGAATTTGCTTACAATAATAGTTACCACTCTAGCATCCAGATGACTCCGTATGAAGCTCTTTATGGGAAAAGATATTGATCTCCTATTGGATGATTTAAAGTTGGTAAAGTAGGGTTGATAGGACCAGACTTAGTTCACCAAGCTATGGAAAAAGTGAAAGTCATTCAAGAGAAGTTGAAAATAGCAAAGAGTCGTTAGAAATCCTACACTGATGTTAGGAGAAGGGAGTTAGAGTTTGAAGTAGATGATTGGGTATACTTGAAGGTTTCACCCATGAAGGGTGTTATGAGATTTGGTAAGAAGGGGGAGCTTAGTCCCCTGTATATTGGCCCTTACAAAATATCCAAAAGGATTGTCAATGCAGCTTATGAGCTGGAGCTACCAAAAGAGATAACAGCGGTCCATGTGGTGTTTCATGTTTCCATATTGAAGAAGTGCATGAGAGATCCTTCACTTATCATACCAACTGAAGATATTGGTATCAAGGATAGCTTGTCTTGTGAGGAGATCCCTGTTCAGATTCTAGACCAGCAGGTTCGCAAGTTAAGGACCAAGGAAGTAGCATCAGTCAAAGTTATTTGGACAAAATAGTTTGTTGAGAAAGCTACTTGGGAAGCTGAGGAGAATATGAATAAGAGATATTGCTTCTCTTTGAGCCCGGAGAAATTCCAGATCAAGGTACTAATTCTCTTCTTAGTACACTTTAAATTGATATGCTTAATGTGTTAGATTTGCTTGCTGGGTGTTTGAGTTGAATGTTAGATGTTACACCCTTAGCCTAATAAGAGTAATCTCATTCGAGGATGAATGTTCCCAAGGGGGAGATATTGTAACATCTCGCTATTTGAAAGAACTAGAAAGAGCTAGAAATGGAAAGTCATTTTTGGAAAGAATGAAACATTTGGAAAATTATGTTAAGTTTGAGTTTTGGATCAACTTCAAACGACCATAATTTCTAGCTCAGGATGAGTTAGGTGTTCTACAAGATACCATAGGAAATATCTTTGAATTATCTTTCCAACGCCATCGAGTTTGCACGATTTCGAGTTCTTATAAGGGAATATGCCCATTTGAAGTTGGGCTGTTTAGATAAGGATAGTTAATCCAGATTTTTGAAGAGTATTTTGGTCTTTTCCATACCCAATTAATTAATTTTGGTTTTAGAAGTTTAATTGAGGTCTAATCAGAATTAGATCAGTTTATGCTTTTACCAAAACAAGATAGGACTTGGAAAATAGAGAAAAGAGGAGAAATGAGAAGAAAGGTTCAAGATTCATCAAGTTCTTGCTATTTTGGACGTGGATTTCACCGAGGATTAAATCCTATGAGGTATGTGAGATTACATAGTATTGGGTTAGTTCACCACATGACAATCATGATTCAATTCAACATAATTGTATTTTTGAAAGAAAAGATTATGAGTTCTTGATGAAATTTGTTTAAGTTCTTGTGGGTTCTTATTGTTGAACTTGTTGAGAAGTTTCTTCAGTTTGATTTATGAGATTATGTGTGATTTTGAGTATTTTCTTACATACTTTGGTGATATAGTCGATTCTAAGTGTTTGGGGAAAGAACCAATTGAACTTAGAGGGTTTAGAGTTAAAAACAAGTAAGAAAATTCGAGGATTTTCTAGGGACGGGGCTGGGGGACCACACCTCTTAGAGCGCCCAAAAGGGAACTCTAAAGTTTGGGCTTTGGGTTCTGTGCCAGCCAGAATGCCCCAACCCAGACTCTGAAGTTTCAAGGCTGGCTCCCCACGCCACTCGGAGCGCCAGGGTCGTCAGGCCTTCTACCTTTTCCCACTTCTTTTCGTTTGAGTTCCCTAGCAACGTACCTAAGTTTTCTAGTTGATTTTTACACTCGAAGGTACGTCTAAATACCATGAAATCATACATAAATATGAGATGATGAGCCTTGAATCCATAATTTAGTTCAAGGAAAGTTAAAAGTCAAGTTAAGAGAAATTCTTAGAGTCTTCCAAAGTCTTTTACAAATGTTTTAACTTTGTTTTAAGGCTTGAGTTTTGAGTTGAGTAAAGGATAAGAGTAAAGTTTATTTCTTCAAAAGATTATATGGGAACTAAGTATTCCCAAGAGTTGAAATGTTTTCACATTTAAACAAGAAAGAAAACACCGATTTCCGATAGAGCTTTTAAGGTAGTTTTGAGTAATTACCTCAAATCACAGAAAGATTTTTGTTTTTAAAACATATGAGCTGAGTATATTTTGGGAGTAGTATTGAACACCAATATGTGGACTAGTTCATAATAACTAAAGTCTCCATAAACCATGTAGCCATTGTGGGTAGAAAGGGTCATACTTTTTAGATGATTTCTTATTGATTTTTAGCATAGACTAGTGGATCCACTTAGTTGAGGCGTTCTATATCACAGCAAGGTATAGGACAGTTCTAGCAGCATGGGCGAGATGATGTATCATCACTTTAGCTCATAGTGATGGTTGTCATTTAGAGAAACTCCCACAGTATTATATTACTTTATATGTAAATTGAGTTTTATTGTATTTCTTTAATACATTGAGTTATCACCTACTGTTTTAAATGCTCTGTATAAATTGCACCATTTATTGTTGTTTTACTTTGCATTTGAGTTGAGTATTCATGAGATGACTAAAGCGAAGGTCCGTGTTCTTTTCAGATTCCTTTCAAGCTTATGTCATGTTTAGTTTTCCCTCGCATGCTTGTACATTCAATGTACTGATGCCATTTGGCTTGCATCTTTTAATGATGCAGATATAGATAACCAAGATCAGCATCCAGTGCCTTGTTGAACCAGTTGAGCACTCAGAGTTAGTTGGTGAGCCTTCTTGCTTCTGGAGAATTCCCTTTTATTGCTTTATTAGTCAGTTGTTAGGATGATCATGGGTCTTGTCCCGACATCCCTCTTAGTATTTAGAGGCTTCATAGAAAGCTAGATATGAGTCCTTTAGTCTTGTGTTTTAGATGTTTTGCTATAATACTTGAGTTGCCACTTTGGCTAATTTGAATGTTTATCCTTAAACGTTCTAAGCTTATTTGAGACAATTCTTTTAAAGTGCATTTGAATCCTTGTAGTATGCTTTAAGTCTTCTACTATAAGTTAAGACAGGCCAAGGGTTTGCTTGGGGCCAGCAATAGTTCTCGAGTGCCAGTCCCGCCTAGGGTGTAGGTTCGGGGCGTGACAAGAACCTCTAGAAAATCATGACCCACGATAGGACCTATAGACTGTTGGTGGGTACACAGTCTGTGGTCCAGGGTCCATGGATCATGACCCCAAATCTAGGCCCAGATGCCAAATGACAACCTAGTAGGACAGACCGTCGGTCAGTCTACGGTCTGTCGGTAAGTGCACGGTCCATCATTCATGGTCTGTCGCTGGTTGTTCATCAGTTAGCTTAGGGGTAGTTAGGTATTTTCCTAATTGTTTTACCCCTAAACTATGTCATTTTACTCAGTTTAAGCCTAGTAATCTATTCAGAACCTACCTAAAACCATTATTCTCCAAAATTCACAACAAAAAAGAACAAAAAGAGAAGAAAGAGGCGACAGTTTCCTAACAACAATCAGAAG
Organism: Solanum commersonii; assembly: GCA_029007595.1. Classification (NCBI taxonomy): domain Eukaryota; kingdom Viridiplantae; phylum Streptophyta; class Magnoliopsida; order Solanales; family Solanaceae; genus Solanum; species Solanum commersonii. The sequence goes on from JAJTWQ010000054.1 coordinate 721,011, forward strand.
GTTTTCTTTAAGTTCTAGCCCTAAAATCAAAGGATTTCTCTGTAGATTTTGTCACCGGGTATGTGGGATTTCACTAGTGGATTCCTTTCATCCACTAGGTCCCTAGAATTCAGTCAGTTCCTTGATTCTCTATATCTTGTTTAGGCCTAGGGTTCCTAAAACCTTGGATATTTTCTGTGATTTAGCGGTTGTAGTATCCTAAATTGAAATGTTATTTCTTGGAAAGTTTTCTTAAATCCTTGTATGAAACTCAGAACCCTAGTTTGTATAAATTCTCTTAGTTCATGAAGTATACCTGCTAGGTGAGTTGCATAGATAATCATGCTACAGATTTCGAATGTTACATTATCAGTATATAAATGCTACATTCTCTGATTGCATGTCAGTATTTTGAACTATTCAGTATTTTAGTTACATTTGTGTCATATACATATTCAGTTGGGAGTAGACTTAGCACCGAGTTTGACTAGGGTTCAGTGTACCCTCATATTCCTAGAACTATGTGCCCTCGTAAGAGTATAAGTCCCCTCTGTTTGGCATCAGATTTAGTGGTCACACTAGTAATTCCTTTATACCCTTGGCAAGGTATATTGGGTCCTCTGATGGGGCTTATACATCGGACTCCACATTTAGCTCACGTGATTTTATATCGGTTAATAGTCGTTCCCACAGTCAGACTTGTAGTGCATTTGACTAGGTTTTTAGTACATACTTTAGTATTCAGTTTAGAATGTTAAGTTCATGATTAGCACTTGGGCATTGCATTTAGTTTAGCTTTTCAGTTATGTTTCAGTATTTCATTCTTGCTCAGTTTATGTCATTGCTTAGTTATGCTTTGTTCAACTTATATATATATATATATATATATATATATATATATATATATATATATATATATATATATATATATATATATATATTTGTTCAGCTTAGTATTTATATCCTGCATGCTCAGTATATTCCAAGTAATGACGTACACTCTACGCTACATCCTTTCATGATGTCGGTTCAGGTACTCAACATCCACATCGCGCTTAGATCGATTCTAGGTTCGCATTTCAGCAGCTTCAATAGTGAGTCCCCATACTTCAAGGACAATAGACATGCTTTTAGTTTAGTCTTTTTATTCAGTTTTCAGTTTTGTTAGAGTTAGTTGGGAGGCCTGTCCGAGTAACTCAACTCAGTTAAAGGCTTTTCAGACATAGTAGTAGAATCAACTTGAATTGTTAAGTGTATCTTTCAGTTATAATTAAACTCATAGTATGTTTTATACATTCAGACTAGTTGGGGGTTTCTCACTTTTAGTTATCCATTGTTTTAGCTTCCGCATAGCATATGTCTTATTCAGTTATTCTTAGTATGCTTGATATATGCCAGCCACAGGGTTAGCTTGAGGTCACTTGTGAGCCTAGGTCCCGTGTTACGCCAAGGGGTTAGCCTCAGGGTGTGGCAAACTTAGTATCAGAGCATTAGGTTCAAGAGTCCTAGTATGTCTGAAAGCCGCACTAAATAGAGTCTCTTTCATGGGTGTGAAGCGCACCCCATCTATGAGGGGGAGGCTACAAAGTGTTTTAAGAAAAACTTTACTTTCTTTGATATTCTTATCATGTGTTGGTATGATCCAGCTTCTCCTTTTTAATCCATTGTTATGCGATGCTTCCTCGTAGAGCTAACACACGGAATACTAATGCACCAATGCTAATGTAGTTCCTCCAGTCCCGAACCATGAGGTTACAAATGCAGAATTTTGGAATGCGATCCTGGCTCAAAGTGTGACCAATCAGAACAATCAGTAGGTCCTAGTTCCTAGTAACACAAATGGTAGATCATCTGCAACTAGGGTTCGAGACTTTGTTCGAATGAATTCGCATGAGTTTTTAGGGTTAAAGGTTGGTGAAGACCTACAAAACTTCATTGATGAGGTCACGAAAATCCCAGAGGTAATGAAAGTATTTGGAAATGACAGGGTGGAGCTGGCATCTTATCAAATTAAGGATGTGGGTCATATCTGGTTCACTCAGTGGAAAGACAATAGGGGTGCAGATGTAGCTCATGTGAGTTGGGATTGTTTTACTGGAGTTTATCTGGATTAGTTCTTTCTAAAGGAATTGAGAGAACCTAAGGCACAAAAGCTAGAAATTTGAAATAGGGTTCCATGTCGGTCCAAGAGTACGTGCTGAAGTTTACTCAGCTCTCCAGGTATGCTCCAAACATGGTTGCTGATTCAATGTCACAAATGAGTAAGTTCTTGTTTAGGGTATCCGATCTAGTGAAGAGTAAGTGCAGGAATGCTATGCTACTAGGAGATATGGATATCTCCAGATTAATGACTCATGCTCAGCAGGTTGAGGGAGATAAGCTTAGGGAATTGACAAATGATAACAAAAATGCCAGAATAGGAAACTACGAATACTCATATCAAAAGTCGGATGGTGGAAATCGCTCACAGTTTCAGCAGAGGTCTATAACCCCAACACCTTCATCAGTTAATGCTCTTTCCCTCTGGTTTTGACAGGATCAGAACGGTAGGGCATTAGACTCTAAGTCTCAAGGAAGTTCTTCAAGTAACATGACTTACCCAACTTTTCTAAAGTGTGGTAAGAACCATCTGGGTGAGTGTCTTGCAAACAAGGAAGGGTGCTTTGGGTGTGGTCAGTCTGGCCATAGGTTGAAGGATTTCCCTTCTGACAGGAAGGGGCAATGAGGTAACAATAATAGGGCTTATTTTACAGCTGAAGTAGCACCAACAGGTGCCCAACTCAACAGGATGCTTCATTTGGTACATGTGGCGGTCATCGCCATAACAGGTTGTATGCTCTCCAAGCTCACCAGGATAAAAAAGATTCTCCTGATATGGTTACTGGTACATTATGAGTATTTCATTTAGATGTTTATGTATTGTTAGATACATGGGCTACACTATCTTTTGTAACACCCTATATAGCAGTAAACTTCGATGTCAGTCCAAAAACTCTCTCAGATCCCTTCTCAATCTTTATTCCAATTGGTGACCCAGTTATAGCTAGATGAGTATACATAAATTTCCCTGTCATAATCTCTCAGAAAATCATCTCAACAGATCTTGTAGAGTTTGAAATGGTAGATTTTGATATAATTCTAGGCATGGATTGATTACATTCCTGTTCTGCCTAAGTCGATTGTAGAACTAGAATCGTTCGGTTTTAGTTTCCAAACGAGCCGGTCTTAGAATGGAATGGTAGCAGCTCACTACCTATGGGTCGATTCATCTCTCACCTTATGGCTAGAAAAATGTTCCAAAGGGTATATTTATTATCTTGTTCGGGTTAAGGATTCAAACTCTGAAATCTCAACTCTTGACTTAGTTCCAATGGTAAATGAGTTTCCAGAAATATTTCGAGAAGATCTTCCCAGAGTTCCTCCTGAAAGGGAAATCAACTTCAGAATAGATATCCTTTCAGATACACAACCCATTTCAATTCCTTCTTACAGAATGGCTCCAGCCAAGCTTAAGGAATTGAAAGAGCAGCTAAAAGACCTTCTAGATAAGGGGCTTCATCACACCTAGTATCTCTTCATGGGGTGCTCCAATGTTGTTCGTGAAAAAGAAAGATGGTTCTCTCAGAATGTGCATTGACTATCGATAGTTGAAAAATGTCACAATCAAGAATAAGTATCCCATCCCTAGGATTGATGACTTGTTCGACCAACTTCAGGGTGCTAGTTACTTTTCTAAGATAGACCATATGTTTGGCTATCATCAACTTAGAGCTAGAGATAGTGACATTCTAAAGACAGCTTTCAGAACTTAGTATGGTCAATATGAATTTGTAGTTATATCTTTTGGACTAACAAATGTTCTTGTAGCTTTCATGGATTTAATGAACAGGGTGTTCAAATAGTATTTGGACTTGTTCGTCATTGTCTTTATTGATGATATCCTCATTTATTTTCAAAGTGAGAATGAGTATGCGACTCATTTGAGAGTCTCAAAGATCGCCAGCTATTCACTAAGTTTAGCAAATGTGAATTCTAGTTATAGTGTGTCACTTTCCTTGGTCATGTTGTATCCAGTGAAGGGATCCGAGTGGATTCTCAAAAAATTAAGGCAGTACATCACTGGCACAGACCCATCTCTTCGATAGATATCAGACGTTTCCTGGGTTTGGCCAATTATTATAGGAGATTTGTTGAAGGCCCACTAACTAAGTTGACTCAGAAGAAGGTCAAATTTCAGTGGTCAGATGAGTGTGAAAATAGCTTCTTAGAACTAAAGACTAGGTTGACTATAGTTCCAGTCTTGACTCCACCAAATCGTTTAGATAGTTATGTGATTTATTATGATACATCCAGGGTCGGCCTAGGTTGTGTGTCGATGCAGCGAGGTAAGGTCATAGCTTATGCTTCTAGAAAATTTAAGGTACATGAGAAGAACTTCCTGACTCATAACCTCAAGCTTGTAGTCGTAGTGTTTACCCTAAAGATTTGGAGACACTACTTGTATGGTGTTCATTTTGACGTGTTCAAAGATCATTAGAGCATTTAGTATGTGTCCACCCAAAAAGAGTTGAATCTTTGTCAGAGGAGATGGCTTGAATTCCTTAAGGACTATGACATGAATGTGCTTTACCATCCTGGTAAGGCCAATGTAGTGGTTGATGATCTCAACATGTTGTCTATGGGTAGTGTAGCACATGTTGAGGAAGAAAAAAAAGAGTTATCAAAAGATGTTCATCAACTTGCTCGCTTAGGAGTTTGCCTTATGGACACATCAGATAGTGGGGTGATAGTTCAGAATGGGTCAGAATCCTCTTTGGTAGTGGAGGTTAAGGAAAAATAGGATAGTGATTATATATTACTTCAATTGAAAGGTGCAGTTCATCAACAAAAAGTTGATGTTTTCTTCCAATGGGGAGATGGTGTGCTTCGTTACCAAGGTCGCTTATATGTTCCTAATGTGGGTGAGTTGAGGCAGCAGATCCTTACAGAAGCTCATAACTCCAGGTATTTTATTCATCCAAGTGCCACTAAGATGTATTGTGATCTGTGGGAAGTCTTTTGGTGGAATGGCATGAAGAGGGATATAGCAGATTTTATGGCTAAGTGCCCTAATTGTCAGCAAGTGAAGGTAGAACATCAGAAACCAAGAGGTATGACTCAGGAGATTAGCATTCATACATGAAAGTGGGAAGTGATAAACGTGAACTTCATTATGGGTTTACCTCATACTCGCAGACAACATGATTCCATTTGGGTGATAGTGGACAGAGTTACTAAGTCTGCTCACTTCTTGGCTGTCAAGACTATAGAGTTAGCGAAGGACTACACCAAACTCTACATCCAAGGGATAGTAAGGTTGCATGGGATCCCATTGCCTATCATCTAAGATAGAGGTCCTCAGTTTAACTCTTATTTTTGGAAATTGTTTAAGAAAGGTCTTGGTACTTAGGTAAATCTCAGTACAAGATTTCATCCACAGACGGATGGTCAGGCAGAGCGTACCATTCAGACCTTAGAGGACATGTTAAGAGCTTACGTGATCGATTTCAAGGGTAGTTGGGATGATCACCTATCTCTCATAGAGTTCACCTACAATAATAACTTTCATTCCATATTCGGATGACCCCATATAAGGCATTATATGGGTGTAGATGTATATCCCTCATTAGTTGGTTTGAAGTAGGTGAAACAACATTGATTAGGCCAGATTTGGTTGATGAGGCTATGGAGAGAGTTCAACTCATCAGAGATAGACTAAAGACATCCTAGAGTCGTGAGAAGTCCTATGCAGATATGAGAAGAAGGGACTTAAATCGATGATTAGGTTTTCCTGAAGGTGTCACCTATGAAGGGAGTGTTGAGATTTGGCAAGAAAGGGAAGCTTAGTCCTAGATATGTAGGTCCTTATAGAATCTTGAAAAACGGTTGGTAATGTGGCTTATGAGTTAGAGTTGCCAGCAGAACTAGCAACAATTAATCTAGTCTTTCACATTTCTTTATTGAAAAAGTATATGGGTGGTTCAGCATTAATAGTACCATTAGAAAGTGTGGTTGTGAAGGATAGTCTCATTTATGAAGAGGTGCCAGTTGAGATTCTTGACCATCAGGTTCGTAGGTTGAGAAATAAAAAAGTCGCTTCAGTGAAGGTTTTGTCGAGGAGGTAATCTGTAGAGGGAGCTACTTGGGAAGCAGAAGCAACCATGGAGGCCAAGTATCCTCACCTCTTTCCTTTTGATTCTATTTCATCTTCAGGTAAAAGTTCCTCTCCAGTCTCTCAGTTTACTCTTGCGTAAATTCAGTCTCAATATCTTGTTCCTTCAGTTGTTCTTGCACTTCAACATAATTGCATATTCTTGGAACTAAGTTCAGTTAGATATCAGTTTCTAGTACTTAGTGGTAGGGATTGTAGCTCCTTTCCTCCTTACTCAGCTTGTATAGACTACATTCGAGGACGAATGTTCCTAAGGAGGAGATAATGTAACACCCCAGATTCGAGAAAGATCCAAATAGAAGATTTTCAGAATTTTAGGTGCCACCGATGGAGGCCAAACCACAGCCTGTGGATGGGACCACGGACCGTAGATGTGGTGTTACGCTCAAATTATACTTCCCTAAAGAAGTATAAGCGATCGTTATCAAGTAAAGAACCCAACTTGGAGGTTGGGATCGATCCCACGAGGAATACGGTTTAAACTTAAACTTAACTTACGATTATATTCATTTAGTCAACTTATTTCTGAGACAAGTAAAAGGGGAGGGTTGTGAAACAAATAACTAAATGTTGTTAAATAACAAGTGAGCAAGATTCAAACTTTGTTGTTATCAATGAGAGAGAGAGAGAAACTAGGGTGTATGTGTTCCCTATAAGCTCTTAATGCAGTAATCCTAATAATAGTAATTATTTCCGAGTGTATTACATGCAAAGTTGGTAAGTTAGGTATCCCTAAGTGATTGGTCCTCCAAATAGGGAATTTCACCCCGCACCTTGATCCGGCTACGTGTATATAATTTACTAACCCTTATCTTTACCTCAGATTAGACATCATATCAAAGTATGGCTTAGTTTTCACCCTCGCACCAATTGACATTAGACTATTAGATAGTATCACACTAAATCTCTGTTGATAATTCATTACTTATTAACTACCTCCTTGGTCCGGCAAGTAGCAACAAGGCGAGTTCTAACGTTGGCCACCGTTAAAAAGACTTCTAAGCAAAAGAATTACCAATACATGCATCAACACTATTAAAGAATTACTTAGTTATTATTTATACATTTTTAATTGTTCATGGTTCCCACAACCCTAGTTGTGGATTTAGCTGCTCATGCTTCAAAGAACACAATTCATATATTTAGAAAAAGAATTCATGAACTTACATATTGAGTAGAAGAAACCTGTAATCTCCAATTGAAATTTAAAGCAAAAATCTTCATAAACCGCAATTAGGAGATCAAAGTGCCAAAGTTTGCAAGTTAATTCCAAGAAAATACCAAGAACTAAAAGTATATAATGGTGTCTAACCCCCAAAAATGAGGTTTACATACTGTATGTATAGAAAAACTTGTCCTAAACAAAAAGGAAACAAACTAAGCAAATAAAACTTTTGGACGTGGCTTCGATCGATGAGACTGACCTATAGACCGTGGATCGACCTACCGTCCATAGGTCCCTTCCGTAGCTTGATACTTAGAACTTTTCCACAAAGGTTGGAACCTTCAACTTTCAGATACAAATGACAGATGTGCAGTATGTGGGTCCCCTTCTGTGGCTCCACACTTATAAATTTTTATCAGGTATTGGAACTCCAACTCCCAGTGATCATTGACGGATGTGCAGGATGGCCCGTGGGTTGACCTATGCTCCATCACTCACCTCTGTAGTTCCACACATAGTCAGACTTCCCTGATGATCATTCCACGCTTACCCATAACAGACCATGACTAGACTATGTAGGTCACCTCCGTGGGTGGCTCCTTCTACAGAATTTCAGTTGTCATCTCTCTCAACCTTGTCCAAGCCTATTTCCTATAAATATAACACAATAAACATTAGTTCTAATACAAAATAGCCTAGACACACACAACTCTTAAGTGAAATGTATTAAAAATATCGTAAACTCATGGTATATCAACACCCTCAACTTAAATTTGTTATTTGTCCTCAAGCGACGCATTAAGACTCTAAACGATACTTGTGTAGAAGCAGACATTCAAATTCAAGCAATCACTTGGCTTTCTATCTCGATTCCCTTTTCAAGTGCAAATATTTTCTCTTAGACTCAACAAGCTAACTCATGCGGATCAAGCTATGACAAAGATCGACCAATAGACACACAACATACACTTTTTCTCAATCACCAAGGTACCAACTTACCGACAATGTAACTAGTGCCCTCACTTCAAACAAAATCCTTTTCACACAAAAGAAAAGAATTTTTAGTTTTAGTATTCATTCAACACTCACGCTCAGAAGTGACTTCAAGTACAGTTAGTGCTCAATACCATAGGGTTGCCCTTATTTTCATTGCTAGACTCTCCAAACTAGTTGCTAGGATCACTATAGGACTTTCTTAGCTTGTAACGTAGGCTCAGGGTCAGATGTGGTACATTTGGATACTATTTAGTGGCTTTCTGCCCTCCTTGACATTACATTGGCATTTTACCTCTTTTCTCAACCTATTTTTGACATCCTTTCATCTTAATTTCTTTCCCTTGACTCCTTTCAACATGGATTTGACTTTTGACTTTGTGGCTCTTTTTTTTTTTCACTTTATTTTTCTTTATTTTTCAGAACTTTTATTTATCATCTTTTTGCTTCTTTTGCACAAAGTCACATCCTCTTCTAACTTTTATTTTTCTCTTTTCAACACAAAACTCTTTTCATACCCTTTTTTCTTTCAGTTTCCTATTTCATAGCCACCCTCAACTTGTGGATTTTACATTTGTTGCGGTGCACAATATCCGATGTCGGACCAGGGCCAAGATTGAGGTAACTTTTTGCATTAGCCACCCTCAACTTAGGTTTTTGGCCTAAGTCAAGGTGCACATGTACAAGGAGGGACCGGGGCCAAAACACTTATTTTAGGGAAGGTGAGTTAGGTGAATCAAACGAAATGGTCTATTTTAGGCTCAAATATTTGGATCAAAAGGAACATTGATTTCATTTGGTCGGATCATTTTAGGCTTAAGTGGACTAATTTGAACAAGGGCCTATGATAACTTCCCAACTTCTAGCCTAGATCATCTTAGCAGGACCAACGGGGCAAGTTCTAGATTGGACAACTGTTTGAACATTCAACTTTTCTCACATACTCTTGGCACGTTGTTTCATTATTAGATTATCAAATTACCCAGTTCAAGTTTTATCTTAAGTCATGATTTCAAATAGGTTCTTAACATGTCACATTGAGATCCAATACATTCAATTCATCAAGACTATAGATCTAGCACAATTCAACATTTTTGGACATGGATCATTTTTTCTCATGCTTTCATTTTTCTACTTACTCTTACACATACATTCCTAAACATGCCGATTCAACAAAAATTAAAATAGTCTCTTGGGAAAAAAGAACACAGGCAAGAAAACCCCCAAGAAAGGATTATGAGTTGGGTTACTTAGACTTTACCCTATCACTCACAATCCATTTACCCCACCCATAACAAAATAGAGTGCAATTGTCCCCAAAGCACAAAAAAACAAAAACATAAAAGAATAGGGTGAAGCAAACCTGTGGCACATAGCGTCGAAGACCTATCAACAAGAGGGTGGGTTCAATTTCCCGGAGCCTACTGGATAAAAACTTGAGTCACCCTCAGTAGTGCCCACATCTACCATCTCAGCACCCTCAATAGTGCTAACATCAACTCTCACCGCACCATCACTAGTGCTCACGCTGCTAGAGGCACTAACACCGACCTCTCTAGTTTGTTGTTGGCACATCTCCTCATCTACTAGGGGTGCCCTTCGGGCCACCTCAAACTCCTGGCGCTTTTGCGACTCTCCCAGCCTCAGTGTCATCAGAAGTTCGACTGGAGCGGGGGCATTTCCCAACATGATGAGAAGAATCAAGCAATGGCAACTCATCTTTGAATAATACATCAAACATCGTATTATTAACCGATGTCATGGGGGAAGACTCAGGCTCAGTCTCTGGTGGAGCTAGAAGTCCAGTGAAATCCTTATAAAGGCTCTCTATCTCCTTCTAGAGAGTGGTCAAATCAACAATCGAGGCCGACCTATCTAGGACTCTCAACTCAAAGGCATCCAGGTGCTTATGAACGGCCTGGACCTTCTGGTCCATCATGTGCTCTACTCACTGCTCCATCCTAGCTGTGAACTCCTCTATCGCACGTTGCATCAAAGGTCGCACATGCTGCAGTAAGGTAGCCATCTGGGCCTCTATCTTCTGGACACGGGCAAGAGGCACGGTAACATACCCTAAGGAGAGAGTGGCTCTGGAGGAGCTAGGGGCCTGACAGGTGGCCAGAGATGGGGAAGTCGGGGTATCATCTGTAGTGGCTGGAGGGATAGGATCATCACCCTACATCTATGATGAGTCCACAAATTGGACTCATTTAGGGATATATTTTAATAGAAATTATGTCCTCAAATGCTTATTTTATCTCAATATCTAATGACAACCTTTAAGTTTCAGGTATTTGAAGTTTGAGGCAAAGCATGGACACTACTTAAAAAAAGGGGGTAAAAAAAGCTAAAAGAACAAAGAAATGAAGGTCTGCAAATTGCCGAACATGTTCGGCGAATCACCAATAGATCTCATGTTCGCCTTTTGTTCTAGTGTGTAAAACCCTGAAGAAAAGGAGAACATCGGTGATGAAAAGGAGCAGTTGGCGTATTGCCGAACAAATCCACAAAATAGTGCTACATTGAGACAGAGCTTTCAATAGATTCTCTAAGTTTTGGAGAGGGTTTTGAAAACTTGAAGAAGAAGAGAGTTTCATCTCTTTCAATTAGAAGCGGGTCTCTTGGATTCTTCACTCCTTGCCTAAATTGAGACTTAAATATTCATACCTATCTAATTTCAACATCATTAAAGGTATAAATTTCTATTTCTTGATGTGTGGCTAAAACCCCCAATTCTTGGGGTGTGATTTAGCGAATATGGGTTAAGATTGTTGTTGGGTCTTGCTTGCTGATAGATTAGATGTAGTTTGATGGTGATTTCACCTAGTAGTTATGGTTGAATTTATCAAATTTTTAGTTGCAAATACAAGTTTATTTATGTGTTTTCGGCTTGCTTGAGAGAGAGGTCGCAAAACCAAGACTACTAGATTGATGGCCTAAGGAATGGGTCGCCATGAGGTTCAGCTCAAGAGAGTGAACCCTAGTCCCATATCCTAACACTCAGCTCGAGAGAGTGAGTGGAGTAAGGCGTAGGCTGGTCTTCACGTAGCAAGTGGGTGTCCGAGAGGAACCATTTGAAATGGGGTAAGTTGCTCGAGAGAGAATTTATTCCCACATATATCTTAGCCTAGTCACTATTACTTTATAAATTTTCTATCGAAAGCATGTACCCAATAATTTAGAATAACTCGTATTCTGGTCACATCCCAAGAATCCCTTCTCATCGCTTAGAAATCTCTATTAATTTTATTGTTGTTACTTACTAGTAAAAAAAACTCCATTGTTAAGTGACACTCTTGTGTCCTCCTTTAATTTGCTATGTATTCACTCGTAAAAATCATTAGCTACGATTAACTTTAGCACATTTGTGCTTAACCACTAATTTTCACGCCCACTCCCTTGGGACTCGACCCTAACCCTTGGTTGGGTTATTATACTATTGCACGATCGTAGACACTTGCATTGGACGTTGTGTTGTTGATTACACAAATATCAAAATGGCATCACTGTCAGGGAGCGGTGTTACGTGAAAGTTTTTATTTAAGTCAAATTCTGCTTTCAATAATCGTAGTTTACTAATCTTATTTTTATTTTTATTTTTCTTTAAATTTGTTGGTATAGGTAGGTTCCCTGAGCATGACTGAGGGAAATGGTGGAAACCCGACTGAGATGAAGTAAGAAGTCGAGAGGGACTTCACATTACCCACACTGGTAGCTCAGCTGGCCGAATTGGCCACCAAAATAACAAAGGTGGAAAACCAACGCAAGATTCAAGGGAGGTACATACCTTCTCACGAGAGGAAATAATCTAGAGGTTGGGAGAACAACCGTGTTGAGGACACACTCCAAATCATTCTCCAAAAGATCACCGAACAAGATCAAATATTGTAAGAGATGAAGGAGAATATTGAAGTGTTGAATCAAATGGTTGGCTCTCATTTTAGATCAATCCAGCTAATCAGGACACTCCTAAATTATGTGGTGCCTCCTCTTCACTCAAATGAACTATTGGGGTTACCTAGTAACACTAGGGCCAACCCAACTAATGGGGAGTGAGTAAGGATTCTCATCGAGACACGATGTTAAATAAAGCATTTCTTGGGAGGCAATCCAAGGTTTTAAATGCTTAAATTTGCTTTTATAAATAATGGTGTGTTAGTGGTGCAGGTTTGAATGAGGAAAGTGGTGAAAAATACAGATTGGTGAGAAAATGGTCAGTCGGCGGACCGTCAATCAGGTTGGTGTGCCTGACCTGACTCGCCATTTGGATCAACTCAAGTTTAAATTAGAGCATGTATAATTCGGCGCCCTTGAGAAGCAGTTCGGCGTATCACCGACCAGGTCATTGATCTCGACCTAGACCACCATTTTGATCCCAAGAAATTGACAAGTCTGTAATAATCGGCGGGACAAGGGACCACTCGGCGAATTATCGAGTGAATTGGCGATTGCAACTAACATCGTCGAATGAGCGCGAACTGAATGGCTTATAATGGCCAAAAGATTCAAAACTTCAACTTCTTCACTTTCCCTCACTGATAAATCTCCTAAACTCGCACTAAGGTAGCGTCTTCTTTAATTTAGCATTACTTTAGTTTGTGACTTGTGCTCGGAATTGGAATACTTTGCCTCTTAGCTTTTTAAATCAAATTTAATCAACATTGAAGGTTGGTTTCCTTTTCCCATATTTACATTTTAATGTTTTATACTCATTTGCAATAATTGTCTATTAGTGATGTGTGTTGGGCCTCTCTGCTAGGATTAGAATAATTACATGCCTATTTTAATTTGAAAATCTTGCCTGTGTTGTCTGATTGTTAAATGCTCATAATCTTTGTGCTTTTTAATGAGTTGGGTCATGATTGCATGTTGTTTTGATTGATTGGGTGAAATTTGAGTAACCCATGTTTGTGCTAAATGTCAAAAAATTGCTCAATGATAAAGAGGGTGACACCGCTCTTAAGAGCAAATATCGTCAAATAGCCAAATACGGCAAGTTCAGGAGAAATCTAAGTATTCCGGGATTATGAATAATATGGGTCTTGTTTGAATTTCGTTAGTGCATGCTTTGATTTTGCTTTCGAGGTTAGCGGGATTGAATTTGAGAAGATGGATTGAAAATGGGCACGTTGGACCATTTGGCAAGCTGGGTCGAGATCGACGAACCGTTCGGCGGTTTGCCCAATGTCTCCATCTCACCCTTAGTAGCAGGTCAAATTGGATGAAATTGTAAATTTCGGAGAGAAGCCATGTGGTCGCCAAACTTTCGACAGACAAACCCTTGCTCGTCAAAAATAGTCAGCGATTCACCGAAAGGACTCTCTTATCACTGACTTGCCTTAATCGTTTAGCCAACCCATTGGTGAGCCCAATTTAGTTCGCCGAATTGGTTCAGCGACTCGCCGACTTGATCGGCGAGTCTATCTGCAGAGAAAGTCATTGTGCCTGAATTTAAGTTGTTTTCTTATCCTTTCTTGATCTATTGCAGATATGGTACGCACCAATTTCACCGATCAACCACAGAAAAAGGCTAAATATATTACAATCAATGAAGGAGGATTAAACCCTCCAAAGAGAAAAAAGGGTGACCTCCAACCGGGAGATAAAGGCAAACGAAAAATGCACATAGCTAGGAAGGGCACAAATGTTGAACCAACTTTTTCTGAGCTGGAGGATGAGAAACCTTTGATGAATCGAAGGATTGAACTCAGGGCTAGAGCTTAGCCCATATCTACCGGAACCCCTTCAGCTGCCACTCCCTTAATATAACACCCCTCAAAATGAAGTAGGATAAAGTAGAGCCTCACATGGGTTTTATGCATTAATAACTTGTTAAAATAATGAGTAATAGTCTTTTTAGTCAATTTTAAAGAGTTTGGAAGTCAAACGTCAAGGGACGACCAAGACATTCAGAAATTAGTCTTTTACGTGTTAGTGTGTTCTAGTATGTTGTACATGTTTTTATGTGTTGTTTGGAGTCTAAAATTAGTGGAGGTGACCCTAGTATTTTAATAAATGTTTTTAGGGTCAAAACGTCTGGATACGACTCCCCGGGACCACCCTAAGGGTCCCCAAGGAGGGCCCAACCCTTGGCCAAACAAGCTGCCAAGGTAGCTTAAAGTTATTCATGGAGGGAATGGCTTTGTGTCGCGGACCTATTCCACAATGGCCAAAAATTGGCTCCGCATTGTGGAGACACCGTAGACTATTCTGTCTCAAAATTTAATTTCCAAAAACTTGTGGAAACACCTCCGTGTCGCAGACTTGTTTCCCGATGAAATCTGCAAAAATAAAACTCAAGTTTGACTTGTTTAAAAGGTCCAACTAAGTGAGGTGTAGTTTGGGTACTTTGGAGAATTATTATAAATGATTATTCTACATATTTTAGGGTATTTTAAGTGGTTAAAACCCCAAAACCTAGAATTAGACCTATTATCCAAATTGAACCTTCCCTCTCAAATAAATTCTCTCTCTAGAACCCCATGGAAGACATTGATGAAGCTTCAAGCTAGGGGATGGGTTCCTACTGATTTCTGCTTAAAATTCCTAGGAAATTAATCATAAAGGTATGGGGATTTTATCTTTGATTCCCCTTTCAATCAAAGAGCCAAATCAAAGTGATTTCAATGTTTTTCAAAAACACTAAAAACCCAAATTTTAATTCTAAGGTTGGGTTCTTGCATGAAAGTATTTCAAATGATGATTTATGTCAATATTGATGGTTTTAAGATCAAAAACTCCATGAACCCTTGCATATCATGAAATCCTAATTTTGGGTTTAAAGTGGGTCTATTGATTATGAGCTAATAATGCGATATTAATGTGTAGATTGTTATTGGCTATTGATTTATGTACTGTTCTACATTGAATTATGAGGAATTGATGGTCAATTGTGTTATATTGGATATTGGCCTTAAATGGGCAATTGTGACCTAAGGTTTATGATGATGATGAAGTTGTGAATAGATTATTGATTCTAGTATTATATATATGTGTGTGTGTGTGTTGTAGATGTTAGAATTGTGAGGTTTGATCCCTTTGAAAGTGGGGAGGTGTTTACTTTATAAGCATGTTGTGATCATGGCCTTGTAGGCAAAGTTGGATGATTGTTGTTTTGAGTAATGTTGATTATGTGAAGGTAATGTGATATGATGTGAAATTATGTATGGTCTAAGAGCATGAAAGGTGACCTTGTGTAAGAGACTTTATGTGTTATGCTTGGTTGTTGTCTTCTTTGAATGACTTATAATGAAGGTGAGGTTAGGATATACTATGGTTACCTACTCTTACACCTAGTGAAGAATGAATGAAAGAATATGTGACTGAATGAAAAGAATGGGAGTTAATGCTAACGAATGAAAGTTGGGTCTATTGTAAGGATAGTCTTATAAAGTACTCCTTTAAATGAATGGGATTCCTAGATGAAAGGTTTTCTCATCTTTGAATCCAAGAACTTCCTAAATTAATGAATGAGGGTTAGGATGGGTATTCCTTTGTGAGTTAAGATAAGAATACTTAGTGGCAATCCTTATCCCTAAATGAATAAATGTTGGGCTAGGATGGGTACTCCTTCGTGAGTTGAGATGAGAGTACTTAGTAGCAATCCTTATCCCTAAATGACTGAATGGAATGAATGTCTTAACTCCATGGGGGAGTAATGTCTAGCACCGAGAGGCTATGAAGATGGGTGGATACTCCTTCGTTAGTTAAAATGTGAGTATTTACGAGCAACCCTTAAGATGGGTGCTCCTTCGTGAGTTGAGATGTGAGTACTTAGAAGCAATCCTTCTATCCCTTAACTATGTGCCCACATAGGACTACCTAGTGGTCTCTACCACGTAAAGTCTAAAAGAATGACCCTACCTTAGACAAGTAGGGATCCCTCATCCGGTAAGGGTACTACTGGGATTCCATGTCAAGCTCCATGGTCTATGTTGATTAAGGCTCTTTCCCCACGTTAATGAATGAATGAACTAGGGTCTCTTAAGGATTTACTACTTAGGATAGGTGGTGGAATGGGCATCATCTAGACATTGCACAAGTAGACATTTAAGGGAGATCTTGGTGTGTCTTAGTAATGATAATGAATGAATGAGTCTTATTGGGATAAGTAATGAAAGTGTTGGTCTTTGAGCATGCTAATGTGAAAGTGAGTCATAATGAATTGAATGTAAGTGCTTATGTTTAATTGAATGTATGTGATGATCTTATGTCATTAGTGAATGAAGTTGTCTAAATGCATTAAGTTGAATGAACGATTTATGTTGAGATTTGAATGGAGCTTGTCTTGTGTAGCCTTACGGATCACTTGGGTTTGGTATGGAGAGGTAGTATGGTCTACCTCACCATGTGTTACGTAGGTGAGTCTTGGGATGACATTTGATGAGTGTTCTAGTTTTATGAAGTGACTTGTTGGCTTATGTGCTTATATGTCTTATGTGATTAATTGGTGAAGGTTGAGGTATGCATGGTAAGTGCACTTTGTGTGACCTTAAGGTGGTGCCTTAGTGTGGGTGATGGTATGGGACGTTGCCCATACATTGCACAAAGGTATTGCTTAAGGGTTACTTAAGGTGGAGGTCCAAGGAGAAAAGGTAAAGGTAAATGGTTTATGTATGTTTATGAGGTATTGTGAAGCATATGACTTTGTATTGTTGGTTGTGACTTGTAAGGTGCCTATTATGTTGATGTTCATGAGATTTTATCAAATGGCATGAAAGCATTACTTCCTAACAAATGTCCTTTTTAGCATGTTTGCATATCCTCATACTTAGTACGTGTGTTGTACTAACCCCTTTTCTCTATTTTACTACAAGTGTAGGTTGTGGTAACTAGGAGGAAATTGTGATTTGGAGTTTCTTGGATTGCTTCACTCTTCCAAGTCTTTGGTATGTCCTCAAGATTCGAGGACTATGTTTAGAAGTTTCTTAGTCATTGTAATAGACACTTAAGTTTAATTTCATTTGTAAAGGGTCGTGTCCCTTAGTATGTTTTAAGTTCTTGTCTAAGATTGGCTAAAGAGACTTAGTGGCTCCGCTTGCATATTGATGTTTTCAAATATTGATGACTCTTGAAGTCTTATAGTTTTATTAAATAAAAGTTTTAAATTCTTAGTGATTTTTATGATCTACGCGATAAATGAATGCTAAGGCTTGTATAAGACCTCCGAGAGGTCGAATATGCATGTAATGGCTAGGGGATGCTCTCGGGTCTTACACCTGACTACTGAATCAGTGCCAACTCCAGTGGCTCCTACACTCCCCGTAGCTCCACCTCCACCTAGGTTGCTAAACAAATTAAAAGGCGATGGTTTACGAACCATTCTAGAAGAAAAGTTACTATATGTGGAGGGCTTGGAAGGCAAGCATGCTGAGGTGCTTGACACACTCAAATATCATGAATTGGAGTAGTTCACTAGGCCACATGGCCCTTACATTCCTTCCTGGGTCCAGGAATTCTACTTAGCCTATGGAGACCTATGGAGAGTTGGTCCCAAAGAATAAGAAGAAGGCTAGTGAGTTTCAATCGGTGAAGTCAGTTATGGTTAGAGGCAAGGAGGTAGAGTGTCACATCGATCATATTAATGTTGTATTGGGTCGATCGCTACACTCAGTACTACCCTACCAAGGTTTGCCTATTATTCCATCCCTAGATGAGTTGAAGGGTTGGTTAGCTCCGATGATCTCTAACACCACCCCGAGATGGATGGAGGCAGGAGCTCTGATTGAGAAGAGGGAAATGGACATTGCCTCCCGATACTGGTTTGGCTTCATCAACAATACTATCATGCCATCCTAGAATAAGTCCATTCTGCATCATCCTAAGGCATCTTGCCTTGGTTCTATCATGGCTAGGAGGCGGATCGACTTGGGACTGCTAGTTTCACAAGAGATGGCTATGAGAGCTAAACAGATACAGACGTCTCTGCCTTTTCCTGTTCTAACCACCGAGTTATACCAGAATGCTGGAGTACCCCGAGATCCTGCTAGTGATATAGAGGTCACCCCGTCTTCCTCTATCGATATTCAGTGTATAGAGGTCGAGTTCACACAAGAGGAGGTTGACAAGAGGAGAGCAGCTCTAGCAGATACTTCTCCAGAGGTTGATGTTGACTCATTACCAGCAGAGGCACCTTCATCCACTTCGGCTTCGGAGCCTTTAGGTATACCCGCTCCTTCTTCTACTTCACAGACTCCAGGTGCCTCCTCCTCCTCCCCACCTACAAAAATCACTCATGCTATGATCCTGAAGATAGGGCAGCTAGCCTATTCAGCGGATATGAGGGCGACGTGATTAGAGAGATCTATCTCAGGGATCATTGACAGTGCCATCTTGACTGCACTGACCCCCCTCAGGACCACTGTTGATGATCTGACTGCCAGAGTCATTGCTTTTGAGAGCAGACAGGGGGAGACATCCGAGGTTTCAACATTAAAAGCTGAAATAGCAGAGTTGAAAAAGGACGTAGCCTATTTGAAGGCTACCGACTTCACCACACTGATGTAGGGAGTAGATAATGAGGATGCTCCTGAGACCGGAGATGTGTAGAAGGATGATACAGGGCATGTAGAGTCGGAGAAATAGATCGGCGAGGAGCGAATAGCAGTGTGCGATGAGGTAGTGAGCGAGAGCCAAGAGGACAACATATTCAGAGACTTGCTGAATCTTGTGAAGATGGTTGTGCAGTCGGCAACTCAGACATTGCCAGCTGAGACGTCCACAGCAGCTCCTAGTGGATCTGGCATTATTAGTTCATCTGAGGCTACTCCGGGTACTAAGACCCATGAACAGATAGATGCATCGGGCACTGATGCTCATATTCAGACCCCAAAAGATAGAGAGACTGCATAGACATGACATCGTGTTGCCTCTCTCTCTCTCTGTCTTATTTATTTTACTTTTAGACACTTTTATTAGCATTTGAATACAAACGCTTTTTATTGTGGTGGGGTGAGGCCCACACCTTTTTTGTTGATAGTTATGTTCTGTGTATATATTTGGGTTGTTCTACTTTAAAATTGTGTTTATCTGTTTCTATGGATGATTGAGTTTACGGCTCCTTTTGTTTTAAATGACAAAAAAAATGATTTTGACCTTTTCAAATTTTTTTGAATTTCTTGCACATTTTCGCCACCCTTTATATGCTCTTGAATGTGGCTATTCTTTGCAAAATTTAAGTCTCAGTTCCGATCAATATTGATGACTTAAATAGTGCTCTCAATTAAACGAACATGAATGCGTGGCTACGACGAGGCCAAATGAAGTTGCATAGACAATATGTGAACTTCTTGCATCTCATTATGATTAGCCATTTATCAAATTGAGTGTCTTGTGATGACCGTTGTACACTAGCGAAAGTGTAGAGTCTTGTTTGACTTTAGTGTCGATGCCTTGTGTGATGAGTTTACTTTGAACCATGCATAATAGATCCTAGAATTTTCCCCGTTGGTCCAGTCAACTAAGTGATGCTATCTGTTGGTATGATCTTAGGCAACATCTAAGAGTGTGAGACAATTTGACATATACCTTTTTTGTGACCTACCTTGTGAGCGTGTGATTCTCTTTTGAACACCCCTTGACCCTTACCTTTCTTTGGAAGAAACTTGATGAAAACTAGACCTTTCTTAATCCACTACCTATAATCCTCTTCAATTGTGGTTAGTTGAATAGCCGACTTAGGCCAAAAGCCTAAGTTGGGCGTATGGTGAAAAGAAAAAGGGAGGTCAAGAAGTGCAAGAAAAGTCTCCTCTTACCCATGGTTTTAAGGAAAATGGAACCCCTCCATATAAAAAAAAGAGAAAAAAATAAATGAAAAAGAAAGTTGTGGAATAAAAGTACAAAAAAATGGGGTTCCCAAACAATCCATGGAAAGTGAATAATAGGATGACTTATGAGCACTAAAGAGAATGATGAAGGAAAAGGAAAGGAAGTGTTGTGAGCACCACATTTCATGGGGATGAAAGTCACCGAGTCTAAATGATCATACCTTTGCACTCAGCCCCATTCCAAGCCTTGAAAAGACCTTTTTGATCTTGAGTGAGCTGAAACAAATGTTGATCGAAAATACGGGCAAACCTATGGGTGAAAGCATGCATTGTGTTCTTCCTTGTGAGAGTAAGCGATGCATTTGATAATGAAGCTTTAAACTGTGAACCATTGTGTGATTATGGAATCATTCTTTGTATGAGGGCATTCGAACACTTTAGTTGAGCTTGAACTTGCATTTGAAGCAAGTATTGTGTACATGAGGCTCTTTGATATTGGTGAGTCACAACTTGAATCTTTGAGTGCACATTTGATCTTTACGTAAGTAAACTGACTCTTGTTGTGCACATTCATGATTGAGTCTTGTGTAGCACTGTTCGAGACACCCTTTTTGAATGACTAAACTTGAGTTTGCTTGAGGACAAATAAAAGTTTAAGTTGGGGTTTATTTAAGTTGGGGGTGTTGATGAGTCAACAAATTTGACTCATTTAGAGCTATATTTTAATAGAAATTGTGTCCTCAAATGCTTATTTTATCTCAATATCTGATGAAAACCTTTAAGTTTCAAGTATTTGAAGTTTGAGGCAAAACATGGACACTACTTAGCAAAAAGGGGAAAAAAGACGCTAAAAGAACGAAGAAACGAAGGTTTGTGAATCGCCGAACACGTTCGGCGAATCGCCAACAGATTGCATGTTCACCCTTTGTTCCAGTGTGCTGAGCCCCGAAGAAAAGGAGAAAATCGGCGATGAAAAGAAGCAGTCGGCGTATCGCCAAACGACTCTGTGAAACAGTGCTACATCGCCCAATTATCCAGGACACAAAGATGTTGAAGGCAACTGATGAAAGATGACAAAGTAGACCAAAGGGTGGATCGCCGAATGCATCGGCGATTCTCACTAGCGTCGCCGAAAGATTCTTTGGAGCACATTTTCTAAAAACTATAAATACTAGTTCAGTTTTTATTTTTAGTAGCGATTTTTTACATTGTTTTACCTAGTTTTTAGATTAAAAAGTTGAGACAGAGCTTTGAAAAGATTCTCTAAGTTTTGGAGAGGGTTTTGAAAACTCGAAGAAGAAGAGGGTTTCATCTCTTTCAATTTGTAAGCGGGTCTCTTGGATTCTTCACTCCTTGCCTAAATTGAGACTTAAATATTCATACCCATCTGATTTCAACATCATTAAAGGTATAAATTTCTATTTCTTGATGTGTGGCTAAAAACCCCAATTCTTGGGGTGTGATTTAGCGAATATGGGTTAAGATTGTTGTTGGGTCTTGCTTGCTGATAGATTAGATGTAGTTTAATGGTGATTTCACCTAGTAGTTATGGTTGAATTTATCAAATATTTAGCTGCAAATACAAGTTTATTTATGCGTTTTCGGCTTGCTTGAGAGAGAGGTCGCAAAACCAAGACTACTAGATTGATGGCCTAAGGAATGGGTCGACATGAGGTTCAGCTCAAGAGAGTGAACCCTAGTCCCATATCCTAACACTCAGCTCGAGAGAGTGAGTGGGGTAAGGCGTAGGCTGGTCTTCATGCGGCAAGCGGGTGTCCG
The DNA here is from genome assembly GCA_029007595.1 of Solanum commersonii. Taxonomy (NCBI): domain Eukaryota; kingdom Viridiplantae; phylum Streptophyta; class Magnoliopsida; order Solanales; family Solanaceae; genus Solanum; species Solanum commersonii. The sequence goes on from JAJTWQ010000054.1 coordinate 742,903, forward strand.
AGAGGAACCCATTTGAAATGGGGTAAGTTGCTCGAGAGAGAATTTGTTCCCACATATAGCTTAGCCTAGTCACCATTACTCTATAAATTTTCTATCGAAAGCATGTACCGAATAATTTAGATTACCCCGTATTCCAGTCACATCCCAAGAATCCCTTCTCATTACTTAGAAATCTCTATTAATTTTATTGTTGTTACTTACTAGTAAAAAAAAACCCATTGTTAAGAGACACTCTTGTGTCCCCTTTTAATTTGATATGTATTCACTCGTAAAAATCATTAGCTATGATTAACTTTGGCACATTTGCGCTTAACCACTAATTTTCACACCCACTCTCTTGGAAATCAGCCATAACCCTTGGTTGGGTGATTATAGTATTGCACGATCGTAGACACTTGCATTGGAAGTTTTGTCATTGATTAAACAAACATCAATCTGCTCCACATCTGCTACAAGGTACGCTCCCAACGGTGGCACCTCAACCTGTGGCTCCCTGCAAGGTGCAACTACATTGGCCTCATCCTGAATCAGGACAATATCTAGGGTCTTGGTCTCCTGAAGCAACCTATTACAGTGCCACACCGGTACTCCAATATCCCTGCAAAACTGGAAAATGAGGCATGGAAAAGGTAGGGTGGTGGTGGCCTTGAAGGCCCTCTCGTGTATCTCCGCAATCAGCATGTGGACAAAGTCGACCACTATCCCAGCAACTAAAGTTGCAACCATGATTGCTCGGTCCCATGTAAGTACATTATCTGCCTGAGTAGGAGACACACAGTTCTGCACTAGCAACCAGAAGAATTTGGCCACAAATATCAGGGTGGCCTTCTTGATACCCAAGCTCAGGGTGCTGACCCACTCGACACAATCTCTGTCTGTAGCAAAATTATAGGCCATCTATTTGCACCTATGTCTTTTGAAAAGAGTGTGGATGTCGGGCGTGGTGTAGAGACTACCTATGAGAACTCAGTGCTCATCGGTGACAAATCGAGCCATCTTGTCATTCTCATTCTGCATTCGGGAGTCCCTGTATATCTGATACTGGCCACTCACACACTAGCGATTGGGTTCCTCAACAACTAGTTCAGGATCGGTGTTTGGTGGCACTAGAATGTCCCCCGCACTAGTAGCCTCAGGCAGTGATGCCATTAGAGCTAGAGCCGAAGATGTAGTCGGAACCTGATGCAGACTCAGAGCCAGCCGTTGAACCGATCAGTGTATCCCCCTCATTAGACTGGGGGGCAGTGACCACGTCGGCTTGCACCTGTCGGGCTTGGTTTCGTGTGGTGTGTGGTGTAGTAGGAGATGTCCTGGTAGGAGGTGGGACATATACAGGGTCAGTCTCCACATCAGTATCTTCATCGATAAGCCGAAAGAATGGTGCCACTGATTTTGACTTGCCCTTCATGGCGTAAGTCGGAGTTTGTTTGGGAGCCATAATACCTGTAGAAGCTTAGTTAGTACTAAAACAATCCAATAACACACTAGGAAAAAATTTAGAACAAGAAACAAATCAAAATGAAAAACCAATAAATTTCTGGGCAGTAGCTGAACTGCCGACCTACAGTGGGTACCTACGGTCCGTAGGTCAAATTACCCACAAGATGGGTCTCTGATGTGAACCATGTATGTGTAGAACGGTCCGTCGATGGAACGATAGACCGTATTCCACCTCCGTGGTTCAACACTTAATGATTTGTTTTTCTATACAACGGACCCACGGACCCGACCTACAGTCCGTGGACGGGGTCTTGTGGGTCAGGTATGTGCCAGGTTTCAGACATGCTTCTCATTATACACATTATTTCCACCAATCAATTAAACAACCTAAGTCTAATTATGCATTTCAACACAATATATGGTAGTTCTTTAACCTTAGGGTTCCTTTAACATACAATATGGCTTATTATCATATCGAAACTAGAAACCTTAAGTCAAAAATGTCATTTAGACCATTTACCCTGAGTTATTTGATTAAAAAGAACAACACAATCATATTCTATCGTTCCAAAGGTGGTTCTAGCATACAAATCATTGTTTACACATAAATTTACCACCCAAGGTCAAGATCCACTTCGGGACTACATAATACAACCATGAACAGTGAATTCAAAGTCAGGGTGAAGTCGTTTACCTTACAAGTAATGGAAATGGGTGATTGTGTGATGCAATAGACTCCTTAGACCCTTTGACACCGAACCCGGATCGAGAACTCTTTGTAAAGGGGAAATGGGGTGATTTTGGGAGAAAAGAAGGAGAATTATGGAAGAGGAGAGTGTTTTGTGGGATTTGAGAGTGATATGGGGAATTAATATGGGAGTTTTGGGATTTGGAGGGGTTAGAAACGGTTAGGAGGGAATTTGGGTAGTGGGGAATGAATTTAAAATGAAGAGTTTTTATTAAAGGGGGGTCCAGGTCGGGTCAACAGATCCCTATATTTGGACACACGAAACCCCATCTACGGGGCGTGGGTCGACCTACTGACTGTAGGTCACTCAGACACTTAAAAATTTGGAGGACTTACCTGGGGGTCTACGAACACCATTCACGGTCCATGGATGGTCACACAGACCGTCGATGCGGTCCGTAGACCTTTGCACAACCTGTTATATGCAGATTCAGTTTTATACCCCTGCACATGTAGCAACCATGAGGTCTTTCTTTTTATATTTTTTGGATACTTTTTATACATGAACCTTATTCTATACCTAGCCAACACTAATACAAAAATAAAAACACCTATCTAAAGAATTACCGAAATTCAAATAAAAGAAGAAAACTCCTAAATCGAAAAGAAAAACGTATAGTTGGCTAGATTGTACATCTTAGGTTTCCTCCCAAGCAATGCTTGATTTAACGTTGCGGCACGACGCAGTCCTCTTGATTACTCAAACTTCATCAAGGTAGTAGGCCTCAACCACTTCCTGCACACTCTCCTCTTTCCCCATCTAGACGTTGATCCTTCGCTCGTTCACCTTGAACCTTGTTCCCTCCTTGTTCTTGAGCTCGATCGCTCCATGTGAGAACACTTGAGTGACTATGAATGGTCTAGTCCACTTGGATTTGAGCTTGCTAGAAAACAAGCGCAACCTTGAGTTGAATAGAAGCACCAGATCACCCACAATAAATTCACGCTTTTCGATCTTATGATCATGATACTTCTTCATCTTCTCCTTATACAAGGATGAACTTTCATAAGCTTTTAGGCGAAACTCATCAAGCTCATTCATGTCATTCACTCTTTGACTCGATGTGGTGCCCAATCCAAATTCAATTTCTTTAGCGCCCACATAGCCTTATGCCCTAGCTCTACCAGCAAATGGCATGACTTCCCATACAAGTTGGTAGGGGGCATACCTATGCGAGTCTTGAATACGGTGCGATAGGCCCATAGAGCATCATCAAGACTCCTTGACCAATCGGTTCTATTTGTATTCACAGTCTTAGCAAGGATTTGCTTTATCTCTCTGTTGGACACTTCAACTTTCCCACTAGACTACGGATAGTAAGGAGTGGCTACATTGTGATAGACTCCATATATCTCTAGCAATGGCTTGAACAACTTATTTCAAAAGTGGGAACGTCCATCGCTGAGAACTTTGCTGGCATAATAAATATGATAAAGAATCTTCTCACGCCTCTGTCCTAATACCACACCAAGCACCACTCCACTCGCATCACACATCACTTCAAACGGTTTTCCCCAATTCGGTGAAATAATGATAGGTGAGGAAACTAGATTTTCTTTCAACTCTCCAAATGCTCTCAAACAAACATCATCAAAATCAAACTTACACTCCTTTTCGAGCAATTTGCACATTGGGTGTGCAATTTTGGAGAAATCCTTTATAAACTTCCTATAAAAGCCTGCATGCCCAAGAAAACTTCTAAAACCTTTAACAGAGATAGGTGGTGGAAGATTTTCTATTATCTCGACTTTAGCTCTATCAACCTCAATACCCTTCTCAGAAATCCGATGACCCAGAACGATCCCCTATTTCACCATGAAGTGGCACTTTTCCCAATCGAGCACAAGATTGTACTCTTCACACCGTTTAAGTACCTCGGCAAAATTATCCAAACAATCATCAAATGAGTCACCTACCACAGAGAAATCATCCATAAATACCTCAATAGTGTCCTCCACCATATAAAAAAATATTGACATCATGCAACGCTGTAAAGTCGTTGGAACATTACACAACCCAAATGGCATTCGTTTAAAGGTGAAAGCCTCATAAGGGCAAGTGAAGGTGGTCTTCTCTTGGTCTTCCGGAGCTATGGAGATCTGATTGTAGCCCGAATAACCATCAGGAAAGCAATACCAACCCTTACCAGTAAAGCGGTCCAACATCTGATCCATGAACGACATAAGGAAGTGATCCTTTTCTGTCCAAGCATTCAATTTCCAGTAGTCCATGCATACTCTCCATCTAGTAACTGGCCATATCGGAACAAGCTCATTTTTCGCATTAAGAACCACAATAATCCCACCTTTCTTAGGAACACATTGAACATGACAAACCCAACTACTATCTGCAATGGGATATATGACTCCAACATCCAACCACTTAATGATTTCCTTTTTCACTACCTTTTGCATAGGTGAATTTTCTCATTTGGTGCTCGATACTAGGCTTGTGATCCGACATGAGTTGGATTTTATGAGAACAAATGCCAGGAAAGATCCCAATAATGTCCGTAATAATCCACCCAATAGCTCGCTTGAACCTCTTCAACACTGAAATCGGAGCCTCAATTTGTCCTGCATTCAAATTGGTCGCAATGATGACCATTAAAGTACCATCTCTCCCCAAGAATACATACCTCAAATGTAATGGTAGAGCCTTAAGCTCCAATTTTGGAGCCTCTTCAACAGATGGTTTTGCGGGTGGAGAGTCACGATTCTTCATATCTAACTCCAATTTCTTTAGTTTGGAACGGAATTCGAACTTATCAAGTGCGGAAACTAACTCATCATAGTCTTCAATACCATCACCCTCAAAATTTATCATTACCGCTGAGAGTGAATCAGCACCCACCCTTTCTTCAATAAACACATCAAAACCTCGCTCCACTATATGGTTCACCACTACCACTGACTTGAGATCGCTTTCCTGCTTCATGGACCTACAGATATTAAAAGTTACCTCTTCACTATTTAATCAGAATTTCATCTGCCCTTTCTCCATATCGACCAAGGCGCTCCCAATAGCAAGGAATGGTCTCCCTTGGATGATGGGAACCTCAAAATAAACCTCACAATCAAGTATCACAAAATCCGCCAAAAAAATAAATGACTCCACTTTCACAAGTACATCTTGGAGAATACCAATGGCCCTCTTCATAGTTCTATCGGTCATGAGTAATCACATCGCAATCGATTTTGGAGTCCCTAAACCCAACTTCTTGTAAATAGACAATGGCATCAGATTAATACTAGCACTCAAATCACACAACGCCTTTGCAAAATGCAATAACCCAATGGTACAAGGAATAGTGAAAGCACCAGGATCTTCTTTCTTCTGCACAAGCAACCTAGTAGCAATAGAACTGCAATGTTGCAACCTATCATCATCTTCAAAATTGACAGTCCTCTTCTTAGTCACCAAATCTTTCATAAACTTTGCATACCCAGGCATTTGCTCCAAAGCCTCTATCAACAGAGCATTGATGGAAAGCTATTTCAACATAGTAATAAACCTGCGGTATTTCCCTTCTTCATTCTTTTATACCAACCTCTGCGGGAATGGAGGTGGAGGTCTAGGCATGGGAACAACTTTTTGGGTTATCTTCGCTTCCTCTTTGTAGCATTCTTGGACTCTCCTGTAACCTCAATCTCATCATCATCTCTTTCAACCTCAGACGACAAAGGTGGATCAATGGTCTAATTACCCCATTGAGTAGTGACTGCCGTACAATTTCAATCATTTTTCGGATTCTGGATGGTGTTGTTAAGAAGTGTGCCAGGCTGATGTGGGTTTACTGTAGTGGACAACTTATTCATTTACTACTCAAGTTGCTTGATTGACACTGCATGGGCATCAACTTTTTGATCGATTCTAGACAAGTCATTTCGCATCTCCTTCACATTCTCATCAGCCGTATCAAACCTCTTCATCATCTTCTGCATCATATGCTCAATACGTGACATACTACCCCTAACTTCCCTATTGCCAGACTCCCAATTTACAGGAGGAACATAAGGCCCAACCATATTATTTCTATTGCCATAGTTGTTCTGATTGTAGTTGTTGTCGCGATTGTAGTTTCCATCCTGGACATACTGACTCTCTCGATTGTAATTACCATAGTTCTAACCTTGGTTTCCTTGACCTTGGAACCAATTATCCAAATTGGAACCTTGGGCATTGGCTCACCAAATAATTTACCGCATTCACCTTTTCTGCACCTCCGCTCATACGCTTCAACACCAACCCAAGTTTTATCCTCATCTGAGCCATCTCCTCACGAATGTCATGGCAGATTGACTAGGTGCAGCTTGAATTGGAAAAGTGTTTCAAGTGTCTGACTTTCTAGTGCTCCATGCTTTATTATTTCAGAAAATCTTCTCTAATTTCTCAGCGATCTCCTCAAAAGTGCACTCACCATATGATCCTCTAGTGATAGTATCAAGCACAACCTTACCATTGTCATCCTGGCCTCTATAGAAATACTCATTCAGTGACTCATCATCAATGCAGTGATTTGGAACACTTTGTATGAATGCAGTGAACCTATCCCACTAACTACTCACAGATTCTCTAGGTAGTGCTACAAAGTTATTCAGTTTGTCCTTGTGATTCAACTTCTTGGACAACGAAAAATACTTTGCCATGAACACCTTGTGCAATTGATCCCAAGTGTGAATCGAGTTGTACGGAAGCTCAGAAAACCAGATCACAGCATCTCCGGTCAATGATAAAGGGAAGACTCTTAACCCTATGACATTCATATCTAACTCCGGTCACCCTACACAACTCTTGCAGACACTTCACAACTTGGCCATGTAGATCTTTCGAAGCCATACCAGAAAACAACCCCCTCGCAGTAAACATCTACATCAGACTGTTGGTCACCACAAATGTATGCCCTGGTGGTAGTGGAGGGATAACAGTAGGTCCTTCAGATTCAACGGTATTAAACTCGACCCTGTAATTATCACACAATCTTGGTTCATGTGGGTTCTGCACTATCAATGCATCTCCGAGTAGATTATCACCCTGAACCTGAGCATTCTCATTATTCACTTGTTCCTCATGCTCCTCTATGACTAGATTATCACGGACCCCTTGATTATTCATATTTCTCAAAGGTTTTCTCAACTCTGGATCGTCTGGGGTCAATGGTTTGCCTCAACTTCGTGTACTTGGCATACACTAGAGTGGAAACCTGAAGAAAACAAAAACAAAAGAAAACATAAAATTAGGAAATAATTGACTAAAGTTGAATAATGTAGTTAAACTTAATCTAAAAGCCTTATTACCCGACAGCGGCGCCAAAATTTGATACGCTCAAATTACACTTCCCTAAAGAAGTATAAGCGATCATTATCAAGTAAAGAACCCAACTTGGAGGTTGGGGTCGATCCCACGAGGATTATGGTTTAGACTTAAACTTAACTTACGATTATATTCGTTTAGTCAACTTATTTTCGAGACAAGTAAGTAAAGGGAGGGAAGGGTTTGTGAAACAAATAACTGAATGTTGTTAAGTAACAAGTGAGCAAGATTTGAACTTTGTTGTTATCAATGAGAGAGAGAAACTAGGGTGTATGTGTTCCCCATAAGCTCTTAATGCGGTAATCCAAATAATAGTAATCATTTCCTAGTGTATCATATGCAAAGTTGGTAAGTTAGGTATCCCTAAGTGATTGGTCCTCTAAATAGGGAATTTCACACCGCCCCTTGGTTCGGCTACGTGTGTATAATTTACTAACCCTTATCTTTACCTCAGATTAGACATCACATCAATGTATAGCTTAGTTTTCACCCTCGCACCAATTGACATTATACTATTCAATAGTATCACACTAAATCTCTGTTGATAATTCTTTTCTTATTAACTACCTTCTTGGTCCGGCAAGTATCAACAAGGCGAGTTCTAATGTTGGCCAATGTTAAAAAGACTTCTAAGACTTCTAGGTGAAAGAATTACCAATACATGCATCAACACTATTCAAGAATTACTTAGTTATTATTCATACGTTGTTAATTGATCATGGTTCCCACAACCCTAGTTGTGGATTTAGCTACTCATGCTTCAAAGAACACAATTCCTATTTTTAGAAGAAGAATTCATTAACTTACATATTGAGTAGAAGAAACCCGCAATCTCCAATTGAAATTCAAAGCAAAAATCTTTATAAACCAAAATTAGGAAATCAAATTTCCAAAGTTTGCAAGTTAATTCCCAAGAAAATACCAAGAACTAAAAGTATACAATGGTGTCTAACCTCCAAAAACGAGGTTTACATACCCTATTTATAGAAAAACTTGTCCTAAACAAAAAGGAAACAAAATAAGGAAATAAAACTTCTGGACGTGGCTTTGATCGACGAGACTGACCTATGGACCGTGGATCGACCTATGGTCCGTAGGTCCCTTCCGTAGCTTGATACTTAGAACTTTTCCTCAAAGGCTAGAACCTTCAACTTTCAAATACAAACGAAGGATGTGTAGTACGGACTGTAACCTACGGTCCGTGGGTCCCCTTTCGTGACTCCACACTTGGAACTTTTCATCAGGTACTGGAACTTCAACTCCCAGTGATCATTGACGGATGTGCAGGACGGCCCGTGGGTTGACCTACGCTCTGTTACTCGCCTCCGTAGTTCCATACTTAATCTGACTTCCCTGATGATCATTCCATGCCTACCCACGACGGACCATGACTAGACCTACAGTCCGTAGGTCACCTCCGTGGGTAGCTCCTTATGCAGAATTTTAGCTGTCATCACTCTCGACCTTGTCCAAGCCTATTTTCTGCAAATATAACACAATAAATATTAGTTCTAATACAAAATGGCCCTAGACACACACAAATCTTAAGTGAAATGTATTTAAAATATTGTAAACTCACGGTATATCATGTGGTCCATAGGTTAGCCACCCAAAACCTCCAGAAAATCACAACCCACGACAAGACCTACAGACCGTTATTGGGTCCACAGTCTGTGGTCCAGGGTACGTGGATTGTGACCCCAAATCCAGTCCTAGACACCAAACAACACCCTAGCAGAACGGATCGTCGATCAATCCACGATCAGTCGATCAGGGTTCGTCGCTCATTGTTCGTCAGTTAGCTTAGGGATAGTTGGGGTCCTAATTATTTTACCCCTAAACTATGTCATTTTACTTAGTTTAAGCTTAGTAATCTAGTCAGAACCTACCTAGAACCATTATTCTCTAAAATTCACCAAAAAACATAGAATGAAAAGTGAAGAAGGATGCACCAGTTTCCCAAGAACAATCAGAAGGTTTTGTTCAAGTTCTAGCCCCGAAATCAAAGGATTTCTCCGTAGATTTCATCACCAGGTATGTGGGATTTCAGTAGTGGATTCCTTTCATCCACTAAGTCCCTAGAATTTAGTCAGTTCCTTGATTCTCTATATCTTGTTTAGACCTAGGGTTCCTTAAACCTTGGATATTTAATGTGATTTAGCTGTTGTTGTATCCTAAATCAAAATAGCTTATTTCTTGGAAAGTTTGCTTAATTCCTTGTATGAAACTCAGAACCCTAGTTTATATAAATTCTCTTAGTTCATGAATTATACCTGCTAGGTCAGTTGAATAGATAATCATGCTCTAGATTTCGAATGTTACATTATCAGTATATAAATATTGCATTCTCAGATTGCATTCCAGTATTTTCAGTGATTCAGTATTTCAGTTACATTTGTGTCATATACATATTCAGTTGAGAGTAGACTTAGCACCGAGTTAGACTAGGGCTCAACGTACCCTCATAGTCCCAGAACTACGTGCTCCCATAGGACTACAAGTGATCACGCCAATCATGCCTTTATACCCCTGGCAAGGTATATTGGGTCCTCTCAATAGGGCATATACATCGAACTCCACGTTTAGATCACGTGGTTTTATGTCGGTTAATAGTAGCTCCCACAGTCATACTCCTAGTGCATTTGACCAGGTTTTCAGTATATACTTTAATATTCAGTTTAGCATGTCATGTTCATAATTAGAACTTGGTCATTGCATTTAGTTTAGCTTTTCAGTTATTTTCAATAGTTACATTCTTGCTCAGTTTATGTCATTGCTCAATTATACTTTGTTTAGCTTTTATATATATATATATATATATATATATATATATTGGTCATTGCATTCAGTTTAGCTTTTCAGTTATGTTTTAATATTTACATTCTTGCTCATTTTATGTCATTGCTCAGTCATACTTTGTTCAGCTTATATATATATATATATATATATATATATATATATATATATATATATATATATATATATATATATATATATATATTCATTTTAGTAGCTATATTATGCATGCCTAGTACATTCCAAGTACTGAAGTATACTCTACGCTACATTATTTCATGGTATAGGTTCAGGTACTCAGCATCCAGATCGCGCTTAGATAGATTCTCGATCCATATTTCAGCAGCTTCAGTTGTGAGTCCTCATACTTTGAAGACAATAGACATGATTTTTATGTTAGTCTTTTTATTCAGTTTTTAGTTTTGTTATAGCTAACTGGGGGCATGTCCCAGCAACTCAACTCAGTTAAAGGCTTTTCAGACATAGTAGTAGAATCAACTTGAATTGTTAAGCTTATATTTCAATTATTATTAAACTCATAGTATGTTTTATACATTCAAACTAGTTGGGAGTTTTCCACTTTCAGTTATCCATTGTTTTAGCTTCCGCATAGTACATGTCTTATTCAGTTATTCTTAATATGCTTGACATATGTCAGACACAGGGTTAGCTTGGGGTCACTCGTGATCCAAGGTCCTGTGTTACACCAAGGGGGTAGCCTCGGGGTGTGACACTTGTGGGGCATGCGTCATGTACTAGATTGTTGAATGGAATAGTCTAGTGTATAGGGGATGCTTTGCTAGAAATTTGAGAAGTTCCTAACCTTACTTGTGTGTTCTATTTCACATTCAACGACGAATATTCCTATGGGGAAGGATATAACACCACGAGTGTTTAAGTTTGTCTTTTTTCTAGTGTCAAATGCTTACAATCCAAAATTTGAGATTTTAATCATAAATTTGCATGTGATTCTGGGACATATAATTTAACTAGAAATTTGGTTATAAAAATTATATTGCCTTTCTAAAATGCCTTAAATATTTATGTGAAATTCGTTAGGTTTGATATATTTGTGTATGTATTTACTTTTATAACAGTTTTATAATTTGTTGATATATTATTCAAAATAGTAATTATAGTTTTATCAAGAAATTATTATTATATGAGGTAGTCTTCATTTAAAATAATTTTACATTAATTGTAGTGTATACTAAAAGTTGTATTTATTTAATCACTGACCTATGCAATAAGAGAATGCATACATAATGGAATAAAAAATTATTTGGTTTGAAAAAAATATAATTATGTCCAAATCTTTGAATGTTTTTCTTTGATCCGTGTTTTTGATGATGTTTTTGACACTAGATTCTTGTTTCCAGGTTTTTTCTTTTGTGTAAATCTAAGTTTTTGGATTGTTTGGAGTTAAAAATTTCACCATTAAAGGAGTTTGAAGACTTGAAAATTAATTTTGAAGATTAGGAGTGATTCAAGCTAAAAAAAAGAATAGTTTTTGTGGTATAATCTCTAACTCAGGGGGGTCTACTCCAAAATTTTGAGACGATTTTGAGTTGATTTCAGGTGAATTAAATTTTTTGATGTTCTTGAGAAGCTTGAAGGTTTAAAGAACTTGAAAATGAGTTTTAAAGATTGTGGTTGAATTCGAGTTCAGTAAGTATCAAGATTTTTTTTCTAGCTTGAAGGAAAGTTACTCTTAAAATTTGAGGTAATTTCATGAAGAATTGAAGAAGCTGAAAATTTGGATGTTCTTGATGTTCGTCATGTATTTGTAACTCCTCAAAAATTGAAAAATCGCATTGGAAAGAAAAAGTTCAGTATTTGGCACTAATGCAGTGGTCTACAAGTCCTACCTATGGACTGTAGGAAGGATGTTTTAGGACTTGGATTGGGTTTTGGAAATGTCAAGTCCCTGATGAGTGACCTACTTATGTATCCTGCGACGATTCGTATAAGGGTCTATGGATCGTGGAAAGTGCCTGTAAAAATGATTCAGACTTTGTGAAATTTAGGGATTGAAATTAGGTCTACGAGTTGGCTCTACGAGCAATAGAATATAGGATGGGCCGTTGGAAGGTCTCATGAAATTGATCAGAAATTTCAATAAATGATTTTACGAATGACCAGGAACTTCTAGTTACGATGGACCGTAGGTTGAAGTTTTATGGCCTTCGGATAATTTTTAATCAAGGGTATTTTGGTCTTTTTCTACCCACATAACCCCTAAACTATGTTGTTTTGGCCCTAGAAATAACCCTATAACCATTTTTACCCATTATCCTAAATCCTCTCATTCACTCAATTCTCTCAAATCTCTCAAGTCTTCTTCTCCAAATTCTCTCAAGAGCTCTCAAGTCTTCTTCTCTAAATTCTCTCAAGAGCTCTCAAGGTGAATGTTAGGATTCATCAAGCTTCAAAGTTTCTTCCACCATTGCTAGGGCTTTGATTACCCAAGGTATCTGGGAATTTACCAATTGATGTCTTTCATCCATTGGGTCCCGAAAGAATCTCAATCTCCAATTCAATTTCACCTAATTATCTAGGGTTTCGTGCAATTCTCCATGAGTCCTATTTGTTATTATTCAATTATTTATTTTCAATCTTATTATGCATGATATAATTCAATTACATGGTTTTCAATTGATTTCATATGGAGCCAAGCCTATGAATACTTTATGAACATGAATTATGCATTATGCTTATGAACCTATGAATTATAATTATGAGGGCTATGCATGTTTTATGTAAATGGTGATTTATGAACTATGGATGATGTTGAGATAAATATCAATAATTTTTTTAAGATTTTTTTACATATGAATGAAATCATGATTTAGATGTTTAGAAGGTGAGTGTCTATTATGAAGAAGTTAATGAAAATCATGATTTAAAAGAAGCTACTCTATGATGATTTATGACTAGATTGATAGTTTAATTGTGCCTTTCCAAGTATTTTTCATTATGAATATGATTATGTATTTTCTTTTGGGATTTACTTAACACCGATAATACTTTGCAATGGAGGCCCTACTGCTAGGAGAGATTAGTAGCAATTTCCTTGTCTCAAACTAGGTGTCCCCATAGGATTATTTTAAATGACCAAACTATTGGATCCACACTAGCAATTATGAATTAATGTGACTCAGTCTACCTTGGCAAGTAGATTCCCCTTTTAGGTGTGAGGGTCATGCCGGATTCCATGTTATAGATCACATGTTTTATTGTCGGTTAAAGGTAAATGTCCCACAAATGAACTATGTTTCTTCAAAAGGTTTTATGATAGTTTCTCAAATGATTTTATGTATGCATTGACCTTGCTTATGATTTATGAATTTCTCTTTTAAAAGCTTTTACTACGTTATACTTGGTCATGTATATTATGTTTAAAGTTCCTCATATGATCATGTATATGCCTATGTCTTGCACCCTATTTCGAACTAGGACGAAACAATTCACAACATAATATGACTGTCACTCTGATTTTGAAAATTATTTTAGAGTCGCCACCTAATTTTAAGGAAAATATTAGGAAACCCATTTTGTAAATGTAAATGTATACTCTGTTTGATTTACGAAAACTAATGATATTATGAGTAAAGGTTTTGGTTACTCGAGAAAAGATATTAAGCATCCCGTAGAGCCTATTCAAAGATAGTCCTTAAACTCAATTTAGGAAACATAATTAGGAATATTTGTTCATTTATTTTATTTAAAATCAATTTTCAAAATCAAAGTGATAACCATATTATGTTGTGAATTGTTTCGGCTTAGTTCAAAATAGGGTGCGACAACTTGGCTACTCTGCTGAGAAAGGAAAAATTTTAGGGAAGGAGAAAGAGTATGTGGCATTTTTTATTTCTAAAAATGTGAAAAGGAGGGGGAGAAGAAGAGGAGTAGGGGCATAGGGTCTTTTTGGGAGGAAGAAAACTCTTAATGAATTTGGACCGTCCGATCGTTTGATCGGACGGTTAATAAAAATAAGGAGTTTAAAATAAAAATAAAAATTTTATATATATATATATATATATATTATCTATATTACCTTAAAAGCATGAACTCCTAACTTGAATGTTAAATTACTAATTTACACTTATCCCACCCTACACCACTCGTGCTATATACACCCATTCGCAGAAGCTACCACTTCCACCTGTTCAACTTTTAACATACCCCTTTGTACGCTATATACAACCATTTTGAAATGCCACCACTTCCAACTCTTTTACATTCAACAAACACCTCCGTCTTGCATTACCAAACAGTCGCACGCCGTCGCTTCCCATTGTATATAACTCGAAAACTTAGATGGTTCTCCCCATTGAACATAGAACAATTAACGCGCAGGTATGCAAAATCACACCCTCTCCTTCACAATACTTCCTTCATAAATCTATCCTTCTCCTTCATCACTTAATTTATTTTTCCTACACGCAGAAAATTTGCAAACACAACATCTGGCAATCATCTTTGCTATTAAACAAATTGTAAGTCATTCCCTTTTCTATGTTATTACTTTAAACTTACATTAACACGGCTACTTGGTATCATACAATTTCTAACGACATTCTGAAATACACAATGTGCATCACATTCCACATTGATATTGCCTACAAGTACAATCCATTCATTCACTGTGTTCCTTGCCCTTGCTGCAACAATACCACTCACTGTAGTCTGTTTGCCTGCATATTTATAATTTCCTGCCATTTGCAACTACATTTTTTCTATATCTGGGTTACTTCTAACCTTACGATTGGGTTCTTTACATCTTACTGTTAACCTCTGTTATGCATCACATTCACCCCAACTCTAACTCACATTCATCACAAGGAAATACCATCAATTTTGTTTCATCCCCTTTAGGCAACAACTATATGAACTAATATTTATTCATCTACTTACATAAAATCCCCCTGCAATTCTCAAGACAATATTTATATATACATTACACCTTAATGATAACGTCTTTATTACATTAAATTATCGCGAAATGTTGCAGACTATTACGATACACTGCCCTCATCAATCGTACCCATACACATTTACACCCAATGTTAACATTGTTGCACTCATCTCCCCAAGTACCTGCATTCATCGAGATACAACCTAGATGGCGACTGAAATGGAACTAGCAAAATAGAGTATATCGATAAACAAGATACCTAAAAGCTCTGTTGATTCAGTCATGCGAGTCTTAGTTATTCGAAGGGGTTCAGTAATACCTTACAAAAATTCAAGGCATGAAGGAACTTTCAGAACTATGATAGTAGTTGACAAAGAGGTAACAATGTTCACACTTTTCTTACCTTATTTTATAATGGTTCATGTTTGTTGTACTTATTCCCCCCTCCCCGTACGCTTAAGAATAGGGGATAAAGATTCGAGCAACATTATTTAATAAGCACATCAAAACATGAAAGGACTCCTTGAAGCCATATAAGAGTTACTACATTGCGAAACGGCGCCTAGATCGCGTCAACTCCAACTACTCTTTTGTGCATAAAGAAGTTGAATTGGCCTTTACAGACAGTAAAATCATAAAGTAGACTGAGCATGAGGTTTCAACACACAAATTCTCTGATGGCTTTTTATCATTGGAACATGCTGATAAATTATTTAATGGTGCTATTCTAGGTAACTATCCACACGACTAAGCTCTTATTTTCTCGCCTCATTACGTTATCGTTATCACTAATCGGCATGATCAATTTCCAGAGTTGATTTGCGTTTTAGTTTCGGTGAAGCCCCTCATTCAAAATGAAAATTGCAAGAGACGGGAAATAGTTGTTACAAATGAGTTGTAAGTTGCAATGCTATATAATCTACCATTTATATAGAGATTAGGTGATGTATTGACTTTTCACTTCTAACGAATAATCTAACATGGATCATACAATTGTTACTCGGTAGAGAGATTTTGCTGAAAATGACGGTGCATTCCTTGAAAAGCTGCAAGATGATAAGCCTATACTGGCCTTATGTGATTTAGAGTCTCAATCCATAAAGGTATCCATAATGTATTGTAGGTGTTTATCAACTATAAAATGACTATATTTGTTGTTTCTAAATGTTGAAATGGTCTTGTGACACTAGATTGATTTGGGATCTCTACTATTCTTGTGAGCAGCATCTTGATCAATCCAATGTTCCAAAATGCAACCGACCTTCGAGCATGGTACATTACATCATTCACAAATATGTTCACCACTGTTACTTTACCCCAACTCTCACAACTGCCAAGTATAATTGAACATTGCTATAACAAGACATATTTTCTCTATTATTAGTGTTCTGAAATATCATATTACTATCACTATAAACCCGACAATACTATGCACCTAACACACCTCGCTTACAATGGGTGATATAATTAACTAACCTCATCGTAAATACAGGCGCGAAATCATAAAAGACGATAACAAAGATATTACAATAACACTAACAAAGGTAATGAGAAGAGCCATAAACATACTATTAGTCCATATTCTGGATGGATTGTTGGTTGATTCACAAATACATACTAACAGATACTTCAACTCTCCATTAATAAAATTCATTTGTATGTTTAATGTATATTCTCAAATATGGTATATTGGCAATTTGCAGGATTGTATGTACAAGTTCAAAGAAACAATTGAAGACATACTGAATAGAGATGAGCCATGGTATTCGTCTTGCAAAAAGTGCCACAAGAAAGTGAAAGTTATAGAAGAGAATGTTGCTTGTACCAATTGCAATAGTGAGAATGTCGAATATGAAATGAGGTTAGTCTCAGTTTAAACGTGATTCAATATTTACTAATTACAAAACACCTTATATTAAAGATACTACCCCCTATTTTGAAGGTACTGCTTACGACTTGAAGTGTGTGGTGGAGAACGATATGCGCAAGTCATTCTATTTGAAGCGACTAAATATTTACTAGGCTGCAGGGTGCAAGAGTACATAGAATCAACCTCAGTAAATGTATGAACTTAATGTATAGAGTAGACTGAATGTAAGGGCATATTTACATAGTCTATTTTGTACCTTAATGAAACATTTCCAACTAACATATCCAATTGTTTAGATCTTATCAAGAAGGAAGAATGTTACTACTACCGCAAATTGATGTTGAGTAAAGACAAGCAATTCGAATTCCTTGTGCGAATTGATATGAATGACTCAAACCACCGACGGAGCATAATTGTTGAAGAAATACATCAAGCTGAAGAGAAAGCACCAACTATCATGGATGACAAAGCCAAAACAGTGAGGATGTACAGAAAGAGGGCCAAGAAAACAACAGATGGAGCGGCCTAAATCAAACTGAATAAACCCAAAGCCGATAAAAAAATAGATGTCTTTCTGAATTATGTAACTTAACAATGTGTGGCTTTTACTGCTTGACCAATGTTTGTATCTTATTAACTACTTGTGTGTGAATGCGTAATTGTTACTTTTCTATCTAATTCAAATGAAAATTCCATTTATCAAGTCTCTACGATATACATCAATTGTAACTACTTACAAACTATTGTTGATGCTAATTCGATGCTGAACTCTAAACGCTCACATGTCATAAGTGTTACATTGCCTCTATTGGATGTTACCTTCGTTCAATAAAAAACTAAAACTCAAAATAACTATTCCATTATAATATCATTTGAAATACATGAAATAAGATTACATTTCTTACCTAAAGTTTAGGGTCATTTATTATTATTCTTAATATATTGTTTGCTTCCACTTTCTCCGTAGTAAATTCAATTTTCCCTAAAATGACCAAGTATCCACTACCTAATCTGCAGATTTCAATTGGGATAGCACTATCCTTTATCTTTTTGATTAGACGAAGTTGGCCTGCACAAAAAAAGTTGTGTGTCACATGTTAGTGATATGTTGCATGTTCCTAATATCCGAATCAATTTGATTTCTGTGGAATTATTGAAAAAGGTGGAAAGAATGTTTCTTTTGAAGATAATGAGGTCATATTGACTAAATATAATATTTTTTGTTGGCAAAGAATTTTGTAACTATGATTTATTTGTGCTTAATACTTGTGATGATTACATTAATGTTGTATTTGTTTTTAATTATATGATTGAGCCTATTTATTTATTGCATGCTAAACTAGAACATGTTAAATGTATCATATAGAAAGAATATGCAGTCTCTTGATTTAATATCTTATTTAGACTCAAATAATTTTGATAAATGTGAAATATTTTAAAGTGTGGGGATGTTAGAGTTCTCTTGCCTGAACCTAAGAAGAGAAAAATTGGTTCCAAAACTATCGATTGCATGCTTATTGAATATGATGAATATAGTGTTGCATATAAATTTCTTATTTTAAATAGTGACATGAAAATTAGATCAAGTCTTACAGAAAGATAGTTTGTCTTCTATTGAAGTGGATACAAGTGTTTATATAAAAATGATAGCCAATGATTATGTGATAATATGTATGTTGATGACATGCTTATTTGGTACAAATTTAAATATTGTGAAAAGTACCAAATTATTTTTGTCTACTAATTTTGATATGAAAATTATATGAAGTAAAGATGGTATAATATTGTCACAAGAAAATTATGTGAAAAGACCTCTTGAATTATTTTGAATGTTTTGATGTGACATCTATAGCCACTCCCTATGATACTAACTCTCAATTGAAAAAGAATAATGATGACTCAGTTGCTTGGTCTAAATTTGCTCAAAATATTGAAAGTTTATTGCATTTAATAAATTTTTCTAGGCATGATACTGCCTATGCTATGAGTAAACTGAATAGATATACTCATAATCTCAATTATGAGCATTGATGTGCAATAAATAGACTGATGAAATATTTGAAAGGAACAATGAATTATAGTACTATCATGTATAGTGAATTTCTTATACCTTAGAAGAGTATTGTGATGCAACCTGGATCTCTGATTTAGATTAAACAAATTTGCTAGTGGATATGTGTTCATCTTAGGTGGTGCAATGTCCTAAAATCAGTTAAACAGGCGATCATTGCTAGATTAACTATGGAGTCAGAGTTTGAAGCTCTAGAGCTGGCTGGTTCTGAGGCTGAATGGCTAAGAAATTTCTTAGTGAATATCCCTTTGATAAAGTATGAATTGTTGATCCCTCTAATAAAGGGTGAATTACCAGCCGATCCCTTTGATAAAAGATGAATTATTGATCCTTTTAATAACAAAAAATGGCCAAATGACCCCCAATCTATTACCGGATTTCCAACTACACACTTATACTTCATGGGGGTCCTATTACCCTCTGAGCTATTTTAAAGTGAAATTATTTCCTCTCTGAAATGTCATTATCAGGCATGTGTCTTGTGGTGAAATACACGCACTTGACACGTGTATTTCACCATTTAATAAAAAAATATTATAAAAAAGTTCTCCTTCCTCTTCCTTTCTTCCCCAATCATTTCTTCAACCCTAACTATAATAAACACCAGTTTTTACCTCAAAAAAAATTCTATATCTCTAACAATTTTTAAAAACAAAAATTCTAGTCACTTTTTATCTACTTCGAATCTCTAGAGCCTAGAAGATAGAGGTCCTAATCAAATATTTCATTCAACCAATTCGATAATATTTCTAGATTTTTTTACATTTCATTCAATTTTCTTCCTTAGACAATTTCAGATACACATTAAATGGGCCATGAATATTCGAGTTCATATTCAGCCCCTGAAGATTTCGTCGACAGCTCAAAATCATCGCGGATAAGAAGACCAGTTTGGACCAACTTGTGACACCAATTTGAGAAACCTCTCTCTCTTCCCCATTCTTTATTCTTTTTCCCTCTAAAATTTTCATGATTAATTTATAATTTGAGTTTTTGATTTTGATTCTTCATGAGTTTTTAGGAGAACATGTAGGATCCTTCTTTAAAAATGTAGAAGAAATTATTTTGTTTTAGTTCCTTTTAATAAGTTTAAAAATATTATTTAAATATTCAGTTACTTCACTTTGATTTTGTTACTCTTGAGTCCATGACTTAAAAAAAAATAATTAATGGGTATGTTTTTTTTAAAAATAAATTTCATTTGTTAGATATGTTCTAAATAAGTCTATTGAAAAATTATTTATTCATAAAATGCATCAGTTGTTGATAATTTTTATACCAAACATTCATTAAAAAAAGCTTCAACAAGGATAATGGTGAAAAATGTATAGTATAGATAAATAAGAAAAACGAAAGAGAAAGAAAATATAAGATTAGATTAAAAATGGAAATTAAACAAAAATAGGCAACTCACTCACTCAAAGAGAGTGAAATACACTTTCTATACCAACTCAACACTTCAAGAGTTATTTATTCTATTTTAAAGTAGTTCAAGGGGTAATAGAATTTCCGTGAAAGGTAGGTGCGTAGTTGAAAATCCAATAATAGGTTGGGGGTCATTTGACCATTTTCTCCTTTAATAAAAGATGAATTGTCGATCCCTTGAATAAAGAATGAATTACCAGCTGATCCCTTTGATAAATGATGAATTGTCAGTTGGTCCCTTTGATAAAGGATGAATTGCCTCTTGATTCCTTTAACATTGTGATTGTGAAATTGAAATTACTGCGAAGAGTAAATCTTAAAATTATAAGAACAAATACATTAAATTGAGGCATGATGTCATAAAACAGTTGTTGAGAGATGGAGTAATTTCCATTGATTATATGAAGTCAACGGATAAAAGAAACAGACTGAATTTGTCAAAATGGGTTAAAGTTTTTAGACAAAGCTATACTAAACATGATGCTATATTATATAGTAAGCTAACCGAATTCCCCGAGTTAATGCTAAAATGATAGAACCAAACAATAAATACATACAAACATTGATCAATATCCCCAGAACAAACAACTTATACTCGACGAAAACAAAGTGAAAACAATTTAAGCAATAGTAATTTGATAGGCCAAACCAGAATGTAAACATAATAAAGGAATACCTAAATCAGAGAATTCAAACGTATAACGAATCAAAATTACATACAGGGAACTTAGATTCATACGGCCAGGAAATGCACTTAAGAGAGGTGAGGGTTACCTTCTTTGGAGCAGCAAGCCTGAGACGATGAGCCTGTCCACAAATAAAACATCCACCAATACGAGTTTGATTCGAGAAAGAAGAGAATCGACACAACACTTTGAAAATAAGAAAAAATATCGGTAAGGATAAGGATATAGTAATGATGAAAATAAGGGGAAAAAAAAGAGGGATAGAGTTACCTTCCAGATTGATGTTAGGGATAGAGATGTTTTGGATGTCATTGATGGCGGAATCCGTTGGACAGAGCTTGAGAACCGTCATCTTTCGATTTCCTCTCTTCTTTTCCAAAGCAAACCGTGGAGAAGTGAAATGGTGCAGCTCGGAAAAAGGGGAAAAGAGACGGGGAGATGAGGGAGACGGCGGATAGACGTTTATCCGACAGATTTTTGGGGTGAAAGAAATGGTTATCTTTGAAGAGGAAGATTAAACAGTGATGGGGAGAGGGAATCCGTAGTGGTGTACGGTTTGTGTTTATGGGAGTGGTGTACAGTTTGTGTTTGTGTGTATAGAATATAGATGTATGTATATTCTGCTAAAAAGATAAGATGGTTTTAGAATAATGGATTTAAAATATGGCCATAGGATTGCAAATTTAATCGAATTGAGTGATCTATCATATTATAAATTAAGCTAATTGAATTTAGAATATAGTTAAATCGAATCAATTAGTTAAATTCGTTTGAAATTGAAATAAGATGAATAATTATTGATTAATTATTTGAGCTTCTTAATTTAAAAAATTCAAAATAATTAATAAGATATAACTTAATTAATAATTATACATAATTATAAAGTTAACTAATTTAAAGGAAGTAAATACATATTTGTACTAAACACTATTTTTAGGCTCTTGTAAAAAAAAATTTAAAAAAATTAAAAATATATATATATATCAACATTTATACACACAACGGGTCATTTGGTAGAGTGTATAAAATTAATGTCCAATAGACTTTATTAGTAATGCTTGTATTAGTTTTGCTCGCATTAGTTATGTGTATGTTATTTCTTATGCATTGTTTGGTTTGGTGTATTAATAATAGCATGCATTGTATAAAAAATATTTATTTACAAAAGTATCATCTGTGAAAAAAAGATGTAAAAGTGTTTTTGAGGGGTAATTGGGTCTTTAACCATGCTAATGCATGTATTAACTCTCTTTGCATTACTAATACCTAGAAATCCATAGTATTAGTAATACACTCCTCAATACATAATAGAGTGTATAACTAATGCAAGCATTCGTTATACATAGCATGAAAAAGTGTATCAAACCAGGGACTACTAATACATAGAGCTAATACATGCATTATTTTTCCTAAAACACTCTACCAAATGATAATAAAGTGCAGGTGCATTGTTTAAAAATTATCTACAATTTATTTGTGTATGTGTTGCTTAATAACAATATAAAAGTATGTATAAACACTTTTAATACATTATTATACATGTATATAAAAATCTACACAATTGTGTACATTAAATGTATCATGTTGTATAAGATCTCTTGTGAAAATAAATACGGGTGTATTTTTAAAATATGGGCTATGTAGATGTAGTTATTTTATTAGACTATATTTTTTTGAAAATATCTCTAAATATATTCAGTATGACTTTGTCATTTTTATGTATTTTTATAAAATTAAGAAATTTTAATACAATTATAAATTTATATAAAATTAAACCTTCGATTTTATCAAAAGAAATCTAATAATCAGTTTGATTCTATCAGGAAATAGATTTTTTTTTAAAGAAAAAACATTGATATTTATAACTGTAGTACTTTATCATAATATATTTTAAATCCTAGTTATTTAATTTCTTTCTTTTGAGCTTTTATTTTTTTAGTTATTTCAATTTTCCCACTGATTCAAAAGGGTAATAGAAATCCATGAAATATTTCACATTTCTTAAAGTCTAAGTTTGTAAGTCGATGTTATCTCTGTATAGTTGCTCTATGTATGTGGAATCACTATCAAATATGCACGTATTTTTTAACAAAACCAAATAGATCGACTTAGTCTTTACAGTTTACCAACCACAAAATCAATAGACACAAACAAAATTAGCACCAACACTTGAGAAATTATTTTTGTACCATCTTATCGATGAAAGTGTATCAAATAGAAAATGAGAAGTTTTAAACCAACAAATATTAGTGATCTAGTGGTAGAATAGTACCCACTCACGGTACTTATAAATGAATTGTATTTTTCAAATGATGCATTTTATAATTGTCTAATTTAAGAAAAATTCATGAATTGAACTTTCTCATTTTTACAAAATCAACTTAATTTGTTGGTTTTAATTTTCCCCTCGCTAATTCATTTGTAATTATGAAGAGAAAATTTCATAAATGGTCTCTGAACTATT
This sequence comes from Solanum commersonii, assembly GCA_029007595.1. Taxonomy (NCBI): domain Eukaryota; kingdom Viridiplantae; phylum Streptophyta; class Magnoliopsida; order Solanales; family Solanaceae; genus Solanum; species Solanum commersonii. Next base: position 766,635 of record JAJTWQ010000054.1, read on the forward strand.
GTAGTAGGTCTAAAATAGTGTCTTAACTATACATTTACCAGAGTTAGTCATTTAACTATTGCAAATATTATCGTTTGGTCCCTTAACTATACACTTACCGGTTTTAATCTTCTTTTTTAATATTCAAATTTATTTCAGGTTTGGTCACTGTCTATTTTTCATACAAAATAACTTAGGCCAATATTAACAAACTCATGCCTTCGTAAAATTAATTGTTTAACCCATTTTTTCAATTGTTTTTCTCTCCCCACTACTTTTTCTTTGAATTACTCTTATGAAAAGAACTTAACTTCAACAATTCAAAATAAAATGTTCCCTTCTTTAGCAGTTAACGATTCATAATCAACGTGATTCTATTAAATTCTTTTTTCATATAAATAAATAAAAACGGCTGCAAGTCTACCATTTTATAAATTTTAACTTCTAAACAATTAAACAAATTTCCTTCAATAAAGTCGTTGGAGTACAAAATTTGGAATCCAAATATGTGAGTAAAGAACTTTTAATTTTATTCTAATTGTAAGAAATTCATTTCTATTAAATATAAATAAATTTCTCTCTACACTTAATGGGTAATAATATTTTTCTTTTTATAATAAATTTTAGCATTTTCAAGTTATTAGCAATAATAATATATTTTATTCATCCTCCATTGAATAAAATTAAGATTTCTATCTTCTTTCCTCGTGAATTGTTTATTAAATCATTGAGGTTAAGATTCTTTTCTTAAGAGTAATTCTAAGAAAAAGTAGTGGAGAAAGAGAAACAACTGAAAAATGGGTTAAAGATTAAATTTCGCATAGGCATGAGTTATGTTAATATAAACCTAAACTATTTGTATAAATAATAGTCAGAGACCAAACCTAATAATTTTTTAAATACTAGGGCTAAAACTAGTAAGTGTATAGTGATGGGAGATTAAAATGAGAAAGTTTAGACAAGTTTTAATGTGAATTTTGCAATTTTTGGTATACTTTTCATGTATATAAGGTGGTCAATTCAAGTTTTGAACATGATTAGTGAAAAAAGAGGTAAATGAAAGAAAAATGAGCAAAAATTGGAGTAGCAGCTTTTTCGCGCGCCTGTCGGCGCGCCTGCGTGAATTTTGAGCTGCATACCAGTTCTCCGCGCGCCATTCGCGCGTCCAAGTGCCTGCACAGTGCGCCTGCGTGGAGTTGCGGCGTGAAAACATAAAAGTAAGGGTGTATTTGGAATTTGAAAAAGAAGAAACCCTATGCTATATGATGTTGGAGCTTTCCACAAGGAGAGGGGATCGAGAAAAAGGAGCAGAAAGAAAGACGACGAGTGAGAGGGAGGGGAAGACGCGGTATACTACTTGAATCCAAAACGGAAGTTGGGATTCAAAGTTTGATGGCTATGTTTTCTATTTATCTTTTGTTCTTAGTAAACTTATTCTCATCCATGGAGTAGATTCTTAGAGGGTATATGACAAACATGTTGTATTGATGAATTTGTTGGGATTTTGATTTTCATTCTTATGCTTGAACTTGTTATGGGAATTTGAATTATATTGCAACCTGGTTCATTATTTTATTTAATCGAAAGAGGAATATCTTGGTGAATATTGTTGCATAGTTGGTTGGATTGAATCAATATATTTTCTCTGAAGTAATCGAAGGAGCTTCTTGATAATTATTGATTAAATCTAAAGGAAGAATAGCTGAAGGACGTTACTTCCTTAAGAACAATCATTAACATGTTTTTTGCATATTAGAATCACGTGGGTATAATTGGTTTATTCTTTAACTTGAGATTTACTCGGAAGAAAAATCTAAGGCTTAAAGGATACTCTAATAAGCTATTGAATTCGAGAGAATCAATAGAACTTTAGATGTGGTTAATGAATGAATCAAATCCTAACTATCATTATGCACTTGTTAGTCTTGTACCCTATCTTTTATTAGTGATATTAATCTTCATAGTTTACCAATTGATTTTAATTATCATTTAGTCTATAAAAGTGTTCATACCCACAATCAACTTTTTTTTTATCACCTAAATAATAATTAGCAAGATTTGATTGAATTATTATTTGTACCAATCCCTGTGGAATCTATCTTTATACTATACTATCTTTGACTAGCGAAGCAACAAACTTATAGTGTGTTTGGGCTCGTCAAATTTTGGCGTCGCTGCCAGGGATTGGCAACAAGTAGTTTTCATAGAGTTTTGTGTATTAATTCAGGTTTATTTTAATTGTTTGTTTAGTTAATATCTAAAGTTCATATTATTGCAAGCAATAGGGATTAACCACAACTATGGTGCATGACACAATCTTCCTCAAAAGAAGTTATCGAATACAATCCAGAGTTGGAAAAAACTTTACGCTTGCTTAAGAAGGAACTTGCCTCAAAGGTTTCACAGCAGCCTCAAGGGTTTAATACAATGGGTGATATAAATATTGGTAATAGAGGTTTGAATGACCCAGCCAATCCGTATAACCCGAATCACAGACTGGGGATTGAAGATGATGCTGAAAATCCTGGGGTTGTTAACCGAAGAATCCACCACCTTCCAGTTGAAGTGGAAGATCAAATGGATCAAAATAATGGAAGGGCGGGGAGATTGCTACGAGACTATGCTAAGCCAAATTACAATGGGATGCAGTCCAGTGTAAGATGCCCTCCAGTTGCTGCAAATAACTTCGAAATCAAACATAGTGTTCTCCAAGCAATACAAAATAACTGTGTTTTCAGAGGGAAGCGGAATGAGGATCCAACCAGTCATCTGATGGATTTCAATGAAATCATGAACACTTTTCACTACAATGGAGCTTCAGACGATGCTATATACTTAAGGGCATTTCCTTTCTCTTTGAAGGATGATGCTAAGATCTGGCTACGAAGTTTACCTGCAGGATCAATCCGCACCTAGAATGAAATGACGACAAAGTTTCTTGATAAGTATTTCTCACCAGCAAAAACAGCTAGAATGAGGAAGGAGATCAGCAATTTCAATCAACTAGAGTCAGAAACAGTCTTTGAAGCATGGGAAAGATTTAAAGAATTGTTGAGGAAGTGTCCACATAACGGAATAGAGCCATGGTTGCAGTTGACAAATTTCTGGGAAGGGTTATCGCCTGCATCACGAAGGATATTAAATAATGCAGTGGGAGGACCAATCATGAAGAAGACAGCTGAAGAAGCAATTGAAATTCTTGATGAACTTAAAGAGAATGCTAATCAGTGGGTTGTAGAGAATTCTGAAAGAAAGAAGAGTACAGGGGTTCATCAAGTTGATACTTACACTACCTTGCAAGCGCAAATTGCATCGATTGCAAAGGATGTGAAGCAGCTAACTCTTGCGCAGGCTCAAATGACACAATCAATAATATGTGATTTTTGTGCAGGAGGACATCCTACTCATGAATGTCAACAAGTTCCACTTGCGGAAGAAGAGGTTAGTGTTGTTGAAAACTATAATAGAGGGAACAATTTCAATGCAATGGGGCAAAAACATCCCGGATTCTCGTGGAGTGCACCAAATGGTAGTTTGAATGCTTGGCAACAGAACAATGCTAGAGGATAGGGACAAGCACCCCAGGGGTATCAGAATTATCAGCGACAACAATATCAACCTCAGCAGGGACAACAAGGAAACCAATCCAATTTGGAGGAGATGTTTAAAAGTTTCATCACCAAGGTAGACGAGAAGTTTGAAAATCAAAGTGCTTCTATTCGCAATTTGGAGAAGCAAGTGGGACAAATTGCAAATCAAATTTCTGAAAGAACTCCAGGAACTCTACCAAGTGACACGGTGAGGAATCCAAAAGAGGGGAAGATGTTGAGTGAAAATTGTCAGAGTCCAAAAGAGAAGTCAAGGGAAAGCCAAGTGGAGAAAAAAGAATCTCATGAAATCAAGAAAGGTAAGGACAAATTGGAAGTTGATGGGGATACAAAACATATGTCTCCGTTGCCTTTTCCTCGGAAAATGAAATGGGAAAAGCTTGATAAATGTTTTGGAAAGTTCCTTGAGATGCTAAAACAACTACATGTGAATATACCATTTACAGAGGTTGTCACGCAAATGCCTGCATATGCAAAGTTCCTAAAGGAAATTTTATCTAGCAAGAGAAAATTGGAGGAAACATCAGTAGTCAAGCTTAATGCTCAGTGTAGTGCCATCCTTCAAAATAAACTACCTCAGAAATGTGGTGATCCGGGTAGTTTCACTATTCCTTATGCTATAGGAAATGTTAGGTTTGAGAAGTCATTATGTGACTCAGGAGCTACTATAAACCTCATGCCGTTGTCAATTTTCAAGAAATTAGAAGGAGAACATGGAATAATTAAGTCCATCCCCGTTTCCTTACAGTTGGCAGATCAATCTACAATCATTCCTGAAGGAATAAGTGAAGATGTTTTAGTTAGAGTGGACAAGTTTGTGTTCCCAGTGGATTTCATAGTGGTGGACATGGAAGAAAATAAGGAGGTTCCTTTAATTCTTGGGAGACCATTTCTGGCTACTGGTAGAGCAATACTTGATGTATATGAAGGACAGTTGATGCTCAGAGTTGGAGAAGAAAAAGTAGTTTTCAATATGAAAAAGATGATGAAATTTCCTCAAGAGGATGAAAATGTCTACTCCTGTTTCAAAGTAGATATATTGACTGATCTGGCTGAAGAATATAATAATGAAAACTTTATGGAGGAGACATTGGAGAGATGCATCACTGAATTGAATAATGAAGAAGCAAGGGAACGAGAATCCTATCCAAAAGACACTGAAAATGAACTTGTGAGAGAGAAGCAAACATCTACTCCAGAGCTCAAAGTGTTGCCTACTCACTTAAAGTATGTATTTCTTGAATTTGACAGTTTTCCAGTAATTGTTTCAATTTATCTTATAGAAGAACAGGAAAGAAAACTGATATATATGTTGAGAAGATACAAGAAGGCTATCGGGTGGTCTATTGCAGATATTCAGGGGATTAGCCCAGCATTATGCATGCACAAAATCCTGTTGGAGGAAAATAGCAAGCCGATGGTACAACTACAACGCAAGCTGAATGAGAAAATGGAAGAAGTAGTATAGAAAGAAGTTCTTAAACTTCTAGATGGGGGAATCATATTCCCAATTTCTGATAGCTCTTGGATCAACGCAATTCATATGGTACCAAAGAAAGGAGGAATGACTGTAGTGAAGAATGATGATAATGAATTGATCCCAACTAGAACTGTTACTGGGTGGAGAATCTGTGTGGATTATAGAAGGCTGAATAATGCAACTAGGAAAGACCATTTCCCACTTCTTTTCATTGATCAAATGTTGGAGAAGGTAGCTGGCCAAGGATTTTATTGTTTTCTGAAACGACCCCAAAAATGCCCGAAAATGTGCTTCGGAAACACCTATAAATTGTAATTTCCATATATCTCAAAATCCGTGCATCATTTCGGAAATTTGACTTCGTATTCTTATTCAGGGGGTCAAATTGAGTGGGAAATGAGTCTAACCCAAATTTTAGAGCAACCGTATCAAAATCCAAAATTTTCAAGTGAAGCCTTTTTCGAGGGTCTACTTTGGAGGGTCATATCTCCTAGCAAACAAATTATTTGGTGGCCAATAATATATCCATGGAAAGCCCTTTGAGTTAGCTACCTAACGCACTTCGTTTCACCTCATTCGGAGTTCGGACGAAGAAGTTATGCCCATTTTCGTAAAGTCTGTCCGGCAGAAAAGGCAATTTCAGTAGCCGATTTCTTGTTCATTTCTTTGTTCACCCGCCCCTTTTTTTTTTTTAAGTGTTGGACGAATTTTTTCCAAAGGGTATATATTATTTCCTAGATACCATTAATTCATTCCCATCCCTAAAAACATTTCCCTCTCTCAAAAACTCTCTCAAAACCCCAAGGAAACTCAAGGTGAAAGATGGAGCTAGGGTGGATGGTGGCTATTGATTTCTTCACCAATTTCGTTTGGTTCTTGAAGATAAAGGTATGGGGATCCTTTATCCTTGATTATTCTTTCTTTCAAGGAGCCCAATCAAAAGGTTTTCAAGGTTTTTCAAATACACAAAAATCCTATTTCGAATTCTAAGCATGGGTTCTTGCATTAAATAATTTCAAATGATGTTTCATGTGGTTATTAATGATTATTTATGGTTTTAAGAAAGAAATATTTGTGAACCCATGTCTTCTCAAATTCTTTAAATTTAGCCTAAAGTGAGTTTAATGATTTTGAGTAATTGATGTAGGATTATTGAGTGGTTGATGTGGGTTGTTCTTATATGATCTTAGCTATGTTGAGTTGCTAGAAATTGTTATTGAATGGTATAATGTGAGGTAGTAGCCTTGAATGGTCATAAATTGGGATTTAGACTTTATGTTGGTTATTGGATATTGTTTAGCTTAGCTTGTATAGTTGATTGTTGTTATTATCATTGTTATTGTATTGTTAAATTGTTGGAAGATGAGGATGATGAAGATAGCCATGGAAAGAGGGTAAGTTGATCAAACTTGATAAATATTGTATAATTGGCATGGAATTGAGTATTGTGGCTTATGGCCTTTGAAAAGGATGGTGAGATGGCTTGATCTCTTAGTATTAATAATATTGTTATTAATTGGCTTGATCCACCTTTGGTGGAGGTGGTTATTTGTTGTATTGTTGTGAATTGAGGCCATGAAGGGCATTAGGTGAATGTTATTATATTGTTGTATTATTATACACATATGAGGCTAGATGTAAAGTCCTATATGAAGCTATATGTGAAGGTATGATGTGAATGAGTTTATGTGATCTTGTGATGATCCTATTATGGTCTATTTTGCATATTATCATGAAATGGAATTATTATGTGATGTTTATGGTTTTCATGCTTCCATGATCAAATTATGAAGGTTGATATATATATGTATGTTGTTGGTGGGCTGATTTATATGTATTTCGAAATTGGTTGGACTTAGTACTCTTGAAGTACATGATTTCATTTACATGAACAATAGCCCATCATGTGTTTGATAAAATGCCCATTTATAGAATCCTTAGGAAATGGAAGGTCCAATGTACGTCCTATGAATCGAATAGCTATATAATTATTGAAATGATGATGAAATGGACACATGTATATGATTTTCTCTATATAAGTGTTGTGAGTCGACCAAGCCTAGTACGGGGGTAGTAGGCCCGTATAACCGTATCGAGGGGTTGGTACCTTGGTTGCCTAGTACGGGGGTAGTAGGCCCGTATAACCGTATCGAGGGGTTGGTACCTTGGTTGCCTAGTACGGGGGTAGTAGGCCCGTATAACCATATCGAGGGGTTGGTACCTTGGTTGCCTAGTACGGGGGTAGTAGGCCCGTATAACCATATCGAGGGGTTGGTACCTTGGTTGCCTAGTACGGGGGTAGTAGGCCCGTATAACCATATCGAGGGGTTTGTACCTTGGTCCCTAGCTCGGGGGTGGTAGGCCCGGGTAACCACATTGAGGGGTTTGTACCTCATTCGCCTCTCCAAGGGGTGGTAGGCCTTGGAAATACTATATTGATGGTCACTCACCACACATGTACTATGCCCCACTAAATATGATTTATTTTATGTAAGCATCATTATACATATCCTCTCATTAATATGCTATCTATCGGGTATGATTATGCACTTTGCCTATAAAGTCCTTATCTAAGGTAATCTTGGGGAACACTTAAGTGTGCTTGAAGAGGATTGTGTGGGCGGTCACTTCTTGTCTCACTCAAGTGTGTCTTAAGGTTATATTAGGTAGAGGTCCTATGGTAATGAAATGACATGTGTCCTTCTAAAGTTAAGCATGAGTTGTATATGGATTTATATTAAGTATATGTATGGTTGGCTATGGTCTAATATGTTAATGTTGACTTGTATTATGTCTCTTATACTTGCAAAGGAAAGGTTTTATCAAAGGACATGAAAGCATACCTTTCTTGTAAATGTCCGTTGTGCATATTTTCTTGCATGGTCTCCATACTTAGTACTTAATTGTGCTAACCCCTTTCTTTTGCTTTTTGACTAAAGTGTAGGGATTTGGAGATGGTGATATGTCATGACTACTTGATAGGTTTTTAAGAGTTGAAGATGAAGACTTGGTGAGTCCTCATAGATTCGAGGGCAATAACCAACATGTTCTTTTTATGTCTCTCTAGTATTTGCTTAAGTTTTGAGTGGGCTTAGTCCCAATGTTATATTCAGGTATTAGATGGTTTTGAGACATATTGTATAAAGTCTAGAAAGTCTTCCGCTTGCTATTTATTGAAAGTATCTTCGTGAGTGAAGAAAGTTTTTAATTCCTTATGGTTTTGGTGTCTATGCAATGAATGAATGCTAAGAGGCTTGTATTAGACCTCTTCGAGGTCGAGTACGCCCGGATAGGACTAGGGGGTCCCCCCGGGTCGCGACAAGCTTGGTATCAGAGCAAAATGTTCCGGGATGGTCTTAGGTTGTCTCAAACCACATCTAGTAGAGTCTTGTTCATAATGTGAAGCGCGCCACATTATGAATAGGAGGCTATTGGGTGCTAAGAAAGTTTCACTTCTTCATTCTTTTAGTCGTGCCATGGAGTTTCTCTCTATAATGTCTTCCCTTTTTTTTTTTCATATGTGATGGTCATTTGGGTGTAACCTTTGAGGAACTTTTAATGTTGCAAGGATTGAGGGAGAGAATGTTAGTTGTGATGCCAACTATGACTTGGTGACTTAGTAGGTGTGAGGTGAAAGATTGTGGTGATAACTTTAGTATGAATGGGATTCCTTTGGTTATGCGTGTTGTTGGTAGTATCCGGCTTAGTCATGAGGAAGTTTTGTGATGTGTTGAAGGAATTTGTGAAATGTGTGGTGATTTAGAAATGCTAGGTGTAATGAGTATAAAAGCCTAGTGTTGTTTTGATCCGACCTTAGGATGGAAGGAGGTGAATTTGAAAGAACTAGTAAGAGTTTCTCCTAAGTGGGGGAAATATGTGGTTAGATGATAAGGTCTTCAAGTGTGGTTGATGTTTATGAGTTAGGCTTGAAGGATGTTTTCATTACAAGAGGTTTAGTGAATTAAAGAGTTGGGTAAGAATGGTTTTGGTAAGATTGATGGTATTTTCATTGAGATTTTTATGAGATGTTAAGGTTGACCTTAGTTGGGTTTACCCTTAAGTGGGGGATGGTACGATGAGTAGTGAAGTTGTAGAGAAGTGTTGATATCCTTACCTACTTCTATATGTGCTTACTCAAGCCTAAAACAAAGAGTTCCTAGAAGCTTGGTTCATGTTTTGGAGTCTTATGTGAAAAGGAGTTTTTCCATGGTCTCCTTATGTCATGCATGTTTTAAATGAATTCTTGTTAAATGAGAAAATGAGTTTTCATGTTTCATGCCCCTCATGTTGATAGGCAATTAGAGTAAGTAACCTATGTGATTCATGAGGTGAATGGTTTAAATGTGCTTTTAAGAAGTAATTGCATAATTGGCCGAAGATCATATGATAAGCATGATTTGAGTTGGAGGAGGAAATTCCTCCAATGAAACGGAATATGTCTAAGTTGCATGCATATTGAGTTCGTAGAAGTAGTCCTATTCTCTCATGTAGTATGATGTGTGTTTTAAATGGAGATTTTTTTCTCCTAAGTTGTGCATTGTGTGTAATATGGCATACTTGACTTGATGATGTGAATTAAATGAACATGCTTGAATGTGTTCTTATGAAATGGAATGTTAGCTCCTTATGAGGTGGAAACTTTCCTAAAGAGTAGAGGAGGTAGTTCCTCCCATGTTTATGTGAATTAATGAGGTTTGCGCATTTCCATAAAAACTTGTGTTTTTGAAGAAAGATGAGTTGTATGAGTTGTTTCCCTCATGTTGTAGTGCATTGGTTATAAGTGATCAATTGTACTTCATGAAAATAAGGTATGAGCATGTCTTAGTAAGGAGTTGAGAAGTTCCTCCTTGAAAGAGTGCTATTGAACATGGAAACTTGCATATGTGCTTAATGATGTATGGACTATGTAATGACTAGGAGAAGGTAGTTCCTCCTATGAACATGAGAAATGTTGATGTTGGTGTGTTATGATTAGGAGAAGGTAGTTTATCCTTGAACATCACTAAACATGATAATGTCATTGCATACATTCATGTTTAAGTTGACAATTGGTTCATTGTGGTTTTACAATTATGTTGAGGTTTTTGAAATGAGGTGTAAGTGCATTGTTGCATCCCTATGTGGGCTGAATTTGCCATGTTTGTGTCTCTCATGTATGTTTCTTTAACATTCGGGGACGAATGTTCCCAAGGGGAGATATTGAAACGACCCCAAAAATGCCCGAAAATGTGCTTCGGAAACACCTATAAATTGTAATTTCCATATATCTCAAAATCCGTGCATCATTTCGGAAATTCGACTTCGTATTCTTATTCAGGGGGTCAAATTGAGTGGGAAATGAGTCTAACCCAAATTTTAGAGCAACCGTATCAAAATCCAAAATTTTCAAGTGAAGCCTTTTTCGAGGGTCTACTTTGGAGGGTCATATCTCCTAGCACACAAATTATTTGGTGGCCAATAATATATCCATGGAAAGCCCTTTGAGTTAGCTACCTAACGCACTTCGTTTCACCTCATTCGGAGTTCGGACGAAGAAGTTATGCCCATTTTCGTAAAGTCTGTCCGGCAGAAAAGGCAATTTCCAGTAGCCGATTTCTTGTTCATTTACTGTTCACCCGCCCCCCTTTTTTTTTTTTTTAAGTGTTGGACGAATTTTTTCCAAAGGGTATATATTATTTCCTAGATACCATTAATTCATTCCCATCCCTAAAAACATTTCCCTCTCTCAAAAACTCTCTCAAAACCCCAAGGAAACTCAAGGTGAAAGATGGAGCTAGGGTGGATGGTGGCTATTGATTTCTTCACCAATTTCGTTTGGTTCTTGAAGATAAAGGTATGGGGATCCTTTATCCTTGATTATTCTTTCTTTCAAGGAGCCCAATCAAAAGGTTTTCAAGGTTTTTCAAATACACAAAAATCCTATTTCGAATTCTAAGCATGGGTTCTTGCATTAAATAATTTCAAATGATGTTTCATGTGGTTATTAATGATTATTTATGGTTTTAAGAAAGAAATATTTGTGAACCCATGTCTTCTCAAATTCTTTAAATTTAGCCTAAAGTGAGTTTAATGATTTTGAGTAATTGATGTAGGATTATTGAGTGGTTGATGTGGGTTGTTCTTATATGATCTTAGCTATGTTGAGTTGCTAGAAATTGTTATTGAATGGTATAATGTGAGGTAGTAGCCTTGAATGGTCATAAATTGGGATTTAGACTTTATGTTGGTTATTGGATATTGTTTAGCTTAGCTTGTATAGTTGATTGTTGTTATTATCATTGTTATTGTATTGTTAAATTGTTGGAAGATGAGGATGATGAAGATAGCCATGGAAAGAGGGTAAGTTGATCAAACTTGATAAATATTGTATAATTGGCATGGAATTGAGTATTGTGGCTTATGGCCTTTGAAAAGGATGGTGAGATGGCTTGATCTCTTAGTATTAATAATATTGTTATTAATTGGCTTGATCCACCTTTGGTGGAGGTGGTTATTTGTTGTATTGTTGTGAATTGAGGCCATGAAGGGCATTAGGTGAATGTTATTATATTGTTGTATTATTATACACATATGAGGCTAGATGTAAAGTCCTATATGAAGCTATATGTGAAGGTATGATGTGAATGAGTTTATGTGATCTTGTGATGATCCTATTATGGTCTATTTTGCATATTATCATGAAATGGAATTATTATGTGATGTTTATGGTTTTCATGCTTCCATGATCAAATTATGAAGGTTGATATATATATGTATGTTGTTGGTGGGCTGATTTATATGTATTTCGAAATTGGTTGGACTTAGTACTCTTGAAGTACATGATTTCATTTACATGAACAATAGCCCATCATGTGTTTGATAAAATGCCCATTTATAGAATCCTTAGGAAATGGAAGGTCCAATGTACGTCCTATGAATCGAATAGCTATATAATTATTGAAATGATGATGAAATGGACACATGTATATGATTTTCTCTATATAAGTGTTGTGAGTCGACCAAGCCTAGTACGGGGGTAGTAGGCCCGTATAACCGTATCGAGGGGTTGGTACCTTGGTTGCCTAGTACGGGGGGTAGTAGGCCCGTATAACCGTATCGAGGGGTTGGTACCTTGGTTGCCTAGTACGGGGGGTAGTAGGCCCGTATAACCATATCGAGGGGTTGGTACCTTGGTTGCCTAGTACGGGGGTAGTAGGACCGTATAACCATATCGAGGGGTTGGTACCTTGGTTGCCTAGTACGGGGGGTAGTAGGCCCGTATAACCATATCGAGGGTTTGTACCTTGGTCCCTAGCTCGGGGGTGGTAGGCCCGGGTAACCACATTGAGGGGTTTGTACCTCATTCGCCTCTCCAAGGGGGTGGTAGGCCTTGGAAATACTATATTGATGGTCACTCACCACACATGTACTATGCCCCACTAAATATGATTTATTTTATGTAAGCATCATTATACATATCCTCTCATTAATATGCTATCTATCGGGTATGATTATGCACTTTGCCTATAAAGTCCTTATCTAAGGTAATCTTGGGGAACACTTAAGTGTGCTTGAAGAGGATTGTGTGGGCGGTCACTTCTTGTCTCACTCAAGTGTGTCTTAAGGTTATATTAGGTAGAGGTCCTATGGTAATGAAATGACATGTGTCCTTCTAAAGTTAAGCATGAGTTGTATATGGATTTATATTAAGTATATGTATGGTTGGCTATGGTCTAATATGTTAATGTTGACTTGTATTATGTCTCTTATACTTGCAAAGGAAAGGTTTTATCAAAGGACATGAAAGCATACCTTTCTTGTAAATGTCCGTTGTGCATATTTTCTTGCATGGTCTCCATACTTAGTACTTAATTGTGCTAACCCCTTTCTTTTGCTTTTTGACTAAAGTGTAGGGATTTGGAGATGGTGATATGTCATGACTACTTGATAGGTTTTTAAGAGTTGAAGATGAAGACTTGGTGAGTCCTCATAGATTCGAGGGCAATAACCAACATGTTCTTTTTATGTCTCTCTAGTATTTGCTTAAGTTTTGAGTGGGCTTAGTCCCAATGTTATATTCAGGTATTAGATGGTTTTGAGACATATTGTATAAAGTCTAGAAAGTCTTCCGCTTGCTATTTATTGAAAGTATCTTCGTGAGTGAAGAAAGTTTTTAATTCCTTATGGTTTTGGTGTCTATGCAATGAATGAATGCTAAGAGGCTTGTATTAGACCTCTTCGAGGTCGAGTACGCCGGTTACGACTAGGGGGTGCTCCCGGGTCGTGACATTTTCTTGATGGGTACTCTGGCTACAATCAAATACCCATTGCACCTGAAGATATGGAAAAAACCACTTTTACATGCCCGTCAAGAATATTTGCATATAGAAGAATGCCTTTCAGTTTGTGCAACGCACCATCAACATTCCAGAGGTGCATGATGTCTATATTTGCTGAATTGAATGGGAAATGCTTAGAGGTCTTTATGGATGATTTCACCTTGTTTGGTGAAGATTTTGACAATTGCCTAATGAATCTTGAAGCTGTTTTAAGGCGTTGTGAGGAGACTCACTTGGTTCTAAATTGGGAAAAGTGTCACTTCATGGTTAGAGAAGGAATAGTGTTAGGGCACAAGGTTTCGGCTGATGGCATAGAAGTAGACAAAGACAAGGTGGAGATTATTTCTAAACTACCACCACCAACATCTGTGAAGAGCATATGAAGTTTTCTGGGTCATGCAGGATTCTATAGGAGATTTATTCAAAACTTCTCTAGTATATCTAAGCCCTTAACTACCTTGCTCACCAAAGTTACTAAGTTTTTGTTCACAACTGATTGTCTAAGGGAATTTAACCTAGTAAAGGAGAAGCTCACGAGTGCCCCAATAATGGTTACTCCTGATTGGAGTCAGCCATTTGAGCTTATGTGTGATGCTAGTGATTTTATTGTGGGTGCAGTGTTGGGACAAAAGAGAGACAAATTGTTTAGACCAATTTTCTATGCCAGTCGAACTCTAAATAGTGCACAGGTGAACTATGTAACCACTGAGAAGGAACTGTTTGTGGTGGTTTTTGCTTTCGACAAATTCAGATCATACTTGATAGAAAGCAAGGTGGTCGTTCACACTGATCACTCGGCTTTAAAATACTTGTTGCAAAAGAAGGAAGCAAAACCAAGACTTTTGAGATGGATTCTTTTGCTTCAAGAATTCGACCTCGAGATCATTGATAGAAAAGGTAGAGAAAATCAGGTAGCAGATCATTTGTCAAGACTGGAAAATCCTTCTGTGGAGGTGTACCAACTAAGGAAGAGTTCCCAGATGAGCAATTATTTTCAGTCTCTGCGATCTCTAAAAGAGCACCTTGGTATGCAGACATAGCCAATTACTTGGTTAGTGGATGGGTGCCTCAAGATCTGAGCTATGAGCAGAAGAGGAGACTTCGAAGCGAGGTAAGAAATTATTTCTGGAATGACCCATTTTTGTTTAAAATTTGTGCAGATGGCATCATTAGAAGATGTGTACTTGAAGAAGAGATGGTCAGTATATTGTCTCATTGTCATGATGGAGCAGTAGGTGGACATTATGGTGGAAATAGAACAGCCTCCAAGGTGCTAGAAACAGGGTTCTATTGGCCATCTCTATTCAAGGATGCACGGGAGTATGTGGTTCAGTGTGACAGTTGCCAAAAGACAGGTAATATAAGCAAGAGAAATGAGATGCCCCAAAATTCAATCTTAATATGTGATATTTTTTATGTATGGGGCATCGATTTCATGGGACCTTTCCTTCTTCCCACTCTTTTGAATATATCTTAGTAGCAGTTGACTATGTATCCAAATGGGTCGAGGCAATTCCTACTAGGACAAATGATGCTCGTGTGGTGTACGAGTTCTTGAGAAAAAATATTTTTACTAGATTTGGCACAGCAAGAATCATCATTAGTGATAATGGATCTCATTTTATTAACAAACAATTTGCATCATTGCTGGGTAAGTATGGGGTAACTCATAAAACAAGAACACCATACCATGCCCAAACTAGTGGGCAAGTAGAAGTGGCTAACCGTGAGTTAAAAAGAATTCTTGAAAAAATGGTTAGTGTGTCTCGTAAGGATTGGTCAATACGGTTAGATGATGCCTTATGGGCATATAGAACTGCATTTAAAACACCAATAGGCACATCCCCGTATAAATTAGTTTTTGGAAAGGCATGTCATTTGCCTGTTGAAATTGAGCACAAGGCATATTGGGCTATAAAATTACTTAATCTTGATCTAAGTCTTGCAGGAGAGAACAGGTGCATGCAGATGAATGAATTAGAGGAGTTCCGGCGAGATGCTTATAAGAATGCAAGAATTTTCAAGGAAAAATCAAAACTATGGCATGATCGTCTCATCAAGTCAAAAGAATTTAAGGAAGGGGACAAAGTGCTACTTTACAATAGTAGACTGCGCCTTTTTCCTGAAAAATTCAAGTCAAGATGGATGGGACCATATGTGGTGAAGAATGTAAGTCCATATGGTGCAATTGAAATCTTTAATGCACAAGGAACTGAAAGCTTCAAGGTTAATGGGCACCGTTTAAAGCAATATGTGGTTGGAGGATTTGAAAAACAATCTTCTAACATTATCATTGAATAGCCTAAATTGGGCTACCTGGGTCGTGCCGCGATGTTAAATCAGGCGCTTATTGGGAGGCAACCCAATATAAAAAATTAATTAAAAAAATAAAAAGGTCATTCGCGCGCTCGCGCAATTTCCATTCAGAACGCGTGACCAGCGCGCCACAACAGACGAGGTCGCTGCCTCGCCGCGCAACCGCACGAAACCAGGCCCAAACGCGCGACCAGCGCGTGGGTTTCAGCGAGCGTGCTGTCTCGCCGCGCAACCGCGTGGGTCGTTTCTTTAATCACGTGATCAGCGCGCGGGCGTCCCACCAGGTAAGTTTAATTTTTTCTGTTTTTTTTTCAAAGGTTTAAAAAAAAAATTAAAAAAATAAATAAATAAACCTTGTTCTTTTATTTTCCTTATTACTTTATATATTCTTTCCTTCTTTTCTTTTTCTCTTTTAACTTCTTTTATTTCTTTTCAAGAATAACCCTAACCCCAAATTCTTTCTCATTCTTCTCTAAAAGTGCTACGGTAGGAGCATTTTTCTCATTCTCATTCTCATTCATTCATCAAGAATTCAAGGTATGTATTTCACTAATTTTCTCTTTCTATGGTGGTCTTGCCTAAGATAGTATGAAAGAAGATGGTGTAATTAGGTTTATTATTATATTTTTCTTTTTTCTTTTCTTTTTTATAATAGTGTTTGATGATCCAACATGTGATAAAAATGTCAATTGCATAATATGCTTGATTGTTGGATAGATATTTACACCATTGTGTTTCCAATTGAAGTAAAAACATGATGCACACAAGGTGTTTGATAAAATTCCTCAATGGGAACAATGAAAAAGAATTTAAGAAAGAGAGGGAATAAAAAGAAAGCAACCCACCTTTTGTGATTTTAGGTGCACATTGCTAGAATTTGAATGCCAAGATTACTATACTAAGTGAATTATTTTCTTCTTGGCAGGATACTCAACCTTATGGAGAATCAACGAAAGAGAAAAAAATTGGGGGTTGTTCCAAGCAAAAGAGGAAGTTCCTCAACACAAAAGGGTTCAAATTCTTCAAAGGAAAAAGAACCGCCACCTTTGAAATCATTTGATGCCACCAAATTTGTTTCTTGGGATGCTTAACAACGGTTTAAGGTGAAGTCATTCAAAAAAGCCATTGTAGAAAAAGAAGTGGAGCAAGGTTCGTTGATAGGCGATTGTCAACAGGTTTATCAAGAGATTGTGCGGCGCAAATGGGAAGTTCTTTTTTAGCAGCCTGAGGAGGCTAATATGACAGTTGTGATGGAATTCTATGCAAACTTGTCGGAGCATGAGTATCAAGTGTGCATGGTACGGGGGAAGACGGTGAATTTTGCACAAGAAGCCATTGAAAATGCCTATAACTTCCCAGAATTTAGTGGTACAGCGGAGGATGAATATCGTACA
Source organism: Solanum commersonii (assembly GCA_029007595.1). Classification (NCBI taxonomy): domain Eukaryota; kingdom Viridiplantae; phylum Streptophyta; class Magnoliopsida; order Solanales; family Solanaceae; genus Solanum; species Solanum commersonii. Next base: position 783,730 of record JAJTWQ010000054.1, read on the forward strand.
ACATACATGAAGGAGCCTTACAAATGGGACATATTCATTGAAGTTATTTGTACATCTGGACAGCCAGTTCATTGGTTGAAGGAGGTTTACAAATTCCACTCCAGGAGCTTGAACATTGAGGCTAAGTGTTGGTTTCATATTATCACTAGCCGTATCTTTCCCTCCACCAATACTACTGAGGTACATGGTTTTAGAGCTGCTCTTATTTTTTGTTTGATGACCAAACTGCGTATCCTGCTTGGCCTATTGATTGTAGAAGAGATGTTAGATAAAGTCACTTCTCCCAAGTATGGTTATTTTTTTCCATCTCTTATCACAAAGCTATGTAGACTCTCTGCTGTTAAATTCAAGAAGTCCAATGTTACTCTAATGGCTGGTCCGAAGTTCAGAGCTGATAGAATGACAATCGGAAAAGCAATACGACAGCCCGCAAGTACTGAAGAAGTAGGCAACGATGACGTTGATGATATGGAAAAGTTGCCCGATCATGTAATACCACCTACCCAAAGCACTCAGGATTCAATGGGGAGGTCATGGGAGGAGTGATTTCACTCTCTTGAAACTCAGGTAGATGCACTACACTCTTCGATTGTTGATATGCGTAAGAAGATGGACGAGCTTACTGTCAACATAGGAAAATCGGATAGAAAGATCATGGCTTGGTTACGCGCGCTTGGCCAAACATGCACAATGGATCCCAACACTATTTTCGATACTGATTGAAGAAACGGACAGAAAAGTTTCCTTTACTCTTGCAGTTTCTTTATGCCATGGGGACATGTCATAACTTAAGTGTGGGGGTGAAGCAATATTGAAAAAAAAAGATTTTCTTCTTAGGATAGCTTCTTTGTTGTACTTCTATGGGTTTCTTGTCTGATTCTTTTACCATAATCGTATTTATTTTGAATCAGACATTTTTTAGGATAGGAGTCATAGCATAGTTGTTTAACAAGTGTTAGAGGTAGAAATTGATGGATTCATATCTAGAGGTTGTATTGCTTGGTTTATTGAAATTTGCATACTTGTTGGCATGAGAAGTTGCGGCATAATCAATCCTTGAATATTGTGTGGTGAGATGATTTTGATGTGTACTCATGTTTGAAAGAATCTAGAACTTGGCATGGTAGTTTTTTGAGGCGAAATCTTAGGACTTTTTTAGGAAGAATATGATTGTAGGCTTTCTTTGGTTAACCCAATTCTAGCCTAAATTCACCAACCTTGGTTGATAAGTATCCCTAGTCAACAAATTTGAGCCTTATAATAATCTATTTTCTTTGTTTAGCCATTACATCCTTTTAGTCTAATCCCACGGGTGTCACTCTCTTAATTGGAAGAATAAACAAGTGTAGAGAAGTGATATATATATATAAAGAAAAAAAAAAGGGTGAAAAGGAGAGAAGGACAACGAAAGTTGTTGGATGTGTCTACAAACTTTTAAAAAAAAAAAAAAAAAAAAAAGAAGAAGAGAGAGGGGAAAATGACTTTCTACAACCAACCTTGCCACAAATTATACATGTACAAGTCCTACATGATTCTAACTTGGCAAGTCTTACATTAGTGGAGAATTACTCAATTGCCAAGCCTATGGTATTCTGTAAAAACATGATGTATTTCTTTGTGAGTGGGAGTGAAATGAGAGTTCTTTTTATGATGCATGAGCATAAGTCCTGTGATTAAATGACATCTTCTTGTTGTGAGGAAGTTCTTGGATTGATTTTTGCTTAAATTTCAATGTCACTAGTAGTCATTTAACGATGAACATTGCATGCGCCAATAGAGATGGTTGAAGTCAATTACTATTTCTAGTGAGTTTTTGTCAAGGTCTAGAGGGGGTCAAGTATGTTCAAAATTGCTCGAGACGAGCAACAACTCAAGTGTGGGGGTATTTGATGGGAGATTAAAATGAGAAAGTTTAGACAAGTTTTAATGTGAATTTTGCAAATTTTGGTATACTTTTCATGTATATAAGGTGGTCAATTCATGTTTTGAACATGATTAGTGAAAAAGAGGTAAATGAAAGAAAAATGAGCAAAAATTGGAGTAGCAGCTTTTTCGCGCGCCCGTGTGAATTTTGAGCTGCATACTAGTTCTCCGCGCGCCATTCGCGCGTCCAAGTGCCTGCACAGCGCGCCTGCGTGGAGTTGCGACGTGAAAACATAAAAGTAAGGGTGTATTTGGAATTTGAAAAAGAAGAAACCCTATGCTTATATGATGTTGGAGCTTTCCCCAAGGAGAGGGGATCGGGAAAAAGGAGCAGAAAGAAAGACGACGAGTGAGAGGGAGGGGAAGACGCGGTACACTACTTGAATCCAAAACGGAAGTTGGGATTCAAAGTTTGATGGCTATGTTTTCTTCTTATCTTTTGCTCTTAGTAAACTTTTTCTCATCCATGGAGTAGATTCTTAGAGGGTATATGACAAACATGTTGTATTGATGAATTTGTTGGGATTTTGATTTTCATTCTTATGCTTGAACTTGTTATGGGAATTTGAATTATATTGCAACCTGGTTCATTATTTTATTTAATCGAAAGAGGAATATCTTGGTGAATATTGTTGCATAGTTGGTTGGATTGAATCAATATATTTTCTCTGAAGTAATCGAAGGAGCTTCTTGATAATTATTGATTAAATCTAAAGGAAGAATAGCCGAAGGACGTTACTTCCTTAAGAACAATCATTAACATGTTTTTGCATATTAGAATCACGTGGGTATAATTGGTTTATTCTTTAACTTGAGATTTACTCGGAAGAAAAATCCAAGGCTTAAAGGATACTCTAATAAGCTATCGAATTCGAGAGAATCGATAGAACTTTAGATGTGGTTAATGAATGAATCAAATCCTAACTATCATTATGCACTTGTTAGTCTTGTACCCTATCTTTTATTAGTGATATTAATCTTCATAGTTTACCAATTTATTTTAATTATCATTTAGTCTATAAAAGTGTTCATAACCACAATCAACTTTTTTTTTTGATCACCTGAATAATAATTAGCAAGATTTGATTGAATTATTATTTGTACCAATCCCTATGGAATCGATCTTTATACTATACTATCTTTGACTAGCGAAGCAACAAACTTATAGTGTGTTTGGGCTCGTCATATAGTTACGAGACTAAAAATAGTAAGTATATAGTTAGGGGACCAAACTTGATAACATTTTGAATAGTTAAAAGACTAAATCAGATAAATGTATAGTTAAGGGATTATTTTAGACCTATTTCAATAGTTTAAGGACCATTTATGGCATTTTTTTGTAATTATGAACAATCATAGACAAGAATTTTTTTGTATTTAGCTATAAATTTTTTCGTAGAAAATAGTTGAATTATACAACTACAAATTTTAAGTCGTCACTATTTATCACCTTACATATTTTATGACAAATTTTTGGTGTCACTAAATCGCAGGGTGATTAGAAACAATAAAATGATTGTCACCAATTGTTTATATTATTAGTGACGAAAATAAATGTCACAGTTAAATCTAAATTTTTATAGCTAAAACTTATAATGTTTAACTACAAACTCTAATTTGTCACTATTGTAACAACATAATTTTTAGACGATTTTTTTTGTGGCCAAAAATTAATTAATTTTAAGACGAAAAATAATTTGTCACAAATTAGATACATCATTAGTGACGAAATAATTTGTCAGTGGTAATTTTAAATTTGTGACTAATAGTACTCAACAAATGACGCCAAATTAATTTTTGGTGGGAAATTTTAGTAGGTAAAACTTTGCCATGATTTTTTTTATTTCGTCACTACACCACTAAAAAAACAGTGAATACCAACCTATAAATACCGACCTTCGGAGGTCGTTATTTCCTGAAATACCTACCTAACATCGACATCCCAGCTTAGGTCGGAAAAAGCTTGGTCGCTATTAAATATCGACCTCTGGAGGTTGGTATTTACTGACCTCTCGAGGTCGGTTTTTATTTTATGTCGAAATATTCATTCTTTAAAATTCTGACCTCTGGAGGTCGGAATTTTTATTTTTGTAATGTTGAAATTCTAACCTCTGGAGGTCGGTATTTTTATTTTTGTAATGTTGAAATTCCGACCTCCGGAGGTCGGTATTTTTATTTTTGTAATGTTGAAATTATGACCTCCGAAGGTCAGTATTTTTATTTTTGTAATGTTGAAATTCTGACCTTCGGAGGTCGGTATTTTTATTTTTGTATTTTTGAAATTTCGACCTCCGGAGGTCGGTATTTTTATTTTTGTAATATTGAAATTCCGACCTCTAGAGGTCGGTATTTTTATTTTTGTAATGTTGAAATTCTGACCTCTGGAGGTCGATATTTTTATTTTTGTAATGTTGAAATTTCGACCTCCGGAGGTCGGTATTTTTATTTTTGTAATGTTGAAATTCCGACCTCTGGAGGTCGGTATTTTTATTTTTGTAATGTTGAAATTCCAACCTCCGGAGGTCGGTATTTTTATTTTTGTAATGTTGAAATTCTGACCTCCGGAGGTTGGTATTTTTATTTTTGTATTTTTGAAATTCTGACCTCCAGAGGTCGGTATTTTTATTTTTGTAATGTCGAAATTCCGACCTCCGGAGATCGGTATTTTTATTTTTTATTTTTGAAATTCCGACCTCCGGAGGTCGATTTTTTGCTGCAAAACAGGCAGCAAATTGCTGCAATTTTTAGTTGCCCACATGCATATTTATACCAAAACAACCCAAAGCCAAATAAACTTCATCCAACCAAAACAACCCAAAGCCAAATAAAATTCATCCAACCAAAATAACCCAAAGCCAAATAAAATTCATCCAACCAAAACAACCCAAAGCCAAATAAACTTCATCCAACCAAAACAACACAATATTTTCAACATATACATTAAACTATTTCAAAATAAACTTCATCCAACTTCAAAATAAACTAAAATACGATCAAATTAAACAATTCCAAAAATATAGAAGTCTAAAATGTCAAATAGATACAACTACTCCTCATCACCCTCACTCTCCTTATCAGACTTATCATTCTCATCACCCTCCTGATCAGATCCATCACTGCTAGCTGGACATGGAGGAAGAATATTTCTTGATTCAAAAAGAAAAGTTAGTTGGGCCTGAAGCGCTGCATACCTCTTGTTCTCTACCTCTTTTGCTGCCGCAATCTCCTCCTCTCTCTTCTTTCCCTTTCTTCTCTTTTCTTCTCTCTTTCGGCTACAGCAACAAGCTCAGCATTGAGATAAGCTATCTTACTCTCCATTGCAGATATTGTCTCTCTATCCCCACCATCAAAGCTTGAGGATGATGAACCACAATATCAAGACTTCTTCTTCTGATACACCTTTTCTGGATAGTCGTAGACTGAACCTCTAATCGGTTCACCAGCACTCTGTTTTCAAAGATTCTCGTTTTCTTCTTGTGTAAATGGTCTGTCCTGGCTCTCAAGAGGTAGAGTACTACGATATTCCTGAGATATTCGTATATACTTATCCTGTAATTTAAACAAAGAACTCTACGAATAAGAATGTAATATATACAAGGAAAAGAAAAAAAAATAGTTTGAATGGAGTTCTTACATATGTCTCTTGAGCACGTGGCTCAATCCATCTTTCTTCTTCTGTGGGGTTCGTACTCTTCTTGACGTGAGTAACCTTGAACATCTCTGGTACAGCTACCGGCCTACCCAACTCTTTTTCCTGCAAATAACATATATAGAATTTGATCTCATTAATCTCCAAAAAGTACTTATCAAAAAAGAAAAAAATTACTTTACTAAATTAAGAAAGTATACCATTCTTTCCTTCCTAGTAACCTGGCTAATAGTTCCACCAGTGTGCAAATAGCCTCCCTTTTCTGATGTGCGAGCCATCTTCCCAATCTCACTCCTCTCTTTAAATTTTTCATCAGTACTTCAATGTTTCAGTAACAAAGCCCATCGATCCGGAAACATAAACTTAGGCATTCTCTTTTCTCTTCGACAATTACAAAATGTGCTAGAAAGCAACTTTGAAGCTTTAAGCTTGAAGTTCACTTGAACGTCATCCTCGTGTTCGGGAGCCCATACATAATATTTCTGTAATAAAAAATGACTAAATATTTATTGTTCAAATGACTAGAGAATTTAAATGTATATGATATGAATTTAATTTATATATATTCTTACCTTAAATTCATTGAACATCTGCCCTTGGGTGTTAAGTGGAATCGAACTCCAATTCGGATACACACCATTATAGTGAGTTCCGATGCACTTTAAAATAATTTTTGCCATATCCACATCCGGACGTAAGCTGAAATACGAGTTCATTGGCGAAGTAGAGTAAACAAAAAATAATCAATCAATTAAAATATAAATAGATAGATGAAAGATGAAACATAATTAAATCATACTTGTATCCTAATGGCTCGATGATGAGTCTTTGAAAATTGTCTCTATCGCCTGGTTGAGGACCATGTGCATCTGAGTGCTGGGTGGTGGGAATATTAGGCTCTGAGCCATTGGATTCAATATGAAGATTGGAAAGTCCAATTGATCCACTACTAGTATTCAAACTATTGCACTGACTAGCACTAGCTGATGGTATGTTAGACCCACGACCAAGATGTGAATAGCCTTGCAATGTTTGGTAACCCGAACTAGGTACCACAGTAGGTGTAGATATAGTATAACCAGATTGTGGAGCCACATGAATATAGGCATTATGTGACTGGTGTGTCAAGTGAGTAGTTGAAACTGAGGCTCTTTTTGAAATATTAACTCGAGAGGGCTCATCAGATATCACGACCCAAGTGGGCCTTCTCATAGCATTGGCCTTAAATTTCTTTTTCGGATTAGCAAATTTTTTTTATTTACCCTTGTCTTTATCTACCATCTATATCAAATAAATATAAAGATTAAAACAAAGTAGTACAAAATAATGTCACAATGTCGAACAAATATATCAAACAAAGTTATCATAACATAAGGCTTAATCCAAATAGTCTTTCACAATGTCGAACAAACGTTAAAACTACTAAAATATAAAGTATACTCAAATATGAATAGCTAAAAATCCACCAATTAAACATACAAATTGTTATTTATCTTTCACCTGGGGCATTTCACTTTAGCTTATGTTTAACTTTTTTGGCTTTGGGAATTGCTTTCAGCTCAAAATGGGCAGACTGAGGTGGACAGGAGTTTCCCCAAAATCTATCATTCAAATTGCTTTGGTAATATTATTGAAAACTGTTGCAATGTTGTTCAATTTACAAGTTATATTTTAGAGAAGTGGTTGGTAATATTGTCACTAAACTCTTTTTCTCCATTTCCAGTCACAACACTTAGTTTCTGCAAATTCAATGATCAATAAAGGGAATGTGTGTTCACATGTTTCAGAATATCTACCTACATTACTTAAAAATTGATGTAAGAGGCTTACATTGAACTATAACTTGTGAGATTGAACTCTTTTCTATGTATCAAACTTGGCAATTCTAAGGATTCTTTGCCATGACTCATGAACTACTTGTCATTAATTGAGCTAAGTGTCAACACTAGATGGACACAAATCGATCTTGCAAGAAAATCAATTTTGTCATCAATAGGATCAACTAGTGTTGGTGCTTATGCTTAACAAACACATTATTCCTAAATTAAAGCTTAATATCAATACTAGATGGACACAAATCGTTCTTGCAAGACGCGTTAAAACTACTAAATAGTCTTTCACAATGTCGAACAAAAATTAAAACTACTAAAATATAAAGTATACTCAAATATGAATAGCTAAAAATCCACCAACTAAACATACAAATTGTTATTCATCCTCTTCGGAAGCTTCTTCATCATCTATCCATTCACCTGCATCATCTTCGAAAGTTTCCTCCTCATCTATCCATTCATCCTCTTCGAAAGTTTCCTACTCATCCTCCTCGATATTTGTTGGCATATCTAACTCTTCTTTATTAACTTCTTCTAAAATGTGATCAAGATGTTCCAAATTCATTTCTAACTCAGCATCCACTACTTGATGAACACTTGATATTTCATTTTGATACCAATTCATTCTCAACTTCCACTCGCCCCATAGGTTTTGTTTTGATTACAACCCACCAATTAGACTTATCCCTATGCTACGGATAAGGAGCATAGTACACTTGCTTAGCATTTTGTGCAATAATAAAAGGATCATAAGCCTCATACTTCCTAGTGTGCTTGACTTCAATGATATTATGTTGCTTAAGCTCCCTCGTACCTCTTGAAGTTGGATCAAACCACTTGCATTGGAAAAGTACTATTCTTTTGATTGGCCAACTCGAATACTCCAACTTTACAATCTCCTGTAGGACGCCAAAATAATCAACATTCTCATTTTGATTTCCATTATCACCTTTAACCCAAACACCACTATTATTAGTTTTCTTATTCTTTGAGTATTTCTCTGTGGCAAATTTAAAACCATTTATGTTATATTGGGACATTGTGTGAATTGTAATCGGTCCCCAAGAAATATCCTTGAAAAATTGATCAAATGTGGCGGCATTTTCTGAATTGTAGACCTATATATAATTAGTAAATTAAAAGCAATGTTAATAGAAAGAAGAGTACACTAATCTCTTAATAGGTGTATATATTACAACACTTACCCAATTAGTATACCACGTTATAAATGATGGAAACACTTGATCATGACCATATTGGCTCACAAAATAACTATAGAATCACATTGAAAATACAATTAGTTTCCTTAATAAAATCGGAGTTGAATATATTTTGTTTACATATTTAATTTTCTTACTCTAAGAAGGGTTGGACTTCTGGACAATTCAACAAGACATGAAGCTCTGCAGATTTTTTCTCCTTTTCGGTAAGTTTGTGCAATGTACACTTTTTTGAACCCTTACCCGGTTGATTGAAGATTGATAATGATTATACTGCAGGATCATTCCCAGTAACATCATGTCGATTAGGTCTGTTTCTCAAATACGACACATAATCATCAAAGTAGTAAGAACAAAAGTAGGATCTTTTTTTAGCTAGATATACTTGAGCCATACAGCCATCCACCCTATGTTTATTCTTAATACCCCTTTTAGACTTGCCAATGCTCCTGTAAAATTTTATATTAGATATATAATTTCAAAAGATATATTAACGATTTATGAAATAAGAATAAATGTGTTATAGTTACTTACCGCTCAAAAGGATACATCGACCTATATTGAACTGGATCTCCCAGTAGAGCTTCATGAACAAGGTGAATAGGAAGATGTTTCATCACATCAAAGAACCCAGGTGGAAGAATCTTCTCCAACTTATTACTAATAACAACTATATTTTTGGCCATCCGAACCAGATTCTCTACTCTCAATGTGCTGGAATACAAGTCTTTGAAGAACAAACTGATTTCTACCATCGGTTTCCATATGTTTTTAGGCAATCCACAAAAAGCAATCGGAAGTAATTGTTCCATAAAAACATGACAGTCGTGACTTTTCAACCCATGTAATATTCCACGTTCAATGTCAACCCTCTTTCCCAAATTTGAGGCATATCCATCTGGTATTTTCAAGCTTTCCACCCACTCACAAATTTTTCTCTTCTGTTCCATTGTGAATGAATAACTAGCCTTGGGCTTAAGTAACTTGTTGTTGGCAGACTCCTGTAAATGCAACTCCGGTCATCTACAATGTTCTGGTAAGTCAAGTCTAGCCTTAACATTATTTTTTGTCTTGCCAGTTACATCCATTACAGTGTTAAACAGATTATCAAAATAATTCTTTTTAATATGCATGACATCGAGATTATGTCTAAGAAAATTATTCTTCCAATAAGGTAACTCCCAGAATATACTCTGTTTAGTCCAATTATGTGCAAGACCATACCCATCAAATTTGTACGGTGGTTCCTCAGTTACCTTTGGAAAATTTTGAACCCTTTCCCAAATATCATCACCCGTTAATATTGGGGGTGGACCATCTCGTTCAGTTTTATTCTTTTTAAATGCATCTTTCTTTCTCCTAAACTCATGATCAGGTGGCAAGAACCGATGATGAAAATCAAACCATGAATTCTTTCGGCCATGTTTTAATGTGAATGATTTAGTATCTTCCATACAGTAGGGACATGCTAACTTTCCAGCTGTCATCCATCCAGATAGCATTCCATAGGCAGGAAAATCATTAATAGTCCACATTAAAGTAGCACGCATGTTGAAATTTTGTTTACGAGAAATGTCCCATGTTTCTACCCCCTCAGACCACAACAATTTCAACTCATCAATCAAAGGTTGTAAGTACACATCAATCTTGCTTTTTGGATTACTCGGACCAGGAATGACACAATTCAGAAATATATATGGACTTGTCATACACATCTCAGGTGGAAGATTATACGGTGTAATAAACACAGGCCAACAAGAATATGGTGTAGCCCCAACTGAAAAAGGGGTGAAACCATCTGCACACAAACCCAGCCTAACATTCCTTGGTTCAGCAGCAAAATCTGGATAAGTTCTATCAAAATGTTTCCAAGCCTCTCCGTCAGATGGATGACACATGACACCAGGTGGCCTTCTATTTTCACGGTGCCATCTCATATGAGGAGCAAAGCTATTTGATGCATACAACCTTTTCAATCTTGGTATAAGAGGTAAATAATGCATCGCCTTAATAACAAGTTTCTTTCCGGTAGAACCAATCTTATAGCGAGGGTGACTACAAAACTTACAAGACTCTAGATTGACATCCTCCTTATAGTATAACATGCAACCTTTTTCACAACAATCAATTCTTATCAAGGAGAGTCCTAACTTAGACACCAATGCATTTGCTTTATAATAAGAATCAGGAATCTCTACAATGGGATCAACTAATTCCTTCATAAGTTCTATCATAGAGTCCATTGCTCCTTGAGAAATATTATTGTCAGATTTGATACTTAACAATCTAACTGCAACAGACAATTTAGAGTGTTGACTCCCGTTGAACAAAGGACTACTACAATCGCGCAATTGTTCATAAAAGATATTTGCTTCTTCATTAGGAGCTTCTTCTACATTTTCTCCTTGTTCAAAATCAGAATGCATCCCAAAAACATCATTAATCATATCTGACATTCTAGAACCTTGGAAATAATTATGCTCGGTAGATTTACTACTTTCACCGACAACAAAGTTATTAATCATAGTGTCACTTTCAACCTCACCATGGCTAGTCCAAACTGTATACCCTGGTTTGAATCCATTCATCATAAGATGCATAGCAACAGTCTCTGTTATATGATATCTCACATTTTCACAATTAACACACGCACACCTAATCAATCTTGAATTTAAAAAATCATCAAGTGTCATTGCATGATTTATAAATCTAGTGACACCTTCTGCAAATTCTGAAATCATACCCGCTCGACCAGGATTGTTTCTATTATACATCCAACTACGATCAGGATTCATCTACACAAACAATAATGACAATTTTAATTCCATCAACTAAATAACATTTGAATTTATTTAAACAACTTAACCACTTTCTAAGTCTAACTAGTTTTGACATATTTATTTTAACTTATTTAAACAACTTAACAACTTTAACTAGTTTAATTTTGACTTAATTCGAACAACTAAATTCACTAACTAAACCGACATTATTCATTTTAACTTATTTAAACAACATAACAACTTTTGAACTTTAACTACATTAGTTTTGACTTAATTCCAACAACTAAATTCACTAACTAAACCGACATTATTCATTTTACCTTATTTAAACAACATAACAACTTTTGAACTTTAACTACATTAGTTTTGACTTAATTCCAACAACTAAATTCACTAACTAAACCGACATTATTCATTTTAACTTATTTAAACAACATAACAACTTTTGAACTTTAACTACGTTAGTTTTGACTTAATTCCAACAACTAAATTCACTAACTCAATCGACATTATTTATTTTAACTTATTTAAACAACATAACAACTTTTGAACTTTACCTAGTTTAGTTTTGACTTAGTTCCAACAACTAAATTCACTAACTAAACCGACATTATTTATTTTAACTTATTTAAACAACATAACAACTTTTAACTTTACCTAGTTTAGTTTTGACTTAGTTCCAACAACTAAATTCACTAACAAAACCGACATTATTCATTTTAACTTATTTAAACATAACAACTTTTGAACTTTAACTACATTAGTTTTGACTTAATTCCAACAACTAAATTCACTAACTAAACCGACATTATTCATTTTAACTTATTTAAACATAACAACTTTTGAACTTTAACTACATTAGTTTTGACTTAATTCCAACAACTAAATTCACTAACTAAATCGACATTATTCATTTTAACTTATTTAAACATAACAACTTTTGAACTTTAACTACATTAGTTTTGACTTAATTCCAACAACTAAATTCACTAACTAAACCGACATTATTCATTTTAACTTATTTAAACATAACAACTTTTGAACTTTAACTACATTAGTTTTGACTTAATTCCAACAACTAAATTCACTAACTAAACCGACATTATTCATTTTAACTTATTTAAACAACATAACAACTTTTGAACTTTAACTACATTAGTTTTGACTTAATTCCAACAACTAAATTCACTAACTAAACCGACATTATTCATTTTAACTTATTTAAACAAAACAACTTTTGAACTTTAACTACATTAGTTTTGACTTAATTCCAACGACTAAATTCACTAACAAAACCGACATTATTCATTTTAACTTATTTAAACAACATAACAACTTTTGAACTTTAACTACATTAATTTTGACTTAATTCCAACAACTAAATTCACTAACTAAACCGACATTATTCATTTTAACTTATTTAAACATAACAACTTTTGAACTTTAACTACATTAGTTTTGACTTAATTCCAACAACTAAATTCACTAACTAAACCGACATTATTCATTTTAACTTATTTAAACAACATAACAACTTTTGAACTTTAACTACATTAGTTTTGACTTAATTCCAACAACTAAATTCACTAACTAAACCGACATTATTTATTTTAACTTATTTAAACAACATAACAACTTTTGAACTTTACCTAGTTTAGTTTTGACTTAGTTCCAACAACTAAATTCACTAACTAAACCGACATTATTCATTTTAACTTATTTAAACAACATAACAACTTTTGAACTTTAACTACGTTAGTTTTGACTTAATTCCAACAACTAAATTCACTAACTCAATCGACATTATTTATTTTAACTTATTTAAATAACATAACAACTTTTGAACTTTACCTAGTTTAGTTTTGACTTAGTTCCAACAACTAAATTCACTAACTAAACCGACATTATTTATTTTAACTTATTTAAACAACATAACAACTTTTTAACTTTACCTAGTTTAGTTTTGACTTAGTTCCAACAACTAAATTCACTAACAAAACCGACATTATTCATTTTAACTTATTTAAACATAACAACTTTTGAACTTTAACTACATTAGTTTTGACTTAATTCCAACAACTAAATTCACTAACTAAACCGACATTATTCATTTTAACTTATTTAAACATAACAACTTTTGAACTTTAACTACATTAGTTTTGACTTAATCCCAACAACTAAATTCACTAACTAAATCGACATTATTCATTTTAACTTATTTAAACATAACAACTTTTGAACTTTAACTACATTAGTTTTGACTTAATTCCAACAACTAAATTCACTAACTAAACCGACATTATTCATTTTAACTTATTTAAACATAACAACTTTTGAACTTTAACTACATTAGTTTTGACTTAATTTCAACAACTAAATTCACTAACTAAACCGACATTATTCATTTTAACTTATTTAAACAACATAACAACTTTTGAACTTTAACTACATTAGTTTTGACTTAATTCCAACAACTAAATTCACTAACTAAACCGACATTATTCATTTTAACTTATTTAAACAAAACAACTTTTGAACTTTAACTACATTAGTTTTAACTTAATTCCAACGACTAAATTCACTAACTAAACCGACATTATTCATTTTAACTTATTTAAACAACATAACAACTTTTGAACTTTAACTACATTAATTTTGACTTAATTCCAACAACTAAATTCTCTAACTAAACCGACATTATTCATTTTAACTTATTTAAACATAACAACTTTTGAACTTTAACTACATTAGTTTTGACTTAATTCCAACAACTAAATTCACTAACTAAACCGACATTATTCATTTTAACTTATTTAAACAACATAACAACTTTTGAACTTTAACTACATTAGTTTTGACTTAATTCCAACAACTAAATTTACTAACTAAACTGACATTATTTATTTTAACTTATTTAAACAACATAACAACTTTTGAACTTTACCTAGTTTAGTTTTGACTTAGTTCCAACAACTAAATTCACTAACTAAACCGACATTATTTATTTTAACTTATTTAAACAACATAACAACTTTTGAACTTTAACTACATTAGTTTTGACTTAATTCCAACAACTAAATTCACTAACTAAACCGACATTATTCATTTTAACTTATTTAAACAACGTAACAACTTTAACTAGTTTAGTTTTGACCTAATACAATAACTAAATCCACCAACTAAATAACATTATTTATTTTAACTTATTTAAACAACATAACAACTTTAACTAGTTTAGTTTTGACCTAATACAATAACTAAATCCACCAACTAAATCACATTATTTAATTTATCTTATATAAACAACATGACAACTTTAACTAGTTTAGTTTTGACTTAATACAACAACTAAATCCACCAACTAAATCACATTATTTATTTTAATTTATCTAAACAACTTAACAACTTTTTAACTTTAACTACATTAGTTTTGACTTAATTCCAACAACTAAATCCATCAACAAAACCACATTATTTAATTTAACTTATTTAAACTTTACAACGTTAACAACTTTACAACTTTTTAAAGCTAAGTGTCAACACTAGATGGCCACAAATCGATCTTGCAAGAAAATCAATTTTGTCATCTATAGGATCAACTAGTGTTGATACTTATGCTTAACAAACACATTATTCCTAAATTAAAGCTTAACAACAACACTAGATGGACACAAATCGATCTTGTAAGAAAATCAATTTTGTCATCAATAGGATCAACTAGTGTTGATACTTATGCTTAACAAATATATTATTTCTAAATTTAAAGCTAAGTGTCAACACTAGATGGACACAAATCGATCTTGCAAGAAAATCAATTTTGTCATCAATAGGATCAACTAGTGTTGGTACTTATGCTTAACTAACACTCGATGGACACAAAAAAATTATCACAAAATTAAAATTAAGTATTAATACTAAATGGACACAAACACATTATTGAAAACAATTGTACTTTAACTTAAGAAATTTAGAAGCACCAACCTTTTCTCCAACTTTGATGAAAGAAGCAATATAGTCTTGTATCAACTTTTTTAGATGTTGAGCTTCCTCAATTGCCTAGCACGAAAAGTTCTTAAATTAGTTAAATATAAACTTCATATCCAAGAATATTATATATATATATATATATTCAAGTTTTAATAAGTTCAAGTTTCAATTCAAGTTCATATATAATTTCTAAACTTAATTAGTTATATATTCAAGCTAATTAGTTCCAAGTTCAAGTTCTAATTTCAAGTTCATATTCCTAATTAAGTTCAATTTATAGTAAATTCAAGTTATAATTAATTATAAGTTCTAATTAAGTTGTAATTCAAATCCCTAAAATTCTAAATTCAAACTAGCTAGCTAGTGTCCCAACTTCAAACTATTAATTAGTCCTAAATTATCAAATATAATTCAAACTATTAGTCCTAAATTCCAAATTCAAACTAGTCTTAAAATCACAAATTGAAAGTACTCCTAGAATTCAAAAATCAAACTATAGTGCTAAAATCCCAAATTCAAACTATTAGTAATCCTAAAATCTCAATAATAATTCAAACTAGTCCTAAATTCAAAATTCAAAGTAATCTTAAAATCACAAATTCAAACTAGCCCTAAAATCCCAAAATCTAACTAGTACTAAAATCCTAAATTCAAATTAGCTAGCTATTTCTAATCCCAAATTCAAACTATTAGTCCTAAAATCTCAATAATAACTCAAACTAACTCAAATAATACCCAAGTTAAAACAACTCCTTAAATATCCTAATTCAATCTAATCTTACAATTCCAAAATCAAACTAATTAACTTAAGAAATACCGAATTTGAAACAAATCCTAAGATACACTAATTCAAACTAACCCTAACATTAAAATTTTCAATTCACAATCAACAAACACAAACTAACAATCAAATAATCCCTAATTCAAACTAACAATCAAAAACCCTAAATCATTCACTTACTAACTAACAATCAATCAAAGTAACAATCAATAAAACTAAGTATATTAGTACTCTAATTTTGAGATACTTCAACTAAATAGAAACAAAAGTAATCTATTATGGAGGTTCTAAAAATTCACCTTCGGTAAGAAGGTTGGGGATGGAGGCGCTGGTCGAGAGGGAGGTGGCGCCGGTCGGGATGGAGGCAGCACCGGTCGGGATGGAGGCGTGCGACCTCCTGCTGCTGGACGTCACTTCCTCTGCAGCTGCCGCGACCTTCCTCTGCTGCTGCGAATGTGGCGTGGCGGCAGTCGGGGATGGTGGCATGGCCCCGGTCGAGGATGGTGGCGTGGCGCTGGTCGGGGATAGGTGGGGATGGGCGCCGATGGGGGTGGATCGAGGCTGGAGAGTGAAAGTTGACTTAGGTTTTGAGAGTTAGACTTTAAGAGTAAGACTTATATTATCATTCTTTTTTTAAGAGAATTGTTTAATTTACCGACAACGGGATGTCGGTATTTTTTAAAATAATTATCTATATTTAAAAATATTTAATAAATACTGGCATCATGAAGTCGATATTATTTAAATAAAATAATAATTTAAATATACCAACCTCTTTAGGTTGGTATTTATTAATTTATTTTAATATAAACTCACCTCTTGAGGTTGATTTTATATATATATATATATATATATATATATATATATATATATATATGTATGTATATATGTATGTATGTAAATTTATTAAATTAAACTTCTGTTGATGTGTAGTTAAATTATATATATACACACACACACATATATATATATACATAATTAATTTAATATAAACTCACCTCTTGAGATTGATTTTATTAATTAAACACATATATATATATATATATATATATATATATATATATATAATTTAACTACACATCAACAGAAGTTTAATTTAAAAAATTTAATTTATCCAACAAGTCAATTTTATAAATTTAATTATATAACTCCTAATTATATAAATTTAATTTTATTGATCAACAAAAGTTTATCAATATCAAAAAATAAATATAAATATAAATATATATATATATATATACATAAAATTTAACTACACATCAACAGAAGTTTAATTTAATAAATTTAATTTATCGATCAAGTTAATTTTATAAATTTAAATTATATAACTCCTAATTATATAAATTTAATTTTATTGATCAACAAAAGTTTATCAATATCAAATTTAATATATAAATCTCCTCGAATTGATCCTCAGTATTTCTTTAATTGATAATGTATTTCATATCTAAACCACTAGTATATAAGACTTGATTTGTTAAACTACTCGAAGAGTATATAATTAATCAAGTTCATGACATGAGATATTAAGTTCATGATTAGACGACAGATGTCGCTTTTAAAAGTAATTAGATGAAATAAAAATACCGACCTCCGGATGTCGCTTTAATTAATAGTAATTAGATGAAATAAAAATACCAACCTCATGAGATCGGTATTTTAATTACATACTATTTAATTTTACCAACATTCGGAAGTCGGTATTATAAAATATTTAATTGAGAAAAAATTCCGACCTCAGGAGGTCAAAATTTTTAATGAATTACAATAAAAACCGACCTCTTGATGTTAGTATTATTTTCTCAATTAAATATAAAAAATACCGACCTCATGAGGTCGGTATTTTATATTAATTTATTTTTACTATTTAATTTTACCGACATACAGAAGTCGGTATTATAATTTTTTTTGTTTTTTACTTTACACAAAACCTATTGAGAAAAAATAAAATATTGTTATTTATTTATTTGTTTAATACTGACATCAAGAAGTCAGTTTTTATTGTAATTCATTTTTTCTGAGAAAATTTCCGACCTCCAGAGGTCAGAATTTGGTTTTCCCGCTTTCCACAAACCGACCTCCGGATGTCGCTTTTAAAAGTAATTAGATGAAATAAAAATACCGACCTCCGAATGTCGCTTTAATTAATAGTAATTAGATGAAATAAAAATACCGACCTCATGAGGTCGGAATTTTAATTACATACTATTTAATTTTACCGACATCGTGAAGTCGATATTATTTAAATAAAATAATAATTTAAATATACCGATCTCTTTAAGTCGGTATTTATTAATTTATTTTAATATAAACTCAGCTCTTGAGGTTGATTATATATATATATATATATATATATATATATATATATATATATATATATATATATATATATATATATAATCAACAGAAGTTTAATTTAATAAATTTAATTTATCGATCAAGTTAATTTTATAAATTTAAATTATATAACTCCTAAATATATACATTTATTAATTTTATTATACATTTATTAATTTTATTGATCAACAAAGTTTATCAATATCATATATATATATATATATATATATATATATATATATATATATATATATATAAAATTAATTTAACTACACATCAACAGAAGTATATTTTAACAAATTTAATTTATCGATCAAGTTAATTTTATAAATTTAAATGATATAACTCCTAATTATATAAATTTAATTTTATTGATCAACAAAAGTTTATCAATATCAAATTTAATATATAAATCTCCTTGAATTGATCATCGATATTTCTTTAATTGATAATGTATTTCATATCTAAACCACTAGTATATAAGACTTGATTTGTTAAACTACTCGAGCATTATATATTTATTAAATTAAACTTCTATTGATGTGTAGTTAAATTTTATATATATAATTTAACTACACATCAGCAGATGTTTAATTTAATAAATTTAATTTATCGATCAAGTTAATTTTATAAATTTAAATTATATAACTCCTAATTATATAAATTTAATTTTATTGATCAACAAAAGTTTATCAATATCAAATTTAATATATAAATCTCCTTGAATTGATCCTCGGTATTTCTTTAATTGATAATGTATTTCATATCTAAACCACTAATTTATAAGACTTGATTTGTTAAACTATTCGAGGAGTATAGTTAATCAACATATTTCATACTCCAATAAGGTATCGTTTACATGTCATCATAATTAGGAGGTGATCACTACACTTAACATCCATTCAATTAGATCGAACGTATATAATAATACTATCTCGCATTTCATACTCGAATGGATTATATGTTAGCTCTTCACCTCTACATCATGACATGAGATATTGAATTCATGATTAGACGACGGACTGATAGAATTTGTACATTACTATAGAAATATAAGTATAATTATCTCCTAATTCATATCAACGTAGTTTCATA
Organism: Solanum commersonii; assembly: GCA_029007595.1. Taxonomy (NCBI): domain Eukaryota; kingdom Viridiplantae; phylum Streptophyta; class Magnoliopsida; order Solanales; family Solanaceae; genus Solanum; species Solanum commersonii. The sequence goes on from JAJTWQ010000054.1 coordinate 803,334, forward strand.
CTCTAAATATGGATTATAGATATTTTTTATTTATTCCACGAATTCTAACTTTTTATTTATAAAAGTATACAAAATTGTTACACTTTTTGAACAATTAATTGTAGGTGTAAAATGAAATTTTAGTATTATGCACAATAGCAAAATTATGAGTATTAATAGGAATATTTTAAACAAACCGACCTTCGAATGTCGCTTTTATTGAAAGTAATTAGATTTAATAAAAAATATCAACGTCATGAGGTCGGTATCACATTACATTTTAAGATAAATAAAAGTAATCATGTTAATTAAATAATATTGACATCAGGAGGTTGGTATTTTATATTAAATTATCTTTTAACTTGTATAAAACCGTCATTCGGAGGACAATTTATTTAAAGTTAATTGAAAATATTAATTTATTACATAACACAAAATCGTCCTCCGGAAGATGATTTAAATAAAATTAAATCAAAATAGAAAATAATACCGAATCAAGAGGTCGGTTTTTATTGTAATTCATTTTCTGGGAAAAATTCCGACCTCTTGAGGTCGGAATTTGGTTTACCCGCAAACCGCAAACTGACCTCCGGATGTCGCTTTTAAAAGTAATTAGATGAAATAAAAATACCGATCTCCGGATGTCGCCTTAATTAATAGTAGAAATAAAAATACCGACCTCATGAGGTCGGTATTTTAATTACATACTATTTAATTTTTACCGACATTCGGAAGTCGGTATTATGAAATATTTAATTGAGAAAAAATTCCGACCTCAGGAGGTCAGAATTTTTAATGAATTACAATAAAAACCGACCTCTTGATGTCGGTATTATTTTCTCAATTAAATATAAAAAATACTGACCTCATGAGGTCGGTATTTTATATTAATTTATTTTTACTATTTAATTTTACCGACATATGGAAGTCGGTATTATAATTATTTTTTTTTATTTTACACAAAACCTATTGAGAAAAAATAATTTAATACCGACATCAAGAGGTTGGTTTTTATTGTAATTCATTTTTTCCAGGAAAAACTCCGACCTTCAGAGGTCGGAATTTGGTTTTCCCGCTTTCTGCAAACCGACCTCCGGATGTCTCTTTTAAAAGTAATTAGATGAAATAAAAATACTGACCCCCGGATGTCGCTTTAATTAATAGTAATTAGATGAAATAAAAATACCGACCTCATGAGGTCGGTATTTTAATTACATACTACCGACATTCGGAAGTCAGTATTATAAAATATTTAATTGAGAAAAAATTCCGACCTCCAGAGGTCGGAATTTGGTTTTCCCGCTTTATTTTGCATAAAAACCGACTACTTGTAAATACCAACCTCCATTTGAGGTCGGAAATTTTTAGGTCGGTATTCACTGTTTTATTAGTAGCACTAAAAGTATGTGTCTCATATATTTAAGCACGAAAAGTAATTTGTGTCACTATAAGCGAACAATTAGTGACGATTTTCATGTTGTAGCTAATATTTCGTAGCTATTTATCATATTTCTTGTAGTGTTATATGAAGTCAAAATTATAAACTGCCGATTCACTAACTAAACCCGGGAAGAATAGTAATTCTCCAAACCTTAATAGAGATGGATTTAAAGCCAATTGAACCTCTCTCTCTTCTCCATTCTTTGTTCTTTCTCCCTCTAAAATTTTCATGATTAATTTATAAATTCAATTTTTTATTTTGATCCTTCATGGGATTTTAGAAGAACATGGAGGATCCTTCTTTAAAAATGTAGAAGAAATTGTTTTGTTTTAGTTCCTTTTAATAAGTTTGAAAATATTATTTAAAATATTCAATTACTTCACTTTGATTTTGTTACTCTTGAGTCCATGGCTTAAAAAATAATAATTACTGGGTATGTTTTTAAAAAAATAAATTTAATTTGTTAGATATGTTCTAAATAAGTCTATTGAAAAATTATTTATTCATAAAATGCATTAGTTGTTGATAATTTTTATACCAAACATCTATTAAAAAAAGCTTCAACAATGATAGTGATGAAAAATGTATAGTTGTATAGATAAATAAGAAGAAAGAAAGAGAAAGGAAATATAAAATCAGAAAAAAAAAATGGATATTAAAAAAAATAGGCAACTCACTCTCTTAAAGAGAGTGAAATACACTTTCTATACCAACTCAGCACTTAAGGGGTTATTTATTCTATTTTAAAGTAGTTCAAGGGGTAATAGGACTCTCCTGTGAAAGGTAGGTGCGTAGTTAAAAATCCGGTAATAGGCAGGCTGGGGGGTCATTTGGCCATTTTCTCCTTTAATAAAGAATGAATTGTCGATCCCTTTAATAAAGGATGAATTACCAACTGATCCCTTTGATAAATGATGAATTGCCAGTTGGTCCTTTTGATAAAGGATGAATTGCCAGTTGGTCCCTTTGATAAAGAATGAATTGCCTCTTGATCCCTTTAACATTGTGATTGTGAAGCCGAAATTACTGCGAATAATAAATCTTATAATTATAAGAGAAAATACAAGAAATTGAGGCATGATGTTCATAAAACAGTTGTTGAGAGATGGAGTAATTTACATTGATTATATGAAGTGGAAATTGAATACGGCCGATTCACTAACTAAACCCGTGGGAAGAAAATTAATTTTCTAAACCTCAATAGAGATGGATATAAAGCCACTTGAACTGCTCTCTCTTCCTCATTATTTATTCTTTCTCCCTCTAAAATTTTCATGATTAATTTATAATTTGAGTTTTTAATTTTGATTCTTTATGGGTTTTTAGGAGAACATGTAGGATCCTTCTTTAAAAATGTAGAAGAAATTGTTTTGTTTTAGTTTATTTTAATAAGTTTGAAAATATTATTTAAATATTCAATTACTTCACTTTGATTTTGTTACTCTTGAGTCCATGACTTAAAAATAATAATACTTAATGGGTATATTTTTTTAAAAAATAAATCAATTTGTTAGATATGTTCTAAATAATTCTATTGAAAAATTATTTATTCATAAAATGCATTAGTTGTTGATAATTTTTATACCAAACATCCATTAAAAAAATCTTCAAGAATGATAATGATTAAAAATGTATAGTTGTATAGATAAATAAGAAGAAAGAAAGAGAAAAAAATATAAAATCAGAAAAAAAAATGAAAATTAAAAAAAATAGGCAACTCACTCTCTCAAAGAGAGTGAAATACACTTTCTATACCAACTTAGCACTTAAGGGGTTATTTATTCTAGGGTCATTTGGCCATTTTCTCCTTTAATAAAGGATGAACTGTCGATCCCTTTAATAAAGGATGAATTACTGGCTGATCCCTTTGATAAATGATGAATTGTCAGTTGGTTCCTTTGATAAAGTATGAATTGCCTCTTTATCCTTTTAACATTGTGATTGTGAAGCCGAAATGCTGCGAAGAATAAATCTTATAATTATTCGAGCAAATACATGAAATTTAGGCATGATGTCATAAAACAGTTGTTGAGAGCTGGAGTAATTTTCATTGATTAGATGAAGTCAAAATTGAATACGGCTGATGCACTAACTAAACTCGTGGGAAGAAAATTAGTTCTCCAAACCTCAATTGAGATGGATTTAAAGTCAATTGAACCTCTCTCTCTTTTCCCCATCTTTATTCTTTCTCCCTCTAAAATTTTCATGATTAATTTATAATTTGAGTTTTTGATTTTCATTCTTCATGGGTTTTTATGAGAACATGTAGGATCCTTCTTTAAAAATGTAGAAGAAATTGTTTTGTTTTAGTTCCTTTTAATAAGTTTGAAAATATTATTTAAATATTCAATTACTTCACTTTGATTTTGTTACTCTTGAGTCCATGACTTAAAAATAATAATACTTAATGGGTATATTTTTTAAAAAAATAAATCAATTTGTTAGATATGTTCTAAATAAGTCTATTGAAAAATTATTTATTCATAAAATGCATTAGTTGTTGATATTTTTTTATACCAAACATCCATTAAAAAAAGCTTCAACAATGATAATGGTGAAAAATGTATAGTTGTATAGATAAATAAGAGGGATAAGGGTATGAAAAATACTCCAACTTTGGTCGAATTTGTTGTTGCAATACTAAACTTTCATGAGGACCTATTACCTCCCTAGACTATTTAATACCGTATTTTAAACATATATATTTGCCCACGTGGACATAAAAAATAATGCAAAATTATAAATAGTAATGTGTCCACGTGGGAACATATATACCTTTAAAATACACTATTAAATAGTTCAGGGGGTAAAAAATACACTATTAAATAGTTCAAGTGGGTAATAGGTCCTCATGAAAGTTTAATATCACAACAGCAAATTTGACCAAAGTTGGATATTTTTCAAACCCTTATCCCTAAATAAGAAGAAAGAAAGAGAAAGAAAATATAAAATCATAAAAAAATGGAAGTTAAAAAAAAATAGGCAACTCACTCTCTCAAAGAGAGTGAAATACACTTTCTGTACCATCTCAGCATTTAAGGGATTATTTATTCTATTTTAAAAGTAGTTCAAGGGGTAATAGGACTCCCATGAAAGGTAGGTGCGTAATTGAAAATTCGATAATAAGTTGGGGGGTCATTTGGCCATTTTCTCATTTAATAAAGGATGAATTGTCTATCTCTTTAATAAATGATGAATTACCAGTTGATCCCTTTGATAAATGATGAATTGTCAGTTGGTCCCTCTGATAAAAGATGAATTGTCACTTGATCCCTTTAAAATTGTGATTGTGAAGCCGAAATTACTGCGAAGAATAAATCTTATAATTATAAGAGCAAATACATGAAATTGAGGCATGATATCATAAAACAATTGTTGAGAGATGGAGTAATTTCCATTGATTATATGAAGTCAAAATTGAATACCCATGAAGTAGGTTCATATGGGTAATAACAAATCAATATTGATACTGCGCGCTAACTAAAAGTGCTTGAAGTGCTATTGAAAATGAGGGATGAGTTATTAACTCTTAATGAATTCATAGTCCTTTATTATTATTATTATTATTATTATTATTATTATTATTATTATTATTATTATTATTATTATTATTAGTCTACCTGATTTTCTTACTAGAGAATATCTAAATTAATATTTATTTATTCTTTTCAGGATGAGACCAGCATGGCCCCCTCCTTCCCGGAGAGGAAGAGGAGGACGAAGTAACTCAGGAAGAGGAGGTCATATCCTCGCTCAACAAGGAAATAGAACGCTAACATCATTTAATGTTAGCCAAACAACTGCTTCATCAAGTAGTGGAACCAGTGGGGGAGTTGATATTAACCACCCAATGTATAAAGAATTCATGGATTTTATGAAATCCAAGAAAGAGACTAGTTCATCAACTACATACTCTTCAGTACTAATAGATGATGAGAATATAGAGGTATTTGATATGAACAAAGAAGAAAGAAGTTATACTTCTACTAGAAGACAGTGATCTCGAGATGGAGAAATGAACCCGGCAAATAATGACCAGGTATTTAGATACTGTAGCTTATACTGCTACATCGTATAAATACAGGATGCACTATGAGATAATACTCTCATCCACGGGATGTGAATTCCAGCATTTTTATCCCGCTAACACCAAGAAAGTTTATAACTTTTCAAAATTGGTAGTTAAAAGGATTATATCACCAGAAGAATGGGGTATGAGCACCCTAAAAGAATTGGATTATATCCATCCTGAGCAAAAAGTTCCGGTAAAATATAACTACTGGGATTATATTGATGGATTTAATAAAGTCCTTTTATATGAAAATGCTAATAGGAAGCATTCATGGTTTATAAAACTATATGCAGGTATTTTTGATAGGAATATTCCTAATTGGTTCTGCAAATGGTGGACATTATATGGTCCAACGATAAAAATATTGCCAGAATCATATAAAAAATTATATTTAGAATGGATAGATATATCCCCAAAGTTGACCAGATTACAAGAAGATAATATCTTCTGTGAAGGAATTTCAGTGATGTATTTTTTCATTGAGTTTTCCATTCCATGGATTATGAGATGGTCAATATCTTCTTTGAAGGAATTTCAGTGATGTATTTTTTCATTGAGTTTTCCATTCCATGGATTATGAGATGGTCAATTGAAGTTAATACTACTTCAGAAGGCTTCCCATGCCTACAAAGAGTGTTCTCCACTAAATTCTGGAGTAAATTACTTCAGAAAAACCCAGAAGGAAAATTGCATGGACAAGAAATCCTGGATTTAATAAATGTAACAATAAGCAGGTATTATGATACAAATACTACTGAATCTCAAGTCAAGGATAATAATACAGATCCTTTCAAGAAAATTGCCAGACAACTCCAAATGAAAAAGGGAATTATTTCCAAATCAGAAGCAATCGCTCTGTATATGGAGGAAGTAAAAAGGGATTTAATGAAGAATCTCGATTTTGATATAAAAGATGATGCTTCCATGGCATCCGCCAGTCATACAGATGATACATGTCTTGCAGGAGAAGGACAAGACCTTGAGGATGAAGAAGAAGACCTTGAGACTATTCTCAAGCGATACCAACAACAGATGGAAGAATCTTCCACCGGCACTACGGACAAAGGGAAAAACAAAATATAGTGGATGTCTTTGTCAACTTTACTTTATATCTTTTATAAAGATAGTGGGTAAAGAATAAAAGCATGTGAAGGCCATTTGTGTTTGTCGGCCTTATCGTTTGTTTATTGGCCATTATAAAGGTGTGGGCCACTTCTATTATTGTACTTCTATTATTGTCTTGAAGATTGTAACCTCTATATAAGAGGAAGTGTGTATTAGTTTAGAGGCAGGTTTTAGAACCCCCTCTCTCTCTCTCTAAATATTTTCTCTCTTGTAATATTTGAAGTATTGTGAATAAAAATTTGGAATTTGGCTTGAAGATCTTGCACAAGGTACTATTTTATCTTCTTGTTTTATATTTCTTTATGTTCATAAGCCCAATGATGGGCTAAACAGTTGGTGTTGAACTATAGCATACTAGGTTACTATAGAAAATGGCGTTGTGTCTATTATGACAACAAATTAATCAGTAAGACTAGGTCAAGCATAGTCTAACCAGGCCGGTTTATGAAAGGCCGCCGAAGAAATCTGTTGGATTACCCATGTGGAGGGCGGACCCGGGCGGACCCGGATAGTAGGGGCTTTCATACACTGTTGCCAGGCCAAGACTATGTAACTAAAGGTTCCTAATTGTCTTAACTGTACGATCCGGTGTTGAAATGGTATCAGAGCCATGGACTTATAGTAACTATAGTAGTTATAGTTCAACACAGTTTTCTTTTATGAATATCATAAAGAAAAGATCTATTGTTAAAAACAGTAGAAACGAAGAATATGATATACCGCAGCATCTAGATCTACTTAATAAGTGGACTATTCCAAAAATATCACCTAGAATTATATATCAGATGGGTACTTTTGAGAAACTTGGTCTCAAACAGGTGGTTAAAACCACTGAAGAAACTATCACCATTGATAGTGATAATCAGACTTTTAGATTATTATCTGATAATGATCTAGCACCTTATAAAGATATTTATAGATTTATGCATATTGGCTTAGTACAGGTGGCCTTTAAGCCCCTTACTTTGAGGGGTCTTCCTGAAAGCCTGAAGTTGTTTGCATATGTTATAGGATTTATTATAAATTATTACATACTTTAAATCCTATGTGCAAAGTCATTGATTTCAAAAATGAAACTATTTTAATAGAAACGAATTTTGATAAATCTAAGGTAGTCACTAGAAGACCTATCAAGTGGGAAGAAATTGATTTTCCACAAGAGTGGGTCATTGAAAATGCTACCCAACCTCAAAATAATATTAATACTGAGGTTTCTGAAATTGAACAGTTGAATGATGGAACTGTTAAAATTAGATTTCATGAACATACCAACATGCTTAATGATAATCGCAGCATGTCTTCTCGGATCAGTCGATCTAACTCTTCTTATATATCTCCTGTTGATTATATTGTTCAGGTTCCTTCTCGGGCATCTACTTCTCAAATCAGAGAGACTTATAGATGTGATAATATAAAAATTGATAGAGATAATATTGTTAAGCCTATTCGTAGGGCTAGTTCTGATTTAGATATAACTGAATCTGAAATGAATTTTTCAGATGGAATAACAGGTTAATTTTGTTTATCTATGACTGACAAAATTATCGATTTTAGTCCGGGATCTCCGGCAAGAGCTCGTATCGCTAAAGATTTTCAGCGAAAAAAATGGAAACTTTTTAGAAAATGGTTTTTTAAAAACTTTACTAAAGAGGAACAATATGAATTTCAAGAGGAATTTTATAAAGATCTTATTGACTCAGGAATAAATCGTCTAGTTGCTTTTGTTCCTTGGTTTATGTGTAAACATGTTCATAACTATATTTCTATGCTTGAAAGAGATTTCACTTTAAGCAATGGAGAAATTGCTAAATCTGTTTTTCCTCCACAACAGTCTTTTCAAATTAATAAAAATGATAAGATTGTTAACTTTAATGCCTTTTCTAAATTATTTGAAAATGACACTGCATTGATAACTGCTCAGCATGTTAATGTCATGATTAAACAAAATAATTATGCAAATATTTATATGAGCATTTTAGGAGATCATATTATATCCCTACATGAAAAAGTTGATAGACTTCTCACCCTCTTACCTACTAAGATAAAAGGTAAAGAAAAAGTTACTCATAGTAGCTTACAACCTCCTCCTGATATAGAGGATTTCAAGATCAAGGATTATTCAGACCTTGAGAGTTTTCTGGAAAAGAAATTCAAAGGTGGTGGAGTACAACCTTTAAATACGGAAAACTTTATTGAAGGAGAACCTAGCAATAAGAAAGATTTCTATGATAGTCTTAATAAGATATCAGAGAAATATGCTAGGAAACCGGTCCAAAGGATGTTCTACTATCCTAGACCTACTCCTCAGGATGTTCTACTTGAAGAGCATAAACATATTATAACTAATAGTTATAATGGAAAAGAAATCTATGAATGGAACATAAATGGTTATACTAATAGACAGATTTTTATAACTGTCCATAGAATGTTGATGTACAGTACTATCTGTAAGACCAACAAAAATAGTGATAAAACTATTGCTGATATGATAACAGCAGGTTTTAACTGTCAACTAAAGGGATGGTGGGATAATTATCTCAACCAAACCCAAAGGGATACTGTCCTTATGGCCGTAAAACAAGAAGGGGATCAAATTACTCAGAACGCAGTTTATACACTAGTTCTGAATATCATTGAACACTTTTCAAGCAGATGGTCAGATAATAGTGAGACCATTAGAACCCTTCTGCAAAACCTGAGGTGTAAAACGTTAACATTATTCCGGTACTACAAGGATGTTTTCTTGTGCAGGGTCATGGAATTACCCGAGTGTAATAGCACTCATTGGAAATCCAAATTTATAGACGGATTACCAACTCTATTTGCAGAAAGAGTCAGGAGATCTCTGCGAGGAGATGATCATAGTATTAACTATGACAATTATACTTATGGCAAATTAATAAGTGCCTGCGTACAAGAAGGTTTAGCCTTATGTAATGAAATCAAGTTGAACCAACAAATTAAGCGACATCGCTTAACGGAAAGAAAGCAATTAGGAGAATTTTGCGAACAATTTGCTTTTGATATTCCTAAGCAGAAGTCCAAAGATTTGGATTCTTCTTCCCATAAAAAGAAAAATCTTCAAGGAAAGATTATGAAAAATGGAAGAAGAAGAAAATAGAGAAGAAGCTCGAGAAGAAAGCGAAGAAGGTAGAGGAGATTCCTCTAAAAGGAAGAAAAAGTATCGAAATTTTAATAAATCCGATACTTGCCATAAATGTGGAAGGTATGGCCATTATGCCAAAGATTAAAAAAGAGTCAAGGAGAAAATAAAGAATCTTGACATAGATGATAATCTGAAAGATTTGCTTTATAAAATTATGCTTAATTCTGACTCTGGATCAGGCTCAGAATATAGCAGCAGGGAATACTCGTCGACAAGTGAAGATCTCAAAGCTCTTCAACAGGAAGAATATGGAACTTCTGGAGATGAGTGTTCACCATGCCAACAAGGGATGGCGTGTGAACAAGATGATGAAGACGATCTTTATAAGATCTATGAACAATTTAAGGAAATGAGTCTTAATGTTATTGATAATGACAAGATTATTGAGCTCTTACAGAATATAAAAGACCTTGAAATTAGAGCTCAGATTATTGATAAGATCAGTGATTCTAAGGAAAAGGATCACATTGCTGAAAAGGATTATATTCCTAAAGAAATTCCAACCAAAGAAGGTTCATATACCATGGCAGAGGTTAAAAATCTCTTATTGGAAAGAAGGAAAATGGTAAGTTCTCCTACTACTATCAGTGATCTGAAAGAAGAGATTAATAATCTCAAAGAAGACATTACTCTTCTTAAAGAAAAGAATGTTGTTATAGAAGTCAGACTTGATGCTATCCAGACACTTCGAAATCTGGATAACGCCTCTGAGTCATCTTCTTCGATGGAAGGAGAAAATGATAATCTTGATTTCATAAAAAACCTGTCTTTAAAAAATGACAAAACAGATTTTTTATATAGTCTTAAAGCTTTTACTTCCCAACAGTTTTATACTAAAATTACTTTACTAATTGATTATAATTATAAAAAAAAAATTATTGCTCTTATTGATAGTGCAGCTGATTTAAATTGCATTCAAGAAGGCCTTATACCTTCAAGATATTTTCATAAAACTACTCATAGTCTCCGATCAGCTAATGGTAGTAAAATGAATATTGAATTTAAACTTCCAAAAGCTTTTATTTGTAAAGGGAAAAGTTGTGTCCCTCAAAACTTTGTTTTAGTAAAAAATATTACTAATCAAATTATTTTAGGTGTCCCTTTTATAAATGATATTTTTCCGCTTACTCATTGGGATAATAATAAAATTGTGGGAACTTGGAAAGACAAACCATTTATACTGGAATTTGTCACCAAACCATTTACTAGAATGATAAATGATTTAACTGCGAAGTTGTTAGTTTCAAAAAACAATCAAGTCAGTTTTATAAAACAAGAAATCAACAGTATTGAACTTGATCATATTTTGCAAAATCCTAAATTACAGGAAAAGATTACTATTTTAAGGAATCAATTCTCCATTGATATCTGCGGAGATCATCCTAATGCTTTTTGGAACAGGAAAAAGCATGTTGTTAGCCTACCCTATGAAGAAAGCTTTGTTGAGGATAATATTCCTACTAAAGCTAGACCTTGCCAGATGAATGCAGATTATCTGGAACTTTGCAAGAAGGAAATTGACTCCTTCTTTGAGAAAGGCCTTATAAGGCATTCTAAGTCTCCTTGGTCTTGCACGGCATTTTATGTTAATAAGCATGCAGAACAAGAAAGAGGTGCACCAAGATTAGTCATCAACTATAAACCGCTTAATAAAGCACTTAAGTGGATCAGGTATCCAATTCCTAATAAAAAGGATTTACTTGATAGAGTTTATGATGCTATTATATTTTCTAAATTTGATTTAAAATCAGGTTATTGGCAGATTCAGATATCAGAATCTGACAGGTTCAAAACCGCTTTTAATGTCCCCATGGGTCAGTATGAATGGAACGTTATGCCTTTTGGTTTAAAAAACGCTCCATCAGAATTTCAAAAAATTATGAATGATATTTTCCTACCTTATACTAATTTCATCATTGTTTATATAGATGATATCTTAGTATTTTCTAAAACTTTAGAAACTCATTTTAAGCATTTGGACTTGTTTAAAAAAATTATAATGCAGAATGGGTTAGTTATCTCTCAACCCAAGATGGCTTTATTTCAAACTAATGTCAGATTCTTGGGTCATAATATTGAAAGAGGAAGTATTAGTCCTATTAATAGGAGTATAGAGTTTGCTTCTAAATTTCTGATATTATTGCGATAAAACTCAATTGAGAGATTTCTTGAAAGTCTTAACTATGTAGCTCCTTTTATAAAGGATTTGGCTAAGGATACAGCTATTATCTATGATAGACTAAAGAAGAATCCTAAGGCTTGGTCAAATGACGATACTGAAGCCATTAAGAGGATTAAAGAGAAGGTTAAAAACCTTCCTTGTCTCACTTTTGGCGAATCCAAATTGGGAGAAATCGTTGAAACCGATGCTTCGGATATCGGTTATGGTGGAGTTCTTACTCAATATTGTCCCGATACTAGGCGACATTATATTGTTCAGTTTTATTCTGGTAAATGGAATCCAGCCCAGAAAAACTATGCAACTATAGCTAAAGAAATTTTGGCTATAGTAAAATGTGTTCTTAAATTCCAGGGTGATCTTTATAATCAGAAGTTTTTGATAAAAACTGATTGCCAAGCAGCCAAGTTCATGTTTAATATTTTAATATTTTAATATTTTATTATTATTATTATTATTATTATTATTATTATTATTATTATTTTTATTATTTTTATTTTTATTATTATTATTATTTATTTTTATTTTTATTATTATTAAGGCAAATATATATATATAATATATATATATATATATATATATATATATATATTTGACCTCACATCTGCGATCACAAAGGTAACTGATTCCAAACATCAGCAAAATCAACCAACTCTCAAACATCAAAAGGACCCTCGAATTCGTTCGGAACATATACATACAAACCACATACGCAAATCAATTGTACTTGACGTTCTAGACTCAATGAAACCGTTAAAATACAAATTCGAGGTCTGCTTGACCCGACATCCGTGAAAACCACAAGAAACTAACTCAATGTAAAAAAAAAAAAAAGGCTAAAACAAGCTCAGAACCTCTCAAAAATCAACCAAGATCTCACATGGGCCTAAAATCATCCCCCGAATCCAATGGAACTCTCGAAATTCTGATCCGAGCATCCAAACCCTGAATGTTAACCAAAGTCGACCCAAAGGTTAAGTTTTCACAATTTCACAAGTTAGGACCTCAAATTCCCAAAAGGACGCAGAATCTGAAATCGACAAATCTCACAGATCAAATTTCAATTTTAGGATTGATGGAATCAACAGAATTCCATTTGACACTCAAAACTCCAAAAAGCACAAAAAACCTCTTTCTTAACAAAATTAGTCTTTCAAACTCAAAACATACAAAATTCTCAACCTTAAACTCAAAGTTCGAAATCAACTTTCAAAACTCGATCATTGAAGACTCGGGGTCGATATCGGGAGGGGTAAAATGATAAATTCATGAAATTTTCCAAAAATGACCAACTGGGTCATTACAGGATACTTGAATTAGTATTCTATCTTTGTGTTCAACGGTGAATTGCTTTTAGATTGAAATCTGTTTAAGTTTTACTTAGAAAATTAGACAATAATGTGCTACTTGATAATCTTAGTCTAGAATCAATGAGTAGTTAGCGAAATTAATTCTTGAGAAAATTATATAAATTTAATTTATCATCAAACTTTGAATCTTATTGCATATAACACAAGATCTTCGGATAGTTTTAGAAATACAAAATATTTTTTATTTCTATGTTAGCCTTTTTATGAATGTTCCTGCAACACAAATTAATATGATCAAATAAATAAATAATATCTTTTTTCAAATGCTTCCTCGCATCGCGCGGGTACTAAACAAGTTTTTTTTTTTTAATTACAAAAACGTCCCAATATATTTTTTTTAATAAAAAAATATATGATTAACTATTATACACCGTGTAACATTTTTTCACACTATTAGGGGTCATTTGGCTATTAGTTAGAGTTATGCAGGTATTAGTTATGTAGGGTTTAGTTATGCATGCATTAGTTATGCAAGATTTAGTTATGTTGGGTTTAGTTATGTGAGTATTAGTTATGCATGTATTAGTTATGTAGGTATTATTTAATTATGTAGAAACTACAATACTTGAATTATTAAATATTGAGTTTGTTGTAAATTAATATATATTATATACAAATAAATAAGTAAGCAAATAGTATAAATTCTCCCTCTTTTTAAATAAAAAGTAAATAAAAAAGAATTCTCCATTTATGCTTAAGTGGGAATTCTATTTATTTTTTTGTTATTTTATTTTTATGTTTATAGCTTATAAAAATAAAATATCATTAATACATTTTTTTAAACTCAAACGAACACTAAAATTAGGTCTTACAATTTAATTTCTTGATTTATTGGGACAACCGAAGGAAGGTGAAGCTGCATTATGCAACTTTCCACTTTTTATATCACTATTCAACGTTCAATACCCTATTTAATATTCTACAACTTACTTTTTTTATAAAAAAATATCCAATATTGCTATACTGATGATCAATATAGTTAGGTGATGTTCTCAACAAAAAAAAGATTTAAAAATAAATTAATAGATGTATAATTTACTATTTTAATACATATATAATTAATACCCAAATAACTTATTCCATCTTTTATCATACATAACTTATACATAGATTTCCTCATAAGTTATGTTGATATTAATTATGTAGGACTACAAAAAATGCAACCAAACACTGTATACAATTTAATACATGAATAACTTTTATACAATATTTAGAATCCTATCAACCAAACATGGTATAAGTTAGATTGACTTTTCTACCTATATGAAAACTTCTACAAAACATAGTAAATGATAACACTCAAATCACCCTCCAAAACTAATTAAAAGAGTGTGTGATCGTTGTCAGTAAAAAATTGTCAAATCCCACAAGGAATGGTGTATCGTAGAGGATTCCTTATCAAGATTGTAATAGTAAGAACAATTGGGTGGATGGAACCACCAACTTAATAGAAAGCTTTGGTTATCAATTATCAAAATTAAGCTAGAAATTAAACGAAATCAAGAGTTAATAAGGAATCTAGGGTGCGGGGATTGGAAGTCAATCTCACTTAGGGGTAATTATATTGCTCTAGAGTTATGAACATTCACAAATAGGCTACATCGTCTTCATTGACACTAATCATCTTTCGATATCAAAACATCTATGCATAGAATCTCCTTTCGGTCTCATCTATATGTCAGTTCAAAACAGCCCAATACCTTACTCTATCCTATCTTTCAAGAATAGAGTAAATATATCCGACCCATAACCTCTCTTTCAAGCAAGTCATAGACATCAAACCTAAATTGCTAGTATTGAACTAATTACTCACTCCAATTAATCTCTTTGTTATGCCCCGAGTCTACACCCTTGGTGGGACTGGCACTCGAGAACAATTGTTGGCCCCAAGCGAACCCTTGGTCTGGCTTTCGTACTCAGCGAAAAACTTTATTCAAGATAAATACTTTTTAAAATAGTACACTGAACTGTTCAATAAATAACTAAGAATGTAATAAATAACATTCACTGCCAAAATGGCAACTCAAGTCTCAACTTAACTGAAAAAGAAAAAGTAAAGACTCATGAACTAACATCAACTAACTCTAAAGCCTCTAAACTCTGAGGGATGTCGGGACAAGAACCCCGATCATCCTAACAACTGAAATAAGCAAGCAATAAAACAAAACATAGGGATCCTCCGAAAAGCAAGAAGTCTCACCAACTGACTCTAAGTGCTCAACTAGAATCAACAATGCGCTGGATGTTGATCCTAGTTATCTGTGTTTGCATCATAAGAAGATGCAGGCCAAATGGCATCAATACATTGAATGTACGAGTATGCAAGGGGAATTCTAAAACAAGACATAAGCATGAAAGGAACTGAAGAACTTACCTGGCTCAACTCAACTCAACTCATTTCAATATAAAGCAGTTTAAAACAAGTACAATATAAAGAAAAGTTGTTTAAAACATGATTTCAACTCTGTGTGTATGCAAAGAGACATATAACTCTAAAATGTATGTAAAATACAATAAACTATGTATATAAGAATACAATTACTTCTGCGGGAGTTTCTCGAACCGACAACCATCACTTAAGAGCTATTGTGATGATATGACATTTTGCCTTACGCTGCCAAGACCGTCTTATACCTTGTCGAGGGTATAGAACCTGAACTACTAAGTGGATCCACTAGTCTATGCTATAAAGCACTAAAGGAATCATCTAAAAAATATGACCCTTTTCTACCATGATGACTACATGGTTTATGGAGGTTGTGAGTTGTCTGAACTTTCCCCCATATCGGTGCTCAATACTACTCCCAAAATATAATACTAGCTCTTATGTTTAAAAACACACTTCTTTCTGTGGTTTGAGATAGTTTTTCGAAACTTAGCTCAAACGCTATCTTGGAAATCAAAGTTTCCCTTCTTGCTTAATTGTGAAAGCATTTACTCTTTTCTGAAAACTAGCTCAAAGGCTCTTTGGAAAGAAATGAACTTCAATCTTTACTCTTTACTCAACTTGAACTTTAAGTCTTAAAACAAAGTTAAAAGTATTTGCAAAAGACTTCTTGAAAGGACTCTAAGAACTTCCTAGACTTGGCTCTTCACTTTCCTTGAATTTGAATTTATGGATTCATGTTTCTAAATGATTTCTAGATGTTTAGAAGTCATTTAGAGTAGTTAGAATCAATAGGAGTTGATAGTACACTTGAGAAGGACTTAAACGGGCTAAACGACGAAAAGTTGGTGGAAAACAATGATCCGGGTGAGTCCCTAGTGCGCCACGCCAGCCCCAACTTACTAGGGCTCCAAAATGGCACACTGCTGGTGCGCCGCCCCAGCCTGCCTAGCGCTATGGGGGTGCGTCGCACCAGCCTTCCTTCAGGAAAAATTTGACGAACTTTTGGTCTCGTTTGCTGATCTTAAATCGATTAATTTCAATTCCTTTTCTCAAATTCACTTTAGAATCAGATACCCAAGGCATATACACAAAATCTAACTCAAACAACTCAAGGAAACAACACTTTAATATCAAGAAACTCCTTAATCTCAACTCATATTCAAGAATGAAAGCAATTCAAGAACACCTATCAAGAACATCAAATTCTCAACCTTTTTATGACGAAAATATGTTGAATTAAACATGTTTGGCGCATGGGTGAACTAACCCAATGCTATGTGATCTCACATACCTCGTAAGGATCACCCCTTGACGAAATTCACAATTAAACTTGAACGTTCTTGACGAATCTTGCCTTTTCTCCTTCTTTCTCCTTTCTCCAAGCCCTAGCGTAGATTTCCAATTTTCTAAACTGACCAAATTCAGTTTTTGACCTTTAATTAATTCATTAAAATGAATTAAATTAATTGGGTAAGGAAAAGACCAAATTACCCTTTCAAAATTCGGATTGGACTTTCCTTATTTGAACAGCCCAACTTTGAATGGGTATATCTCACTCATACGAATTCGGAATCGTACAAACTCAGCAGCGTTGGAAAGATTATTCTAAGATCTTTCCTATGATATCTGGAAACACACCTAACTCTTCTTGAGCTAGAAGTTATGGTTGTTTGAAGTTGACCAAAAATCCAACTTAACATACTAGTAAAATTTTCCAGATTTTATATTCTTTCCAAAAATGACTATTTCCACTTTTTAACTTCTTTCTAGCTCTTTCTAGTTACGGGTTACACTCTTTCGAGCATCAACCGGAGATCGAAATTAGAAATTAAGTTTGCAACCGTAACCCATTAGTTAACCCCATGTTAATTAGACCAAATTCATGTATGAACAACACAAAAATAGAGCATAACACCGTACCCACTAAATTAAATTAACACCCAACCCCATTAGATCACGCCTAGATCATGGAGTTTTAGCCAACTGTCACAAAAGGTAATTTTTTTTTATATCTTTCATCATATCAGCCATAAATAACATGGAATCAACCAACAAATAGCAAACCACTTTGAATTCAACTTCAAATTGTCAAATTCAAGTACAAACTCGTAAGACCCCAAAATCTAGAGAAGTGTTCTTCAAAGATAGAAATGTTCTCTATCAATTTCTCAATATGTTTCCGTACTCCCTTACAATTCTATTTTTTTGGGCTATTTATACTTTCTCAAAAATTTTGTCCAAAAATCTAATTAATGACTAATTCAGCGACATTAGTCAGGCTCGCCAAACTAGCTCGGCGGATCGCCCTTCGCTCCTCAGCTTGCCTTGTGATGCTCTAGGCTTTAAGTGTTTGAACCTCAATTGGCATTCTCGATTGAGTCAGCCTTTCACATTCGAGGAATCACTGAATACCATTTTAGTTCGTCGTTCGAGCTTTAAATTTTTGTCTTGCACATTGTAACTTTGGGAGATGACTATCAAGTCCGCTGTTCTCACTAGGCACATCGCCTTTTCTACTAGAGCTCACCGATCTTTCTTGGTAGCAACAAGTGCCTTGCACTGTCAGATTGGGCGATGTCATGCTCAGTAGGTGATTCGCTCTTCATGTTAGGCGATCAACAATGTTCACTTTGCACTTCTTTTTGCATTTTTGGCTCTTCTTTCAAACATTAGTCCTTGCCTTGTCCAATTGCCTTCATAACTGAAAATAAACAGTACTCTACTAGAAATGACAAAATTAGGCATTGAGGACACTAAATATTGAGCTAAATGGACCTTAAATTAGTGCAAATCTACCACTAATCAGTAAAACTAATACAATTTTTATATATGAGTAAGATGTAAGTTATACAGTAACCAAACGACCCTTAAGGTATTTTAAAAGAGAAAATAGTCAAATACTCCCTAAATCTATTATCAAATTCTCAACTACACACTTATACTTTATGGGGGGTCCTATCACTCCTGAATCTTTTAAAAGTGAAATAAATACCCCCTTACAAACGCATACTCAAATTTGTATTAGGCTGTGATCTGCACTCGCCCTGCCACGTAATATTTTTTTATATATATTAATTACTTTTTGTTATTCTTTTCTTTTTATATTTCCATTTCTCTTTTTCTCTTTCCTTTCCCATTCCTTTTTTTCTTTGCTTTGACAAAACTTTTGCAGATCAAAGAGGAGATATCATCCATGACTATAACATACTCTTCTTCTTTCATTGAACTTCTAAGAAACATCAGAATCTCAATATTCTCTATTGAAGTTAGACGGGAAGGAAAACTACATCGTGGGAACTGTTTCTTCTTCCACTGCTATAATATTAACTAGAGAATAATTCTTCGAAGAATCTCTAGAAAATGGTATCAACTTATCGGAACGAAGGTATCGAAACAACGAAGGAACTAGTGTTGATTTCAATTTAATAATGTTAACATGAGAAATTTGATTAATACTTTCAATAATTTTAATAAATGGGTCTTCTCCATTAATGGGTCTGCTACACAACAATTTTTCTAATGAATTCTTCTCCGTTAATTGGATTTGTTACCCAACAAACTCTTCTTCATTAGCAGTACTAAAGTTTGATCCTCCTGACTTTCAATTTTGATTTTAATTTTGAACCACCGATAAATTTTCAAATTGGAAAGAAGTGTATAATTTGAAGATGAGAGTTAACTTAGTGATGGAGGTGAGCTGCCACCAATACCAATACCGCTGGATCTGTTTAATAGAAAAACGCACAATCTGTTGAAGAGCAAAAGAAAGAAGAGAAAGAAGGTTTAAAAAAAGAGTAAATAGGAATAAAAGGAAATATTTATTTGTCATAAAAAATTTGAAAACTTAATATGAAGTAAAAGAAATATTATTAAAATTAAAGTTTTAATTAATTTTTGCCTCTCTCGAGAGTGAACTATACCTTCTTTGCCATCTCAACATTTATGAAGCAATTAACTTCGCTTTAAAATAGTGTAAGGGAGTAATAAGATTCATGTTATGAATAAGTGTGTAGTTAAAAATTCACAATAGATCAGAAAGATACTTGACTAATTTCTCTATTTAAAAACCTATATCAAATAACTTTTCAAGTATAATTACTTTGGGAAAAGGCTCAAATATGCCATCGAACTTTCAGAAAAGGCTCATTTATGTCATTCATTAAAAGTTTGGCTCATCTATGCCATTACCGTTTAAGAAAAGGCTCATTCATGCCATTATTTTTTAACGGTGGTTTTGCAAAATCATTTTTTACACGTGGCCAATTATAATTCGGCCACGTCATTATTTTTTTCAGAATTTTTATTTTTTATTATAAAAAAATAATGACGTGGCCGAATTATAATTGGCCACGTGTAAAAAAATGGTTTTGCAAAAAATGTTTGTTCAGAATTTTGATTTTTTATTATAAAAATAATAATGACGTGGCCGAATTATAATTGGCCACGTGTAAAAAATGGTTTTGCCAAACCAACGTTAAAAAATAATGGCATGAATGAGCCTTTTCTTAAACGGTAATGGCATAGATGAGCCAAACTTTTAACGGATGGCATAAATAAGCCTTTTCTGAAAATTCGATGGCATATTTGAGCCTTTTCCCAATTACTTTTTTATTGTTTAAATTTCAATTATGGAAAGTAATGGTATAAGGTAACTTAAATACTATATATATTCTATCAGAATTTATTTAGGAATTTGACTCTGTTTATTGAAAATTCTAAGCACTCTATTGTCTCTTTTTTATTTTATTACTTCCAGTCCTCGAATTTTAACACCATTGAAGCAAGAAGCATTCTTGAATTGCAATTTATTTGTACGTGCTTTAAATATATTTAAGAAAATTTGAACACTAATTAAATATATTGAACTATCTTTTTTATATCAGTTTAACTTTACAAAACGGGAAAAAATGTACAAATAACTTCAATTCGAAAATGGTCACAAAAAGAAACAATACACAAAAGGATTTAAATATAATCATGCTTGTATTGGTACTAAAACTACAACACTGTTTCATGAAACCAGAAAGAAAAAACTTTGCTTTGAAGTAACAAATCTAAAAAATATTTCTCCCAAATCTTCGGTATAAAAATCTTTAACTTGGCAAAATTGGTATCATATCTTGCAATTTTACATTTAAATGAAGCGAAAACGCTCAAATATGCTATTGAACTTTTAGAAAAGACTCATTTATGTCATCCGTTAAAAATTTGGCTCATCTATGCCATTCCTATTAAAGAAAAGGCTCATCCATATACTTTTTTTTAACTCCGAATCTGCAAAACCATATTTTACACTCCAAACAAGATTTACTCGGGATCTAACGCTAGGAGAATATGAATGCTTCAAGAGGATCTACTAGTCAAGCTCACTTCACAAAACAAGAAAAGAACCAATCTCCAGTACTCACAAAATAAGAACTTCAGGGGACAATAAGGATATCGCCATCTCAGAAACCCCACCAAAACAACACCAACCTACTCAACAACCTAACCCCTACAACTTCAGATCGTACTCAAGAAAAGACAAAATGAAACCCCCCAAAAGACCCAAAAGATCCCCATCCTGAAGAATGTTCAGAAGAACATGAGGAAAGTGATGCATAAAAAGGGATCTGTATTCCCAGATGCTCAATATCAGAATCAAGTTTTGAACTCTAAACTGGTCCATGTAAGTGACATTCAAAAACAGAAATTGAGTAAAAGCAGAAAAAAATTCCACTCCACTCCACATCCCTTCTGCCATAGTATTGGATACTGAAAAGATGAGCTTGGATGAAAAAGAATTATTTGCCAACTCTGGTCCTCCTTTGTTTGGCATGAACCACAAGTTATTATCAGGACAAGGAGGCATAAAAGATGAATATAAGGATCATTTGACTTTGAATTCTGTATTAAATCCACTCCAACCTACTGGACTAGTTACCGAGTCCCTTAGTAACAAGGAGATAAGGGAGGACACATCTTACAAAGAATGTTGAGTTCAGATATAATGATTGAGGATCCTAGACCTTCCCTATCTGATGATGAACTCATTAGAGGTCAAAAGTCTATTCTTCCTAAGATAAAGACTGGGTAAGGACTTTCAGGGGCAACAAAATGTTCCTTATTACAACAACCTTTCTCCGATAGGTAACTGTGATTCCAATTATTTTGTAGTGGATCAAAACAAATCTCCAAATTCAAATGGATCTGATCTAGACCCAACTTTTCATGATTAATACACTATCATGGAATATAAGGGGCATAGGATCTTTCGGAGCCATTGAAAGACTCATTTATCTCAAACATCCATACAAGTTTCCTTACATATTCATTCAAGAACCTATGGTGAACTCCAAGAAATTAACAAATTCAGGAGAAGATTGGGGTACCAACACTGTTTCCATAATACTTCTAACAAAATATGGATCTTTTGAACCAATGGATATCAACTAGACATTATTGAAGATAAAGACCAACATGTTCCAGTACACATTAAAAAGACCAAAATGATTTTCACTTATCCATTGTCTATGCCAAATGTGATGAACTCCTTAGAGTTGAACTATGGGATAACCTCAGGGATATATCGACAAGAATCAATGGTCCATGGGGAGTTGTTGGAGATTTCAATGTTATCATAGATGCTGAAGTAAAGATCGGGGGTAGACCATACAGAATTGAAGAAAGTTTTGACTTTGTTGCATGTTTGAATGATTGTGATCTACAAGATGGAGGGTATATTGGCTCCAAATTCACTTGGAGTGATAATTGGGACCCTACAAATACAATATGGGAAAGACTGGATAGGCTTACCTATAATTCCCAGTGGTTTGAAAAATTCAGTGAAACCATTGTTACTCACCTAGCAAGGACCTGTTCGGGTCATAGCCCTCTCCTAATTAGATGTATCCCTGAGGTTACCAATCATATTAAACATTTCAAATTCCTCAATATGTGGACTGAACACAAAGGTTACTTAGAAGTAGTACAAGATGCTTGGAGTGATACTCAACAGGGCAATCCTCTACACACTCTGCATAAAAAAATCAAGAAGGTTTCTAAATCCCTCTGTTCTTGGTCCAGAATAGCTTTTGGTGATTTTTATGAAGAACCAAAGCGACTTGAGAACCTTATCAAGGATTTAGAAGAAGCTTCCATAACCAACAGCAACCAAGAGAACATACAAAATTTGTCCAGATCTAAAGTTGAGTACACTAGATTCCTAAATTTACCGGATGAAGTGTTGAGACAAAAAGCTAGAGTGAAATGGCTTGAAGAAGGTGATACTAATTCAGCCTTCTTCCCCAGCATCATCAAGGACAGGAGAAAGAGACTCTATTCATAAGATCAAATATCAAGATGGAAACGGGGCAAAAGGAACCCCTCAAGTTGTTGAAGCAACCATTAAGTTCTTTGGAAAGCTTTTCAGTGCAGAAGAGACTACTGAAGATAGTACAATTATTAATATGTTGCAAAGATCAGTTACTATAGAAGACAATATTGCTCTTACTATGGTTCCGACCATACAATAAGTAAAAGAGTGTGTCTTCTCCATTGATCCAGACAATGCCCCTAGACCAGATGGTCTAACAGGTAAATTTTATCAATCTACTTAGGAAGTCGTTACCAATGATGTCCATGTTATTGTGGTTGTTTTTTTCCAAGGTCTTATCCTTCCTAAATTTTTCTCACACACCTACATTATCATGTTGTCCAAAGTTAATTCTCCACAAGACTTTTTTGACATTAGACCCATTAGTTTATGCAATACTTCTAGTAAATTTTTTGTTAAACTTATCAATGCTAGACTTTTTAAAATTCTTCCTAGAATCATTGGTCATAATCAAAGTGTCTTTGTCAAAGGTAGGGACACTACTGAAAATATCCTTCTTGCCCAGGAAATTGTTAATGACATTAGGAAACCAAATCAAGGTGTTAATGTTATCATTAAACTTGACATGTCTAAAGCATATGATAGAGTGTTGTGGTCTTTCCTCTACTTTGTTTTCAGACAATTTGTTTTTTTCTAAAAATTGGATCAACATCATTTACAAATTTATCTCTAATAACTGGTACTCGCTTATTGTGAATGGTAGCAGACAAGGTTTCTTTAAATCAGGGAGAGGTCTTAGACAGGGTGACCCTCTTTCCCCCTCCTTATTTGTCGTTATAGCTGAACTTCTCTCACAAATGCTTAATTCCTTGCATAATAATCTTGCATTGAAAGGTGTCTACATGAATATTCATATTCCACTAATTAATCATCTTTCTTTTGCAGATGACACAATCATTTTCAGCAATGGGAATAAGGCATCCCTCCAATTAATTCTCAAGACTCTAGAATCCTATGAGAATGTATTAGGGCAACTTATCAACAAAAATAAGAGCTCCTACTCACTAGCTCCTAAAGCACCACAAAGGACCATTAGAAGAATTGGAAGGATCCTGGACATGGAATTTGAGAATCTCCCATTGAAATATTTAGGGTTCCCCATTTATTTTGGGAGGAAAACCCAAGACATTTTTTCTAATATGATGAACAAGGTTATTAATAAAATCAAAGGATGGAACCTCAAGTTCCTCTCCACTGGTGGAAGAGCCACTCATATAAGACATGTCCTCCAAGCTCTTAACATTCACACACTGGTTGATGTACATCCTCCTAAAGGCATCATAGAGAGTGTAGAAAAGTATATTGCTAGTTTTTTTTTTGGTCAGGAAATGATGAAGGTGGAGAACACCACTGGATCTCTTGGGAGAATTTGTGTTTTCCATACAATGAGGGAGGTGCTAACTTCAGAAGTTTAAAAGACATTTGCAAAGCCTTCGCAGCTAAACAATGGTGGAAATATAGAACCTTCAATTCAATATGGACCAACTTTCTGAAAGCCAAGTACTGTACTAATGTTCATCCCACTACTTTCCATTGGTATCCTTCTTAATCACACAGTTGAAAGGCCATGTGCGAGTTGAGAGACACAGTGGATGGCCTTATTTGGTAGAGGACCAGTAAAGGGAACATTAGGTTTTGATTTGACAATTGGACCACCCAAGGTCCACTTTACTTTCTCATGGAGAATTTCACAGAATATCAAGATGTTAATGTGAATCACATTTTCAGGGAAGGTGTATAGGATTGGACAATACTGATACCTCAGCCAAATGACTACATCCAAGAAATTATAGCTAGATTTCCTATTACCATCAATCAAGACGAAAAAAGATATCCCTGTTTGGACGGTCTCTGAATCAGTATTTCCTCTTCTTGGGAAAGTCTTAGACATATGAGACATATTTCTCAGTTTGACTTAAGACTATGGCACAAAGATGATCCTTATAAAATGTCATTTGTAGCTTGGAGAGCTATTCACGCTAGACTACCTTCAGATGACAAAATTTTCAGATTTGGAACTACATTAAGTAATGATTGTTCTTGTTGTATTGGTGCAGGTATGACCTCAAGATTGGAAAGTCTGAGCACCTATTTTGCACCGGTCAATATGCTTAAAGGATTTGACAATCTTTTGTTGGGGATATATGCATCAACTCTTATCAACTCTAAAAGCACTAATCTTAGCAAACTCATGTACAAAACCTGGAACTTCAAAGGACATAACTCCATTGCAGCCTATGTTATGAGAATTTTGCCAATGATTATCATGTGGGAGCTTTGGAGATCGAGATGTAGCTCAAAATATGAACATGAGAAACCTTCAATTTTCAGATCTACCTCTATATTATCTTTCAAGATTTGCCATCTTACCAAGTCCACCTTCACGAACTTGTTTATTCCAGATAATTGGAGAAGCTTACTTATAATACTAGACACCAACTTACAATACTTCACAAACTTCACAAAATTCCCCCACTCTTGTTTGTAAAAATGAACTCAGATGGATCATGTGGTGGTGGGGGGGGGGGGTGTGATCAGGGACTCATTGGGCAGATTCATCATGGCCTTCATTCTCCCATTAGGCCAAGGCACTAGCAACTTAGCTGAAGCCTTTTCGTTTCTTTTTGGGCTCAAGTGGTGTGTGGACAATGGTCATACCTTTATCTTGGGAGAAACAGATTCACTACTTCTTCAAAATTGTATAAATGACTCTTGGAAGGTACCTAGAAGGATACATGAAGAGGTGTAGGAGATCAAGAAACTAGTAATAGACCATGAAATGATTACTAGGCACTGCTTTAGAGAAGCTAACAAAGTAGAGGACAAACTGGCTTCTATGTGCCATAACACTAATGCAATTAAGGTATATACACAGTATAGAGACTTACCAACAACCATCAGAGGTTTGCTAACTACTGATAGATGGTAATTTTCATCATTAAGAGTCAAGATGAGAAAACCGAGAATGCTTTAATATGAGCCTCCTTAAAGCTTTTCCTTTGCCACTATTTTGGGCTAACTTTTATGGTTTTCGTTATATCTATACATCTTCTATAGAAGGCTAGGCCTAGCCCTCCTTCATATGTAATCAGATTTCAGTGGCAATCAAATCAGATTTTGGAGTGAAAAGAAACACTTTTCAATTAGAGTTTTGGGATCAAATGTACACTTGTTGCTTCTTCTTCTTTAAGAACACCATGAACACATGAAGAACATAAACAACTCCCAAATATTCAACATCTTCAATTCTTCACGAAATCATGTCTAATTTCAACTACATCATTAATTTCTTTTTAAAAAAAAACTAAAATTCTATAATCATTTGTAGAGTTTAAAAAATGCACTCGTATTTAAAAAAATATTCCAAAAAATGAAAATTAGTCCCAAAATTTCAATTTTTTTCTTTGATTCGTGTTTTTGTAGTTGTTTTTGACGTTGGATGTATGTTCCCTAGTATTTTATGTGTCTATGTTCAAAATTTCAAATGATTTTAAGTTGTGGAGAAAATTCTACCATTAAAGTATGTTAAAGTTTTGAAACTTTGAAGAAATTTCAAGTGAGTCTTATTGAGTTAGGTTGAATTCGAGTTTAAAAGATATTGAGTTTTGATATCTAGCTCGGAGGAAAACTACTCTTGAAATTTGAGGCGATTTCGTGAAAAATTGAACAAGTTTGAAATTTGGGAATTGTTAATGTTCTTTATGTGTTCCTGTTGTTTTTAAGGAAGCAGATGCAAAAAGTGTACATTTGATCCAAAAACTCCATTTGAAATGTATTAAACCTTGTTTGGGGTGTAAAAAATGGTTTTGCAAAATCGGAGTTTAAAAAAATGGCATGGATGAGCCTTTTCTTTAACATCAATGACATAGATGAACCAAACTTTTAATGGATGACATATACACTACTAAATAAATGTCAAAAACCGACGGCCAAAAGTGACGGACTGCGTCGCTTTTTTGGTCAAAATCGATGAAAAAGCGATGCAGTCATCTCCGTCGCTTTTTAGCCCGACGCTTTTCAAAAAGCGACGGACTGCGTCTCTAACAAAGCGACGGACAACGTCGCTTTTTGAATTTTTTTTAACAAAAGTGACGGACTCCATTGTTTTATTTTAATTTTCATTTTTTTATTTCTAAAAAGCGACGCAGTCTGTCGCTTTTCTGGAAATCTTATTTTTGAAAATCCCTGAAAAGTGACAGACAAAACCATGTTGTCCGTCGCTTTTCCTGCAATATTTTTGAAAGCAGAACCTGGCAGTTTCTGCTGCCCACCTGCAAATGCAATTCAATTCAATTCTACACTATTAAGCCAAATCAAACACACAATTATAAACAATCTAAACAAAACATAAAATAACAAACTTAAATTAACATTAAAAAGTATCTAAATCACAAATTAAAGACTGATAAAGTCTTTCAAATTTCATTTCAAAATTACAAAAAGTTCATAAATGTCTAGAGATCTAAACTAGGGAGTGGGTTCTACATAATCATCATCATCACTCTCGTCGGCTGTGTCATCGGGAGCCGAAGTAGTAGATCGACGAGCGAGGTTCATCACTTATTCTTTGATTTGCTGAACGGTCTCACTCATGCTTTCTTGTTCAGCTACTCTTCTTCGCTCCGAATCTGCCAGTGTCGTTGTAAGCTTAGTTATTTGAGATGACATAGCAGCAATCTGAACACCGTCAAATGCCTCGGCTTGACGTGACGATCCAATTCCTTCTAAGTGTAACTGGAGTCATCTTACATCGTTTTGAGAGCCTAGACCATAGACTCTACCCTTGTGTGTCCCCCTACCACTTTTTCTTTCCAAATCTGGGTGGAAAGTTCAGGTGTCAATTGGACCGAACTATCTAGATTCTCAGCGACGTACTGATGAAAGTCATTCTGCATATTAAATATAAAAATTGACATCAGTATATATACATATCATAAATATATTCACTATTAATATATATTATTCATATTCAATAGCTTACAAAAGTTCGTTCGGTCCTTTCCTCCACCCACACATGATCTCATTTTCTTTCTTCCTCACATGAGTCTTCTTGAAAACCTCCGGTTCAATGGGAGTGTATTTCCTATAAATAAAAACTAAAATTTATAACGATATATATGAATCAACTAATTATTTATTTAAAAGTTTGAATTTGAACTTACCACCAACTAAACCACATTATTTATTTTAACTTATTTAAACAACTTTTTAACTTGAACTAGTTTAGTTTTGAATTAATTCCAACAACAAAACCACATTATTTAATTTAACTTATTTAAACAACTTTATAACTTTAACTAGTTTAGTGTTGACTTAATTTCAACAACTAAATCCACCAACTAAATTACATTATTTATTTTAATTTATTTAAACAACATAACAACTTTAACTAGTTTAGTTTTGACTTAATACAACAACTAAATCCACCAACTAAACCACATTATTTATTTTAACTTATTTAAACAACTTTTTAACTTGAACTAGTTTAGTTTTGAATTAATTCCAACAACTAAATCCATCAACAAAACCACATTATTTAATTTAACTTATTTAAACAACTTAACAACTTTATAACTTTAACTAGTTTAGTATTGACTTAATTCCAACAACTAAATCCACCAACTATTTACATTATTTATTTTAACTTATTTAAACAACATAACAATTTTAACTAGTTTAGTTTGACTTAATACAACAACTAAATCCACCAACTAAACCACATTATTTATTTTAACTTATTTAAACAACTTAACAACTTTTAAACTTGAACTAGTTTAGTTTTGAATTAATTCTAACAACTAAATCCATCAACAAAACCACATTATTTAATCTAACTTATTTAAACTTTACAACGTTAACAACTTTACAACTTTTTAAAGCTAAGTGTCAACACTAGATGGACACAAATCGATCTTGCAAGAAAATCAATTTTGTCATCAATAGGATCAACTAGTATTGGTACTTATGCTTAACAAACACATTATTCCTAAATTAAAGTTTAATATCAACACTAGATGGACACAAATCAATCTTGCAAGAAAATCAATTTTGTCATCAATAGGATCAACTAGTGTTGGTACTTATGCTTAACAAATATATTATTTCAAAATTTAAAGCTAAGTGTCAACACTAGATGGACACAAATCAATCTTGCAAGAAAATCAATTTTGTCATCAATAGGATCAACTAGTGTTGGTACTTATGCTTAAAAAACACTTGATGGACACAAAAAATTTATCACAAAATTAAAGCTAAGTATTAATACTAGATGGATACAAACACATCATTGAAAACAATTGTACTTAAACTTGAGAAATTTAGAAGCACCAACCTTATCTCCAACTTTGATGAAAGAAGCAATATAGTCTTGTATCAACTTTTTTAGATGTTGAGCTACCTCAGTTGCCTAGCACGAAAAGTTCTTAAATTAGTTAAATATAAACTTCGAATCCAAGAATATTAGTTTTATATATATATATATATTCAAGTTTTAATAAGTTCAAGTTTCAATTCAAGTTCATATCTAATTTCTAAACTTAATTAGTTATATTTTCAAGCTAATTAGTTCCAAGTTCAAGTTCTAATTTCAAGTTCATATTCCTAATTAAGTTCAATTTATAGTAAATTCAAGTTATAATTAATTATAAGTTCTAATTAAGTTGTAATTCAAATCCCTAAAATTCCAAATTCAAACTAGCTAGCTAGTGTCCCAAACTCAAACTATTAATTAGTCCTAAATTATCAAATATAATTCAAACTATTAGTCCTAAAATATCAAATATAATTCAAACTATTAGTCCTAAATTCCAAATTCAAACTAGTCTTAAAATCTCAAATTGAAAGTACTCCTAGAATTCAAAAATCAAACTATAGTGCTAAAATTCCAAATTCAAACTATTAGTAGTCCTAAAATTTCAATAATAATTCAAACTAGTCATAAATTCAAAATTCAAACTAGTCTTAAAATCACAAATTCAAACTAGCCCTAAAATCCCAAAATCTAACTAGTGCTAAAATTCTAAATTCAAACAACTCCTTAAATACCCTAGTTCAATCTAATCTTACAATCTTACAATTCCAAATCAAACTAATAAACTCAAGAAATACCGAATTTCAAACAAATCCTAAGATACCCTAATTCAAACTAATCCCAACATTAAAATTTTCTCGGAATATGCAATAATGATGTAACGAGATCAAACAGAACATAAAAGCTCAAATTCTCAAAATATTCGTCTTATAATAGCCATAGATGTAATGAAAAGCTAAAAAGAACTTTTAGATTAAAACTTACTAGGACGGATCTATTGAGATCCATCTTTGAACTCGAATTTCTTAGGAGATGAGAGGAATGGAGATGCAAGGATCTCACCGGTACGTTGTTGTCGCTACTGCTGGTGCGCTAATGTTTCACCGGTAGCTCGTCGGAGCTGTCTCTCGCGTTGGTTGCTGTTGGTCGGAGATGTGTTGCTCTCCTCGCCGGCTGCTGATGCTGATTGCTTGGAGCTCGCTGGCCGGAGCAGTTGAGGGAGAGAGAGAGCAGCGAGTTTTTGCTGATTGGAGAGACAAGAGGGAGGCGGCGATTTGTCTCGCCATTCTCACCGGAGAGAAGAGACGGGAGGGAGCAAGGAGAGAAGAGATGAGAAGAGGAAAGCGAAGGGAGGAGGGCAACAGGAGGAGCAAGAGGGAGAGCTCACCGGCAATGGTGGAGCTCTCGCCGGTTCTCACTGATGGAGGGGGTTGCGGTGCTGCTAGAGAAGAAAAGAATGAGTTTTCAAAAAAGGGTTTGATCTCTTTTTAGGCCAAAAATAGGAAGGTTAGGTAAATTTACTCTAAGACATTGGATTAGTTAAGATGAGCGACTAGAATTTGATCTAGGATTCACTTAAGGGATGGACGGTTCAGATTTAAACTAATGTTTCAAGATTTGGACAAAAAGGGTTATAATTGCAATGAATGAATGGCTAAAATTGCAACTAAAATTGATTTACGAGGCTATAATTGAAAAACGAAATTGGATTGAGGTGGCTAGAATTGCAATGAATTGGATAAGGAAAAAGCTAGAATTGAAAGGAATTAGATCAGAATGAGCTAAAAATTAAATGATTTCGAGAAAAATTAAAGAAATGCTATTCAATTAAAATACTACAAATATTATAACATTTTTTATATAATAAAAATCACTTAAATTTTAAAACATTTGAATAAAATAATTATTTCCAGTTTTACTTATAATTTTAAAAATATTTACGATAATTTTATAAAGCATGCATACTAAAATATATAATTTTTAGACAAAATCGATTAAAAATTTAAACACGGAATATTTAAAAAAAATACGTATTTAACCGAATAGCACTTCCGAAAGGGTTATAGGCCGGTCAAAATTGGGTGTCAACATATCGGCATTGTGAAGTCGATATTATTTAAATATAATAATTATTTAAATATACCGACTTCTTTAGGTTGGTATTTATTAATTTATTTTAATATAAACTCACCTCTTGAGGTTGATTTTATTAATTAAAATTACACACACACACACACAAACACACACACACACACACACATATATATAATTTAACTACACATCAACAGAAGTTTAATTTAATAAATTTAATTTATCGATCAAGTTAATTTTATAAATTTAAATTATATACCTTCTAATTATATAAATTTAATTTTTTTGATCAACAAAAGTTTATCAATATCAAATTTAATATATAAATCTCCTTGAATTGATCATCGGTATTTCTTTAATTGATAATGTATTTCATATCTGAACCACTAGTATATAAGACTTAATTTGTTAAACTACTTGAGGAATATATAATTAATCAACGTATTTCATACTCTGATGAAGTATCCTTTACATGTCATCATAATTAGGAGGTGATCACTACACTTGACATCCATTCAAGATCGAACGTATATAATAATACTATGTCGCATTTCATACTCGAATGGATTATATGGTAGCTCTTCACCTCTACAACATCATGACATGAGATATTAAGTTCATGATTAGACAATGGACTGATAGAATTTGTACATTACTCTATAATTATAAGTATAATTATCTCCTAATTTATATCAACATAGTTTCATACTCTAAATATGGATTATAGATAATTTTTTATTTATTCCACGAATTCTAACTTTTTATTTATAAAAATACACAAAATTGTTACACTTTTTGAACAATTAATTGTAGGTGTAAAATGAAATTTTAATATTGTGCACAATAGCAGAATTATGATTAATAGGAATATTTTAAACAAACCGACCTCCGGGTATTGCTTTTATTAAAAGTAATTAGATATAATAAAAAATACTGACCTCATGAGGTCGGTATCACATTAAATTTTAAGATAAATAAAAAGTAATCATGTTAATTAAATAATATTGACATCGGGAGGTCGGTATTTTATATTAAATTATTTTTTACCTTATATAAAACCGTCATTCGGAGGACGATTTATTTAAAGTTAATTGAAAATATTAATTTATTACATACTATTTAATTTTACCGACATCTGGAAGTCGGTATTATAATTTTTTTATTTATTTATTTTATACAAAACCGTCCTCCGGAAGACGATTTAAATAAGATTAAATCAAAATATTTCTCAATTTTGTTTTTTATATGGAGAAATGGGGAAAATCGCGTCTGCTAGTGCAAATATTTTTAAAAAAGCGATGGACAGCGTCTCTATGTCCGTCACTTTTAAAAAAAAATGTTTGACCAACATTTTGACCAAAAAGCGACTGACTAAGAGACATTGTCCGTCGCTTTCTTAAAATATTTGACCAGATATTTTAACCAAGAAGCGACGGACATAAAGATGTTGTCCGTTGCTAATTTAAAAAATAATTAAACAATTAAAATTAATAAAAAGCGACGGACGGCGTGGCTTTTTTTAAATTAATAAATAATTATTTTTAATAAAAAGCGACGGACTGCATCGCTATCTATATAAAATAATTAATTAGCAAAAATCCACGAAAAAAAGCGACGGACTAAGCGATGCCGTCCCTTGCTTTTAAAAAAAAATTAAAAAATATTATTTTAATTAAAAAGTGACGGACAATGTGTCTAATGGCATCGCTTTTTGGAGGGACGTTGTTCGTCGCTTTTACTTCTGTCATTTTTTAGCAGTTTTTTAGTAGTGATATGAGCCTTTTCTAAAAGTTTGATGACATATCTGAGCCTTTTCCCTTAAATGAATAAATGAAATTTTGAATACTTTGACAGTGTTAGAAGGATGATTGTAAGAATTGATGTGGAGAGATACATATGAAAATAGATTTGAAGGGTTATAAGGGAAAAGGAAGAGTGGTGGAGGAGTTGCGGAAGGGATAGTTGAGCAAAAGAAAAAGAAAAGAGAAAAACCTGAAAACTAAAATAGAGGGCAACTTGCCGATAAAGTTGTGTAAAAAAACATGTTACGCCGATTAGTTAATCTCTTCAATGCCCAGTGACTTGATAGTGACCATCAAATTCATGAACAATCTTGATTTTGCATACAAAATGACAAATAATTTCCTACTACACTGAAAAAGGTGGAAAGATTAGATTTTCGAATAGGGAGGTAAATGTTATATCGTAAGTTACAAGAAAAAATAGTCTTATGAGGCCCTATAATTTTATTTAAAGTAATATTAGTTCAACACGTTTTGATTAAGTCAATTTAAAAAAAGTCATTGACCTACGTAGGGGATTGAAGCTTTAAATTACTTCCTACTTGTTTATTAGTTAAACTAATTTTAAAAGGAAAAAATAAATAAGAGAATGACTCTTTAAAAATAATGGAATAGAATATATATATATATATATATATATATAAAATAATACTGATATATTAATCATGAAAAAGATATTTTTGATCTATTAAGTAATAGTGAGGGTATTCTAGACCAAACTATTAGCAATATGAGCATTTTTAAATGAGCTCAAGAACATTTTTTAACCAAACTATTTAACTAAAGACATTTTAGTTAATTTCATTCTTTAAAAATATTTTTGACCATTTTCCATTAATAAAATACTCCCTCTGTCCCTAATTACATGTCCACATTTTCTTTTTTAGTTATCCTGTCCCTAATTACTTGTCCATAGTTTCTTTTTTAGTTATCCTGTCCCTAATTACTTGTCCACATTTTCTTTTTTAGTTATCTTGTCCCTAATTACTTGTCCATTTTAATAAATCAAGAAAGGACAATTTTTTTTTTACCTATTATATTCTCAATTAATTACTTTGAAAAAGGTAGAAATTTTTGAAATCTTAAGTTTTTAATTCATTCACTTCATAATTAATAGGGGTAAAATGGTAAACTTACTATGTCAATAATTATTTTCTTAATATGTGTGCCAATTCAAAAGTGGACAAATAATTAGGAGATGGAGTAGTAATTTAGAAGAATGAAACAATGTGCATGTACGGAGAGACAAGTAATAACAAAATAGGATACCCCGAGGCACTTTAGTATTGTCACTTCCATATTGTTAGCTAGATAAAGCCAAATGCAACAAGCTTGGGACAATGAGTATGCATAATTTAATGGTACCACAAGTATTACTCTGAACCTTGCTTACAAATTACAAAAATAGAGCATATTCGACAAGCCCGAACCAAAAGCTGCACCTGTTTCTCAAAGATGAGATATAAATTGGAAGACACAGCAGTCTGACATATTTATACTGAAAGTTGATATATCTTACCCTACTTTACCTACAACATCAATAAACTAAGAGAAAATAACTGGCAACTGATTACATGCTTCAGAAACTGAAAATCAATTAATCATCGGTAGGGCCATGTGAAGCTTTGAGGGGATGGTGCTTTCTGGAGGGAACAGTCTAGGATCTTGCTGTTGCTCATATGTATCACATATACTCAAAACTCCTTTATCTTCACTGCTGGCTTTGACAGGAAATAGTGCATACAATGAGATGTTCAGGGATGGCAGAAATCGTCACCCACATTCAATTACTGCACCAAGGATGATGAGGCAACCTATAGACCTAGTAGTCCCTTTTGTTAGGGCATTCAGATGCTCGGTGACCACTGCGCCCACAATTGAAACATGCACCACCAAAGCTTCTGCAATAGAAACCAAAAAATATAGCATGTTACAGGTGACGAATGTGAGGAAAAAAACCCGTAAAGTATAGGGGAAGGGTTATTTTGGCCCTTTACAAATAACATTGGACATAAATAGTCCATCTTCACTAGCATTTATTGACAGAAAAGCCAACTAGTACCGTAAAAACCTAACAGCAGTAATGGAACTAACAGAAAGAGCTTAACAGTGATTTCTTGCATAGAAACAAGACCTATTGTTTTTATAAATGTAGTGTCCGGACCAGGGAATACCTGCCACCTCCCACCAGCAACAGGTACCGAGGCTAGAACAGATGGGGAGAAATCACCTAGTGTTTTGTCTCTACTGGGATTTGAACCTGGGACCTAATGATGCTCAACTCACTTCAATGACCACTAGGCCACACCCTTGGGTACGCACCTTGAAACAAGGCCTTTGCAAGTATCAACTGTAGAGCATTTGCTTACCAGCTAATAGATAAGTGACTAGCAATTAATTATGTTCCTCTTCTCTACTCGAAGCAAATGGTTTGTTCTCTCAACTGTTGAACGACACAAATCCATTGCCATTGTCCGAGAAACAAATCAGACTTCTGGTCTTTTCTTTTTTCTTTTAAATTATGTACTGTGCAGATATAGATTAGAAACAGCGCTTGCTTCAAGTTCTGTTCTTCACAGCGCCCAGCATCAATGCCTTCATTCACTCGTGTCAAACTTTTCACAAGTACGTTCTTCTTTGCAATTCCTATCAGAAGGGTGATCGTGATAGCAACTGAGAGCAGTCCTTCTCAATGGTTAAGAGGCCGAAAAAGAAGTGTCAAAGTTGGAAATCAGATTGAGTCTTTGTAAAGCTAAATCCTTAGCACATAGTCTTGTTGGGAAGGAAATTGAGTCAATCTTCAAGAATGGTTCTGTACTTGAAAATTTTTCTGAAAACAAGACCAAGAGGGAAGAAAAAAGATTGGATGCACCTCAAGAATGTCAGATTTGATATAGATGAAAAAAAATAAGACCAGAGACACTTCTGAATGGAATTTTAAACTCTTCAATAGTCATGATATTTAACGATTCTCTAACTCTTTATGTTACCCTACTTCATTAGCTTTTAACATTAGTTAGCAGCTTTTCCATTAGTGAATGGCTTTCTCTCTGACCTTGTACCAAGAGTGTCCACTTCGTGCAAAGATATTCCCAATGTTATATATAAAGGACCAAAATAAGTCTATCCCAAATTAAAGAGTGAACTATTTATGTCATTAAGTAGCAAGAACATATAATAATATAAGTGAAGGACTGGGTTGTGGCTCACTACGATTAGAAAAAACAGGGCAATTAAAATGCTTGCCAAGCTTCAGTAGAAGCAGTATCTGTTCCAATGAGAAACAATAGAGGAGCCGCAGAGGGGGGGGGGGGGGGGAGAGAGAGAAGAGATGAGGAATCCAATCCCAATATACGAAGGTATGATCCCAGGTACTATTTTGTATTAATATGCATTGATTTCTACAAGATTTAGTCTTCAAAACGTGATACTTGACTTGGATATTCATAGGTTTGGCTCTAACATCCCAAGATGAGAATTCGATGGTTTGAATAATGGTATGATCTCAGTGCAATGTAGATAGTGGTTCAGTCAGTGTTCCTCCCAACAGGGACAACTACAGCTGCAGCATCGAAGACGTGATGGATCGTTCCATTATGGACCCCACCAACATCTGTTGATTGTTACAAAAGCCACTGTAGTCAGTGTAAGAGGAGCTCAGGAGTTTGCTATTCTTGTGGAGAACAGGGCCTCTTTGTAAATTATGAACAAGGCATTCAGGTATTGGTGAGACTAGATCACGGATTCAACCTCAGGTACTTACACCAGGTCAGACAGCCATTGGTCGCTCTTAAAGTCACATGATGTAATAGTCAACAGGGTGTACAAGGTGCAGGGGTACCACCCCATTTTGAGCCTATTTGGCCAAGTGGCTAAAAACTGCTTAAAGTCACATGATTTAATAGTCAACAGGGTGCACAAGGTGCAGGGGTACCACCCCATTTTGAGCCTATTTGGCCAAGCGGCTAAAAACTGCTTAATTTTACAAGCACTTCTATTAAAATAGCTTTTCAGACAAGTGCTATTGTGTTTGTCTAAATTATTTGAAAAATGCTTTTGATAAGTAGATTGCGTTTGACTAATTTTT
The DNA here is from genome assembly GCA_029007595.1 of Solanum commersonii. Lineage (NCBI taxonomy): Eukaryota > Viridiplantae > Streptophyta > Magnoliopsida > Solanales > Solanaceae > Solanum > Solanum commersonii. The sequence goes on from JAJTWQ010000054.1 coordinate 840,720, forward strand.
TAGAAAGTGGTTTTGAAAGTCAAATTACGAAAAAATGACAGTTATCAATGCACTTTTAATATTAAGAATATTTTATATAGTGAGATTATTTTAAATATCTGTTATAAAAGTTTCAATTAATTTTTATTTTTGTTTAACTAAATAATACATATTACAAATTTTCAATCAGTATTTTACATAGATAAATCAAAGAAAATATCAAATATTGATATAATATTAATATTATGATTTAAATATAATTAAAAATATGACGTCAAATAAATTAAAAATCATTCCACACATTAAAGCATATAGTAATAATATATAAAATAATTTAAAGAATTTATTGTGAAAAAAATGATGAATAAAATTCTTAAATGGAATTTAACCAAACTTATGAGATGCTAATTAATTAACAAGGGATACATTGGTAAATATGTATAAATGGTAGGAATACTTTTGTCTAGAAAAAAATAATTTTCTGCTTCGGCTATTAGAAGCAAAAAGAAATTAGCTTCATCCCAACTACAGAAAAATTCCTTTTCTATTTAAAAGTTGTTTAACTGATTGGTCAAACACCTTTCTTTCCAAAAAAGTACTTTTTTCTCAAAAAAGCCTCCCAACCACTAGGCCAAAAAGGCTCTTCTATGTAATGGCTATATGCAAAATATTGAGGCATCCCATGTTGTGGTGCAAGTCTGCTCTTTTGAGGTATTTGCACTTATAGATCCCGGATCTACATATGCATGTCTCTGTACTTTGCATCTTGTTTAGAGAGGGATCTTGAATTCTTAGATTAGTCTTTGTAGTTTAGACTCAAATAGGGGAGTCTATAGTCGTAGATAATCTCGGGGTAGGGAAGGACCACGATCCATTTGGTTGTATTACAAATGATTAATTTTGATGATATTATGAGCAGTGTTTTGGACGGCGAGAGGCGACAAAACGCGACAAGGGCCTGCCTCGCCACGCGGCGAGGCGCTCGCCTTTTTGAATTGAGGTGCCAAATAATACAAAAAATGTAAAATATTTAATTGCATATATAAATATCCAAAATCTCAACAACAATAACATTCATTAGCAATGTTCCTCTTTTTGTTAGCATCTCACGTCATTGAATTCACTATTTATGGACAAATAAATACTATATTAATTAGTATAAACTAAATTAAGTAGGGAAGAAATAATTATAGAAGGATCAAATTTTATTTTTTTTAAATATAGGCAAATTCCAGCCCAGTGAGCAGAGCACTATAATCTACCACAGAAGTACAGAACCAAGCATAGTCTCAAACTCTAAATACAGAGTAGTTCCACCCAAAATAAAATAAAATAGAGTAGTTCCACCAAAAAAAAAAAAACAGAGTAGAGACTAGAGAGTAGAGAAGAAAAGAAGAGAAGAACTAGAGATAAGATTTTGTACCTCAGAAGGAGCAGCAGTCGCGATTGCGATTCGCGAAGAAGAAGTCTCCACGAAGGAGCAACAATCGCGAAATCGGAGAAGAGGAGGAGCGTCTTGCGAAGGTCAAGTTTGCAAAAATACCCCTAATTTTGGCTTTTATTTATTAAGTCAGACCTTTAAAAAAATAAAAAAATAAAAAGGCGACGCCTATTGCATCGCCACATCACGTCATCTTACGCCTTTCCATCGCCATGGCATGCCTTTCTGAAGTCGCCTCGCCTCGCCTTGTCGCCAAAGGCGAGCGCCTTTCATAACACTGATTATGAGTATGGATTGACTAGCATCATGTCCTACTAATAATCACTGCAAATATTAGTTGAGGGTGGAAAGGACTAGTAAATGTGGAGATGGATACTAATTTTATTTTAAAGATTATCTCAACTATAATCATTTTTTGTGTTGTTATCTTTCTCATAACTTTTATATATTATTGGTGATTTATTTATATTTATTTGTAGAATTATTGAAAGTTTTTCTTTTGCTTATTTTCTTAATAATAAAATTATAAAATTGTAGATAAAAGAGATATACGCCCCATAGATCCATGGAACTTACGCGTCGCCCCGTATTGCGTAAAACACATTGCCTCCCGCCCCCGCCTTTTGAAACACTAATTCTTGCTACTGAGGTGAGCCATCCACTCTACTCATGAAGGTTGTTACCTCTGCTTTCACCTTCTTAGTTATGATATTGGGTTTTTTTAATAATTCAGACAGTATTATATTCTCCATGACTAGCTTGTTGGATTATGGGATTCATTATTTACTCATGTTGTACTGCTGAGACATGGTTTCCACTGTCATGTTAAATTGTGTTATGGTATTTGGATTTAGCTTCTTGTTATGAATGCTGATTTGCTTACGAAGAGTAGCTGCTCGCTAAGTGTCGGTCATGACCTAACCAAGTTTCAGTGGTGACAATGACCATCTTAGCAATTAACAATACAATGCTGATAATCCGTCCCATCTTACAAATAATGCCAGCAGTAACTGGGTTTGCTTGTCCTTTTTAATAAGATACCAGCAACTGGATTAAAGTCCCAGGACTACGCTAATAATGCAATCACACAAGAGCAAGTTGCTTGGGAAGAAAGGAGAGAAATAGATATACAACAAAAATAGAAGAAATCATATTAAATTGTGTGCCTATTAAGATGAGAAACAAACCTGTCTCTGCTTCCTCCAGATAAAGACCTGCTAGAGCGCCTATCACCACTGATGAGCCAATCACTTCCTCCCCTTCTTGTCCGGCCACCTCGCGACCTAGAGTCATTCCCCCAATTATCATCATCATTATCAGAGAAACGGCCACTAGAAGAACCCTGAGAATATCTGCCTCTACGGTCTCTAAAACCTCCTCGTGTCCCCCTAGTATCCCTGCTTGAAAACCTCCCATAGAAATCACCAGCTGGCCCATCGTCTTGTAAAGCAGGTAACTGCAAGACAGAGGATTATAAAAATTTCTATCCTGTCTCAGATCTAAGAGTTAACAGCAAAATGAACTGTGCAGCTAAGTCACAAAATATATACAAGAACCATAGTAAGAAGCAGATTAACCTTGGTAATCTTGGAAATAGTATTTCCAGGTGGTAACTCCTGATTTAGTAGATCTGCAGCAATCTCCTCAGGAAGATCAAAGATGGCCCCCTGAACCTGAGCTCAAAATACGTGAAATGGTTCTGGTTAGAGCAAAGACACCGAGAAGGGGATCAGAAAACAAGACACCACATCTCCCTAGGGGCATCAACAATGTGGAACATATAGCAACATCATTAGCATATTGGTTACACACCATTTCATCTGCAATTAGGTGAATTTTGCCAATTTCATCAGCAGCTGGTGAATAGACATCAGAGAGGAAACCAGTAACAGATCTTGCCGACAGGAATCCTCGGGAATTTTCAGAATCACGTGTCAGCTGTAATGTAGTCCACCCCTGCAGTGAAAATATGTTGATCACAAAAAATGCAATGGGCATATACTTTATATCTGGAGGCATAAAAGAAAGTGAAAAGAGATGGATAAAAATCTCAAGTCATGGTTGCTTATACTAGCATTTTGACCACAGTGGTAGCATCCGGTGATTGGCATCATCAAATAAGGAAAGACCCAAATTAGCGGTTGAGATAAAAAAAGGAGAAGCATATTTAATGTTGGGGGAGCTATCATCGAAGAACCAGGTATGCCTTTTGGGCAGTTGAATAGGCCAAGTACATGGCCCACTTGCAGGCCAAGGAACTCACCCAACTAACAAGGCCTGCAGAGTGGCCTTGGAGCAGTTCAATTGCACATATCACTTGTCGATACTACAATTTTGCACCACAATGAGGATATTAGTGTCAATTACTATGACAGCTCAAGAGTGAGTTAGGACAAGGGAACACTGAAACAAACAGCTGATGAATAGATATAGGAGCAATATCATATCACTTCAGCACCTCACTTGACCATTGAATTGGCCATTATAACTTGCATACAGAAGAAGCCTATCAGTCCGCAGCACAAAGGGTGAAGAAAGGAGGGAAAGAGGAAGTACGGAAGAAATTTCTTAATTGCTGATTAACTCAATATGGAAGCAATCATTAAGATTTATCAATACATATAAGTACCTCAATAACAGAGGCAACCAATAAGATTTATCAATCAACATAAATACCTATAACTGATCATACCTGTTCATGAGTTATTAGAGATCGAGAAGATGGTGGTTTGGAAAATCCACCCAAAAGAGCAAGTGCAGCAGCAAGGGAATTTACTCCTTGTTGCTCCATCAACTGTTGTGCAGTTGGAATGAAGTACTCAACAGATTCGGGATGAACTCCAGTAAGTGCAGCCACCACATGCTCAGCTGATGACTCTAAAACCTCTTTGACAGACGGAGGACTAACGAATTCAAACTTGCATCCAACATCGCGTTCGAGAGATCTGACAGTTCGCCTTTGACTACCTGTGTACATCAGAATGGCAATGCCTTCTTTTCCAGCACGGCCCGTTCGACCAGAGCGATGAACAAAAGTTTCGGGATCATTGGGTAGTTCATAATGGATTACCTAAATAACAAGGGGGGATGGATCCAAAAGGTTATTACTGTTAACTGATGCCTATAAACAAAGCATAGAATCGGAAAATACAATGTCCAAGTGACTGTGCAGCACTTTTCAAGCAGAAGAGATTCAAACAGTTAATTCTGGTCATTGGCAAACGATGGAGTATAATGAATACCAACATCAACTCCCCACCCCACCCCACCCACAAAAAAAAAAGACTTTAACACTAATTTTATGATTGTAATGATTCTATTACAAACGCCCTAACAACGCAGTCGAAAGAGTATCACCTCAATGTGGCAGAAATTCTACATCAATATAGATATTCCATAACACTGAGCATTCTCGAAGATTTGATTCAGAAGTCAGAAGTGAAAAATTGAAAATTTTCAAAACAAAGGGGGAACGAGAACAAGGAGAAGCTGGACAGAAAGAGAATAACAAGTTTGACTATATCATATCTATGAAATAAAATAACAATTAGTACTATGATTGATCAAACCCATATCTCTTCCACGTTTCACCAGTGTATATGCAGCTTTAGGCAATTACGCAAATAGTCAAAATATGCAACAACCTATTTGTGGAAACTGCCCGCTTTCTAACAAAGCCAACGGATTCTGTTACTCAAATTTTGACTCTCAGCTACAAAATGTAAGCATTCCTTTCACCTAGATAAACGCCCAAAATTCCAACTTTATCCACAGAAACCGCACCATAAATAACAGAAGTTAAAAATAAAGCAGTCAAGTTTATTAAGGTTATATATATATATATATATATATAACGTATGAACTTACTAGGTCAACATTAGGTATATCAAGACCACGAGAAGCAACATCAGTCGCAACAAGCACAGTGAATTTTCCTTGCCTAAATCCATTTAGTGTTCTTTCCCTCTGATGTTGAGAAATGTCTCCATGCAGTGCCTCAGAAGAAATGCTATTTGATAATGCCATTGAAACCTCATCAGCATCTCGTTTTGTCTGTGTAAAAACAATTGTCTTTCCGCCCTTTGCATAAACCTGAAAATTGTTTAAAGCAAAACTCTAAAGCTCTGAATTCTGCATTGGTGGAAAAAAGCTACGAGAATAGGCTGTTGATTCATACTGTAACAAGATCACCAAGTATAGATCGTTTTGATGTTGATGTAGCTGATAGAGCATAAAGCTTGATCCCCTCTGCCAGCTTTTCATCTTGATCACCAACCTAAATGAGAATTTGAAAAGAAGGGAAAGAACAAGAGGTAAGACAACCACCTGGGAAGAAAAGAAATTATATATATATATATATTTGTAAATCTATATGAGCACAATTAAAACCAATTATCCACAACTTCTTTGGAGAAGTAAGGAAATATACTGACGATTTTTATTTCTAATCAGAAAACAACGGCATTTGCTATTAAAACGAGCAGTTAGAGATCATTCACGGGCACATTGAAGTACTGCATATATCAAGATGATATCATAATCAAGAAGGACGATGATACGTGACTCTGAGAAAGAACGATGACTTACCAAGTCAATTGTCAAAGGATTATTCAAATACTTCCTAGACAGCTTCTTTACCCAGCCAGGCATGGTGGCTGAGAAAAGCATGCTCTGCCTCTGTGGTGGAAGTTTTTCCAAAATAACTTCTACATCTTCCTCAAATCCAACTGCGAGCATTTGATCAGCCTCGTCGAGGACCAAATATTCCACCTCCCCAAGTTTCAAGGTGTTATTGTTTATCAGGTCAATAAGTCTACCTGGAGTTCCAACAACAACATCAACCCCACGGGAAAGTGCATTTTGCTGTGTAGCATAAGAAACGCCTCCGTATATGCAGACAGTGTTCAAGTATGGTGCCGACTCTTTCATTTCCTTCTCAACTTGATTGGCTAACTCTCGAGTAGGTGCAAGTACCAAAATTTTGGGAAGCCGTCCTCGTCTAGAAATTAAAAGAGAAAATTAACATACTCGTCAACAATTGGACTAATAAAAACTCTAACCATCATGATAAAACTTATACCTCTGAGTATTTCTCATTTCTTCATCCGTACTAAGCTTTTTCAATACTGGAATACCAAAGGCAAGTGTCTTCCCCGTCCCTGTCTTTGCACGAGCAATTATATCCCGACCCTCCAGTGCCGGCACTAGAACAGCTCTCTACGTAATAAGAAAACACATGATTTAGGATAATCTATCAAATATTTTCAGTGAAAAAGTCTTACTTCCATTTCAAAATCACCTTTAATTCCATAACCTACATAAACAACTAGAATATATCACAGAAAATAGTCCACCGAACCAACACGCACGCCAAATCATGAAGGATAAAGTTAATATAGAAGAACACATATTGCAAGTGTAATGACTTGCGCTGCATCCCACATTGAATACTAGCATCTTACGATAATGTCTATGCCTGCTACATACGTTATATGGGTAGTTAAGTATATTTCAGTTAGATACAGCTGAATAAAGGGGTTTACCCCCACTCACACGAGTGCTAGGGAGAATGGTTGCATATCACACACAGCCTTCCCCTTGCTGTTCTGCAAAGAAGTTGATCAGACCCTCGAACCCGTGACCAAATGAGCACTATACCCCACTAAAGACAGTTAAATACGGATTCTAAATTGTTGTCCAGCTACTTTTGCAGATAGTACAATTAGAGTCACAAATCTGAGGGCGAGCCTTGGTGCAATACTGCAACGGTTGTGTTGCTCATTAGTGACATATAGGTGCAGTCACTTGGTATACAAGCTAGCATTTAAAAACAATTAGGATATCAAGCAAATAATTGTACCAATTTGGCATAAAAATTAGCTAATAAAATTGCACTAAACAGTTGAACAAGATAAATAACCTGAATTGGGAAAAGTTGAGTAATTCCACGCTTCTCAAGAGCCTCAACAAGCCTGTGAGGTAAACCAAGTTTGGATACAGCAAGTTCATCCTCATTTGACTCATTATCCTCAACCTCATCCTCAGAATCATATTCACTTTCGCTAACATTCAAAGAATCCTTCCCGAAACCCCCAATTCCCTTAAACGCTTCTTCACTAAGCACAGAAGAATTAGGAGTTACTACAGCAGAAGCCAGAAAAGGACGTCTGAGACGAACATGAACATGAAAATTGGATTTTTCAGTGGAGAAAGGAAGAGATAAAGGAGGGGTAGCAGTGGGTCTTCGAGAGAGTTCGAGTGAAGGATTGGTTTGGTATATGGAGGAAACTCCTATAATGGAAGAAGAAGAGGCCATGGGAGAGAAGGGATAAGGAGATAGAAGTGATGATAAGGGTGGAAGGTTTATAGTGTAGGAATGCCTACTGCCCAGGGACTTTTATGGGTTTAGACACAATAAAAATACCAGAATTACCACTCCTTCAATTATTTTCAATATAAATATTAAACTCTCATCCAAGTTTATATTTTTTTATATATAAAATAAAAGGACTCATTGTTTAAAATTTGCAAAAAAAAAAAAGGGACTCATACTCGGCGTGAAGAGATTTTTTGTAACATGTGAAAGGATTATATTAAAGAATAACTAGTTACTACTTTTGTTGACTAGTAGATCTTTATAAAATTATGTGTATTTGGGAAAATTTTTTGTAAAATATTTATTTATAAAAAGAACATGGAGATATGCCATGTAGGTGTCATGTAGGACGATTGTGTCCATTTGCTCAATTTTATACAAGTTTAAGTACCTACTTGTGCACACCCAAAGTTAAAGGTCATAGTTGCCAAATGACACCAAGTTAAGGGTAATGTTTATGCTTTATGCCACTTTACTAAAAAAGGTGTTTGTTGAGTAAGGTTGACTTTCGTGCCCAAACCCCTCGTATAGGTTCGAAACTTGAGTTCATCTTTCTCATATCGATCAAGGTTTTTCTTGAGTTTGAAATAAAGGGCAATGAGCAAGGGTGTAGCAGCTGCGCGAAAGTTGTTTACCTTAGAACATCATTTTTCTTACAAGAGTGCTAACACGCGACCTTACATTTTCGCCTCATGCAAAGCTGCACTCCTTTAACATGATGAGAAGAAGGGGGTTGGCCTCTTTTTCATACCAATACTTATTTTCTAATACATATTCTTTTGGTGTATAACTGTAAATCCTCGGAAATTGGAAAGTAGGATTAAAAAGGAAATAAGTCAGTTCTTGACACTGGTGCAGGAACTACGAGTCCTAGCTACTGTCCATAGAAAGTCCTACGGGGCTTAGGAAGGAAGTCGTAGAGTTGAGCTAAGTTTTTGGAAATGTTGAATCTCTGATTTTGGACATATAAGTAAGCAGGACGGGGTTTAGGAAGGAAGTCGTAGAGTTGAGCTAAGTTTTGGAAATGTTGAATCTCTGATGCTGGACATATGAGTAAGCAAGACGGGTCATTGTTGGTTCTACGGGTCATAGTTGGTTCTACGGGTCATAGATGGGTTCCGTAGAAAAGTTTCTAGACTTGGTGAAATTTCTAACCTAAACTTGGGACCTACGAGCCGTGAAAGTTTCCACAGACCGTCAGAAGGTCTCTGTAACACCTCAAAATCAGACTTGGACTTTACAATAGGAAAACAACAGAATTTGGTGAACCATGGTAGGGTTCACGGATCGTGAAAAGAACCACGGTTCGTCGACCTGTCTGTGGTTCACACCCACCTAGAAGTGGTGGACCACGGGACCCTTCACAGGCCGTAGACCACCATACGAGCCATAGGAAGGCCCGTGGAGGCCAGGAAGAACCAACCCAAGCTTAGGCCTCAGACCACGGAGCCCACATGTAACACCCTGTAAATTAGTTAGTTGAACTAGTGTGTTGTAGAGTCTTGTAGTGGAATTTTGGAGTGTTGTATGAGGGTTAAAATCAAAATAAATGGCTCTCGTACTTAGAATATCATGTTTAGGGGTTAAACGTCTAGGTACGACTCCCCAAGGACCACCCAAGGGGTCCTTGGAGAGGACCCAAAATAGCCCCCAAAACACTCCACTTTTGATGAACCACGATTGGCCATTCACAGCCAGTAGACTGGTCCATGGCTCGTGGTTCATGGTTGTAAGTCAAGGCCTGCATAGGCTTGCAACTTATAAGCCTCAGTCCCCAATCACGGACCCAAACCACATTCAGTAGACCCATCCATGGTCCGTGGATGGGAGTCTCGTGAATGCTGCCAGTTTTGGGCAAGTTTAGTTTTAAGTTAGGCTTTGAGGGTTAGTTTAGTAATTAGTTTAGGGTTTAGGGTGGAAGTTAAGTTAATTAATTACCCTCTTATAACTAGTTAATAGACCCCTAAAACTAAGTCTTTAGCTCATTCATCTTAAGACCCCAAATTACTCTCCAAGAAATCCTCTCTCTAGAAGAATAAGAAGAAAGAAAGTTGGGGCAGCAGCTTAGGGAAATTTTCACCATTGATTCAAGATTTTTTTGGGGTTTTGATTGAAGGTATGTGAAGCTTATTCATCCATGGGTTCCTCCACCCATGGAGCCCCCTTAGTTTCCCCCAATTAAGAAACCAAAAACCTAATTCTAGCTAGGGTTGTGCTTGCATTGTGGGTAGGGTTTGGATGTGATTCCAATCTAGTGGATAACATCCAATTATGATTGAATTAGCTTTGTTATATGATATTATGATGATTTCATGTGATTTCTATGGTTAACCCTAATCTAAATTGATGAATGTGATCTTTGTGGGTTGATGCCATTAGAGGTAAAATTGAAGGTCCATGAGTGATCTTCCTAAATCAATGTTGTGTGTAGTAATTGATCAAGATTAGGAATACCTAGACATGAATTAAACTAGACACTATACTACATGATTGATCTTGACTTGTAAATATGGAATTGGACCTTTAGGGCAATTTATGACTAAGATCACCTAATATCAAATAATGTGATTGAATGTCTTATAATCTAGGTTCATAATATGCTTTCATGATGTAGAGTCATTGAGAATGAGGAGTCATAGTAATGAATGATGATCCTTAGGGATTAAGCAAGAAGCTAATATGATTGACTTGAGATCCTAAGGCTTTGAGAGTAAAACCTACATATGAGTCCAAGGCTAATGAATAGGATTGTGTTGAGAGACCTTTACCTACTTAATTCACCATATGAATCATAGATGGTAGGAAGTGATAGGATGAAACGACCCCAAAAATGCTCGAAAATGTGCTTCGAAAACACCTATAATTGTAATTTCCATATATCTCAAAATTCATGCATGATTTCAGAAATTTGACTTCATATTCTTATTCATAGAGTCAAATTGAGTGGAAAATGGGTCTAACCCTAATTTTAGAGCAACTATATAAAAATTCGAAAATCGCAAAAAATGCGATTTAGAGGATCAACTTTAAAGGCTCATATATCTTAGCAGACAAGGAACTAGAAGGACCTCAAACTATCAAAATTAAAGCTCTTCGAGTTAGCTTTCCAACGCACTTCGTTTCACCTCATTCCGGGTTAGGATGAAGGAGTTATGACCATTTTCGTAAAACCTGTGTGTGCAGATTCACAGATTCCAGTGAGCTATTTTTTTTCAGCCTCATTTTTTAGGCTAAGTGTTGGGACGTTTTTATAAAAATAGGACATGTCCCATACTTAGTCATTTTTAACTTCAAAACACTCAAAAACACTCTCTAAGCCCTCTCCAAAATTCCACCAAGATCCTCAACTAAATTCAAAGATCTCAAGCTCTAATTAGGATTCAAGACTCAATCTCAAGCTTCAATTCTCCATTCCAATCTTCATCAAGGATTCTCCAAAGTTGAGGTATGTGGGTTTGATTGTGGAAAACTTCCTTTCCACAAGTCCAACCATTTATCCTCTCTTACTACTTCAAGTTTATGGGTCTTTATGATTATTTATGAACTCTTAAGTATGGAATTACTACTACACACCCTATTATGGTCTATTTTGCATATTATCATGAAATGAAATTATTATGTGATGTTTATGGTTTTCATGCTTCCATGATCAAATTATGAAGGTGGATATATCTATGTATGTTGTTGGTGAGCTGATTTATATGGATTTTGGAATTGGTTGGACTTAGTACTTTTGAAATACATGATTTTATTTACATGAACAATAGCCCACCATGTATTTGATATAATGCCCATTTATAGAATTCTTAGGAAATGGAAGGTCCAATGTACGTCCTATGAGTCGGATGATTATATAATTATTGAAATGATGATGAAATGGATACATGTATATGATTTTCTCTATATAGTGTTGTGAGTCGACCAAGCCTAACTCAAGGGGTTGTAGGCCCGGGTAACCGTATCGAAGGGTTGGTACCTTGGTTGCCTAGTACAGGGGGTAGTAGGCCCGTATAACCGTATCGAGGGGTTGGTACCTTGGTTTCCTAGTACGGGGGGTAGTAGGCCTGTATAACCATATCGAGAGGTTGGTACCTTAGTTATCTAGTACGGGGGTAGTAGGCCCGTATAACCATATCGAGAGGTTTGTACCTTGGTCCCTAGCTCGGGGGGTGGTAGGCCCGGGTAACCACATTGAGGGGTTTGTACCTCTTTCGCCTCTCCAAGGGGGTGGTAGGCCTTGGAAATACTATATTGATGGTCACTCACTACACATGTACTACGCCCTACTAAATATGATTTTTATGTAAGCATCATTATACATATCATCTCATTAATATGCTATCTATTGGGTATGATTATGCATTTTGCCTATGACGTCAATCTATTGTTGCTTTACATTGCATCCCATATACTTAGTACATTCAAACGTACTAATGCATACTTTATGCCTACATGATGTCACCATGTAGGGACCGGAGCACCGCTTGACCATCCTCCGCGTGGCTAATACAATTTTCTATCGAGCTCATTGGTGAGTCCTCCATTCCGGGTTGTTGTTTATGATCTCTTGCTATGTATAAGACTTTTCCTTTTTCTATTTTTTGTATTGACTATGAGGATGAGCCGGTAGTTTGTCTTGGTCCCCGCTAAGTATCCATGTTTAGAGGTGGTGTTGGACAAGTTGTGTATTATGCTTGAGCTTGACTCATCTATAGTATTTATGTATTATTCTCTTTTTCTCTTGCTCCCTTAGTCCCGATTTCTCCTTGATTATGCTTATCGCTTATGGTCATTTTAATTGCTTCCGCGACTAAGAATGTGTAATGATATGCTATGAGGCTTGTTTGGGGTTCCTTCGGGTTCCCTATTCGCCGGTAACGTCTAGGCCCTAGGCCTGGGTCGTGACAAACTTGGTATCAAATCACTAGGTTGATAGATCCTCGGAGTCAAAACGACTTTCCTTAATCGATTCTTTCCTTTGAGCTTAGGGAAGCCAAATTGGTAGAGTTCATGAATTTAAAACAAGGGTCTATGAGTGTGAGGGAGTATGCCCTCAAGTTTAACCAACTTTCAAGATATGCTCCACACTTGGTTGCCGACTCATGGTCTAGAATGGACAAATTCGTGATGGGTGTGTCCGACCTAGTGAGTGAAGAATGCCGGTCCGCAATGTTGATTAGTGACATGGACTTGTCCCGCTTGATGGTCTATGCCGAGCAAATGGAGGAGGAGGAGAAGTTGAGGAAGATGAGGGGTCATGAGGCCAAGAGGGCCCGTTTTGAGGGCAAGTTCCAAAGTCGAAGGGGAGGCCGGTTTCATCAAGGCCAAGGGTCTTCTCATGCGCCCCATAGGGGGTTTGCCAATGACGTTCCAAGGGCCCAAGGTGTTGGTGGTATGGGTCCTATTGATGTATGTCCGAAGTGTGGTAAGGGCCATGGTGGCCCGTGCTTGAGAAATACCGGTGCTTGCTACAGTTGTGGGGAAATGGGGCATAAGGCAATAGATTGTCCTAGAAATCACAACAAGGGTAAGGATGTTTGTCGACAAGGTGCCAATATGGTTCCTTTGGGGAGAGGGGGCCGACAAGATGGTACCCCAAGGCATAATCGATTTTATACTTTGCATGGGAGGCAAGGGGTCGATGAAGTCCCCGATGTCGTTACTGGTATGTTGAAAATCTTTGACTTTTATATATATGCATTAATTGATCCGGGTGCCTCTCTTTCTTTTGTCACCCCCTTTGTTGCCAAAAGGTTTCATGTTGAGCCCGACTTGTTGCATGAGTCATATAAGGTGTCTACTTCTATTGGTGCACATATTGTTGCTAGGAAGGTCTATAGAAATTGTCCTATTTGTATCTTGCATAAAATATTGCCTTGTGATCTTGTTGAGTTGAGCATGGTTGATTTTGATGTTGTTCTTGGGATAGATTGGTTGCATGCATGCTATGCTTCCATTGATTGTAGAACCCGTAGGGTCAAGTTCCAATTCCCAAGTGAACCTATTCTTGAGTGGGAGAGCCAAAATGTGGTAGTCAAGGGTAGGTTCATCTCTTGCATTAAAGCCCGTAAGTTGATCTCTAAGGGGTGTCTCTATCACCTTGTGAGGGTTAGGGATGTAGAGTCCAAAACCCTTCTTATAGAGTCAATTTTGGTCGTAAATGAGTTCCTTGATGTCTTTCCTAATGACCTTCCCGATGTTCCTCCTGAAAGGGAAATAGATTTTGGCATAGACCTCCTCCCCGATACTCAACTCATTTCTATTCCCCCTTACCGTATGATCCCGGCAGAGTTAAAGGAGTTGACGGAACAATTAAGGGACTTGTTGGAAAATGGTTTTATTAGGTCTAGCCAATCACCATGTGGTGCATCGGTGTTGTTTGTGAAGAAGAAAGATGGGTCCCTTAGGATGTGTATTGATTACCGGCAACTCAATAGGGTCACCGTCAAGAATAAATATCCTCTTCCTTGGATTGATAACTTGTTTGACCAATTGCAAGGGGCTAGCCACTTCTCTAAGATTGATCTTCGGTCCGGGTATCATCAAGTAAAGGTGAGGGAGTGTGACATTCCCAAGACAGCCTTCCGGACTAGGTATGGGCATTATGAATTTGTGGTCATGTCCTTTGGGTTGACCAATGCACCGGCTATCTTCATGGATCTAATGAATAAGGTCTTTAAACCCTACCTTGATTCCTTTGTTATGGTCTTTATTGATGATATTTTAATCTATTCACATAGCGAGGAAGAACATATGGGTCAATTGAGGGTTGTGTTGCAAAGATTGAGAAAGGAGAAGTTGTATGCCAAGTATGAAAAGTGTGAATTTTGATTGAGGGAGGTTGCCTTCCTAGGTCATGTGGTGTCGGAGGATGGTATTAAGGTGGACCCTAAGAAGATCGATGTGATTAAAAATTGGCCTAGGCCATTGACCCCGTCGGATATTAGGAGCTTCTTGGGCTTAGCGGGTTACTACCGGAGATTTGTGAATGAGTTTTCTTCTATTGCTTCTCCCATGACTAAGTTGACACAAAAGAAGGCTAAGTTTGAGTGGACCGACGAGTGTGAAAGGAGTTTTCAAACCTTGAAAGATAAACTTATGTCCGCTCCTATATTGTCACTACCGGATGGGCTTGAGGGAATTGTTGTGTATTGTGATGTTTCTAGAGTTGGCTTGGGTTGTGTTCTAATGCAAAATGGTAAGGTGATAGCCTATGCTTCTAGACAACTCAAAGTGCATGAAAAGAACTATCCTACGCATGATCTTGAATTAGCCGCAGTGGTGTTTGCTTTAAAGATTTGGCGTCATTACTTGTATGGGGTACATGTTGATGTGTTCACCGATCATAAGAGCCTCCAATATGTCTTCACCCAAAAAGATCTCAACTTGAGACAAAGAAGGTGGCTAGAATTTCTTTAAGATTATGATATGAGTGTGCATTATCATCCCGGTAAAACTAATGTGGTGGCGGATGCTTTGAGTAGGGTGTCTATGGGTAGCCTAGCTCATGTTGATATTGGTGATAGGGAAATGGCTAGGGAGGTGCATCGGTTGGCTAGCTTGGGGGTTAGGTTGGAAGAGGTTGGTAATGGTGGTGTGGTCGTTGTTGATGGTGCTAGGTCTTCCTTGGTTGATGAGGTGATAGCAAAACAAGATCTTGACTCTTCCTTGTTAGAATTGAAGGCCTTGGTGAAAGAGGGCAAGGTGGAAGTTTTCCCCAAGGGGGAGATGGTGCCCTTAGATACCAAGGTAGGTTGTGTGTGCCTTGTGTTGATGGTTTGAGGGAGAAAATTCTTGAGGAGGCTCATAATTTTTCCTACTCCATCCACCCCGGTTCCACCAAAATGTATAGAGATTTGAGAGATGTGTATTGGTGGGGAGGCATGAAGAAGGACATTGCCAAATTCGTCTCCGGTTGTCATAGTTGTCAACAAGTCAAGGCCAAACATCAAAGGCCGGGTGGCCTAACCCAAGACATAGAGATTCCTACTTGGAAGTGGGAAGAAATTAATATGAATTTTGTAGTTGGTTTACCCAAGACTAGAAAAAGTTTTGATTCTATTTGGGTGGTAGTTGATAGGATAACGAAATTGGCTCATTTTCTACCGGTAAAGACAACATATGGGGCGGAAGATTATACAAGGTTATATATTCATGACTTGGTAAGGTTGCATAGGATTTCTCTATCCATCATATCGGACCGTGGTACTCAATTTACTTCACACTTTTGGAAGTCCTTTCAAAGGGGTTTAGGTACGAGAGTTACGCTTACTACGGCCTTTCACCCGCAAACGGATGGACAAGCCAAAAGGACTATCCAAACACTTGAAGATATGCTTAGAGCTTGTGTATTGGAGCTTAAGGGTAGTTGGGATGATCATCTTCTATTGATTGAGTTTGCCTATAACAATAGCTATCATTCTAGCATCAGTATGACTCCTTTTGAGGCTCTCTATGAGAGGCGTTGTAAATCACCGGTTGGGTGGTTTGAGGTTGGTAAGGTGGCCTTGTTAGGACCAGATCTAGTTATGGAGGCTCTTAAGAAGGTTAGGATGATTAGAGAAAGGTTGAAGATGGTCCAAAGTCGCCAAAAGTCCTATGCCGATGTAAGGAGAAGGGCTCTTGAATTCCGAGTTGGTGATTGGGTCTATTTGAAGGTGTCACCCATGAAGGGTGTGGTTCGTTTTGGTAAGAAGGGCAAGTTGAGCCCAAGATACGTGGGTCCTTATAAGGTGATGAGAAAAATTGGCAAGGTAGCTTATGAGTTGGAATTGCCTAGCGAAATGAATTTGGTTATCCGATATTTCATGTGTCTATGTTGAGGAAGTATGTGGGTGATCCGAATGCCATTGTGCCTCTTGATGTTGTGGGTGTTGTTGAAGATAATTTGACCTATGAAGAGGTTCCGGTCCAAATTTTAGATAGACAAGTGAAGAGGTTGAGAAACAAAGATGTAGCTTCCGTTAAAGTCCTTTGAAGAAATCAACAAGTTGAAAGTGCTGCTTGGAAGGCCGATATCCTTATCTTTTCCACTCCACTCAAGCCTAAAGTATTGATCTAAGCCCTTTATAAAATTTGAGGTCTTAAGTTCAGCCCCCATGTCATTGCATACATTCATGTTTAAGTTGACAAGTTCATTGTAGTTTTACAACTATGTTGAGGTTTTTGAAATGAGGTGTAAGTGCATTGTTGCATCCTTATGTGGGCTAAAATTGCCATGTTTGTGTCTCTCAAGTACGTTTCTTTGAAATTCAGGGACGAATGTTCCCAAGGGGGAGATATTGAAACGACCCCAAAAATGCCCGAAAATGTGCTTCGAAAACACCTATAATTGTAATTTCCATATATCTTAAAATCCGTGCATGATTTTGGAAATTCAACTTCATATTCTTATTCATGGGGTCAAATTGAGTAGAAAATGGGTCTAACCCCACTTTTAGAGCAACTGTATCAAATTTTGAAAATCGCAAAAAACGCGATTTGGAGAGTCAACTTTAAAGGACTATATCTCTTAGCACACAAGGAACTGGAAGGACCTCAAACTATCAAAATTAAAGCTCTTCGAGTTAGCTTTTCAACGCACTTGGTTTCACCTCATTCCGAGTTAGGATGAAGGAGTTATGACCATTTTCGTAAAACTTGTTTGTGCAGATTCGCAGATTCCAGTGAGCTATTTTTTTTTCAGCCTCATTTTTGAGGCTAAGTGTTGGGACGTTTTTATAAAAATAGGACATGTCCCATACGTAGTCATTTTTAACTTCAAAACACTCAAAAACACTCTCTAAGCCCTCTTCAAAATTCCACCAAGATCCTCAACCAAATTCAAAGATCTCAAGCTCTAATTCCGGATTCAAGACTCAATCTCAAGCTTCAATTCTCTGTTCAAATCTTTATCAAGGATTCTCCAAAGTTGAGGTATGTGGATTTGATGAAACCTTCCTTTCCACAAGTCCAACCATTTATCCTCTCTTACTACTTCAAGTTTATGGGTCCTTATGGTTATTTATGAACTCTTGAGTATGGAATTACTACTACACACCCTATTATGGTCTATTTTGCATATTATCATGAAATAGAATTATTATGTGATGTTTATGGTTTTCATGCTTCCATGATCAAATTGTGAAGGTGGATATATATATGTATGTTGTTGGTGGGCTGATTTATATGGATTTTGGAATTGGTTGGACTTAGTACTCTTGAAAGACATGATTTTATTTACATGAACAATAGCCCACCATGTGTTTGATAAAATGCCCATTTATAGAATTCTTAGGAAATGAAAGGTCCAATGTACGTCCTATGAGTCGGATGGTTATATAATTATTGAAATGATGATGAAATGGATACATGTGTATGATTTTCTCTATATAGTGTTGTGAGTCGACCAAGCCTAACTCAGGGGGTTGTAGGCTCGGGTAACCGTATTGAGAGGTTGGTATCTTGGTTGCCTAGTACGGGGGGTAGTAGGCCCGTATAACCGTATCGAGGGGTTGGTACCTTGGTTTCCTAGTACGGGGGGTAGTAGGCTCGTATAACCATATCGAGGGGTTGGTACCATGGTTTCCTAGTACAGTTGGTAGTAGGCCCGTATAACCATATCAAGTGGTTGGTACCTTGGTTGCCTAGTGCGGGGGTTAGTAGGCCCGTATAACCAGAATGATGGGTTTGTACCTTGGTCCCTAGCTCGGGGGATGGTAGGCCCGGGTAACCACATTGAGGGGTTTGTACCTCTTTCGCCTCTCCAAGGGGGTGGTAGGCCTTGGAAATACTATATTGATGGTCACTCACTACACATGTACTACGCCCTACTAAATATGATTTTTATCTAAGCATTATTATACATATCATCTCATTAATATGCTATCTATCGGGTATGATTATGCATTTTGCCTATGACGTCCATCTATTGTTGCATTGCATTGCATCCCATATACTTAGTACATTCAAATGTACTAATGCATACTCTATTCCTACATGATGTCACTATATAGGGACTGAAGCACCACTTGACCATCCTCCTCCGTATGCCTAATACGAATTTCTATTGAGCTCATTGGTGAGTCCTCCATTCCGGGGACGTTGCTTATGATCTCTTGCTATCTATAAGACTTTTCTTTGTTTATTTTTTGTATTGACTATGAGGGTGAGTCGGTAGTTTGTCTTGGCCCCCGCTAAGTATCTATGTTTAGAGGTGGTGTTGGACAAGTTGTGTATTATGCTTGAGCTTAACTCATCTTTGGTATTTATATATTATTCTCTTTTTCTCTTGCTCCCTTAGTCCGATTTCCCTTTGATTATGCTTATCGCTTATGGTCATTTTAATTGCTTCCGCGACTAAGGATGTGCAATGATATGCTATGAGGCTTGTTTGGGGTTCCTTCGGGTTCCCCATTAGCCGGTCACGTCTAGGCCCTAGGCTTGGGTCGTGACATAGGATCACTAAGGTCATGATGATATCTTTGTCTAATGATGAATTGTAGACATGATGCTAAATATGAATATAAACTTAACATGAAAGACTTCTTACATAGTAATGGTTCTAGGGTTGAATAACTTCTCCTAACTAATTGAACCTAAGGCTAGAAAGCCTTTATACCTTGGTCATGGATTGTGATAGTTGCCCACACATGGTCTAAAAGAGGTATTTAGCATGGATTGGTGGTCAAGAACTTCTTTCCATTAACTTGAGTCCAAGTAGAAACTTAATGATTATCTTATGGGATTTATGCCTAGCACAGAGAGGCTATTGAAATGAGATAGAGGTTCCCACCTAGTTGAGTTTGGGCTTTCATGGAGGTTCCCACATAGTATAGTTTGGGCTTCCCACATGGGATCTCTCACCTAGAAGAGTATTGATTTCCCCAAGTGTGTCTCATGAGATGGAAGCCTCACCTAGTGGAGTTTGAGTTTGTAGTAGCAATCTCCATATACCATAACTACATGCCCCGTAGGAAGTTAGCTAGTGGATCCAACTAAGTTAACAAACCGGTCTTACCTTGGCAAATGGACCAACCATTGATGGTGTGGGTAACACCATGAGAGATCATGTGATAACTTATATGTTCTTGTGTCAGTTATGGCTATATCCCAATTAAACAAGATTGGTAATGAACTAAGATTGTGCTAAATGTAGCATCTCCTAGAGTTCAAACCTCATGGGCTAAGACTATGCATAAAGTAGCATCTCCTAGGGTCTAATGCAAATAATGGTCCAAGATTATGCTTGAAGGGGCATCTCCTAGAGACCAAACTAAACGAACTAAGAGTATGCTTTAAGTAGTGTCTCCCAGAGTTCAATCATAATGAACCAAGATGTACCTAGTGTAGTATCTCCTAGGGTTCAACCTTTATGGTCTAAGATTGTGCTTGAAAAAGCATCTTCTAGAGATTAAAACCTTAATGAACTAAGAGTATACCTTAAGTAGCATTTCCTAGAGTTCAAGCTTAATGAACTAAGATGTACTTGATATAGTATATCATAGGGTTCTAAGTAATGAGGGACTAAGACAAGTTAGTGAATGAACTCATAATTTTCAAGAGTAATAATGGACTTAGATATTATTGGGTAGGGACTCATAGAGTCCATAATGATAATCAACCTAGACATGCTAAAAGAAGTATCTCATAGGGTCCAACTTATTAATGAACTTAGATTATGCTTTAAGTAGCATCTCCAAGGTTTCAAACATAATGAACTAAAATGTACCTAGGATAATACCTCTTAGGGTTCAAAACAAGAAGGAACTAAGATAGACTTAGTAAAGTGTCTCCTAGGTTCCCATGCTTTAAAAGAGGGCTAATCTCTAATTAAGGAACATGAGTATGATAACCTAAAGAAGTACTTAGTATGAGTAGTATTATGGGATGCTACTCATGCCTTGCACAAGTATGACAAAGGGTTACCTTATGAGTGTTGTCTTACATGGGTGAAGCTTGATGGATTGTTGCTATAGATGCCTTCCAAAATAGGATTGACTAGAAGGGGTAATTCCTTTGTCTACATGAAGTAAGCCAATAGTGATACCAAATGAGGGTGAATATGACTAAGATGACTTTAAGGTTATGCTTAGTGTGAAGGGTATTATGGGATGCCTTTTTATGCATTTCACAAGTGTACCTTGAGATTACTTAGGAGTATGGTACCCTTGTGGTAGAAAGGTTTAAGACTTAACCATACATATAGACCATGATTAGGATGACCAAAAAGGGATACTTGACTTGGGTGGTATTATGGGATGCTATTCATGCTTTGCACTTGTATGCGTATGAGGTTACTTGAGGATGGTGCTATTTTGGTAAAAATGACCAGGAGTCAATTATGCTTGTGTGATACCTATAATAAAGACTTGGCGTATTGTGATTATGGTCTATCTCCTATGCTCATTAACTATGTCTTATGTTGACTTATATTTATAGGAGGCTTGGGTTGATGATTATTCCATGGCTATGTTGATTGTGTTATAACCATGTTATTATCTTTTATGCTTATGTCTTATATTGACTAACCATATTTGAGATGCTTTTATGATGTTGTGCTAGCTTTCATACTTGGTACATTTTGTACTAACGCATATTGCCTACATTCTAATCAAATGTAGGATTGAGGAGGTTGAGTTGCTTTGAAGGCTAGGTTTCCATGGATCAAGAAGAAGTTGAAGAATTGGTGAGCCCTCATAGCTTCAAGGACGAACCCTTATTTCCTTTGTCTTTATTTCATGTTTTGAAACTATTGCATGGGTTGTGTCCTAAGAGTTTATTCTAAAGAGTTGTATTAGATGGTTTGAGACAAAGTCTAGAAAGTCTTCCATTTGCTTTTACGAGAAATGACTTTGATTGTAAAAATTATAAATTTTCCTGTATTTTCTATTATCTTATGTTAAGGATGTGCTAAGGGCTTGTATGCAACCCCTTCGGGGTTAAGTACGCCATGTTACGTCTAGGGGGTATCCCTGGGTCGTGACACCACCACGGGCCGTGGTCTTGATGATGGGCCATGGGAGGGTTTGTAGTCCTGAGCCAGTAGACCCCCAACCCACGTGAAGGACCACGGTGACCTTCACGGTCCGTGGTCCTCCACAAGATCCGTGGGAGGGCTCGTACAAAGGACCTCCCCAAAATCAGTGGTCACTGTCCATGAACCACGACCCACTTAATGGGCTGTGGTCCCTTTGACGGTCCGTCATTAGGTTTGTGGAAGGCCCCCGTCAGATTTTAAGTTAGGGTCATTTTGGACTTTTCCCCTAGGGCATTTAAACTACGTCGCTTTACTCAGTTTAAGCCTAATAACCTAGTCAGAACATAACCAAAATCATTATTCACCAAACTTCATCGAAATTAGAGCCAAAAAGGAGAGAAAAGCTGACAACCCTCTCAAAAACATGCAGTAGGTTTGCTTCAAGTTCAGACCCGAAATTGAAAGATTTCTCCGTGAATTTCATCACCAGGTATGTGGGATTTCACTAGTGGGTTCCTTTCACCCATTAGGTTCCTAGAATACAGTCATATTCTTGATTTTCAATATCTTGTGTAGACCTAGGGTTTCTAAAACCTTAGTTAATTGTTGTGATTTAGCTGTTGTATCATCCTAAATTGAATTAGCTTGTTTCTTGGAAAGTTTGCTTAGTTCCTTGCATGAAACTCAAAACCCTAGTTGTGTAGATTCTCTTAGTTCATGAATTACACTTTCTAGGTCAGTTAAACAGATAAACATGCTCCAGATTTCAAATGTTACAATGTGAGTTCCGAAATGTTAATTCTCAGATTTGGATGTTAGAACATTGAGCTATCTAGTATTTCAGTTATGTTGTGTCATACATATTTCCAGTTGGGAGTAGACTTAGCATTGAGTTAGACTACGGTTCGACGTACCCTCGTAGTCTCAAAACTACGTGCCCCCATAGGATAAAAGTCCCCTCTGTGGGCATCAGATTTAGTGATCATGCCAGTCATGCCTTTATACCCCTAGCAAGGTATATTGGGTCCTCTCGATGAGGCGTATACATCGGACTCCACGTTTAGTAACGTGGTTTTATGTCGGTCAATAGTAGCTCCCACAGTCAAACTTTAGTGCATTTGACCAGGTTTTTAGTTTATACTTCAGTATTCAGGCTCAACTGGTTTGTTCATGATTAGTACTTAGTCATTGCATTCAGTTTAGCTTTTCAGTTATATTGCAGTACTTACTTCCTTATTCAGATTATATCATTGCTCAGTTATGCTTCGTTCAGTTCATATGTATTTGTTCATCCTATATCTATATTATGTTTGTTGAGTACATTCCAAGTACTGACGCATACTCTGTGCTACATCCTTTTATAATGTAGCGCTTAGATCGGTTCCTGATCCATATCTAGCAGCTTTAGTGGTGAGTCCTTATACTTTGAGGACAATAGACATGCTTTTTATTTTGGTCTTCTATTTCATTTTCAGTTTTGCTAGGGTTAGCTAGGGGCATGTCCCAACAACTCTAGTCAGTAGAGGCTTTTCAGACATAGTAATAGAATCAACTTGACTTGTTGAGATTGATCTTTTAGTTGTTATTAAACTCTTCATATATTTCATATATTCAAACTAGTTGGGTATTCCCTATTTTCAGTTAATTATTGTTTTAGCTTCCGCATAGTATCTAGTTTACTTAGTATCTCTCAGTATGCTTATGATATGCTAGATACAGGGTTAGCTTAGGGTCACTTGTAACCCTAGGTCCTATGTTACATCAAAGGGGTAGCCTCGAGGCGTGACAAACTTGGTATCAAAGCATTAAGGTTTAAGAGTCCTAGGATGTCTGAAAGCCGCACTAAGTAGAGTCTTTTTCATGGGTGTGAAGTGCACCATATCTAATGAGAGGGAGGCTATGAAGTGTATCAGGAAAAAACTTCACTTTCTTGCTATTCTTATCGTGCGTGGGTATAATCTCCTTTCTAATTCATCGTTATGCATTTTAGATCATGCTTCCTCGTAGAGCTAATGCACATAATGCTAATGCAGTTCCTCCAGTCCCGAACCATGAAGTTACGAATGCATAATTTTGGAAGGTGATCCAGCTCTTGGCTCGGAGTGTGGCCAATCAGAATAATCAGCAGGTCCCAGTTTCTACTAACACTAATGGTGGATCAGCTGAAACTAGGGTTCAAGATTTTGTTCGGATGAATCCGCCAAAGTTTTTATGGTCACAGGTTGGTGAGATCCCATAAAGCTTCATTGATGAGGTTAAGAAAATCTTTGGAGTGATGCAAGCGACTGGTAATGATAGGGTGGAGTTGGCATCCTACCAGCTTAAGGATTTAGCTCACATTTGGTTCACTCAGTGGAAATAAAACAAGGGTGCAGATGCAACTCCTGTGACATGGGATTGTTTTACTGGAGATTTTCTGGACATGTTCTTCCCAAGGGAGTTGAGAGAAGCTAAGGCACAAGAGTTTATGAATTTGAAGCAGGGTACCATGTCAGTCCAACAATACAAACTTAAGTTCACCCAACTCTCCAGTTATGCTCCACACATGGTTGTCGATCCAAGGGCACAAATGAGTAAGTTTCTATTTGGGGTATCCGACTTGGTGAAGATATAGTGCAGGAATGTTATGTTGTTAGAAGATATGAATATATCTAGGCTTATGACTCATTCTCAGCAGGTTGAGGGGGATAAGCTTAGGGAAATGACTAAGGACAACAAGAAGGCTAGAATAGGGAATTATGAATACTCTTAGCAGAAATCGGGTGGAGGAAATCGCTCACAATTTTAGCAGAGGTCTATAACCTCAACACCTTCATTAGCTAGTGCTCCATCCCCAGGTTTCGACAGGATTAGAAAGGTAGGGCGTCAGGCTCTAAGTCTTAGGGGAGTGCTCACGGTAACAAGACTTACCCAACTTGTCTAAAGTGTGGTAAGAACCATCCGGGCGAGTGTCTTGCAGGCAAGGAAGGGTGTTTTGGGTGTGATCAGTCTGGCCATAGGCTGAAGGATTTCCCTTTTGCTAGGAAGGGGCAAGGAGGTAACAACAATTGGGCTCAGTCTACAACTCCAGCAGCACTAGCAGGTCACCCATCTCAACAGGGTACTTCATCTAGTACAGGGGCGGTCAACGCCAGAACAAGTTGTATGCTCTTCAGGCTCTCTAGGACGAGAAAGATTCTCCTAATGTGGTCACTGGTACATTACGAGTCTTTCATTTAGATGTTTATGCATTGTTAGATCCAGGGAATACACTGTCTTTTGTAACTCCCTATATAGCAGTAAATTTCGATTTCAGTCCAGAAACTCTTTCAGAACACTTCTCAGTCTCTACTTTAGTTGGTGACCCAGTTATAGCTAGATAGGTATTCATAAATTGCCCTGTCATATTCTCTCAGAAATTCACCTCAGCAGATCTTGTAGAATTAGAAATGGTAGATTTTGATATCATTCTAGGCATAGATTGGTTACATTCCTATTATGCCTTAGTCAATTGTAGAACTCGGATCATTCGGTTTTAGTTTCCAGACGATCTAGTCTTAGAATGGAAGGGTACTAGCTCATTGCCTATGAGTCGATTCATTTCTTACCTTAAGGACAGAAAGATGATTTCCAAAGGGTATGTCTATCATCTTGTTTGGGTTAAGGATTCAAACTCTGAAACCCCAACTCTTGAGTCAGTCCTACTGGTAAATGAATTTCCAGAAGTGTTCCCAAAATATCTTCACGGAGTTCCTCTCGAAAGGGAAATCAACTTTGGAATAGATCTCCCTCCAGATACCCCGCCTATTTTGATTCCTCCTTACAGAATGGCTCCAACCGAGCTTAGGGAATTGAAAGAACGGTTTAAAGAACTTCTAGAGAAGGGCTTCATCAGACCTAGCATCTCTCCATGGGGTGCTCCCGTGTTGTTTGTGAAAAAAAAAGATGGTTTTCTCAGAATGTGCATTGACTATCGGCAGTTGAACAAGGTCACAATTAAGAATAAGTATCCCATCCCCAGGATTGATGACTTGTTCGACCAACTTCAGGGTGCTAGTTGCTTTTCTAAGATAGACCTCAGATCTGACTATCATCAGCTCAGAGTCAGAGCTAGTGAAATTCCAAAGACAACTTCCAGAACTCGGTATGGTCATTATGAATATGTAGTTATGTCTTTTGGACTAACAAATGCTCCTGCAACTTTCATGGATTTAGTAAACAGGGTGTTCAAACATTATTTGGACTTGTTCGCCATCGTCTTTATTGATGATATCCTCATCTATTCCCGAAGTGAGGAGGGGCATGCGACTCATCTGGGAGTTGTCCTGCAAACTCTCAAAGATCTCCAATTATTCTCTAAGTTCAGTAAATGTAAATTCTGGTTACAGTCTGTCACTTTCATTGGTCATGTGGTATCCAACGAAGGGATCCGAGTGGATTCTCAAAAAATTGAGGCAGTACAACACTGGCCCAGAACCACCTCTCCAACAAATATCAAAAGTTTCCTGGGTTTGGTTGCGTACTACAGGAGATTTGTTGAAGGATTTTAATCCATAGCTTCCCCATTGACTAAGTTGACTCAGAAGAAGGTCAAATTTCAGTGGTCAGATGAGTGTGAGAAAAATTTCACAGAACTGAAGACTAGGTTGATTACAGCTCCGTTCTTGACTCTACCGGATGGTTTAGATGGTAATGTGATTTATTGTGATGCCTCCAGGGTCAACCTAGGTTGTGTGTTGATGTAGAGGTAAGGTCATAACTTATGCTTCTAGATAGCTTAAGGATCATGAGAAGAACTACCCGACTCATGATCTCGAGCTTGCAGTCGTAGTATTTTCCCTTAAGAATTGGAGACACTACTTGTATGGTGTTCATGTTGATGTGTTAACAGATCATAAGAGCCTCCAGTATGTGTTCACCCAGAAAGAGTTAAATCTTCGTCAGAGGAGATGGCTTGAATTCCTCAAAGACTGACATGAATGTGCTTTACCATCCCGGCAAGGACAATGTAGTAGTTGATGCTCTCAGCAAGTTGTCCATGGGTAGTGTAGCACATGTTGAAGAAGAAAGGAAAGAGCTATCCAAAGATGTTCACCAACTTGCTCGCTTAGGAGTTTGCCTTACAGACACATCAGGCAATGGGGTGACAGTTCAGAATGGATCAGAATATTCATTGGTAGCGGAGGTTAAGGAAAAATAGGATAGTGATCCTGTATGTATTACTTCAGTTGAAAAGTGTAGTCCATCAGCATAAAGTTCAGGTTTTCTCCCAAGGGGGAGATGGTGTGCTTTGTTACCAGAGTCACTTGTGTGTTCCTAATGTGGGTGAGTTGAGGCAACAAATTCTTACAGAAGCTCGTAACTCCAGGTATTCCATTCATCAAGGTGCCACTAAGATGTACCGTTATCTATGGGAAGTCTTTTTATGGAACAGCATGAAGAGGGACATAACAAATTTTGTGGCTAAGTGTCCTAATTGTCAACAGGTTAAGGTAGAACATCAGAAACCAGGAGGTATGACTCAAGAGATTAACATTCCTACATGGAAGTGAGAAGTGATAAACATGGACTTTATTACGGGTTTACCTCGTACTCACATACAACATGACTCCATTTGGATAATAGTGGATAGAGTTACTAAGTCCGCTCACTTCTTGGCTGTCGAGACTACATGTTCAGCGGAGGACTACGCCAAACTCTACATCCATGAGATAGTCAGGTTGCATGGGGTTCCCTTGTCCATAATCTCAGATAGAGGTCCTTAGTTTACCTCTCATTTCTGGAAATCATTTCAAAAATGTCTTGGTACTTAAGTAAATCTCAGTACAACATTTCATCCGCAAATGAATGGTCAGGCAAAATGTACTATTTAGACCTTAGAAGACATGTTGAGAGCTTGCGTGATTGATTTCAAGGGAACTGGGTATGCTCACCTACCTCTCATAGTGTTCGCTTATAATAATAACTTCTATTCCATTATTTAGATAGCCCTGTATGAGGCACTATATGGGTGTAGATGCAGGTCCTCGATTAGTTTGTTTGAAGTAGGTGAAGCAACATTGATTGGGCCATATTCAATTCATGAAGCTATGGAAAAAGTTTAGGTTACTAGGGATAAACTAAAGACATCCCAAAGTCGTCAGAAGTCCTATGCAGATGTGAGGAGAGGGACTTAGAGTTCAAAATCGAAGATTGGGTTTTCCTGAAGGTGTCACCTATGAATAGGGGTGATGAGATTTGGCAAGAAAGGAAAGATCAGTCCTAGATATGTAGGTCCTTACAGAATCTTGAAAAGGGTTGGTAAGGTGGCTTATGAGTTAGAGTTGCCAACAAAACTAGTAGCGGTACATCCAATCATTTACATTTCCTTGTTGAAAAAGTGTGTGAGTGACCCAACATCGATAGTACCATTAGAGAATGTTGTTGTGAAGGATAATCTCACTTATGAAGAGGTACTAGTAGAGATTCTTGACCGTCAGGTTCATGGGTTGAGAAATAAAGAAGTTGCTTCAGTCCGTAGAGGGAACTACTTAGGAAGCAAAAGTAGCCATGAAGGCCAGTATCCTCACCTCTTTCCCTCCAATTCCATTTCAGCTTGAGGTAATAGTTCCTCTCCATTATCTTAGTTTACTCTCCCGTAAATTCAGTCTTTTTGCATTTTCAGCATATTTGCATATTCTTGGAACTCAGTTCAATTAAATATCAATTTCTTGTACTTAGTGGTAGGGATTGCAACTCTTTCTCTCCATACTTCGCTGGTTTAGACTTCATTCAAGGATGAATGTTCCTAAGGGGAGATATTGTAACACCTCAAAATAAGACTTGGACTTTGCAGCAGGAAAACAACAGAATTTGGTGAACCTCAGAAAGGAACCACGATCTGTTGACCTACCCGTGGTTCACACCCACCCAAAAGTGGTGGACCACGGGACCCTTCATGGGCTGTGGACAACCACATGAGCTGTAGGAAGGCTCATGAAGGCCAGGCAGAACCAACCCAAGCTTAGGCCTAAGACCACGAATCCCACCATAGGTCGTGGTCTTGATGACGGGCTGTGGGAGGGTTCGTAATCCTAAGCCAGTAGACCCTAGCCCAAGTGAAAGACCATTGTGACATTTACGGTGCGTGGTCCTCCACACGGTCCGTGGGAGGGCTCGTGAAAAGGACCCCTCCAGAACCAATGGTCACTGACCATGAACCATGACCCACTTGATAGGCCATGGTCCCTTTGACGGTCCGTTATTGGGTCCGTGGAAGGCCCCCATCAGATTTTAAGTTAGGGTCATTTTTGGTCTTTTCCCCTATGCATTGGGCATTTAAACTACATCGTTTAACACCTAAGCTACGTTTTTTTACTCAATTTAAACCTAATTACCAATTCAGAACATAAACAAAATCATTATTCACCAAACTTCATCAAAATTAGAGCAAAAAGGAGAGAAAAGTCAACAACCCTCTCAAGAACATGTAGCATGCTTGTTTTAAGTCTTAGACCCGAAATCAAAAGATTTCTTCGTGAATTTTATCACCAAGTATGTGGGATTTCACTAGTGGGTTCCTTTAACCCATTAGGTCCTTAGAATTCAGTCAGATTCTTGATTCTCTATATCTTGTGTAGACCTAGGATTTCTAAAACCTTAGATAATTGTTGTGATTTAGCTATTGTATCATCCTAAATCGAATTAGCTTATTTCTTGGAAAGTTTGCTTAGTTCCTTGCATGAAACTTTAAACCCTAGTTGTGTATATTCTCTTAGTTCATGAATTACACTTGCTAGGTTAGTTAAACAAATAAACATGCTCCAGTTTTGGAATGTTACAATGCTAGTTCCTAAATGTTGCATTCTCAGATTTGCATGTCAGAACATTGAGCTATCTAGTATTTCAGATATGTTGTGTCATACACATTTCCAGTTGGGAGTAGACTTAGCATTAAGTTGGACTAGGTTTCAACATACCCTCATTGTCCCAAAACTACGTACCCCCGTAGGATATAAGTCCCCTCTGTGGGTGTCAGATTTATTGATCACGACAATCATGTCTTTATACCCCTGGCAAGGTATATTGGGTCCTCTCGATGAAGCATATACATCAGACTCCACGTTTAGCTCACGTGGATTTATGTCGGTTAATAGTATCTCCCACAGTCAGACTCTAGTGCATTTGACTAGGTTTTCAATTTATACTTTAGTATTCAGACTCAACATGTTTTGTTCATGATTAGTACTTGGTCATTGCATTCAGTTTAGATTTTTAGTTATATTGCAGTATTTACTTCCTTATTCAGATTATATCATTGCTCAGTTATGCTTTGTTCATTTCATATGTATTTGTTCAGGCTATATCTATATCCTTCATGCTCAATACAATGATGCATACTCTGCGCTACATCTATTCATGATGTAGGTTCAGGTGCTCAGCATCCAGATCACGCTTAGATCAGTTCCCGATCCATATTTAGTACCCTGAGTGGTGAGTCCTCATACGTCGCTTATATTCCATTTTTAGTTTTGCTAGGGTTAGCTGGGGCATGTCCAACAACTCTAGTCAATATAGGCTTTTCAGACATAGTAGTAGAATCGGCTTGACTTTTTTAGTTTGATCTTTCAGTTGTTATTAAACTCTTCGTATATTTCATATATTCGATCTAGTTGGGTATTCCCTATTTTCAGTTAATTATTGTTTTAACTTCCGTATAGTATTTGATTTACTTAGTATCTCTTAGTATGCTTATGATATGCCAGACATAGGGTTAGCTTGGGGTCACTCGTGATCCTAGGTCCCGTGTTACGTCAAGGGGGTAGCCTCGGGGCGTGACAATCTCGTGGAAAGATGATGAATTTTGGGTTTCTGAAGTTGGTTCTACAGTTGACCAATACGGGCCGTAAAAAGTTCTATGCAGCGTAGGTCCCAATCGTAGACCACCCCGACAATTATTTATTAAGGGCATTTAAGTCTTTTTATATGCATCTAATACCTATACTATATCGTTTTGACCCAGATTCGAAGCCCTACAACTACTTTTCTAGTCCTAAAACTATCCAAACCATTTCATTCTCTCAAATTCCCAATTCCCATCCAAGTTCCTCCTCTCAAATTCTCTCTCAAGCTCAAGGAAGAAAGTTAAGATTTCAAGCTTCAAGTCTCCTTTTTACTCCATTTATTTTGGGCTTTGCTTATCAAGATATATGGGAATTCATCAATGAATTCCATTCATCCATTGGTCCTAAAAGATCTCCAAGTTCCAATTCAATTTCACCTAGTTGTGATTGAGGTTCATGCAATTTCCATGGGTCTTATTTGAATTTGATGTAAATTTTTCTATTTCAATCTTCTTATGCATGTTTAGATTCAATTACGTATCTTTGAATTGATTTTATATAGACCCATGAATTATTCATGATTTTCACTATGAATTTATGAAGATACGAATGATTTATGATCTAAGGTTTCTTTTAAGATAAGCATCACATAAAATGTGAAAGGTTTTCTCACATATTATGAAATCATGATTTGGTGAAATGTTTTCTCACATATGCATGATTTATGATTCAAGGAGCTATTCTAAGATGATTTTATGATTTGGATTCATATGTTGATTATTGCCTATCCTAATGTTTTTATTTGATAATTGACTTTATCTATTCCATTAGGATATAACTTAGCATCGAGAGACCTGAGGTGGAGGCTCAAATAGGGTAGTCTCTAGTTGCAATCTCTAATTCCAAACTATTTTCCCTTGTAGGATTGTCTTAAATGACCTAACTAGTGGATCCACAAATAGAATATGAATAAATGATATTGAGTTCGACCTTGGCAAGTAGACTCTCCCTTCTCGGTGTGGGAGTTACATTAGATTCCATGTTATAGCTCACATGGTCTATTGTCGGTTAAAACTGATATCCCATAGAAAAAACTAAAGTTACTTCGAAGGTTTTATGATGCTTTCATTATGTTTTAAGATGCACTGACCATGTTCATGATTTATGATTCTTCCTTAAAGGTTTTTCAAGATGTTTTAGCTTGGTCATGCATATCATGCTTTCCTTTATGTCTCCTTATGATCATGTCTTGTGTTTTCATGCATTTCTCCATACGTAGTTCATTCCATGTACTAATACATACTTGTGGCTACATTATTTTGATATTGTAGGTTCTGACGCTTCTCATCCTCCCACTCCGAAGACTTGGTGAGTCCTCATGTTCTAAACACCATGTCACATTTACTATGCTTTCTTATGTCTTTCATTTTAAGATGTTGTATGTGGTGTATGGGTTACGTCCCAACCACTTCTTTTGATGTATTAGATTAGCTTGTTAAGACTATGATTAGACTTCCATTTTTATGTTCAAACTATTCAACAATATGAGACTTTATATTTTTGTCCATTTCATTGGGTTGTATGATGTCAAGTGGCTTGTGTAGGGATTTTCGGGGTCATATACACCATGTCACATCTAGGGTGTACTTTTGGTCGTGATAATAACTTAGCTGATAGAACATTGAACTTTTAACCTAAAGGTCAAATGTGAGAAAACACGATCACCCAATGAATGGACAAGCTCAAAAGGGGGATGGAAGAAAAACCATACTTTTAGAGACCTAACTAACCTAATTTGAGTCTTATATGAATTGCAAGAATAACTGACTAATTTGTTCTATAAGGGGTCATTCTCCAAATGGGACGGGGAGAAGTCTTTAGGTTGTTTAAGTAGGTTGGGTCACAGATCGACCATAGAGTATTCCTGGATATAAAATAGCAAAAAAAGTGTAGCATACAATGACGCCTCATGTTTAATTTTGAGGAAGTCCCTAGATGCCATATGTTTCAACTTCATGGAAGTCCCCAATAGATCGTGGAAGGGGTTGTAGGATATGAAGTGTTATAATTCTTATCTAGAAAGGGGTGTTCACCCACTTCACTATAAGAAGAAGGGAATTGATATATTTTCTATTATCTATTTGCATAAAAGTTGATATAGATGATGAAATACATGCTTTTTTCGACACTTATTCTCTTAATAAACGGTAAAGCAAAATAGGAAAGGGGTCGAGTTAATTGGTGTGTGCATATTTAGTCTTTATTTAAATGGCTCTCATGTGGAGCTAACATGGTTGTCTACATATATATGTAACACCTCAAAAGTTAGAAAGAAAAGTT
This sequence comes from Solanum commersonii, assembly GCA_029007595.1. Lineage (NCBI taxonomy): Eukaryota > Viridiplantae > Streptophyta > Magnoliopsida > Solanales > Solanaceae > Solanum > Solanum commersonii. The sequence goes on from JAJTWQ010000054.1 coordinate 873,614, forward strand.
GCAGGAAATTAGCTAAGGCATTGTTCTACAAGTCTAACCTACAGATCGTAAGAAGTCCTACAGTCTGTAGGAAGTGAATCGTAGATCTCAGAGTTGAGTTTGGAAAATTTAGTTCCTGAAGTTTGACCCACAGATTGACAAGACGAACTGTAAGAGTTTTGATAAGCTGTAGATGGCATTCGTAGGATGGATTCAAAGAATTGGTTCAAAACCTCAGTCATACAGAAGGGTTCGATGGGTCGTAGATTGTTCTACGGGTCATAGGATTGTCTCAAAGAACTAATCTTTACTTCGTGAAATTTTGATTTGAAATATTGAGGTCTACGAATAGGGTCTACAGACCATCAGAAGTTAGACAATCCTTAGAAGGATGTCGTAGAAAGTTGGCCAATTTTAGGTCGCTCAACCTACGGTTGACCAGTATGGTCTGTAGGATTTCCTATGAGCCGTAGGTCTAAACCGTAGGGTTTGTCCGATAGTTATTTTAAAAGGGTAGTTGGGTCTTATCCTATGTATCTAATACCTATACTATGTCGTTTTGCATATAAAAAGAGACCCTATAATTGATTTTAGTCCTAAGAAACTACCCATTCCCTTTTATTCCCTAAAATTTTCTCTCTAAGTTTCTCTCCAAGGCTCACAAGGGATTCTAGGGTTCTTCAAGGTTTCAAGTCTCCAATTACTCCATTGTCTTGGGCTTCAAGATCAAGGTATGTGGGAGTTAATCAATGGGTTCCATTCATCCATTGAGTTTCAAAGATTTCTCAAATTCTCCAATTCAATTTCCTTAAATTGATTAGGTTTTTATTCAATTCTTCATGGGTTCTAATGGTGCTGATTTATTTGTTTGACTTTGATCTTATTATGATTGTTTTGACTCAATTACACGCTTGTCAATTTATTTCAGATGAACCCATGCATGATACATGATTTTGCCTATGAACCCTAGAAGGATGTGAATTTATTATGGAGTTTTGAAACTATGAACCATGTTTTCATGAAAGATATGCATGATTTATAAACTGAATGTCTTTTGATCTAAGTTACTTTAAGATTAGCATTAATTAAATTGTGAAAGACTTTCTCACATTAAGGGATTATGATTTGGTGAAAGGTTTTCTCACACATGCATGATTAAAGATTTAAGGACCTATTATATGATGTTTAAACTTGGGTTAGTAACTTAATTGTCCTTTTGCATGTATGATGGCATGCTTATGTTTATGACTATTCCATTGGGATTTTTACTTAGCACCGAGTGGATATTGAGATGAAGGCTCTCCCATTAGTAGAGATCGAGTCTCTTGTAGCAATCTCCTTGTCCCTTACTATGTGCCCCGCAGGCTATCTTAAGTGATATAGCTAGTGGATCCACCTAAGCTAGAAGGTAAGGTCCTTGCCTTGGAAAGTAAGGACATCTCTTTTTATTGTGGGAGCAAGATACTAGATTCCACGTTATAGCTCACATGGTCTATGTCGGTTAAGAGTAAATATCCCAAAAAATGAACTAAATTGTTCTTAAAGACTTTATGAATCTTTCTTATGATTTAAAGATGTATAGGCCATGTTCAAGTTTTATGATGTTTATTTAAAAAGGCATTTCAATGTTTAGCTTGGTTATGCATATCATGTTTTCGATTATGTCCCCTTATTATCATGTTTCATATTTTACGCATACACCACATACTTAGTACGTTCCATGTACTAATGCATACTTGTGCCTATATTGCTTCACTAATGTAGGGTGTGACACTTTCTCTCCTCTTGCTCATGGCTAGTTGATTGCTCTAAGGATTTGAACACTTGGTGAGTCCTCATACTCCGAGAACCATGTCACCTTTATTGCTTTCGTATCTCTTTACTTTTTGGAAGTTTTATGTGGTGTATGGGTTATGTTCCGACCACTTCCTTGATGTACTAGATAGGTTGTCAAGACTATGATAGATTTTCTCTTATAAATGTCAAACTCGTTTATTTATAAGAGATTTCCTACTTTTGTCTATTATATTATGTATACGTATGTCAAGTGGATTGTGTAGGGCCTATTAGGGTCTTATATACCATGTCACATCTGAGTGTACTTTGGGTCGTGACAAACTTGGCACAGAGCACAAGGTTATAGAAAAGGTCTTAGGATATCTGGCAAGACGCGTTGAGTTGAGTGTTAATCATAAGTGTGAAGTGCACCACATTTATGAATAGGAGGCTACATAACATTTAGGAAATTTCACCTCTTTCATTACTCTAATGCCGTGCCATTTAGTCTCTCTATATAAGATCCTTCTCTTAAATCATGTTTGATCCATTTCAGGATATAGCCCCTCTAAGATCTTAGGTGAGAAGGAATGTCGGGGAGAATGTGGAGCCTGAGGTTCTCAAGTTCCAGCTGACCCTTTGGCTGAGTAAGAGACTCATGCTAAATTTCGAGCCAATTTCCAAGTGTTGGCTCAAGCCATGACGGCCTAAGATAATAGAGAGGCCATTGCTCCTATGAACCCAAAATTGGTACGATGGTGACAAGGATAAAAAAACTCACTAAGATGAATCCTCCGGAGTTTCATGGGGCTAAGGTTGATGAAGTGTATAAGATAGTGGGAATTATGGGATTGTATATGGTTGAGAAGGTGGAGTTGGTCTCTTATCAACTAAAGGGTGTTTCTCAAGTGTGGTTTGAACAATGGAAAAGAGAGAGCCATTGATGCGAGTCCTCTTGATTGAGAAAAATTCAAAGTAGATTTTTTTTCATTTCTTTTATCCTGAAATGAGAGAAGCGAAAGTGTTTGAGTTCATTAACCTCCGACAAGGAAATATGAATGTGAAGAAGTATGCTTTGAAGTTTACTCAATTGTCTTAGTATGCTACAACTATGGTTGCCGACTCTAGGGTAAGGATGAGTAAGTTCATGTCGGGTGTGTCTGATATGATTATTAAAGAGTTTCATACCACCATATTGATTAAGGATATGGATATCTCCCATTTGATGATACATGCCCAATAAATTATAGAGGAGAAACTCAAGAAAATGGAAAAAGGGTCACATAGGGCAAGGGTCAGTGATGGGGACTTTTCCGGTGGAGAAGGGTGTGCTCCATTCTGGAAAAAAAATTCGGTCAAGGTTATTCTAATGTTCTGGCTCTTAATTTCAACAAAGATAGGGTGTCTAACCCTTAGCCTCAAGGAGAAAATGGTTCAAATGGATTTGATATTCTCTCTTGCACTAGGTGTGGTAAGAAACATGACGACAAGTGTTTGGCCGGTAGAGATGGTTGCTTAAATGTGGAAAGAATGGTCACAAGATGAAATATATCTCATTGCTTACTACAAAGGGAAAGGTGGTAGGAAAGTTCAACCTATTGGTTTTGGTTTGGGTGCTCCGAAGCAAAATAGATTTATGCTCTTCAAACTGGAAAAATTCGCGAGGGTTCTCATGATGTAGTGACTGATATATTGAAAGTCTTTCATTTTGATCTGCATACTTTACTTGATCTGGGTTCTACCTTTTCGTTTATTACTCTTTATGTGGCCATGAGATTTGATGTTGGTCCTGAAGTCTTTTCTAATCCCTTTTATGTCTCTACTCTCATTGGTGGTTCTATAGTGGCTAAGAGAATCTATAGAAGTTGTCATATTTTCGTTTCTCATAGAGTCACTCATGTTGATCTTATAGAGCTTGATATATTAGATTTTTATGTTATTCTTGGAATGGATTGACTTTATTCATGTTATGCTTCCATAGATGGTAGGACCCGATTGGTCACTTTCAAGGTTCTAAATGAACGTATCATGTCATGGGAAGGGATAAATTGTATTCTTAAAGGTTAGTTTATATCTTACTTAAAGGCTAGAAAGATGATTTCTAAGATCATCTTGTTAGATTTAGGGATACAGATTCCAAAACCCTTACTCGTGAGTCAGTTCTGATAGTAAATAAGTTTTTAGAAGTGTTTATCGATGATCATCTTGGTATTCCTCCCAAAAGAGAAATCTCCCAGATACGCAACATATCTCTATTTATCCTTATCATATGGCCCCAGTAAAACTTGAAGAGTTAAATGACCAATTGAAAGATTTGTTGGATAAGAGTTTTATTAGACAGAGTATCTCTCTATTAGGTGCTCCGGTGTTATTTGTTCGAAAAAAGGATGGATCTCTCTGAATGTGTATTGACTACTGACAATTTAATAAGGTTACCATTAATAATAAGTATCCTATTCTAAGAATAGATGATTTGTTTGATCAACTCTAAGGAGCGAGTTAGTTCTATAAGATTGACCTCCGGGTGGATTATCACCAATTGAGGGTGAAGGAAATGACATTCCAAATATGACTTTTTGAACTTTTTATGGTCATTATGAGTTTTTAGTAATGTCTTTTGGTTTGAATAATGCCCCAACGATGTTCATGGATTTGATGAATAGGGTCTTCAAGAAATATCTCGACATGTTTGTGATATTGATGATATATTGATTTACTCACAGAGTGAGGATAAGCATATTTGATCATTTGAGGGTCGTGTTACGAATTCTCAAGGACCGTGAGTTGTATCCTAAGTTTAGCAAGTGTGAGTTTTGGTTGAGTTTGTTTCTTTCCTTAGCCATATTGTCTCCAGCGAAGGTTTTCAAGTCGATCCTAAGAAAACCAAGGTAGTTAAGAATTGGCCTAGACCATTGTCTGCTTCATATAGACAGAGTTTCTTGGATTTGGCCGATTACTATAGAAGGTTTGTGGAAGATTTACCTCTATTGCTTCACCTTTGACAACATTGACTCAAAAAAGGTAAAATTCTTATGGTTGAAAGCTTGTGAGAAGAGTTTCCAAGAGCTGAAGGATAGAGTCACTTCGGCCCCTAATTTGACATTACCGAAAGGATTGGATGGTTTTGTGGTTTATTGTGATGCTTCATGGATTGGTCTTAGTTGTATTATGATGTAACATGAGAAATTCATTGCTTATGCTTCAAGTCTATTGAAGATGCATGAAAAGAATTATCTGACTCAGGATTTGGAGTTAGCAATGGTGGTGTTTACTCTAAAGATTTGGAGACATTACTTGTATGGTGTTTATGTCATTGTATTCACCGACCATAAGAGTTTAAAGTATGTATTCAGTGAAAAGAATTAAAATTAGTTATTGAAGAATTATGACATGAGTGTCCTATATCATCTAGAAAAAGTGAATGTGGTAGCGGATGCTCTTAGTCGACTTTCGATGGATAATGTTGCTCATGTTAAGGATGATAAGAAGGAGTTGGTTCGTGATATTCATAGATCGAATCGAATGGGTGTTCATTTGGTTGATTCTAATAAAGGTGGTGTAGTTGTTCATAATGGTTCAGAATCATCTTTTGTATCAAATATGAAGGATAAGCAAGATCTTGATCTGATTATGGTTGAATTGCAGAAGTCAGTTTCCAAAAAAGCCATTAAGGCTTTCTCCCAAGGGGGAGATAGTGCCCTTCAATACCAAGGTCGTTTATGTGTTCCGAATGTTGATGAGTTGAGAAATCATATTATGACAGAAGCTCATAGTTCTCAGTATTCAATTCACTCGGGATCCACCAAGATGTATTGAGATCTACAAGAAGTCTATTGGTCGAATCACATGAAGAATGATATTGCTGAATTTGTGGCTAAATGTCTGAATTGTCAACAAGTGAAAGTTGAGAATCAAAAATTGGGTGGTTTGGCTCAAAACATTTATTTTCCGACATGGAAGTGGAAATATTTGAATATGGACTCCATTACAGGCTTACCTCACACTCGTCGATAGTTTGATTCAGTTTGGGTTATTATGGACTGAATGACAAAATTGGCTCACTTTCTTCACGTTTAGACTTCATTCTCCTCAGAAGATTTAGCCAAGCTTTATGTTCGGGAAATGGTAAGGTTGCATGGAGTGCCTTTGTCCATTACCTTCGATCAAGGAACTCAGTTTACATCTCAGTTTTGGAAGTCATTTCAGAAGGGTCTTGGTACTCAAGTGAGGCTTAGCACGACTGATGAGTCCACGATTTGGACTCATTTAGGGCTTTATTTTAATAGATTTAGTGTCCTCAAATGCATATTTTGTGCCAATAACTGATGTAAATCCTTGAATTTCAGGTATTTGGATTGAGGAACAAAGTATGAACACTATTGAGAAAAAACGGAACAAAGCAGCTGAAAGAATAAAGGAAACAAGGCCTGAGGATCACCTATCCCATTAGGTGAGTCGCCGAATGGCCAGGGTCTCACCTAATGTTCCAGAGTGCCAAGCCCTGAGAGAGAAAAGAGTAGTCGATGAGTCGCCGAACGGTTCCGCGATGCAGTGCCCTATCGCCCAAAGTTACAAAACCTGAAGATGCCAAAGGAAAATGCAAAACGGCGATGAAAATGACCAAAAAGACGGATCGCCGATTGGTTCGGCGATCCCGACTAAATGCGTCGATTGAACCTCCATAGCACACCTTTTGACAACTATAAATACTTGTTTAAATTTTTATATTAGTAATATGATCTTTTGGTGAAACATAATATTATTCATTTTTTGAAGTTTAGAACTTACAACTGAATAGAGGACAATATTTCCTTAGCTTTGAAGATTTGAAGATTTCCATTTCTAAGAAATTGGAAGTGGGTGTTGAAGATTCTTCATCTTAGACCTTTGTAAAGACTATATCAATCCTACCAGTTAATGGAAACACAACTCTATAACGATTTTACCTTTTTACTATGTCTAGCTAAAATCCCAATTCTTGGTGGTGTGATTATTTGATTATGGATTGATTTAACTGCTGGGTATTGTAAATTGATAGTTTATTTGCTGATTAAAAGTGATTTCATTCAGTAGTTGTGGTTGAATTTAATGGGTTGTAGTTGCAAATACAATCTTAACTTCATGTTTTTGGCTTGCTCGAGAGAGGGGTTTTAAAACCAAAATTACTGAATTGATGGTCTGTGGGTATTGGGTTGTCATGGGTTCAGCTTGAAAGAGTGAATCCTAAACCCTTTTCACACATTCAGCTTGATAGAGTGAATGGACTAAAGCGAAGACTGTGCTTCATTTCTGCTTATTGGTGTTCGAGAGAAACCAATTTGATTCAGGGTAAATTATTCGAGAGAAAGTTTACCCCCACTAAAGTCTAGCTTATTCACCGATTTGCAGTTGTTTACTATTAATTGCAATTGTCTGGTTGTTTATCTTAGCCCATAATCCAATCACATCCCAAGAATCCCGTCTCCATATTCATATTTTTGTGCTATTTTCTGTTTTAGTTGATAATACAAACAAACCCTCTTGATATTTGACACTTGTGTCACCCCAAACTTGAATTATGTTTTTCTTCGTAAATGTTTTTAGCTATGATTGACTTGAGCATATTTATGCTTTTCTATTGATTCTTGAGTACGAACCGCTCCCTTAGGACTCGACCCCAACTGACTAGTTGGGTTATATTACTATTGAACGATCTTTGGCACTTAGTATTGGATGAAGAGTCCTGATACGTGAAATCAAAATGGCGCCGCTGCCGGGGAATTGTGTTGGTTGAGAATTTTCAGTTAAGTGGAATTTTGTTCTTGATAGTTATAGTTGAATCTACTTATTTTTAGTTTTGGTTTATGTGTTGCTGTTTTGAACAAAAAAATTGAGCATATCTGCTAGTAACGGTGACCCAATGGACCACCCTCCTCTCAAAATGATGATGCTAAGGGATAACATCCTAAGTTCCAATAAATTGGAGGGTGAGTCAGTTTATGAGTTGTGGCAAAGGTTTAAGGCTCACTTGTAGCAGTGCCCGACTCATGGAATTCCAGATAAGATGCTTCTAGAATGTCTCTACCCAGAGCCGGAAGAGGGGTTGTCTTATGAAAGTAAGGCAAACACCACTAATGTAACTTAATTGGGGACGTACGTCGTGCCACAACATTAACTAAGGCGCTTCTTGGGAGGCAACCCAAGGCTTTATCGCTTTTTATTTTTGTTTTAGAAATAACCGTGTGTTGATTTTGTAGGTTGAAGTGTGGTAAATGTTTGAAAAGTGCAGGTTGGCGAGGCAAAAGGTCCAATCAGTGCATCGCCGAAGAGGTCGGCGACCCCGACTCAGACTGCCGTTGGACTTAAGACAACTTCAAAGTGGACTCTATAAAACACAGCGAGCCCAGGAAATTATTGGCGAGTCACCGACTAAGTCGGTGATCATGATCCTTTTTGCCATTTGGGCCCCCAGATTAACTGGAAGTCTTGTAAAACTCGGTGAGGTAAGTGACCACTCGGTGTGTCGCTGAGTGGTTCGGCGAGCACGACTAATATCGCTGAATGGGCTATAACTGGACAATTTTTATAAGGCCAAAGGTTCAAATATTTTCGAACTCTTCACTTTCCCTCACTTTAAATCTTCACAAACTCACCCCCGCACAGTAGTTTATATATTTTTGCATTTCTAGAAGTATTTTAGTCGTTGATTTGTGCTTGGATTTGGATTACATTACCGCCTAGCATTTCAATCTAATCTTAATCGACATAAAAGGTTTGTTTTACAAACCCCAAGTTTGTTTTTAATAATTTGTACTCTTATGCAAATGATATTATCTTGTTGAAGTGTGTTGGGCCTCTTTGATAGGATTAGAATATTTGAATGCCTATTTTAATTTGATAATATTGCCCGTCTTGCTTATATTATTGAGTTCCCGTAATTTTGTACGTTAAAATGAATTGAATCTCATGGGGTTATGCTTGTATGTTGTTTAAATTAGTTGGGTGAAGTTTGAGTAGCCCGTATTTGTGCAAAAAGACGTAACTCGCCTAATGATAGAGCGAGTGATGTCATTCTTAAGGGCAAAAGTCGTCAATTGGCCAAATTTGGCAAAACCAGGAGAGGTCTGAGTATCCCGAGGTAATAGGTGTTATGTGTCTTACTTTAATTTGACTAGTGCATGCTTCGATTTTGTTTTTGGGGCTTGCAGGGTTGAATTCGAGATGATGGGTTAAAAGTAGGCACGCTGGGTCTTTTGGTGAGCTAGGTCGAGCTCTCCGAACCACTCGGCGGTTTGCCGAAGTTCTCCATCTCACCTTTAATTTCATGTTTTATTTGATGTTGGGTTCTATAACTTTCGGCGAGAAGCTTGAGGTCGCCAAAGGCACTCGACAACTCACCGAAAGTCTTCTTGATTGCTTTTTGTCTACACCCTTGAACCCTTTTTGCACTGTAACTTTCGACTAGCTAACCATTGCTTGCCGAAAGCTGCTGGCGATTCGCCAATAGGCCTTTCCCATCGCTGACCTACCAAAATTTTAATGCTAATCCTTTTGGCGAGCTTGATCTAGCTCGCCAAAGTGATTCAGCGACTTGCCAACTGGTTCAGCGCGTCTATCTACAACTGTTTTTCTGTGAGTCTGTCAACAACTATTTTTCTGTGAATTTGATTGAGTTGTCTCTAACTTTTTCTTGATGTTTTTCAGATATGGTACAAACACATATAGACATGTCACCCTACAAAAGAGTACGAGGTATCACTATAAATGAAGAGGGATCAAATCCTCCAAAGAAGGGCAAACAAGAGCCTCCTCCAAGTGACAAAGGCAAGGGGAAGAGGCCCATATCCGATAGGGTGACTACTGGTTTCCAGGCTGCTTTATCTGAGCCTGAGGATGAATAGCCTCTACAATCCCAACGGTCTGAGCTCCGAGCCAGATTTAGCCCTGACTCAGCCAGAGTTCCTTCAGTTCCCACATCAGTAGACTCAGTACCAGCTCCAGAACCTCCCGTGGCTCATGTTCCACCTGTCATTCCTCCTCCCAGGCTTCTGAATCGGTTAAAAGGTGATGGTTTGCGTACCATCTTAGAGGAGAAGTTGCTCTCGATAGAAGGCCTGGAAGGAAAGTACTCAGATGTGAGGGACACCCTCTACTACCATAGGTTTGATCAGTTTACCAGGCCCCGAGGCCCTTACATTCCTTCTTAGGTCCGGGAGTTCTATACAGCCTATGGTGACTTGGTCCTGAAGAGAAAGAAAAAGGCGAGGGAGTTCAGACCGGTGAAGTCTATCCTGGTACGGGGAAAGGAAGTTAGGTGTAATAGTGAGTACATAAACATTGTACTGGGTAGAGCTCTACACTCTACGCACCCTTATGATAGATTGCCTATTGCCCAGTCCTTAGATAATTTGAAGGGCTGGTTGGCACCTTTGATTTCTGATACCACCCCGAGGTGGATCGAGGTGGGAGCCCCTATTGAGAAGAGGGACTTGAGTGTTGCTTCCCAGTGCTAGTTTAGCTTTATCAACAGCACCATTATGCCATCCTAGAATGAGTCTATCCTCCGCTATCCTAAGGCGGTAGGACTTGGGTCTATCATATCCTAGAGGAGCATCAACATGGGACTCTTTATTGAGTAGGAGATGGCTATGAGGGCCAAGCAGAGGCAGACCTCCTTGCCATTCTGAGTCCTGATAACTAAATTATGTCAGCGTGTTGGAGTGCCCTAAGATGATACGAGAGATATTGAGGTTACTGATATACCTTGAGTTTACGGTATTTCTAATACATTTGACTTACAAGTTGTGTGGTCTAGGGCCTTTTTGTATTGGTTTTTATGTGTTTTTATCATATTTTATAGGATACTGATTGTGTTGCCTTGTTGTATGCGATTATAAGTCTAAATGTAAGTTTCGACTTAGGGTTCAAAGTTTGTCTTAAGCACTTGTTAACATGATTAATCGGAATCCTGAGAATGACAAACTAGCATGAGTAAATGTTGAAATGCATGGTTAGACTAGGGCATTGTTGATAATGGCCTGAGATCTGGGCTTGAAAACAATAAATAAGGGTTAAAACCTGGCACATGCCATATCCACGATACCCCGCCTATGGACCGTAGATTAATCTACGAACCGTAGATTAGGTTTGTGGGTGGATGCACTTGAAAATTTCACAAAGTGTGAAACCACGGATGTGGACTACAATCTGTAGATTGATCTATGGACCGTTCTATACATCCGTGGTTTCCATCTGCAACAAATATTGTTGGTCCTCTAATCCACGAAAAGGTTCTACGGACTGTAGATCAGTCTACGGACCGTAGGTCCCCTCCGTGGATGACTACTGTAGCCATTGTCCAATATTTTTGGGGTCTTTGTTACTGGTCGTTTTTAGTTCTAAATTTTTTTCGAGTTTGTGTATAGTTAGTTTTGACACTAATATCGCTTCCACAGGTACGATGGCACCCAAGAAGCTAGTCACCTACTCAAAACATGGCAAGTCAAAATTTATTGCTTCTAACTTCAGGTTAATCGATGAGGACGGATCCAGCATACGTTCCTCCCAACACAAGAACTTCTCCCACTTCACCCTGAGCTACCAGAGGCACCCCCTAGAAGGTGATGCCCGACGTAGTCACTGTCTCCCAGTTTAATGAGGAGCACACACTGATCGGGTCACCAAGTGGGTCTGCTTCCAGTTCAGCTACTAGGTCTACCTCTGGCTCCGAGTCTGCCCATGCTTTGGGCACTGAGTCTAGCCATGTTTCAAGGTCCGCGTCTGCCCATGCTTCGGGGTCCAATGCCAAGTCAACCACAGGGTCCAGCCAGAATGAACAAGCAGCCTTATCTAATAAGGCCACTAGCTTAGAGTCAGAACCCATACCAAGGAATGAAGACCCTACTCTTGTGGCCGGCGAGCCAAACAGATGGTGTGTTGAGGGCCAATGGCAAATCTATCGGGATTCCAAGATGATTAATGACAAATAGAAGATGGCTCGACTTATTACAGAGGAGCGCAGAGTCCTCACAGGGAGCTTGCACACTGTCCCCGACATCCACCAACTTTTTAACCTTTACAAGTGTGATTGGATGGCTCAAGACCTAGATACTTATAGTGAGGAGATTGTACAGGAGTTCTACGCCTCTTATACTGCCACTCTCCGTGGTTCGATCTCCAAGCGGTCAAACCCATAGCCCAGGACCCTCTCACTTCCACTATGGTCGGAGGTTGTCTGGTGGACATATCACATGCCACCATCAGCCGCTTTTTCTATGGTCCTACCACGGGTCACTCTTGGTCATTAAACACAGCGGAGTTTGATTACAGATGAGACATCGTGCGGAGCGGCACTTTCCAGAGGAATGCTGAGCAGTGAGAGGTTGTTATACTGTGGTTACCTAAATACATTACTACAAATGGCGAGTGTGCGGAGTGGGTCGCCATACCACGATTGGGTATTCGAAAGGCCATATTAAATTTTGTGGCCAAGTTCTTCTGGTTGTTGGTGCGTAACAGGGTGTCGCCTACAAAAGATGACAACCAACTCATATGGGACAGAGCGGTCATGGTTGCAGCATTGGTCGCAAGATTGGAGATTGACTTTGCCCGCATGCTGCTGGCAGAGATTCACGAGAGGGCATTCAAGACCTCCACTACTTACCCCTTTCCATGTTTGATTTTCCAATTGTGCAGGGACTCTGGATTGCCGATCTGGCATTGTGATAGATTGGTCCACCCTACAGGGACTTTGGATATAGGCCTCATTCGAGATGAGGCAAATATGGCGGCACCTCGCAGAGAACCCCAGGTTGAGGTACCTCCCTTGAGTGTAGATCTTACAGACACGGTGGGGCAGGCACAAGGCGATGACCCCATTATGCCCGATCACACCGATACTGTCCCAGCTTCCTCTTCCCAGACTGCTAGTAGGGCTCCTAGCACATCTCGATCCACCCCACCATTAGGAGCTGTTATTGTCCCATTAGCTAAAGTACAGAAATTAGAGGCTCAGATGGCCACACTACTGCATCACATCCAGCCTTGGATGCAAAAGTCGATAGCTGAGTCCAAGGCTAGAATGGAGCAAATGATGGAGGGCATGATGGACTGGAAGATCCAGTCCATTAATAAGCGTCTCAATGCCTTTGAATTAAGAGTCCTTGAACGAACAGACCCGACCATGGATCTATCCTCTATTCAGTCTGAGTTATCCAGTCTCTGGGCCGATGTTGATGCCATTCTTGCCACCACTACAGTTGAGCCTCAGGCTGCACCTACTATGCTGGCTGATGATATGGTGCTGGATGCTTTATTTAGTGGGACCGCCGAGGAAGGGCCTGATCCTACATATACCAAAGGTAAGAGGCATCGTTCTAGTCGCACTAAGGAGGAAAAAACCCAAAAGAGATAGCGTAGGCAGGAGAAGGAGGCTAGGAAGGCTTTGATTTTAGATGAAGAGTTGCGCCAACAGAGGGTGCGTGAGAGTATTGCAGGGGCATCGAGTTCTGCCCCAGTGGTAAAGGTCCCACCTGTCGTGAGGGACATTGTGTGCACCACTGATGGTGCGGTTGGAATGACTGAGAGCACTTCTGAGGGTGCTATGATGGTTGATGTGGGCACTATTGAGGGTGACCCAAGTATGGTTCCAGCGGGCTCCTGGAAACTGGACCTACCCGCTTATTGATGATTCTTCGGCGCTATGTGCCACAAGTTTGCTTCACCCAAATCCATTATCTTTTACTGTATTTGTATGCATTAGGGACAATCGCATCTATTTTTGTTGGGGGTGGGGTAAATGGATTGTGAGTGATACGGTGAATTCTAAGTAACCAAACTCATAAATCCTCTCTTGGGGTTTTATTCCTGTGTTCTTTTTCCACAAATAGACTATTTAATTTCTGTTGAACCGGTATGTGTTAGGATCGTATGTATAGAAGCATGAAAAAGAATGAAGCATGATGGCTTATAAAAATAATTAATACCCGTCCAAATTTTGTTATGTGTGCTAGAATTTTGTCACGACCCAAGCCTAGGGCCTAGACGTGACCGGCGAATAGGGAACTCGAAGGAACCCTAAACAAGCCTCATAGCATATCATTACACATCCTTGATCGCGGAAGCAATTAAAATGACCATAAACGATAAGCATAGTCAAGGGGAAATCGAGACTAAGGGAACAAGAGAAAAAAAAAGAGAATAATACATAAATACCATAGATAAGTCAAGCTCAAGCAAAATACACAACTTGTCCAACACCACCTCTAAACATGGATACTTAGCGGGGGCCAAGACAAACTACCGGGCTCACCCTCATAGTCAATACATAATTAAAAAGGAAAAGTCGTATACATAGCAAGAGATCATAAGCAACGTTCCCGGAATAGAGGACTCACCAATAAGCTCGATAGAAAATCGTATTAGGCATGCGGAGGAGGATGGTCAAGCGGTGCTCCGGTCTTTATATGGTGACATCATGTAAGCATAGAGTATGCATTAGTACATTTGAATGTACTAAGTATATGGGATGCAATGCAATGCAACAATAGATGGACATCATAGGCAAAATGCATAATCATACCCGATAGAGAGCATATTAATGAGATGATATGTATAATGATGCTTACATAAAAATCATATTTAGTAGGGCGTAGTACATGTGTAGAGAGTAACCATCAATATAGTATTTCCAAGGCCTACCACCCCCTTGGAGAGGTGAAAGAGGTACAAACCCCTCAATGTGGTTACTCGGGCCTACCACCCCCCGAGGTAGGGACCAAGGTACAAACCCCTCGATATGGTTATACGGGCCTACTACCCCCCGTACTAGGCAACCAAGGTACCAACCCCTCGATACGGTTACCCGGGCCTACCACCCCCTGAGCTATGGTCCAAGGTACAAACCCCTCTATATGGTTATACGGACCTACTACCCCCCGTACTAGGCAACCAAGGTACCAACTCCTCGATCGGTTATACGGGCCTACTACCTTCCGTACTAAGCTTGGTCGACTCACAACACTATATAGAGAAAATCATATACATGTATCCATTTCATCATCATTTTAATAATTATATAACCATCCGACTCATAGGACGTACATTGGACCTTCCATTTCCTAAGAATTCTATAAATGGGCATTTTATCAAACACATGGTGGGCTGTTGTTCATGTAAATAAAATCAAATATTTCAAGAGTACTAAGTTCAACCAATTCCAAAATCCATACAAATTAGCCCACCAACAACATACATATATATATCCACCTTCGTAATTTGATCATGGAACTATGAAAACCATAAGCATCACATAATAATTCCATTTCATGACGATATGCAAAATAGACCATAATAGGGTGTGTAGTAGTAATTCCATACTCAAGAGTTCATAAATAACCATAAGGGCCCATAAACTTGAAGTAGTAAGAGAGGATAAATGGTTGGACTTGTGGAAAGGAAGGTTTCCACAATCAAACCCACATACCTCAACTTTGGAGAATTCTTGATGAAGATTGGAATGGAGAATTGAAGCTTGAGATTGAGTCTTGAATCCGAAATTAGAGCTTGAGATCTTTGAATTTGGTTGAGGATCTTGGTGGAATTTTGGAGAGGGCTTAGAGAGTGTTTTTGAGTGTTTTGAAGTTAAAAATGACTAAGTATGGGACATGTCCTGTTTTTATAAAAATGTCCCAACACTTAGCCTAAAAAATGAGGCTTAAAAAAAAATAGTTCACTAGAATTTGCGAATCTGCAGGTTTTATGAAAATGGTCATAACTCCTTCATCCTAACTCGGAATGAGGTGAAACCAAGTGAGTTGGAAAGCTAACTCAAAGAGCTTTAATTTTGATAGTTGAGGTCCTTCCAGTTCCTTGTGTGCTAAGAGATATGCCCCTTTAAAGTTGACCCTGAAAAATTGCATTTTTGCGATTTTTGAATTTTGATACGGTTGCTCTAAAATTCGGGTTAGACCCATTTTCCACTCAATTTGACCCCCTGAATAAGAATATGAAGTTGAATTTCTGAAATCATGCACGCATTTTGAGACATATGGAAATTACAATTATAGGTGTTTCCGAAGCACATTTTCAGGCATTTTTTGGGTCATTTCAAATTTGTAGGCTAAGATAAGTGGAATGTGTTGGCTCTGAGTATGACATGATAATGAATCAATTTGATGGCATGATTTAAGCTGATACTTGAACTGGGTAATCTGATAATCTGATAATGAAACTATGTGCCAATAGTGTGTGAAAATAGTTGATTGTTCAAGCAGATTTTGTGCACAACTAGTACTTGCCCGATTAGTCTTGCTAAGACAATTCACTCTAGAGGCTAGGAGGTAATCATAGGCTCTTGTTCTGATAAGTCAACAAATTGCCTAAATGAAAGATCCAACCAAATGAAATAAATGCTCCCTTTGATCCAAATACTTTGAGCCTAAAATTAGACCATTTCTTTCTGAACCCCTAACTCACCTTCCCATAATCTACTATGTTGGCCCCATTCCCTCCGTGGACATGTGCACCTCGACTTATGCCAAAAGCCTAAGTTGAGGGTGACTAATGTAAAAAGTAACTTCAATCTTGGCCCTGACCCAATATCGGGTATTGTGCACATAAACCAATGGAAAATCCATAAGTTGAGGGTGGCTATGAAAGAGAAAACCGAAAGAAAAATGGGTATGAAAAGAGTTTGGTGTTGAAAAAAAAAAAGGAATGGATGTGACTTGTTGAAACCTAAAGAGAAAGAATCAAACGCAAGAAAGAGATAAAAGTGAAAAATAAAAAGATCTACAAAGTCTAAAGTCACATCCATGGTTGAAGGAAATCAAGGGAAAGAAGGTAAAATGATAGGATGACAAAAAGAAAGAAAGAGGTTGAAAGCCTAGTGTAATGGCAATGAGGGCAGAAAGTCACTAAGAGGTACCCAAATGTACCACACCTGACCCTGAACCTACGTTACAAGCCAAGAAAGTCCTATAGTGATCCTATAGTCTAGTTTGGAGAGTCTAAGCAGTGAAAATAAGGGCAAGCCTATGGTACTGAGCACTAAATGTACTTGAAGTTATTTCTGAGTGTGAGTGTTGAATGAATCCTTGTACTCAAAGTCATAGTCATTGTGTAAAAGAAAAGGGATTTCGTTTGAAGTAAGGGCACTAGTTGCAGTGTCAAAAAGTTGGTACTTTGGTGATAGTAAAACAGTGTATGTTGTGTGTTGGTTGGTCAATCGTTGTCATGGTTTAATCTACATGAATTAGCTTATCGAGTCTAAGGGAACAAATTTTGCACCCGGAAAGTGAGTGGGATAGAGAGCCATGTGATTGCTTGTGCTTGAAATGCGTGTTTCTATACAAGTGTCGTTTAGAGTCTTTGTGCGTCGCTTGAGGTCAAACAACGAATTTAAGTTGAGGGTGTTGATATGAAAAATGACCAGGTGCGGAAGTAAAGAGACAACTGAAAGAAATGCAGAAAAGGGCATCTACGGACCGTAGGTCCATTGACGCTTCGTAGATGGTGGTTGTAGATTAGCAGGAAAGGCATGGAAGGCAAATCAGGGAAATCTGACCAAGTGTGGAACCACGGTGACCATTGACGGTCTGTAGATCATCTACGGACTGTACTGTTGATCCGTAGATTAATACTGCGAGGGTTCCAGTACCTGATTTTTGAAGATTCTAAGTATGGAGCTACGGAGAGGGATTAACAAACCATAGATCGATCTACGGTATGTACTGCAGTTCCGTCGTTTGCTTTAGAGAAGCTAATTTTTGGAAGCTGAAATATTTTCCAAGTCCTGGTTAACGTAAGTGACTCACGGACCGTAGATCCATTGACGGTCCGTGAGCCAGTCTTGTGGAATGAAGACGCGTGTCTTAACAAACTTTCCTTATTTTGTTTCCCTTTTAATTTAGGATTTGTTTTTTATAAATAGGGTATGTAAACCTCATTTTTGGGGTGTTGGAGATTATTACTTTTGTTCTAGTTCTTGACTTGGGAGATTAACTTGCAACTTTAGAAATTCTTAATTTCCTAAGTTCGTTTCGAAGATTTTGGTGGTGCAATTCAAATTGAATTTCTGAGTTTATTATTCTTCTTACGTAAGTTCATAATTCTTTCATCTAAAGCAATGAATTGTGTTCATATGATTATGGGTAACTAAACTCCACAACTACGGTTGTGGGAACCATGAGCGATTAACAAAGTATAAATAGTAAATAAATAAATCTTGAAAAGTATGGTGCATGCATTGATAATTCTTTCGTTTAGAAGTCTTTTTAGCGGTTACAAACGTTAGAACTCGCCTTGTTGCTACTTGCCGAACCAAGGAGGTAATCAACAAGAAAAGAATTATCAACATTGATTTATTGTGATACTATCTAATAGGCTAGTGTTGATTGGTGCGAAGTAATAACTAAATCAAACATCGATTATGATATATAATATTAGGTAGAGGTAAGGGTTAGTAAATTATACACACGTAACCGGACCAAGGTGCGGGGTGAAATTCTCTAGATGTCGAACCAAGGATTTAGAGATACCTAACTTATCACTTGGCATGTAGGACACTAGAAAAAGATTGCTATTACTAGGATTACCGTGTTATGAGCTTATGGGGAACACGTATACCCTAGTTAATTCTCTCATCTTGATAACAACCTAAATTGACTTTTGATTAATGATTACTTATTGAGTTCTTACAATTTGTTTCACAACCCCCCCCCCCCCTTTTAATTACTTGTCTCTGAAAGTAATTTGACTAACTGAATATAATTGTTGCTTAAAGTAAAGTCTAAATCATTTTCCTCGTAAGATCGACCCCAACCTACAAGTTGGATTCTTACATGATAACGATCGCTTATGCTTCTTTAGGGAGGTGTAATTTGAGCGTATCAGTTACCTTGTCTTCCTCCACTGACATTCGGCGCATTGAGGCCGAGTATACTCATGAGGAGGCTGATAGGAGGAGAACAGCTCCAGCAGATACTTCTCCGGAGGTTGATGTTGATTTTATACCTGCAGAGGCATATTTGCCTACTCCGACCTCCGGGCCTTCATGTACTTCTGCCCCTACCTCTTCTTCACATGCTCCAGACATATCCATTTCCTCCCAGCAGACCAAGATTACTCAGGCGATGATTCTGAAGATGGGCATCTAGCCCATTCAGCTGACATGAGGGCTACCAGACTTGAGAGAGATGTCCATCTTATGATTGAGGCTACCATTTTAGCTGCTCTGACCCCCTTTTTTACTTCCATTGACACTCTCACCATAAGAGTCGAGGTTTGTGAGAGCAGGAAGGGGGAGACCTCTGAGGTTACGACTTTGAAAGCCAAGGTAACAGACTTGAGAAAGGACGTAGACTATCTGAAGTCTATCAACTTCACTTCATTACTGGAGGCTGCAGGTGATTTGAACGCTCTTAAGACTTCAGAGGTTCCTCTGACTACCACCGAAGATGTACACATCGATGAGGCAGTAGTTGATGAGTCGGATGTTGTGACCGACGAGGAGAAGATAGAGATATTGGAGGAGAGAATATATGGAGACTTGCCAGATCTTGAGGAGACTATCATGCAGTTGGTGATCCAAACATCACTGACCGAGACTTCTATGGCAGCTCCTAGTGGGTCTGGTACTGCTGTTACTTCTGAGGTGACTCCGGGTACTGATGCTCGAGTCCAGACTAATGCACCGGGCACTGATGCCTAGACAAATGGAGCGATTGTGTAGACAGGACACCCTCTGTACCTCCTTCTCTGTCTTTCTTTATTTTAACTTTTGGATATTTTTTGTTTGCATTCGAGGGCAAATGACTTTATTTGTGGTGGGGTAACGCCCACCTTTTGTGTGACTTGTTGTGAATATTGATGTTTTGTTTATATATTTGGGTTTTTGAGCCATAATTGTGTTTTTACATTGTTTTTTGTGGATGGTTGAGCTGGTGGCTCCTTGTTTTAAATGTAAATGAATTTTACCCTTCTAAGAAAATTTTACCACCTCTTGTTTGTGTTGAATGTGCCTGTTCTTTTACAAATTTGAGTATCGGTTTTGATCAATATAGATGACTTGAATAGTGCTCATAATCGAACAAAAATGAATGTGCGGCTACGATGAGGCCAAACGAAATTGCATAGATAATATATGAATGTTTTGCATCTCGTTGTGACTAGCCAAGTATCAAATTGAGTCTCTTGTGATGAACTTTGCACACTAATGAAAGTGTGGAGTCTTGTTTGTCTTTCATGTCAATGCCTTGTGTGATGAGCTTACCGTGAACCATGTGTGATGACACCTAGAATTTTCCCTGTTGGTCCAATTGACTAAGTGATGCAATCTCTTGATATGATCTTAGGCAACTTTAAAGAGTGTGAAACAATTTGACATTATACCCTTTTTGTGGCCTACCTTATGAGTGTGTGAACTCCTTTTGAGCACACTTTGAGCCTTAACCTCTTTCTGGAAGAAACTTGATGAAAACATAACCTTTCTAAATCCAATACCCATAATCCTCACGATTTGTGGTTTGTTTGAATAGACTACTTAGGCCAAAAGCCTAAGTTTAGGGGTGTGGTGAAAAGAGAAGGTAAATCAAGGAGTGCAAGAAAATCACCTTTTACCCATGTTTTGAGAAAAATGGAACCCCTCCATACAAAAAAAAAAAAAAAAAAAAAAAGAAAAGAATGAAAAAGAAAAAGAAATAAAAAGTTACGGAATAAAGTTGTGAAAATGCAAAAAGAAATGAGGTTTCCAACAGTCCATGGAAAGTGAATAATGGGATGACTTGTAAGCACGAATGAAAAATGGTGAAGAAAAGGAAAGGAAGTGTTGTTCACACCACATTTCATGAGGACTATAGCCATTGAGCCTAAATGACTATACATTTGCACTCAGCCCCGTTACAAGCCTTGATAATACTTTTTTTTTAATCTTGAGTGAGCTGAAACAAATGTTGGTTGGAAAATACGGCAAACCTATAGGTGAAATCATACATTGTGTTCATCTTTGTGAGTGTAAGTGTTGCATTTGATTCCAGAACTTTAAATTGTTCAACCATTGTGTGTGAATATGGAATCATTATTTGTGTGAGGGCATTTCAGTACCTTTGTTGAGCTTGAACTTGCATTTGAAGCAAGTATTGTGAGCTTGAGATTCTTTGATATTGGTGAGTCAAAACTTGACTCTTTGAGTGCACAATTGATCTTTGCATGAGTAAGTTGAGTCTTTTTGTGTGCATTCATGATTGAATCTTGTGTAGCACTGTTTGAGACATCCTTTTTGAACTGCTAAACTTGAGTTTTACTTGAGGACAATCAAAATTTAAGTTGTGGTGTTGATGAGTCCATAATTTGGACTCATTTAGGGCTTTGTTTTAATAGATTTAGTGTCCTCAAATGCATACTTTGTGCCAATAATTGATATAAATCCTTGGATTTCAAGTATTTGGATTGAGGAACAAAGCATGGACACTATTAAGCAAAAAGGAACAAGGCAGCTGAAATAACGAAGGAAAGAAGGCTTGAGGATCGCCTAACCCATTAGGCGAGTCGCTGAACGGCTAGGGTCTCACCTAGTATTCCAGACTGCCAAGCCCTGAAAGAGAAAATCTAGTCGGCGAGAGAAATGAGTAGTCGGCGAGTCGTCGAACGATTTCATGTTGCAGTGCCATATCTCCATAAGTTACAGAACCTGAAGATGCTTAAGGCAAAAGAAAAACGGCGATGAAAATGACCAAAGAGTGGATCGCTGATTAGTTCGGTGATCCTGACTAACTGCACCGACTGAACCTCCGCAACACACTTTTTGACAACTACAAATACTTGTTTAAATTTTTAGCTTAGTAAACTGGTCTTTTGTTGAAACATAATACTATTCAGTTTTTGAAGTTTAGAACTTAGAACTGAATAGAGAGACAATATTTCCTTAGCTTTGAAGATTTCCATTTCTAAGAAATTGGAAGTGGGTGTTGAAGATTCTTCATCTTAGACCTTTGTAAAGACTATATCAATCCTACCCAGTTGATGGAAACACAACTCGGTAACGATTTTTACCTTTTACTATGTTTAGGTGAAACCCCAATTCTTGGGGTGTGATTATGTCATTATGGGTTGATTTAATTGCTGAGTATTGTTAATTGATAGTTTATTTGTTGTTTTAAAGATATTTCGTTCAATAATTGTTGTTGAATTTAATGGGTTGTAGTTGCAAAAACATTCTTAACTTCATGTTTTTGGCTTCCTCGAGAGAGAGGTTTTAAAACCAAAATTACAGAATCGATGGTCTGTGGGTATTGGATTGTCATGGGTTCAACTCGAGAGAGTGAATCCTAATCCCTTTTCCACACATTCAACTTGAGAGAGTGAATAGACTAAAGCGAAGGTGGTGCTTCATTGCTGCTTATTGGTGTTCGAGAGAAACCAATTTGATTCGGGGTAAATTGTTCGAGAGAAAGTTTACCCCCACTAAAGTCTAGCTTATTCACCAATTTGCAGTTGTTTACTATTAATTGCAATTATCCGGTTGTTTACCTTAGCCCATAATCCAATCACATCCCAAGAATCCCGTTTTCATATTCGTATTTTTGTGCTATTTGTTGTTTTAGCTAATAATACAAACAAACCCCCTTGATATTTGAGACTTGTGTCACCCCAAACTTGAATTATGTTTTTCTTCTAAAATGTTTTTAGCTATGATTTACTTGAGCATATTTATGTTTTTCTATTGATTCTTGAGTACGAACCACTCCCTTGGGACTCGACCCCAACTCACTAGTTGGGTTATATTACTATTGAATGATCTTTGGCACTTAGTATTGGATGAAGTGTCCTGATACGTGAAATCAAAACGGCGCCGCTGTCGGGAAGTGGTATTGGTTGAGAATTTTCAGTTAAGTGGAATTTTGTTCTTGATAGTTATAATTGAATCTACTTATTTTTAGTTTTGGTTTTTGGGTTGCTATTTTAAACAGAAAAATTGAGCATATTTGCTAGCAACGATGACCCAATGGACGACCCTCCTCTGAAAATGATGATGCTAAAGGATAACATCCTAAGTTTCAATAAATTGGAGGGTGAGTCAGTTTATTAGTTGTGGCAAAGGTTTAAGGCTCTCTTGTAGCAATGCCCGACTCATGGAATTTCAGATAAGCTGCTTCTAGAATGACTCTACCTAGAGCCAAAAGAGGGGCTGCCTTATGAAGTGAGGCAAACCCCACTAATGTAACTTAAGTGGGGACTTACATCGTGCCACGATATTAACTAAGGCACTTCTTGGGAGGCAACCCAAGGCTGTATCACTTTTTATTTTTGTTTTAGAAATAATTGTGTGTTGATTTTCTAGGTTGAATTATGGAAAATGTTTGAAAAGTGCAGGTTTGTGAGCTAAAAGGTCCAGTCGACGCATCGCCGAAGAGGTCGGCGACCCCGACTCAAACCGCCGTTGGACTCAAGATAGCTTCAAAGTGGAGTCTGTAAAACTCGGCGAGCCCAGGAAATTATTGGCGATTCGCCGACCAGATCGGCGATCACAATCTTGTCCGTCGTTTGGACCCCAGATTAACTGGAAGTCTTGTAAAACTTGGCGAGGTAAGTGACCACTCAGTGTGTCGCTGAGTGGTTCAGTGAGCACGACTAATGTCACCGAATGGGCTAGAATTGGACAGTTTTTATAAGGCCAAAGGTTCAAATATTTTATAACTCTTCACTTTCCCTCAATTTAAATCTTCACAAACTCACACCCACAACTTAGTTTATATATTTTCGCATTTCTAGAAGTATTTTAGTCGTTAAATTATGCTCGGATTTGGATTACATTGCCTTATAGAATTTCAATCTTATCTTAATCGGCATAAAAGGTTGGTTTTACTAACCCCAATTTTATTTTTAACAATTTTGTACTCTTATGCAAATGATATTATCTTGTTGAAGTATGTTGGGCCTCTCTGATAGGATTCGAATGTTTGAATGCCTATTTTAATTTGATAATTTTTCTATCTTGTTTATATTATCAAGTTCCCGTATTTTTGTGCCTCAAAATGAATTAAATATGGTGGGGTTGTGCTTTCATATTGTTTAAGTTAGTTGGGTGAAGTATGAGTAGCCCATATTTGTGCCAAAAGACGTAATGTGCCCAATGATAGAGCGAGTGACGTCATTGTTAAGGGTAAAAGTCATCAAGTGGACAAATTTGGCAAAACTGGGAGAAGTTTGAGAATCTCGAGGTAATGGGTGCTATTGGTCTTGCTATTATTTGACTAGTGCATGCTTTGCTTTTGTTTTTAGGGGTTGTGGGGTTGAATTCGAGATGATGGGTTGAAAGTAAGCACGTTGGGTTTTTTGGCGAGCTGGGTCGAGATCGCCCAACCACTCGATGGTTCGCCGAAGTTCCCCATCTCGCCTTTAATTTCATTCTTTATTTGATGTTGGATTCTATAACTTTCGGCGAGAAGCCTGAAGTCGCCGAAGTAACTCAACGACTCGTTGAAAGTCTTTTTGATCGCCTTTTGTCTGCACCTCTGAACCCTTTTTGCACTGTAACTTTTGGTGGGCTAACCCTTGCTTGCCAAAAGCTGTCGACGATTCGCCAATAGGCCTTTCCCATCGCCGACTTGCCAAAATTTTAAAGCCAATCCTTTCAGCGATCCCGATCTAGCTTGCCAAAGTGATTTGGCTACTCACCGACTGGTTCAACGAGTCTATCTGCAACTTTTTTTCTGTGAGTCTGTCTGCAACTGTTTATCTATGAATTTAATGGGTTGTAGTTGCAAATACAATCTTAACTTCGTATTTTTGGATTGCTCGAGAAAGAGATTTTAAAACCAAAATTACTGAATCAATGGTCTGTGGGTATTGGGTTATTATGGGTTCAGCTCAAGAGAGAGAATCCTAGACCCTTTTCCACACATTCAGCTCAAGAGAGTGAATGGACCAAAGTGAAGGTTGTGCTTCATTGCTGCTTATTGGTGTTAAAGAGAAACCAATTTGATTCGAGGTAAATTGTTTGAGAGAAAGTTTACCCCCCACTAAAGTCTAGCTTATTCACCGATTTGCAGCTGTTTACTATTAAATGCAATTATCCAATTGTTTACCTTAGCCCATAATCCAATCACATCCCAAGAATCCCGTCTCCATATTCGTATTTTTGTGTTATTTGTTGTTTTAGTTGATAATACAAACAAATCCCCTTGATATTTGACACTTGTGTCACCCCAAACTTGAATTATGTTTTTCTTCGTAAATGTTTTTAGCTATGATTGACTTGAGCATATTTATGCTTTTCTATTGATTCTTGAGTACGAACCGTTCCCTTGGGACTCAACCCCAACTCACTAGTTTGGTTATATTACTATTGAACGATCGTTGGCAGTTAGTATTGAATGAAGTGTCCTGATATGTGAAATCAACGACTTTCCACCCTTACACCAATGGAAAAACTGAGTGCACCTTTCAGACTTTAGCGGATTTTTAAGTGTTTGTGTAATCAATTTCAAGGGTAATTAATATGATCATTTGCCTTTGATTGAATTTGCTTATAATAATAACTATCATTCTAGCATTGGGATGAAATCATCTGAGGCATTTTATGGTAGAAGGTGTAGGTATCCTAGTGGTTGGTTTGAAGATGGTGAGGTTGCTTTGATAGGTCCTGAGTTGGTGCTTGATGCTATAGAAAATGACTCAAAGTCGACAAAAGTCTTATTCCAATGTTAGAAGAACATATTCAAATTTAATGTTGATGATTGGATCTACTTGAAATTTCCACTCATGAAGGGTGTAATGAGATTTAGAAATAAAGAAAAGCTTAGTCCCTGATATGTGGACTCATATCAAATTGTGAGGCATATTTGAAAGGTTTCATATGAACTTAAGTTGACTAATGATTTAGCATCGGTACATCTGGTATTCCATGTCTCCTTGTTAATGAAGGTGTGGGAGATCCGACATCCATTGTATTAGCAGATTTGGGGGTTAAAGAAAATATTTCATATGAGGGTTCTTCCATGAAGGTTCTTTGGAGGAATCAATTAGTTTAGGTTCTACTTGGGAGGCTGAAACTGATATGATATCCATGTATCCTCATATCTTTCACCCCTCTCCTATTCTAGCTTGAGGTATTAGCTCCTCATGGTTCATTCTATCGGATTCATGTATTTTCATTATCATTATGTTTTCATATGCATTCATGTTCATAAAAAAAACTTGATTTTGATGTTATGATTAAGCTTGGAATGATTCTCTATGTTTATGTGCATTATGATGAGATTTCCATTTATGTAGGGTTGTTAGTTTCTCTCCTACTCTATTGGTGCTAGCTTGAGTCCCATTCAAGAACGAATGTTCCCAAGGGGGAGATATTGTAATACCTCGGATGTTGGAAAGTTGAGTTGGAAAGCAAAGTTGTAGAGAAATGGATAAGGTAGTGCTCTACGAGTCCAACCTACGGGGAGTAGGAAGTAAATCATAGAACCCAGAGTTGAGTTTGGAAAATTTAGTACCTGAAGTTTGACCCACGAATTGACAGGACAAACCTAGAAGTTTTAATGAGCTGTAGGTGGAATTTGTAGGATGGATTTAGAGAATTGGATTAAGACTGCAGTCCTACAGAAGGTTCGACGGGGTATAGATTAGTATACGGGTCATAGGGTTGTCTCATAGAACTGACCTTGACTTAGTGAAATTTTGATTTAAAAAGCCGAGGTCTACAGATGGGGCTACAAAACATAGGAAGTTAGGAAGTATGTAGAAGAGTGTCGTAGAAAGTTGGCCAATCAGTCACTCAACCTATAGTTAACTAGTATAGTCCGTAAGATTTCCTATGAGTCGTAGATCCAAATCGTAGGGTCTTTCTGGCAGTTATTTTTAAGGGTAGTTGGATCTTTTCATATGCATCTAATACCTATACAACGTCATTTTGCCTATAAAAAGAGACCTTATAACTTATTTTATTCCTAAGAAACTACCCAGACCTTCTATTCCCCAAAATCCCCAAAATGTCCTCTCTAGTTTTCTCTCCAAGGCTCACAAGGGATTCTAGGGTTTTTCAAGCTTTCAAGTCTTCAGTTCCTCCTTTGTCTTGGGCTTCAAGATCAAGGTATGTGGGAGTTCATAAATGGGTTCCATTCACCCATTGAGTCCCAAATATTTCTCAAATTCTCTTATTCAATTTCCTTAAATTGGTTAGGTTTTCATTCAATTCTTCATGGAGTCTAATGGTGTTGATTAAATTGTTTGATTTTGATCTTATTATGATTGTTTTGACTCAATTACATGCTTTTCAATTTATTTCAAATAAACCCATGCATGAAACATGATTTTGGCATAAACCCTAGAAGAGTGTGAATTTATGAACGAGTTTTGAAACTATGATCGATGTTATGATGAAGGATATGCATGATTTATGAAAAAGAATGTCTTATGATATAGGTTGCTTTAAGATTAACATAAATTAAATTGTGAAAGGTTTTCTCACATTAAGGGATCATGGTTTGGTGAGAGGTTTTCTCACACATACATGATTCAATATTTAAGGAGACATTCTATTATGTTTAAGCTTGGATTAGTAACTTAATTGTATTTTTCCATGTATGATGATATGCTTATGTTTATGACTATTCTGTTGAGATTCTTACTTAGCGACGAGAGGATATTGAAATGGAGGCTCTCTCGTTGGTAGAGGCCAAGTCTCTAGTAGCAATCTCCTTGTCCCTAGTTATGTGTCCCCATAGGTTATCTTAAGTAACATAGCTAGTGGATCCACCTAAGCTAGAAGTTAAGGTCCTTGCATTGGCAAGTAAGGACATCTCTTTTCGGTTTGGGATCAAGACACCGGATTCCACGTTACAGCTCATGTGATCTATGTCGGTTAAGAGTAAATATCCTACAACATAAACTAAGTTGTTCTTAAATATTTTATGAAGCTTTCCTTATGATTTTAAGATGCATTGACCATGTTCAAGTTTTATGATGTTTCTTTAAAAAGGCTTTCCTATGTTTATCTTGGTCATGCATATCATGTCCCCGTATTATCATATTTCATGTTTTACGCATATCCCTCATACTTAGTACATTCCATGTACTTATGCATACTTATATCTATATTGTTTCACTAATGTAGGGTGTGACGCCTCCTCTCCTCCTGCTTGTGGATAATTGATCACTCTAAGAATTTGAAGACTTGGTGAGTCCTGATACTCTAAGGACCATATCATTTTTATTGCTTTCATATGTTTTTAATTTTTGGATGTTGTATGTGGTGTACGAGTTTTGTCCCGACCACTTCCTTGATGTAGTAGATGCCTTGTAAAGACTATGATAGATTTCTGCTTATAAATTTCAAACTCTTTTATTAGTATGAGATTTCCTACAATTGTCTATTATATGGTGTATACGTATGTCAAGTTGATTGTGTAGGGCCTCTCAGCGTCTTATACGCCATGTCATATTTGGGGTGTACTTTGGGTCGTAAGTATATCCATATCTATTTAAGATGGGATGATTTTTTAGAGGCCACACTGGGACTATCATAGGAAAGCATGTCCCTGCTAGCTATCAAAGAAACATATTTATGGATATCCGTGGTCTCTGTATGAATCTCTTCCCAACCGGCATGGCAGAATCGAGGAACCACTTGGAATTGAAATTGTTTAGTCCATATGCATCATTTGATGAAAGCACTATATTCACCTTTGATGATTGATTTGTCAACAACAATTTCTCTCCCTTACAACAATTCTCCTCACCAAATGTCTTTCCTTGGGTTGGGGCAACACAATAAATGAGTTGTTCTCTCTAGGGCCCCACCCCCTCAAAAGTTAGATGTCGATCGAGATTGAGATGGAGCTGGGAGAAAACCTATACTTTTCTAGGGCTTGCCTTACCTCAACTTCTAAATAAATAAAAGGGTGGGCATAAAAAAGGAACCATCCCGGCCTCTTCAAGAAATCTTTTCTTGGAAGACATTGTCTACTCACTCGAACAATGCTCTAAACACAAAAATGTGCACTTTTGCCCCATTCTCCCATATTGAGTCACAATCATCACCTCAAAAGGTACAAATGAGTCATATGTAGGTAAACTTGCATGTGTGGTTTTGGCCTAGGACCATGATATATTTTATTAATATGTGTAGGTTTTTGTAATTCGAGTGAGATTGTGATTGTGCAAAAGCACATATGGTTCGGTATTTCCTTGTTCCTTGTATTGTTATGTTCTTTATATCTTGTCCAACAAAAAACTAATCGAGCTCTATTTGATCTCCCAAAAGCAAAATCTGAAACACTAGTAGGCTATATGTAGAATGCATTGATGCGATCTTTAATATTTCACTATTGGCGAATGCCAATATCTTGAGGTCTTTAGGACTCATTCTGACTGAAACAAGGGGTAGATATTTACCAACTTCCAAGTATTTTATTTTAGAAATAAGGTGAGAATCTGACGCGAAAGGTTGCTTTAGTATGTAAGATAAAGCAAAGGCACACCAGTTGCAAAAAAAATGTAGTTTCTTCTTAGCGCATCCTTTTTTTTGCTTGTTAGTGCTTGAGTAGTAAAATAAAAATAATATTTCTTGCCTACTTGGTAAACTCTCGCTTTTTTATAGGAGGGGTACTTTTCTAGGGTAGGGCATTTTTCAATCTTCGTTTGAAACTAATAAGTGTCAAGTCGAGGATTTCTGCCTTATTATGAAAAAGAGAGTTGGATAAATAAAATTATTTACGTAGAGAAGCACATCTTTAGCTATGTAGAATCAAGTTGTGCTATTTGGTGCTCTGATAAAAAATAAATCAGCAGGACCATACCAAAATGACTACATATACATCAAAAAGGCCAATCCCTCCCCTATGACACCAATTAAAATGAGCCAAATCTTTAAACCCTCTACTTCCATAGAACAATATTGTGGAAATATAGACCTAGGTAGTCATATTGGATCCTTAGGAACCATCACTAGTACAATCAGCTTATATATATTTGAAAGAATTTTTTTTTTCATCCAACAGAGCGTAGAAGAAGGTGACTCTTGCAGACAATGATACACCCAAATTGCACCTCCCAAAAGAAGTATAAAGTGGTCATTGTTAAAATATAAAACCTAACCAAGGATAGTGTGGATGCCACAAGGAATATGATTTGGACCTTGGTTAATTGCGGTTAGTTTTGCTCTTAGTCATTTTATTTCGAAAGGTGTTTTTATGTAATGGCAATCTTTAAAATTTTCATAACTATCAATTAAAAAAGCATCAAGAGAACATGTTTTGAATTAAATAAGAGAAAAAACTAGGATTTTGTGATCCCTATGAAGTCATAGCTTACTAAGACCACATATTAGTAAACTTTTCTAGTGTGTCACATGCAAGATTGATAAGTTAATTTCACCTAAGTGGTTGGTCCCTTAAATAGAAGAATGTCACCACACAACTTGGTTCGTCTATAGTTGTTTGCACTACTAACCCTTACTCTTGATCCTAAATTAGCTATTTCAAGACAAGGTCAAGATATTAGATGAGTGTTTATAGTCTCAAATCTCTGTTGTATACTCCCCTTTCCCATTCTTTACCCCTTTCGTCCAACAAGTAAGAATAAGACATGTTCTAATGTTTGCAACTGTTAAAATCAATCAAAGTAAATGGAAAAACAATACATGCATGCACACCTTCCAAGGTTTACTAGGTATTAAGTCTACTTCATTAATTCTTCATGGTTCTCACAACCCTAGCTGTGAGTTTAGCTACCCATACGTGTATGATAACAATAAATGATAAATAAATTAAGAATAATCATACACTTATAAGAGGAATAGTAGAATGCTGAAATCTTGAATTAAAATTCAAAGTCAAAAGTCAAGAATCACAATGAAATTTATCTTCAAATTCAAGAACTTGTTTACTTGATACTTTGTTAATTGCTAGTTTTGAAGATTTTAAAGATTTCCAATTACACAAAAAACCCTTTCGAAAATAAAATGACTAAGAGCACAAATAAAGGTAATTAACCAAGTTCTGAACCATATTTCTCGTGGGATCGACCCTCACATTGGCCATAACCTATATTTGAACTTTGATAACTATTAATCTGGAAATTTAGTAAACTCTAGAAAAAATGGTCAACGATGGTCCTCATCAAACCAGGGAAGAAGTTAGAACAATATTGGTGGTTGAGGAATGGGTAGATCAAGAGCAACAAGCTCATCTAACTAAAAATCAATGCCAGACTACAACTGCAGACCAAGTTAGGAAAGATGAGTTGCCTCACTAAAATTCTCTATATAATTAGTCCATGAGGAGAGGAAACAGGGTTTTGCCACATAAAAACCTTATATATGTTCCTCAATTTGAGGTTGAGGATGATATGATGTGGAACACGATGATGCAAGAGCTATTGTGCTATTGTGTGCCTGTTGGGGAAAAGTTTGATATCACCAACAACACTATCCAAATATTGAACGGCATTGTTTGCGGGAAGAACAACTGATGATGCCCACTCTTTCTTGATGAACTTTATGAGTGTTTGGAAATGTACCTATAATAGGACCATAGTTAATTAGGATGCCATCTGACTGCTTTTCCTACTATCATTGACAAGAGAGGCAACTACTTGGCCGATCAAACTGTTTTTCCCACTATCATTGACAAGAGAGGCAACTCCTTGGCTGACGGAACTTCTGAATAATTAAATCACCATATAGAAAGAAATGAGAGACGTATTCTTGGAAAGATTCTTTCCACCATCCAAGATGTTGCAGCTGAAATATGAGATATATAACTTCGGGCAGTTGTTCAGAGAAGATTTATATCAAACATGGATACAATTCACAAAAAAGTTGTAGCAAGTGTCAAATCACTAAATACCCAATGATTCATTGTTGGAAATCTTGTATAGAGAGTTAAATGCTAACACTAAGGCAATTGCATACATTGTCACTAGATGAGATTTTATGAACAACACCTTTGAGGAAGCATCTGAGATACTTAATAAGGGCACAAAAACTAACATATCTTGGCATACAAGGGTAGCACAAACTTCTAAGAGTACTTATTTAGCATTATTCAAGGTGACCCAAATGAGAACTTAATTCAGCAATGTTTGAATCATCTTATAGGTGTTGTAGTTGTTGCAGTAGAAAAAGTGAATGTTGTAGACTCACATGGTAAATCACCAACACGTGAGTATTATTAGTATGATGATGATTCCCCCTATGTAAATGATCAGACTACTGGTTTCTAAACTAACACCCAAGGGTCTAATAAAGACATTTGACACCAAGGTCAAGGAAATCAAGGTTAGAACTTTAATAGAGATAACAACTTCAACTGGTATGAATATAATGACGGAAACAGAGGCTAGGATAGAGATGGTGAATGGATGAAGAGATACAACTATAAGAATGAGAGAAGTGGTGCATATATTACACTAGGAAATCGCAAAAGGGGATCATGTCTTGCAAAGATCGAAGACATGTTGGCCAAGGTGTTGAAGAGTGTTGAAACTTCTTATGAAATTGTTAAAGAGATTCAAGGTGACTTATGAGGTATGAATCAAAAAGTTGAGTCACATGCCATAACTATTTAGCAGATTTAGTGGCAATTATGTCAGATGTCCACAACCTTGAATCAATGCTAGAAAGGGTAACTTTCGAGCAATACAGTTCAGAATCTATAAACTGATGGGCATTGCATGGAAGTGACTACTCAAAATGGTAAGCAAACCGTGGAACCACCAATAAAGATAATGGTCAAAGAATAGAATAAGCCCAAATATATTGAGGGTGAACATCTAGGTGAACCTAAAAAAATTGATGTTGTGAAGCAGCCTCAGACTGGGAATAAGAAGCATAGTGCTGAAAATTTCAAGGAGAAGGAAATCACTCCAATCATAACTCCCATGCCACGACCTCTTGCCACCTTCCCCGTATAGATCTGCTAAGAAGGTTAAAGAAAGGAACTATCACAAGTTCATATTGATGTTGAAGCCACTTTCATTCAGCATCCCTTTGATTGACGCACTAGAGAAAATGATTGAGTATGCTAACTTCATGAAGAATCTAGTAACTTAAAAGAGTGTCGTGAGTTTCGACTATGATGATAAATTGCATCATTGTAGCATAATAGCCACCTGCTCTCTTGTGTCGAAAAAAGGATCCTAGAGGGGTCATAATTACATGTACTATTGAAGCATTGAATTTTTCTAAGTCCCTATGTGAAGTGGATGCTAGCATTAATTTGATTCCACTACAATGTTTCAATAGTTGGTCTTGTGAGCCCCCAAATCAACATCAATTAGACTACTTATGGTAGATCGTACAGTGAAAAAAATAATGGGTATGCTTCATGATGTCCTTATGAAAGTTGAGGCGTTCATATTTCCAGCATACTTTATGATTTTTGGCTACGAGGTTAATTTTGATGTCCCTATCATCTTGGAGCAATCATTCGTTGCTATTGGGCGTGCTTTAATTAATATGAAATAGGACATATAAAGTTTAGAATGAATAATGAAGAGGTTAAATTCAATATTTATCAGTCGATTAAGCATCCTAGTGAATTGAAGGTGGTGTCAGTAATTACGTTAGTGGATGAGAAGCAACCAGAGGTACATGTTAAGGAGAGATCAAGTATTGAAGCATTAGTAGTAGTGGTGATCATCAACTTTGATGGTGGGGACATTTCTGAGTATGGAGAGATGGTTGGTGCACTTGATGGTACGGGAACCTACACTTATGCACCAAGGAAGCTTGACTTGGACTTGGAGAATAGGGTGACACCACCTTCCAGACCATCCATTGAGGAGCCTCAGTCTTAGAGCTTAAGGCTCTTCCCTCTCACATGTTGTATGTTTTATTGGGTTTGTCAGTTATCATAGGTGCTAATCTAGATGAAGTTCAAGTGGATTCTTTGAGATATGTGTTGAGGCATTTCAAGTGGGCCATTGGATAGTCCATTACATACATTATAGGTATTCCACTAGGTTTATTCTCTCACAAAATCCAACTCATGCCGGATGCAAACCTTGCATTGAACAACTTTGTAGATAGGATCCACCTATGGGTAGGTATGGTATGGCATGTATATAATTACCAGACCATACCAAAATTTTTGATACCTTAGTTTTCGTATTATGGTATTTGGTATGGTATACATTTTTATTTTTTTTGGAATTGTGTACAATATTTGGTATTTAAAAATGATAAATTGAAATATCGAATATCATACCGAAGTATATAGTTATATAAATAATATATATGTATGTATATATATGTAAGTGTGTGTGTGTGTATATATATATATATATATATATATATATATATATGTATGTATATATATAGTAATAATATACAATCTAGTATTATTATAAACTAAATGTTTATAAGTTGAAGTTGTGACTACCCAATATTGATCGAAATGTATTTTAAATGTAATTGATTAATAAAAGGTGTTGTTTGTACTTTCTTTTAAATATATATTTGTACATGTGTAATGTGTTAGTATGATACAATTGAGACCTTTTTTGAATTATTGAAGTCATAATACTCTATTATACGAGTATATATTATTCAAAGTTGAACAAACTATGGTTACCGATTTACCATACCGCAATATATCAAAATTGAGCTTCACAATATCAAACCATATCGAATCAAATATGTATGGTAATGGTATAATAATTTTAAGAATAAAATATTGAATTATGGTAGTGAAGTTTCAAATATTGTACCATACCATACCATACCATGCCCACCCCTAGATCCACCTATGCAAGAGGTTGTAAAGAAAGAGATCATCAAGTGATTAGATATTGGTGTGGTTTATCCTATTGAAAATGTGTGCTGAAGAAGGATGGAATCACTATGTTTCTTAATGTGAAGAATGAGCTTATTTTAATGAGGCAAGCCACAAGTTGGAGAGTTTTCATGGACTACAGAAAATTGAATGTTTGGACCAAGAAAGAACACTTCCCAATGTCATTCATGGATCAGGGATTCGACCATTTTGCTGGAAAATAATGGTATTATTTTCTTGATGGTTATTTGGGTTACAATCAGATATTGATTGCACCTAAAGACTAAGAGAAGACCACTTTCACTTGTCCATATGGGACATTTGTGTTCAAGAAGATATCATTTGGGTTATGTAATGCGTCGATAATATTTCAATCTTGTATGATGTCTATATTCTTAGAGATGGTGGAGGACTCGATTGAGGTATTCATCTCTATTACTTCTTCTTCCTTAAGAATACTGTCACGACCCAAAGTACACCCTAGATGTGACATGGTGAATAAGACCCTGAAAATTCCTATACAAGTCAATGGATATAAGCATGATGTAATCAAATATAAATCAAGAGATATAACCAATATAAGTCTCAAATCATAAGATGACATAAAGGATATCAATAGAGTACATGAGAGATAAATAGAAATACTACTAATTCTGACACACATCTTTCTAACATCATAAGAGTGGCTGGGACGTAAACCATACACCACGTACAAGTCTAAAATTAAAAAAACAATGAAAGAAATAAAGTGTTTATGGTTTTTCCCTAGAAATGATAAGGACTCACCAATCCAAGAGAGCAAGTTGAGAAATTCTAATATTAACCATGTTTGGGAGGAGAAGATTCGGACCATATATTATAAGACAATATAGGTGTAGAAAACACAGTATTGAAAGGAGAAATAAGTTGAATACTTTATATATTTTGTTATATGAATCAATACAACAATGCCCTTTTTATAGGCAATGTTGTTGTACAGAGTTGATCAACTTGTGATCATTGTGTCCTATTCAACTACTACTACGTACATAATATGCAAAACATTCATAGATTCCTATCTAAGTCCTATGTTAACTAAGAATGATATTCAAATATAGATTCCTATGCTAACTAGTCGACTGAGTCCTATGTTAACTCAGAGTCTTCAACTCTTCCCCTAAAGCTAGTGAGAGGAGGATCATCCACTCCTAGCTTGCTTCAAAAATCTATGAATTGTTGCTTGGTTACTGCGTTAGTGTGAATGTCCTGAGATTAAACAAAATGAGTAATAATCTGACTTCTAGCCATCTTTTCTCTGACAAAATGATAATCCATTTCAACATACTTTGCTCTGGCATGTAGTACAAGATTCATAGTCATGTATAGTGCACTGAGATTATCACAAAATAGTATTGGAATTGTGGACAATGATACACCAATGTCTTTAAGAATATAGGTTATCCATGTTATCTATGTTGCAGTCGAAGCCAATGCCCTATACTCAGCTTCGACATTTGATCTTGCAACTGTCTGTTGCTTCTTAGAGGTCCAGGAGTTGAAGTTAGCACCTAAGTAAATTTAATAACCTGTAGTTGATCTTCTTGTTGTAACACAACCTCCCCAATTTGCATTAAAGTATCCATACAATCTTAAAGGTGATTGTGTTGAGTCCTAGCTTTGTTGTGCCTTTGACATATCTTAGTATTCTTTTAACAACTTGGAAGTGCTCACTATTAGGAGTCTGCATGAACTGGCTAACCAAATTCACTGCATGAGTGATATTTGGTCTAGTTAATGTAAGATATTGAAGACTTCCTACAATAATCATGTATAATGAAGCATTGGCAGGGCTTCCTGTAGCTTCTAATAGGCCATGCTTCTATGCAAGTGGTGTGTTCACTGGTCTAGCCATGACCATATCAGTTTTCTTAAGCAGTTATGTAGCATATTTACTTTGATTTAGATGGATACCACCATCAAAATATATAACCTCAATCACAAGGAAGAAATGTAGTTGTCCAAGATACTTCATTGCAAACTCATTTCCAAGTGCAGTAATTATTTCTTGGATATATGTAAGGGAGATTCCTGTAATTACTATATCATCTACATATAAAAGAAGAAGAATAGTACCTTTCTTGCGGTGAAAAACAAACAATGATGAGTCTGCTCTACGGCACTTGAATCCAAGATGAAGTAAGTACATGCTAAATATGTCAAACCAAGCCCTAGGTGCCTGCTTAAGACCATACAAGGCTTTATTTAGGGAGCACACATGATCTGGATATTGAGGATCAATAAATTCGGGTGGTTGTGTCATATAGACAACTAGATGTTAAAAATGCATTCCTGGTGGTATCAGAGCTCTGAAGACAAAGCTAAAGTTGTGTAATTTCTCTCCCACAATCTTCAACAATGGCCTCAAACACAACTCCTCTACCACTATCAACACCTTCCCTGCACCACCTTATTATTGTGTGCCCAATCAAGCTTAAGCCCACAACCTACTTGATTTAGAGAACTAATATCATGCAGCTTATGCAAGTTATGAAGGGTACATACCTAATCAAAGAGGAGAAACCAGAAAAAGATAGCTCATCTTCTACGGATGGAAAGGAGAAAGTTGTTGAAGGGAAAGAAAGTGAGGACAATGACTGTGAAGAAAGAGATGTATTGTTAAGGACATGGATCTCAAGAACTATGACTGAAGAGAGCATGTATCTCATTGTAGGTTGTACTACAACCAACTATATATGGGAATTCTTGAAAGATGAATATATTCAAGCAACAAAGAATAAAGAGTTTAAACTCAAGCAACAAATTCAGAACATCAAGCTTCTAAGAAATTTGAACATCAAGCTGAGATCTAAGAAACTTGATGAGTATCTGAATGATTTTAAGGGTATATGTGATGGTCTTGCAACCATACACAAACCTTTAGATGAGGCTAGCAAAGTTATCAACTTTGCAAGAGGTTTGGGTCCTAAGTGTAGGACTTTTAGAACTGTGATGCTTGGAAGGCACCATATCCAACTCTCAGTCAGTTTGTCAATGCCCTTAGAGGTTTTGACATAAGAGAAGAGGAGGCTGAAGTGCCATAGGAGAACCATAACATGGCCTTCTCTGCACAAAGAGGCAGAGGTAGAGGATTCAAAGGAAACTCCAATAGAGGAAATTCTAACTACAACTCAAGAGGAAGATGATTCAGACCTAGACAGGGAAACTTCAACTAGAACAACCAAATCATGCAAGGATCAAATCAAGTGAAGGACAAGAATTCATCTAGTGCTTGTCAAATTTGTGGTAGGAATAACCACACTGCACTTAGGTGTTTCCACTGATGGGACTACTCCTACCAGGCTAAATAGACTCTCCCACAAGCCTTGGCAGCATTCAACTTGCAGGGAACAATTGATCCTACAATGTATGTTGATTCAGGAGTCACAAATCATATGACCAACAACATAGGTAATCTCTATGATACCATGTAGAAACAAGATATAGAAAAGAGACAGAGAAGCTATAATACTTTGTATATTTCGTTATATGAATCAATACAACAATGCCCTTTTTATAGGCAATGTTGTTGTACAGAGTTGATCAACTTGTCATCATTGTGTCCTATTTGACTACTACTACGTACATAATATGTAAAACATTCATAGAATCATATCTAAGTCCTATGTCAACTAAGAGTCATATTCCAACACAGAGTTCTATGATAACTAGTCGACTGAGTCCTATGTTAACTCAGAGTCTCCAACAATAGGCACAAGTATGCATTAGTACATTGAATGTACTAAGTATGGGGCAATGCATGAAACATAGTGTTGACACCCAATTTTAGCTCTCCATATTTAATTAATTAAGCTTCCATAATAATAATAATAACAACAATAACAATAAAAGATGTCAACATCTCTATGGGACCTACTCTAGTCTTTTATCTGTGGAGAGATGGTCGTTTACATGCTTACTTACTAAAGTAATGTATATGTATACATATGATGAATTTTATCAAGAATATGATAATAAAATATATATGTTGCGAAATTTTATAGGACCACGAAAATATTTTTCATTTATTTATTTTGTTCGATAAATTTAAATATTATTTCTTATAAAATTAAATATATTATAAATATTACTTTCTTTGTCCCATTTTATGTGAGGTAGTTTGACTCGGCACGGAGTTTAAGAAAAAAAGGAAGACTTTTAAAACTTATGGTCCAAAATGAATGATAGAAATTTGTGTGACTGTAAATAATTTCATTAAGGATAAAACAGACATTTCATAGTTAAATTGTTACTTAATATAGAAATGTGTTATTCTTTTTTGCACTGGCTAAAAAGAAAAGTAAGTCACATAAATTGGAACAAAGGGAGTACTTAATTTCCCATTTTTTAGATTTACGTCAAATAAATGTCGTTCTTAAGAATTGAATCAATTTTTTGTTTAAATATAATTTAGGAAAAAAGTTATGAAATATATTTGAACTTTGATTAAAATATCTGTAACAATACCGAACATTGAAAAGGACATTGTACCCCTACACTATTTAATAATGTACTTTAAAGGTATATATGTGCATGAACATCATAAATATTATATCATTATAAATAGTAATGTGTCCACGTGAACACATATATACCTTTAAAATATACTATTAAATAGTGCAGGGGGATAAAATGTCCTCTGTAAAGTTTGGTATCGTAACAGTAATTTCGGCCAAAGTTGAAATATTTTTCAGATCATTTTCCCTATAATTTATATTGTTAAAAGTAAACATTTTTCGTACATTATTCAAAATTAGGAAGTTTAATTCATTGATGAATTACTAATATATGCTAATTTAATTTTCAAAGAATGACTATTTTTGTCAAATAAGCAATCTTGCAAAATAATTATTTTTAATTTAATAAATTATGTATATTTAATAAATAAAGGGGTGATAATTTAAATAGATTTAATTTGAGCAAAACTTGGCAATTCAAATCCTTTTAATTCAGCCAATCTGCGTGTGCCACTTACGGAGCACATGAATTGTGTTTCTTCAAATTTAATCTTGACCATCCAATTTAATCCAATGGCTTTAATTAAACCATCATTTTACTATAATTAATTTTTTAATATATATATATATATATATATATATAATATTTTATTTTTATTATTTTGGAATATGAAATTCAGTTTGGAATAATAATAATTATGATTATTATTATTATTTTTAAGCTCTTTATTTTTATAAACTGTTCGATAAAACGATCGGACGGTCCAAATTAATTAAGATTTTTCTTCCTCCAAAATAGATTCCTATGCCCCTACTCCTCATCTTCTCCACCTCCTCTTGTGTTTTTTGAAAGAAAAAAAATGCCCCATTCTCTATCTCCTTTCCCAGCAGAGTCGTCAAACTGTCGCACTCTATTTCGAATTTCCCTAGTGGAATCGCTAAGTTGTAGCATTCTATTTCGAACTAGCCGAAATAGTTCACAACATAATATGGTTGTCACTCTGATTTTGTAAATTGTTTTAGAGTTAATGTATATGTTGTTTGATTTGCGAAAACCAGTAAGGTTCTGAGTAAGAGTTTTGGTTACTCGATGGGAAGGTATAAAGCACCCCTTAAAGCCTATTAGAAGATAGTCCTTAAACTCAATTTAAAAAATAATAATAAGGAAATTTATTCATTTATTTTCTTTAAAAATCAATGATAAAGGAATTTCGTTAGTTTTAGAAAAGAGTAAACTACAATGTATGTCATATATACATCTATAAAATAAATTTAATAATAGTATGCTTATCATGCCGTAAAAATAAATAAATAAATGTACTAAAATGTATGACAATTTTATATGTTAAAAATATAAATGTATCTTATATAAATTTATCCAAAATATATAAATAGAGTTTAAATGATATGGAAATTTGTCGTGTTATTTATATATAAAATTAAGATGTAAAGGAAAATAAAATAAAATAAGGTAGTAGTTGGGTGTAAATATATAGTAGTATGTGTGATATATAATTTGAACAAAAAATACATAATAATGATACTAAATGATAAATATTATATAAAATTTGTGGTCTTAAATATATTTATTATGAAGTATAGTATGTCCATGTAGGTTGTTTAAAACCTATGGACATTTATTATTTTATTTAACTAAAACTTTCATAATAATAATAATACATAGGACAAACTTTTTCAAGAATATGATAATAAAATATATATGTTACGAAATATTGTAGGAATACGAAAACATTTTCATTTATTTATTTTGTTCGATAAATTTATTTCATAAATATTATTTCTTATAAAATTAAATATATTATAAATATTACTCAATTTTCCATTTTTAGATTTACGTCAAATAACTGTCGTTCTTAAGAATTGAATCGATTTTTGTTTAAATATAATTTCTATTGTTAAAAGTAAACATTTTCCGTAAAGTATTTAAAGTTAGGAAGATTAATTAATTAATGAGTTACTAATTTATATCAAACTTTTTAGAATGACTAATTTTATCAAATAAGTTAATCTTGCAATGTAATTATATTTTAATTTAAATAAAGGCAAAAGGATCTAGTGGACCCTTGTACTTGAATCAGTTCGTATTGTGAACCCTTGTACTTATCCATTTATCAACTGAACTATTATACTTAGTAAAACATAATATATCAAACCCTCTAATCATTGACCAACCTTATATGGCATTAAAATGATTGAGTTGGCACAAAAGAATGGCTACACATGTTGAAGGGAGAAAGTGAAGATCATACATACATTAAAAAATATTAAAATATAAAATAATTGATTTTATAAAAGAAAAATAAAATTTAAAAAATAGGTTTCTTCTTCTTCCCCGCCACACTTTTTTTTCCAGCCATCATCCTCTTTTCCAATCAACCTCATCTCCCCATCCACGCTCCAATCTCCATTTTCCTTCTTCATACCTTATTGTCATTATTTTCAGCAGATACATCCCTCTTTTTCATATTATTTTCCATTTCGGTAAAAAAAATTATTATTTTTTTACTATAAATACCTAATAGGTTAATTCTTTCTTTTTCTCTAAATTTTCCCTTCAACACAAAAGGCTAAAACGGAAAGAAAAAAAAAGGAAACAAAGAAAGATGACAATGCAGATCTTGTTTATTCAATCAAGAATTTTCGGCGACACACTAGAATTTTCAAAGACTAATTTTTGATTTTTTCTCAGTCTCCACAAATCGACATCAAACTTTACGTTCTAATCGATCTTCATTTTGTCTAATTCATTCTCTCCTCTATCTATTGCTAGTGATTCCAGCTAGCATTACGACTGATTTCTTGGGCATTATATTGTTGTTAGTTGTATATTTTCAAGTTCCAAGATTTTATTTTTAAGACTTTCATTCTCAATGTCTCTTTTCTTTTGTATGAAGATAAAATTAAATGCAAGGAAAAAAAAGATGGAGGTGATGGTAATGGTGATTGTGAGGCTTGGTTGTGGGTTGGGGGAGGTGGTAGTAAGCTGAATGGAAGGTGGAGGAAGGTGAGAGAAATATGAATCTTATTTGAAAAAAATTATTTTACATTTTATGTAGTATTTTAATTAATAATTTTAAAAATAGTTAATAACGATAATTATGACGTGGTATTAATTTATGTGACATGGATTTGACATATCATCTATTCAAGGGAAAGTAAATTACACACATGGTAGGAGAGGCTTAAATATAATTTTTTTCATTGAATTTAAGGGTTTAGTTGGTAAAAAGTTAAGTAGAAGGATCCACAATACAAGCACATACAAGTCTAAGGGTCCATCAAACCCTTTTGTCTTAAATAAATTATGATTATTTATTAAAGGAGGGGTTATATTTTAAATAATTTAATTGGAGCAAAACTTGACAATCCATGTCTCTTTAAATCAGTCAATCAGTTTATGTCACGTAGGAAGCACATGGATTGTGCTTCTTCAGCTTTAATCTTGACCATCCAATTTAATCTAAGGGCTCTAATTAATCCATCATTTTACCATTATTAATTTATATATATATATATATATATATTAACCGTCCGATCAAACGATCGAACGATTCAAATTAAATCAAAGACTTTTTCTTTCTCCCAAAAGTGCCCTACGTTCCAATCTGAAAAGAAAGAGACGTTCAGTCGCCTTTCTCATTCCCCAGAACAAAGTTGTTTCCAAGAATACAGTTCCTCCTTCCCATCAATATTATCATCGACGTACCATCGGAAAATGGCAATTTTCGGTAGATTTTGGCCTTCTCCCTCTATTCCTCATTGATGCTCCCTCTTTTCCATCAACTTTATCTCT
This sequence comes from Solanum commersonii, assembly GCA_029007595.1. NCBI lineage: Eukaryota > Viridiplantae > Streptophyta > Magnoliopsida > Solanales > Solanaceae > Solanum > Solanum commersonii. Next base: position 916,426 of record JAJTWQ010000054.1, read on the forward strand.
TCTATCAACTTTTTTGATAAGAAAACAGATCCCTATACCATCTACATCTCTATTTTGGCATATATTTTATCCAAAACAATTCAAATTTTGTGGTCGAAAATTGGTCCAACAACTTGAAATCTGAAAAGGTAATAGCTGATTTTTTATATCTAGTTGTAACTCTCTGTCTCCAATGATTTTTCAGATTTTAAATCTGGACTTGAAGTCCATTTTTTGCCTATAAAAGGCAAGTGTTCTCTCCTCCAAAAGGACATCCAGCAACGATCCAAAAATCGAACAACATCTAAAAATTATTCAAGAAACGGTCAAAGAATCATAAAAAAATCGTTCAAAATTCATCCAAGAACAAAGGAAAAAATAGAAAATAAAACATAAGTAAAAATCCCAAAAAATGATCTAAAAAATCCACCCAGGAATCAAAAAAGAAAAATGATCTGAAATCGGCCAGAAAAAAATCCATGAATCGATCAAAATCCTTGACATCCAAGTCATTATTTGCTGTTCAACACAAGGTAAAAATCTTTCCTCTCACTTTACTTTTGTCGTGGTTCTGTTTATCAATTTGACTATGAGAATAACTATATAAATGTGATCAATATTTATAGGTTATTGTTTCTGTTTATTTTTTTTTACGTTCTTGAGCTTCAAAGAATGAAGCTCACTTATTTTTCTTCTCTTCATCGCATTAAGAACTTTGATGAATGTTTGTGTTTATTTTATTTTTAACATAATCAAGATCCAATATTGAATGAATAAGTGTAGGATAGTGATTTTAAATTTTAGACCACATTTAAAAAGGTGCTTATTTTTGTATAGTTTTGAAATACTTTCTTTTTTAAAGTTACTTGGCTGGTCAATTGTTGGGATTATCTAATACCCTCAAAGATTTATGTAAGCATGGTTCGCTGTCTATTGTGAAATCCTTGTAATACTTGCACATCATTTTAGTTATCTGACTTTTTTTGTGTATGTTTGTTGGTATGGAAATCTTAATATTAGCGACCTTTAGTCTAGTTCGAAAAGGACTTCAAAAGGCTTAAAACTCTACGAATGTTTGTCATCCACTGTGAGATTTTATGTTTTCTTCAGTGCTCGGATATTGGGGCCAATCAATAGTGAGTTTACAAAAATCTCTTTTTGAGTATACAAATTAGAATGAAATTTTATAACTTTAAACTTTATAGCATAACTAACTATCTTATTTATAGATCAATGTAAATTCTACAATTCCAATATAGATATTATGTTTTGGAAAGTCGAATGAGAAATTGTTCTCAGCTCTTTGTGAATGAGGGAGATTTTGTTCACTTGATCAGCTGTGCGCTTCGGCCTTAGCTTTTGTTTACTTAAGAAATTATTATTTCCCTAATATATATTTTATCCATTTGATCTTGTCATGTAACTTTCAATTACTCCATCAATTACTCCCACTTTATCTCCTTATTCTTCTTATGTTTCATGTACAATCGGAGGGCTGGAGTTTCTACTTTCAAACTCATTTTTGGCCCAAAATATTGAGTCAACAGCAATTAGGATCATCGCAAGGCTTGGAGTTTCATAAATAAGAGTCCAACATTTCTTAGCCTTTCTTTTTATGACTTTGATTATATTGTTTTGATATGCTAACTAACTCTTATATATATTTGCACAAAACTTAAGTTTTGATGTATAAAATTGTCTATCTTTATTTTGGAGGTTATTTATGTGGGCTAACGTTATTTTCTAACATATTGAAAATTATGTTGTAAGCCTTTGGAAACATTTTTAGAATAAAAATGGTAGAAAAACAATTTATTTTTTTTTAAAATAAGTTAACGTTAAGTTCACTCACAATATCTATTTAGGTCTTTTAAGTTGAAGAAGAGGAAATCTATATTCTTTTAGGCCTTTCAAGTTGAGGAAAAGGAAAACTTATAGTTTAGAATTTCTAAATGAAGTTTCAAAAGGCTAAAATAATATTCATTTAGGCCTTTAAGTAGAGAAAAAGGGAAATCTGATCAATTGGGACTCCTAAATGAATTTGAGATTAGTTTAGAGGCTAGATAATCACTTCAAAAAATATATTAGGTTAAAATAATCTCCTTCTAGAAAATATATTTTTGGGGAAGTAGGCCCTATATTTTATTAAGGCTTAAGTCATCCACATCCACATCCACTTAGAGTTGTCTGCATAATTCACTTGAACACCTCAACTTAACCTTATACCTATTGAACACCGCTACCAACCTGAATCTGAACCATTTGAACACTTTTTTAACAATCAGCTAAAAGTAAAAAAATGTGTGTAACACACTCGCGGTGACGTGACAAATTGATAAATTAATGAAGTACGTATGACATTTTTTATTTAAAATAATAATTAAAAATTTATAAAGAAGAGAAAGAAAACAAAGGGCATGTCCGCCCACCCTGCCAGGCTACAACCTCCTTTATTCAAACTGTTTTCATCCACCCATTGTCGCCATTATCAGTTGTTTAATCCATCATTTTTCTTAATTCAACTAAAAATAAATGCAGATATGTTTTTAAAGAAAAAATTGAAATAGCAAATTACATATCCTTATTAAATTTCTATAGTTTTTATCCCTTTTTTCGTCTCAGATTCGGAAGAAAGTTGAAGAAAATTCAACCATTAATGATGGAATTGAACTATTTGTGAAGAGATTTTTCAATTTTAAATAAGGGATTCTGAAACTGTTTGTTTGAAATCAAACCATTCTTCAATTTCTTCATTTTTATCCATTTTCTCTTTCATAATTAATGGTGGAATTAAGCTTTTTCGGAAGAAATTATTCATTTTTGAAAAAGTGATTTAAAATTGTTTGATTTGCAGCTGAACGTATCTCCATTTTCTTCCTTTTTATCTTGTTTTTTTGTTTTGGATGCCAAAGGAAATTCAATTCAAGAAGAAAATTTAATTTTTGAAGAAGATAGTGGTGAGGAAGAAGGTGAAGTGGCTGAAGATACGAGAGAAAGAGAAGGGTGAATGGTGGTAATGATGGTGGCAGGTGCGATGGAAATGGTAATGGTGGCGGCGATTGGCATGAATGGTGATGGTGTTGGAAGAAGCCATGATCAAAGAAGAAAGAAGAAGAAAGAGATTAAAAAAATTTATAGTGTAATACACTTTCCATGCCATATCAGCGAAAAGTGTTCAATAGGTACTTATTTTGAATAACTTAAGTGTTCAATAGGTATAACTTGTAGATAAGGTGTCTAAATGAATTATGCAGACAACTTTGAGTGGTTGTCGATACCTTAAGCCTTTTATTAACAAAAATAAAAATGTAAGACAAGTCCCAATAGCTAGGCCTATTTTATATTTTTGACATCACCCCCTTTATGAATACGTTTTTTGCTATTGTCACTTTTCAAATCAAATATTGCCAAAATATTTAATCTCTTAACATGTTATTTCAAGATTTTAGATATGCCAACAGGTTCAAAAAGAAAATACAAAGTACATACATATATATGTCATGCACATAAAGGTATAAATTCTATTTTTTATATTTAGTTTTCTCTATACATGACTTATTATTTTGTTATACTTTAATAACAAATAAATATACATATTATTTTACTACATCTAATCTATCGTCAATTTGTCCCTACATGTAAATAAAATAATAAACGGTCATATGTTTTTTTTATAAAAAAAACATACATATATATACTATACTTTATAATAAATCTAGCTAAGACCACAAACTTTATATAATATTTTTAACATTTAGTATCATTATTATTTATTTATTTTTAAGAAATTATATTTTACATATTTTTATTCAAATTATATATCACACATACTATTATATACTTATTCCGACTATTATCTTATTTTGTTTTATTTTTCTTTACATCTTAATTCTATATATAAATAAAGCGACAAATTTTCATATCTTTTAAACTCAACATTTATATATTTTGGATAATTTTATATAAGACACATCTATATTTTCCAACATATAAAATTGGCGTACATTTAAGTACATTTATTTATTTGTTTTACTATATGATAAACATACTACTATTAAATTTATTTTATAGACATATATATGATATACCTTGTATTTTACTCTTTTTCTTAAACTAACAAAATATACTTAACATTGCTTTTAAAGCAAATAAATGAATAAATGTTTCTAATTTTTTTTCATAAATTGAGTTTAAGGACTATCCTTGGATAGGCTCTGAGGGATGCTTAATACCTTCCCTTCGAGTAACCAAAACACTTACTCAGAATCTCACTGGTTTCGAAAATTAAAACAGAGTTTACATTTACATAAAAAATGATTTTCCTAATATTTTTCCATAAAATTAGGTGACGACTCTAAAATAAAATAATTTTCAAAACTAGAGTAACAACCATATTGTGTTGTGAACTGTTTCGGCTAGCTCAAAATAGGGTGCGACAGCTTGGCGACTTGTCACGACCCAAGTCTAGGGCTTAGACGTGACCGGCGAATGGGGAACCCGAGGGAACCCCAAACAAGCCTCATAGCATATCATTACACATCCTTGGTCGCGGAAGCAATTAAAATGACCATAAGCGATACGCATAATCAAGGGAAATTGGGACTAAGGGAGCAAGACAAAAGAGAATAATACATAAATACCATAGATGAGTCAAGCTCAAACATAATACACAACTTGTCCAACACCACCTCTAAACATGGATACTTAGCGGGGGCCGAGACAAACTACCGGGCTCACCCTCATAATCAATACATAATTAAAAAGGAAAAGGTCTTATACATAGCAAAAGATCATGAGCAAAAAAAAAGAATGGAGGACTCACCAATAACCTTGATAGGAAATCGTATTAGCCACGTGGAGGAGGATGGTCAGACGGTGCTCCAGTCCCTACATGGTGACATCATGTAGGCATAGAGTATGCATTAGTACGTTTGAATGTGCTAAGTATATGGGATGCAATGCAATGCAACAATGGATGGACATTATAGGCAAAATGCATAATCGTACCCGATAGATAACATATTAATGAGATGATATGTATAATGATGCTTATATAAAAATCATATTTAGTAGGGCATAGTATATGTGTAGTGAGTGACCATCAATATAGCATTTCCAAGGCCTACCACCCCTTGGAGAGGCGAAAGAGGTACAAACCCCTCAATGTGGTTACCCGGGCCTACCACCGCCCGAGCTAGGGACCAAGGTACAAACCCCTCGATATGGTTATACGGGCCTACTACCCCCCGTACTAGGCAACCAAGGTACAAACCCCTCAATACGGTTATACGGGCCTACTACCCCCCGTACTAGGCAACCAAGGTACCAACCCCTTAATACGGTTACCCGAGCCTACAACCCCCCGAGCTAGGCTTGGTCGACTCACACACTATATAGAGAAAATCATATACATGTATCCATTTCCTCATCATTTCAATACTTATATAATCATCCGAATCATAGGACGTACATTGGACCTTCCATTTCATAAGAATTCTATAAATGGCATTTTATCAAACATATGGTGGGCTACTTGTTCATGTAAATAAAATCATGTGTTTCAAGAGTACTAAGTCCAACCAATTTTTAAAATCCATATAAAACAGCCCACCAACAACATACATATATATATACATATATAACAACCTTCATAATTTGATCATGGAGGCATGAAAACCATAAACATCACATAATAATACCATTTCATGAAAATATGCAAGATAGACCTTAATAGGGTGTGTAGTAGTGATTCCATAATTCAAGAGTTCATAAATGATCATAAGGACCCATAAACTTGAAGTAAAATAGAGGATAAATGGTTGGACTTGTGGAAAGGAAGGTTTCCACAATCAACTCACATACCTCAACTTTGGAGAATTCTTGATGAAGATTGGAATGGAGAATTGCTTGAGATTGAATCTTGAATCCGGAATTAAAGCTTGGGATTCTTGAATTTGGTGGATGATCTTGGTGGAATTTTTGGAGAGGGCTTAGAGAGAGTTTTTGGATGTTTTGAAGTTAAATGACTAAGTATGGATATGTCCCCTTTTTTTATAAAAAAACGTCCCAACACTTAGAAAAAAAAATGAGGCGGGTGAACAGTGTTTTCGGCTACTGGAATTTGCATTTTCTGCCGGACAGGTTTTACGAAAACGGTCATAACTCCTTCATCCTAACTCGGAATGAGGTGAAACAAATTGCGTTGGAAAGATAACTCATAGAGCTTAAATTTTAATAGTTTGATCTCCTTCCAGTTCCTTGTGTGCTGAGAGATATGCCCCTTTAAAGTTGACCCTCAAAATCGCATTTTTTGCGATTTTCGAATTTTGATACGGTTGCTCTAAAATTCGGGTTAGACCCATTTCCCACTCAATTTGACCCCCTGAATAAGAATATGAAGTCGAATTTTCGAAATGATGTACGGATTTTGAGATATATGAAAATTACAATTTTAGGTGTTTCCGAAGCACATTTTCGGGCATTTTTGGGGTCGTTTCACGACTCTACTGGGGATTTTACTTAGGTTTTAACCTTAGAAATCTTAATTTAGGAATAAGATTTGAGATTACTTGTTTATTTTCATCTTATTATTTGTTTTACCGAAAGAATAGCTTTGATTGAAAGGTCACAAGTAAAATCCAAGCTTGTGTTCCTTATTTATTTTAAAATACTACTTGTTACTTCTTTTTTTACACTGTCATTTGCACTTTCTATTGAGTCTTTGGCCGTACACATACACATACACTTGTTCATGCGAGGGATGTCTCACACTCCTCCAAAACTTTCTTTGGATTCCTTAGTTTCAGAGTTGATGCAATTAAGACAGTGCGCCTTCCCACAAATACTCAATCCTACTCTCGATAATCTAGGAAAAAATCCTACTCTAGAAATAGGTTATATTGCATAGACTTAGGCAAGACAATATAAGGTATTGTCGTTGCGTTTAGGAAACTATCCAAATGACAATGAGTTTCTTCTTTAAAACTCGACGACATATATTTTGTGTGAAATTGATATGAATGATACAAACTAAAACACTTAATGGATTTGGAGCAAATAAATTTATCACACCTTTTACCTTTCTTTCAGATAAACATCAACCAAAACTTGCCAAATATCCAAATGATTATTTCAGCTCCACACATCCTACAGAATTGGTGGTGAAACATCCATAGAACACACAGAGCTAAGGTTCGAAGACACTTGGGTGCATTGTTGTCACTTCTAGGGACACGAGGCAACAAAGTCTTCATTAATCTATTAATGGAGTTCTAAGACCCAAGCATAGTAATCTTTAAATTTTTAGATTTTGAGATCACTCCCACGTTGGAGGAGTTTAGTAGTTTTAATGAACTACCAATCAGAAGAAGGTTGCCGGTGATCCCATCAGCCATATGTCAAGGTGAATTTCTGAGGCTCCTAGGACTATATATACTTCCATTATTAATATATGTGGAGAGTGGAAAGGTCAAGCTAGACTACCTTTTTCAAAGGTTTGGGCGTCTTGAAAGCTATAAGGAACATCGACAAGAGTTTCCATGCACCCGTGGAGAATTGGTACATTTGAGGCCAAGGTTCTTCGTGATAGCCTTCTTGGAAGCCATGGTCTTCCAGATGAGGTTTCATTCCATCGATATCAATATTTTACCAATGGTTATGAGCCTTTTTGACAATCCCCAAAGATATTCTCTGGTATATATGATTCTCATTGGGGTATTTTAGTCATTGTCATACTGCATAAGAGGGCATAACTTTTTTGGAGGATGCAATCTGTTGTTACAAATTTGGGCGATAGAACACTTTTATCATCGTGATCCACATCTAGATTACTGCATAGACACCCGAGACAGGATTAAAAGCCACGAAGACCATCTAAGATATTGGGAGGGCACACCAGTAGGAGGGGAAGAGTGGCACACAGTTTTGACAAACCTTACAGGAGAGTCCATCCTGTGGAAGTTTTATTAGATAGAAGGATTGGCATTTGCAAGGACTTGATACTTGTTTTTTATCGAGCTGATCGGGTTAGGAGGCATTCAACCATATGCACCTCTTCGATTTTTGTGGAAATTTGGATTTTTCCAACATATTCCATTGTGGACGAACATGGCATTACATGAAGATGTTTTTACCTCAGTCTCACCATCACTTGTAAGGAATTTGCAATCCGAATGGGAATACATTGTAACGACCCGAGAGCACCCCTAGTCATTATCGGCGTAATCGACCTCTCAAAGGTCTTATACAAGCCCTTAGGATTAGTCATAGCATTTATCATAGAAAAATAGCGGAAAATTTAAAAAAAATTCATAATATAACACAAGACTTAAATGTCACCTCATTTAAACCTTTAATACAAAATCGAAGTACTACGTCTCAAGGTAGCCATCTTAAAACATGACTACAACACAAGAGGGACACAACCCTTACAATACAAAAGTAACTACTATCTAATACATAGAACTTAAGGAAACTCTTTAACATAAAGGTCCTTGAATCTTTAAGGACACACCTGAACTTGGGAAAAGTAAATCAAGCTCATCACTTCTAGGAAAGGCCCTTTAGCCACCACCACCTACACTTGGTGTAAAAAGATTAAGAAGAATGGTGTTAGTACAAGAATGCACCAAGTATGATAACCATGCAAAACATGCTTTTAAAAGGACATCTAGTTGGAAACTATTCATCATGCCTTTTTAGAGAAACTTCAAGAACATTTAGTACATAGGCACAATATAAACCACATACATCATCATACACACGGAAACCATTCATACTAGCACCTAGAGCCACTTATAACATTTCAGGCACATTCAATACATACAATACATTACCTTCCTCTTTATCTTAACTCCTTTCCTCAAGCAACCCTTAGGGAATACTTGGTGCAATGTATCGCCTTAAGGTTACCAAGGGTGAACTTACATATAGCCTTCATCAATCCAACCACATATATTCATAGAGTCATAAGCACACCATAAGACATAGTCTTCACATAGGAACCATCACCTAAGACAACCCCCAAGTCACACTAGTGCAATGTGCAAGTAGCATCCCATAATACTACTCCCACCAAGTGTTCCTAGGAAGCCACCATAGACTAGGCACATCATATTCAACAAGTCATAACATCTTCATTTAACATTAGACATAAGACCAACATACTTCATAACATCATATAAGGACTCATTCATTTACTATATCATTAGTCATAACCCATTTAGTTCATATCATAGGTAAACCACCCTCACAACCCCTTCACAAGCTCACTTGTGCAATGTACACATGGAGTCCCATACTCCCACATATACTAAGCAAACCCATTAAGAAGTCATAAGTGTAATTCACATGCATAATCATACTTCATGTCTTGACATAAGTAAAGTCAACCTTAACATGCTTTCATATTAACATACATAGACCATAGTCTTCATTACATAAAGAGCCTAATCATAACCCCCCTTAGAGTACACTTGTGCAATGCATAAGTAGGGTCCATAGTCCTACCTACACTAAGTAACTCTTCAAGAAATCATGACTAGAGTTCATATTCTTATCTTAGTTCATTTCTTAACTTTCGAGAGGCATTGCCATAATCGACATAGACCATGTGAGCTACATGAAATCCGGTGTTCTACTCCCACACCAAAAAGAGAGGGTACTACTTGCCAAAGTAGGACCTACATACATAATAGCAATCTAGTGGATTCACTAAGCTAAGACCTACGGGGGCACATAGTTATGGAACAAGAAGATTGCTACTAGAAAACCTTGACTTACTAAGCGTGGAGGTTTCCATCTCATGAGACAACATCTATGTTGGGAACCCAGACTTGCTAAACGTGAAGGTTCTCTTGTGGGAAGCCGGACTTGCTAAACGTGAAACCCTCACTCTCATTTTTCATTTTCACTCGGTGCTAAGCTCCAAGTCCCTTTTTAAACATCTTTAAGCCTTTATTTAACATTAGTTCATAAAATAGGTTTTAGGGACTTAATCCCTCATATCATATAGTTTAAAGGTTTCTAAGATGAGAATGACCTTTCATCATAGAACCTACATTATGTGAGAATGACCTTTCACATAATCATACCCTATTCATAACATAGTCTACTTTAGAGTACAATTGAGGAAACCTTTCAAGAGACTCACTTTCACTAGTTATCATATATCTTATTCATTCATTCATGTGTGTGTACATATGTGAGAAAGCCTTTCACATAAACACCTTTATACAACACATATTCATACCTTGGTAATCATACACTTTGCATGCATAATAAGATGTAAGGGTGCATATAAGAGTTCACCTTTCAATAGACACCATAACACATCATATTCATAGCTATACATGTAGAGTGTGTGTGTGCGCATATTGGTCCTCATAGTGACATATTAGCAACAACATTGATATTGAGTGTTCTTCCCTTAAAAGGATCACAACACATTCACCATGTCCCCAATTCATGAGCAATTTACATATAATGCCCTTAGGGATTTTAGACCACACACCCACACTTCATCATAGGAGACAAGGACACATTCAACATTGAATAGGTACTTCTAACATGTATATGATTGAATATTCATATAGGGGTCATATAGGTAGGGGTCATTCCACAATAGTACCTAACATAATCAATCATGTAGACCACACCTTATCCCTAACATTATCATTCACATTATACTCCTCATCATCAATACACTTTAAACATCATGCTAGCATTGAGGATTTCATACATAACCTTCATAGCATAACTTTATAAACATATGCATCATAATCATCAATTCACTTCACATCTATTGCCTTCAAGGCCATGATCTGAACATGTATAGATAGACAAGAAGTGAACACCTCCACCCTAAGTGGATCAAACCACACAACATAAATTCTCATACTATAGACTAGAAGTTAGGTCAACTTACCAATTCTTCAAGCCATGATCACCATGGATCAATCCTCAACAATTCATAATCAATTGACACAAGTAGCAATAGGAATCAACAATGTAATTCAATATCATAAACATAGTCTAAGTACAATTCCATAAACAAAGGGATCAACCCATAACTTTGCCCATAAGGCCATAATCCTCAACTCATCAATATACCAAAAATTCAACATGAATAAGTATATATAATCATGAGAAACATCAATACAATCTAATCTAAACATAATTTCACCAATAGAGATCATATTCACAAAGACCCATATCATAGGCCAATTTTCTAGAATTTGGGGATCATGGGTTCTTCAAGAATTCCTTTGAAAATTGTCTTTAAAACATTAATTCCACATCAATTCATCAATAGAATTATTTAGAAAATCGTTTGACAAGGAAGCCATGTTTAGATTGAAAATTGGGAATTTTGGTCTTTGAATCACTTTTGAAAATCTTTGATAGAACTCCTTGAATGAGAGGTTATTCAAGAATCAAGAGTCACCATACCTTAATTATTTAAGACCCATGAAATTGAAGAAAAAATCAGTTGAAAACCCATCTTCTAGCTTGAGCTTCATCAAAGTCTTCAATGGAGTTTTTGAGAGAATCTATTTTGAGAGAGAAGGGTCAATTTGAAGAATGGGGTCTAATTTTAGGTTTGGGGGTTTTAACCAACTTAAAATACCCTAAAATAGGTAGAATAATTGTTTATAATAATTCCCCAAAGTACCCAAACTACCCCTCACTTAGTTGGACCTTTTTAAACAAGTTAAAATTGAGTTTTATTTTCACAGATTTTGTCAGGAAACAAGTTCGCGACACAGAAGTGTTCCCACAAGTTTTCTGAAAATTAAATTCGAGACAGTAGAATCCAAGACATGTCCGCGATGAGGACCAAAATTTTGGCCCTTGGTGGAGCTAGTCCGTGACACGGACATGCTCCTTCCAAGCACAACTTCAAGCTGCCTTGGCAACTTGCTTGGCCAAGGTTGGGGTCCTCCTCGGGGACCCTTAGGGTGGCCCCTGGGGCATCGTATCCAAACTTTTTGACCCTAAAAACATTTATTAAGACACTAGGGTCACCTCCACTGATTTTAGACTCCAAACAACACATAAAGACATGACCAACATACTAGAACACACCAACACGTAAAAGACTAATTTTCGAACATCTTGGTCGTCCCTTGACGTTTGACTTCCAAACTCTTTAAAACTGACTAAAAAGGTTATTCTTCATTATTTTGACAAGTTATTAATGCATAAAACCCATGTGAGGCTCTACTTTATCCTACTTTATTTTGAGGGTCGTTATATACATGGTTGAGCTAAACATAGGAGATAAAAGCTATTGTACACCAAAATATTATTCTTGGAAGACTACTCTGAGCCATATGGCTCGACAAAGTATACAGGGGACCATGGGTTTCGTGGACAACCAGTGGATTGATTGGGTTAGAGAATCAGTGCTTCCTCACATGGAACTCACTATGCCCATGTACAATAAGATAGTTCTAGGCTCTATCGATTAATTAATCCCGCTAGTTGAGGAAGAAGAGAAAGAGGACCCTAAAGAGGATCCTAAAGAAGATCCTAGAGAGCCAACTGAGGAAATTGAAGAGGATCCAGAAGAAGATTCAGAGCATGGCCCTAATGTGTATAAACCTAGAGATGGAGGAATGATGCACTTGGAGAATGAACCAATTCCAACAGCAGAAGAGGCTCACTCTGAGTATGGTTTCATAGGGTTTGATGAAAGAGAAGATTCAAATCGCTGGAAATCTCCAGAGTCTCCAGAGTACCACCCAGTGCCATATTATGACCCTAGATCGTCTTTCTTTATTGTACTATTTCATAGCTCCTTAAAGTGTCGTGTGGCCTATCTCTCTTGTATGCCTTGTACGACCCCTGTGCTTTCATTTCTTAGGCCTCTGATCACCTACCTCATTGTAAAAGCCAGACTGCCTTGATCAATGAAGTTATGTTTGCTCCAAATATGAAATCTGTTTAAATAGATCATTTATTATCAAACTAATTGCAACGTAGGCTTACCTCAGTTAGAAAAAGGTTTTATATTAGGATACACTTACATATTTGTTATATCTTTCAATATCTCCCAAACTAACATAGTTTCCCTTTTTCTTTCTTTTATTTTCTTTTTCATCATTTATTTCCAAAAGTACGTTGATTTGTGTTGACTTGCAAACTGGTTGACTCACGATACAACCTTCGATCAAAAGGAAAGAAGATTGATAGAGACGAGTTTCATTCTGCCGCAAACATAATGATACCTATTAAGAACCTTGAAAGTACTCAAAACATAATAGACATTCAAAATGAAGAGAAAATGGTTTGCATGGAACAAGAACTCGAGATCTTGAGGGAAGAATTATGTCAAGTACGACACTTGGCCAAATTGTCGGCTACCACTTTCCCAACTTTCAAAATGCCTATCTACTTCCCAAAGGCTGACTTGCCTTCTTCTGACTTACTAAACCAGCCAGAACAAACAAAACATACTCCTACCCGCAGTCGAGTTCCACCATCTTATCCAACCACACTCAAGATCGTTGCTGACCTCTCTAATCGCGACCCTACAATACCTATAATGCAGCAGATACTTGGGGCACATGTCACCGCTTCCTTTGAGCCACACGTTCCACCTGGATATGTCGTTGGAGCTCCTACCTTCACAACGCTAGAAATGGAGAAAGATGATCGGTTGAAAGAGGATGCATTAATAAATGTCCAACTCCATGGTCTAAGAAAGGCATTGAAAAGCTTACAAGTCACTAGGGGAACGGAGAGCCTTGATTATGATGACTTGTGCATCCATCCAGACATTGACATGCCGGTAGGGTACAAACCACCAAAGTTTGACATGTTTGATGGAAAAGGTGACCCTCACGCACATTTAAGGGCATATTATGTTAAATTAGTCGATGAACAAAGAAATGAGAAACTGAGAATGAAGTTGTTCATCCAGAGTTTGTCTAGAGAAGCATTGACCTGGTATACGTGCCAGGACTATCAAAAATGGCTGAGGATTTAATAACTCATTTTAGATTTAATACTGAAATTACAGTCAACATATTCTCGTTGGCCAACATATAGAAGAAGCCATTTGAGAATTTCCAAGAGTACGCACGACATTAGAGAACTTAAGCCACAAGGGTGCACCCACCACTAGGTGAGAGTGAGCTCTCGAAGTACTTTATTCGAGTTTAAGAAGGTATCTACTTCGACAAGATGATGTCAATGATGGGCCAGAAGTTCACAGAATTGGTCAAGATGGGAGACTTCATAGAGGGAGGTGTCAAATTTGGGAAAATTTAGTATATGTTTGCATTGCAAGCTGAAAGTAGGGCCATACAATTGGGTGCCATTAGCGTCATCAAGAAGAAAATGGAGGATGTTTCTGCTCTCACTTACCAACAGAGAGGACCATCCCACTTGTACCCTAACTATCCCCAAATTATTACACATACTTCATACGTTCCATACCTAACATATACTATCCAACCCCACTATAATCCACCCCGAGCACCAGTACACCAAAATCCACAAAGACCATATGTCCCTGTACAAGCACCAATCCACCAAAATAGACCAACATATGCACTATGATCACGTCCAAATCTCAGAGCTAGAAATGCTCGTGCTTACACACTGATTGCTGAACCTTATGCGCAATTGTTTGAGAGGTTGAGGATAGTGGGAGTGCTACAAACAGTTGAAGGAAAACTTGCTAATCCAATCCCTCGTAACTTTGATAGAAACAAGTGATGCACTTACCACTCAAAAATCCAAGGACATGACACAGAAGATTGTTATGGTTTGAAGAACCAAATCAACTCTTTGATAAATAGAGGAATAATCAAATGCACTCTAGAACCTCCCAATATAAACAATAACCCCTTGCCAAACCATGAGAATCGAGAGGTCAACGTTCTTACTCAAGATGACGAATATGAGGGCCCCGACACTGATGAGTCCAAAATTCGACTTATTTAGAGTTTTGTTTGCATATAATCAGTGTCCTCAAATGCTCAATTGATGCCAATAACTAATGTAAAACCCTTGATTTTTAGATATATGGGTTAGGAACGAAACTAGGATAAAAATAGTCAACAAGGACAGCGCAAGCTGAAAAAGAGAGGAGGAAAAACAAGTCTGATGATCACCGAGATCACTCAGTGAATTGTCAAGTTGCTCCTCTATCGCCTAAATTTATAGAACTCTGAGATTGGATTAGGAGTAACTTTGGTGAGCAAAAGTTCCATTCGGCGAAGGATGACCTCATCACCAAAAGTACTGATGGAGATCCAGATAAGTGTTGATGGGCGAGTTAAAAGGTAAAAAGGCGTATCGTGGAATGAATCATTTATCCCGATCTGGCTCACCTAAAATTACAATGGTTGGACTAATAAAATATGAAGAATGAAGGTCGATTAGTGAGTTGTCGAACAGTTGGCAAAGCCCGACTATCCTCGCCGATGGGTCCAAAAAACCCACACATCAAACTTGTAGAAATTGATTTTTTTCAAGAGAGAGAAAGCATTAAAAAATTGTAAGGAACAAAAGATGGAGAGCAAAAACATTACTATTGTTGATTTCAAGTGATTTTAGCAAGGATTTTCATTAGGTTTTTGTAATAGAGAAGATTTTAGTTAAGTTTAACTTTCGAATTTCATTTACCCAAGTATGGAAAAAGTGACAGGTATTTAATTTCATCTTTTTACTATGGTTGGTTAAAACCCTAACCTTGGAGGTTTGACAATGTGACCAATTGTTGCATTTGACTAAATGGGTGTTATCGATTAGTGATTTTTGGTGTTAATTTGAAGTGGGTATGAATTATTACTGTGGTTTAACTTCATTATTGCATATTTAGTGTAATATAGTTCAGAGTTTTGTGCTTGCTCGAGAGAAAAGTACAGAGCCAACGTAGTAATTTCGCATCCTTAGTAGTGAGTCATGACGATTTCAGCTTGAGAAAGTGAAACCCAAGATTCAGCCTTTATATCTAGCTCAAAAGAGTGGATTTGATGAGAAAGTAGGCTAGTCGTCTTATGGATAGTGTTGAGGTTCGAGAGAACTCAACGGAAATAAGGTAATTGTTCAACAGAAAATTGCTTTACTTCAACCCGCGATGAATTAACATTGTCGGTAATGATATACACCCATTAAGTTGAATTTGGTAGTTAGTTAGTCAATCCCCCAAGTGTTTTCTAGCTATTTGATTATTCCTTGTTGATTGTTGAAGTGGGTTAGTAACAACATCCTGAAATTTGATTGTTAAACTCTTAAGTGTTGTGTTGTTTAGCTGCAAGGGTCACTGTCATACTTTCGTATTTGAATTCAAAAGAAAGCTACTCTCTATGGGATCGACCCCAACTCAGTTGGTTAGGTTATATACTGACTAATGATTGTTAACACTTAGAATTGGATTAAATGTCTTTGAAACGCTAATCAAATGGCACCTCTATCGGGGAGTAGCAGTGTTTAGAGTTCTTTTATCGAAGATTTGACTTGTGAATTTGTCGGTTGTAGTTGAATCGATTTAGATTGCATTGTGTAGTGTTGGTTGGACTAAATAGAAGTAAAAATGAGTGAAAAAGAGGTGAATGGTAGCTTAGCAGGCCCCGAAATGGGTGCAATTTGCCTACCATCAATTGATCATAATGCAACATTTGTGGTCACGTGCACAACTCTTCATCTCCTCCAAATGAAGGGACTTTATGGTGGGATGGCTCATGACGATCCACATGATCATGTGAGGAATTTTATAGATGTGTGCAGCCCGTTTTCATTCAAGAATGTGCCACAAGAATCAATCTGGCTCATATTATTTCCTCTATCTCTGACGGGGAGGCTAGCATGTGGTTGGCCGGGTTACCAAAGAATTCTATCACGTCATGGGATGAGCTTATCATGACATTTAATGCAAGATTATTCCCTCCATCAAGGATGATGAAACTCAGGGATAACATTCAAGGGTTTAATCGATTGGAAGGTGAACCCATTTGTGAAACGTGGTTGAGGTTTAAGAAACTCCTACTTCAATGCCGAACTCATGGGATACCAAAGGATTTGCTACTCCAATACTTTTATCGGAGTCTTGATTCGGTTAATAAAGGAGTGACTCATCAATTGGTTCGAAGGGCAATAATGTTGCAATCATTTGAGGTGGCTTCGTTTCTTCTTAACGACATGACGAAGATAAATCAAGCTTGGTACACTCAACAGGATAAAGTCTCTCCTTTTTGTTTTAGAATGACCCAAGAACAACTTGATAAAGAAAGAGAAAGGGATGAGAGCGTTAAGAAGATGTTGGCCCAAATGGCGCTAATATAAGAGTATATGTTGGACAATGTGAGAAAGACAAATGGAGTGTTTAGAGTCGAGGAGGGCTCTTTCTTTGGTTATTCAAAACCGGGGGAAAATCAAGGTTGGAATTCCAAGAAATACAAGGAGGGTTTCCACCCACGCTATTTACAGCGAGGTGGAAATCAAGGCTGGAACTTCACAAAGAGGAAGAGCAAAGAAGATACTATAAAGAATGGGATGAGCAAACTGATTATTGGTAAAAGAAGGATGACCATGAAGAGGACCATACTCAATCGAGTGAGAGACAAAGTTGAAAAGGAGTGCAAGTAGTCCTCGAGTGAATGATTTGTTGTCACACATCCTTGACAAAGTGGAAGGTTCAGATGATTTATTAAAAAGGATGAAAACCGATTTTACATCATTAAACAATAAAGTGAACTCTCACGTAGATGCAATCAAGCTACTTAAAGGTCAGTTGAGTTTATTTTCAGTAGAATTGGAACCAAAAATGACAAGGGAGGATGATGATAGACGTCTGGCTGTGGTTACTCGTAGTGGAAAGATAGTGATAGGGGATGTGATGGGAAATGAAGAAACTCAAATACATGAAAAGGACAAAGGTATGAAGAAAGAAGAAATACCCATCCATCAAAGCATTGCCAGAGGGCCACAAAAAGATGTGGAGAAACACAATCGAATCCCAAAATGTGTGCAATCTTTACCCAAAATATCCCCTCCATTTCCCCAACGCCTCAAGAAGACGAATGAGGATGAGAAGTTCAAAAAGTTCTTACCGGTGTTCAAGACATTATCGATTAATCTCCCGTTAATAAAGGCATTGTTGGAGATGCCGGGTTATGCCAAGTTTATGAAGGAGTTGGTCACAAAAAAAGGAGCTTGGATTTTGAAACAGTCGAAGTTTCTCATAGTTGCAGTGCAATTATGACTAAGGAGCTGATAAAAAAGAAAGAGGATCCCGGAGCGTTTACCATCCCTTGCACCATTGGCATGCTCCAATTTGCTAGAGTCCTATGCAATTTGGGAGCAACCATCAACCTAATGCCATATGCAATCTATAAACAACTTGGATTGGGTGAACCGAAAGCCACAATAATGAGACTCTTGATGGAGGACCGATCAATTAAACATCCTATGTGGATACTATATGACATCTTGGTAAAGGTCGACCAATTCATTTTCCTGGCTTATTTTGTCATTCTCGATTGTGAAATAGATGCTAAAATTCCTATCATTTTGGAAAGACCATTCTTAGCAACCGGGAGAGCATTGGTGGATATTGAAAGTGGAGTACTAAAGTTCCGAGTGAACGAAGATGAAGTAACCTTTAATGTTTATAAGTCAATGAAACACCCAAGCGACATTCACGTGATTTATATTGTTGATGTTATTAATGAGGCGATGGCTAGTGTGAGCCATTTAATGTGTATGAGTGAACCACTTGAGGGTGTGCTTGCTAACTATGATGAATTCGAAATTCAAGGCTACGAAGAGGTAGTAGCTACTCTTTCAGGCATGGGGGAATATTCAAAGACTCCATTGAAGTTGGACATTGATCTAAAAAATCAAGAAAGTCCTCCCGCAGAGCCATCAACAGAAGAACTACTGAATATAAAGTTGAAAGTACATCCCTCCCATCTCCAATATGCTTTCTTAGGGGCAAATAAAACCTTACCAGTGATCATTGTAGTTGACTTTCTTGAATGGCAAGTAAAATTGCTCCTTGAGGTGTTGAAAAGGTATATCAAAGCTATAGTTTGGACTATTGCTAACAAAGTGGGCATTCTTCACGGCATTTGCACTCACAAAATTTAGCTTGATCGTGATTGTAAACTAAGTGTTGAACATCATAAAAGATTGAACCCATCGATGCAAGAGGTGGTGAACAATGAGATAATAAAGTGGTTGGACGCAGGTGTGATCTAACCTATTGCGGATAGAAAATGGGTAAGTCCGGTGCAATGTGTACCAAAAAAGGGAGGCATCACAGTAGTCCCAAATGAAAAGGGGGATCTAGTATCTATGAGACCGGTGACCAAATGGCGAGTATGCATGGATTACCGGAAGTTGAACTCGTGGACTGAAAAATATCACTTCCCCATGTCTTTCATGGATCAAATGCTTGATCGACTTTCAAAGAGAGGTTGGTATTGCTTTTTAGGTACTCCGGTTATAACCAAATCTCTATTGCTCTGGAAGACCAAGAGAAAACCACATTCACCTGCCCATATGGAACTTTTACCTTCAAATGGATGTCGTTTGGGTTATGTAATGCTCCAGCAACATTTCAACATTGTATGCTATCCTTTTCCGCTGATATGGTGGAGGATTCAATGGAAGTCTTCATGGATGACTTCTCGGTTGTGGGTGACACTTTTGAATTATGTTAGGCACACTTGGGACAAGTTCTCTAAAGATGTGTGGAGACAAATTTAGTCCTAAATTGGGGAAAATGCCACTTCATGATTAGGGAAGGTATAGTTCTTGGTCACAAAGTGTCGGAAAAAAGGCTAGAGGTTGCTAAAGTAAAGATTGAAGTGATTGAGAAGTTACCACCACCAATTTCAGTGAAGAGCATTCGTAGTTTCTTTGGGCATGGCAGTTTTTACCGAAGGTTCATCAAAGACTTCTCAAAAAATTCACATCCTCTATGCAAACTCTTGGAGAAGGAGGTGAAATTCAACTTTTATGATGCTTGCATGATAGCCTTCAAATGCTTGAAAGAAAAATTGATATCCACTCCGATTATCATTAGCCTCAATTGGTCAAAACCCTTCGAAGTGATGTGTGATGCAAGCGGCATGACAATAGGTATCGTGTTGGGGTAAAAATGCAACAAACTATTTCACCCATACTACGCAAGCAAAACTCTAAACTCTACTCAGCGTAATATACAGTCACAGAGCAAGAATTACTGGCAGTAGTATATGCATTTGATAAGTTTCGGGCATACTTGCTAGGCACCAAAGTGGTTGTTCACATTGATCATGCTGCACTGCATTATCTGATAGCAAAGAAGGATGCCAAGCCAAGATTGATAAAGTGGGTGCTACTACTTCAAGAATTCAACTTTGAAGTCAAAGATAGGATAGGTTGTGAAAATCAGGTGGCTGGCCACTTATCAAGATTGGAAGGCAAGGAAAATGACGAGCTGGAGATCAACATAAATGATGTCTTTCCCAATGAATAGGTATTCACGGTAACTCTCCAACAATCTCCTTGGTATGTTGATTTTGCTAACTATGTAGTATATGGATTGATGCCAGAAGAACTAAACTTCTACCAACAAAAGAGGTTCTTGTTCGATGTTAAAAAGTATTTTTGGGATGAACTATATTTATTGAGAGAGTGTGCAGACCATATCATTAGGAGATGTGTTCCGAAGGAAGAAGCCATCAAAATTCTCCACGCTTATCTTGTTTCATCGGTTGGGGGCCACCATGGTGGTGTACGTACAGCTGCTAAAGTCCTTCAAATTTGTTACTACTGGTTGTCCCTCTGCAAAGATGCTCTTGAGCTTGTTAAGAAGTGCACTCAGTGTCAGAAACAAGGTGGAGTGTCTAAAAGACACGAGTTGTCTCTCATGTCTATTTTAGAAATTGAGCTATTTGATGTTTGGGGGATAGATTTCATGGGCCCATTTGTGAGTTCATTTGGTAATAAGTATATTTTGGTGGCAGTAGATTATGTTTCTAAATGTGTGGAGGCTGTTGCACTTCTGAACAACGAAGGGAAAAATGTTGTTCAATTCCTAAAACACTACATCTTTGCTAGATTTGGTACTCCTCGAGCTATTATTAGTGATGGGGGATCCCATTTTCGCAACTAGTATTTTGCATCCGCATTGAGCAAGTATGGAGTGAAACACAAAATAGCAACTCCGTATCATCCCCTAACGAGTGGCCAAGTTGAAGTGTCAAATCAGGAGATCAAGAGTATCCTAGCCAAGACAGTGAATGCAAATAGGACTGATTGGTCTCGAAAGCTTGATGATGCTCTATGGAAGTATCGCACTGCATACAAAACACTAATTGGTATGTCTCCGTATTAGCTAGTCTTCAGAAAATTTTGCCATTTACCGGTTGAATTGGAACACAAAGCATTATGGGCATTGAAACTGGGCAAAGACTTCAAAAGAGAGAGTGGACCAGCTAAATGAGTTGGACGAATTCAGGTTCAGGGTGTATGAAAGTTTAGCTCTTTTCAAGGAAAAGATGAGGAAGTGGCATGATTCTAGAATCCTTAAGAGAGAGTTCAGAGTAGGAGATTGGTGCTACTATATAATTCTTAACTCGGACTCTTTCCGAGAAAGCTCAAATTCAAATGGTCAGGTCCATTTAGAGTAACACAGGTGTTCATAAATAATGCCATTGAAGTCGAAGGTAAAGAGGGACCTGCATTCAAAGTGAATGGGCAACACTTAAAGTTGTATTTTGGTGAATGCCAAGTGATTTCTCTGATTGAAGTGGCGTATCTGGAAGATGCTTGAGAGCATTTCCACATCGTGTCATGACATTAAATAAGACGCTTCTTGAGAGGCAACCCAAGTGTTGGTATTTCAAATAATGTGTGCTAATTTTGCAAGTGCAAGGAATTATGCGAGGTGAAAACACCATTGGCAGATCACCGAATCTGTTCAGCGATCCCAATCTCATCCACCTTTTGGACTTTGAAAATAGAACTGAGATATTGGAACATTAGGCGGGGAAACTTCATCACTCGGTGACTAACTGAAGTGATTGGGCAACCCGACTTTCCCCACCCTTTTACCCCTGCTCTGATAGCCTAACCCAATGGATCATTCGATGAGGTTACAAGTCCAGTAGGTGAAATGCCGACCGGTTCGGCAAACTCCTTCAATTCTACCTTTTCTCCCGTTCCTGAACTTGTTGCATACTAGAAATATCAGCGATTTCTAGATCATTGGGCGAATCGCTGAGTCGTTCGACAACTATCACATTTTTTCTCCAAATGGGCACCTAGTGAATATTCCTTGTCACCTTTATTTGCGTGTTTACACATCAGTAGTTTATCTTTATTTTTCATTTTTTTGTATTATCTGTTCTCTACTCATATTGGGGACAATGTTGAATGCTTTTGGTGGGGATGTCTATTTGGTCAGTAAGTCCCTTGCTCGTTAGAAAAAGTTATTTACTTAAGTATCAATTATGATCAATATTAATGACATGAATAGTGCTCTTAATCAAACAAAAATGAATACGCGACTACGATGAGGCTAAATGAAGTTGCATAGACAATGTGTGAACTTTGTGCATCTCGTTGTAACTAGCCGATCATCGAATGAGTCTCTTGTGATGAACATTGCACACTAGTGAAAGTGTGAAGTGTTGTTCGATATTGGTACCAATGCCTTGTGTAATGAGCTTACCGTGAACCTTGTGTGATGACACCTAGAATTTGCCCCATTGATCCAATTGACTAAGTGATGCAAGCTCTTGAAATGATCTTAGGCAACAATTTTGAAGAGTGAAACAATTTGATAATATACCTCTTTTGTGGCCAACTTTATAAGTGTGTGAACCTTGCTTCAACTCCCTTTTTTAGTCTTATCCTTTTCTTGGAAGAAACTTGATGCAATTGTAATCCCTCTTTATCCATTCACCCATTATCCTCATGAAATGTGGTTTGTTTGAATAACCAACTTAGGCCAAAAGCCTAAGTTGGGGGTGTGGTGAAAGGAGAAGGTAAATCAAGCAGTGCAAAGAAGTTCCCTTTTGATACATGGTTTTGAAAAATATGGAACCCCTCCATACAAAAAAAAATAGTAAAGAAAAATGAGAAAGAAAAGGAAATAAAGTGATTTTCATACTACATTTCATGAGGATAGCAACCACTGAGCCGAAATGACCATACATTTGCACTCAACCCCGTTAGAAGCCTTGAAAAGACCTTTTTTATCTTGAGTGAGCTGAAGCGAATGTTGATTGGAAAATAAGGGCAAACATATGGGTGAAGTCATGCATGTGTTCAATTTTGTGAGTGTGAGAGTTGTATGTGATTTCGGAACTATAAAATGTTGAACCATTGTATGTGAATATGGAATCATCTTTGTGTGAGGGCATTTGAGTACCTTTGTTAAGCTTGAACTTGCATTTGAAGCAAGTATTGTGAATTTGAGCATCTTTGATAATGGTGAGTCACAACTTGAATCTCTAAGTGCATAATTGATGCTTACATGAGTAAGTTGAGTCTTGTTATGTACATTCATGGTTGAGTCTTTTGTAGCACTGCTTGAAACATCCTTTTTGAACTGCTGAATTTGAGTTTTCCTTGAGGGCAAGCAAAAGTTTAAGTTGGGGGTGTTGATGAGTCCGAGAATTGGACTCATTTAGGGGTTTGGTTGCATAGAATTAGTGTCTTAAAATGCTCAATTGATGCCATTAACTGATGTAAACCATTGATTTTCAGATATATGGGTTGAAGAACGAAGATAGGACAGAAATGGTCAACAAGGACAGCACAAGCTGAAAAAGAGAAGAGGAAAAACAAGCATGATGATCGGCGAGATCACTCGGCCAATCGCCAAGTTTCTCCTTTATGTCCTAAATATACAGAACTCTGAGATTGGATTAGGAGTAACTTTGGCGAGCAACAGTTCCATTCGGCGTGTCGCCAATCACATCAGTGAAGGATGACCTCGCCACCAAAAGTATTGATGGAGATCCAGATAAGAACTAATGGGCGAGTTAAAAGGCAAAAGGCACATTGCGGAATGAATCGGCGATCCCAATCTGGCTCGCCTAGAATTATAGTGGTTGGACTAAAAAGATGTGAAGAATGAAGGCGAGACAAAGGTCGATTGACGAGTTGCCGAACAGTCAGCGAAGCCCGACTTTCCTCACCAATGGGTCCCAAAAAGCCACACATCAGACTTGTATAAATTTGTTTTTGCAAGAGAGAGTAAGCATTAAGAAATTGTAAGGAACAAAAGATAGAGAGCAAAAACATTACTATTATTGATTTCAAATGATTTTAGCAAGGTTTTTCATTGGCGTTTTGTAATAGAGAAGGTTTAGTTAAGTTTAACTTTTGAATTTCAGTTACCCAGCTATGGAAAAAGTGGCAGGTATAGAATTTCATCTTTTAACTATGGTTGGCAAAAATCTCAACCTTGGGGATTTGACAATGTGACCAATTATTGCATTTGACTAAATGGATGTTATCGATTAGTGATTTTTGGTGTTAATTTGAAGTGTGTCTGAATTATTACTGTGGTTTAACTTTGTTATTGCATATTTAGTGTAATACAGTTCAGAGTTTTGTGCTTGCTCGAGAGAGAAGTACAGATCCAATGTAGTAATTTGGCATCCTTAATAGTGTGTCATAACGGTTTCAGCTTGAGAAAGTGAAATCCAAGATTCAGCCTTTGTATCTAGCTCTAAAGAGTGTATTTGATGAGAAAGTGGGTTGTCGTCTTATGGATAGTGTTGAGGTTCAAAAGAACTCTACGGAAATAAGATAATTGTTCGAGAGAAAATTGTGTTGCTTATAGTCCATTCTACCCGCGACAAATTAACATCATCGGTAAATATATAGACCCATTAAGTTGAATTTGGCAGCTGGTTAGTCAATCCCCCAAGTGATTTCTAGTTATTTGATTGTTCCTTGTTGATTGTTGAAGTGGGTTAGTAAAAACATCCTGAAATTTAACTGTTAAACTCCTAAGTGTTGTGTTGTTCAGCTGCTAGGGTCACTGTCATACTTTTGTATTTGAATTCAAAATAAAGCTACTCTCTGTGGGATCGATCCCAACTCATTTGGTTGGGTTATATAATGACTAGCGATCGTTGACACTTAGAATTGGATGAAGTATCTTTGAAACATTAATCAGGTGCAACATGTTATCACTGTTTAACTAAGGGAACCTCTGACTGTCAAGACATATCTCCCAAGAATTGTAGTGACCCCTCTAATCGCTAGAAAGCCTAAATATGACACCAAAGCAATTCCATGGGACTATCGAGCAGACGCCAAGGGCAAGATGATTGATATTGTTATGGCTCAGGGAATGCTAGGTCGTGAAGCTGTTATGCTCCGGAGGATCTAAATCAAGGAGTCCTCGGAAAAGAACAGAATCCAAAGAAGAATGTTATCGATGTTGAAGCCCCAGAATTTTGGAAGGAGATGCAACCTAAAGACTTTTTAGTCGAAAAGCAGCTGAAGAAGACGCCAGCCCACATATCCATTTTGTCTCTGCTTATGAGGTTTGAAGCTCATAGGAATGCTTTGATGGAGGTGTTAAGCGAAGTGAACATTCCAGAAGAGACCATAAGTAAAACCTTAGCTTCAACGATTGGACGAATAGTGGAAGCTAACAAGATTTCTTTCCATGATGATGAGCTCCCTGCGGAAGGGGTTGGGCACAACAAAACGCTTCACATAGCGGTCAAATTTTGTGATAAAATTATGACTCAAGTTCAAATTGATGGTGGTTTTGGATGTAACATTTTTTCCTTTCACCACTCTGAGAGATTTAGGTGTGAATATGGGAGATATAAGGAAAGTCATGTGAAAGTTAGAGATTTTGATGGAGCACAAAGAAATGTCATCGGAGAGATCTATCTCACACTGCAAGTAGAGCCAACTGAACTCCCCATCCTATTTCAAGTTATGGATGTGTCATCCAACTATAACTTGTTTTTGGAAAGACCATGGGTTCACATAGCGAGAGCGGTTCCTTCCACTCTTCATCAATGTGTAAAGCTTGAGTGGGGTCACATAGAAGTTACCATCCACGAGGAGCTCTGTCACCCCATTCTTTATGTTAATTCTATCCCAGTCGCCGGCGAGTTAGACAGAGCCACTTTTCACACTTTCGAAATCATGCAAGCTGTAAGGGGTCAATGGAACTAGAGCCAACCTAGACCTAAATCATCTTTCTTCATTGTACACTTTCATAGCTCCTCAAAGTGTCGTGTGGCCTATCCCTCTTATATGCCTTGTGCGACCCCTGTACTTTCATTTCTTAGGCCTCTGATCGCCTACCTCATTGTAATAGCCAGACTGCCTTGATCAATGAAGTTATGTTTGCTTCAAATATAAAATGTGTTTAAATCGGTCACTTATTATCAAACTAATTGCAACGTAGGCCTACCTCAGTCAAAAAGAGGTTCTATATTAGGACGTGTTTGAATGTCGCTAAATTGGTGTATATATGTGTTGCATTTACATATTTGTTATATCTTTCAATATCTCCCGAACTAACATAGTTTCCCTTTTCCTTTGTTTTCTTTTCTTTTTCATCAATTATTCCCAAAAGTACGTTAATTTGTGTTGACTTGCAAACTGGCTGACTCACGATACAACCTTTGATCAAAAGGAAAGTTGACTGATTAGGATGAGTTCAATGATGCCGTAAACATAAAGATACCTATTGAGAACCCCAAAAGTTCTTGAAACATAACACACATTCAAAATGAAGAGAAATTGGCTCACATGGAACAAGAACTCGAGATCTTGAGGGAAGAATTACGTCAAGTACGAGATTTGGCCAAATTGTCGGCTACCACTTTCCCCACTTTCAAAATGCCTATCTATTTCCCAAAGGCTGACTTGCCTTCTGCCGACTTACCAAACCAGCCAGAACAAACCTAACATGCTCTTGCTTACAATCGAGTTCCACCAGGTTATCTAATCGCAATCAGGACTGTTCCTGACCACTCTAATTGTGACCCTACCATACCTACAATGCAACAAATACTTGGGGTACATGTTGTCGCTCCCTATGAGCCACACATTCCACCTGTATATGCCGCTGGAGCTCTACCTTTACAATGCATGTAGGAGAAAGATTCTCGATTGAAAGAGAATGCATCGCTAAATGTCCAACTCCATGGTCTAAGAAAGGCATTAAAAAGCTTACAAGTCATTACGGGAACAGAGAGCCATAATTATGATGACTTGTTCATCCATCCAGACATTGACATGCCGGTAGGGTACAAACCACCAAAGTTTGACATGTTTGATGGAAAAGGTGACCCTCACGCACATTTAAGGGCATATTATGTCAAATTAGTTTGTGTAGGGAGAAATGAGAAACTGAGGATGAATTGTTCATCTGTAATCTGTCTGGAGAAGCATTGACCTGGTATACACGCCAGGACCATCGAAAATGGCATTACTAGCCGAAAATGGCTGAGGATTTCATGACACGTTTTAGATTCAATACTAAAATTGCAGCCGACAGATTCTCATTGGCCAACATAAAGAAGAAGCCATCTGAGAATTTCTAAGAGTACGCACGACTTGGAGAACTGAAGTTGCAAGGGTGCACCCACCACTAGATGAGAGTTAGCTCTCGAAGTACTTTATTCGAGCTCTAGAAGGTATCTACTTTGACAAGATGATGTTAATGATGGGCCAGAAGTTCACGAAATTGGTCAAGATGGGAGACTTCATAGAGGAAGGTGTCAAATTTGGGAAAATTCAGTCTATGGTTGCAGTGCAAGTTGCAAGTACGGCCATACATTCGAGTGCCATTGGCGTCATCAAGAAGAAAAGCGGGGATGTTTTAGTTGTCACTTACCAACAGGGAGGACCATCCCACCGATACCCCAACAATCCCTAAATTATTGCACATACTTAATACGTCCCATACCGAGCATATACTATCCAACCCCACTACAATCCACCCCGAGCACCAGCACACCAAAATCCACAAAGACCATATGTCCCTGTCCAAGCACCAATCCACCAAAATAGACCATTGTATGCACCAAGACCACGTCCAATTCTCAAAGCTAGAAATGCTCGCTTTTACACACCGATTGTTAAACCTTATGCCCAATTGTTTGAGAGGTTGAGGATAGTGGGACTGCTACAACCAATTGAAGGAAAACTTCCTGATCCAATCCCTGGTAACTTCGATGGAAACAACTGATGCGCTTACCACTCGGGACCCAAGCACATGATGTTGACATCCTATTTTGGCCTAACATTTTCAAAATTCATAACTTTTAAGTTCTATTTATTTAATAGTTCAAAATATTTTTTTTATAATTTTAAATAAGTTTATCGATATTTATCATTTCTTGTCAAATTTCAGATTTTTTATCAGTTAATTTTAATTACATTATTTTTTGTCATAGCTGGTTGAATACGTTTAAATATTTGTTCATTTTGATTTAAATCATTATTTCTGTTAAATTGCATTTTTTACATGTCATTGGTTACGTTCATTAAAATTTTTAATAGTCATTTTATTCGTTACATCTATTAATATTCATTTTGATATTTTACACAGTCTAGAAATTCATTCAAATATAGATAAGATTTCATACATAGATATTTTATTAACTAGTGGCTTATCCCACGATTTTAAGATAATGGTATTGTGTTATAGGTGGTTTTCGATTCCCTATTTAAAGAATAGCTTGGTCATTATATTATGGGGTGGTGGACAAAATTTTAAGGGTAATTTTCATATTTTTTTAGTCTTCAAAAAGTTCTCTTTTATTGTCCCTTATTTTTTCTGCAAGTCAACGAAGCTCCGCCGAAATCCGGCAAGTCCACCAGCCAAGACCCCCATTTTTTTCATTTTTCCACTGCTATCACAAGTAAGTCTAGCAACGAAATCGGGAGGTGCCAATTTCAGTCCGTCCCGATCAGTTACCGGTTCTGTCTCTGTTCCAGCTTGTACCGGTTAGTAGTGGGTCCGAGAGGGGTAATAGGACGGAAACTGGGATTTACCGATTAGTCCCGATTCGTCCCATTCCGTTCTGCTTTTTTTTAAAAAAATTGCAATTAGCCGTTGTAGGAGTCGTTGGCCAACATCTTTTGGGCCCCACAACGGCTCTTTCACCCCCACATCTCCCCAAAACACCCCCTACCACCACAAACTTTTTTTAACACCCCAACCTTCTAAAAACTACATTTTCATCCTTTTTTTAACTATAAATACCCCAAATCCTTCATTCTTTTCACTCACAAAAATATTATCTTCTACTCTCTCAACAATTCTCAAAAGTCTCAATCTCTAATCTCTCATTAACATTAAAATTATGAATTGGTTTTTGGAAATTGGAGCTTCAAAATTCAACTTTCAATTTTCGGCATACTCGTCTACTTTTTTAAGTAGACGTTTGGTACATTCGTTCCAACTCACTTTTCATTTAGTTATTTATTTGTTTGCATTTAATTATTTATTTTGTGAGTAATTAGTCTCTAGTCTCTACTTATTTAGTTATTTATCTGTTTAAAACTTTGCATTACATATTTGTATTATATATAATTTACTCACTTTTTGTATTTGAATATGGATTTCAGTAAAAGCATTATTGAAAAGGGTAAAACAACCATAGTTAATTCGTTCACTAATTTATCTACCTCAAAGTCCAAGAACAATAAAAAAAACCGGTAGTACTTCTAAATCTAAAACTAACAAAACTTCTCAATTAAGAATAAATACGGATGATTATACGCATGTTACTGAAACTATTTTTAATATTGATAGTAATAGTGGATTAGATCCTTATCATGAACAATTACAAAAAAGGTTTGGTAATTTTGATGAGGAATTACCTGAAGATGATGAACATGATGGTGTTAATGATTATATTGATAGTTTTGATAATAATGTTGATGAATATGATGATGATGAAACTGAGCCAGTTACGGCTACTACTCCCACTCCCAGTCCCTCTTCCCCGGCTCCCGCTCCCTTTCGTTGTCCTACTGTCGTTCCCCCCGTGCATCCTAGGCATACGGTAGAACGCACTAGAAAATCAGTTGTGTGGCAATTTATGACTCAGAATGAAGATAAAACACAAGTTATTTGTAATAAATGTAAACATAACATGACTCATAAAACTGTAGGAAAACAGGGTGAGACGGGACATTTGAGTAATCATTTAATGTCATGTTGTAAAAATAATTTTTTGCATGCTAAAGTTGTAGCCGAAGCTAAAAAGAATGGTAACCACCCTTCCTAAAACTGTAGGAGTAAGGGGCTCTAATATGGTCCAAACACAATTAAATCCTTCTAATGTTTCTGGCTCTAGTATACAACGGTCATATAGTAAAGAAGAAGATCTTAAAGAATTAGTTAAAATGATTGTTGCTATGGGTTTGCCATTTAGTTTTGCTGAAAATCCCGGTTTTATTCATTATATTCAAATTGTGTATAATCCACATTTTAAAGGTTTTACTAGAAATGCAATTAAAAAGGCTATCTTTGATTATCAAGCTCAACATTTTCAATATCTTCGTTGTTTATTTTATTATAATAATTTTAAAATAGCTATT
Organism: Solanum commersonii; assembly: GCA_029007595.1. NCBI lineage: Eukaryota > Viridiplantae > Streptophyta > Magnoliopsida > Solanales > Solanaceae > Solanum > Solanum commersonii. The sequence continues at coordinate 946,954 of JAJTWQ010000054.1, forward strand.
AATTCTGATATGGGCCGTAGTATAAATGGTAATGATTAGTTCACTATTAATGCACATTGGATTGATGAAAATTGGACTCTGCAAAAAAGAATTTTAGGTTATAAATGTTGTGAAATGCATAAAATCGGTAGTTATATAGCTCAAACAATTATAAATGTTTTACAAAACTATGAAATTTGTGATAAAATAAGTAGTGTCACCTTAGATAATGCTTCTAATAATACATCTGTTGTTGAAATACTAAAATCGTCTCTATGCCCTATTTATATTGATGATTTTCATATTAGGTGTGTTGCACACATATATAATTTGATTGTTAAAGATGGTATAGCAATGTATAATGATGGTTGCATAAAAGTTGAAATTGCATGTCATTTTATTTTTAAATGTCAAGTTAAGTCTAAACGTAGAGATTTTGAAAATCGTTGTCGCTAATTTAATCTTCCACCTAGAAAAATTTCAAAATCAGTGTGTACTAGATGAAATTCTTTATATGAAATGCTTGAAGTCGCTTATGCATATAGGAAACCTTTACAAATGGTTTGGAATGCTCATAATTCAAATATGACATATAGACTTGATGATAATGATTGGAATGACGTAAAAAAACTTATAGCATTCTTAAAAGTTTTTTATTTAACTACAAAAAAAATATCTGCACTTTATTATCCAACTATTTGCTCTGTTTTACCTAATATTTGTGCTATTTTTAGTAAATTTTATAAATTCAAAAATAAACCAAGATTTGAAAAATATGTTAAAGAAAATGATTGAAAAATTTTAAAAATATTTTATTCCTATGCCTCAGATTTATTTAACTGCTTGTTTGTTAAACCCACATTACAAAGATAAAGGTGCATCACGAATGGTTGATAAAATATATTTTAATTTGAATATTAATAGTGAAGATGATGAAACACCTAGTTGTCAAGATGTTAAAGATAGTATAAAAATTGAAGCTAGAAAATTGTATGACTTGTATAATTCTAATAGAATGAATGTAGTATGTAATGAAGAGCCTCAAAGTTCTAGGAGTAGATATAATGAAGATGATCTTGATGATATGATAGATTTTTATCTTGAACTTTCTCATAATGATAGAAATGATTTTGATGCATATATTAATCAAAATACAGAACCTACTACTATTGATCTTCTAGAATGGTGGAGCAATCGCGGCCAGGGATTTCCAAAACTTCAACTGGTTGCTCGAGATGTGTTAGCTATTCAAGCCTCTTCAGTAGCTTCAGAAGGCGCTTTTAACGCAGCAAGATTTCAAATTGGAGAGCATAGATATTCATTAGCAGCAGATAGATTGGAGATATCGGTACTATTTAGAGATTGGATTAATGGCGAGAGAAGGAGTTATGGTCGTTCACCTTTACCGACCAAATTTGAAAATGACGTTGATGAAATAATGCAAGATTTTAGTGACGATGGCATTGATGCAATGGAGGAATGTTACTAGAGAAATGTTAAATGATTTTAAAAAAGACTTCCTTGGTAGCATAAACTATTAAATTTAAATGTCTATTAGTATGAGTATGATAATTCGAGGTCTAATTCAAACAGAACCCTTCCTAGAAGGTGGCTGTGTAGATTATATTTTTTAATACTCTACTAATAGTTTGTAACTCAACTTGTACTATATAATTAATATTAATAAAAGTATAGGCTATTCACCTTAATTTTTTTTTTATTATTGTCTTAAATTTAAATTTTCAAACTTTTAAAGTGTGAAATTTAAACTTTTATGGTTTTATAGTTTTATAGTTTTAAAGTTTGAATTTAAATTTTCAAACTTTTAAAGGGTAAAATTTAAAATTTTATAGTTTTATAGTTCTAAAATTTGAATTTAAATTTTCAAACTTTTAAAGGGTGAAATTTAAACTTTTATAGTTTTAAAGTTTGAATTTAAAATTTCAAACTTTTCAAGTGTAAAATTTAAACTTTTATAGTTTTATAGTTTTAAAGTTTGAATTTAAATTTTTAAACTTTTAAGTGTGAAATTTAAACTTTTATACTTTTAAAGCTTGAAAGTTTGTATTTAAAACTTTAAAAGTTTAAAAGTATAAATTTTTAACTTTAAAATTATAAAAGTTTTAATATTATTTGAGTAATGTTCCTAATTTTTTAATTTTAATAATTAATTTTTTTTTAAAATATAGCCGTTGGGACCCGATTTCCATTCCGTGACGGGTATACATATTTTTTCCGAAACTACCGGCCCATGGTGCTCGGTTCCGTTCCGATTCCGGTTCGTCCCGGTCCGATAGTCCTGGTTCCGGTCCCGTTGACATGCTTAATCACAAGTAGCCCACAACAAGACCAAACGACCCCATTCTCCCCTTCTTCTCCGACCCAACACAACCAGAAACCAAACCAAACGAGACCCCAAAACTACAAGTTAATCGACCACTTCCCAAAACCCACAACTCCGACCATAGGAGCTCGCTGCTTCCCTTCCCCTCTCCCCTGTCACGATTTTTTTCTCCATTTTTGCACATCTCCAGCAAGCTTCAAGCTACATAGCCAACTGAACCCATTTCCCACTGTAAACCCGTTTCACTCGTCTTCTCCGATGAGCAAAACTCACAACGAGCTATATCAAACCACCCTCACTCCGGAGAACACCCATGTCACGAGACCAGCAGCAACCATGAGCTTTCGAAGTCTGGCGAAACCCGTAAAACTTCGACGAGACATCTCATTTCCAAATCTGGCCGAAAAAGTGACAGCACGATAACTCACACATTCTAACTATTTCCTACTTATTTTTATATTAACTATTATTGTTGAGTTATTTCTCATAAAATTTTAGTTCTTGCTTTCTATCTCTGTCATATAATCTTAAGGTTTATTTCACAGATGATACATTGTTTAGCCATAGTCATGGTGGTTGTTTTTGCTCTAATGTTACTGTTATCATTTTATATATTTTTTTGTTGATCTAGTTTGAGAAGTTTGTTTTACTAAGCTTTGTGTTGCTCAGTTTATTGTGGATTTTATTATTTTTTATCCTTTTATTAATTAAACTTTCTTATCCACTGTTATGGTTTAGTTGTTATTATTTTATTATGGCAGAATGGTCTGGGAGGCCCCTATACTTGTCCCAGCATGTCACTTGGACCCTTCTACTCACGACTTTGCCAACTGAACCTTTGAACCCACTAAAACCCAACATTTTAAACCCTTTTTTTGACCTATAATCCCATGTGGCAAAAGCAATTCAAGTGCGTGAATTACACTCACTTTAGGAGTGTGAGATGCTTTTAAAAATCCAATAACGGTCATTTGTTGCCATCTTCCTCAAATTCCCCTAATTTCTTCTTCAAATATCCAAAATTTCTTCTCTTTCTCACTCGTTTATCTCTCTCCAAATTTCTTCTAGTTCTCCAAAATCGATCAAGCCCAGTCTATATTTTATTTTTGTCGCCTTTTTCTTATTCGTTAATTTTTTTGTTCTTCACAATGACTATTTTGTTTTTGCTATTGTGGGCATCATGCTGAACTTAAGATGTCAAGAACATCAACTAATCCAGGAAGAATGTTTTGGGGCAGTCAAAAATACTCAAATGGTAATGGATGTGAATTTTTTTGATGGGTTGGTATGGCTAATCCTGCATACCAAGAACAATACTACATGAAGAATCAATCAACAAATCTTGATCATGGAAGACATGGAAGGCAGGGAAGGCAGGTAAGGTATGGAAGATAGGGGAGATCGAGCATTAGTATTGATATCAATGTTGTTGTGATTGTTGTCATTTGGTTTCTATCTTTTGTATTTAAGATGTCTTGATGTTTTGTTCATTTGAGTACTATGGTAATGTAATATAATGTATGAAAATATCTAGATTAAGACTTATAATTATCATAGCAAATTCATAAGAAAAAATAGCTTGTTTGTCATAGCAAGTTAACACAACAATTCAAAATTAAGTTAACAGTGGAAAGTATCATAGACAATGTCATTGAGAATTAGCTAGGCAAAACATGAGTCTTTACTATGAAATATTATGTGTCTTAAGTGCTTGGTGTGGACTGAGTGCTCGTTTGTAACTTTGTTCTTGTAGCTGCCTTTGAGTAACTGCAGCTCCACCCTTCCACCTTAGTCCATTGGGTTTGTAACCAAGATCAATATTGGTAGGCACTAAACTCTTCAATGTAGCACTATGCAACACTCTATCAGTAGTTCCAAACTGTTAACAGGCAATAATTATATTAATTAGAGATTTTATAGAATCAAACTAAAGGTCCTTAAATGATAATACTTACCCTCTCTATCACACTACCATTTGCTCCAAATAGCACACCAAAACCAGCCGTTATTGGCTGACTGGCAGGAAATAGCTGAGGATTTCATGACTCGTTTTAGATTCAATACTAAAATTATAGCCGACAGATTCTCATTTGCCAACATATAGAAGAAGTCATTTGAGAATTTCCAAGACTACGCACGACGTTGGAGAACTAAAGACGCAAAGGTGCACCCACCACTAGATAAGAGTGAGCTCTCGAAGTACTTTATTCAAGCTCAAGAAGGTATCTACTTTGACAAGATGATGTCAATGATGGGCCAGAAGTTCAAAGAATTGGTCAAGAAGGCAGACATCATAGAGGAAGGTGTCAAAATTGGAAAAATTCAGTCTATGGTTGCATTGCAAGCTGCAAGTAGGGCCATACAATCGGGTGCCATTGGAGTCATCAAGAAGAAAAGGGAGGATGTTTCAGCTGTCACTTACCAACAGGGAGGATTATCCCACCGATACCCCAACAATCCCCAAATTGTTGCACATACTTCATACGTCACATACCCAGCATATACTTCCAACCCCACTATAATCCACCCCGAGCACCAGCACACCAAAATCAACAAAGACCATATGTTTATAGCCAAGAACCAATCAACCAAAATAGACCAGTATATGCACCAAGACCACGTCCAAATCTCATAGCTAGAAATGTTTGCGCTTACACACCGATTGCCGAACCTTATGCCCAATTGTTTGAGAGGTTGAGGATAGTGGGAGTGCTACAACCAGTGGAAGGAAAACTTCCTTATCCAATCCCTCGTAACTTTAATGGAAACAAGCGATGCGCTTACCACTCCGGAATACAAGGAAATGACACAGAAGATTGTTATAGTTTAAAGAACCAAATCGAGTCTTTAATAAAGAGAGGAGTAATCAAATACACTCCAGCACCTCCCAATGTAAACAACAACCCATTGCCAAACCATGACAATCGAGAGGTCAACATGCTTACTCTAGATGACGAATATAAGGGCCCCGACTATCCAAACATAGATGAAGCAAATGTCATGACATCTTCGATGCAACATGTTATCACTGTTCAACTAAGGGAACCTTTGATTGTCCATACATGTTTCCCAAGTGTTGTAGTGACCCCTTTAATCGCTAGAAAGCCTAAATATGACACCAAAGCAGTCCCATGGGACTATCGAGCAGGCGCCACTGGTAAGACAATTGATACTACTATAGCTCAGGGAATGACTAGGTCGGGAAGGTGTTATTCTCCTGAAGATCTAAATGGAGGAATCCTCAAAAAACAATAGAATCCAAAGAAGAATGTTACCGATGTTAAATTCACAGAATTTTGGAAGAAGATGCAGCCTAAAGACTTTTTAGTAGTCGAAGAGTAGCTGAAGAAAACACCAGTCCACATATCCATTTTGTCTCTGCTTATGAGGTCTGAAGCTCATAGGAATGCTTTGATAGAGGTGTTAAGAGGAGTGAACATTCCAAAAGAGACCACAGGAAAAACCTTAGCTTCAATGATTGGATAAATAGTGGAAGCTAACAAGATTTCTTTCCATGATGATGAGTTGCCTGTGAAAGGGCTTGGGCAGAACAAAGCGCTTCACATAGCGGTCAAATGTTAAGATAAAATTGTTACTCGAGTTCTAATTGATGGTGGTTCTGGATGCAACATTTGTCCTTTCACCACTCTGACAGATTTAGGTGTGAATATGGGAGATATAAGGAAAGTCGTATGAAAGTTAGAGCTTTTGATGAAGCATAAAGAAGTGTCATTGGAGAGATCTATTTCACACTGCAAGTAGGGCCGGCTGAATTCCCTATTCTATTTCAGGTGATGGATGTGTCATCTAACTATAATTTGTTGCTGGGAAGACCATGGGTTCTTATGGCGAGAGCGGCTCCTTGCACTCTTCATTAATGTGTAAAGTTTGAGTAGGGTCGCAAGAAGTTAGCATCCACGGGGAGCTCAGTCACCCCATTCTTTATGTTAATTCTATCTCAATCACCAATGAGTTAGACGGAGCCACTTTTCACACTTTGGATATCATGCAAGCTGTAAAGGTCAATGAGGAAGCAGAGCCAGATGATACAAAATTGTCAGGTTCAGCAAAAATAGTTGCGTCAGAGATGTTGAAGTATGGGTATCAACCAAAGAGTGAACTTTGACCCAAGTCTAATGGCATAGTTGAGCAAATTCAGCTAAAGTATCATAGAGGCACAAACGGACTTGGATATTAGCCTTCCTTGGGAAGAGACCATCACAGGTCAAGCAAGACAATCTTTGTGCCAGAACAAGCTTTAATACTAAATCAAGCAGGTGATGATGACATCGTAGAAGGAATAGGAAATTTGTTCGTGGCCATGGCCAGAGAAGAAAAAGAGATAAATCTCAGTAAATTGACCATTCGTGAAGCTGAGCCTAGAAAAATCTTGCAAAACTGGACCATCAGCATGTCCCTGTTTCAACCAGAGTTCTGGTAATCTAGAAAATATGTTTTTATTTTTAAAATTTGCATGATCAAATTGAGGCTTGAATCATGCCTAATCTTTTGTTGCTTGCCTCTTCTAAAAGCTAGAATGATTTGAAATAAAAAGTCTTTATTTTTCTTAAAAATTGCCTTGTTATTTTAAATATCTATTTATTTTTACTTACCTTTTGCACTTTTCAGCACTCATATTAATAAAAATCCTTGTTCAATGGTTATGACATGTATTGAATCCACTGAGAAAGGTGAAAGCGATGAAAAAGATCACAAAGAATACGATGAAAGCATGATGCTTGAAAATCTACCACATGAGATCAAGCAAGTTTAAAGTCAGAAAAAACCCAATATGGTTGAAACAAAGGTTGTCAACTTAAGATATGAGGAAATCGTAAAGGAAACACAAGTCAGCATATATTTGGAGGATGAAATAAAGCAAGATTTAATAGAGTTGCTTAAGCAGTATGTTGATGTATTTGCTTTGTATTACGGTGACATGCCAACATTAAGCACTGATATTATCTCACACAAATTACCAATTGACCCCACTTGTATACCCGTCAAGAAAAAGACAAGAAAGTTCAAGCCGGATTTGAGTTTAAGGATCAAGGAGGAGGTAACTAAGAAAATTGAGGCGAACGTTGTGAGGGTTACAAACTACCCCACATGGTTAGCCAATATTGTGACAGTGCCAAAAAGGATGGAAATATCAGAATATGTGTGGACTATCGAGATCTTAACAGAGCCAATCCTAAGGATGATGTCCCTTTTCCAAATATTCATATACTCATCGATAATTGTGCAAAACATGAATTGCAATCATTTGTCGATCGCTTTGAAGGATATTACCAAATCCTAATGGATGAAGATGATGCAGAGAAAACATCATTTATCACTCCATGGGGAGTGTAATTCTATAGAGTAATGACATTTGGTCTCAAAAATGTCGGTGCAACCTACATGAGGGCCATGACTACCTTTTTTCATGATATGATCCACAAGGAAATTGAAGTGTACGTGGATGATGTTATCAAATCCAAAAGAAGTTCAGATCACTTGGATGACTTACGTAAGTTCTTTGAAAGGTTTCGGAAGTATAATATAAAGTTGAATCCAGCAAAGTGTGCATTTGGAGTACTCGCGAGAAAACTATTAGGATTCATCATTAGCAGGAAAGGCATAGAGTTGGATCCATCAAAGATAAAGGCAATCCAAGAGCTACCTCCCCCCAAGACCAGAAAGGACGTGATGAGTTTCTTAGGAAGACTGAATTACATCAGTTGATTCATAGCTCAATCAAAAGTGGTATGTGAACCCATATTAAAATTACTCAAGAAGGATGCTGCCACGAAATGGACAAAGGAATGCCAAAAGGCTTTCGATAGAATCAAAGAATACTTGTCCAATCCACCAGTATTAGTCCTACCGGAACCTGGAAAGCCTAGGTTATTGTATCTATCTGTCATGAATAATGCATTCGGATGTGTATTAGGGAAGCATGATGAGACAGGTAGAATAGAGCAAGCCATTTACTATTTGAGCAAGAATTTTCACACCATACGAGGCAAGATACACTTTGTTGGAACGAACATGTTGCGCTTTGACATGGATCGCGCAAAAATTTAGGCATTACTGATGAGTCCACAAGTTGGACTCATTTAGGGCTTTATTTTGATAAGAATAGTGTCCTTGAATGCTTATTCTGTCTAAATATCTGATGAAAACTCTTAAGTTTCAGGTATTTGAAGTTTTAGTGCAAGGATAGACACTTAGGCGCAAAAAGAAACAAAAAAGGTGAAAAGAACGAAGAAGCTGAAGCCCAAGCATCGCCAAGCATACTTGGCAATTCGCCGAAGGGATTTATTCTGCCCTTTGTTCCAGTACGCGAAGCCCAGAAGGAGAAGGATCAAAAAGGTAATAAAAGGAGTAGTCAGCGCTTCGTCGAATCGTTCTGTGAAGCAGTACAATACTGCCCAATGGTCCAGAATGTGAAGATGTTGAAGGCAAGCATGAAACGACAATGAGAAAGACGAAGGGCGAGTCGTTGAGTCAATCGGCGATATCGACTAACTTCATCGAAATATCTACCAGCGCTATTTTCTGAAGATTATAAATACTAAACTTAATATTAATTTTTAGAGAGTCAAACATTTATTTTAATTTCCAGAATATAATAGTACTTTTGGATATTTTTCTCTCAAGTTTGGAGAGGGTTTTTGGGAGACTTGAAGAAAGAAGAATTTCATCTTCCCCAAGTTGGAAGTGGGTCTTCTCTATTCTTCTTCCTTTGCTTAAATCAAGGTTTAATTTCTTATACCCATTTGATTTTACTATAATTTTAGGTATATTTTGTTATTTCTCGATGTGTGGCAAAAAAACCCTATTCTTGGGGTGTGATTTAGCAAATATGCATTGATATTATTGTTAGGTCTTGCTTGCTGATAGGTTAGATGTAGTTTAATGGTGATTTCACCTAATGGTTGTGGTTTAATCTAAAGGGTTTGTAGTTGCAAATACAAAGCCAACCATGTGTTTTTGGCTTGTCCGAGAGGGAGGTCGCGAAACCAAGACCACTAGACTGATGGCCTAAAGAGTGAGTGGACATGAGGTTCAGCCCAAGAGGGTGAGCCCTAGTCCCATATCCTAACACTCGGCTTGAGAAAGTGAGTGGGGTAAGGCATAGGTTGGTCTTCATGCGGCAAATGGGTGTTTGAGAAGAACGCATTTGAAACGGGGTAAGTTGCCCGAGAGGGAACTTGTTTCCATTTAAAGCTTAGCCTAGTCACTATTATCTTACAAATTTCCTTTCAAAAGCATTTACCCAACTACTTATCTCAACTTGTATTGCGGTCACACCCCAAGAACATTTCCCCATACTTGATTTTCTTGTTAATATTTGCTGTTTTTTTACTACTTGTAACAAAAACCCCAAATCGATATTTGACACTTTCGTGTCACCCGCTTTAATTTACTATGTTTTTAATCCTTAATGTCTTTAGCTACGACTAGTTAGAGCTTAATTTTATTTTTCTATCAATTCTCAAAACCACTCCCTTGGGACACGACCCCAACATTTAGTTGGGTTACTATACTATCAACGATCGTAGACACTCATATCGTAGGTTAGTGTCGTTGGTCACGATAAGCATTAATTACCTATCTGCATACACCACATACTTGATCTCAAGAATGGATCCACTCAAGTACATCTTTCAGAAACCAATGCCTACAGGTAAACTGGCAAAGTGGCAAATTTTGCTAAGCGAGTTTGATATTGTGTACGTGACACAGAAGGCCATCAAGGGATAAGCCCTGGCTGATCACCTCACAAAAAACCTTGTGGACCAGGATTACAAGACACTCACGACCTACTTACTTGATGAAGAAGTTTTGTTTGTAGGAAAAGTCATATTAGAGTCGTATGATGGATGGATGATGTTTTTTTATGGAGAATCAAACTCTATTGGAGTTGGAATAAGAGCAGTCTTAATTTCGGAAACAGGTCAGTATTACCCAATCTCAGCCAAGATTAGGTTTTACTGTACCAACAACATGGCAGAATATGATGCTTGTATTCTTGGACTCAAGATGGTCATCGACATGAACACAAAGAACTCTTAGTTATTGGAGATTCTGACTTATTGGTTCATCGGGTGCAAGGAGAATAGACCACTAAGAATGTCAAGATCCTGCCTTATTTGCATTACATAAAATAGTTGAGCAAGAGATTCACAAGGATTGAGTTCAATCCTGTCCCTCGAGCTCAAAATGAGTTTGCCGATGCTTTGGCAATATTGTCCTCGATGATTCAGCATCCACACAAAAATTACATCGACCCTGTTGATGTAGAGATACATTATCAACATGCATATTGTTTTCATGTATATGAGGAACTGGATGGAAAACCATGGTACTTTGACATCAGAAGGTTGATAGAAGCACAAGAATATCCTGAAAATGCCACAAGCAAGCGAAAACGGACTTTGAGGAGGATGACCAATCATTTCTTCCTTAACGGAGAAATCTTATATAGGAGAACTTTAGATTTAGGATTGCTGAGGAGTGTCGACGTCGTAGAAGCGACAAGGATTTTGGAAGATATACATGCAGGAAATGTGGACCTCACATGAATGGGTTCACTTTGGCAAAGAAGATTTTCAGAGTTGGATAGTTTTGGATGACCATGGAGAGAGATAGCATCTGGTATGTGCAAAAGTATCATCAGTGTCAAGTGCATGGAGATTTTATACGGGTTCCACCGAATGAGCTCAATGTGATAGGTTCCCCTTGGCCAATTGCCGCTTGGGGCATGGATGTTATTGGACCCATAGAGCCTCCAGCATCAAATGGACATCGTTTCATCCTAGTAGTTATCAATTATTTCATGAAGTGAGTTGAAGCTTCGACATACAAGGCAGTGACTAAGAAGGTAGTGGCAGACTTTGTTTGCAACAACACAGTTTGTCAGTTTGGAATTCCAGAATCAATCATAGCAGATAATGCAGTCAACCTCAACAGCGATCTTATGAGGGAAACTTGTGAAAGGTTCAAGATAGATCATCAAAATTCCACAGTTTATTGGCCACAGATAAATGGAGCAATTGAGGCCACAAATAAGAATATCAAGAAGATTTTGAGGAAAATTGTAGGCAGTCACAGGCAATGGTATGAGAAGCTACCATATGCTTTACTCGGTTATTGCACCATAATCAGAACATCAATTGGGGCAACCCCTTATATGTTGATTTATGGTTCGTAAGTTGTAATACATGCCGAGGTGGAAATACCATCTTTAAGGATTATCTAAGAGGTTGGTCTGGACGATGCAAAATGGATCGTAGCAGGCATGAACATTTGATGTTCATCGATGAAAAGATGATGGATGCAGTTTTCACGGTCAACTCTATCAGAACAAAATGACCAAAGCATTCAACAAGAAAGTCAAACCTCGACAGTTCACACCGGAGCAGTTAGTATTGAAAAAGATCTTTCCACACTAAGGAGAAGTCAAAGGGAAATCTGCACCGAAATGGCAAGGACCTTACATGGTTCATAGAGTACTATGGAGGAGCAGTAATCTTAGCGGAAATGGACGGCAGAGTGAGCATAGAGCCAATCAATTCAGACACCATCAAGAAATACTACATCTGAAGACCTCAAGATTACCGCTTATTTCTGGTACTTTTGCATTTTTCAATGTAACAGAACTACGTCTAGACCTAACTTCCCACGGTGGGGTACATAGGCAAACCACATCGGATCCGGTCTCTCTTAGAAAACCCAAAATCATCATTTTCATGTATTTAGAACTACGGTCGACCTGAATTCCTTCGGTAGGATATGTAGGCAATCCTTGTCGGATTTGGTCTTTCATATTTTTCACTTTCCTATTGTATTGAACTAAGTCCTGACCTGATTCCACTTGGATACGTAGGAAGCCTGAGTAAGGCCTAGTCATTGCATTTCATATTTAGTTTTTACTTTTCTACTGTATTTGAACTACGTTACGACATGATTCTGCTTGGATGTGTAGGCAGCCTAAGTCAAGCCTGGTCATTTTCATTTCATATTTTTCACTTTTCTCTATTGTAATTGAACTACATCCTGACCTGATTTCGCTTGGATACTTAGGCAGCTTGAGTCAAGCCCGGTCATTGCATTTCATATTTTTCACTTTTCTTTTGTATTTGAACTATGTTACGACCTGATTCCACTTGGATACGTAGGAAACCTGAGTCAAGCTCGGTTATTGCATTACATACTTTTAATTCTCCCACTTGTATTCGAACTACGTTACAATTTGATTCCTATTTTTGGGATATGTAGGCAGCCTGAGTTAAGCTCGATCAATACACTGCATAATTTTCAAAAAAATTCACCCTTAGGAAACACTTACTCATAATTAGCGTAACCTCAGAATATGAAGAATCTCGATCATCGTAGTATCTACAAAAGAGCTAAGGAAGCTTCATTAGAAGTGTAGAACAAGAAGACTGTGTTTGATATAGTCAACAAAATAGAGAGCTCGATGGACTTCGGAACATTTCATAATCTAAAAATGCTGGAGATTACTATATATATACGTAATATACTTATTTACTAAAAAAAACAAGATATTTCCTTTCAAAGAGATTTTCTACTCTTCCTCCTACCAAGTCTCTAGGTTAAGAAACTACATACGGGCAAAGAAGGTGCCGAAGGATTTCAGTACGAGGCTTCAGTCCGCGAGTTGATACAAATCAACACTCCCTCCCAAACTAAAATTTTTCTTTGAGTGCAGGTACACAGGAATCAAGAAAAATAACATCAAGTCTCAGGGCATGACCAGAAACACCATTTGACTTCTCACAATCATGAGCCAAAATACTCTTTCCCTACTTTATTTCCCAGAAGTACTTCAACTTGCATCTTATGTCTAAGAATATTTCATTTAAATTTTTGCAGGTACGCTCAAGATCCAAATCAAATACTGAAGAAAAGAGGGCCCTCTATAGGATAATATGATAGTTAGATTTCTGTCAAAATAACTCCACTAACTAGAGCCTATAATCTAACCTCATCAACAACTCCGCCAATCAGATACCACTGTCTAACAGCGTCATCAAACTCCACAAGTCTGGGGTTGTACATAGCAAATGTCACTCAAACTCCATTGATCGAAGGTTGTACATAGCAAACATCAACCAAACTCCACCAATTGGAGATTGTACGTAGCAAACATCGTCAAACTCCGCCAATCGGAGGCTGTACATAGCAAGTGTCGACCGAACTCCGCCAATCGAAGCCTATATATAAGTAAAAGAAGCAACACTCTGCCAATCGAATACTACATCGCAGTGATATCATTGAAGCTCCACAGATCGGGGGCATGCACGCATAGCAACGTTGTCATATGCCAATAATTAAATTTACATTACAAGCTTTACACAGCCATATACAGGCTTTTACATTACAACAGCCCCGCCAGTCGGAGGTCTACATTACAAGCTCTACACAACCAGATGCAGACTTTTACATTACAACAGCCTTGCCAGTCGGAGACTTTACATTACAAGCTTTACACAACCAAATACAGGATTTTACATTACAACAGCCCCGCCAGACGGAGGCCTCTACATTACAAGTTACTTTATCTACATTACATTCACAACACGAAAAGAGACATCAACAATCGTTTGAACATCTACACTCTACTCTTTACATTACTATTTCAATTTATAATTTTTTGAACCGCAGCAAGTACTTTTCACCCTTTTACATGTTTTGCAGGACAACACATTACAACGAGGAACTCCCTCTAAGCAGCAAACTAGGGCAAGTAAGTGCGATGTCAAGCATCACTAGCTACGTCAAGAATTCACTTTCAAAACTCAACTCGACTCGATTTTCAGAAGTTCAGATTTAAATCTTACTTATAACTCTTTCATGTCTCAGTTCATTATGACTCGACACTGGGGCAATCTTTTTGAAAATTCATCTCTCTTCCATAGGTCTTCAGTAGAAATTGCTATGGAGCATTTCTTGTTCAAGTTTCTTAAGGACTATATCTCGTCCCTCTATTTGTGCTAATATCTTCGTACCTCACCACCAAAATATTTCAATATTACCATAATTTGATACTGGGGCAAATTCAAATCAAACTTTTTCTATGTTCCTACATCCTCGAACTACATATGGCCTGATTTCTTATGAAACTTGAAATATGTAGGCAGCTCAGAAGCCAGAGTTTGGCCATAACTCCATAAACATTTCTTGTCAAGTTGTTGTTCAAAGTATATTTTGGTGGTCGCCTGAAATTGGATTGTGTCAATATTTCTTTGTTCACGTCTTCTTTACTCTCCTCCATGGACAAAGAAAGGGGAAAGCTTTTGACACCCAATTTTGGTTCTCCATATTTAATTAATTAAGCTTCCATAATAATAATATTAGTAACAATAATAAAAATAAAAATATATATGTATGTATACATATGACAAACCTTTTCAAGAATAAGATAATAAAATATATATGTTGAGAAATTTTGTAGGAATACGAAAATATTTTCATTTATTTATTTTATTCGATAAATTTAAATAATATTTATTATAAAATTAAATATATTATAAATATTACTTAATTTCTCATTTTTTAGATTTACGTCAAATAAATGTCGTTCTTAAGAATTGAATCGATTTTTTGTTTAAATGCAATTTCTATTATTAAAAGTAAATATTTTCCGTACATTATTCAAAATTAGTAAGCTTGATTAATTGATGAGTTACTAATTTATACTAATTTAATTTTCAAAGAATGACTATTTTTTTCAAATAAGCTAATCTTGCAAAATAATTATTTTTAATATAAAGAAAGGGTTTATAATTTAAATAGATTTAATTTGAGCAAAACTTGGCAATTCAAGTTCTTTTAATTCAGCCAGTTTGGGCATGCCACGTAGGAAGCACATGGATTGTGCTTCTTCAGGTTTAATCTTGACCATCCAATTTAATCTAAAGGCTTAAATTAATCCATCCTTTTACTATTATTAATTTATATACTAGATTTGCCTCACGTGCATTGCATGTGGTTGCCTCGTCTTGAGACTGATACATGTATGAAAATGTATTTGTACTATATTTGGCACAATTAGCTTTGGGCTTCACGGCAGGCTATCAGCCGGAGGGGTCGGTTTTATGCATGTGGGACTATTTTGCAGATGCTGAGTAGAAAATGCGGGTCCTCTTTCGCAAGTGGGAAGGACCTGGCCTTCAACTTGTTTGAAGAACTCCTGCGTTTAGCTCCTTTTTGGCTCTTTTCCTTCTTAACCCATTTTTATAGCTCTTCACCTGGAATACTCATAATACACACATAATTAGTGTGTTTGATTATTTGTAAGCATGAAATCAGAAAGAAAATCCATAAATGGTCAATTCACCACTTATCACATATAATTGGTACATTTCTGTTGGAGGGCATCAGTCATTACTGCCCTTAAGCGTAATTCATTCCCACACAAGCGGAAGGTGAGTTTTTAAGAATAGCAATACATTATGTCACCACCTGTTATTTTTACTTGAGGTGGAAGAGGTGTGGTAACAACTAATAGATGGACATGCGCTATTTAATTCCATTTTTAAAATGGGTAACATACATCATTGGTTTGGATTGGATGTCTACTACTTTTGTCAAGTTATATCAAACTGAGAAGTGTAGTTTTCATCTTGTCTTGTAGTTAATGTTGTGAATTCAATTTGTCAAATGCCAGTAGGACTGTGTGTTATACTAAGGCAGTAACAGGGCATAGAGAATGAAACTGGGCATACCTATTTGTTTTTTTGCTGATGTTGGATATTGGTTGTTTGTTTGTTGCAGAATCTGTGCTGGAGTGTTTTAATGCAAGGATAGCGAGTAGTTGCGTCTGTTAGGGGATGATCGCTGGTGACTGTCCACAATGCGAGACTTGGAAGTCATGTCTCTTTGTGAAGGATTGTGTTGTGTGTGAAAGGAGTATGGTAACGTGAGGTGCACGGGTGTTGCACATGTATGCCAAATCTTTAGATCCATATACACAAAAAAGTTTTTGGTTAATCTACATTACAGTAGTACATAATATCGATCTGTAATTCAGTATTCATTACGCCATACTTAATGACCAGACACGCAACTTTGCTTGTTGTTGTATGACATGTATAGTTGAGCGTCGTACTGTTAATTAGTTAGTACGATGTTTGATGGTACCTACTTGTGCTAAGACTTAACAATTTGCCTTATTAGTTATGTTCTGTCATGAACAACATGTCCCCTTTTCAATAGTATTTAATAATTGTACTGTATATTTACATACTTTAATACACACAAAAGTAACATGTTATTCTATTAATATAATCACTCAATTTATTGTATCAATAAAATCGCTCAATTTAACGAATCCATTAGTTAAGATCTGACCTTGAGTGAAGGACGATAAATTCACCAATGCCTATATTGTAGCCCTATGATAGAAAAATAGCCATTACTATAACAACTACTTTTCCGAGCAGGGGAGGAAGTGACAACTGGCGTTATTTCTGTGTAAAAACTAAAAATGCATCTTACCATAAGCCAATTCTAATTTCTGACATTTCTTTACAGATCGCTCTGAAATTTTATTGGTTGATGGGTTTGTGAAGCAATTTTTTGAGAAAAGAATACTGATTAGTTAATAATAATTTCTTAATTAGTCAATTATTGTCAAGTGTGTTAACCTTTAGGTTGCCACTTCACAACTTATAATGTTTCTGTCCTTACTTTAATATAGATATAGATTCTTCTTCTCTTTGTGTTGTTCTTCCTTTGTGACATAATATTTACTTGTATAATATTCGATACCAAATCTATATCTCCTCTATCCAATTTTCTATATTTGTATCCATAATATAATTAGACAAATAAAATAAGAGAATACTCTAGGTGAAACGATAAGAGTATGAAACATGAATGGCATTATGCTATCAATTACTTGTAATTACGGGTGGACATAGTATGATATTGAAAAGTTTAGTTCTATAATTTCGGTTACGATTTTAAAAAATACTATACAATTATCATACCAAATAATTTGGTATGATTCGATATTTTAAAGTTCGATTTTGATATTTTACAGTACGGTAAATCGATAACCATACTTTTATCAACTTAAAGTCGTCAAATTACATATATTCGTCTAATAAAGAATTATGACTTAGGTTTTCAAGAAACATATCAATTATATCATACTAATATCTTATACATCCAAAAATATTCAAAATAAAGTACAAACAATTATCTTTGTCAATCAATCACCCAAAAAGAACATTAAAATCAAGATAGAGTAATTAAAATTTCAACATCTATATAATTAGTTACTCTTTTATATATTTGCTAGTATTATTTAATTACATGTATATAAATTTTACATGAAACTATATACTTTGATACAGTATTCTCAAATACCATGCATATCGAATATCAAAATTCTTAAAAATGCAAACCAAATACCATAAAATTCCAACCACTATATTAATTTTTTTGATTTCAATATAGCATTTGATATATACCATATCATGCACATCCTACTGTTAATAAGTAGAACCCCACGCATGTTTCATATATAAAATAATTACACCAATAGCATATAAAAAAGTAGAGATAGAGAACATTACTTTTAAATACCCATATGTAGTTACAATAATAATGTGTAGAATATAAGGAACAAATAATTTATTCTTCCAACTTAATCCAATTCCTCTTGAATATGAACTTAAGAAGTTGTGTTTGACTTCCATATTTCACACCAACTTCATGAAATTTTGTGCTTTATGTGTCATGTCTCCGTAGCAAAAAAAAATTAAATCTAACAAATAAATTCGATTCTTGTATGCATCTCTCTCTATTCTTTTTATTGGAGCCATCAGGAACTCTAAGTTAATCCCCAAGAGCCTTATTACTCTTTCCATCTCAAAGTTGATATTTTTAAACAAAATAAAACAAATACCTTTAAACAGATATAGGTAGCAATAAAACCAAAACAAAAACTTTTGCAAACTTCAAAAATGATCTGCAACTCAAAAAAAATGCAGGATTTATATATATAGAGTGAGAACATCCATTCAAAGTTGTTATCACAGTTAGGAAAAAAATTGAGTCATGAATCGTCAATCCCTGTTGAATGGGTGCTGCCTTTAGAACTTTCATTGTAGATTAAATAAGTTGAAGGTAACTATATATTCAAATAATTATGTAAGATATTTCAAAAAAATTATAATAGCATACAAGTAGATGGATCACATTTAATATTTCCATGTAGCAGTTTCATACTCCATTGAAATTTTTACTGATCACTTTTTTTTCTTAGTAGAAAAGAAAAAGAAAAAACATACCGTCAATCCAACATCTTTGAAAAATAATGCATCATCTGCAAAATAAGTAATGAAATAATAATAATGCTATATAAATAAGAGAAGCACAAAATTTAAGTTGTTACCGCAATTATGTATTACCACAGTTACGTATTCAATCGATCCATTTCTTCGATTCTTGAAATTTGTAAACAATTCTGTTTGAGAATTATTATGCAATGTAGTATCTTATGCAAGAGAATTGCAGAACTAACATAAATGAGAATTGGATTTAAAATAGTGAAATAAAAAAATAGAGGTTCATTAAATTTTCAAACTGATACGGTTACCTAATATATTTGATAGATTTCTGAAGCAATTTTTATTTTAAAAAAAATACTAATTAGTTAAGAATTTCTTAATTAGTCAATTATTGCCAAGTGTGTTAACTTTAGGCTATCACTTGACAACTTATGATATATATATGAGACATAACGAATAATTTTGGAATATTTTAGAATTTTATCATGTAACCCAAGGTAAGTTATCACAGAAAAAACAACTTCAAACATTTCTAACCACAAGAGAATTTAGTATTAATAAACAAAAGGAAAACAGCGTGATATACCTGTCAATTTTGTAATTTAGAGTAACCTTTCATGGTGAAAGTGCTCACATACCACCGTTAAAAAGTGGTTCACACATACTCTTTTCGTTTAACAAAAGTCAAAAAATTAATTTTAATTTATTTTTAAAAAAAATCGCATATTATATATGATCCATTGATCCTCCAACAAACGAGTATATTTGATCATTTTTATTTTGACTTCTTAGATTCAACAACTAATTCGAATTTTAATTAAATATCTCCCTTATAGATATATTTATTTATCTTTATTTGAGTTTCCTATTTTTATTTCATTTTTTTCTTTCATTCTTCAATGTAAAAATATGAAAAGAAACAAAGTGAATAGTATAAGCGAAAAAACGTTGGAAAAAATAATTAAAACTAATTTTTTACAGCCATATTGTAATTTATTTTTTATATTTGTAAAAAAAAAAAATAGGGATGATAAATTTTACAAAAAAAAAAATGTAAAATAAATTTAACCATCAAAATAATACTCAAATTAGCTATTGAATAAAAAAAGTAAGAAAATCACATGAGAGAAGAATCAAATATAATACGAATTTTTAAAAATGAAAAATCAAAAAACTAATTTAAAATTAATTTCTTCAAATCCATTGGAGCAAAAGGTATATCAAAGTCATTTTTGTAACAATATGAATCACTTTAATAACGAAGGATATATCAACTCTAAATTGCAAAGTTAAGGAGTATATCATACCCTTTTCCTTAAAATAAAACAGTCCTGAGCGGAGGTTCTGGAATGATTACGCCATTGGTTTAAAACCTGAGTCGAGGGAATGAATAGGCAAATGTTACAAAAGTTAAGTCCACTACTACCAGAATGAAATAATAGGTATAGACAGACAGTTGGCTGCAAAGGAATAAACTTAAATTTACAGTCTCATTTCTGCTGCTGTTGGAACACAGCAACGTCAGGACTGAAAACATGACTATCAAGTCTTCATTCAAACTTGGCCATTAACCTATTTCTAACAGAATTTACAAAACGGTATTGAAACAAACCTAGGGCTTCTCCATTTCTTCAGAACTATGCTTGTTCACAAATGAATCACGAGCACCCTCTGATTCTGAACTATTGGAGCCCATTTGCCGGTTATTTGGGCCTTGATCGAGCTGCTCCTCTGTCTTTAGTCGTGTTTTGAATGGCCTCTCAAAATCTTTTGCTGCCCCAGGATCTATCACTAGTTTACCAAGTTTTTGCTCCTGTAATGATGACATCAAGGGATTTCATGCCATTTACTAATAATGGGAAGAAAGTAAAACTCCAAATTGATTGAACTGCCATTGACATCCAGCATGATTTATGCATGCACATTCTAATGTATACAAGGAGAAATTAAAACACGTGGTCAACAATTGATAGATTATATGGATAAATACATCAAAATTGTGGACAGACTATACTCGTTGGCCACGAGAAAATGATCAAAATGGTCCTAATATATTTTAGGGAAAAAAGACTAATATACCCCGAACTATCGAAAATGGTACGCATATACCCTACGTTATACCATTGGGACACCAAAGTCCTTGCCGTCCAAAAAGTGGAGCCTTTATATCCTTCACACTAACGGAGGGACACGTGGAACCATCTTGTGCATCTACCCAATTATTCACTTAATTTAAACTCACCAAAAAAGACCACCCAAACTAAAAAACACCCACCCAAATAATTATCTAACCCACTCACTCAATAACACCCTAATAATATACCCAAACTACTATTCTTATCCTTCTTCATATAGCCACCATATCCTCCTTCTTCCTCCATAGTTGCATCCTCCATTGTTCTTCAACCAAGCAAAAAGAAAAATGCCTTCATCAATGAGTTCTCTTTCTCCTACTGAAAACCCATATCTCCATTTCTTTTTGGAATCATCTCGTCCTTTTCTTCGCGGAGAATTCGAATCAATCGACAAAGATCTTCCCAACCTTATCGTCATTTTACATTCCATCGGCGTCGACGAGTGCTGGTACAAACACGACACTTTCTTGACCACTTAGTCCATATCTACAAAATTTTCAAAATCTGGAAAGCCCAAAATTTGCTCGTCTTTGTGGTCTTCTCCATTCAGCTTAAACTAATTCATATGTAAATCTGGCTCTATTCAATCCGTCTACTGGCTGTGAAAATTGTGTATCTATTCTACGATTCTTCATGACTATGTAAACCCAAGAAACACATTTTTTACAAAATTTCAATAAAAAATCAAACAAATAAACTAATTTGAAGTAACACGCTATCTCATCCAACAAAAAGAGTAAAGCACATAAAAGCTGGAAACTTTATCCAAATTGCGAGTATAAATTAGTATATGAACTACACAATTCAATCGGAGATGGTCTGGGTGCAAGAGCGATAGAGGTTACAGGAGAGAAAGAAGAGTCAATTGGACAGAAAATCAGAGGCGATTCAGAGTTCATTGGAGTTGTAATTAAGCAGGAAGGATCATCCTTCTGAGTTCGCGGGTGGTCGGACATGGCAACGAGTCAACTCGATGAACTGAAGTCGAGTGAATGATTATTAGTTTGCGAATTGCGACGTTTCTTTGAGAATACCTGTAGTTAGGGTTTGTTAATTCGGGTCTTAAGTGGGTTAGGATATAATTGGGTGGGATTTTAGTTTTTGAGTAAAAATAAAATAAAAATCGAGCAAATTATTGAGATGGTGCCACATGTCCTTCCGTTAGTGTGAAGGATATAAGTGCTCCACTTTTTGGACGGCAAGGACTTTGGTGTCTCAATAGTATAACGAAGGGTATATGCATACCATTTTCAATAGTTCGGAGGTATATTTGTCCTTTTTCCCTATATTTTATTTGATTGAAATGGTTCTTAATGTATTACACATATGTTCATTCTGATTCTTAATATATTTCACAAATGGTCTTTAATAACAAAATGTGTTTATTTTGGTCTTTTATCCTAAACATAACAGATTAATTAAAAAAAAAAAAAATTATCTGTGGACATACGTGGCTAATAAAATTCACTATTGATGTCTTCTTTGTTAGCTCCAAAAAAGTACTCCATAAAATCTAACATCATTTTTCCTACGTTCTCCAACAAAATTTACTATTTTCTCTTTTCTAAAATATTATTCTACTTACCTAGTACTCATTTCTGTTTTCCCTCAAAGTTACAAAAGGGGATCCAAACAAAAAAAATATTCATGTCTGATCCTTTCTGTGTACATGCACATTCCAAAGCTAACAAAGAAGACAACAATGGTGGATTTTGTTAACCATATGGGATCAACAGGTAAATTTAACACTTTTCTTTTTAATAAATTTGTTAGGTTTAAGGTAAAAACAAAAAAGAACACCTTTTGTTATCATTTCAATCCGGTCAAATATATTGAGGACCAAAATGAACATTTTTGTTATACATTTAGGACTATATCAATAAAGTGAATTATATTTTTTTTTGAGAAAGGTAACATAATAAAGTGAATTATATTACGGACCAAGATAAAGCATTACCCATACATTAAAGACCATTTTGATCATTTTCTCCGCTTGCCACCTGTGTGGTCTATCATTGGGTGATGTTAACAAACTCGGGTTAAATATGAGTCTTGAATTGAGAGATGGGAAGAACGTGAGATTTTGGGAGGATGCATGATTGGGACATGGACCTCTGAGAGACCGATTTCCTAACAAGAAGTTGAAACTATTGCACAATGCAGGAATAATGGGAAACAGAATCTGAAATTTGGAACAACAGCAAAACTGTGAATTGACAATCTGACCACTTTTACGGATGTTGGAAAAAGTAAAACGGGAAGGTGAAAAGCAAGAATTATTTGAGGCAATAGCACAGGGACAATTTTAGTGAAGAGAGAATATAAACAGTTCAGGAGAAGAAGCTGACAAGAAATAGAATGCAAATAACCTTGCCCATCAGTTTCGGAAAAAAAGCACTGACAAAGCTCTTAAAGTACAGCCTTACATGATGCACACTTGACACAACATGAATTGTCAAGAAAAGGTTCTACATATGCAACAGATGTTGTAGGTGCTGTAAGGATATGGAAGACACAACCCACTAGTCCATACATTGAAAAGCAGCAAGAGAAATCTGGAACATGTTCTTAAGCCTAAGGAGTATTAACCTTATCCAAAGAAAAGGGTATTAAACTGAACCAACTGACGACAAAAAGGGAATTCCAGAAGCAAGGCTGTCTGTATTTTTTTTATGTAAACAGAGTATCTTGTTCATGCTAATGTATGAAAGGGTTTAATTAACTTTTCCCAAAACAAGAACGAAAAAGTATTTCAACTACACCTTAGTCCCAAACAAGAAATGAACAGAGGGGAGGGAGATTACCAATGTAAAAGAAATGCAGTATCCTAAGGTGGACTACAACTTTACTAGCTTTGATTGGAAAGTTCCCAGACTAGCTAATCTTTTAAAAGATTCAGAGACTGTGACTCTCAATGAACAATCCGAGGATCGCAATACATAGTATTGACAAAACGACGGAAAATTCACTATAAGGGGTCATTTGGTACGCGAACTAAATTATCCTGGGATAATAGTCCTCGACTAATTTATCCCACCTGGGAGATGAGACAAAATAATCCCAAATTGAATGGGATAAGATGGGATATTCGAGGATTAAGTGTGGGATAAAATTTATACTGCATTTGGTTGATGGTATAAATTTATCTTGCAAATGGGACAAAATAATCATAAGTTGGATGGGATACAACATACCCACTGAAATCCCACAAAGTAGGGTCTGAGGAGGATACTATGTATGCAGGCCTTACCACTACCTCTCCAAGGTAGAGAGGTTTTTCGAGAAACCCCCGACTCAAGCAAATCAAAGCAGCAACTAAAAGAAAAATAGCAGTAGAGAGAAATATGACAACTAATTGCAATGCGGAAAATATATGATATAAGCAAGGAAATGTAACAAAAACAACAATAACAAGGTGCGATCACCTAAACACATGAATAGGTGATATCAGATACAAAAGGTCAAAGACTACATGAATAGGGTAATACTACGACTGACATAGTGCTCTATACTAGCATTAAGCCAAATACATGAATTGCTTAGTAATAAGACAACTCCTGACTGCCTATTAACCTTCCACCCTTATTTGCGACCTCCGTACCCTCCTCTCTAAGATTATGTCCTCGATAAGCTAAAGATGTTCCATATCATGTCTAATCACCTCTCCCCAATACTTATTTGGCCTACCTCTACCTCTCCTCGACCCCACTATGTCATACCTCTCACACATCCTCATTGGAGCATTCACACCTCCTTTTCACATGCCCAAATTATCTTAGTCTCATTTCCATCATATTGTCTACTACAAAGGTCACTCCTACTTTGTCCTAGATATCCTCATTCCTAACTCTATCGCTCCTAGTATACCCACTCATACATCCTCATTTCCACCACTATCTTCTGAACCTTGACTTGCCAACACTCTATCCCATACAACAAAGTCGATCTAACCACCACTCTATAGAACATACCTTTAAGTTTTGGTGGTACCTTCTCGTCACACAAGACGTCGGATGAAAGCCTCCACTTTATCCATGTCGCACTAATATGTGTGACATCATTGTTGATCTCCCCATTTCCATGTATCAAAGACCCCAAATACTTAAATCTTTCCCTCTTGAGAACAACTTGTGCATCAAGTCTCACTTCCACACCTTCCTCATGCGTCACATCACTAAATTTACACTCTATATACTTTGTATTGGTCCTCCTCAACCTGAACCCTTTAGACTCCAGAGCCAGTCTCCACACCTCCAACCTATTGTTAACTCCACCCGGAGTCTCTTTGATCAAAAAATGTCATCTCCAAAAACATACACCATGGCACCTCACCTAATGTGTAGTACGCATTAAGGGAATCCGCTACAAATAAAAGTTGGCAACTGCACCAAATGTGTAATTGACTCTAATTAAGTGATGAGCTTGTCCTTTTTAAATAAAAATGATTTGCTTACAAAATCTCAATTTTACTACAAGCATTCAAGCAACTTTAGCAGATATCAAATTAGTACCCAGTAATAGTGCTTCAACTATAGTTGTCTTGACAAATTATTTATCTTCAAATTATATGTTTGAAGTAAATATGAAGTACATATTTGGACCTATTTTCCTATTTGGTAACAAGGCATATATTATCAAGCAGAAATTGAATAATTTAATTTTTGAATCACTCTATTTGAAACAGGTTATATTGGTAACTTTGAACATATCACATGATCGTCAGATCTTCTAACTCTTTGTTACTATTGGTTAGACATTCTAACTATTTGTTACTTGATTAATACTCGATAGCTATTGCCAACATATGTTCTCACTCCTCGTTAAAAGTACAAAAGAAGTCTTACGAAAATCATTCAGTGGAAGCAGCACCAACCTTGTATAGCAACCTCCTGCTTTTGTTAAGGATCTCCTAGAAGCAGATCAGGGAGGTGTCACCACGACGAGATATGTCTCGTGGGATGTGCTCATGCTCTAGCAAAATTACTCTCTTTTTGTAACTACCCATCACAAGCTACTACAAATACTACTAGTGATAGGAATGTTCGTAATGCTAATAATAGCATAGCTACTGCTATAAACAATATGTACTCCAATATGGTAGCTACTGCCTCCCTTGTAAATCTTGTTTGAAGTTAATATAATCTTCATGACCCAAAAAAAAAGGGTATTGTATGATCACATTGCAATTTTTCAAACTACAAGGCCATAACAATATTATCTAACTTAACTAAATTGATTAGTTTTTGCAGGTTCAGATAATGTCCATTGTTGTGCCTGCGTATAAATAATTGACACGACCATTACACGATATTATTAACGTGCAACGACGTTTATAGAAACTAGTTAGGACTCAAACACAATTCAATTAGTGTTCCTAGACAGTCATTTTTTTCACATTTTTTTACTGCTACTGGTTTCAAATTCTTTTGTGCTCCCTATTTACACACAAGTATATAAGAAATTCACACTCAGGGAAAACCAGATAACCCTCAAAGCGCTATGAACGACCATATTAAAATAGAAAAAAATCCATGACGCAAAAGTGGGTGTTTCGTTGCTACTACAACTATGTATAACAACGATGTCTAGGGAAATTTCACCAAATGTGCAGGCAACTCTGCAGCTAACATCTCTTTCCATTTAATTGAGATGGGAGGTTCTGTCCTGTCACCTGTCTATTCTTTTCCCTTCTTACTGCAAGCTTAGAATATAGCATCTAGATGTCCATTATTTTTCACAATACATAAAGCAGTTTATCGCTTAAAATAAAAGGAAAACAAAGTCTGCATTATTTTAACTTCCCCCAGAATTTTAACACAAGAAACCTGGACAATCTTGCAGTTAAGCTACAAATCAGATAACATTTGCATGAATGTAATTGATATTGCAATCTGACAAATGATAATGCAACAGTGTAATGGCATATGCTGTTATAAAAATGTATTGAACACACTTATAAAACCATGAAGTCTAAGGTGATATCGGTGGTAACCGGCCTGAAGATGTAAAGATTTTAACAACCGTGAGAATCATGTCGTGCATTTGCTTTTCTTTACCACATTTATAAACTAATATTAGGGGTTATGATTGCTTACACTTTGGAGTGCCTCAAGTTTTCTCTGCAGGGCTTCATGTTCTGCCTGAATACGGAATGGAACACCGTGCTTCTGGTAAACATTAGTTTGTGCCAGATCCTCGTCAATTTCACTTGCAGTAGTTGCAAAAGGATGATTTGCAGGAATCCACCTGATAGTGTCAGGATCCACATCAGGAGGCACTGAATCACCTTCTCTAAGAAACAATGTTGGTCTCTTCCACTGATATGCACGTGATCTCCGCTTCTGATGGACAGCTTGTTGCTCCTTGGTAAGAGTTACTGGTGCCAAACGGTACACTTGCCCACACATCTCTACAGTTGAATTGCTCTTGCTGACTTTCACTAATGGATTATTGAATGGGTCGTCATATTTAAGAGGATTTGATCTGAATTTCAAGACAAATCAATAAGCAAAAGCATGCATTGCAGCATTTAAAAACTATGCAAGCACTGAATTTCAAAAAATTATCATCTCAGCAGAATATGATCATATGAGGAGAATCTACATCCTGAAAAGTAATGAAACAGAAGAAGAAATACATCATAGACAAGCAATTCAAAAGGTTAATGATCCATACATGCCTCTTCTATCCGATCTTAATTGACCACGCCTGACAAGATCAGCTACAGACCCAGGGCGGTTGCGTTTTGACCCTTTTGCAACATAACTCCTCACCAAAATAACCAACAAGGTGACCATGGTAGATAGTGCAATTGCTAAACTAACACCAGAATGTTTCTTTACCTGCAATAAAAACACATGTATTAAAGAGAAAATGCCAAAATGAAGAAAGAAGGACCTTCCCTTTCCTTTGACCAATGGGTCCTCTGCCGAACCTGGTCTCCATCTTATAACCCAAAGGTCTCTAAATAAAAGTGAATACAAGGTCTAAGCTGCTTTTAATCGTGAATTTAATCAATAAATACATTGCACTGGATCTGAACATCTAATCGGAATTATTGAGAGCCCAGATGGAACATGAAAAATTTGCAATCTCACTGAAGAAAGAAATAGTTGGTATGTCGAGAAAAAGTAGGAAACAAAACATCATATCACATACCACAAGATAGCAGGGAGAACAAAAAAGTGATATGAATATAGACATGTTGAGCCATTTACCAGGAGGGTAGCGGGAGGTAGAGATTTGACGCTCTCTTGTAATTTGGTAACAGCGTGTTGCAGTAGAAGAGGAAAATTGGGCTTGTTGGACTTGACAACCATAACTTGGTGCGGAAGATTCTTCGAATTCTTGGCATCACCATTTGCAACTACGCTAAGCTTCTTGAAGGTCCTCTTCCTAGTACTAGTATACCTCCGGAATGCCTCAAGTGGTACCGGAACTGAGACGGTATGAAGTTGTAGACTCCACATTGAAGCTCCCATTTTTTCTCCTATCTCAAAACTAGGGTTTCCCCTTCATTTCCAAAATCAATCCTAAAACAAAACTAAACAGTAAATAGCCTACAATTGCTTCATCTTTACCTGATGATAAATTTCATAAATCCTTCTGTCCCAAATTTAACTAGCCATATGAGAATTATTCTCTTCTTTTTTTTTAATAACAAAAAAATTGTATTAAAATTGAATCCACAACAAATTTAATAATTGAATTAATTGTTCAATTAAGTTCATTAAATATGATTTTATAAGGTATAAATAATACATTCCACTAGCTTATTTAATTGGACTACAAATGATGAATCCATTTTATCATGTACAAAAAGTCATTTTATCCTAAATACCTACATTGATTTCATTTATGTGTCAATGGTCAAATGTATGAACCAATAGAATCATGTTATATGTCAAAATGATATATTATATCTAGTCAAATCAAAGGCTAAAGAAATGGGGTTATGTATACATGTGATTTGTTCTGACTAATCAAATGTTGTTGTGTCAACTCCAAGATGATTGGTCGAAAAGATTTTGTTATTATCACAATTCATTCATCCTACAACTATAAATAGAGGTCCCTCAAAATTTAGAAAAAGATATTAGAATTCTATATAAGCCAAAGAGAAAGGTTGTGGATCAAGCATCACATATGTTGAAGGTTCACGAGAAGATGAACTATTCTACTCATGATTTAGGTGTGCCAACAATAGTATTTTCTTTGAATATTTGAAGGCATTGCCTCTATGGTATACATTGTGAGAATTTCACAAATCACTGCTACTTTTAGGATATTTTTTAGCAAGAGGGATCTCAATTTGAGACAACAACGGTGTTTGGAGTTACTTAAGGATTATGATTAATCATTTTTTATCATTCAGATAAAATTAATGTAGTAGTTGATGCATAGGGTCATAAGGTAGTTGACATGGTAACTTGACAATGTTGCAGGTCAAGAAGGGATCTTTGTATATAGATGTTCAGTCCTTGGATAAATCTTTATGAGACTATATACTTCAGAGCCTGACAGAGTTCTTGCTTGTGTTGAGGTATAGTCACTTTTGATGGAATAGAATAAGGCTCGACTACTTAAAAATGAGAAATTATCCTTGATTTCGAGCTAAAGTTTGAATCGGGAATGTGTTTTGAGGGTCAAGTATCGTAGTTGTGTTACTGAAGTGGATGACTTAACTGGGTTGAGTGATCCTGGGCGTATTTATATGCCTATTTATTATGATCTGCCCACATATACATTGTGTTTTGAGAGTATTCTTCATGCTATTTGCTATGTTTTTTATTAACTTACAATGATTGCACACTAAGACATGTGATTAGCTTATGCAAGAGTTTATGACGGGTATGTGAGATTTTCACAGATCACTGCTACTTTTAGGATAGTTTTAGCAAGAGGGATCTCAATTTGAGACAACAACAGTGTTTGGAGTTACTTAAGGATTATGATTGATCATTTTTATCATCTGAATAAAGCTAATGTAATAGTTGATGCATTGGGCCATAAGGTATTAACATGGTAGCTTGGCAACGTTGCAGGTCAAGGAAGGATCTTTGTATATAGATGTTCAGTCTTTGGATAATAGCTTTTTCAGACTATATACTTTAGAGCCTGACAAAATTATTGCTTATGTTGAGGTATAGTCATTTCTGATGGAATATATTAAGGCTCAACTACTTTAAAATGAGAAATTATCCTTGATTCAAGCTAAAGTTTGAATCAGGAATGTGTTTTGAGGGTCAAGAATCGTAGTTGTGTTACTGAAGTGGATGACTTGACTAGGCTGAGTGATATTAGGCGTATTAATATGCATATTTACTATGATTTTCCAACATATACCTTATGTTTGGAGAATATTATTCATGTTATTTGCTATGTTGTGATTATCTTACAATGATTGTACACTAAGACATGTGATTATCTCATGCAAGAGTTTTCGAAGGAAAAGTGAGACCATAGGATCTAGAACAAAGAAGGAAAGCATGGACGCAACTCCAAGGAGCACGCGAAGGATGAAAATGAGAAAAAATGGGCTAAGGAGTGCTGCCCCAGCCCCTAAAATACAGAGCCCCTAGCTTGGCACACTGTAGGTGCACCGCGCCATGGACAAAACTACTGAAACCCAATATTGGCGTGCCACGCTAGGGTCATCATGACAAAAATTCTCAGATTTTAGGAATCGAAATCCCACGAGAAAAATAAATTAATTTTCCAAACCCTATAAATAAAACCTTAGGCCTCTTTTGTAGGGTTACTTCTTCTTTTTGAAGTGCAAGAGCAAGGGCCAATAATTCATCTTAGGTTTCAATCTTCTACTATTTCTGTCATGATCCGAGCCTACACCCTGAATGTGACCGGCACTCGAGAACCATTGTTGGTCCCTAAGCGAACCTTCATCCTGGCTGACTACAAGCGGAAGACTAACTCAAGCATACAAAAGCTTAAAAATTGAATAAAAATTCATGGAATTGCAATACAAAACTTTAACTCAAATGAACAACTCTGAATATAAAAATAATATACAACACACCATAAAATAGGCAGCTTAAGTCTTTAAACATTTAACAAAATAAATTATACAGACTTCTCAACTATACCGACTATCTATGAAGCCTCTAACTATTAAAGATAAAAGTCAGGACAAAACCCACGACATCCTGACTAAACTGAAAAGTAAATGAAGTCCTCCGAAAACAAGGAGGCTCACCATAGCTAACTCGAACTTCCGGATGTATCAACGAAGCTTCTATTAATGACCCTGAAAACCTGTGTCTGCATCATGAGAAGATGCAGGTCAAATGGCTCAGTACGTGGAATGTACGAGCATGTAAGAGGAATTCTAAAGCATAAACATAAGCTTGAACTTTGATAAAAAGGAAACATATTTACCTCTTCTCAACTTACTCAACTCAAAGAAACATAGCTTAACTCAATGATAAGATATGCATCTCAGAGGTATACTCAAGGATACTCAAAACTACTCAAACTTACTCAACTCAAAAGTACTCAAGTATAAGATACTTAACTCGAAATACTCAAGGATAATGCAACAGTAAAAAAATGCAATATATATGAAAAGCTGTAAAAATGTAAATAGCAACTCAATGTTTTGAAAAATACAATAAAATTCAGTATGTGTAAAAATACAATATAACTCTGTGGGAGATTCTCTAACCGACAACCACCATTATGAACCTAAGTGGTGATACAACGTTTTACCTCACGCTGCCAAGGACCGTCATATATCTTGCCGGGGGTATAGAACCTAACTCACTAAATGGATCCACTAGTCTATGCTAAAAGCATCTTAAGGAGTCATCTAAAAAGTTTGATCCTTTAATACCCATGATGGCTACATGGTTTATGGAGACTTGAGTTATCTGAACTCGCATCCCCATATCGATGCTCAATACTACTCCCAAAATATACTTAACTCATATGTTTGTAAAAACAAAATTATTTCTTTGGTTTGAGATAATTACTCAAAACTTAGCTTAAAATCCCTCTTGGAAATCATAGTTTCCTCTTTACTGAAAAACTAGCTCAAAGGCTCTTTTGAAATCTCAATTTCCTTTCTTGTTTAAATGTGAAAACATTTACTCTTTGGGAATACATAGTCCCGATATACTCTTTTGAAGAAATGAACTCAACTCTTTACTTTACTCTTTACTTTTTACTCTTTACTCTTTACTCTTTACTCTTTACTCTTTACTCTTTACTCTTTACTATTTGCTCTTTGCTTAACTCAAAACTTAAGTCTTAAAACAAAGTTAAAACGTTTGTAAAAGACTTCTAAAAATATGGTTCATGCTGAATTATGGACGTGAACGACTCAATGCAAGGTTTTCAATAACCATAGATAGAACTCAAATACTTGGAACTCAAGAACTTCAATGATATTACTAATTTCAAGAATGCTCAACTCAGAGGGTTCATGCGGATTATGAGCATGAACTACTCAACTCAAGGACTCAAAGATACTTCTCATCTCAAGGTCCAACTTATAATGTTCATGCGGAATTATGGGCATGAACAACTCAACTCATGGACTTCATGGGTAATAGGTAATAGTCCCATGATTAGGATTATAATCTCGGAAGGGTTAGGAACTCGATACTCAAGACTTAGAACTTGAAGATACTACTTCTTTCAAAGATACTAAACTGATAGAGTTCATGCGAAAGTTATGGGCATGAACGACTCAACTCAAGGGTCAAAATATCAATAAGGAACTCAGGTATATGACTCTTCTCATTCTCATACTTACTTCTCAAATCCTAACTCAAATCGATGGTGGATCTCAAAGGATTCACAATTGAACTCAAAGATTTTCTTGAACTCTACTAGTAACTCTCTCTTGAATATGAATTATGAATTCAAGAGTTATGGTTCATGATATGAAAGATCTTGTGATGATAAAGTAGACTCATGAATACATTCTCCTACTTCTCATACTCACTTGCTCGAGTCTTGCAACAAGTTATTAGAAGTTGTAGAAGACTCCACAAAAGGACTCAAAGGGACTTTCTTAGAATGTTCGACAAAATTCTCAAAACATAACTCTCAACTCTAACTTGAATTTGAATTATGAATTCAAGGTTATGATTATGTTAGGAATGATTTTAGGTGTTTAGAAGTAGCTTAGAGTAGTTAGAATTGAAAAAGAGTGAAGGTTACTCTTCGAAAGAACTCAAACAGAGCAACCGATTGTAAACTGGACTGGGCAGGCGACCCTGGGGCTATGGGTGGCGCGGAACACCAACCCCCAAACTTCAGAGCATACTTTGGGGTGCTCTGGCGTGCGACGTGTCAGGCCCCAATCCAGAAGACTCGACAAAATTCTTTGCTCGTTTCCTCACCCTAATTCGCCTAGAATCGAACGATTTCTTCCCCAATCAATTAGAATTGATTATTTAACATAAGTACACTCTAATCTACTCAATACATCACTTAAAACACTCACTTTTATCTTAAGAAATCATCCAAAACCCAACACAACAAGATTTAGAATAAACTTCAAGAACACTTATCAAGAACTCATCAAGAACTCAAATCTTTTAACTTCAAGAATGAAATTAGTGCTGAAAATAACATGTTTGGCGTGTGGGTGAACAAACCCAACACTTTGGAATCTTACATACCTCTTAGGTATTAAACCCATGGCATAAATCCGCAACAAGACGCAAGAATCTCGACGAACGCTTGATCCTCTCCTCTTTTCTCTTCTTGAACTCTCAACTAAAACCCTAGGCGTATTTTAGGATTATAAAACTGAACCTAATAGGATTAGACCCTTAAAACCTTACTAAAAATGAATTAAATCTGATTTGATAAGGAAAAGACTCAAATACCCCTTACTATTTTCGGCTAACTTTCCTTAACTGGACAACCTAACTTCAAAAGGTCATATCTCACTCATCCGACCTCGAAGCTTAGCAAACTCAGCGGCGTTGGAAACATAATTCTAATTTATTTCCTACGGTATCTTGTAGAACATCTAACTCATCATGTGCTAGGAGTTATAATCATTTCAAGTTGACCCAAAACTCATAACTTACGCATAACTTGCAAAATTTCGGATTTTGCTATTTCCAATTTAGTTCTTTTTGGAACTCAAGGTGCTACATCTAGTGACCTTAACACTTACGAAAATTTTAATCCCTTGGTAAAATCCTACTCACAACGAAGGATGGTTCAACTCTTAGCTCAAAATTTTTCTAGGTGTTACAATTTTTTTAGTCTTGAATTACATGAAAACAATCTTGTTTATGTTTTTGATTATTGTGAGTGGCTAAAACCCTTTGTTTTGGGGCTGTAGCCATGGATGATTGCTGAACATCATTTTTGTGGATGATTTTGGTTATTATATATATTAATCTTATATTCTTGTTTTAGTATTTCATGCTTGATCACCATTGAGATAAATTTATTATCTATTCTTGAACTCGAAAGATGAATAGGTAGATAGACCAGAGAATAGAAAGAGTGTGATCCTTCTTGCATACCACTTGTTTTGTGTTTAGGAATGACACCTGGATAAATATCATGCTTGGTTAATAAATAGGATGAAAAATAAATGCTCCATAGTTGAGTTTGTCTATCCCCACTCAACGATGTCGTTAAACAGTCAATTGGGTAAGTGGTTAGTAGATGCCTAGCAATCTCATTGTCCCTAAATATGTGCTACCATAGGATATTGTCTCAGATATACATTATCTAGTGAATTCACTTTACAGACTCATGGTTCTTACCTTGGCTAGAAAGGACATCTTTTTTTGGTGTGGGATAGACATCAGATTCTATGTTATGGCTCACTTGGTCTATGTCGGTTACATGGTACACTTCCTACAATAATGAACTAAAGTTACTTTTAAAGTATCTCACAAGTGTTTCAAAGATGTTAAGCTTGCATTGACCATTATTATGACTTATGTTATAACACCTCAGAAATCAGACTCAGACTAAGCAGCAGAAAAAGGTGAACCACGAAGGGGTTCATGGGCCGTGAACAGGACCATGAACTGTCACCCTCATTGTGGTTCACATCTATCCAGAAGTGGTGGACCACGGAGCCCTTCATGAACCGTGGATCCCCACACGGGCCGTGGGATGGCTTGTCAACCATAACCAACAGACTCCTAGCCCAAGTGAAGAACCACCGAGGCCATCACCGTCCGTGGTCTTTCACATGGTCTGTGAAGTGGACCGTGGCTGGGAGGTCCAAGAACCAATAAGCATAGGCCAAGAATCACGACCCACTTGATGGGTCGTGGTCTCTTTGATGGTCCGTCACTGGCGCCGTGGGAGGGCCTCGTCAACTTATAAGCCAAGGTTGTTTTGGTTTTTCCCCCTATGTCTTGGGAATTTAAACTACGTCATTTAATACCTAAACTATGTCGTTTTACCTAGTTTAGGCCTAATATTCTAGTCAGAACTTAACCAAAACTTTCATTCTCCAAAAGTCATCGAGATTAGAGCAAACAGAAGAGAAAAGTCGACCAGCCCTCTCAAGAACACGTAACAGGTTTTCTTCAAGTTTCAGTCCCAAAATCAAAGGATTTCTTCATGAATTTCGTCACCAGGTATGTGGGATTTCCCTAGTGGGTTCCTTTCACCCATTATATCTGCAAAATTCAGTTAGTTCTTCAGATTCTCATAAACTGTTCAGACCTAGGGTTTTTAGATTTTCAAGATTTATTATGATTATGGTTCCCTTGATCTAAATAACTTAAATCTTGATAATTTAGTATAATTCCATGCACAGTACTCAGAACCCTAGATTGTGTAGATTCTCTTAGTTCATGAATTACACTTGCTAGGTCAGTTAAACAAACAATTATGCTTCACATTTCGAAAGTCACATTATCAGTATATAATTGTTGCATTCTGAGTTAGCATGTCAGTATTTTGAGCTATTCAGTATTTCAGTTACATTTAAGTCATATACATATTCAATTGGGAGTAGACTTAGCACCGAGTTGGACTAGGGTCTAATATACCCTCATAGTCCTAGAACTACGTGCCCCCGTAGGATTTTAAGTCCTTTTTGTTTGGCATCAGATTTAGTGATCACGCCAGTCATGCATTTATACCCCTATTAATGTATATTGGGTCCTCTCGATTGGGCATATACATCGGACTCCACGTTTAGCTCACATGATTTATGTCGATTAATAATAGCTTTTATAGTTAGGCTCTTAGTGCATTTGACCAGGTTTTCAGCATTTATATCAGTGTACAGTTCAATATGTTATCCTCATGATTAACATTTGTCATTGCATTCAGTTTAGCTTTTTAGTTATGTTTCAGAATTTACATTTTGCTCAGTTATGTCATTGCTCAGTTATGTTTTGTTCTGCTTATGTATATTCATTAAGCTTAGTATTTATATCCTGCATGCTCAGTACATTCCAAGTACTAACGCATACTCTGTGCTGCATTCTTTCATGATATAGGTACATGTACTCAGCATCTAGATCACGCTTAGATCGACTCTCGGTCCACATTCAGCAGGTATAGTGGTGAGTCCTCATACTTCGAGGATAACAAACATGCTCTTCATTTCTTTGTCTTTTGTTCAATTTTCAGTTTTGCTAGAGTTAGTTTGGGGGGATGTCCCAACAACTCAACTTAGTTAGAGGTTTTTCAGACATAGTAGTAGATTCACCTTGAGTTGTTAAGTGGTTGTTTTAGTTATTACTAAATTGTTAGTATGTTTTATATATTCAAACTAGTTGGGGTTTTCCCCACTTTCAGTTATCCATTTGTTTTAGCTTCTGCATAGTACATGTTGTATTCATTAACTTTATAGTATGCTTATGATATGCTTGACGCAGGGTGTAACAGCTCAGAAATTTTTTGAGCTAAGACTTGAAACATCCTTCATTCTGAGTAGGATTTTATCGAGGAATTAAAATTTTCCTGAGAGGTAAGGTCACTAGAAGTAGCACCTTTAGTTCCAAGAAGAACTAAAGAGAGTTCCTTCAAGTCATTCCTAAGTTTTTTTAAGTTTTGGGTCAACTTCAAACGACTATAACTCTTAGTACAGAATGAGTTAGGTAGGCTACAAGTATTAAATGAAAGTTCATTGAATTATCCTTCCAATGCCACCGAGTTTGCTGAGTTTTGAATTCGTATGAGTGAGATATGCCCTTTTGAAGTTAGGTTGTCCAGTTAAGGTAGCTTAGAGTAGTTAGAATTGAAAAGGAGTGAAGGTGCACTTTAAATGAACTCAAAGGGAGCAACCGATGATAAACTGGATGGGGCAGGTGACCTTGGCACACTGAGTGGTGCGAAGCGCCAACTCCTAAACTACAGAGGATACTTTGGGGCGCACTGGCTGGCGCGACACGCCAGGCCCTAACCTAAAAAATTCGACGAATTTCTTTGCTCGTTTTCTCACCCGAATTCGCCTAGAATCAAACGGTTTCTTCCCCAATCACTTGGATTCGATTACTTAACATATGTACACTCTAATCTACTCAATACAGACCTCAAAACACTCACTTTAGTCTCAAGAAACCATCAAAACCCCAACACAACAAGATTTAGAATGAACTTCAAGAACACCTATCAAGAATTCATCAAGAACTCTAATCTTTCAACTTCCAGAATGTAATTTGCGCTGAAAATAACAATGATTGTCGTGTGGGTGAACAAACCCAATACTATGGAAGCTTACATACCTCTTAGGGATTAAACCCCAAGTGAGTATGAGAATGAGGAGAATGTATTCATGAGTCTACTTTGTCATCATGAGATCTTTCATATCATGAACCATAACTCTTGAATTAATAATTCACATTCAAGAGAGAGTTAAGAGTAGAGATCAAGGAAGCCTTTGAGTTCAATTGTGAATCCTTTGAGATCCATCATCGATTTGAGTTAAGCTTTGAGTAAGTAAGTATGAGAATTAGAAGAGTCATATACATGAGTTCCTTATTGATATTTTAACCCTTGAGTCGAGTCGTTCACGTCCATAACTTCTTCATGAACTCCATCAGTTGAGAAGCTTTAAGAGGGGTAGTATCTTCAAGTTCTAAGTCTTGAGTATTGAGTTCATAATCCCCTGTGAGATTATATTCCTAATCATGGGACTATTACATGTTACCCATGAAGTCCTTGAGTTGAATTGTTCATGCCCATAATTCTGCATGAACCCTATAAGTCGAACAGTCTTGAGATGAGGAGTATCTTTGAGTCTTTGAGTTGAGTAGTTCATGCTTATAATTTTGCACGAACCCTCTGAGTTGAGCATTCTTGAAATGAGTTGTATTATTGAAGTTCTTGAGTTCCAAGTATTGAGTTCTATTTATGGTTATTGAAAACCTTGCATTGAGTCGTTCACGTCCATAATTCGGCATAAACCATATTTTAAGAAGTTTTTTACAGACGTTTTAACTTTGTTTTAAGACTTAAGCTTTGAGTTGAGTAAAGAGTAAGAGTAAAGTTCATTTCTTCAAAGATTATACGGGAACTAAGTATTCCCAAGAGTTAAAATGCTTTCATATTTGAACAAGAAAGGAAATACATATTTCCAAAAAAGCTTTTAATCTAAGTTTTGAGTAATTATCTCAAACCAAAGAACGAGTTTTGTTTTTAAAACATATGAGTTGAGTATATTTTGGGAGTAATATTGAGCACTGTTATGGGGACACGAGTTCATAATAACTCAAGTCTCCATAAATCATGTAGCCATCATGGGTAGAAATGATCATACTTTTTAGATGACTCCTTAGTGCTTTTTAGCATAGTCTAGTGGATCCACTTAGTTAAGGCATTCTATATGATAGCAAAGTATATGACAGTTCTGGCAGCATGGGCAAGACGTTGTATCATCACTTAGGCTCATAGTGGTGGTTGTCGGTTAGAGAAACTCCCACAGAGTTATATTGTAATTTTATATACATATTGAGTATTATTATATTTTTCAATACATTGAGTTTCTATCTACAGTTTTACAGTTTTACAGCTTTCCATATATATTGCATCTTTTAATATTTTTTTATCCTTGAGTATCATGAGTTGAGTCTTTCGAGTTGAGTATCTTGAGTTGAGTACCTTTGAGTTGAGTATCTTATCCTTGAGTACCTCTGAGTTGAGTAAGTTTGAGTAGTTTTGAGTATCCTTGAGTATTCCTTGAGTTGAGTAAGTTTTGAGAAGAGGTAAGTATGTTTCCATTTTTATCAAGTTTGAAGCTTATGTTATGTTTTAGAATTCTCCTTACATGCTCATGCATTCCATGTACTGAGCCATTTGGCCTGGATCCTTTTATGATGCAGATTCAGGTATTCGGGATCATCAACATGAGCTTCGTTGATACCACATGGAGTTCGATTTAGCTATGGTGAGCCTCCTTACTTCTGGAGGATTTCATTTACTTTTCAGTTGTTAGGATGTCATGGGTCTTATACCGACTTCCATCTTTGTTAGTTAGAGGCTTCATAGATAGACAGTAGAGTTTCAAAAGTCTATTCATTTATTTTGTTAAATGTTTTAAAGACTTAAGTTGCCTATTTTGGGGCGAGTTGAATATATTATTTTATTTAGAGTTTTATTTTGAGTTAAAGTTTTGTATTTAAGTTTTCATGCATTTTATTCAGTTTTTAAGCTTTTGCATGCTTAAGTTAGTCTTTCGCTTGTAGTCAGTCAGGATGAGGGTTCGCTTGGGACCAGCAATGGTTTTTAAGTGCCGGCCACGTCCAGGGTGTAGGCTCGGGTTGTGACACAGGGTTAGTTGGGGTCACTCATGATCCTAGGTCCCGTGTTATGTCAAGGGGTAGCCTCGTGGCGTGACATATGTTTTCTAACATTCTATCTTATGATTTAGCTTGGTCATGTAATGTTATTTTTAGCATGATATCATAACTCTTATGCAATGCTATCATACTTAGTACATTTCATGTACTAATGTATACTTGTGCCTACATTGTTTCACTAATGTAGGGTCTAGCGCCCCTACCTATCACACTCGTGGCTAGTTGATCTTTTGGCACTAAAAAAATTGGTTAGTCATCATGTTATGAGGATCGAGACACTTTATTGATTTCTTTATTTCAGTTTTCAGACTTTGTACGTGATTTATGGGTTACGTCCCAATCACCTCCTTATGATACAATAGATGGGTTGTTGAGACTATGTTAGACTTCCACTTTGTCAAACTATTTTATAATATAAGACTATGACTTTGAAAGATTTACTTCTATTATCTTTGTGATGTATGCTAAGTGGATTGTGTAGGGACTTTTGGGGTTCTATACGCCAAGGGTATACTTTGTGTCGTGACAAATTTGGAGCGTGAGCGGTTAGGCTTCCACTTTGTCAAAATATTTTATAATATAAGACTATGACTTTGAAAGATTTATTTCTATTATCTTTTGTGATGTATGCTAAGTGGCTTGTGTATGGACTTTTGGGGTTCTATACGCCATGTTACGCCTAGGGTATACTTTGGGTCATGACAGATTTGGAGCGTGCGTGGTTAGGCTACAACTTTCTTTCCCTTAGATTGAACTTGAATACGTAAAAACATGTTAATTTGAGTGAATTAGGGGCGAGTACCTAGTTGATCATGTTACCTTTATTAGAAATCATGTTTTATGCATATTTTCAGGATAATAGGGCCTTGAAGCATGCTAGTGTGATTTTGGATCATCCTTACATTGTGGTTAGCTTTGTTGTTGTTATTCATTGATTGTTTGGACATGTTTGGCCTTAGTCTATTCTTATACTAGTTCTTTCCATAGACTTTGATAGTTGGAGCCTTTTTTGCCTTATTTCTACTGTGACATCGATTTGGACTGTTTAGGTCCTTGTAGACTAGTGTAGTAGACAAGAGTCTGATAGAATAAGCTTTAGACTAGGCATTGACTCACCTTTGACAACCTTCTATCCACTCTCCCTCTTTTTACGACCCTGTTTGTTACATTTGAGATTTCGAGCCTTGCTTGGTGACTTTGGACTGGAGTTGGTTTGAGCTTGGAGTGTTGTACTAATTACTTAGGAGTGGACGTCATTCCATGGTGATTCTATTGTGATGATTGGCATGAGATCCTTCAACAACCTTAGTTATTCACACATTCAAGGCCTAGTCTTATACTCTACTAAGTCGACACACTTTTGGTAATGGCTTACTCCCTGGTAGATTAATTCACAGTTTGAGGTCTAGGATCTGTACTTTTTAGCTAGGCTTCCCTTGTTGGTTACTTAGACGCTATTCGCAGTTAGAGGTACGATCTACGCCTTCTCTAGATTTGGACCCATTGTATCTTATTCTTGGTAGTTTTAGCTATTTTGTGTACCTGTCGGGCTTATGAGGGTGTACTCAGATTTTTTACTTAAACTTGTGAATGAATGTAATTTCTGGGATTATGGGGTCAATCTAGGTTTAGTTTAGTTGTTCTTAATTCTTTTCTATATTGGTACACTCATGTGCTTTTCTTTTAAATTTCGCTTTGACCTTACCTGTGTCTAGATTCTATCATTTCATATTTTTTTAGTTTTTTTCTTAGTCGGCCTATGATGCCTACTGAGTACCTGTTGTTTTGGTACTTGTGCTACACTATGCATATGTTTCGTGATGCAGGTTCGAGCACCAACTACAATCGTTCAATACTCGAGCCAATTACAGCTTAGATCGAAGGCGAGGATAAGCACATGACGTCCTGAACTTACATTTCTTCTTTTGTATTTTTGGATAGCTAGTCTTTTAAATTTTGAGACAAGCTTCATATTTGGGTCCACTTTTAGGACTTGTACTCTTTTTGTTTAGACAACTCTGTACTTGTGACTTTCATGTTCTGGGATGGATCTATTATATATATATATATATATTTAGCTTGCTTCTACTTTGTTTCTACTTTGTTTCTACCCTTATATCCATCAATTGTTGTTCTAGGTTATGGGTTGGCTTACCTACTAGTGGGTTCCATCAAAACTCGAGAAATTAGGTTGTGACACAATAGCAATAACATAATCAAAAGGAGGACAAGGCCAACTTAACTCATAAAGAACTAGAAAGACAATAAGGATGCAACTGAAACCATATACAATAAGCCAACAACGCTACAAATGGAAAGCTGAAAAGACCCAACATAGTATGTCCACAAATATCTACTTATACAACAACTCAAATGGTTGGGACAAGGTCTCGACAATACCACTAACTATATACAAAACTCAAGTATGTATACCTGCATACAACCAATAGCTCTAGGAAGAATGGAGCTTACCATTCCTCAACTAAGACTACGTCATATTACAAAGTCTGATCAAGACTTTCATCTGAACCTGCGCCACAAAATGCAGTGTCCCTAGGAAATGAGACATCAATACGAAGTATGGAAGTTGGAAAGTAAAATTATAAATAGTTGCAATAAAAAAGGTAATAAAGATATTACCTATCACTGAAACTTTGTTAGCCTTCATGGTTGACATCTCACATCATTGTAATAAAATATGCATGGCATGCTCGAGCAATTGCATGTCGTGAGTACATATATATAGATGCAACTGGATGAAATACCTAATAAAATGCTAGTAGTGGTGGTCTCTTTCGGTAGCTAAGCGGAATCATATTGCCAACATGTGACCATTTGTACAATATACATAGTCTTCTAGGAAAATAGGTCTTCTACCCTCCGATTATAGCTCGAAGTTAATGCATATAACATGGCATGATATGAACTATGAATGCATATAGTAGGCCATAATAAGAACTTAGCCAATCTTGGCTCGTTCATACTCTTATTCTCATACCCTCGTAATCATTTTCGTATAGCTTGTAAAAGTCTTGTAGAACCTTATGTGCTTTTAGAATAAACCTAGACATGTGACTCTACTTTGGAAAGGTAACTTAAACATGGGGATGTTCATAAAGATCTTAAGGTGCTTAAGAATCTCATCAGAGGTTCATTTAAATTTACGGCCATTTAGGTTATTATAGACTTAAAGATATTGACTCAACTTCAATTACAAATTAATCATGTAGGAACTCAAAAAGAGACTGACATGCCTGACTTGATCTACTATAAAAGACTCCAAGTTGGTCATAGTATTAGCCTATTTAGAAACAATATTGTTTGACAAGTATATAACCAAATAAATAGGGTACAAGATTTAGTATGAATGTAATTTTCAAATAACATTTTTCGTAATAGCTTCTGATGAGAAAGAATGATTTAGCAATCCCTTTAGTT
Organism: Solanum commersonii; assembly: GCA_029007595.1. Taxonomy (NCBI): domain Eukaryota; kingdom Viridiplantae; phylum Streptophyta; class Magnoliopsida; order Solanales; family Solanaceae; genus Solanum; species Solanum commersonii. The sequence goes on from JAJTWQ010000054.1 coordinate 989,930, forward strand.
ACAACATAGTAATCCTCTAGCCTTACACTCATACTATTAGGACAAAAGCTCACTAATAAATCTAGGGAATACGAAATTCTAACAGAAAATAATTCTAACCAACAAACATACTTCACATTACTGCAAGTACGATAATGATATGTTAAAGTCAAGAAATAATATTAGATGTTCGATGTTCCAATATAACGTCAAATTAAGTTTCGCCAGTAAAACTCCTTTGTATGTGATTATGCAACATCTCTCAAAATTTTGCTATTTTTTTTTAGAATAGAAGAGTGTGTTGGAGCTTATATTTATAGAGATCACTTATACCTATGAAATCTATTGGTTACTGCATATATATATATATAACTTTGTTGTTAATATGGAGGTGAGGGGAGGTGGACACCATTTGTTGTTAATATGGAAAACTGTCACTTATCATTTCCCTTTAATAATAAATATAACTTTTTACATATATTATAATTTTAAAAAATTATTTGGAATAATTCTATCTTATATAATAACAATCTTTCCATCATAATAAGATCTACTTTCTCCGTTAAAATATAAATAACTTATAAGAATCTTATAAAATGAATACATGTGAAAATATATTGTAACAAAAATTTTCATACATACTTAAAGACAATTTTGAGAGTCAATAAAAATATGTTTTATCAAATTTTAATTTAAACTCAATGTTTCCAAAAACAAGTCGTATTATAATAAACCTCTCACTTTTAAGGTTGTAAGCCTTAAATGTGGTACAAAGGACAAACGGGGTGTTACACATGTATTGACTGATTTAGACTAGATTAATCATTGCCTATTTTATTGAAATTCCATTGTAATGCATACAACCCTAGTTGTCTCCATCTTGGTGAGAAATCTTTTGAGTTGACTTCTGGCAATTAATATTTTTCATTGTGTAATTGTAGTGTTTTCCAAATACCCCCATTTTTATATATACTTGTGAGACATCATTGTGCTAGATAGAATTGAATTAACGAATCAATGGAAATGTAATCCTCTCTGTTGGTCCTAATAGTTAGACCTTGACCTCATATGTTGGGTACTATTTTTCCACACGATCGCCTATGCCTTAATTGTGAGGCATAGTTGAGTGTTATCAATCCTTAGCAGGGGGTTTTTTGTAACTATTTTGTATAGTTTAAGAAGATATTATATTTTGTGTGTATCTATTTCATAACGATAAGGATCAAATATACTTCTGTAGTATTCGAAATAGCTTAAATATATCTCTTATTATATGTTCAGTTAGAATATATCCCTAATGTTATATTTTTGTTCAAATATACCCTTTCCATTAAACTTTAGTCCAATTTTTTCCTTAGTCTTAACGAAAAGACATGTGGCAAGCTCAGAATCAAATGACTTATCCCAAAATTTTAAATACTCAATTCTTTTAGAAATTCATCCCCAACTCATTCCTTACGCTTTGAATTCTGTTATTTTCAACTTCTTCTTCTTGAAAAGAAGGCAAATAATTTGTCATACGCGATAGTTGGGATCATTTCTCTTTTATTTTGGATTGAGGTATTTTTAATAAATGTATAATAAGTTTTTAACTATGATTAATATTTCTTTAAAGTGAGTATTAATAAAATACATTACTAAAATCTCTTTTACAAATTTTTGATGCACCAAAAAATGAGTTGCACCCCACGTTCATTAATTTCCTTGTAGTATTGTAAGAAGATATCAGTGATATGACTAATTTTATATTATAGAAATAAATTTGAAGAATCGTCTTCTTTAATTTGTGCTGGAAAAGGGTAGCACAACAATGTTGAGTGAATCGTGATACACATATTTCATCATTTCTATATATAAAAAAATAATTATAAAAGAGAAGATGATATTTTTAAAACAACTAAAAAGCGGAGGAAATGGGTTTGAGATGAGTAAATGAGTGGATCTCTAAGAAAATTGGGAGTGAATCACTTGATTGTGAGCTTGCCGTGTGTCTTTCCATCAAGATTAAGGATAGATTTGTGCCAAAGTATTATGAGAGGAGTATATTTGTATTAAAAGTATAATGAGAGGAATATATATATTTGGATCTAAAGTATAATGACGGGTATATTTAAATTATTTCCGATAGTACAAGAGTATATTTGACCCTTCTCCGATTTCCTAGTAATAAATATTATCTTAATTTCTATTATTCAATTTTTAACTAACTTGTGTGACATCCCAAATTAATAGTATAAGAAAATATATTCACATATTCGAAATAACTAAGTAATAATTATTTAGCAAGTTCATTTGGATATTAACATAATCATTGAACAAGCTTATAGTTATATTGTTTAAAACAACTAACTAATAATTATCGAGTTAAATATCAACATAAAATAGGATAGACGAATAAATTTTTTAACACACTTAAACCTAACCTTTCAAAGAATAATATAGAGTTTATAAGCTAACCTACAAAAAAACATCTAAGGACCTGTTTGGGCATGCGATATGAAATCATGATTTTAAATCAGAATGATTTGAAGTTGAAATTGATGTTTTGTGTAACACCCCGTATCCGAAAACAGACTAACCAGTAGATTTCCAAAAGTTGCAGGTGCAACCCTGGACTGTAGGTGGGGTCCGTGGATGGCCACCCGTAGCCTTCCCAGAAAAAAAAAATCAGAAATTGGTCTAAGGGTCGACCCACAGCCGGACCCACGGACTGTAGGTCAGACCACAGTCCGTGGTCTAGGGCCGTAGGTCGTACCCCAGATTTCAACTCCCAGAACCTCGTCGACGGTTGACCAACACGAACCGTGGGTCAGTTGCGTCGGTGGCCCCGACAACTTTTAAGTCAGGGGTCGTTTGGTCTTTTTCTTATGCGTTGGACCCCTAAACTACGTAATTTTGGTCAATTTTAGCCTAGTAACTTAATTAGAACCTAACCTAATCAATCATTCACCAAAAAATCATCGATCTTAGAGCAAAACAAGAGGAAGAAATCGAACAACCCTAGTTCAAGAACGCAATAAGGTTCCGTCAATTCCAACCTCGAAATCAAAAGATTTCTCTGTAAAATTCCTCACCAGGTATATGGAATTTCACTAGTGGGGTCCTTTCACCCATTAGATCACTAGAATTCAATCAGATTCTTGATTCCCTCCATATCATCTAGACCTAGGGTTTCTAGAACTTTAGCAGATTATTATGAATTAGTTAACTTAATGTCCAAATCAGATGATCATGTAGTAGTATCGTTTTTGCCCAGATTCATACATAAATTCAGAACCCTAGTTATGTAGTTCTTTTAGTTCACGAATTACATTAACTAGGATATATAAACAAATATACGTGCCTCAGTTTTTGGATATTTCATTATCAGATATACATGTTGCATTTCAAATTTTGCATGTCAGATTATTGAGCTATCCAGTTTACTTCAGTATGTTATAAATTTCACATATTCAGTTGAGAGTAGGCTTTATACGGAGTTGAACTAGGGTCAGTCACCCTCAAGTCTCAGAACTACGTGCACCTATAGGTTAAGTCCCCTTTATGGGCATCAGATTAGTGATCACGCCAGTCATGCCTCTATACCTCTGGCAGGGTATATTGGGTCCTCTCAATGGGGCGTATACATCTGACTCCACATTTAGCTCATCTGGTTTTGTGTCGATTATTAGTAGCTCCCATGGTCAGATTCTAGTGCATTGACCAAATTATCAGTTACAGTTCAGTATTCAATTTCAGCATGTTATAAACTTGGTCATTGCATTCAGTTAGTTTATGTTCAGTATTTTCAGTATAGTATTATGCTTATCTCATGTTCTGGCTATACTATTGTTCAGTTATATGCTTTGTTCAGTTATGTATTTCATTCTGCTGTATTCTATCCGACATGCTCAGTACCTTTCAAGTATTGATGCATACTCTGCGCTACATTTTCTCGTGATGTAGGTTCAGGTCCTCAGCATTCAGATCACGCATAGATCGGTCCCCGATCTTTAGTTTAGCAATATCAGTGGTGAGTCCTCATTCTTCGAGGACGGTTGACATGTTTATTTTCTACTTTCAGTCTTTAGTTTCTGTTTTGCTAGATTTAGCTAAGCATGTCCCAGCATTTCTAGTTAGTTAGAGGCTTTATTTCAGACATATATAGTTGGTTTCGGTTTTAGCTTTAGAGTTTGATATTTCAGTTGTCATTGAACTCATAGTTCTTTTATTCATATAGTAATGGGTATTCCCCATCATTTCAGTTTACCTTATGTTTAAGCTTCTGCACAGTATTTCTATTTCAGTAAATCTTTAAGTATGCTTATGATATGCCAGTAGGGTTAGTTTGGGGTCACTTGTGATCCTAGGTCCCGTGTCCGTGTCCTGGGATAGCTTTGGGGCGTGACATTTTGTTTGGACATGCATTAAAATTTGTAAGTTGTTTTTTTTTCATTAACATGAAAACTGCATAAGTTGTTAAAACTATTAATATTTTTCCTATTCGTATACAATCTTACTAGATGAGCAAATCACAATTCATAAACAAAATATCTGAGTATCCTAAAGTGCCACATTGATAAATCACATATCTTCATATTTCTTGTATAAATAAATGTCTTTAGTGCAAACTTCTAAATACACATAATTTTATAAGATCTATTAGTCAATAATTGTAGTAACTAGTTATTTTTTAATATAATCATTTCACATGGTACAAACAATATTTTCACACCGAACACAGGTTATTTTTGCACAATATAAAATGAGAGATCCTTTTTTGTAAAATATAACTTTTGAGTCAATTTCATAATTAATTGTTATTTAAAATAATGATTTAGAATCTCAAATTAAGTTTTTGTTATAGAAAATTTAAGATTTGAAATCATGAAAATCATAATCTCAAATTACATGTCTAAATATTTATTTGAAATCAAAATTTAAAATTATGACTTTATATTGCATGTTCAAATACAAATTAAGTGTTAGAATCCCCTACTTTATATTCCTCGTATAACGTACTAATCTAGTACACTATATAACCTTTGATGACCATAAAATTCGCTGGAACCTAGCGAACTAAGTTCTTTTATATGTTAATTTTTTTGTTCAGAAAACATTCTTTAATTATACCCAAATGTAAACTACATCATTGAAAATATTTTTTTTTTTGATATAAAACATCCTTCAAGTATTTGAAGTTAACAATTTACATCCTTCTATTAGATATTGTCAAAAAACTAAGAGATTCTACAAAGCATGAACATTCACGTAACTATCAACAAAAGTTTTTCTGCATAATTTTTTTACCTGCTATAAAAAGTTTGTGAAGAAAAATGTTAAAAATATTGGACACAATTGCTTATTGACACAAAAATGTTAGGATGGTGTGATATACATGATCTACTCTTTTTTCTCATTTACCAACAGAAATAAGTTGGAGCTTATCTTCACCTTTTTCAAAGCCAACTGTATTTAGTTCAATAATTTTTTGGGGCAATCTGATATTGAAGCGATCAATATTTTGATTATATCTCGCATTGGAGTTGCATTCTCTATTATTAGTAGAGGAACTCTCCAACAAACACCCCTTCTAGCAGACTCAATTGAGAAGAAACATATTTCGTCTGCTAGTCTTTTTTAATATTAAATCACATGTGAAATAAATGACAAACAATTATCAACTTTAAATTTTTTACATAATGCTAAACTCAATTGTCGAAAAAGTTTACAATACTAGTTTTAACGTATTTCAAAATAATAAATACAAAGGGAAGACTTGATTTTTGTGAGATTTGTTAGTATTTTAATAAACTCAAGCCAAAGGATGAAGATTGTTTAATTTTTAAATATTGGAAATATGTTTTCTACTGAGAATAATATTATTTAAGAATGCAATCTAAGTTTGATTATTTTGGCCAAAAACGTCTTTACTTTTAGGTGATGTTTTGGTCAAACTTACATTTATAGGTGATATTTTGGTTAAACTTTGCGAAATGACATTTTTAGGCGGGTCTCTTTGTTTCCGGCATTATTATATTATTATTACTTTCCTCCACACTGTCACTATCCCTGTCCCCCTTTCTCCCCCTTTGATTTTTAATAATGATTGAATATATATAAACATAAATAGTACTATTAATTAGTAGTCTCCCTAGCACAAGAGCTCTCCACTCCTTGAGCATACCCAACTTCCAACACCAAAACTAGTGCTCAACAGCTCACTCTTCTACTGCTGCTTCGAAGTTTGTTTAGTCGGAGAAAATAAATACACGCGCCTCCATCCTCTCTGTAATGCAGCATTGCCGTCTGGCCGGATATTAAACACAATGGGTAAGTGTCATCGCCGGAACGATGTCGCATCGGTCGTCCTCGACCCTCCTGTTTCCACTACCGGACCTGATCACTTCAAGCTCTGGTCTACTTTTTCTCGCGCATCCTTCCGCCGCATGATCCTCGACGCCGTCCGATGTGGCGGCAGAAGTCACAAGCCTTCTTCCAAGTCTCCTCCCGATCAGCCGCCCAGACCTGTTGGTCCCATTGATGTAAGATCTGAATGTGAACACAAGAAACCTGCCGGATCCGACAGGTTGTCGGAGCTCTTGAGGCTGTCCGAGTCGTCTGAGAACGAGGAGGATATACGGCAAAAGGTGCAAATGTTGGAGGAGTTGAAGAGAGTAGTCAAGCGCTTACAGAGTAGCAATGTTTTGGAAGGAGCGAAGGAGGTCCGGCGACTTACCAAAGAGGTTTCCGACGCCAGAACCACCCTAGCTTTGCTCGGAGCGATTCCACCACTTATGGCGCTGCTTGATTCAGAAGATTCCATTTCTCAGATCGCTGCTCTCTATGCTCTGCTTAACCTTGCAATTGGCAATGATGCGTAAGTTTGTTTATTTATTTTCGTTTAGTTGCCTTATTCTAGCCTAGTAGGATCTGAGTAGATAATAATTTTTGCAATCCTTCTGTAGAAATAAAGCAGCCATCGTTAAGGCAGGGGCTATTCATAAGATGCTCAAGCTGGTTAATGAATTCCCAAATTCAGAAGTCGCTGAAGCTGTAGTTGCTAATTTTCTTGGGTTGAGTGCTTTGGACTCCAATAAACCCATAATTGGTTCATCTGGAGCAATTCCATTCCTGGTGAAGAATTTGGACAACACAAACAGTTGTCAAGCTCGACAAGATTCGTTGAGAGCGCTTTACAACCTTAGCATCTCGCCTTTGAATGTTATCCCCATACTTGAGAGTGATCTAATAGCCTTTATCATGAACAAACTGGGAGATATGGATGTAAGCGAGAGATTTCTGTCCATTCTTTGCAATTTAGTATCAGTAGCAGAGGCCCGAAAGGCAATTAGTAGTGTACCAGATGCATTCCCCATGTTGGTTGATGTTGTGAGTTGGACAGATGCACCAGGTTGCCAAGAGAAAGCATCCTATATTTTGATGGTGATGGCTCACAAGTCGTATGGAGATAGACAGGCAATGATTGAGGCTGGAGTTGCTTCAGCCCTGCTTGAATTGACCCTTCTAGGAAGCACATTGGCTCAGAAGCGGGCATCGAGAATCTTGGAATGCTTGAGGGTGGACAAAGGAAAGCAAGTTTCTGATAACTATGGTGGTATGAGCACCACGATATCTGCTCCACAAGATTGTACAACATATTGTTCGAGTGTTGAATTGAAAGATGGGATGGAGGATGATATGATGAGTGAAGAGAAAAAAGCAGTGAAGCAATTAGTCCAGCAGAGCCTGCAGAATAACATGAAGAGGATAGTGAAAAGGGCTAACCTACCCCACGAATTTGTTCCTTCTGATCATTTGAAGACCTTCACATCAAGCTCAACTTCTAAGAGCGTGCCATTTTGAGATGACGGAGTATTTGGTAGCTTGAGATTTTCTATTTAAGGTATGGTTTTGTCTCGTCTGTTGTAGTTTCTGGATAACTATAGTATAGTGTAAATTTTAATATTAGTTCCTTCTTTCGAGTTCATGGATATCTACTACTGTTAGAGAGTTTGTATTCGTACTAGATTAAGTTGATGTAGACCTTGCATCGCATGATAATAAAAATATTGTTGATCTGGATGCCAAATATTCAACGCTTATGTCCTTGCAGTCTCTGTGATGAGTTGAAACAATTATTCATAAACAGAAGTAAAGCTGTGAAATGAGATATTTTGGATGAGATCCTGCTTCAATAACAATTGGTTGATTCTTATAAATGCTTTGCATTGGAATTGAATGCGATGTGCCCTGTACTGACACCATCTGTAGGTGTTATTGATAACTTTAATGGAGCTCGAAATCTGAGATCTACCATCTCCAAATTTGACCTCACAAACACTGTCGGTGTCAATGAATGAGTTACTCATGTATCAATTACTTCTCTCCAAGTGCTATTTCCTTGCTTCGTTATCTCAAATCACTAGAGACCTTACAAACTACTCTTGAGCAACAAAGAAAAATAAAATACTAATTGTATTCATCTTTGTTGTTTGCTTGATTTTGGTGGAAAAAAAAAGTGTCATACATAGGTCTTGGACATCTTTTTTTAATTTACACAACGATGCCATATCTTACGTTAAAAATAACTAACAAATTATTCGTCTCCAAAATTAAATGCCTACTCCCTATCTTATACTACTTGTGTCATAAAAAATAGAGTAAATATTAAGAATAACAAAGATAAAAATCATATTAGTGCTCTATAGCTATTGTTTTGCTATTTCCACTCCATAGTCAAATTATGTTTGCTATGGAACATCTGATTTGTATAAATTGTGGATTCGTCTATGCCTATGAAAATTGTGTTTGTATATGTAAATGTTTTCTGTGTTAGGTTAGAGTGGCAAGCGAGATTAGGAGAGAGAGGAGAAAGGCGAGCGGGAGAGGGTTGAGAGTGGAGAGAGGTGAATTATACATGTATATTAGTTAGATAATTGTATATATGTAACTACTATGTATATGTATCAATGATTGTGTTTGTATATCTGCATAAAATTTGAATTCATATACAATTGAATTGAGTTAAAACATTTGTATTTGTATATCAAATTTCTCTCTCGCTTTATACATTTGTGTTTGTATAAAGAGAGAGACAGAGAGGACTGGGCAGGGTAGGATTTGTGTTTGTATAATTACAAATGTAAAATGACGGAGAGATATGTATATGCATTTGTATATACAATCTCTCTCGCTTTATACAAACGTAAAACACAAATTATACATTTATGTTTGTATTAAGTGAGAGAGACTCAAAAAGAGGAGAGTGATGGGCGAGATTCCAGAGAGATGGGAGAGAGGGGAATGACAAGAAGTTTGGTGCGAATTGGAATAAATGAAACTGTAGCTATAACATTTATTTTGAATTTTTAGTTTGCTATAACATACAATTTTCCATAAAAAATAACTGACGACACAAATGTGTTTGGTAGGACAGAGATTAATTTTTGAAAAAATATATATTTTTAAAAAATAAATAAAATTGGGGGTAAGGAAAGGGCTGATGGAGTTGCATGGTAGGGGATTACAAAATGGAGAATTGAATTCTCACTAGCAAGATAAAAATTCAAATAACTAACGAATTAAGCTATTAAGATTCCTTTACGGGTGTGTGGTTATAATAATATTATACTAAAAACGAGAATTTCCTATCTTCAAAGTTAAATTACAATTTTGCTTCTGCTATAAATCAAAATATTATAAAACATCTAATTAATTAAATATTAATTACTAATAACTTCCTATTAAATATTTAATTACAAATATACAAAATACGATGGTCATCTAATAAGATTTCCTTTTCTGTACTTTTTTGTTTGAATTTTCCTATTTGATCTAGTAAGGGAAAAGGTAGACCGCTTACCATAAACAAGAAGATTGTTTTATCTTCTCACTAGTAAAATAATAATATATCCTCCCTTCTTTGTTTATTTTTTTTATATTCACAATTTAAGACTTTTTAGTGATCATTTTCAAGTCATTTTAATGAATCATTATATTCAACCCACGTTTGAATTACTTTCATCTTTCAAATATTATTACAAAGATATCATTTATCGACAATTCATTGTTATTTAATTGATTGTTTATTTGTTTGCAGTAAGTGTTTATTTTTTTTAATAATTGGTATTGCTTCAAAGAAAAAAGAAAAGGTGCAGAGGAAAGACCAAAAGTATCTTGTATCCCTAATAATTGTGGACTGTCACCACCCAAAACGAGTCATGAGTGGCACCCACACTTAACCTCCTAGGTGGGCGAACCAATGAATCCAAACCCCAATATATATTACTTGTTAAACTTCCGAAATACAAACCATAATGTGGAAGCTCAAAACTTATTAAAGTAACCAATCAAAACAACCTCTAAAGTCTATTACACATTATCCCAAAAACCTGAAAGTCATTACATCAAGGACATCTAATCTTCAAATACTAAGTCCAAGAGTATTAAAGACACAAAAATAAATGAATAAAATAGTTTATGTCCGAAAACTAAGGACATCATGCCATGACCAAGAGAATCCAACACGAGCTAGAATGAATAGCTCACCCTGGAACCTGATGTGCTGGAGACTGGCTAGAGCTGAGGGCGAGTCGAAGTCACTGATACACTCGCTGCACTCCACAAAAAGAAAACAAAGAAAAACACAAGTAGGGCTCAGTACAGGGCAACATGTACTGAGTAGATATCATCGGTCAACCCAAAATAGAAACTAATATGTAATGAATAATAGTATAAAATCAACTATGACACTTAGCAGGTGGCAAGCAACAAACACATGAACCAGTATCAACAACACTAAAGTAAATACGTAATCAATCAACAATATCAAGATCACACAGGACTCATGCCTTCAAACCAAACTAATTTGGAAATTGAGTTCTTTGAGATTGAGTACATTAAGTTAATTCAATATCTTTTTCCTTTAATGTTACCGTGTCGGAACGTGACACTCTGATCCGATAATACCGTATCGGAACGTGACACTCCGATCCAATAATACCGTGTCGGAACGTGACACTCCAATCCAATAATACCGTGTCGAAATGTGACACTCCGATTCAATTATACCGTGTCGAAATGTGACACTCTGATCTAATTATACCGTGTCGGAACGTGACACTCCGATCCAATAATATCTTTAATTTATTTCATCAAGCCTTCTTTATTCAAGGCATCACTTCGATAGAGAGTTTCAGATTATAAATTTCATAGTCTCAGGATTTTAGACCAATCACAAACCATATAATCAAACCACACAATCAAGTACATAGAGAACTTCACAATATCACTCAATACATATCAGTCACTATTAAGAGTCTAACTATATATCGAAATAGAATAAACCATAACCTACCTCCACCGAAGAATCGAAGTCAAGCAAGCTACTTCTCCAATGCTTTTCCTTTCCTCAATGCCTCCGAACTTTTCCAATCTATCAATTATATATACATAATTTGTAAGTTAACGAGTCTATAGGTACCCATGTTACTATATGTCTAGCCTAAACCCGAAAATTCACCCAATTCTATAATCAATTTTTCCTAATGTTTAAGCCTAAGGATAAATCTTAATTTCTCCCAATAACATAACCTTAATGATATTCAAATAATATAATACACTCTATATTTAATTATCTATCTCAATAAGTTACAACCTAGATTATAATGTGATAACATATAAACAGAATCGCGAACATCAAAGGTCACTGCGTTAATATCAGTAACTAGGATATATGATTTATATCCTGAATTGAATTTGGCATATTCTATAATAATCAAATCTTTAGGTTATAATTATCTCATCATTGCCAATCATCATGGCAATTATTACCCACGACTATTTGTCTCCCCCAAATCTTAAGACTAACATTCTAACCAAAGGAAATTCAATAGTTTCACTTCAATTCCAGTGGCCCAGTTACAACAATATGAACCCTCATCACGTTAGTTTATCATCTGTTACTAAATATTCACGTGTTCGCCTTTTTTTTAAACAATTAACCTTATAATAATAAATTAACTGCTCGATCCATCATTAAGCTGATTACCTCGCTGACACCAACCCTAACTCCATTCAATTTCAACACTATAATATAATAATTCCTACACTAACATGTTATTATAACTTTCCTACATTATCATATATTCATCTTTTTGCAAAGTAAGGAAAAATTCATGAAATACCTTTAGCTGTCGTTTCAATCTTGTTCTCCGACTGCGTCTCTTCAATTTTCTTTTTTTTTCTTTTTACTTCTACTGATTGTTTATAACCCTAATTGTTATACAAGATCAATTATAAAAATAGTAAAAGTGACCCACTATTTTATGTTATTTTATTTAACCACCAACTGAGTAATTTATTAAAACTACCCCACTAATTTCATAATTATAGTTAGGGGTGTTCATGGTTTGGATAAAAACTAATCCAAATTGAAAAATCAAACCAAACTGATTAAATGAATCGATTTAATTTGGGTTTTGGTTTGGTTTTAGATTATTAAGAACCGTTAGTCATTGGTTTGGTTATGGTTTTGTTCGAAAAAAATCGAAGAAATAACCGAACCGAACCGAACCGAACCAAACCGAACCGAACCGAACCGAACCGAACCAACAAGTTATATACATAAATTTTATTATTATACATACATAATATATTATATTCATAAACAATTTTAAAGATTTTATATATGTTTCATCAAAATTTATTTATAATTTACTTATGAAAGAAAAAATGTCCAAGGTGAGAACAATTTTCTTATTGGTTTCATGTATATGAGTGTCTATGGAAATTTATTGTGGGACTGAAAATGTCATTGTTTCTTCCTTCTATGCCAAAATAGTGAATTTTGAAGTTTTATGCAGTAAATTCAATGATCCAAAGTTCTGTAATGCCAGTCATTTTAACTATTTTTTCATTTGAATGGATTATTGTCATTTTTTTCACGTTTTGAATGAATTGTTTTTTTTTATTTTTATGTATGGTTAATAACCGAATAACCGAACCAAACCAAACCAAACCAAAACCGAAAACAACCAAACCGATAAATGTATATTATATTTGGTTTGGTTTGGTTTTGATAATTTTAAAACCGATTAAGTTGGTTTGGTTTTGGTTTTGACCAATAATCGACCCAAACCAACCTATGAACACCCCTAATTATAGTTACAAAGAGTAAACATCATTTTAAATCTATCGAAAGAGTCTTTTACGCAATAAAAAGCTCTAGTACTCAAAACGACGAAACGGGTCGTTACATGGACCTTCTAATTTCTCTACATTAAGAGCATGTTTGACATTGCTGCTAAAGACTATTTATTTTTAAAAGTACTTTTTTTTAAATGACTTTTAAAAAAAGTGTTTTTGAAAAAAAGTAATTTGTGTTTGGCTAATTCATTTGAAAGCTTTGGTAGATTTCCCCCAACGCAATCCACATAAATTCCACGAATCCGTTGGTGGATAAGTCCGACGACTCAGCAGCAATGCGGAATTGAGTTTCTTGTCTGGTGGATCTGATCTATAGTTAGGGGGCAATACATACCAAAAGGTTCGAAGAAAGAAGGCACATAAGTGTGGAATTCCCAAGATCATACCTGCGGTATTACAAAAACACGTAACGATAAAGCCTGATCATGATGATTATTTGGTCAGGATATATCTATTTGGGGCGTATACATCGAACTCCACATTTAGCTCATGTGGTTTTATGTCGGTTATTAGTAGCTCCTACAATTAGATTCTAGTGTATTGACCAGGTTATCAGTTACAGTTTAATTTTCTGTTTCAGCATGTTATAAACTTGGTCATTGCATTCAGGTAGTTCATGTTCAGTATTTTCAATATAGTATCATGTTCATCTCATATCATTGCTCATTTATATGCTTTGTTCAGTTATGTATATTGTTCAACTTTATTTTATCTTGCATGCTCAGTATCTTTCAAGTACATACGCATACTCTGCACTACATCTTCTCATGATGTAGGTTGAGGTCCTCATCTTTCAGAACACACATAGATCGGTTCCTGGTCTCCAGTTTAGCAGCATCAGTGGTGAGTCCTCATTCTTTGAGAACGATTGACATGATAATATCTTTCCCTTTCAGTCCTTAGTTTTCAGTTTTGTTAGATTTAGTTGGGGCATGTTCCAGCATCTCTAGTCAGTTAGAGGCTTAATTTCAGACATAGTTAGATTGAGTTTTAGTTTTGGAGTTTGATATTTCAGTTGTCATTAAACTCACTGTTTATTTATTCAGATATTAATGGGTATTCCCCATCATTTCAGTTTTATAATGATTTAACCTTCTGCACATTACTTTCTAAATTCAGTTATCTTTAAGTATGCTTATGATATGCTAGCAAGGTTAGCTTGGGGTCACTCGTGATCCTAGGTACCGTGTCCGCGTCCAGAGGGTAGCCTCGGAGCGTGACAGATTCTTTCATAACACAATTAAAATAAAATAAAAAGTTCAAGTTCCATAAAAAATATTGTACATGGCTTATAAGGAATAAAACTAAACACCTTATAACTAGAGGAACTTTTCGAAATTAAATCTTACCTTGGAATCCTCAACTTTTGATAATTGAGGTGTAACAAAAGATATGGGCACATCCATTAATAGTACATCTTCATCACCATGAACTTCATTCCGGTTATCCATATAAAAGTAGAAAAGAAGAAATACTTGGTTAAATATTTTGAAAGACATAAATATTTTGTGAAGAAATAGAGAAGGTTTTCAAAAATAAGATGAAAATTGCTAGCTCGCTAGTTATTATTATTCATGTGTGAAGTAACATCTTAAAACCTTAATCAAAGTGCTAGAAATTAGAATACGAAAAAAAAAGTCAAAGTTAAAGATCGTTCTCCATCAATCGTATGTATTATGTAACAAAATCAATTATTAGTGTGGTTAGGCATCTCAGATGATTCACTAAATTCATTGGATGAGTGATAAAAGTTTTCGCTTTCTCACAAATTATATTAAATTTTCACCCATAGCTACAATTATTTATCTTTTAATGGTCGAACATAAGATGATTAATCACTTTTATTAGAGTTTTCATTCATGAAGTAATAAAACAAATGGTTAGACAAAGAGAAAAAAAATAAAAGCTTAGATCTGTAAAAAAAATGACGTGTTTCGATATGTGATCATGCATCTCTGAAGATTCATTGGATTAGTGATAAAAAAAATTCATCATAATTTTATATTTCTTTCTAAACACATTAAGAATTTTGGGGAAAATCAATTTTAATACTTCTCAGTCTACAGAAATTGTTAAAAGTGCTACTACATTTAGATCTATCACAAGTTAAATTTATTCCCATCATACCATTAATTATTTCTTTTTTAATTTGTGTCAGACCCAAAGGGATGTGACATTTACGATTAGTTATAATAAATATTTGTTCATACTACCCTTTGTTGTCTATAAATAAAGATATTTCTCACATTTTTCAAATTGAATTTTCAGAACTTCAGAACTTCTTCTTCTTCTAGATAAATAAATTCTAGTTTTCTTTACTATCGTTGATTGCTTAGCTCACACTGTGTTTTTAGGTACCAATACATCAATGAGTAAGACCATTCTATTCGAGGAGGATATTTACCATTAACCTCAGGTACTTAAGGGAAATAATTTCCTTAAGGAGGAAAAGCTTCAGTTCAGTGAATTAAGAGCGCGTGTGATCGACTACGAGGTAGGCTACAATCTACTTTTTCTAGGTTGTGCTCCATGAGATAATTCTTAGTATAGATTGTCCCTGATCCAATCAATCACCACTCTCACTACAAGTAGCATTAGCTTGGAACTGAAACACTTTATATCGAGCCATCCACCTCCTTCCACTTCCAACTCCATCATCTTGGCCATTCCACCATCGTATTAGATCATATCCTAACCCCTTCTATAAAATAGAGATTTCCTCAATTCAAGGTCAATACTAACTTTGTTAACTAGACTATTATTCTCCCTTAAGATCTCATGCCATCACCTAGTCCCTTAAAGTATTTTATCAAACAGACAACATACAATTATAATCACTATCAGAAACATAACCCTGACTCCTCGTCGTCACCAAGACTTAACATTCACCATTCACATAATCCACAACTCTACAACGAGTGATATGTGAATCATCACACCCTTCAAATAACCCAGATCTCTAAGGATCCCTCAAACATCACAATGGTATTTAGTATGCACCTCAGTCTACAAAAGAACTACCAAAGCATTTATATACACCCACCCAGCCACTCAAGGACCAACATACAATAAATATAACATAATAAATAAGATTGTTTCACTCATGAAACGAACATTTAACAATCACGTCATTAAGAAGTAAACATGGTTCTTTCCTAGAATCGACACACAAACTATTAGTGCACCAAGCGTGACACCTATGCCAATCATTGATATGTACCTGTGTGGTATCGAAGACAATAATATATGGATATCCCCATACTATGCATGGTACCAGAGCCAACTATTAGTATATGCAAAGAATGGTTTCTGAGTGAACTATAGGAATATCTTGTACCAGGATTGGTACCCGAGCCAGTCATCAATCATACATCATAATCACAACGAATAAAAAAAGTCACTTGTACACAAAAGTAATTCTATTCATTACATACGATTGATAATGTTTATCAATCATATGATGTTCATTCATTTTCCAAAATCATATACCATGCACGCAAAACTAACGAAGCATTTCACAAGCATATATCACATAAACAGAAAAATAAACAACCATCACCTACCCAAAAAGACCATTTCCCAAATGATTCCCCTTTCATAATCTGATTAACCACAGTCACCTATTATAGGATAACACCCATCATTCATCATAAGATCAATATTAACCAAGTAAATAAATCCTCAACTTAAACCACAACTACCCATAAATTCCACCATATATACTGTGTCGGAAGGCCTATATATACAATCTCCTGACAAACTACAAGATATTATATCAATAAAGACAGGTCTAACTACTCAGGTATGATGAAAACCTAGCCAATCTAGACGCCAAGCAACTACTAATGAGTCTGAGATTTCGACTAATTTAGGGCTTTGTTTTCATAGTTTTATTGTCCTTAATGCCTAATTTATACTCTAAACTTATGTTAAAGTGTTGATTTACAGCAATGAAGGTAAAGGAGCAAGGCAAGGACGTTATAGGGCAAAAAGGAGTGAAAACACTAAAGAAGTGGAAGAAAGGCAATCATGGTGATTGTCAAGACCACTCGGCGAACTGCCGAGTGGTCCCTCAGCTCACCCAATGTTCAAGTGTGCCAGCCCTTGGGAAAAGACAACTTGGCGATGGAAATGGACAGTCGGTGAACCACGGTATGGATCGGCAACTCAGTTTCTAATCGCATAAAGTTACAAAATCCTGAGGTTGAATAGGCAATGCAAGACGGTGATGTATAGAGACACTTGGCGCATCACCGACCTGGTCGACGATGCTCGACTTACTCTGCCAAACTATCCACAAGCTGAAAATTCTAAAGAGTATAAATGCACAATTTCAAAAGTTGTTGACGAGTTTCAAAATTACCAGTTTCTAAACAAATGTTCTGAGAGATCTTACCTTGAGTCATTGACTCCTAACACAAATTTTGAAGTTTTTGAGTAGAGTTTTCAAGTGGGTTTTAAATTTTAGTTAGATTGAAGTATTGTAAAGACTTGGAAATCATTACCCAGTTCATGGATAATATAATTGGTAATTGTTTCTTTCTCTTTATGATCTTAGGGTGTGATCATGTGATTATTTGTTCTAATTAGCTTATAGGTATTGGTTTTTACTGATTTAAATGATGTTTTGAAGTGGGTTTGATTGATAGTTGTGTATTAACTCATGAATTGTAGTTGCAAATGCAATTTTAACTTAGTGTTCTAGGCTTGCTTGAGAAAGAGGTTCTAGAATTAAGGTTATCGATTGATGATTGTAGTTATTGGATTGTTTTGGGTTCAACTCGAGAGAGTGAATCTTAATTCAATCCTACCTATCTAGCTCGATAGAGTAGATAAATTGAGGTATTGGGTTGTTTATAGTGTTATACTTGTCGAGGTTTGAGAGAAATCACATGAATCATTATAGTTGTTCGAGAGAAAGCTATTGCATCTATAGTCTAGCCTACCCACTGACATTCAGCAATCGTAAGAAAATTACAATTACCCATATAGCAAAATTAGTCTTTAATCAATCACATCCCTAAGAATCTCTCTCTACCTATCTACTCCCCTATTTTCGTAACGGTTGTAGTAGTTAATTGACACTCCTAAACCCCCCATCTGACATTTTTTGTCAAACCTTACAATTTACTTTACTTGGTTTTGATAATGTCTACTTCTATAACCGATTAGAACACACTATTTACTTCTTAATTAAATTCCATTATGTATCACTCCATTTGGGATCGACCCTAACTCTTTGTTGGGATAATACTATATTACGATCGCCTACACCTAGTATTGGATGAGGTGTAGTTGAGCGCTATCAATAATGGCGTCATTGCCGGGGAGTGGTGTTTATAATTATCTTATTAAAGTTTGTTTGTGATCTTATTGTGTTGTAGTTGAACCTATTTACCTTTGTTTATTGTTTTTTGTTTGTTGCCTTTGAGCAGGTGACGAAATAAGTGTCAACGGAAGCAACGCCAACCAGCTGGGACAAAATGACGACATCAGAAACTTGAATGATGTGAATGATTTACATTTGGGTGGTGTAGGTGCTATCTGGTTGCCTCCGATCGAAGGAAATGCGGTTTTCCACGTGACAAGCACGATGTTGCAACTATTGCAAATGAAAAAGTTGTTTGGAGCCTTGGCTCATAAGAATCTCCATGACCATATCTAGAATTTTGTGGACATTTGTGGTCCCTTTTCTTTCAAGAACATCTCCCAAGAGTCTGTCCGACTTTGATTATTCCCTTTTTTTAGTGATGGGGGAGGCAACTAAGTGGTTATCTGAACTACCAAGGGAGTCCATTACCACTTGGGATGAACGTATTGAGGTGTTATATATAAGTTTCTTTTCTCCATCGAGGATGATATCATTGAGAGATAATAGTCAAGGTTTCAAACGCTTGGATAGTGAGCCAATCCACGAGACTTGGCTGCGATTCCAGAAACTGCTACTTCAATGTCCGACACATAGACTCCTAAACAACGTCTTGTTACAATATTCGATGAACAAAGGTGTGGTTGACCAACTCGTTTGAGGGGGTATCATGCAGCAGCCATTTGAAATTGCATCCACTTTGCTTGATGGCATGACCAAAATCAATCGTGCTTGGTATACGAGAGAGGATAAAGTGTCTCCTTTAACCTTTAGGATGAAAAAGGAACAAATTGAAAAGGACCAAGAACAAGATCAAAATATGTCCAAGATGATAACCTAAATGGATTTGTTGTCAAAACATGTCACAGGTAGTGGTCTTAAAGCTGTGAATGTTGTTGGTGTTAGTGGGGTGAACCTCGATGATGCACACTTTGAGGCTCTATATAATTAAGAAGTGAGTTTTATTGCAAACCAAGGTGGAGGTTTCCGTCTGAACTATCCAAGGCCAGGTAGGAATCAAGGTTAGAATAGAGAACGTGATGACGGTTGGAGAGATCATGATAGGAAATGGCGTGATCGTGGAACTAACTGGAAGGAGAGGTATGGGGACAAATAGAGATATGTACCTCCCTATGAGCATCAAAAGCCTAAAGATCAAAGGGTTGACCCGAAGAATTTTTGCACTTAAGATATGCTTTCACGCATTCTCAACAAAGTGGAAGGGTCGGACAAGGTGCTAAAAGAAATGAAAGATGATGTTTCAATTCCCAATTAGACAGTCACTTCTCGTTCGGTGTCCATTAAGCAGCTGGAGACACAAATGGGTCAAATCTCGACTCATTTGAATCTAAGGCCAAAAGAAGGATTACCGAGTGACACCATGGCCAATCCCAAGAATGAATCTTGAATGGGTATCTTCATCTTGACACAACGTTAAATAAGGCGCTTCTTGGGAGGCAACCCAAGTTTTTGATGTTTTCAATAATCTTTTTTGAATAACGGCTGTTGAATGTGTAGTTGAAAATTTGAAATTTCGGGAAGAAGAGCAATTAGGTGAGCCAATTGTCCAGTCGATGACTCACCAAACAAGTCGGCGAGCCCGAGTTGGATCACCGTTTGAACCACCTAGCTTGCTGGAGGCTATGTAAAACTCGGCGGGCTAAAGTGTTACTCGGCGCATCACCGAGTAGGTCGACAACGTAAGTAAGCTCTACCAACTAGCATGCGAACTGAAGGTTAAAAGAGGCCAAACCATTTTTAAATTGATAGATCTCCCTCATTTCATACTTTTTGACATCTATACTTTCAATACCGCATATTGCTATATTTCCGCACTAGTTTTTTCTTACTTTTCGTGTGGGATTGATTACTTAGGATAGGATTTTAGGATACTTTCCTAGCCTAGATTTTCAATCATCTACTTTTGAGGTTGGTTATCTAAACCCAGTCATTATATTTTGGTAAATTCATATGCATGATCATTGATTAGTTGTTTTTATTGCATATTGTTGATTGTTTAAATGTTCATTGATAATTCATCATTGTATCTTGTTTTATTTTGTGTTAATTGGCCTTAATTATGAAATCCCGCGAGTTGGGTTGATGAGATTTGCTAGGTTGTGTTGATTTCGTGTTGGATCTACTAAGGGTGAAGTCTAAGTAACCTCGATTGTGCTAATTGTCTGATTTTTCCCAATGATAGAGAGGATGATGTCATTCTTACGGGAAAGAATGTTGATTGGCTAATTTTGGCCAAATTAAGGGAAGTCTGAGTATCCGAGGTCATGGGTAATATGGGTTTTGGGCTCAGTTGCATAGAATAGTGGGTTAATTTTGTTTTGCATGGGTTGTGGGTCAGATTTTAAAGGTGAGGGTAAAAATATGACAGATTGGACTATTCGGCGAGCTGGGTTGATCCCGCTGAGTGGATCGCTGGTTTGCCTAAAAACCCTTTGATCATCATTTTATCCTGCATTTGTTTTATCTGAGTTCTGTAACTTTCGGTGATATGCCTGAGCTCGCCGAGTTCACTCGGTGACTCACTGAAAGTCCCTACTGATCACCCTTTTGCACCCTAATTTTTTGAAATTATTTATAGTAACTTCTAGAGACCTACTTCTAGTTCACCGAATGGTGTCGGTGATTCGCCAAAAGGCCCTGGACATCGCCAACCTGTGATGATTTTTGGCAGATTTTATTCTGGAACATTCGGTGAGCCCGACTTAGTTCGTTGAATCGGTTCGGAGAGTCTTCCTGCACAGTAACTTTGAAACTTTTCTTGAATTTCATCTAACGTGTGTGGTTTTGCTTTGCAGGAATGGCTAGACCAAAAGTTGCCGGCAGGAATCAACCACCCCGAAAGCAGGCAAGAGGCATAGTCATCAATGAGGAGGCCTCAGCCTCTCGAGCTACAGTATCCAAACTTTCTTCAAAAGGGGGAAAGGGCAAGGGTAAGAAGCTCGTAGTGCCAACACCTGCTGAAGCGAGCTCCGATAGTGAGGGCATTTACTCCACGTAGCTCACTCCCTTTGAAAGTGAGGTCCATTCAGGGGACAGTTCTCCGATCTCGTATCTGAGCCAGAGGATGATCAGCTTCTCTAGGCTAGGAAAAAAGAGTTATGCTCTAAGATTATGCATGATCTAACTCAGATCTCGGTGCATTCTACGCCTCTTACACCTCCAGCTCAGATAGTACAGTAGGATCCTCCACCAGTACATGCTCTTCCACCCCGGTCACTGAATAGATTAAAGGCCGAGGGTTTGAGGACCATTCTTGAAGAAAACTGTTTGTTTACTGACGGTTTGGTAGATCGGTACCTAGAGGTGTGGAATACTATAAAGCTTCACAAGTTTGAGATCTTTACCATGCCCCGAGTATCTTATATTCCTACTTGGGTCCGGGAGTTCTACTCGACATAAGGGGAGCTGGTGCCAAAGGGAAAGAAAAAGGCCAACGCTTTCAAGCCAGTTGCCTATGTGGTAGTTCGAGGGAAGAAGGTCAAATGTTGCATCACTGATATCAATAAGGTGCTAGGGTGTACGAATAACAGTTTCCACTACTTCGTAGATTGGATACAGAAGAAAACCCTTGATTACTTGAAGAGTTGGTTAGCACAGTTGTTATCCGACATCACACCGCGGGGGATTGAGGCAGGAGATCCAATAGAAAAGAAGGACATGATGTGGCTGCTAAATATTGGTTCAGATTTATCAGCAGCACGTTGATGTTATCAGAGAACGAGTCAATACTAAGGCATCCAAAAGTTGCACTGCTGGGCTGCATCATTGACAGGGTCGATCTTAATCTTAGGATGATCATCGAGCAAGATATGGCCATGAGGGCCAAACAGAGCCATACATCTCTCCCCTTCCCCATGTTAATTACTGAGTTGTGCAGGCGGGCCCGTGTTCCACTAATTGCAAATACGGATATGGAAGTGACTCCCACTTCCTCTACTGACATTCAGCGGATAAAGGCCGAGTATATTAGGGATGAGGTTAATCAGAGGAGAGCTTCACCAATGGATACGTCCCTAGTATTTGATGTTGAGATGTTACCGACAATGGCAATACTTCCCTCTCAGGCTAGTGAGCCTACATGTACTCCTGGTACTTCTACTTCTGCCCCTCCTAGCTCGACTGTTGTTTCCCTTCCTACTAGTGTTGCTGCTGCTTGTACTTCCCGACCCACTATCACCTAGTTCATGTTGTACAAGATAGGCCATTTGGCTCAGTCTGCTGATGTGTGTGCCTCCCGGGTAGAGGCCGATATGCCTGGGTTGATTGAGCGGGAGATTACTACTACCTTGGCCCCAATTAGGGCTGAGTTGAGAGAGCACACTAGATGCTCTTCGTATGATGGTAGAGGCTTGTAAGTAGAGTCGAGGTGCTTCTGATGCTGTGGCGACCTTGAAGGCTGATATTTTTGGGTTGTTTATAGTGTTATGTTTGTCGAGGTTCGAAAGAACTCTCTTGAATATTAATAGTTGTTCGAGAGAAAGATATTGAATCTATACTCTAGCCTACCCACTGATATTCAACAATTGTTAGTAAATTTCAATTACCCATATAGCGAAATTAGCCTTTAATCGATCACATCCCCGAGAATCCCTCTCTACTTATCTACTCCCATGTTTTCGTAACTATTGTAGTTGTTAATTAACACTCCCAAACCCCTCATCTAACATTCGTTGTCAAACCTTATTATTTACTTTACTTAATTTCGAAAATGTCTACTTCTATAACCGATTACAACACACTATTTACTTCTTAATTAAATTCCATTTTGTATCACTCCCTGTGGGATCGACCCGAACTCTTTGTTGGGTTTATACTAGATTACGATCACCTACACCTAGTATTGTATGAGGTGTAGTTCAGCGTTATCAACTACTGAATAACTCTAGATATGAACTACTAGCTCCATGGGGGTGAACCCTGATGGACGTCTATCTATATATGGTCAGCTACAAGCTTCGGTAAAAAATTGAAGTTAGCAAACATCTAGTTTTTATTTTCAGAATATATAACACAAATCATTAAATTGAAGTTAAATAATCATTATTTGTGCAGTGATTAACAATGGCAAATCGACTTTCCTTTGTTATTTCCATGAACTTAATTTCTTGGATGACCATTTAATTAGTAAAGCAAATTTTATTTGTTTTTGAAGTATTTCAATTGGTAAATATTAGTTTAGGAAACTTACATAAGTCTTTTCTGCAGAAGTGAATCTGTAACTATCAGGATTTGTGTTGTCGATCATTGAAAACCCACACAAATTGGATGAATTTCCTTTATCGAGAGTCCAATGTCCTAAGAAGATATAGAATATTCGCTTATGTTTTGGATATATAACCCTAGCCGTTTAATGTGGTGGAAAGAAATCCTCTTTTTCTACACCTATAATGTTGTATTTATACCCCTAGGGTTAGGGTTAAGGATCACTAATGGGCTAATGGGCTAATCAACTTATTGGTGGACCTGACCCAATAATTATTGGAAAATCGACACAACTAGGAAAACATCAGCCTGATATTTACTCCTTAAAATCCTATATTAAAATAATTACCCTAACAAACCTACCATATTAATCTTAATAGCAAATTTACATGATTATACCCAATTCCCTATTGCACATATAATTAGAAATTGTATTTTGACTAAAAAAAATTGTCACCAATATTATCGATGTTTCTCTCCCACGCCAATACTCTACCAATTTAGCACAATTTAGTTTTAATTTCTACTAGTTCAAATTAGAGAATTCCCTAAATCCGCACTTTTGTGATTATTCATATCAGGTAAAGATTTAATTAATGGTAAGTGTATCAATGTATTTCTTTGTCCAATGACAAGACTATTGTTGAAGGGTAATCATACAAACATAAAGTATCAAATACGTATGCGATTTCTTTAATGTATCTACTATATCATGATACAATTTGTATCGAAAAGGTATCACGATACATCATATATAGGAAAGGTATCATGATATGTCATGTATCAAAAATGTATCATTCCGTAATGTATCAAAAAGGTATCATGATACATCATGTATTGGAAATGTATCATTATGTGATGTATTATAAAGGTATCATGATACATCATCTATTGGAATTATATTATGATGTAATACATCAGAAAGGTATCATGATACATCATATATCATAAAGGTATCATAATACCATCAACTACATAATCTATATAATTGTTCTCTACATTTCAGATCCCAAAATGTCATATCAGAAATTTAATGGTTCACATAGTTGATACACTACAATAATAAACTAACTTTGATACTCTAATGCACAACCCCCAATAAAAAGAAAAAGAAAACTAAGCTAATCGGATAAATAAAAATTGTCATTTTATTTTGAAATCTTTTTGGGATAGATTATTACTAGTATATCTGTCATGACCCAATTTCTCGAGTCATGGTGACACCTATGTAACCCTCCAGTAGGTAAGCCAACTCGTAACCCAAAACAACAAGTAATAGCTATAAGGTGTAAACAAAGTGGAAGCAGTAATTCAATAATAGAAATGGAATAACAAACGAAAGCAAACCAAAATGATATATATATATATATATATACACACACACAAAAGATCCCTCCTAGAACCTGGAAGTAACAAGTACAAAGTTGTCTAAACAAAAGAGTTTAACTCCCAAAAATAGACCCAAAATACAAAGCTTATCTCAAAAAGCAAAGACTAGCTATCAAAATACAAATAGAGGTCAGAAAGTACAAGATGACAAGAACTCACCCTCGCCTTAGAACTCAAGCTACAACAGGCTCAAATGATCAACGCCGGTAGCTGGTGCTCAAACTTACATCATAGAAGAAATGTAGAGTGTAGCATGAGTACCAATTCAACATGTACTCAATAGGAATCAGAGGAAAACTAATCATGAAAAGTAAAAGCAATATGAAATGATAGAATCTAGACACAACAGAGATCAAAGCGAAATTCAAAAGAAATGCACAGGAGTGTACTAATAACAAAAAAAGAACTAAGTACAACTAACTAAACCTAACTGACCCCATAAGCCCAAAAGGTACATGCATGCGCAAGTTTAAGTAAAAACCCAAACAGACCCATATAAGCCTGACAGGTGCACATAATAACTAAATCTACTAAGAACAAGTCATGGTGAGTCCAGAGCTAGACAAGGCATAGCCTATACCTCGAACTATAGATAACCACTAGGTAATTGAGAGCCTCCTAAATCTAAGTAGTGTAGACCCCAAACCTCAAACCACAGATGATCTTTATAGGGCAATAGGTTGAAGTTAGTGTGTATGGACTCCTTAGAGGATAAAGGGCAGCATGACTAGATCTTGAATTTGCGACTATAATGGCTGCCAAAGGACCTCATATCAAGTCATCATCACAGAACCACGGTGGAACTACGTCTACTGTTAGATAATCAATGCAATACTCCAAGATCGAACCAACTTCAGTCCTTAATCCCCAAGCAAAGCCCAAATTCCTAATGTAACTCACACGGCCATAGAAAGAGGGAGAGTGGATAGAAGGTCATCAATGTTGAGTCAACGCCTAATCTAAGCCTCATTTATATTAGACTCAAGTATATTACACAAGTCCATAGGAGTTAATCATCCAAAACGATGTCGAAACAGAATAAGGCCAAACGACTTCAAATATAGCACGACTATGACTAGCACTAGTCTAAGCCTAGACTAAGGCCAAAAATGCTCAAACAATCAACAATAACAACAACTGTGGCCAACCACAAGATAAAGGGGATCACATATCACAATCAACAAGTTCCTAATCTAGAAAATCCCAAAATACGCCTAAAACATGATATCAAACCAATTAGCATGATCAATTAGGTTTACATCCCAAATACACCCAAATCAACATGATTTCACATATTCAAGCTCAATCTATGGAATGGAAAGTCCAAGAATACCTTTAGGCTAACCACGCACGCTCCAAATAATGTCTTCTGAGATTTTCCTTTCTGAACAACCTCTGAACGCTGCCATGCTATCAAAAATAGAAGCACAATGGTAATATGGTTTTTCAGACTCTAAAATTCTATAAAATAGAGACGACCCCAAATTGGAGTTAAAATAGGAAATATAGGACCCGCGCCCAAAATTTTTGAACACATCTCTGTAAAAAGGTCCTAAACAACTCTTTTAAATTGTGTTCCAAAATGGAACATATTTCATAGCTCGAAATAGTGGAAACCAACACCATGCTACAAATCACTCTTTAAAGAACAACAAACAAGCTAAGGTAGTCCAAAAATAGAAGAAAATACCACAAACGAAGAGTCTCCGACACTTCCCAATAACTAACCCAGATAGCCCTACACTTTCTGAACATCGTGGACTTCAAATTGCCTAAATAAGAGATATATCAGAGGAGAAATCACAAAACAAAAATTGTAGCTGCTTGTTGATAAAGTCTGGTCTTTAAATAAAGACTAGACCAAAATCCTTCTTTGTGAATTCGGCCATAAGGGCCTGCAAACGTGGAGGATCAACAATTAACCCTTCGCAAATGCGATGAAAGCCTCGAAAATGCTAAGGGTAAGGAACTAGAGCCTCGTAAATGCGACAAGGACCCCATAAATGCAGAGAGAAGAGAACTAGACCATCACCAATGAAGCATGGGACGCGTGAACATGGTGACCGATTCATTATTATCCGTGAATGCAAAGGGAAAATACTGATTGTACCTGGTGATGCACATCAATTGGTTTTTGACAACTCAAAATCTTCTATGGGGTTCTCGGAATTTATTCAAACCCTTGTGCAAGCAAATGAGATATGCAACACTATGAAATTCGACATTCCAAACCCAATAGAGCATTTGAAACTTCCATCTGAGCTCATCTTGACAAAAACTGGGTCCCACACCTAAACTCTATTTTAAGCTAAATCCATAAATGAGTGTGAAATTAACCTAGAAGCCTCAAGATCCGCAAAAGGGTCATTCTAAACCAAACTCGATATTTTAAAGTTAACCACGCTCACAAAATTTTCTTCCGTACATATTTACCAAGAATGATGACTGAGGTCAAACTTAAGCCAAAGCTTAAAAGCTAAAATACCTAATGGCACAGAG
Source organism: Solanum commersonii (assembly GCA_029007595.1). Classification (NCBI taxonomy): domain Eukaryota; kingdom Viridiplantae; phylum Streptophyta; class Magnoliopsida; order Solanales; family Solanaceae; genus Solanum; species Solanum commersonii. Next base: position 1,017,576 of record JAJTWQ010000054.1, read on the forward strand.
TCGAACCAAAAGCCTTAGGAACCAAGCCAACTATGTCACTAGCCTAAAATGACCCCTTTCGAAGCTAATGGAACCATCATAATTGCATTATGAGGCCGTTTTTATGAAATTTTGATCAAAATCAACCATTCAAGCTTCAAAATCTCCAAAACACAAAATTTCACAAAAAGACAAATGAACGACCAGGTGACTGAACTATCAATCCCATTAAGTCATAAATGACTTAGAGTCTCTAAAGGAATGATCTAAGTGATGAAAATAAGGCATAAACATAGAAATTACGTAGAGGGTTATTACAACATCCACTACTAAAAGGACTTTCGTCCATGAAAGTAGGAGTCAAGAAGGACCTGAAGGTGCAAAAAAGCCAAGAACTTGCTCTCCCATCTAATGCTCAGTCTCCTAGGTAGCCTCTTCAACTAAACGATGCATCCAATAGACCTTCACCATAGGAATGTCTCTCAAATGCAATTGTCGCACATCTCTAGCTAGAATGTCAACTAAATTTTTCCCTCTTATTTTGCCCTAAGATCAATGAATTTTTTGTGAATGATTGATTAGGTTAGGTTCTAATTTAGTTTCTAGACTAAAACTGACCTAAACCACATAGTTTAGGTGTCCAACGTATAGGAAAAAAGACTAAATGACCCTACTTAAAAATCTGACACAACTGATCATGACCCCTTTGAAGGACCGTCAAAGGGACCATAAACTGTGGAGCTGGTCGTGGTCCTGGTCTAGTAGCTGCTGGTTCTGGGGTAGTCTTTCACGGGCGCCACCACGGCCCGTCATCAGGACCATGACCCGTGAAGGGTCCGTGGTCTGACGTCTGGACTAGGTGGTTTCTACCTGGTAACTATGACTGCTAGTACGATTTGTAAGGTGGTCCACAGCCCGTGAAGGGTCTCGTGGTCCACCATCTCTGGACTGGTACCGAGTCCACGGGGAGGTCAACGGACTGTGGTTCGTGTCTTAGTCCGTGAAGCCTGCCGTGGTTTATGGTTCTGGTGATTTCTACTACACTTTTCTAAGTCTGGGTTCCGAGGTCTTACAATATCTCCTCCTTGGGAACATTCTTCCTCGAATGAAGTCTAAACTAACTGGATAGGGAGGGAAAGAGCTGCAAACCCCACCACTAAGTACTAAAAACTGATTTATGACTGGACTGAGTTCCAAGAACATGAAAATATGCTGAAAATGCAAGTACAAACTGAAGGAACGTGATACTAAGACCGAAGGTACGCATGAATGATTGAAAAACTGAAGAAGAACTATTAGCTCAAGCAGGAATAGATTTGGAAGGGAAGAGATGAGGATACTTGGCCTTCATGGCTGTTTCTGCTTCTCAAGTAGCTCCCTCTATGGACTGGCTCCTCCACAAAACCTTAACTGAAGTGACTTCTTTGTTTCTCAACCTTCGAACTTGATGATCAAGAATCTTAACTGGCACATCCTCATAAGTGAAACTATCCGTCACAGCTACACTTTCCAATGGTACTATAGATGCTGGATCACCAACACACTTCTTCAACAACGAAATGTGAAAGACTGGATGGACTGTTGCTAGTTCTGCTGGTAACTCTAACTCATAAGCTACTTTACCAACTCTTTTCAATATCTTGTAAGGGCCTACATATCTAGGACTGAGCTTCTCTTTCTTGCCAAGTCTCATCACCTCCTTCATAAGTACTTTCAGGAAAACCCAATTATCAATTTGGAACTCCAAGTCCCTTCTCTTGACATCTGCATAGGATTTCTGGTGACTTTGGGTTGTCTTAAGTGTTTCTCTAATGTGCTGAACTTTCTCCATAGCATCATGAAACGAATCTAGCCCTATCAAGGCTGCTTCACTTACTTCAAACCAACAAACTGGAGATCAACATCTACTCCCATACAATGCCTCATAAGGGGGCATCTGAATGCTGGAATGGTAGCTTTTGTTATAGGCGAACTCTATAAGAGGAAGGTGATCATTCCAACTACCCTTGAAGTTGATCACACAAGCTCTCAACATGTCCTCTAAGATCTGAATGGTACGCTCTGCCTGACCATCCGTTTGTGGATGAAATGTTGTGCTAAGATTAACTTGAGTAGCAAGACCTTTCTGAAATGACTCCATAAATGAGAGGTAAACCGGGGACCTCTATATGATATGATAGATAAAGGAACCCCATGCAACCTAACTATCTCATTAATGTAAAGCTTGGCTTAGTCTTCCGCCAAATCTGTAGTCTTAATAGCCAAAAAGTGCACAGACTTAGTAACTTTGTCAACTATCATCCAAATAGAGCCATGCTGTCTGCGAGTACGAGGTAAACCTATAATGAAGTCCATGTTGATCACTTCCCACTTCTAAGTAGAAATGTTTATCTCTTGAGTCATACACCCGGATTTCTGATGTTCTACCTTCATTTGCTGACAATTAGGGCACTTAGCCACAAAATCTGCTATATCCCTTTTCATACCATTCCACCAAAAGACTTCCTGTAGATCACAGTACATCTTAGTGGCGCCTGGATGGATAGAATACCTAGAGTTATGGGCTTTCATGAGAATCTGCTGTCTCAACTCACCCACCTTAGGAACACATAATCAACCCTGATAGCGAAGCACACCATCTTCCCCTTGGAAGAAAACCTCAACTCTTTGCTGATGAACTGCACCCTTTAGTTGAAGCAATATCAGATCACTGTCTTGCTTCTCTTTCACCTCCACTACCAATGAAGATTCTGACCTATTCTGAACTGTCACACCACCATCTGATTTGCTCATAAGGCGAACTCCCAAGCGAGCAAGCCTATGAACATCTTTTGCAAGTTCCTTTCTTTCTTCCTCAATATGTGCTACACTACCCATAAATAGTCTACTAAGAGCATCTTCTACTACTCTAGCCTTAGTAGGATGGTAAAGCACATTCATATCGTAATCCTTGAGGAACTCAAGCCATCTCCTTTGGCGAAGATTCAACTCTTTCTGGGTGAACATTTATTGAAGGCTCTTATGGTTTGTGAACACATCTATGTGAACACCATACAAGTAATGTCTCTAAATCTTAAGTGCAAACACCACTGCTGAAAGCTCGAGGTCATGAGTGAGATAATTCTTCTCATGCACCTTAAGCTGTCTAGAAGCATAGGCTATAATATTACCTCACTGCATCAACACACAACCTAGGCCGACTCTAGTTGCATCAGAATAGATCACATAACCGTCTGAACCCTTTGGTAGAGTCCAAATATGAGTTGTAGTCAACCTAGTTTTTAGTTCTGAGAAGCTCTTCTCACACTCATCTAACCACTGGAACTTAACCTGTTTTTGAGTTAACTTAGTCAATGGAGAAGCTATAGATGAAAATCCTTCCACGAACCTTCTGATATTTATAGGAGAGGTAGGTCTGGGCCATTATTTCACTGCTTTTATTTTCTGAGAATCCACTCGAATTCGTTCGCTAGACACAATATGCCCAAGGAATGCAACAGATTGTAACCAAAACTCACATTTGCTAAACATAGCGAATAAATGGTGATCTTTGATAGTTTGTAGGACAACCCTCAAATGAGTCGCATGTTCTTCCTCATTGCTAGAGTAAATGAGTATATCATCAATAAAGATGATAACGAACAAGTCCAAATACTGCTTGAACACTCTGTTCATCAAATCCATGAAAGCTTCAAGAGAATTGGTTATTCCAAATGACATATCTACAAATTTATAATGACCATAGTGAGTTTTGAAGGCTGTTTTCGAGATTTCACTATCTCTGACTCTGAGATGATGATAACTGAATTTGAAGTCTATTTTTGAGAAATGACTAGCACCCTAAAGTTGGTCAAACAAGTCATCAATCCTGGGGGTAAGGTACTTATTCTTGATTGTGACTTTATTCAACTGCATATATACAATGTACATTCTGATAGAACCATCTTTCTTTTTCACGAACAACACTGGTGCACCCTATGGGAAAATACTGGTTTTGATGAAGCCCTTATCTAGAAGGTCTTTTAACTGCTCTTTTAATTCCTTAAGCTCTGCTAGAGCCATTCTGTAAGGAGGAATAGAAATAGGCTGGGTATCTGGAAGGAGATCAATTCTGAAGTCCATTTCCCTTTCAGGAGGAACTCCAGGAAGATTTTCTAGAAATACTTCTGGGAACTCCTTTGCTACTAAGTTTGACTTAAGAGTTGGGGCTTCGGAGCTTGAATCCTTAACCCGAACTAGATGATAGAAATAGACTTTAGAGATTATCTTTCTGGCCTTAATGTAAGAAATGAATTGACCCAAAGGCACTAAGCTACTACCCTTCCATTCTAAGATTGGTTCGTCTGGAAACTGAAAACGAACGATCTTGGTTCTACAATTGACTAAGGCATAACATGAATGTAACTTATCCATGCCTAGAATGATATCAAAGTCTACCATTTCTAGCTCTACAAGATCTGCTGAGGTAACTTTTTGAGAGATTATGATAGGGCAATTTATGTATACCCATCTAGCTATAACTGGGTCACCGACTGGACTAGAGACTGAGAACGGTTCTGAAAGAGTTTCTAGACTAACATTGAAGTTGACTACTATATAGGGAGTTACAAAGAAAATAGTAGCCCCTAGATTTAACAAAGCATAAACATCTAAGTTAAAGACCCGTAACGTACCAGTGACCACATTAGGAAAATCTTCCTGATCCTGGTGAGCATGAAGAGCATAAAACTTGTTTTGGCATTGTCTGCCACTTGTACCAAATGAGTTACCCCGCTCAGTCGAGGGACCGCTGGTGTTGCTGAAGTTGTAGATTGAGCCCTACCATTATTACCTCCTTGACCCTATTTAGAAGAATTACAATCTCTCAACATGTGACCAGACTGACCACCCCCAAAACATCCTTCCTTTCATGCAAGACACTCGTCCGGATGGTTCTTACCACACTTTAGACAAGTTGGGTAGGTTCTGGTCCTTGAAACACTCCCCTAAGACTTAGAGCCTGATGCCGTACCTTTTTCATCCTATCGAAACCTGGAAGATGGAACACTAGCTGATGAAGGTGCTGGAGCAGAAAACTTTTGCTGAAACTGCGAGCGATTTCCACCGCCCAATTTCTGTTGAGAATACTCATAGTTGCTTGTCCTAGCCTTCTTATTATTCTTAGACTGTTCCCTAAGCTTATCTCCCTCAACTTCCTCACTAATTTGCGACTCTAAAAACTCAGCGGACTCATCCTAACAAAATCACGAACCCTAGCTGCCACTGATCCACCACTAGCATTTGCAGGAACTGGAACCTGCTGGTTGTTCTGGTTGGTCAGACTCTAAGCCAAAAGCTGAATGGCATTTCGAAACCCAGTATTCAAAACTTCCTGATCTGGGGTTGGAGGAGTTGCGTTAGCATTGCGTGCATTAGCATTCCTGGACTAATCTCTACGAGAAGGCATGATCTGAAAATGCATAACAATGGATTAGAAAGAGACATCAGACCAACGCATGATAAGAATATCAAGAAAGTGAAGTTTTCCTAAAATACTTCATAGCCTCCCTCTCATTAGATGTGGTGCACTTCACACCCATGAAAAAGACTTTATTTAGTGCAGCTTTTTAGACATCCTAGGACAGTTAAACCTAATGCTCTGATACCAAGTTTGTCACGCCCCAAGGCTATCCCATGGACGCGGACCTAGGATCATGAGTGACCCTAAGCTAACCCTGCTAGCATATCATAAGCATACTTAAAGATAACTAAATTTAGAAAGTACTGTGTGGAAGCTTAAATCATTATAAAAATGAAATAATGGGGAATACCCATTAATATCTGAATAAATAAACAGTGAGTTTAATGACAACTGAAATATCAAACTCCAAAGCAAAAATTAAACCTAACTATGTCTGAAAGTAAGCCTCTAACTAACTAGAGATGCTGGGACATGCCCTAACTAAATCTAGCAAAATTGAAAACTAAAGACTGAAAGGGAAAGAGATAATCATGTCAATTATCCTTGAAGAATGAGGACTCACCACTGATGCTGCTGAATTAGAGATCAGAAATCGATTTATGCATTATTTGAAATCTGAGGACGTGAACCTACATCACGAGAAGATGTAGCACAGAGTTGTGTATGTACTTGAAAGGTACTGAGCATGCAAGATAGAATAAAGCCGATCAATATACATAACTGAAAAAAAACATATAACTGAGCAATGATATAAGATGAGCATGATATTATATTGAAAATACTGAACATGAAAACTGAATGCAATGCCCAAGTTTATAACATGCTGAAACGGAATGCTGAACTGTAACTGATAACCTGGTCAATACGCTATAATTTGACTGTGGAAGCTAGTAATAACTGATATAAAACCATATGAGCTAAATTTGGAGTCTAATGTATACGCTTTATCGAGAAGACCCAATATACTTAGCGAGATGTATAGAGGCATGACTGGCGTGATCACTAAACTGATGCCCATAAAGGAGACTTATAACCTACAGGGGCACGTAGTTCTGGACTTGAGGGTGACTGACCCTAGTCCAACTCTGTATAAAGCCTACTCCCAACTGAATGTATGAAATTTATAGCATAACTGAAGTAAACTGGATAGCTCAATAATTTGACATGAAAATTTGAAAATGCAACATATATATTTGATAATGAGACATTCGAAAACTGAGCCATGTATGTCTATTTATATGTCCTAGCTAATGTAATTCATGAACTAAAAGAACTACATAACTAGGGTTCTGAGTTTATGCATGAATCTAGGCAAAAACAATACTATTATGTGGTCATCTGATTAGGAACATTAAAATAACTAATACATAATAATCTGCTGAAATTCTAGAAACCCTAAGTCTAGATAATATGGAGGGAATCAAGAATCTGACTGAATTCTAGGGACCTAATGAGTGGAAGGAATCCACTAGTGAAATCTCACATACCTGGTGACGAAATTCAGAGTGAAATCTTTCGATTTTGGGGCTTCAATTGATGAAAACCTTGTTGCGTTCTTAAACTAGGGCTGCTCGACTTTTCCCTCTTATTTTTGCTCTAAGATAGATGAATATTTGGTGAATGATTGATTAGGTTAGGTTCTAATTTAGTTTCTAGACTAAAACTGACCAAAACCACATAGTTTAGGGGTTAAACGACGTAGTTTAGATGTCCAACGCATAGGGGAAAAGACTAAAACGACCCTACTTAAAAATCTGACACAACTGATCACGACCTCTCTGACGGACCGTCAAAGGTACCACGGACCGTAGAGCTGTTCGTGGTCTTGTTCCAATAGCTGCTGGTTCTGGGGTGGCCTTTCACGGGTGCCACCACGGCCTGTCATCAGGACCACAACTCGTGAAGGGTCCCGTAGTCTGACGTCTGGGCCAGGTGGTCTCTGCGAGGCAACCACGAGTGCCAATACGGTCCGTGAGGTGGTCCACGGCCCGTGAAGGGTCTCGTGGTGTTACAGAATCTATATACGTAAAGAGAGAGATAGATTTATAAAAGAGTGAAAGTTTACATTCAACTAAAAAACTATTGGGTCATTCTAGATAACTTTCATCCATATGATATTATTCATTGTTATAGATTTAATGGAACAGAATGAAGTTTTTCAAGTATTAATACATAAAACTTTTATTCCACATCCAAATCATCCAGGACTCGGAGCATTACTATGATATCACCTTGCTAGAAAATCAAGTGATGAAAAATCTCAAACCATTACCCTGAGTGATCACATCTAGCACTTGGAACATTACCAATATGTGTACCTATAGATAACTTGAGTGATCACATCTGATGAAGTTGGTGCTAGCGCAATAGTCTGCTAAACTGGTGCTAATGCTTTCTCTACTGCTATATTAAGAGTATATAGAAGTGCAAGACTCGGATATATATGTGTGTGTGAGAGAGTGTGAGTGTGTGTGTATTAATTTTTTTTAATTGACATCTCAATATTAATATGATGTATTAAGATACAAATAATAAATAGTTAAGATAATGTATAATTGAACTCGTAAGTATCCTTTGACTTAGTAGTATAGAACCACATAGGCTTTATTTTAATGAACCTCTAGAACAAATCATGCTCATCTCCAATCATCACCGGCCTAAAATATAAACCTGTCTCATAAACCTCATCCATCTACGAGGCCACATCACCAATATGTGTACCTATAGATAACCTGAGTGATCACATCTGATGAAGTTGGTGCTAGCGGAACAGTCTGCTAAATTGGTGCCGCTGCTTTCTCTACTACTATATTAAGAATATATAGAAGTGCAGGACTTGAATATATCTCTATAGCATGTGTGGGTGTGTGTGTGTGTGTGTGTGTGTGTGTGTATATATATATATATATCATATGTATGCCTAATCTTTAGTTTCATATACCCGGAAAATGTATCTATACTATATTGTATCAAACTATTGTATATGCAATATCGATCTAATTTAGGCTTTTTTTTAAAGATGTTGTAATTGAGTAGTTGTAATGTGTAGTTCATGCTTACTAAGTGTAAATTTTTAAATAATAGAAGTGTAAATGTATGCATATAGGTATGTATGTATGTATGCATTTTAATAAGCAGGAAATTACATCTTTTCGGAATCCTTCTTCATCACTTCATATAAGTTTTTAATTTACAAAAGATCTAATTTTTTTTCATATTTGCTACTTAAATATGGATAAGCAGTAAAAAGTGGATGGTGATGAAGATGCAACATTAATGGAAGTTCCTATATTCTTTATGACATCCCGAGAAGCAAAAGTTGATGTTATTGAGGTAAGCTTTTGTAAAGTTCCTCTGATTATAAGATGCTTTCTTGAATATTTTTTTTTGAATTTTCTCCTTTTTTTTTTGGTTAAGTCTTACATTAATGCCAAAAATGATAGGTCTTTCAAGAGAAATTTTGTCGATATGTTACTAATGACTATTATAAAATTAATGGTTATACTGTATGAAGAGAGTTTTTAATTTTAAAAATAGAATAGAAGTAAAAAGTATGCCTCATATTTCTTTTAAAGATTATATATAAGATATCTAAATATGAATGTGTATATGAATGATAAGATATGCATTAAGAATCTCTTAATAAAATACTCAATATTAAGATGACGTATTAAAATTTGAACACTAAGTTATTAGACTACTTATTATCGAACATATGAATATGTAAGAAGTTTCTTTAATTAAAAATATTATAAATATGAAGTTTAGGGAAAATGGATAAATGATACTAAACTATGACCAAATTTCTAGTATCATACTCAGACTCTATGGAGGACCTAGTATCCCCTTGAATATTCTTTTTTAAAAGCATCCTTTTGACATTTATCCAGTGTGACACAAGCCCAAATTTGATTATGAAAGAATATAATGATTCATGATATTAAATTTCAATTGAAGTGTGAATGAAGGGTTTCTATTTTTACTTTGTTGGAAGTAGTTTTTTAAAAAGAGGAGGCATGATGCGAGGTATTTTATGCAGTTAGGGGCGAGGTGTAAGCTCCGAGACACATGACGTAAGTCCCAGCGATCTATGGGGCGTAATATCATGAATATTGAATTTTATAATTTTATTACTAAGAAAATAAGCAAAAGTAAAACTTTGAATGATTTTACAAATAAATTTTAATAAATAACCTATAATATATACAAAATAATATTATCATTTTTATTTGAGATATGTATTAATAAATAACAATAAATAAAAAATTATTATAATTACTATTTGAGAAATATCATTCCACCCATAACAAAAGAAATTGATTTAAAGAAAAAAAGCTCTAAAAAATTAGCTTCCAGGGCGTTCGTTTTTACGTTTTTTATTCTCTGAGCTTGCTCCCCGAATTATAAGACTTACGCCCTATGGATCTATGCCTTCAATTTACGCCCGGAGTGTTTTTGGTAGGCTTCGCCCCGAGACTCGCCCTAGGACTTTCTCCAAAAATACTTTTGAAACCACTGGTTGGAAGTGTACAAATGAGTGATAACGATCATACTCCTTTGTTCTTACCTTCTGATCAACATGCATGTTTAAATGAATTAACGATAAGTTGATTATTTATTTGTCTCACCCAATAAATGCCCAAAGAGTGCTTTAAAAATATATTTACGAACTCATAGGATCCCCGCAAAGTATAAGTGTATTACAACGAATTCAACAATACTAATTTGTCATTTCATTCATTTTACCACATAGTCTTCATCTTGGTGAACTCGTAAGTATCCTTTGACTTAGTAGTATAGAACCACATAGGCTTCATCTTAGTGAACCTCTAGAACAAATCATGCACATCTCCAATTATGACCGGCCTTAAAAATAACCCTGTCTCATAAACCTCATCTATCTATAGAGCCACATCACCAATGTGTACCTATAGTTAACCTGAAGGATCACATCTGTTGTAGTTGGTGCAAGCGCAACAGTCTGCTAAACTGGTGCCGCTGCATCTCTACTACTATATTAAGAGTATATAGAAGTGCAGGACTCATGCTATCTATAAAGAATGCTTAGATATGTATTTTATATCACATGTATGTTTAATCTTTAGTTTCATATATCCAAAAAATGTATCCATACTATATTCTATCAAACTATTGTGTACGCAATAGCGATCTAATTTAGGCTTTATTTTTTAGATGTTGAAATTGAGTAGTTGTAACGTATTTTTCATGCTTACTAAATAATGATTTGTAAATAATATAAGTGTAAATGTATGTATGTATGTATGCATATGTGTATGTATGTATGTATGTATGTATTTTAATAAGCGAGAAATTTACATCTTTTTGGAAACCTTCTTCGTCACTTCATATAAGTTTTTAATTTACAAAAGATCTAATTACTGTTTTTTATTTTTCATATTTGCTACTTGATGGATAAGCAGTACAAAGTGGATGGTGATGAAGATGCAACATTAATGGAAGTTCCCATATCCTTTATGACATTCCAAGAATCAAAAGTTGATGTTATTGAGGTAAGCTTTTGTAAAGTTCCTCTGATTATAAGGTGCTTTCTTGAATTCTTTTGTATAATTTTCTCTTTTTTTTTGGGTTAAGTCTTACATTAATGCAAAAAATGATAGGTCTTTCAAGATAAATTTTGCCACTATGTTATTACTGACTATTATAGAATTAATGGTTATAATGTATGAAGAGAGTTTTTAATTTTAAAAATAGAATAAAAGTAAAAATTATGCCTCACATTTGTTTTAAGATTATATATAAGACGTCTAAATATGAATGTGTATATGAATGATAAGATGTGCATTAAAAATCTCTTTATAGACTACTCAATATTAAGATGACGTATTAAAATTTGAACACTAAATTATTAGACTACTTATTATCGAACATATGAATATGTAAGAAGTTTCTTTAATTTAAAATACTATAAATATGAAGTTTAGGAACAACGGATAAATGAATCTAAACTATGACTGAATTTCTAGTATCACACTCATACACTATGGAGGACTGTCATGACCCGATTTATCAAGTCATGATGGCACCTACTATAACCCACCAGCAGGTAAGCCAACCCGTAACCCGGAACAACAAGTAATGGGTCTGAGGGTAGAAATCAAACAAAAGTAGGAAAATAACAATATAAACAGGCGGAACCAACCCAAAACATATATACAAATAAAGATCCCTCCCAAACCTCGATGTCACCAGTACAGAGCTACTACAAAATGAGTACAAGTCCCAAAACTAGACAACAGAGACTGGACTGTCTCGAAAGGAAAGAGACAAGTCTATATATACAGATGGAGACTGAAATAGTACAAAACGCCGTGTGCTCACCCCGTCTCCGGATAAGTCTACTCCAAGCTCGATCAACGCTGGCTACTAGTGCTCGGACCTGCATCACAAAATAGGTGCAGAGCGTAGCATGAGTACCAAAACAACAGTACCCAAGACGCATCATAGGCCGACCGAGCAAGATAAGCAAAAGTGAATTGAAATGCAAATAAAGGGTCACATCAAGTGCAAAGAGTAGTAAATGGGGGTATGTACACGAGCGTACAGCAACAAAGACAAGTAATCTAACTAACTCCGCCGGGCTCCCATAAACCCGACGGGTACGCTCGTGCACAATAAAAGAAACCACCCGCACGGACCCCCATAAGCCCTAAGAGATGCATTGCGAGATAAAGTAAAATAATGGAACTAGAAGGTCTATCACAATATTACCAATTTCCGGACTTTTAACCGAACCGTTCCCAATCATATTCCGGGATCTCATTATGTCTCGAACTTAAACGGAATCTCTCCAACCTCCAAAACCTCAACCTACAGATAAGAATAATCAAGACTAACTGAAGCTGAGGAATTGGGAATACACCACGTGCAAGCTGGACCACGGACTCGAACCGGGTACTATAGCTAATGAGTCAACCTATATGGACTGGACCACGGACTCGAACGGGTGCTGTAGCCAAAGGTCGGGCACGGTGGGCTGGACCACGGACTCTAACAGTGCACTCGTAGCCAAAACCGGATCACGGGTAAGATGGACCACGGACTCTAACCGGCATCGTAGCTAAGCCTCGGGCATAAGTAAGCCGGACCACGGACTCTAACCGGGCACCGTAGCTAACGAAAAGCAGGGCATTATGGATACAAGGTCATAAGCCGAGTTACCGACTATCGACTCAAGTCCGCTATATCGATCTACAAGGAGCTGACCGTCCGAAACGGCGTCGGAAAAAATTCTACTGCCCAACGACATCCGAAATCTCGCAAGTCTATGGCAACATTAGTCTAAGCCTAGACTAAGGCCAAACATACTTCAAATCAATATTATCATATACACCACAAGATATGGATATTCAATAATATCAAGAGACATCTTTGTCATAATCCAACACTTTCCCGAAATAAGGTCTAAGGCAGGAACTATAGAAATTTAGCATGCTCAACACCCGAACCCCTCCATACTCAAGAAAATCAATAAACAAATGCCTAAACATGCTCAATCTCATGAGAGAAAGCCATAGCCTACCTGAAAGCCGACCACGCGTGCTCCAACTCACGGTACCGAATCTTTTCCCCTCCGAACGGTCTCCGAACGCTTCCCCACTAACAAAAGGTTAATCACCTCATCATTACAAATATATTGACACTAAAATTATATTTTTTGGAGACGGATCCAAAATCGGGTCTAAAACGGGATTGTGGGGCCCACAATTGGAATCCCAAAATCGAATCCGTGGAAACGTCCCAAATACCTTACTAAACTAATACCCCAAAATTTTAGCACAAATAGATGCCTAAAACACAGCAAATCAGCCACAACAATTAAAATGGGCAGCCCCTTAATCACCAATTTCTGGAAAAACGAGACCCTTTCAACCCAAACAGATTATACCACGACGATCCTTGCGAAAAATTCTACAAGTTAGCCTCAAGAATGACTCAAAACGGACCTAAGATGATCAAGATCTCACATTTCAAAATTCAACAACAATTCAATCCGAAAGTCATCCTAGCAGTGGCTAAATTCGATTCCTTACCTGAAACGAAGCCTCCTCTCGCGTTTCCGAGATCACCGCTAGATTCCCCACGAAATTCTCTTGAAGTTAGCCTCTTGAAGCACCTAATTTGGACTCAAAATGAAGGAGAAATTTGATGTTGAAGTTGAGGGAAAAACTTGGACGAACTCATCCTTAAATCTGGAAATTCCAGCCGCTGCCACATGGCGTCACGTGGCTCTGCCACGTCACCGCCGCATCAAAATTCTACAACCCTCCAAACTTAAATTTCGATGTTCCGGACTCGTTCGGAATCGGAAAAATACAAACCATATATGGAATTTAATTGGAAATGATATTTCGGACTCAACGGTGAAGGCGGAATTTCCATTTGGAGATTGCTTCGATGAAAAGTGGGTCCCACACCCAGTATCGTTTGAGCCAGATTCCACAAATGTCATCTAAAGCCTCGGGAAGCGAACGAAGGGTCATTCTAGACCAAAATCGATCTTCCGAAGCTAACCTAGCTGTCAGAATTTTCATCTGAGCACGACTCCCAAGAATGTTGACCAAAGTCAACTTTTCAAGTTATAAAAATCTCCAAAACAGGGAAACGGGTCTAAAACCCAAACGAACGACCAGGCGACCAAACAGTCAGTGCCGTCAAGTCATAAATGACTTGGGGTCGCTACAGGAATGCTCTATACGAGGGAAAGAATTCTTTAATTTAAAAATGACCTGAAGGGTCATTACAAGGACCTAGTATCCCCTTGATTTTTTTTTTAAAAGCATCCTTTTGACATTTATCCAGTGTGACACAAGCCCAAATTTGATTATGAAAGAATATAACGATTCATGCGATTAAATTTCAATTGAAGTGTGAATGAAGGGTTTCTGTTTTTATTTTGTTGGAAGTAGTTTTTTAAAAGGAGGGAGCGTGAGGCGAGGTATTTTATGCAGTTAGGGGCGAGGCGTAAGCTCCGAGACACAGGACATAAGTCCCAGGGATCTATGGGCATAATATCATGTATATTCAATTTTATAATTTTATTACTAAGAAAATAAGCAAAAGTAAAACTTTCAATAATTTTACGAATAAATTTTGAATAAATATATCTTAATAAATAACCTATAATATATAGAAAACAATATTATAATTTTTATTTAAGATATGTATTAATTACCAACAATGAAGAAAAAAAGTATCATAATTACTATTTGAGAAATATCATTACACTAACAACAAAAAAATATATGATTTAAAGCAAAAAAGTTCTAAAAAAATAAAAAAATTAACGCATAGGGCGTACATTTTTACGTCTAGGGCTTAAGTTTTTATTGTCGGAGTTTACTCCCCGAATTCTAAGACTTACGTCCTATAGATCTATGCCTTCAATTTACACCAGGAGTGTTTTTGGTACGCTACGCCCCGAGACTCGGCCCAAAAATGTTTTTTTAACAACTGGTTGGAAGAGTGCATATGAGTGATAACGATCAAACTATTTGGTTTTTATCTTCTGATCAACATGCATGTACAAATGAAATAACAAAGAGTTGATTTTTTTATTTGTCTCACCTGATAAATGCCCAAAGAGTGCTTTAAAAAAAAATCACGGAATCTTAGGATCCCCACAAATTGTGAGTGTATTACAATGAATTCAGCCATACTAAATGTGTCATTTCATAGATTTTACCACATAGGCTTCATCTTAGTGAAATCGTAAGTATCCTTTGACTTAGTAGTATAGAACCACATAGGCTTCATTTAAGTGAACCTCTAGAACAAATCATGCCCATCTCCAATCCTCACCGACCTTAGAAATAACCCTGTCTCATAAAACTCATCCATCTATGAAGCCACATCACCAATATGTGTACCTATAGATAACTTGAGTGATCACATCTGATGAAGTTGGTGCTAGTACAACTGTCTGCTAAACTAGTGTCCCTGCTTTCTCTACTACTATATTAAGAGTATATAGAAATGCAGGACTTGAATCTATCTCTAAAGCATGCATAGATAATATATATATATATATCACATGTATGCCCAATCTTTAGTTTCATATACTCAAAAATTCATTTATACTATATTGTATCAAACTATTGTGCATGCAATAGCAATCTAATTTAGGCTTTATTTTTTAGATGTTGTAATTGAGTAGTTGTAACATATAATTCATGCTTACTAAATATAGACTTTTAAATAATAGAAGTGTAAATGTATGTATGTATGTATGTATGTATTTTAATAAGCGGGTAATTTATATATTTTAGGAAACCTTCTTCATCACTTCATATAAGTTTTTAATTTACAAATGATCTAATTTTTTTCATATTTGCTACTTGAATATGGATAAGCAGTACAAAGTGGATGCTGATGAAGATGCAACATTAATGGATGTTCCCATATCCTTTATCACATCCCAAGAATCAAAAGTTGATGTTATTGAGGTAAGCTTTTGTAAAGTTCCTCTGATTATAAGGTACTTTCTTGAACAATTTTATGAATAATTTTCTCCTTTTTTTGGGTTAAGTCCTACATTAATGCCAAAAATGATAGGTCCTTCAAGATAAATTTTATCGATATGTTATTACTGACTATTATAGAATTAATGGTTATAATGTATGAAGAGAGTTTTTAATTTTAAAAATAAACTAAAAGTAAAAAATATGCCTCATATTTGTTTTAAGATTATATATAAGACGTCTAAATATGAATGTGTATATGAATGATAAGATGTGCATTTAGAATCTTTTAATAGACTACTCAATATTAAGACGACGTATTAGAATTTGAACACTAATTTATTAGACTACTTATTATCGAACTTATGAATATGTAAGATGTTTCTTTAATTTAAAATATTATAAATATGAAGTGTAGGAACAATGGATAAATGATGCTAAACTATGACTGAATTTCTAGTATCACACTCAGACATGGAGGACCTAGTATTCCCTTGAATATTTTTTTAAAAGCATCCTTTTGACATTTATCCATTGTGATACAAGTCCAAATTTGATTATGAAAGAATATAATGATTCATGGGATTAAATTTCAATTGAAGTGTGAATGAAGGGTTTCTATTTTTACTTTGTTGGAAGTAGTTTCTTAAAAGGAAGGGCGTGAGGCAAGGTATTTTATGCAGTAAGGGGAGAGGCGTAAGCTCCGGGACACAGGACGTAAGTCCCAGGGATCTATGGCCGTAATATCATGTATATTCAATTTTATAATTTTATTACTAAGAAAATAGGCAAAAGTAAAACTTTCAATAATTTTACAAATAAACTTTAATAAATAACCTATAATATATAGAAAAAAATATAATATAATTTTTATTTGAGATATGTATTAATAACCAACAAGGAAGAAAAAAACTATCATAATTACTATTTGAGAAATATCATTACACCAATAGCAAAAAAAAAATATGATTTAAAGCAAAAAAGTTCTAAAAAAATCAACGAATAGGGTGTACACTTTTAGGTCCAGGGCTTAAGTTTTTATTGGCAGAGCTTACTCCCCGAATTCTAAGACTTACACCCTACAGATCTATGCCTTCAATTTAAACCTGGAGTATTTTTGGTAAGCCACGCCCTGAGACTCGCCCCAAAAATATTTTTAAACAACTGGTTGGTAGAGTGCAAATGAGTGATAACGATCAAACTCCTTGGTTTTTACCTTCTGATCAATATGTATGTACAAATGAAATAACAAAGAGTTGATTTTTTATTTGTCTCACCCGATAAATGCCCAAAGAGTGCTTTAAAATTTTATTCAAGGGGTCTTAGGATCCCCACAAATTGTGAGTGTATTACAACAAATTCAGTCATACTAAATGTGTCATTTCATTGATTTTACCACATAGGCTTCATCTTAGTGAACTCGTAAGTATCCTTTGAATTAATAGTATAGAACCGCATAGGCTTTATTTTATTGAACCTCTAGAACAAATCATGCGCATCTCCAATCATCACCAACCTTAAAAATAACCCTGTCTCATAAAACTCACCCATCTATGGAGCCACATCACCAATATGTGTCCCTATAGATAACCTGAGTTATCACATCTAATAAAGTTGGTGCTAACGCAACAGTCTGCTAAACTAGTGTCGCTGCTTTCTCTACTGCTATATTAAGAGTATATAGAAGTGCAAAACTTGAATCTATCTCTAAAGCATGCTCAGATAATATATATATATATATATATATATATATATATATATATATATATATATATATATATATATATGACATGTATGACTAATCTTTAGCTTCATATACTTTGAAAATTCATCTATACTATACTGTATCAAACTATTGTGTATGCAATAGCAATCTAATTTAGGCTTTATTTGTTTGTAATTGAGTAGTTGTAACATATAATTCATGCTTACGAAATGTAATCTTTTAAATAATAGAAGTGTAAATGTATGTATGTATTTTAATAAGCGGGAAATTTATATATTTTTGGAAACCTTCTTCATCACTTCATATAAGTTTTAAATTTACAAAAGATCTAATTTTTTTCATATTTGCTACTTGAATATGGATAAGCAGTACAAAGTGGATGCTGATGAAGATGCAACATTAATGGAAATTCCCATATCCTTTATCACATCCCAAGAATCAAAAGTTGATATTATTGAGGTAAGTTTTTGCAAAGTTCCTTTGATTATAAGGTGCATTCTTGAACAATCTTTTTGTATAATTTTCTCCTTGTTTTGGGTTAAGTCTTACATTAATGCCAAAAATGATAGGTCTTTCAAGATAAATTTTGTCGATATATTATTACTGACTATTATAGAATTAATGGTTATAATGTATGAAGAGAGTTTTTAATTTTGAAAATAAACTAAAAGTAAAAAATATGCCTCATATTTGTTTTAAGATTATATATAAGACATCTAAATATGAATGTGTATATGAATGATAAGATGTGCATTACAAATCTTTTAATAGACTACTCAATATTAAGATGATGTATTAAAATTTGTACACTAAGTTATTAGACTACTTATTATCGAACATACAAATATGTAAGAAGTTTCATTAATTTAAAATATTATAAATATGAAGTTTAGGAAAACTAGATAAATGATACTAAACTTGTACCGAATTTCTAGTATCACACTCAGACTCTCTGGAGGACCTAGTATCCCTTTGAATATTTTTTTAAAAAACTTTCTTTTCACATTTATCCAGTGTGACACAAGACCAAATTTGATAATGAAAGAATATAATGATTCATGAGATTAAATTTCAATTGAAGTGTGAATGAAGGGTTTCTATTTTTACTTTGTTGGAAGTAGTTTTTTAAAAGGAGGGGGTGTGAGGCGAGGTATTTTATGCAGTTAGGGGTGAGGCGTAACCTCTAGACACATGACATAACTCCAAGGGATCTATGGGGCGTAATATCATGTATATTCAATTTTATAATTTTATTACTAAGAAAATAAGCAAAAGTAAAACTTTCAATAATTACACAAAATAAATTATAATAAATAACCTATACTATATGCAAAAAATATTATGATTTTTATTTGAGATATGTATTAATAACCAACAATAAAGAAAATAAAGTATCATAATTACTATTTGAGAAATATCATTACACCGATAACAAAAAAATATGATTCAAAGCAAAAAAGTTCTAAAAAATAAAAAAAATTAACGCCCAAGGCGTACGTTTTTATTCTCGAAGCTTACTCACCAAATTCTAAGACTTACGCCCTACGGATCTATGCCTTCAATTTACACCCATAGTGTTTTTGGTACGCTCCTCCCCGAGACTCGCCCTAGGACTAGGCCCAAAAATGTTTTTGAAATCACTGGTTGGAAGAGTACTGCAAATGAGTGATAACGATCAAACTCCTTTGTTTTTACCTATGATCAACATGCATGTACAAATGAAATAACAAAAGAGTTGATTTTTTATTTGTCTCACCCGATAAATGCCCAAAGAGTGCTCTAGAAATATATTTATGGGGTCATAGGGTTCCTGCAAATTATAAGTGTATTACAACGAATTCAGCCATACTAAATGTGTCATTTCATTCATTTTACCAAGAAAATTATATAATTAAAATCAATCTAATATAACATCAATAAAATATTTTGTAAAAAAATAAATGATTATTGATGGTTGTGATGACTAGCTATAGTGGTGGTGGATTTTAATTGAGGAAGGTCAACTATAACACCCCGAGCCTACACCCTGGACGTGGCTGACACTCGAGAACCATTGCTAGCCCCAAGCGAACTCTTTGCCTGGATTACTTACTCAGCGGAAGACTATATGCATATTTATAATGATCAAAAGCACTATACTCACTTGAATAATATCATAACTTAGAATGTTTAAAAGTCAACATTCAACTTGGCCAAAATGGCAACATCAAGTCTCAAAAACATAAGCCAATAATAAAGTAGTGACAAATGAATTTAACTAACTGACTGTCTATCTATGAGGCCTCTAAACAACTGAAATGGATATCAGAACAAGCCCATGACATCCTAATGAACTAATAATAAAATTGAAAACAATAAAAGGGAATCCTCTGGAAGCAAGGAGGCTCACCACAAGACTCTAAGTGCTCAAACTGGATCAACGAGGCCCTGTATGCTAATCCTAGTTACATGCGTCTGCATCATAAGACGATGCAGGCCAATTGGCATCAGTATATTGAATGTATGAGTATGCGAGTTGGAATGCTAAACACAACTTAAGCTTGAGAAGAATCTGGAAGGAACACTTACCTTGACTTTACTCAACTCCTGAACAACTCAACTCAATATAAAGCAATTAAAACACATGCAGTATATATAAAGCTTGTAAAACAACTTAGTTCGTTAAATAAAATGCAATAACAAACTCAACTTTACTTATATAATAAAGTAATATAGTTTCTGTGGGAGATTATCTAACCGACAACCACCACTATGAGCCTAAGTGGTGATACAACATCTTGCCCACGCTGCTAGAACTGTCCTATGCTTTGCCGTCATATAGAACGCTTAACTTAGTGGATCCACTAGCTTATGCTAAAAGCATCTTAAAGAGTCATCTAAAAAGTATGATATTTTATTACCCATGATGGCTACATGGTTTATGGAGACTTGAGTTAATATGAACTCGCATCCCCATATCGGTGCTCAATACTACTCCCAAAGTATACTTAGCTCATATGTTTTTAAAACAAACTTCTTTCTTTGATTTGAGATAATTACTCAAAAACTTAGCTTAAAAGCTCTCTTGGAATCGATGTTCCCTTTCTTTCTCAAATGTGAAAACATTTTAAACTCTTTGGGAATACATAGTCCCCATATACTTCTTTGAAGAATTGAACTTCAAATCTTTACTCTTTGCTTAACTTAAAACTTAAGTCTTAGAACAAAGTTAAAACGTTTGTGAAAGACTTTTGAAAACTTTAAAGAACTTCTCTTGACTTGCTTCTTAACTTCTAACTTGACTCTTAACTTTCTTTGAATTGAATTATGGATACAAGAATTGTGATTTGTGATAGGAAAGATCTCATGATGTTTAGGAATGAATTTAGATAGCTAAATATGAGAAAAGATAAAAAAAAATCACTATCTGAGGGTGGGTCCGCGACGAGGAGAAACATTTAAAATTTTGTTTCAAAAACAACTTTTGAAGCAAAACGGTTTGTGACCACTCCGCTCCGCGAAACCATTTTTCCCAAATCTGGGGAGCAGGTCCGCGACGTGGAGGCACTGCCCAGATTTGTTCGACAAAATTTTCTTCTTCGTTTTACAACTCTAAACTCCATGGGTTCTTTTCCCAAACACTTAGAATCATATATACTATCATAATTAATATTTGAGAAATATCATTACATCAATAACAAAAAAAATATGATTTAAACAAAAAAGTTCTAAAAAAATCAACGCATAGGGCGTACATTTTTACGTCCAGGGCTTAAGTTTTTATTGGCGGAGCTTACTCCCCGAATTCTAAGACTTATACCCTACAGATCTATGCCTTCAATTTACACCTGGAGTATTTTTGGTAAGCCACGCCCCGAGACTCGCCCCAAAAATATTTTTAAACAACTGGTTGGTAGAGTGCAAATGATCAAACTCTTTGGTTTTTACCTTCTAATCAATATGCATGTACAAATGAAATTACAAAGAGTTGATTTTTTATTTGTCTCACCCGATAAATGCCCAAAGAGTGCTTTAAAATTTTATTCACGGGGTCTTAGGATCCCCACAAATTGTGAGTGTATTACAACGAATTCAGCCATACTAAATGTGTCATTTCCTTGATTTTACCACATAGGCTTCATCTTAGTGAACTCGTAAGTATCCTTTGACTTAGTAGTATAGGACCACATAGGCATTATTTTATTGAACCTCTAGAACAAATCATGCGCATCTCCAATCATCACCGACCTTAAAAATAAGTAGTGTGGTAGGTGATAGTATGGTAGGTAAGTAATTTATTTTAGAGATTTTATTATAATTTTTCGGTGCTGAATTCATGGTAGCATGTAATAATATTTATTGTAATATGCTTCCGATAGTTGTTTTAATCTGAATATTTCTTTAATATTATTTATGATATATTCTAGATATAACATATCTTGAGTTTCTTGGTACATATATAAATTTTCTTCTATTAATTGTTCTAATAGTTTTATATCTTCCATAGATTCTGTCTAATATCGTAAATATTTGTAGTTCATTTTAATCTGAATTTATTTCTAAATCATACCATTCTATTTTTTTGTAGTCTAAATTATGTAGGTCTATTTCATATCATTGTTGGTTTAATATATCTTCTGATTCATTATCATTAAATATTTTTTTCCCATATAATTCTTCTTAATTTAATTATTTTTATATCTTTAAGTATATATAAGACTAAGGTTTCATAGTTTTTTATCATTTTATCATGCAAGTATGTAGTCATGTTCTTTATCATGCAGGTTTTTTATTTCAAATTATTCCTTCCTATCATATTCATAATTGATTAAATTCATATTAGATCATTATGAGCTAGATTATCTTTATCATGTTTTCCTGTCACTACTAGCATCGTACTTTAGTGGATATTTCCTTCTTATCAGCGCCTCAACTTTGTTTACTCCCCTAAACGGCTTTCCTCGCCTACCGGTTTCAACATTAGGATGGCATAGTATAGAAGTTTTCTCCCTGTTTCTAGTGTGCTAATAAACTAGAAATCATGATTCAAATAATTCTAATACATAATAACTAACATAAATTTATTCAATCATATATATGATATTCAGGAATATATGAAATTAGTTCCGCATAGTTTTTGAACAATATACCTTTGCTTCTTGCTTAGCCATACTATCTGAAATATCTGACTGGATTTCAGAATTTTCCATTAGTATTGTAAATATTTATCTTAATTGAGAGAGTTTTTTGAAAGAAGAGTTTTTATATAAGGCATTGCCTGCTTTACAATGTTTACTACTAAGTCTATATATAGACATACAAATTTACTATTCTAAATACTTATTCTAATACGTTTTTTACAAATGTCCACTACTATTTACTACTATTCATGAATAGTTCTTATTTTGTCTACCACTATCCTCTTTACGACTTATTTTCACATATTAATAATGTACACTATCTACCACATACACTTGTCATTATTTGTACACTTATTTCTTAAGACCCATACCTACTTTATGACACACACACCAAACTATTATGACTTTTTACATCTTATCTATATATTTATTTGACAACTTTGCCAACTATTTTACATTATTTTGTTTACATAACTTTTTCCGTTCTTATCTTCTCCTTCTTGTTTTCTTCCTCGTTAATTATTCCAGCTGGACATCTAGAATTATATTATCTTCTCCGTTGCATTTTGAACATATATGGTCCGGGTATTTATGACCAATTAGCTTGCAATATTTGGTTAATAATTATGCTGAAATAAATCCTTCTTTTAATGCTCGTGTCATAGGTCGTTCTTCTGGCTTGAGTAATGATAAAATCCATCTTTGGACTTCATCCATTTCTTCTTTCCTTAGCTCCCTTGAATTGGAATAAATCATTAACTAATCTCTTGCATAGTAGTTTCATATAGCGTTTTCGTTTAAATAATTATTTGCTAGCTCTTGTATAATGGTTGATATACCAATTATTCTCTTATTGGTATAAAAACTGGGTATCTCGCTTTTTCGTATCTCTGGTTGCTGTCCGATATCTTCCGGTATTATCATATCTTTTGTTAGTCCTATCTTTACCACTTGTATCGAAGGTTTTATTTCCTCGTATAATATCTCTGCTGTTGCCGTATAAAATTTTACATAGAATAGATTTCCCTTAGTAACTCTCTTATATGTAATAAATGCTTTATGTAGTTTCAGTATTTCACTTAGTTCCTCTCCTTCATATGTATATACTGTATTTAATAGTCCATAGTTGTAACATGTCCTCACCAAGTTGGCGTTAGTTTTTGGTTGTGCAGTCAGTTTATTATAACCTTGTAATTTTTGGGTTATATAATCTTGGTTGGGTTCTTGGGTTAAGATTTAAAAATGTTTGGATTTTGTATATATTTTTTATATATGTTCGCGTGATATAGTTGTATGTTCTTTTGTCATGGTGTATGCTATCCGCATATGTAGAAGTTTGTGGTTCTATAGTTAATATGTTTTTTGGTGTTGGCCTTGGAGTAAATGGTTTTTCGAATAGCTGGTTTAAGTTTGAATTCTTTTGTTTTTCACTAACTCGTTTGCTTGTACCTGCAGCTGTATTTAAACAAATGTTATGGGTTTTAAGGAGTCTCCCATCGTCTCCTTTTAGCTCTGGGTTTTTTTCGTCTTTCGATTGACGTAGCTCCGCATTTTTATAGTCATGCTGCTGACTAGCTTTAGACTTCAGATTATCTTCATTAGTCTTTAGCTTTTGTATCTCATTGTCCATATGAAACGACCCCAAAAATGCCCGAAAATGTGCTTCGGAAACACCTATAAATTGTAATTTCCATATATCTCAAAATCCGTGCATCATTTCGGAAATTCGACTTCGTATTCTTATTCAGGGGGTCAAATTGAGTGGGAAATGAGTCTAACCCAAATTTTAGAGCAACCGTATCAAAATCCAAAATTTTCAAGTGAAGCCTTTTCGAGGGTCTACTTTGGAGGGTCATATCTCCTAGCACACAAATTATTTGGTGGCCAATAATATATCCATGGAAAGCCCTTTGAGTTAGCTACCTAACGCACTTCGTTTCACCTCATTCGGAGTTCGGACGAAGAAGTTATGCCCATTTTCGTAAAGTCTGTCCGGCAGAAAAAGGCAATTTCCAGTAGCCGATTTACTGTTCATTTACCGTTCACCCGCCCCTTTTTTTTTTTTCTAAGTGTTGGACGAATTTTTTCCAAAGGGTATATATTATTTCCTAGATACCATTAATTCATTCCCATCCCTAAAAACATTTCCCTCTCTCAAAAACTCTCTCAAAACCCCAAGGAAGCTCAAGGTGAAAGATGGAGCTAGGGTGGATGGTGGCTATTGATTTCTTCACCAATTTCGTTTGGTTCTTGAAGATAAAGGTATGGGGATCCTTTATCCTTGATTATTCTTTCTTTCAAGGAGCCCAATCAAAAGGTTTTCAAGGTTTTTCAAATACACAAAAATCCTATTTCGAATTCTAAGCATGGGTTCTTGCATTAAATAATTTCAAATGATGTTTCATGTGGTTATTAATGATTATTTATGGTTTTAAGAAAGAAATATTTGTGAACCCATGTCTTCTCAAATTCTTTAAATTTAGCCTAAAGTGAGTTTAAGGATTTTGAGTAATTGATGTAGGATTATTGAGTGGTTGATGTGGGTTGTTCTTATATGATCTTAGCTATGTTGAGTTGCTAGAAATTGTTATTGAATGGTATAATGTGAGGTAGTAGCCTTGAATGGTCATAAATTGGGATTTAGACTTTATGTTGGTTATTGGATATTGTTTAGCTTAGCTTGTATAGTTGATTGTTGTTATTATCATTGTTATTGTATTGTTAAATTGTTGGAAGATGAGGATGATGAAGATAGCCATGGAAAGAGGGTAAGTTGATCAAACTTGATAAATATTGTATAATTGGCATGGAATTGAGTATTGTGGCTTATGGCCTTTGAAAAGGATGGTGAGATGGCTTGATCTCTTAGTATTAATAATATTGTTATTAATTGGCTTGATCCACCTTTGGTGGAGGTGGTTATTTGTTGTATTGTTGTGAATTGAGGCCATGAAGGGCATTAGGTGAATGTTATTATATTGTTGTATTATTATACACATATGAGGCTAGATGTAAAGTCCTATATGAAGCTATATGTGAAGGTATGATGTGAATGAGTTTATGTGATCTTGTGATGATCCTATTATGGTCTATTTTGCATATTATCATGAAATGGAATTATTATGTGATGTTTATGGTTTTCATGCTTCCATGATCAAATTATGAAGGTTGATATATATATGTATGTTGTTGGTGGGCTGATTTATATGTATTTCGAAATTGGTTGGACTTAGTACTCTTGAAGTACATGATTTCATTTACATGAACAATAGCCCATCATGTGTTTGATAAAATGCCCATTTATAGAATCCTTAGGAAATGGAAGGTCCAATGTACGTCCTATGAATCGAATAGCTATATAATTATTGAAATGATGATGAAATGGACACATGTATATGATTTTTTCTATATAAGTGTTGTGAGTCGACCAAGCCTAGTACGGGGGGTAGTAGGCCCGTATAACCGTATCGAGGGGTTGGTACCTTGGTTGCCTAGTACGGGGGTAGTAGGCCCGTATAACCATATCGAGGGGTTGGTACCTTGGTTGCCTAGTACGGGGGTAGTAGGCCCGTATAACCATATCGAGGGGTTGGTACCTTGGTTGCCTAGTACGGGGGTAGTAGGCCCGTATAACCATATCGAGGGTTGGTACCTTGGTTGCCTAGTACGGGGGGGTAGTAGGCCCGTATAACCATATCGAGGGTTTGTACCTTGGTCCCTAGCTCGGGGGTGGTAGGCCCGGGTAACCACATTGAGGGGTTTGTACCTCATTCGCCTCTCCAAGGGGTGGTAGGCCTTGAAAATACTATATTGATGGTCACTCACCACACATGTACTATGCCCCACTAAATATGATTTATTTTATGTAAGCATCATTATACATATCCTCTCATTAATATGCTATCTATCGGGTATGATTATGCACTTTGCCTATAAAGTCCTTATCTAAGGTAATCTTGGGGAACACTTAAGTGTGCTTGAAGAGAATTGTGTGGGCGGTCACTTCTTGTCTCACTCAAGTGTGTCTTAAGGTTATATTAGGTAGAGGTCCTATGGTAATGAAATGACATGTGTCCTTCTAAAGTTAAGCATGAGTTGTATATGGATTTATATTAAGTATATGTATGGTTGGCTATGGTCTAATATGTTAATGTTGACTTGTATTATGTCTCTTATACTTGCAAAGGAAAGGTTTTATCAAAGGACATGAAAGCATACCTTTCTTGTAAATGTCCGTTGTGCATATTTTCTTGCATGGTCTCCATACTTAGTACTTAATTGTGCTAACCCCTTTCTTTTGCTTTTTGACTAAAGTGTAGGGATTTGGAGATGGTGATATGTCATGACTACTTGATAGGTTTTTAAGAGTTGAAGATGAAGACTTGGTGAGTCCTCATAGATTCGAGGGCAATAACCAACATGTTCTTTTTATGTCTCTCTAGTATTTGCTTAAGTTTTGAGTGGGCTTAGTCCCAATGTTATATTCAGGTATTAGATGGTTTTGAGACATATTGTATAAAGTCTAGAAAGTCTTCCGCTTGCTATTTATTGAAAGTATCTTCGTGAGTGAAGAAAGTTTTTAATTCCTTATGATTTTGGTGTCTATGCAATGAATGAATGCTAAGAGGCTTGTATTAGACCTCTTCGAGGTCGAGTACGCCGGTTACGACTAGGGGGTGCTCCCGGTCGTGACAAACTTGGTATCGAGCATAAGTGTCCGGGATGGTCTTAGGTTGTCTCAAAACCACATCTAGTAGAGTCTTGTTCATAATGTGAAGCGCGCCACATTATGAATAGGAGGCTATTGGGTGCTAAGAA
Organism: Solanum commersonii; assembly: GCA_029007595.1. Classification (NCBI taxonomy): domain Eukaryota; kingdom Viridiplantae; phylum Streptophyta; class Magnoliopsida; order Solanales; family Solanaceae; genus Solanum; species Solanum commersonii. Next base: position 1,045,179 of record JAJTWQ010000054.1, read on the forward strand.
AGTTTCACTTCTTCATTCTTTTAGTCGTGCCATGAAGTTTCTCTCTATAATGTCTTCCTTTTTTTTTTTCATATGTGATGGTCATTTGGGTGTAACCTTTGAGGAACTTTTAATGTTGCAAGGATTGAGGGAGAGAATGTTAGTTGTGATGCCAACTATGACTTGGTGACTTAGTAGGTGTGAGGTGAAAGATTGTGGTGATGACTTTAGTATGAATGGGATTCCTTTGGTTATGCGTGTTGTTGGTAGTATCCGGCTTAGTCATGAGGAAGTTTTGTGATGTGTTGAAGGAATTTGTGAAATGTGTGGTGATTTAGAAATGCTAGGTGTAATGAGTATAAAAGCCTAGTGTTGTTTTGATCCGACCTTAGGATGGAAGGAGGTGAATTTGAAAGAACTAGTAAGAGTTTCTCCTAAGTGGGGAAATATGTGGTTAGATGATAAGGTCTTCAAGTGTGGTTGATGTTTATGAGTTAGGCTTGAAGGATGTTTTCATTACAAGAGGTTTAGTGAATTAAAGAGTTGGGTAAGAATGGTTTTGGTAAGATTGATGGTATTTTCATTGAGATTTTTATGAGATGTTAAGGTTGACCTTAGTTGGGTTTACCCTTAAGTGGGGATGGTACGATGAGTAGTGAAGTTGTAGAGAAGTGTTGATATCCTTACCTACTTCTATATGTGCTTACTCAAGCCTAAAACAAAGAGTTCCTAGAAGCTTGGTTCATGTTTTGGAGTCTTATGTGAAAAGGAGTTTTTCCATGGTCTCCTTATGTCATGCATGTTTTAAATGAATTCTTGTTAAATGAGAAAATGAGTTTTCATGTTTCATGCCCCTCATGTTGATAGGCAATTAGAGTAAGTAACCTATGTGATTCATGAGGTGAATGGTTTAAATGTGCTTTTAAGAAGTAATTGCATAATTGGCCGAAGATCATATGATAAGCATGATTTGAGTTGGAGGAGGAAATTCCTCCAATGAAACGGAATATGTCTAAGTTGCATGCATATTGAGTTCGTAGAAGTAGTCCTATTCTCTCATGTAGTATGATGTGTGTTTTAAATGGAGATTTTTTCTCCTAAGTTGTGCATTGTGTGTAATATGGCATACTTGACTTGATGATGTGAATTAAATGAACATGCTTGAATGTGTTCTTATGAAATGGAATGTTAGCTCCTTATGTGGTGGAAACTTTCCTAAAGAGTAGACGAGGTAGTTCCTCCCATGTTTATGTGAATTAATGAGGTTTGCGCATTTCCATAAAAACTTGTGTTTTTGAAGAAAGATGAGTTGTATGAGTTGTTTCCCTCATGTTGTAGTGCATTGGTTATAAGTGATCAATTGTACTTCATGAAAATAAGGTATGAGCATGTCTTAGTAAGGAGTTGAGAAGTTCCTCCTTGAAAGAGTGCTATTGAACATGGAAACTTGCATATGTGCTTAATGATGTATGGACTATGTAATGACTAGGAGAAGGTAGTTCCTCCTATGAACATGAGAAATGTTGATGTTGGTGTGTTATGACTAGGAGAATGTAGTTTATCCTTGAACATCACTAAACATGATAATGTCATTGCATACATTCATGTTTAAGTTGACAATTGGTTCATTGTGGTTTTACAATTATGTTGAGGTTTTTGAAATGAGGTGTAAGTGCATTGTTGCATCCCTAGGTGGGCTGAAATTGCCATGTTTGTGTCTCTCATGTATGTTTCTTTAACATTCGGGGACGAATGTTCCCAAGGGGGAGATATTGAAACGACCCCAAAAATGCCCGAAAATGTGCTTCGGAAACACCTATAAATTGTAATTTCCATATATCTCAAAATCCGTGCATCATTTCGGAAATTCGACTTCGTATTCTTATTCAGGGGTCAAATTGAGTGGGAAATGAGTCTAACCCAAATTTTAGAGCAACCGTATCAAAATCCAAAATTTTCAAGTGAAGCCTTTTCGAGGGTCTACTTTGGAGGGTCATATCTCCTAGCACACAAATTATTTGGTGGCCAATAATATATCCATGGAAAGCCCTTTGAGTTAGCTACCTAACGCACTTCGTTTCACCTCATTCGGAGTTCGGACGAAGAAGTTATGCCCATTTTCGTAAAGTCTGTCCGGCAGAAAAAGGCAATTTCCAGTAGCCGATTTACTGTTCATTTACTGTTCACCCGCCCCTTTTTTTTTTTCTAAGTGTTGGACGAATTTTTTCCAAAGGGTATATATTATTTCCTAGATACCATTAATTCATTCCCATCCCTAAAAACATTTCCCTCTCTCTAAAAACTCTCTCAATTCCCCAAGGAAGCTCAAGGTGAAAGTTGGAGCTAGGGTGGATGGTGGCTATTGATTTCTTCACCAATTTCGTTTGGTTCTTGAAGATAAAGGTATGGGGATCCTTTATCCTTGATTATTCTTTCTTTCAAGGAGCCCAATCAAAAAGGTTTTCAAGGTTTTTCAAATACACAAAAATCCTATTTCGAATTCTAAGCATGGGTTCTTGCATTAAATAATTTCAAATGATGTTTCATGTGGTTATTAATGATTATTTATGGTTTTAAGAAAGAAATATTTGTGAACCCATGTCTTCTCAAATTCTTTAAATTTAGCCTAAAGTGAGTTTAAGGATTTTGAGTAATTGATGTAGGATTATTGAGTGGTTGATGTGGGTTGTTCTTATATGATCTTAGCTATGTTGAGTTGCTAGAAATTGTTATTGAATGGTATAATGTGAGGTAGTAGCCTTGAATGGTCATAAATTGGGATTTAGACTTTATGTTGGTTATTGGATATTGTTTAGCTTAGCTTGTATAGTTGATTGTTGTTATTATCATTGTTATTGTATTGTTAAATTGTTGGAAGATGAGGATGATGAAGATAGCCATGGAAAGAGGGTAAGTTGATCAAACTTGATAAATATTGTATAATTGGCATGGAATTGAGTATTGTGGCTTATGGCCTTTGAAAAGGATGGTGAGATGGCTTGATCTCTTAGTATTAATAATATTGTTATTAATTGGCTTGATCCACCTTTGGTGGAGGTGGTTATTTGTTGTATTGTTGTGAATTGAGGCCATGAAGGGCATTAGGTGAATGTTATTATATTGTTGTATTATTATACACATATGAGGCTAGATGTAAAGTCCTATATGAAGCTATATGTGAAGGTATGATGTGAATGAGTTTATGTGATCTTGTGATGATCCTATTATGGTCTATTTTGCATATTATCATGAAATGGAATTATTATGTGATGTTTATGGTTTTCATGCTTCCATGATCAAATTATGAAGGTTGATATATATATGTATGTTGTTGGTGGGCTGATTTATATGTATTTCGAAATTGGTTGGACTTAGTACTCTTGAAGTACATGATTTCATTTACATGAACAATAGCCCATCATGTGTTTGATAAAATGCCCATTTATAGAATCCTTAGGAAATGGAAGGTCCAATGTACGTCCTATGAATCGAATAGCTATATAATTATTGAAATGATGATGAAATGGACACATGTATATGATTTTTTCTATATAAGTGTTGTGAGTCGACCAAGCCTAGTACGGGGGGTAGTAGGCCCGTATAACCGTATCGAGGGGTTGGTACCTTTGGTTGCCTAGTACGGGGGGTAGTAGGCCCGTATAACCATATCGAGGGGTTGGTACCTTGGTTGCCTAGTACGGGGTAGTAGGCCCGTATAACCATATCGAGGGGTTGGTACCTTGGTTGCCTAGTACGGGGGTAGTAGGCCCGTATAACCATATCGAGGGGTTGGTACCTTGGTTGCCTAGTACGGGGGTAGTAGGCCCGTATAACCATATCGAGGGTTTGTACCTTGGTCCCTAGCTCGGGGTGGTAGGCCCGGGTAACCACATTGAGGGGTTTGTACCTCATTCGCCTCTCCAAGGGGGTGGTAGGCCTTGAAAATACTATATTGATGGTCACTCACCACACATGTACTATGCCCCACTAAATATGATTTATTTTATGTAAGCATCATTATACATATCCTCTCATTAATATGCTATCTATCGGGTATGATTATGCACTTTGCCTATAAAGTCCTTATCTAAGGTAATCTTGGGGAACACTTAAGTGTGCTTGAAGAGAATTGTGTGGGCGGTCACTTCTTGTCTCACTCAAGTGTGTCTTAAGGTTATATTAGGTAGAGGTCCTATGGTAATGAAATGACATGTGTCCTTCTAAAGTTAAGCATGAGTTGTATATGGATTTATATTAAGTATATGTATGGTTGGCTATGGTCTAATATGTTAATGTTGACTTGTATTATGTCTCTTATACTTGCAAAGGAAAGGTTTTATCAAAGGACATGAAAGCATACCTTTCTTGTAAATGTCCGTTGTGCATATTTTCTTGCATGGTCTCCATACTTAGTACTTAATTGTGCTAACCCCTTTCTTTTTCTTTTTGACTAAAGTGTAGGGATTTGGAGATGGTGATATGTCATGACTACTTGATAGGTTTTTAAGAGTTGAAGATGAAGACTTGGTGAGTCCTCATAGATTCGAGGGCAATAACCAACATGTTCTTTTTATGTCTCTCTAGTATTTGCTTAAGTTTTGAGTGGGCTTAGTCCCAATGTTATATTCAGGTATTAGATGGTTTTGAGACATATTGTATAAAGTCTAGAAAGTCTTCCGCTTGCTATTTATTGAAAGTATCTTCGTGAGTGAAGAAAGTTTTTAATTCCTTATGATTTTGGTGTCTATGCAATGAATGAATGCTAAGAGGCTTGTATTAGACCTCTTCGAGGTCGAGTACGCCGGTTACGACTAGGGGGTGCTCCCGGGTCGTGACACCATACTATCCACTTTTGTACAAAGTGTAGCAATAACTTTGAGTATCTTTTCGATTGTATCTTCTTCCTCAGTCTCAATCTGAGTAGCTTTGTCGTGATAAGTAATCTGCAATAACATTCTTATCAGTTTTTATTACTTCAATTATAAATGTAAAATTTAATATATTTAATACCAATCTCCTTATTTCTTTTGTTGTTACCGAATCTTGTATTTTTCTTGTTAGCCACCATTTTACTTGTGTGTTATCTGTTCTTATAATAAATTCGTTATATACAATATATGGTTCAAATGATAATAAACATTTATATACCGAATATAATTCTTTCCTATTTATTTCCCACTTTATTTCTGCATTAGTATATGTTCTTGAATAATATCTACAGTGATGTTTTATTTTTTCTTCTCCATACCTCTATTTTAATACTCCTTCATAACTTTTTTCACTAGCGTCTGATTCTACTATATAAGTAAATTTTTTATTTTCATCCGAAAAATATAGTTTAGGTAGGTTCTTACATAATAATTTTATTTTTTGTATTTATGATTGGTCTTTCTTATCAAACTGGTATTCTACATCTTTCTTTAATTTTTGTTGTAATGGTTTTAAATTTTCTGCTAATTTTGGTATGTATTCTCTTACTTGGTTTACTAGTCCTAGAAATGATTGTAATTTCTTTTCCGTATCAAGTTGTTCATTTGAGTTAATTATTTTTTGTACTATATGCGTTTGCATTTTTATCCCATTTTTATCTATTTGTATTCCTAGGAATTCTATTTGATTTTTCATTATATCTGCTTTCTTTTTACTTAGACTTATACCTGAATATTCTATGATGTGTATAAATTTTTCTAATTATCTTATATGTTCATCTTGTGTTTTGGAATATAATAATATATCGTCAATGTACACTACACAATTTTCTATTTGTTTAAAGTAATTGTCCATAAAGTGTTGATATCTACCTGGTGTGTTTTTATATCCAAATGGTAATACCTTCCATTCATAAAATCCTTGTGGTACAGTGAATGTTGTTAGTTTTTGAGATTCTTCTTCTAGTTTTAAGTGATAAAATCCTGATTTACAATCAAATTTGCTAAAATAATTATATCCTTGTATTTGTCTTATCTTTAGTATTTTATTTGGTATCGGATAATTATATGTCTTAGTTTTTGCATTTAAATTTTTATAATCAATAACCATTCTACTTTTTCCTCTTTTTTGTTCACTATGTTTATTTACGATAAATGCCGAACTTGTGTGCTTACTATTGCTTTCTTGTATATACCCTTTTTCTAGTAATTCATTTATATGTATCTTAAATTCGGTTAAATCATTAAAGTTATACTTTAATCGTTTTTGGATTATTATACTATTATTATCAATTAGCTCAATTTTTACTTTTGTTTTATGTTTTTCCCATCGTTGTAAAAGATCCTCACTATATAATAATTCTAACTTATCTTGGATTATTTTCACTTTATCTATGGAAATTATAATTAATTCTATTTTGTTGTTTTTTGTTTTTTATTATTTACTCTTTTTGCTCCTATTTTTTGTTTACACGGTGTTGTGAACCACCAGTGTGTTTTTGTTATTATGTGTGGGTATAATTTTTCTAAAAATGACATTCCTAATAACATATCTTTTGTAGTTAATTCAAAGTTATATATTTCCTCTATAGTTAATATTTTATCCCATATTTGCATATTTATATTTTTTGCCTTATATGTGATCGTGCTTCCTTCATTATTAAATCATGTTACTACTATCAGTGTTTTTAATTTTTCCCACTTATCTTCTGGTAAGCAATTGTATTTACATATATTAGCTTCTGCTCCCGTATCTATCATCGGTGTATAATATCTGTTATAATATCCTTCTATTATTATCCTTGCAAGTATATATATTTTCATATTTTTATCATACTAAAGTCCTTTTTATTATTACTCTTTTATTTTCATAATTTATTGTCAACTGTTTATCTTCTAGATTATATGATTTTACTTGTTCTAGCCATTTTATTCCTAAAGTGATATTTTCATCTCCTTGGTATATTTTAAACTTTGTTATTATTGGTATTCCTCCAATGATTGTTTCCTTTTCTGTAGTTTCTTCGGTATATGTTAATGCTTTTGGTAGTTCGGGGCATGATTGTTCCGTAGTTATTATTTCATCTTCCGTCACTAATTCTCTTGCAATATAGTTTTTTTCTAGTCCTGTATTTATTAATATTAAATATTTTCGTTGTTCCATTATTCCCGTTATGTAGTAATGATGTGGTTTTCTTTCTTCTTCCATTGATTTTTGTGAAGTTTTATCTATTCTTCTTGAGGTACTCATTTTTAATGATATTTATGGTATTTCACAGTTTATTCTTTTTGATGTGCTCAATATTTCTCGACATCCATAGCTCTGACATGCATAACTTTGTTTACATAACCATTTTTCTTCTTATATTTCTCGACATCCGTAGCTCTAATACCATTTTTCGGTGCGAAACTGGTAGTTGAGGGTTTCATGAAAGTAGTAGTGTGGTAGGTGGTAGTATGGTAGGTGAGTAATTTATTTTAGAGATTTTATTATAATTTTTTGGTGCTGAATTCATGGTAGAATGTAATAATATTTATTGTAATATGCTTCCGATAGTTGTTTTAATCTGAATATTTCTTTAATATTATTTATGATATATTCTAAAGATAACATATCTTGAGTTTCTTGGTACATATATAAATTTTCTTCTATTAATTGTTCTAATAGTTTTATATCTTCCATAGATTCTGTCCAATATCGTAAATATTTGTAGTTCATTTTAATCTGAATTTATTTCTAAATCGTACCATTCTATTTTTTCGTAGTCTAAATTATATAGGTCTATTTTATACCATTGTTGGTTTAATATATCTTTTGATTCGTTATCATTAAATATTTTTTCCCATATAATTCTTCTTAATTCAATTATTTTTATATCTTTAAGTATATATAAGACTAAGGTTTCATAGTTTTTTATCATTTTATCATGCAAGTATGTAGTCATGTTCTTTATCATGCAGGTTTTTTATTGCAAATTATTCCTTCCTATCATATTTATAATTGATTAAATTCATATTAGATCATTATGAACTAGATTATCTTTATCATGTTTTTCTATCACTACTAGCATCGTACTTTAGCGGATATTTCCTTCTTATCAGCGCCTCAACTTTGTTTACTCCCCTAAACGGCTTTCCTCGCCTACCGGTTTCAACATTAGGATGGCATAGTATAGAAGTTTTCTCCCTGTTTCTAGTGTGCTAATAAACTAGAAATCATGATTCAAATAATTCTAATACATAATAACTAACATAAATTTATTTAATCATATATATGATATTCAGGAATATATGAAATTAGTTCCGCATAGTTTTTGGACCATATACCTTTGCTTCTTGCTTAACCATGCTATCTGAAATATCTGACTGGATTTCAGATTTTTCCATTAGTATTGTAAATATTTATCTTAGTTGAGAGAGTTTTTTGAAAGAAGATTTTTTATATAAGGCATTGCCTGCTTTACAATGTTTACTACTAAGTCTATATATAGACATACAAATTTACTATTCTAAATACTTATCCTAATACGTTTTTTACATCTGTCCACTACTATTTATTACTATTCATGAATAGTTCTTATTTTGTCTACCACTATCCTCTTTACGACTTATTTGCACATATTAATAATGTACACTATCTACCACATACACTTGTCATTATTTGTACACTTATGTCTTAAGACCAATACCTACTTTATGACACACACACCAAACTATTATGACTTTTTACATCTTATCTATATACTTATTTGACAACTTTGCCAATTATTTTACATTATTTTTTATACATAACTTTTTTCAGAGCTATGGATGTCGAGAAATATAAGAAGAAACATACTAGTAGAAGAATGGTATCAGAGCTATGGATGTCGAGAAATATAAGAAGAAAAATGGTTATGTAAACAAAGTTATGGATGTCAGAGCTATGGATATCGAGAAATATACCATACCGAAAAATGATATCAGAGCTATGGATGTCGAGAAATATAAGAAGAGACATACTAGTAGAAAATTAAGAAAAATAAGAAGAAAATTAAACAAATTATATCCGGAATATAAACAACTTAATATCACAAAAACTGATAACAAAAAATTAAATCAATTAATAGAAAAAATATCTAAAATAGAATATAAATATATTCAACATCTAAAATTACAATGAATAACGAGAATAACGAATATAGACAAAAACTTAATGAAATAACCATAGCAAAAAGACAAGAATTAACACATAGGCAAAGTAGACTTAACAGTAATATATTTGCAGGAATTTGTCACAAATCTATAATAGCACAAAGAAAGACCATTTTATATCTAGAAATACAAATAAATAACTTAGAATATAAATTTCAACACAATCTATAAATGAATAAGGAAGAATACGCAATAGATGAAAAAACATATGAAAATTATGACGGATTAAAAATAAAGATAATATTTTCTAATCTAGGAAGGAGGTATAAGAAAATAGGTGACAATATAAGTTTAATGTTAGAAAAGGAAATGGTAAAACAAGAAGATAGTTTAACTGCTATGATAAAGATAACAAAAGAAAATGAAGAAATAGATAGAAAAGCGGAAATTGAAAAAATAAAACAACAAGCAAGAAATGAAGTACAACAATTAGAAGAAGTAAAAAATGCCAAAATAATAGAGCTAGAAAAAGAGCTAGCAATATTAAAAGAAATGTATGAAATAAAACAAAAAGAAAAAGAACAAAAAACGAAATTAACAAATGAGATAATTAAAATTAAAGAAAAATTGCAACTAGAAGATGAATTAGAAGAAAATAACCAAGATAATCTACCCAAAATAATAGTTGATGAAATAAACGACGATGATCTAGAACAACATTCGAAAACAAGCGAAACATATACGGAACTTTTAGCAAACATAGATACAAAGAATTTAGAAGTAAATACAGGTGACATAGACATGGATGAAAAATCCAGCACATCAGGAGTAAAAAACCCCAAAAAATTTAATCTAAAATATTATAATGAAAACTATGAACAATATGATAGAGAAAAACCTATATGGGATAAAAGATTAAATAAAAAATGGACACCTAAACCAATAGCTGAACGACATGATTTTTTAGATTTAGACTGTGTAGCAGATATAAATAAAACAATTCAATTATGGATAGGATATATATCAAAACAATTAATAGATAACAAAATAGCAATAGCAGAGACACCAGGATATATAGAAAGAACGCTTATAGGAACAGTAAAATTATGGCTACAAAATTTATCAGATGAAAGTTTAAAAACTCTAAGAAGTAATAAAAAATCTAATGGTGAATTAGCTACTACAACTATGGAAATATTATATAAATACGAAGTAGCTATAAGAAATGAATTTAGTAGTATGACAACAGAAGTAGAAGAACAAAATAAAGAAAAAATCATAAATCGGAATCTAATGACAAAACTAGCAATATGTAATATGTGTTATATAGATGAATATACATGTGCATTTAGAAAATACTATTATAAAGAAACATATAGCACAGAAGAAAGTAAAGAAATAAGAAAATTATATTTTACAAAATTACCAGAACCTTTTAGTTCAAAAATAATAAAAAGTTGGAATGAAGCAGAATTAACAGATACCTTAGGAGCTAGAATGAAATTCTTGCAACGATGGTTTATGGAACTATGTGAAAAACATAAAGAAGAAATAAAAATGGAAAAAATATTAGTAAAAAACTTGGCATGTTGCAAAAATAAAACAGCACCTCAATTTGGTTGTACGGATAGGTATTATAAAAATAGAAAGAAATATAATAAAAAATATAAATCAAAATATAAATATAAAAAACCGAGAATAAAATACTATGTAAAAAACTACAAAACCAAAAGACCATATATACCAAAAAGAAAACTAACGGAATGCACTTGTTATAATTGTGGAAAATTAGGACATATAGCTAGAGATTGTAAATTACCTAAAAATCCAAAGAAAAAACAAATATCGAAATAATAATAGATAATGAAAAATATACACAAATAGAATACGTAGATTATGAATTAGAAAGTGAAGATAGCATATATGAATTATCAGAAAATGAAATAGATGAAATGGAAAATAATTCGTTAACAGAATTAGATAGTGAACACTATATAAATGACTGAACCAGATATACAAATAATAACTAAAGAAAAATATCAAGATGAAGAATCGGCAGAACAAAAATAATATTTGACAATACTATATTTGAACAAATAAAAGGAAAAGAATTAGACCTAAGCGTAGCAAAAATATTCGAAATACCAACAATAAGAAACTGATTTAAACGGGAAAAAGAAGAATATTATGTAGTAAGCCAAAGAGAACATATTATAGATTGCAAATACACCAAAGGAAAGGCTAAAATATCAATAATAAACAAACGAATAATAAATAAAGAAATACAAGATATTAAGGCTAAAAATCTAATTAAATACGTACATTTAGGAGGAACGAAAATATTAATAAAAGCATATTTTAGAGAAGGTATAGATACACCCATAGAAATATACTTAGCAGATGATAGGATCATACAACCTATAGAAAAAAGTATAATAAGCGCAATAAAAGGTAACCTCATATACCAAAAATTTAAATTTATAATAAGTGCTAACTACTCAGTAGCAGTAAATGACAGAAATATAGATAAATCATTAGTATTATATTGGAAAATGTCAGGAATAGAACTAGCCCCAGGAAGTAAAATATTTACAGCTAGATGTAAAAACTTATATGTTTTAACAACAAAACATAAAATAACAGCAAAAAACAAGATAAACAAAATAAAAATAGAAGATCCCTTTGAAAGAATAGTTACAGTCATAGATAAGAATGATTATAGTTATAATGAGATTGACGTAGAAGAAGATTTAGAAATAGTAAAAGAAAGATTGAGCACATCAAAAAGAATAAACTGTGAAATACCATAAATATCATAAAAAATGAGTACCTCAAGAAGAATAGATAAAACTTCACAAAAATCAATGGAAGAAGAAAGAAAACCACATCATTACTACATAACCGGAATAATGGAACAACGAAAATATTTAATATTAATAAATACAGGACTAGAAGAAAACTATATTGCAAGAGAATTAGTGACGGAAGATGAAATAATAACTACGGAACAATCATGCCCCGAACTACCAAAAGCATTAACATATACCGAAGAAACTACGGAAAAGGAAACAATCATTGGAGGAATACCAATAATAACAAAGTTTAAAGTATACCAAGGAGATGAAAATATCACTTTAGGAATAAAATGGCTAGAACAAGTAAAACCATATAATCTAGAAGATAAACAGTTGACAATAAATTATGAAAATAAAAGAGTAATAATAAAAAGGACTTTAGTACGATAAAAATATGAAAATATATATACTTGCAAAGATAATAATAGAAGGATATTATAACAGACATTATACACCGATGATAGATACGGGAGCAGAAGCTAATATATGTAAATACAATTGCTTACTAGAAGATAAGTGGGAAAAATTAAAAACACTGATAGTAGTAACATGATTTAATAATGAAGGAAGCACGATCACATATAAGGCAAAAAATATAAAAATGCAAATATGAGATAAAATATTAACTATAGAGGAAATATATAACTTTGAATTAACTACAAAAGATATGTTATTAGGAATGTCATTTTTAGAAAAATTATACCCACACATAATAACAAAAACACACTGGTGGTTCACAATACCGTGTAAACAAAAAATAGGAGCAAAAAGAGTAAATAATAAAAAACAAAAAACAACAGAATGGATAAAAGGAAGCGAAAAAATTACACAAAAATTAGAAAATATAAAAGAAGAAGACCCTAAAATAGAATTAATTATAATTTCCATAGATAAAGTGAAAATAATCCAAGATAAGTTAGAATTATTATATAGTGAGGATCTTTTACAAGGATGGGAAAAACATAAAACAAAAGTAAAAATTGAGCTAATTGATAATAATAGTATAATAATCCAAAAACGATTAAAGTATAATTTTAATGATTTAACCGAATTTAAGATACATATAAATGAATTACTAGAAAAAGGGTATATACAAGAAAGCAATAGTAAGCATACGAGCCCGGCATTTATCGTAAATAAATATAGTGAACAAAAAAGAGGAAAAAGTAGAATGGTTATTGATTATAGAAATTTAAATGCAAAAACTAAGACATATAATTATCCGATACCAAATAAAATACTAAAGATAAGACAAATACAAGGATATAATTATTTTAGTAAATTTGATTGTAAATCAGGATTTTATCACTTAAAACTAGAAGAAGAATCTCAAAAACTAACAGCATTCACTGTACCACAAGAATTTTATGAATGGAAGGTATTACCATTTGGATATAAAAATGCACCAGGTAGATATCAACACTTTATGGACAATTACTTTAAACAAATAGAAAATTGTGTAGTGTACATTGACGATATATTATTATATTCCAAAACACAAGATAAACATATAAGATTATTAGAAAAATTTATACACATCATAGAATATTCAGGTATAAGTCTAAGTAAAAAGAAAGCAGATATAATGAAAAATCAAATAGAATTCTTAGGAATACAAATAGATAAAAATAGGATAAAAATGCAAACGCATATAGTACAAAAAATAATTAACTCAAATGAACAACTAGATACGAAAAAGAAATTACAATCATTTCTAGGACTAGTAAACCAAGTAAGAGAATACATACCAAAATTAGCAGAGAATTTAAAACCATTACAACAAAAATTAAAGAAAGATGTAGAATACCAGTTTGATAAGAAAGACCAAACACAAATACAAAAAATAAAATTATTATGTAAGAACCTACCTAAACTATATTTTTCGGATGAAAATAAAACATTTACTTATATAGTAGAATCAGACGCTAGTGAAAAAAGTTATGAAGGAGTATTAAAATATAGGTATGGAGAAGAAAAAATAGAACATCACTGTAGATATTATTCAAGAACATATACTAATGCAGAAATAAAGTGGGAAATAAATAGGAAAGAATTATATTCGGTATATAAATGTTTATTATCATTTGAACCATATATTGTATATAACGAATTTATTATAAGAACAGATAACACACAAGTAAAATGGTGGCTAACAAGAAAAATACAAGATTCGGTAACAACAAAAGAAATAAGGAGATTGGTATTAAATATATTAAATTTTACATTTACAATTGAAGTAATAAAAACTGATAAGAATGTTATTGCAGATTACTTATCACGACAAAGCTACTCAGACTGAGACTGAGACTGAGGAAGAAGATACAATCGAAAAGATACTCAAAGCTATTACTACACTTTGTACAAAAGTGGATAGTATGGACAATGAGATACAAAAGCTAAAGACTAATGAAGATAATCTGAAGTCTAAAGCTAGTCAGCAACATGACTATAAAAATGTGGAGCTACGTCGATCGGAAGACGAAAAAAACCCAGAACTAAAAGGAGACGATGGGAAACTCCTTAAAACCCATAACATTTGTTTAAATATAGCTGCAGGTACAAGCAAACGAGTTAGTGAAAAACAAAAGAATTCAAACTTAAACCAGCTATTCGAAAAACCATTTACTCCAAGGCTAACACCAAAAAACATATTAACTATAGAACCACAAACTTCTACATATGCGGATAGCATACACCATGACAAAAGAACATACAACCATATCACGTGAACCTATATAGAAAATATATACAAAATCCAAACATTTTTAAATCTTAACCCAAGATCTACTACAACCCAAGAACCCAACCAAGATTATTTAATCCAAAAATTACAAGGTTATAATAAATTGATTGCACAACCAAAAACTAACGCCAACTTGGTAAGGACATGTTACAACTATGGACTATTAAATACAGTATATACATATGACGGAGAGGAACTAAGTGGAATACCGGAACTACATAAAGCATTTATTACATATAAGAGAGTTACTAAGGGAAATCTATTCTATGTAAAATTTTATATGGCAACAGCAGAGATATTATACGAGGAAATAAAACCTTTGATACAAGTGGTAAAGATAGGACTAACAAAAGATATGATAATACCAAAAGATATCGGACAGCAACCAGAGATACGAAAAAGCGAGATACCCAGTTTTATGCCAATAAGAGAACAATTGGTATATCAACCATTATACAAGAGCTAGCAAATAATTATTTAAACGGAAACGCTATATGGAGCTACTATGCAAGAGATCAGTTAATGATTTATTCCAATTCAAGGGAGCTAAGGAAAGCAGATATGGATGAAGTCCAAAGATGGATTTTATCATTACTCAAGCCAGAAGAACGACCTACGACACGAACATTAAAAGAAGGATTTATTTCTGCAGAATTATTAACCAGATATTGCAAGCTAATTGGTCATAAATACCTGGACCATATATGTTCAAAGTGCAACGGAGAAGATAATATAATTTTAGATGTCCAGCCGGAATAATTAACGAGGAAGAAAACAAGAAGACCCTGTCTCATAAAACTCATCCATCTACGGAGCCACATCACCAATATGTGTACCTATAGATAACCTGAGTGATCACATTTAATAAAGTTGGTTCTAGCGCAACAATCTGCTAAACTAGTGTCGCTTTCTCTACTGCTATATTAAGAGTATATAGAAGTGCAGAACTTGAATCTATCTTTAAAGCATGCTCAGATAATATATATATATATATCATGTATGACTAATCTTTAGCTTCATATACTCTGAAAATTCATCCATGCTATATTGTATCACTATTGTGTGTGCAATAGCAATCTAATTTAGGCTTTATTTTTTAGGTGTTGTAATTGAGTAGTTGTAACATATAATTCATACTTACTAAATATAGTCTTTTAAATAATAGAAGTGAAAATGTATGTATGTATGTATTTTAATAAGCGAAAAATTTATATCTTTTTGGAAACCTTCTTCATCACTTCATATAAGTTTTTAATTTACAAAAGATCTAATTTTTTTCATATTTGCTACTTGAATATGGATAAGCAGTACAAACTGGATGCAGATGAAGATGCAACATTAATGGAAGTTCCCATATCCTTTATCACATCCCAAGAATCAAAAGTTGATATTATTGAGGTTAGTTTTTGTAAAGTTCCTCTGATTATAAGGTGCTTTCTTGAACAATTTTTTTGTATAATTTTCTCCTTGTTTTGGGTTAAGTCTTACATTAAGGCCAAAAATGATAGGTCTTTCAAGATAAATTTTGTCGATATGTTATTACTGACTATTATAGAATTAATGGCTATAATGTATGAAGAGAGTTTTTAATTTTAAAAATAAACTAAAAGTAAAAAATATGCCTCATATTTGTTTTAAGATTATATATAAGACGTCTAAATATGAATGTGTATATAAATGATAAGATGTGCATTAAGAATCTGTTAATAGACTACTCAATATTAAGATGACGTATTAAAATTTGAACACTGAGTTATTAGACTACTTATTATCGAACATACAAATATGTAAGAAGTTTCATTAATTTAAAATATTATAAATATGAAGTTTAGGAAAAATGGATAAATGATACTAAACTTGTACCGAATTTCTAGTATCACACTCAGACTCTCTGGAGGACCTAGTATCCCCTTGAATATTTTTTTTAATAGCTTCCTTTTGACATTTATCTAGTGTGACACAAGCCCAAATTTGATTATGAAATAATATAATGATTCATGAGATTAAATTTCAATTGAAGTGTGAATGAAGGGTTTTTATTTTAACTTTGTTGGAAGTACTTTTTTAAAAGGATGGGGTGTGAGGCGAGGTATTTTATGCAGTTAGAGGTGAGGCGTAAGCTCCGGACACATGACGTAAGTCCAAGGGATCTATGGGGCGTAATATCATGTATACTCAATTTTGTAATTTTATTACTAAGAAAATAAGCAAAAGTAAAACTTTCAATAATTTTACAAATAACTTTTAATAAATAACCTATACTATATAGAAAACAATATTATGATTTTTATTTGAGATATGCATTAATAACCAACAATAAAGAAAAAAAGTATTATAATTACTATTTGAGAAATATCATTACACCAATAACAAAAAAATATGATTCAAAGCAAAAAAGTTCTAAAAAATAAAAAAAATTAACTCCCAGGGCATACGTTTTTACGTTCAGGGCTTACATTTTTATTCTCGGAGCTTACTCACTGAATTCTAAGACTTACGCCCTACAGATCTATGCCTTCAATTTACGCCCAGAGTGTTTTTGGTACGCTCCGCCCCGAGACTCGCCGTAGGACTCACCCCAAAAATATTTTTGAAATCACTGGTTGGAAGAGTGCAAATGAGTGATAACAATCAAAATCCTTTGTTTTTACCTTCTGATCAACATGCATGTACAAATGAAATAACAAATAGTTGTTTTTTTATTTGTCTCACCCGATAAATGCCCAAAGAGTGCTTTAGAAATATATTTATGGGGTCATAGGATTCCCACAAATTATGAGTGTATTACAACGAATTCAGCCATAATAAATGTGTCATTTCATTCATTTTACCAAGAAAATTATAAAACTAAAATCAATCTAATATAGTATCAATAAAATATTTTGTAAAAAAATAAATGATTATTGATGGTCATGATGACTAGCTATAGTGGTGGTGGTTGTCAATTGAGGAAGGTTTATTGACTATTAATGATAGTGTTGTAGATAGTAGCTATTAATAGAGATGGTGGTAGAAATTGGTTGTAGTATTTTTGGTGGTGGTTAATAGTTGAACAATAGTGATAATTAATAGTTGTGGTGATTGATGATGATGTGTTATAGTATATAATGGTGAATTATGATGATAATTGTTCATAGTGTTCAACTATTTTTCTTATAATGATGATTTGTTTAAATAATAATTGTAAATAGTGGTTGGTGGTTGTGTGGATTGATTGTAGCTATTGATAGTGGTGGTCATTAAGAAATGTATCTATTGATAGTGATA
The DNA here is from genome assembly GCA_029007595.1 of Solanum commersonii. NCBI lineage: Eukaryota > Viridiplantae > Streptophyta > Magnoliopsida > Solanales > Solanaceae > Solanum > Solanum commersonii. The sequence goes on from JAJTWQ010000054.1 coordinate 1,063,085, forward strand.
GTGGTTAAAGTTGATGGTAGTAGTTTGGTAACGGTTGATAGTTGGACAATAGTGATAACTAATAGTTGTGGTGATTAATGATGATGGTTGACAACATATAGTTGTGACTTGTGAATTATGATGGTGATTATTGATATTGTTTGATGATTTTTGTTATAATGATGATTGGTATAAATGATAATTGTAAATAATGGTTGGTGGGGGTGTTGATTTATAGTAGTGGTTGGTAGTGATTGTCATTCAGAATGGTGGTTGTGGGTAGTTGATTGTTGTATTTGATAATGATGGGCAATGATGATGACGATTGATGATGAAGGGATATGGTGATAGCGGTGAGTAAATGAGATTGGTGAATTATTATCTTTTAAGAAATCTTTGAATAAACATATTAATGTACTTCATGGTTCAGGTGTGAATAATTTGGTATGTCCTTTGAGCCATCTTTCTTCCATATGATACTTGACACCTTCACTTACCACAATTATACATGAATGAACCAATACATCTCCAAAACAGCCTATGACATATACAAACTACCTCAAACAATCTCCTCTTATTTTATCCTTTTATAAGAAATGTATATAATATATTTGGCAACGGAGGACATTTTTAGTAATAATAAACAGATAGCATCATTTCACATATCAATGCAATGAATAAGATTAAATTATTTATTCCAGAATGCAAGTTCTGGAAAATGTATGTAAGAAAAGAGGAAATCGATCATCTTATGTTTGGCCAAATTAATTTAATTTTTTTTTTGCTATGGTGAAACTTAGTTTAATTTGTGACAGACCTAGAGGTTGTGCACATCCTCTAAAGTGAATTTAGTGAATCTTAAGTGATACATGACCACAACCATCATAATATTGTTACATAATGCATATGATTGATAAACACTCATCTTCAAATTGCAATTACTTTTTTATTGAAAAAATTAATTTGTTTTGTCCTTATCCTCAAATCAGCTCCCCAACCACCCTCCCCCCCACAATTTTTTTTTATAATTTTAAAGCTTGTTTTAAAATTCAATTTTTTTTACCCCACCCTCACCTCTACCCATACCCCCTCCCTAAAAACTATTAAAAATTGTTGTAAAAGATATTTCTAATTTCATTTTTTTATTTTTTTACCCCAAACCCACTACCCCCCCCCCCCATCAACCCTCCTATCAGCACCCAACCCCCTTCAAGGAAAAAAATAATTAAGTTTGTTTTTAAAAAGATATTTTCAACTTCAATTTTTTATTTTTCCATCCCGATCCTCAATCACCCCCTCCCCAGACAACACCCCCCCCCTCCCAAAAAAAAAATTGAGTTTGTTTTTAAAAAATATTTCCAACTTCAAAATTTTATTTTTTCACCTGTACACTCGACCCCCCCCTATTCGCCACCCCTACCCCAAAAAAAAAATTAAGTTTTTAAAAAAAAATCATTTTCAACTTCAAAATTTCATTTTTTTTCACCCTACCCTCGACCTCCCCCCCCAACTCACCTCCTACCCAGCCCCCTCCCACCCACCCCACCCCTACCACTCCTTCTCCTCCCAAAAAAAAAATTTAATTTTGTTTTTAAAAAATATTTTCAACTTCAAATTTTCATTTTTTCACCCTACCTCCTACCCAGCACCCCCATCCACCTCCCCACCCCCCTCTCCCACCCAAAAAAAAGAATTGTTTTTCAAAAATATTTTCAATTTCAAAATTTCATTTTTTCATTTCTACCCTCAACCACCCACCCACCCCCTATCAGCCCCCCCTCCACCCCCAAAAATAATTTTAAGTTTGTTTTTCAAAAATATTTTCAATTTTAAAATTTCATTGTTTTCACCCATACCCATACCCAGCCCCCGCCCCACCCACCCCTACCAAAGACCCCCCACACCAAACAAAAATATTAAGCCTATTTTTAAACAATAATTTCAACTTCAAAATTTTGTTTTTTCACCCAAACCCTCGGCCCCCCAACCCCTCACCCACCCCACCCACCCAAAAATAAAATTTAAGTTTATTTTTTGAAAAAAATTTCAACTTCAAAATTTCAGTTTTTCACCCTACCCTTGACCCTCCCCCCCCCCCCCCCCCCCTACTAGGCCCCCACCTTGATATACCGTGAGTTTACGGTATTTCTAATACATTTCACTTACAAGTTGTGTGTGTCTAGGGCCTTTTTGTATTGGTTTTTATGTGTTTTATTATGTTTTTGCAGGAAAGGTGTTCAGGTGTATAAGTACGGAGACAACTGAGCTAAATGCAGAAAAAGAGCCTTCACGGAGATGATCTACGGATCGTAGGTCTAGTGACGGTCCGTAGGTTATGGCCGTAAATCAGCAGCCAAGGGACAAATGACAAATCAGGGAAATCTGACCAAGTGTGGAACCACGGTGTCAATTTATGGTCCGTAGATTGACCTACGAACCGTACTGGTCAAACCGTAGAAGGAGACTACGAGGGTTCCAGTACCTGATTTTTGAAGACGCTAAGTATGGAGCTATGGAGGGGATTGACGGACCGTAGATCAATCTACGGACCGTACTGTCAGTCCGTCGTTTGCTTCAAAGAGGCTGAGTTTTGGATGCTGAAATATTTTCCAAGTCCTGGCTGACGGAAGGGACTTACGGACCGTAGATCCATCGACGGTCCGTAAGTCAGTCTCGTGGATTGAAGACGCGTACCTGAACAGACTTTTCTTAAATTATTTCCTTTTTAAATTAGGATTTGTTTTTCTATAAATAGGGCATGTAAACCTCATTTTTGGGGGTTAAACATTATTATTCTTGTTCTATTTTGTGACTTTGGAGATTGAATTACAATCTTAGCAATTATTAATTTTACAAGTTCGTTTTGAAGATTTTTGGCTTTGCAACTCAAGTTGAATTTCTGGGTTTATTATTCTCTTTCTGTAAGTTCATGATTTCTTTATCTAAAATTATGAATTGTGTTCTTGCTAATATGAGTAACTAAATCCACAACTAGGGTTGTGGGAACCATGAGCGATTAACAAAATATGAATAGTAAATAAGCAATTCGTGAATAGTGTTTTGCATGCATTGATAATTCTTTCGTTTAGAAGTCTTTTTAACGGTGGCCAATGTTAGAACTCGCCTTGTTGCTACTTGTCGGATCAAGGAGGTAATCAACAAGAAAAGAATTATCAACATAGATTTAGTGTGATACTATCTAATAGACTAGTGTCGATTGGTGCGAAGTAATAACTAAGTCAAACATCGATTATGATGTCTAATATGAGGTAAAGGTAAGGGTTAGTAAATTATACACACGTAGCCATATTAAGGTGCGGGGTGAAATTCTCTAGATGCCGGATCAAGGATTTAGAGATACCTAACTTATCACTTTGCATGTAATACACTAGGAAAGGATTGCTGTTACTAGGATTATTGCGTTATGAGCTTGTGGGGAACACGTATGCCCTAGTTATTTCTCTTATCTTGATAACAACAAAAAATTGAGTTTTGTTTGATTACTGATTACTTACTAAATTTTTATTATTTGTTTCATATAAACAAACCCCCCTTTTAATTACTCGTTTCTGGAAGTTCTTTGACTAATTGGATATAATTGTTGGTTAAAGTAAAGTCTAAACCATTTTTCCTCGTGGGATCGACCCCAACCTACAAGTTGAGTTCTCTACTTGATAACGATCGCTTATACTTCTGTAGGGAAGTGTAATTTGAGCGTATCAAATTTTGGCGCCGCTGCGAGGGAAATTTTGGCTTTTAGATTTATTTTAACTACATTATTGAACGTTAGTCAAATATTTTTGTATTTTACTTTTTTCTTTGTTTTTGTCTCTCTCAGGTTCTACCTCTAGTGTATGCCAAGTACACGGAGTCAGGGTGAACCACTTACTCCTTACGATCCAGAGCTAAACCGCACTTTACGAAGAATGAATAGCCCAAGAGGTCAAATTAATCCTATCGGAGGAGATTTGGATGATGCAGATGAATTACAACAGCAGAGTGTAGCAGGTGGGGACAACCAGGCTCCAGATGAAAATCGATTGAGAGATCCACTGAGGGCGCAAGATCCACTAGGCCCACGACAATATGACAACTATCGGGGCAACTTGAACATAGAAAACTCTGATGGACCCATTGTCCTACCTCTTTTAGCTCCGAGGCACATATTTGTGGTGACTAGCAGTTTGATGCAGATGCTTACAGCAAGAGGCTTATTCTCAGGATTGCCATCGGAGGACCCACATGCTCACCTAGCCAAGCTAAGAGTAGTTTGCAAGAGTTGTGTAGGTAGACCAGACCTAGATATGGACGTCATTGGTTTACGAGTGTTTCCTCTGTCACTCACAGGCGACGCTGTAGTATGGTTCACTGAGCTCCCTTATAACTCAATATTTACATGGGACCAATTGGCGGAGGTGTTCAAAGCGAAGTACTATCCAGTGTCCAAGAAGCTCAATCACAAAGACAGGGTCACCAATTTTGTAGCATTACCTGGAGAGTCTGTGAGCAGCTCTTGGGACAGATTCACTTCATTCGTTAGAAGTGTTCCAAATCACCGTATTGATGATGAGTCGCTGAAGGAATACTTCTATCGAGGACAGGATGATAACAATAAAGCAGTCCTTGACACTATTGCTGGGGGTTCATATGGTGATTGTACATATGCACAGATTTCTGAGAAATTGGAGAGGATCTCTCGCAACAATAAAACATGGAGCACTAGGAGAGCAGATACTGAGAGAAACACATTTGCCGTTCATAATGCAACTGTCAACTCTGCAGATGATATTCGTGAGGAGATGGCTCAGATGAGGACAGAGTTGGGGTTGGTACTGAAGCATGTGAGCGGAGGAGCAGAAAAGGTAAATGCTGTGAACTACTTGACAAGAACTCCACCACCAGTTGAAGAGTGTTACTATGAAGAGGACACTTATGCGGTAAATGATCAGACGGGGGGTTTCAGACCAAATGCCCAAGGATTCAACACGGAAAATTAGCGCCAAGGTAAAGGAAACCAAGGTCGGAACTATGGAAATTACAACCGCGAGGGTCACTATGTCCGGGATGGGAACTTCAACCGCGACAACAACTATAACAGGAACAATTATGGCAACAGAAATGATCGGGTTGGACCCTATGTTCCCCCTCAAAATCGGGAATCTGGTGCTAGGGAAGCTGGAGGTAATTTGGCGCGGATTGAAGATATGATGCAGAAGATGATGAGAAGGTTTGATGCAATTGATGAGAATGTGAAGGAGATGAGAAACGACTTATCTGGCATTGGTCAAAAGGTTGATGCCCATGCAGTGTCAATAAAGAATCTGGAGCAGCAGATGACTCAGTTGTCTACTATAGTGAACCCACGTCAACCTGGCACTCTTCCTAGCAACACCATCCAGAATCCCAAGAATGATGGTCATTGTATGGAAATTACTACTCGAGGAGGTAAGCAAACCATAGATCCACCTATGTCGTCTATGGTGGATACTGAGATTAGAAAAGCAGATGATGCGGTGAAAGTTATAGAGGAGTCTGAGACTGCGACAGAACAAGAAGTTGAGATCTCTCAGAAAGTGGTCCCTATACCTAGACCGCCACCACCTTTTCCACAGAGGTTAGTAAAAAAGGCTGAAGATGGTAAATATCGCAAATTTATCACTATGTTGAAGCAGCTTTCTATCAATGTTCCTTTGATAGAAGCATTGGAGCAAATGCCTGGGTATGCCAATTTTATGAAAGATATGGTGACAAAGAAAAGGTCTGTGAGTTTTGAAGACGACGACAGATTGCAACATTGTAGTGCTATTGCTATAAGATCTCTGGTGCAAAAGAAGGAAGATCCTGATGCTTTCACGATCCCATGTACTATAGGGTTGCTACACTTTGCTAAGGTATTGTGTGATCTTGGTGCTAGCATCAATCTCATGCCTTTATCTATTTACAAGAAGTTGGGTCTAGGAGATCCAAAGCCCACTGCAATACTGTTATTAATGGCTGATCGGACTGTGAAGAGGCCCATAGGTGTGCTCCATGATGTGCTAGTGAAAGTGGAGTCCTTCATCTTTCCAGCGGATTTTGTGATTCTTGACTGTGAGGTTGATTTTGAGGTTCCCATCATCCTTGGGAGACCATTTCTTGCTACAGGGCGTGCGTTGGTTGATATGGAAAAGGGACAGATGAAGTTCAGATTAAACAATGAAGAAGCGACTTTCAATATCTGTAGATCCATGAAGCAGAATGGTGAGCTCCAAATAGTATCTACTATCACCTACAGAGTTGAGAGTGGGTCAGAAGTACAGATTGAAGAGCAACTAGGTATTGAGGCACTCACAGCGGTCATGATGAATTTCGATAGTGATGGGATTGAAGAATATAATGAGTTGGTGGCTGCACTTGATAAGCATGAATACCGGTCCAAACCAAAGAAATATGAGCTAGACATGAAGAATCGCGAGTCCCCACCCACAAGACCATCTATTGAGGAGGCACCAAAATTGGAGCTTAAGGCTCTACCACCGCACTTGAGGTATGTATACTTAGGCCAAGAGAATACTTTGCCGGTCATCATTGCAGCAGATTTGAATTCAAGGCAAGAAGAGTGTTTGGTGACTGTATTAAAGAGGTTCAAGCGAGCTATTGGGTGGACTATTGCAGATATTATTGGGATTCCCCCCGGTATTTGCTCTCACAAAATCCAACTCATGCCCGAGCATAAGCCTAGTATTGAGCACCAAAGAAGATTAAATCCACCGATGCAAGAGGTAGTTAAAAAGGAGATCATAAAGTGGCTGGATGCAGGAGCCATCTATCCCATTGCAGATAGTAGTTGGGTATGTCCTGTGCAGTGTGTGCCTAACAAGGGAGGTATGACTGTCGTTCCAAATGAAAAGAATGAGCTTGTTCCAATGAGGCCCGTTACCGGATGGAGAGTTTGCATGGACTATCGAAAGTTGAATGCATGGACTGAAAAAGATCACTTTCCCATGCCATTCATGGACCAGATGTTGGATAGACTTGCAGGAAAGGGTTGGTATTGTTTTCTTGATGGGTATTCTGGCTACAATCAAATTTCTATAGCTCCAGAAGACCAAGAGAAGACCACCTTCACTTGTCCATATGGGACTTTTGCTTTCAAACGGATGCCTTTTGGGTTGTGCAATGCTCCAGCAACCTTCCAGAGGTGTATGATGTCGATATTTTCAGATATGGTGGAGGATGCTATTGAAGTGTTCATGGATGATTTTTCAGTTGTAGGTGATTCCTTTGATTATTGTCTAGATCATCTGGCCGAGGTGCTTAAAAGATGTGAAGATTGCAACTTGGTGCTGAATTGGGAGAAGTGCCATTTCATGGTGAAAGAAGGTATAGTGTTGAGTCATCGCATTTCTGATAAAGGTATTGAGGTTGATAGAGCTAAAGTTGAGGTAATAGAAAAGCTTCCACCACCTATCTCTGTAAAAGGTATTAGAAGTTTTCTTGGGGATGCAGGTTTTTATAGAAGATTCATCAAAGACTTCTCCAAAATTGCACATCCGTTATGCAAATTGCTTGAGAAGGAGTGTAAGTTCTATTTTGATGATGACTGTCTTAGAGCATTTGAAGAGTTGAAGAAAAAGTTGGTTACAACACCAATAATTATTTCACCAGATTGGGTAAAACCGTTCGAGGTAATGTGCGATGCGAGTGGACTGGCGCTTGGTGTAGTATTGGGTCAAAGGCAAGAGAAAATTCTTCACCCTATTTACTATGCCAGTAAAGCTCTAAATATGGCTCAGAAAAACTATATTGTGACTGAACAAGAACTTCTTGCAGTAGTTTTTGCATTCGAGAAATTTCGATCATACTTGCTTGGTACTAAGGTCATAGTGCATACTGACCATTCTGCATTGCGATATTTGATGGCGAAAAAGGATGCAAAACCGAGATTGATTAGATGTGTATTATTGCTACAAGAGTTTGATTTTGTGATAAAAGACAGAAAAGGGACCGAAAATCAAGTCACCGACCACTTGTCGAGATTAGAGGAAGAGGCTATGCTAAAGCTTGGAGATAGGGCTGAAATCAATGATGCTTTTCCAGATGAAAAGGTATTGGCTGCTTCTCATGATTTGATTCCTTGGTTCGCCGACTTTGCTAATTATTTGGCTAGCGACATTGTGCCCCCTGATTTGTCTTTTCACCAAAGAAGAAAATTTATGCATGATGTGAAGAGATTCTTTTGGGATGAACCTTACTTGTATCGTAGTTGTGCTGATGGGATTATTCGTCGATGTGTGCCTGAGGTGGAGATGTTGAGTGTACTTGAAGCATGCCATTCATCACCTGTTGGTGGGCATCATAGTGGTATTCGGACTGCACATAAGATTTTACAATGTGGGTACTATTGGCCCACCATTCACCAAGATGCTCATGACTTCGCCAAATCTTGTGATCGTTGCCAAAGAGAAGGAGGAATTTCAAAGAGGCAAGAGCTCCCAATGAATCCTATATTGGTGATAGAGTTGTTTGATGTATGGGGCATTGATTTTAAGGGTCCATTTGTGAGTTCATATGGGATGAAGTATATTCTTGTTGCGGTTGATTATGTATCGAAATGGGTAGAAGCAGTTGCACTCTCCAACAATGAAGGTAAAAGTGTCACCGCATTCTTGAAAAAGAATATTTTTTCCATATTTGGTACACCGAGGGCCATAATTAGCAATGGAGGTTCTCACTTCTGTAATAGGTTCTTTAAGGCACTACTTGAGAAATATGGTGTCTGTCACAATGTAGCCACTCCTTACCATCCACAGACTAGTGGTCAAGTTGAAGTATCCAACAGAGAAATCAAACAGATATTGGCAAATACTGTGAATGCTAATAGAACGGATTGGTCAAGGAAGCTTGACGATGCTCTATGGGCATATCGCACTGCATACAAGACCCCCATAGGTATGTCTCCTTACCAACCTGTATATGGGAAGTCTTGTCATCTACCAGTAGAGCTAGAGCATAAGGCTATGTGGGCAATGAAGAAGTTAAATTTGGATTAGAGCGCCGCATCTAACCAAAGGATGAATGACTTGAATATGCTCGATGAGTTTCGCCTACAAGCTTATGAAAGTTCAGCCTTGTACAAAGAAAAGATGAAGAGGTATCATGACCAAAGAATTGAAAAGCGAGAATTTGTGGTTGGTGATCTTGTGCTGCTATTCAACTCTAGGCTGCGCTTATTTCCAGGCAAACTCAAGTCTAAGTGGACAGGGCCATTTTTGCTCACAAAAGTGCTCTCGCATGGAGCGGTTGAGCTTGAGAAAAAGGATGGAACAAGGTTCATGGTGAACGGGCAAAGGATTAAGATCTATCTGGGAAGTGCTGAAACTGTGCAAGAAGTGATTGAGACCTACAATCTTGATGAAGTCTGAGTAATCAAAACACCTGCGTCATGCCGCGACGTTAAATCAAGCGCTGCTTGGGAGGCAACCCAAGATGTACAATCTAGCCAATGATAGGGTTAAGTTTTCCAATTAGTAGTTTAGTTTGCTCTGTTTACTTGCATTTTTGTATTAATTTAGTTCTTAGTGTTGGCTAGAATTAGTATAGGGTCCGTGTCTAAAAAGTGTCAAGAAAATATACAAAAATAATAGCTTAATGGTTGCTACATGTGCAGGTACACCACCTGATGAATCTGCAGAAATTGTTCTGGTGCAGAGGTCTACGGATCCCATCGACGGTCCGTCGATTGATCCACGGACCGTCAATGGTGTCCGTAGATCCAAGGTAAGTCCCTAAAATTTTCCAACTGTAGAAGTGATCTACGGTCCTCATCTACGGACCGTAGATAGACTCACGGACCATAGACGGGGTCTCGTGAGTCCAAACCCTAAAGCTGTATGACCCGACCCGGACCCCCTATTTAAATAACCCCTTATTTTAAAACTCATTCCCATTCCCTCCATTTACTCCATAACCGTTTCCCCCACCCTTTTCAACTAGTTAATTCACTCTATAACTACCATATATCACACTCCTTTCCATATATTATCTAAATCCCTTAAATTTAGTTTACTCCCCATTTCATATTTCACTCTTAAACGTCCGGTGTTGGGTTAGAAGCAATAGCGGTGTTTCAATTGTTGTGCTAAGAAGTGTCATCACACAATCCCCCACTCCTAGTTGTTTGCAAGGTAATAACTTTCCCCTTACTTTGAATTTCGATTCATAGCCTAAATATAGGAAGTTGGGAATTTAGTCTTAACTTAGGGTTATTGTTTGATGTAATTACATGATGAATTTACAATTTACTATACCCTTGGAATGATAGATAGTGATTGTGTAGTTGATTGTATGTGATTGTAAGCCTTTATGTAAGTTTCGACTTAGGGTACCCGAAATTATCTAAATTATGTGTTAAAATAACTACACGGAATCGTAAGAATGAAGAACTAGCATAATTGAGTGTTGAAATGCATGATGAGGCTTGTTAATGTTGAAATTTAGGACCATATATGTCTAAATAGTAAGATAGGGTAAAATCTGGGCACAAATGGTATCCACGATACCTCGTCTATGGACCGTAGACGCATCTACGGACCGTAGATGAGGTTCCTCAATAGATGCACACACAAAATATATCCAAGTGTAAAACCACGGAAGTGGACTACGGTCCGTAGATCGATCTATGGACCATTCTGCACATCCGTGGTTTCCATCTGCAACCTATATTTTTGGTCCCCTGATCCACGGCAGAGTTCCACGGACCGTAGATCAGTCTACGGACCATAGGTACCCTCCGTGGATGGCCACTGTAGCCTGTTTCTGCAGAATTTTTTTGTCTTTGTTAGTGTTTGTTTACAGTTTTTACTTTTTCTTAGTCTATTCTTGGTTAGTTTTGGGCACTAATATCGTTCCCGCAGGTACAATGGCACCCAAGAAGATGGTCACCTACTCCAAAAGGGGCAAGTCCAAATCTGTTGCCCCTAGTTTCCGGTTGATTGATGAGGACACAGACACTGATACTGATCCAGCATACGTGCCCCTCAACACTAGGACTTCTCGCGCCAGAGGCACACCCCGGAAGGTGCTTTCCGACGTAGTCACTGTCTCCCAGTCTGATGAGGAGCACACACTGATCGGGTCACCAACTGGGGCTGCTTCTAGTTCAGAGGAGTCTGCATCAGGACCTGGATCTGACCATGCTTCAGGCTCCAAGTCTGCCCAGGCTACAGGGTCCAATGCGAAATCTTCCACCGGGTCAGGAGAAAATGACCAAGCAGCCTCATCTGATGAGGCTACTAGTTCGGAACCCATACCCTTACCACCAAATGATGCTCCAACTCCTGTAGCCGGCGAACCAAATAGGTGGTGTGTCAAGGGCTAATGACAAATTTACCGGGATACTAAGATGGTGAATGACAAACAGAAAATGGCCCGACTGATCACAGAAGAGCGGAGAGTTATCACGGGGAGCTTGCACACTGTTCCAGACATTCACCGGTTGTTCAACCTTCACAAGTGTGACTGGATGGCTCGAGACCCAGGGACGTACAGCGAGGAGATTGTTCGGGAGTTCTATGCTTCCTATGCTGCCACTCTCCGGGGCTCCATTTCTAAGCGGTCGAAGCCCCTAGCTCAGGATCCACTCACCTCCACATTGGTTCGAGGGTGCCCAGTGGACATATCCCCTGCCACCATCAGACGATTTCTCTATGGTCCCACTGCGGGTCACTTTTGGTCCCTCAATACAGCGGAGTTTGACTACAGATTGGACATTGTGCGGAGTAGTGCCTTCCAGAGGAATTCTGAGCAGCGATAGGCGGTGATACATTGGTTGGCCAAATACATTGCTGCAGATGGCGAGCGTGCAGAATGGGTTGCTGCTCCACGTTTGGGCATCCGGAAGGCGACATTAACTTTTGTGGCCAAGTTCTTTCAGTTCTTGGTGCGTAAATGTGGTGTTGCCGACCAAAGCTAATAATCAAGTCACGTGGGACAGAGCAGTCATGGTAGCGGCATTGGTAGCAGGAGTAGAGATCGACTTTGCCCGCATGCTGCTGGCAGAGATACACGAGAGGGCATTCAGGACCTCCACTACTTACCCCTTTCCATGTCTTATTTTTCAGTTGTGCAGGGACTCTGGAGTGCGGATCTGGCATTGTGATAGGCTAGTCCACCCTACAGGCGCATTGGACATCGGTCTCATTCGCGATGAGGCGAATGTACTAGCACCTCGCAGAGAGCCTCAGGTTGAGGTACCTCCTTTGGGTACCGACCTTGCAGACACAGTGGGGCAGGCACAGGGCGATGACCTCAGCGCCCCCGATCACACAGACACTGTCCCGGGCTCCTCTTCTCAGGCAGCTAGCATGGGCCCTAGCTCTTCCCGGTCCACACCGCAGTTGGGCGCTGCTGTTGTTCCTTTGGCCAGAGTTCAGAAGTTAGAGGCTCAGATGGCCACACTACTACACCACATCCAGCCTTGGATGCAAAAGTCGATCGCCGAGTCCAAGGCTAGAGTGGAGCGCAGGATGGAGGATATGATGGATCGGAAAGTCCAGGCTGTTAATAATCGCCTAGATGCATCTGAACTGAGAGTCCTCGAGCGACCAGCCCCGGCCATAGACCTATCTGCTTTGCAGGCCGACATAGCTAGCCTCCGGTTTGATGTTGAGGCCATTCTTGCTGCACCTTCTGTCGAGCCTTAGGTTGCCCCCACTGCACTGGCTGATGATACAGTGCTCGATGCTCTATTCAGTCGGACCGTCGAGGAGGGACTTGCACTTACACAGGCCAAAGGCAAGCGGCACCGCTCCCACCGCACTGAGGAGGAGAAAGCCCTCAAGAGACAGCGTAGGCAGGAGAAAGAGGCTAGGAGGGCATCGATAGCTGATGAGGAGTTGCACCAGCAGAGGGAGCATGAGAGAGTTGCAGGGGCGTCGAGCTCTGCCCCAGTCGTAGCGGCCCAGCCTGATGCGGGAGACGCAGAGAGATTGCTAGAGAGCACTACTGAGGGTGCTGATGTGGGCACTACTGAGGGTGCACCCACTGGAGTTCCAGCGGGTTCCAGGCAACCGAACCCCCCTGCTTGTTGATGATTCACCGGCGCTTTGCGCCACAGGTTTGCTTTACCCAATCCATTTTCTTTTATTATCTCTATATGCGTTGGGGACAACTGCATCTATTTTTGTTGGGGGTGGGGCAAATGGATTGTGAGTGGTAAGGTGAAATCTGAATAACCCAACTCATGAATCCTCCTTTGGGATTTTCTTGCCTGCGTTCTTTTTCCCCAAAGGACTGTTTAAATTTCTGTTGAACCGGTATGTCTTAGGATTGTATGTGTAGAAGCATGATACAGAATGAAGCATGATGGCTTATAAAAAATGATACCCGTCAAATTTTTGGGATGTATGCTAGATGTTGTAGGCTATGATTAGTTGACTGTATTGACTCTGAGTATGACATAATAAATCAACTTGATGGCATGACTTGAGCTGAAACTTGAACTAAGTAATCTAATAATCTGATAATGAAACTATGTGCCAAGAGTGGGTGAGAATCGTTTTGTTCAAACAGTTTTTGTGCAAAGCTAGAACTTGCCCGGTTAGTCCTGCTAAAACAACTCAATCTAGAGGTTAGGAAGTGATCATAGGCCATTGTTCTGAAAAGTCAGCAAATTGCCTAGAAAGATTCAACCAAAATGAAATAATTGTTCCCTTTGATCCAGCTTTGAGCCTAAAATAGACCATTTCTTTCTAAAACCCCAAACTCACCTTTCCATAATCTAATACGCTGGCCCTGGTCCCTCCTTGGACATGTGCACTTCGACTTAGGCTAAAAGCCTAAGTTGAGGGTGGCTAATGCAAAAATAACTTCAAATCTTGGCCCTGACCCAACATCGGGTATTGTGCACCTCAACTAATGAAAAATCTATAAGTTGAGGGTGACTATGAAAGAAGATACTAAGAGAAAAAAATGGGTATGAAAAGAGTAAGGTGAAGAAGAGAGAAAACTTGTGAAAAGGATGTGATTGGTTAAAAAAAAAAAAAATTAAGCGTTACAAATTCTGAAGTCACATCCTTGGTTGAAGAAAAACAAGTGAAATAAGGTAAAACTGTAGGATGTCAGAACTAGGGCAAAAAGAGGTTAAAAGCCAAAGTGTAGTGTCAAGAAGGGCAGAAAGTCACTAATCAGTACCCAAATGTACCACACCTGACCCTGAGCCTACGTTACAAGCCAATAAAGTCCTATAGTGATCCTAAAATCTAGTTTGGAGAGTCTAAGCAGTGAAAATAAGGGCAAGCTTATGGCATAAAGCACTAACTGTATTGGAAATTACTTCTGAGCGTGAGTGTTGAATAAATTCTTACACCATAAATGACATTCAATTTTTGTGAAAAAGGGATTTTGTTTGAAGTAAGGGCACTAGTTACATTGTCGGAAAGTTGGTATCTTGGTGATAGTGATAAGGTGCAGGTTGTGTGTTAGTTGGTTGATCTGTGTCATAGTTTGATCTGCATGGATTAGCTTGTCGAGTCTAAAATAACGAAGTTACATCTAAAAAGTCAGGGGGGTAGAGAGCCATGTGATTGCTTGGGTTTGAAATGTTTGCTTCTATACAAGAGTCGTTTAGAGTTGTATTGTGTCGCTTGAGGACAAACAACGAATTTAAGTTGAGGGCGTTGATATACCGTGAGTTTACGGTATTTCTAATACATTTCACTTACAAGTTGTGTGTGTCTAGGGCCTTTTTGTATTGGTTTTTATGTGTTTTGTTATGTTTTTGCAGGAAAGGTGTTCAGGTGTATAAGTACGGAGACAACTGAGCTAAATGCAGAAAAAGAGCCTTCACGGAGATGATCTACGGACCGTAGGTCCAGTGACGGTTCGTAGGTTATGGCCGTAGATCAGCAGCCAAGGGACAGATGACAAATCAGGGAAATCTGACCAAGTGTGGAACCACGGTGTCAATTTACAGTCCGTAGATTGACCTACGGACCATACTGGTCAAGCCGTAGAAGGAAACTGCGAGGGTTCCAGTACCTGATTTTTGAAGATGCTAAGTATGGAGTTACGGAGGGGATTGACAGACCGTAGATCAATCTACGGACCGTACTGTCAGTCCGTCGTTTGCTTCAGAGAGGCTGAGTTTTGGATACTGAAATATTCTCCAAGTCCTGGTTGACAGAAGGAACTTACGGACCGTAGATCCATCGACGGTCCGTAAGTCAGTCTCGTGGATTGAAAACGCGTACCTGAACAGACTTTCCTTAAATTGTTTCCTTTTTAAATTAGGATTTGTTTTTCTTTAAATAGGGCATGTAAACCTCATTTTTTGGGGTTAGACATTATTATTCTAGTTCTATTTTGTGACTTTGGAGATTGAATTACAATCTTAGCAATTATTAATTTTACAAGTTCGTTTTGAAGATTTTTGGCTTTGCAACTCAAGTTGAATTTCTGGGTTTATTATTTTCTTTCGTAAGTTCATGATTTCTTTATCTAAAATTATGAATTGTGTTCTTGCTAATATGAGTAACTAAATCCACAACTAGGGTTGTGGGAACCATGAGCGATTAACAAAATATGAATAGTAAATAAGCAATTCGTGAATAGTGTTTTGCATGCATTGATAATTCTTTCGTTTAGAAGTCTTTTTAACGGTGGCCAACGTTAGAACTCGCCTTGTTGCTACTTGCCGGATCAAAGAGGTAATCAACAAGAAAAGAATTATCAACATAGATTTAGTGTGATACTATCTAATAGACTAGTGTCGATTGGTGCGAAGTAATAACTAAGCCAAACATCGATTATGATGTCTAATATGAGGTAAAGGTAAGGGTTAGTAAATTATACACATGTAGCCATATTAAGGTGCGGGGTGAAATTCTCTAGATGCCGGATCAAGGATTTAGAGATACCTAACTTATCACTTTGCATGTAATACACTAGGAAAGGATTCTTTGTTACTAGGATTATTGCGTTATGAGCTTGTGGGGAACACGTATGCCCTAGTTATTTCTCTCATCTTGATAACAACAAAAAATTGAGTTTTGTTTGATTACTGATTACTTACTGAATTTTTATTATTTGTTTCATATAAACAAACCCCCCCTTTTAATTACTCGTTTCTGGAAGTTCTTTGACTAATTGGATATAATTGTCGGTTAAAGTAAAGTCTAAACCATTTTTCCTCGTGGGATCGACCCCAACCTACAAGTTGGGTTCTCTACTTGATAACGATCGCTTATACTTCTGTAGGGAAGTGTAATTTGAGCGTATCACACCGCCCACCCCAAAAAAAAAAAAAAAAGTTTGTTTTTAAAAAATATTTTCAATTTCAAAATTTCATTTTTTCACCCCTACCCTCGACCCCACACCACCCCCAAAAATAATTTTAAGTTTGTTTTTCAAAAATATTTTCAATATCAAAATTTCATTTTTCCCCTTTACCCAGCCCCCACCCCACCCCCAAAAAAAAAATTAAGTTTGTTTTTAAAAAATATTTTCAACTTCAAAATTTTATTTTTTCATCCCAACCCTCGATCCCAAATTTTATTTTTTCACCCCAACCCTCGATCCCCCCACCCACCCCCTACAACCCCCACCCCCAAAAAAATTTAAGTTTGTTTTTCAAAAATATTTTCCACTTCAAAATTTCAAATTTTCATCCCTACTTTCAACCCCACCCCCTACCACCCCACCCCCCAAAAAAATTTAAGTTTATTTTTAAAAAATAGTTTCAATTTCAAAAATTATTTTCTACTGTAGTAAAAATAAAAGATACTTCTCAAAAATATTTTTCATTCATAAATCAAACACTAAAAATCTTTTTCGGAAAATATTTTCTACTCACCAACCAAACATGAGAAAATAAGTCAAAAATCAACTTGTTTTCCAGGAAAACATTTTCCTTCATACCAAACACACCCAAGATCTTACTTTTTTTTCTTCTTCATATTTTCAATTAGAAGCAACACAAAATTGAGGATGATGAGGATGGAATATTAATGGAAGTTTCGATATCTTTTATCGCACTTGATGAAGTAAAAGCTGATGTTTTGGAGGTAAACTTTAGAAAAGTTTCTCCAGTTACAATTTGATTAATTTATTTTCTTTTAAGTCATGTACAAATATATCTTGATGGGTGCTTGAACAACTTTTTAATGTTAATTGTTTCATGAAATAAAGATAATGTATTAAGATCTAAATATGAACGCATATCTAAATGATAAGATGTACATGAATCTTTGAATATACATTTCAATATTAAGATAATGTATTAAGATCTAAATATTAAATAATAAGATTGCTTATTATTGTACATCTTAATATAAAAAAATCTCTATTAAGAAATTAATAAGTATATAATTTTGGAAAATGGCTAAAAGGACTTTTATTTTTTTAACTTTTATTAGCCAAAACTCTATTATGAAAGAATATAATGATTCATGGAATAAATTTCAAAAGATTCAATTTATTTCTTCTAGAAAAAAATAAGTGTGAATGATAATGATAATGATCAAAACCTAGCCCATATTGGTATCTTCATATCAGAAATAGATTGTTGATAGTGATTTGGTACCTAACCCCTAACCCATATTGGTATCTTCATATCATATGGCATCAACGAGTGGAGAGATTTAAGAAATAGTTTGCAACCTACTGGAAAGGGCTTTATAGAACCCAATTGTAAAGAAAATATCCTTTGTAAAAAAAAAGGTTAGGTACTTGAGAATATGTATTGACTATTAATAGTTGTTGAACGATGTAACAATAGGCAATAAGTACCATTGCCTCGTATAAATGACCTACCTGATTAGTTACAACATGGAGCCACCAAATTCTTGAATATTGATTTTTGGATTGGTTATTGTAAGCTTGGAAGTGGAGGAAAATATCTTTTTGATAGCTTTCAAAACTCAATAGATGAAAAAAAAAATCGTATATTTTGGACTTACCTATGCCCTAGTTGCATTTATGGACTTAATGAGTCAGGTTTCCAAGACTTTGCTTAAAAGTTGGTGCCAATGGTTATTAATTAATTCCAGGTGTATTCTCATAAGCTAGAAGGAACACAAGGAACATATAAGGATTGTATTTTAAACAAAACAAAAATATCAACTTTATGTCGAAATTTTTAAAATGAAAGTGTCTCAACAAATTGGAATCATCGTGTATACTGAAAGAAGCACTCGACAGTCTACCACAAATGTTTGGTGAAGTATTTCTATAGAATAGTTGTGTTATTGATCAAGTTATATACATAAAAAGAAGTAAAGTTTCAGTAGAGGTAAATTATGAGTGGAGATTTCAGAAGCTCAATACATGTTTGATCATCATAACAGTATTAGACTTGCCATTAGGTTTCAGAGGGTTCAGGGTGCTCCTTGAGGCTTTAAGGATGATATCAGGATAATTTCTCATGTAGAAAGGTCATGTGGTCGTGCCTCGAGACACTTGAATAAGCATAAGCGAACTATCCTACTTATAATTTAAAGATGGTTCAATGATTTTGCACGATAGATTCAGAGACAATATTTACACAACAAATCCAATGAGATTTATACAGAATATGAGAACTTGGTATTTATGTTCTAGCAAAAAGATTTAATTCTTCAACTTACCCCACAAGTGGAAGCTACATGATGATTGTAAAATTTACTATTCGGTGTCATCCAGAAAATGGCAATGTTAAGATAGATGCACTGAGAAGCAAATCCATGAGCTAGTTGACATTTAGCTTTTGTGAATAGACTTTTGACCTAAGATGTGTACACATTTGAGGATATGGATATCAAATTAGTGAGGAACTTAGAGACGTTGTTGGCTTATGTTTAGGCCAAGTCTTTATTGGTAGAGAACATCGAGATCACCAAATACAAGGATTATAATTGTGTGAATATTGAAATAAGGTTATAGTGTGTAAAGACATGGATATGAGTATTGACAGTTATGTCGCTTTTGGACTAAGTGGTTGATTATGAGAATCATTATGATAATCGAACATAGATGATATGAGAGAGGTTATTCTTCAGGAACTATAACACTTAATACATTGCAGATCCAAGATCTACTAAAACACATGAAGAAAGTGTACTGGTGGGAACTTATAAAGAATGATATTGCTAACTTCATTTCTAGTGGCTGACTTATGAACATGTTAAAGATGAGTATAAGCATCTAACATTACTACTACTACAGTTTAAGATTCCATAATGGAAATTGAAAGCAGTTACTACTCATTTTATGACCGCGCTACCACGAATCCTTAGAGGTTATGAACCTATGCAGGTATTTTTAGATCGGCTTACAAAGCCATCACACTTCTTACCATTCAAATAGATAAAATGAAGAAATATCTGTAGAAAAATACTTGAACAAAAATTTTCAACTCCACGAGCCTAGTGTCCATCTTAGCTAACAGAGAATCACTGTTTACTTTAGGCTTTTGAGAAGCTTTTCAAGGAACATTGGGTACACGAATAAACTTTAGTATTGCACTTCATCCGTAGACAGTCGGGCATTTCGAACGTTATGTACAAATCTTTGAGGATATGTTAAGAGCTTGTTTTAAAAAATTTAAATGTTATTGGGACCTTTACTTACCCTTGTCGGAATTCACCTACAATAATGACTTACAGTCAACCTCTCAGAAGACTCTATGTGAAGCTGTGTATGTTAGGTGATGTTATTTTCGTACCAAATAGTTCGAAGTTGATGATGATGATGTATTAGGATTTGGGATCAAGCTTGGTAATGTACAAGGTTCAACTAATCAGACTGAAGTTACTAATAGTTCAAAAGGATGAAAATCTTATACATATAAAAGGAAAGGATATTATGAGTACATAGTTAGAGACTAAATCTTCCTAAGTCCCCTTATGAAAGGTGTAATGCGATTTGGGAAAAGAGGTAAATTGAGCGAGAGAAATATCGGAGCGTATAAGATACTTGACCGGATAGGAAGAGTGACATCAATTGGCACTTCCTCCTGAAATGTCTTTCATCCATCCAATATTCCATGTTTCTACGTTAAGGAAGTACACCTCAAATTTCTCTCATGTACTTGAAGCACCGACTATACCGATTGATGAGAACTTAACATATAAAAAGGAACCTGTAACTATTGTGGACAAACAAGTGAGAAATTTAAGGTCAAAATAAATTGTGTCCATGAAAGTCGTATGGAGAAACCATACCATTGAAGAAGCTACTTGGGAATTGGAAAACAATACACGAATCAAGTATCCTCTCTTGTTTCAATCATCAAATACACACTTATTATAAATTCGAGGACCGAATTTCTTATGGTTGGGAGAATGTAATACCCTATATAAAAAAATAAGGGCATATATGTCATTTTGCTTTGTTTAGAAAAAAAAGAAAAAAAAAAGAGATTGGGCTAAATGCCCTAAGCAACCACGGCTGCCACCTTCAGTACAAAGAAAAATAAAGAGAATGGGGATTAAGGATATGGGTTCATTGCGTGAATCAATCAAGAAGAAGAAAATTTTAATGGAGAAAGAGAGGAAGCTTGAAAAGGAGAGGGGACATACGTAGAAAGAAAGGCAAAGGGCCCAGATAAAGAGTTTCGAGGGGAAGTACGCTGGTTAGCAATTCTTAAAAGCAAAAAGAGAGAACAGAAGTGTGGTTCAGCCTCTCTTTCCGATGATGCAATGATATGAAGGAAAAAGAATCAATCGCCTAAGGCTGTTAAGCAAAGAGAGAAGGAGAAAATCAAGTGTGTTTATAAACTTAGTTATATATTTAAATTCGTAGATTCATGACTATCGAATTGGGATTGTAAGTTAGAGAAATAAGGTTAAAAACGATAGAGGAATCTATTAATACTTGACATATGATTGCCGCTATCGAAAGAGTTTAACATTTACTTGAGAATTAGTATTTTCACATATATTTTGATTAAAGTTTTATATAGTATGATTTGATAAGAACTTGAATGTCTTATACCATTTTAAAATGTTTGTACTGATTACAAGAAAAGTATAAATGGAAGTAGACCTTGATGAATCCCGTAGCTAACGTCAGATTCGTTAGACCTGGTGCACCTTGTAGTGACAGATTATCGATAAAGCCCTTGCTAGTGGAAAGGTAGAACTAGCATACCGTTACTGATTTTCCTTGAGTAGGGATCTACCGATATGAATATTTAAATCCTTTATGAGGAGTTCATTGTTATTGGTTACTTCTTAAAGAGAAGGCCACACTGATTACATGATTCATCCTTGGAAACCCCCAGCTATAAGGTTTGATATGAAAGTGTTTTTCTAAATTTAGTACTAAGTGTTTACATTAATTTTGTGTACACGAGGCAAATAAGATTGAATATTGTATCGTTTTCTGAAAGGGAATTGATTTTATCATTTTGTTAATCACACTACCATATTTTCTGACTTTTCCCTCGTTAAAATGGTTGTGGTTAAATATTATTACTCACGGAGCTAGCGTCTCACTCCTCGCTAATGTTTTTACAGAGAACTCAGGTGGTTGACGAGGATTTATTTAACTAAAGAGTGTGATTTGGTAGCATCTGGTGAGCCCCACATTGCTTCGTGTGGCAAGAGATTTATCGATTCTCTATGTTTCTCTTTTAAATTCTTAGAGTCGCTCCAGTTGTCGTTCCTTTTATTTGAGTCATGAGTATTCCTTCGTACTGCAGTCAAGTGACTAGTTTGGAACTTCTTTTTTTGTATTTGGAGATAAATTGGTATTATCGTGTCTCAATTAGATCATCGGTGGATATTATGTCTTGACTTGTAGTTGCTATTAGTTGTGTTGCGGATTTCTTAGATAGGAAAAATTCAGGATAGGCCCAAAAACAAAAGAAACTTTGTCTGATTTTCTGTAGAATTCTGGTAAGGCTTGCTTTTGGATTCTCCCCTTTAGCGCCGGTCATGGACCTCAATTAGGTCGTGACACTTTGTTTTTTCCTGTTGATCTGTGTGTGTATACAAACAAAATAAGAAAACTTGGGGTTTTTTTATTCAGCTCATCCGATAAATGTCAAAAGTGTTTTAACAAAAATATCTAGGCGAGTCATAAGACCTCCCGTAAAGTATGAGTGTGTTACAATAATTCTAATTATAATATATGTGTCATTTAAGCCATTAAATTTAATGAAAACATACTACATCAATAAAGTATTTCAAGAAAATTATATGGCTAGTGATGGTGGTTATGAATATCAATTGAGGATTGTATGTTCACTAATAATGGTGTGTAGATAGTAGACATATTTGTAATGAAAGTAGTTTGGTGGTGGTTGATAGTTGGATGATTTGATAATTGATGTCAATAATAATTATAAATAGTAGCTAATGTTAGTGTTGACTTATTGTAGTGATGGATAGTGGTGAGGGTTGAGGATAATAGTTTTGAGTGGTTGATGGTGGTGTTTAATAATGGTGGATAATGATGGTGTTAATTGATAACTGATGGAGTAAGGCGATATCGGTGAATGTATGAAATTGGTGAAATTCATGCTAAGAAATGATAAGTAATTTGAGAATTTTTTCTTCCATAAAAGATTTAACACCTCCACTTACCATAATTCCACACGAATGGACTCATTCATCAATATATAAAATAACCTATGATCTGACCAAGTTATCTCAAGTGATCTTATCTTATTTCATCCCTCTTTTGACTAGAAATGATAATTATATTAATAATATTTGCATATAGTCATTTCACGTCCCAATGCAATGAATAACAAGTACTAATTAGATGGATCTAAGCTTTTCATGATTTGTTTTCCCTAGAGGAGATCAATCATCTTAGCTATGACCAAATTAAAAGAGAAATTACATTCCTATGGTTGAAATAAATTTAATTTGTGATAAATCCAGAGGTTGCGATCACTTTAAAAAATTTCCTTAGAAAGAGAAGCTTTTAAAAAAAATCCTAAAAAAGAAAATTGTTTTGAAATGAATTCTGCATCTCACATCCAATTATTTAGTGAATCTTAAGATATGCATAACCACAACCATCATTGATCTTGTTACAAAATTTGATTAATATTTTTATATAAAGTCTGGCCTAGCAATCTAGGTAGAAGTAGAAGTAAGTCATTTTTCCCATAAAATAACAGAAGTTGAAATGGGAAAAACGAAAACAAAATAAACCACAGAAACAGTTACTCATATTGAGAAGAAATAGATTCCATCGTATTGTGCTGGCAAAATCATAATCCTTTAGAATATAAAATGTTGATTCTCCAATATCTTGTGTACCACTTGATGCTCCCCACTTCATCCAAATTATTACCTTTTGATAATAGATATTGGATTAATTTGGATTCCATAAATACAACTTGTTTTGGTTGCATAATGAGATGATACCAAAAAAATATGCATTACATGCATACTTATACATTTGAATAAAGAAGAAAAAATTGGATCATCAAGGATACTTCTCGTCTAGGTGGTTCAATAATCGATAACGTAAGTTTCCTTTTGAATAAAATACATGTTTTCTTTCCAACAAAATTGATCAAGTAAGTTTATTGTGATCAGATTGTGAAACAATAGATATTCAATAATTTTTGGCAAACAGGTTTACCATCATTTGTGGACAAACAAAAAAATTGATCTTTGGTTGAGGTTTACAATTTTATTGTATATGGGGAAGTTCGTGAAATAAAGAAGAAATTAAGCCAAAGTGAAGAAACATTGTAGGTGAACTCAAGAAAATTCTATTAGAATAAGTAATGAGATTGATTCTATGTATGCATGGTCATTAAAAGAGTTTAATTTGCAGGTGACACCGAGACGTAAACCGCATATTCATGGTAACAAGTTGATCAAACATTATGTACTTGGAACATGTACTAAATCTTGTAAGGGAGTTTACATTTAAAAGAATAAAAATCAAGGAGAAGTTAACTACTTATCTAAACATGATATCCCTTCAAATATTGGTAAGCAAAGTTAAGGAAGTCACAATAAAACATATAGTTCCTCTATATATTGGTATTATTATTGTCATTTTTAAGTTCATTGTCCTTTCCCTATTTGATTTTTATAATTTTGTAAAAAATTTATGACCAGAAAAAAGAGAGAAAATGAAGATTTATATGAACATCATCATGTAAACTTAGGAAGAGATACAACACATGTGGACTTAAGAGATTCTGCGTTAAGTACTCTTGTACAATACTTTTTTTACCTTTGGGATTTTGAGCCCATACATATAAAATAGACGACAATAGAGGTGTTTTCAATTCCAGATATTGTGGAATTGGAGGGGGGAGGAGTTGTCTGTTGACTTATTGAATTTTCTCCCTAAGGCCTCGGGCAAGCGCCCTCATGAAGAAGATAAGAAGAGAAAGAAATCAAAGAAGAGAAAACACAGAAATAGAGACAAGGAGCAGGAAGATATATTGAAGCTCAGAGGAGGTCGAAGGTTGATGAGGAGCTGAGGTTAGATGAGTTGAGAGCTTGTGTGGGTAGAGATTCATCCAGCTTAGTGCCAACAAAGGTAGGACTTATTAGTGGAGTTGATGTTGTGAGGGAGTCTCAGACTCTTACTACTACACCACCAACTTCTGAGGGGACTCTTGATGTCTCATTGAGTGCGTCAGCCACCGTCGGCACCACTATTCATGTTTTAGGAGATACAAAAGCTTCTGCACCAATTCCTGAAGCTTAAGGCTTCACTGATATACCGTACTCCTAGTACTATAAGTGTTATGGTGACGTGTCTCTAAAAGAATGAAAAAATAGTTGCAATAGTAAAGAGTGGCAATTATGTTATATTTTGTATGACATCAACGTATCTTTCATTATAATGATGGTTGAGGATTTATGTAATACATTGGAGGCCTATGCATGTGACAAATATGCTCATATGTAGGCATAAAACTTGATACTCAGGAATTGATTGTGTAGTTTTGTGCCATGTGGATGTGAGCAATTTCTGCATCATTAATTATTTGTGTATGCATCTAGCGCTTTCCTTGATTGATCATGTCACTCCCCGAGGCTACCCCCTAAACGAAGACAGAGGACTTAGGATCACAAGTGACCCCAAGCTAACCCTGCTGGCATAACATAAGCATACTATGATAACAAAACTGATGCGGAAACTTAAATATCATGACAATGAAAGTGATGGGGAATACCCATTCTATATCTGAATATATGAAAACTGCGAGTTTGAGTACAAAAGAGAAATCAAACTCTAAAACTAAAGTTGAAACTAACTATGTCTGAAATAAGCCTCTACACTGACTAGAAATGTTGGGACATGCCCCCAACTAGATCTAGAAAAACAGAAACTAAAAACTAAAAGCGACAAAGATAAACATGTCACTACTCATCGAAGAATAAGGACTCACTATTGATGTTGATGAACTAGAGATTGGGAACCGATCTAAGCATGATCTAGATGCTGAGGACCTGAACCTACATCATGAGAAGATGTAGCACAACGTATGTGTCAGTACTTGAAAGGTACTGAACATGCAGGATAGAGTAAAGCTGAAATAAACATATAACTGAACAAACAATAAAGTAAGAGTGTAATCTGAACATGATATAGATACTGAATACTGAGCTAACTGAATGCAATGACCATTTTATAACATGCTAAGAATGAATACTGACTATACTGAAATGTGGTCAATGCAATGGAATCTGACTAAACTGTGGGAGCTACTGATAACCGATAATAAAACCACATGAGCTAAATGTGGAGTCTGATGTATACGCCCCATCGAGAGGACCCAATATACTCGGCCAAAGGTATCAAGGCATGCTGGCGTGATCACTAAAATGATGCCCATATAGGGGACTTACAACCTACGTGGCTCGTAGTTCTGGGACTATTCGGGTACACTGAACCCTAGTCCAACTTGGTATTATGTTACTCCTAATGGATTAAGTGATTAATATATTTTGACTGAACTTCTGTGATTCACTGGATAGCTCAAAATGACATGCGAACTGAGAATGCACATTAATAAACTGATAATGACACATTCATATACTAAGGCATTTATATCTGAAATAGATGAAATATCTGGCCTAGCATGTGTAATTCAAGAACTAAAGAACTACATAGCTAGGGTTCTAAAATTCATGCAATAAACTGAGTAATAACATAATAATCTGATTTGAATCATTTTAATAGCTAAAGCTCAACAATTCTAACATTCAAGAAACCCTAGGTCTAGATGATATTAAGGGAATCAATAATCTGACTGAAAACTAGGGACCTAATGGGCAAAAGGAACCCACTAGTGAAATCCCACATACCTGGTGATGGATTCCACGGAGAAATCTTTCAATTTCAGCGTTGAAACTGATGGAACCTTATTGCGTTCTTGAACTAGGGTTCTTGACCTCTTTTCTCCTCTTACGCTCTAATTTTTCTAAGTTTTGATTAATGATTTAACTAGGGTAAGTTGTAGTTTCTAGGCTTAAACTGACTAAAACCTCATAATTTAGGGTCTAAATGACGTAGTTTAGGGGCCAAATGAACAAGGAAATGACAAAAAGACCCCTGACTTAAAAGTTGTCAGTCACTGACGGACAGGACTGACGGTCCGTACTGGTAGACCGTCATTCACGACGGAAGGCTGAAATTTGGGGTCTGAAACTAAAAGTTGACTGGCCCATCGACGGAGCTGACTGATGGGCCGTGAGTCGACTAACGGTCCGTACTGGTCGACCATCATTCGCGACTAAGGGCTGAAATCTGAAGTGTGAAACTGAAAGTTTACTGGCCCATCGACGGAGCTGACTGACAGGTGATGAGTCCACAAATTGGACTCATTTAGGGCTTTATTTTGATAGAAATTGTGTCCTCAAATGCTTATTTTATTTCAATATCTGATGAAAATTCTTAAGTTTTAGGTATTTGAAGTTTTAGTGGAAGCATGGACACTTAAGCACAAAAAGGAAAAAAGGCTGAAAAGAACAAAGAAGCTGAAGCCTGAGCATCGCCAAAGGGACAGATTCCGCCCTTCGTTCCAGTATGCGAAACCCTGAAGGAAGAGGATCAAATAGGCGATGAAAGGAGCAGTCGGTGCTTCGCCCAATAGTTTCGTGAAGCTGTACTATACCTTCTAATGACACAAAGCACGACGATGCTGAAGTCTAGTGCAAGACGGCGACAAACTACACCAAAAGATCTGCCAGCACTATTTGCTGAAGTCTATAAATACTAAACTTGTTATTAATTTTTAAAGAGTTGAACATTAATTTTAATTTCCAAAATAGAATAGTACTTTTTGGATATTTTCTCTCAAGTTTGGAGAGGGTTTTGGGAGACTTGAAGAAAGAAGGATTTCATCTTCCCCAAGTTGGAAGTGGGTCTTCTCCATTCTTCTTCCTTTTCTTAAATCAAGGTTTAATTTCTTATACTCATTTGATTTTAGTATCATTTTAGGTGTATTTTGTTATTTCTTGATGTGTGGCTAAAAACCCCATTCTTGGGGTGTGATTTAGCAAATATGTGTTGATATTATTGTTGGGTCTTGCTTGTTGATAGGATAGATGTATTTTAATGGTGATTTTACCTACTGGTTTTGGTTTAATTTAATGGGTTTGTAGTTGCAAATACAATACCACCCATGTGTTTTCGGCTTGCCCGAGAGGGAGGTCGCGAAACCAAGCCCGCTAGACTGATGGCCTAAGGAGTGGGTCGACATGAGGTTCAACCCGAGAGGGTGAGCCCTAGTCCCATATCCTAACACTAAGCTCGAGAGAGTGAGTGGGGTAAGGCGTAGGCTGGCCTTTATGTGGCAAATGGGTGTTCGAGAGGAACGCATTTGAAACGGGGTAAGTTGCCCGAGAGGGAACTTATTTCCATCTAAAGCTTAGCCTAGTCAATATTATCTTGCAAATTTCCTATAGAAAGCATGTACTCAACGATTTATCTCAACTTGTATCGCGGTCACACCCCAAGAACTTTTCCCCATACTTGATTTTCTTATTATTTTCATTATTTTTACTATACTTGTGACAAACCCCCCAAATTGATATTTGACACTTTCGTGTCACCCCCTTTTTTTATTATGTTTTTACTTGTTAATGTCTTTAGCAACGACTAGTTAGAGCTAAATTTTATTTTGCTATCAATTCTCAAAACCACTCCCTTGGGACACGACCCTAACCCTTGGTTAGGTTACTATATTATCGCCGATCGTAGACACTTGAATTGGAAGTAGTGTCGTTGGTCACGATAAGCATCAAAATGGCGCCGCTGCCGGGGAGTGGTGTTATTTGGGAATTTGTAGTTGAATAATTTTTTTGACTCTTTCTAGTTTTACTGTTACTAATCTAAATTGTAGTTTTGTTTTGCTAGTTTGAATATCAAAGCAGGGAACTAAGGATGGAAAACCATTATGGATACCACACAGATCATCCCTTTCTGAAACTATTCAACCTCTAGGACAACCTTCGGACCTTTAAACAGGAAGGGGATGAGACTATTCAAGAAATGTGGCTGAAGTTTCAAGCAGTGCTGCAACCATGCCCATTTCATGGGATGACAGACAAAGGGCTACTGGAATGCTTCTACAGGGGTCTAGGACCCGAGAACAGAGATATAGCCGATAAAATTTGTGAGGGCGGTATGCTACACCAGCCTTATAAAGTTGTAGCAAAATTCCTTGATGGCATGGTAGAAGCCAACAAAGAAGTCAAAAAGAAGCATGAGTGGGACGCACTAGCTACCCAGTTGAATGATCTATCTACCAGAGTCACGGAATTGGAGGTACAAGCCATGGGGAAAGAAAAGCACTCCTCCCTTTGAGAATGTAGACATGGGAAGAAGTAGAGAGGTATACAGGATGATGAAGCCTTGTCACTCATTCAACAAAAGATTGAGGCACATGAGAAGATGTTGAATGAGATGAAAGAAAATGTTGAAATGCTAAACGAAGCGCCAGCCTCTCACTACATGACAATTCAACTATAGAATCCTCAAATCACCCATTGAATGACGGGTCACTATCCTCCGTTCATCGAAGATTCACCTAATTACACTATGGGTGATTTCGAGGACGAAGAATAGTCTTTGACTTGCATCGTGTCGCGACGTTAACTCAAGCGTTGTTTGGGAGGCAACCCAAAACCCCATATTATCTTATATTGGTGTACTAGTAAAATAATAGTGTCTTAGTTCTATAGATTGAAGTGTAATAGGTGCCAAAGAGGTGCAGAATGGCGAGCAGCATACCCATCGAGTCACCAAAGAAGCTGGCAATCAAATCTATTTCGTCGTTTGACTCAAGATATCTTCAAAATTTGAAGTATGTAAAACTCAGGGAGCTCAAGACAATTTTGACAAATCGCCCACCTGATCGGTGACCCCAATGGTTACCATCATTTGAACATCCACAGCTGCTGAGAAGTTCTGTAAAACTCAATAAAGTAAAAATTTGTTTGGTGAAGCGTCGAATCACTCAGAATTCAAAGTGTTGTCACCAAATGGGAACAAATTGGATAAACTGTAGGCCAATGCACAAAAAGGTAGATGATTAATCACTCGAGAGTGTGGGTTGAAGATAGGCATATTGGAATGTTAAGAAAAGTTGTACAGAGCTTGATGAATCACTCGGCAATGCACCAAATGTCCCCAGCATACCTTACGCTTTACGTGACATCTGTTGAAGGACTCCAACTCGAAACAGTTGCTTAACCAGGATTATTCTCTAACCCCTCTCTGTCTTTTTTTACTTTGCCTTTTGGATTCTGTATTATTTGCATTTGAGGGCAAACGATTTTCTTTGTGGTGGGGTGAGGCTCACCGTTTGTGTGCTATTTGTGATTCGTGTTTTATATATATTTGGGTTGTTATGTTTAAAATTGTGTTTACACTACTTTTTGTGGATGTTTGAGCTTATGGCTCCTTTTATTTTAAATTGCAAAACAATTTTGACCCTTCCAAAAAATTATTATTATTTTTTGAAAATTTTTGCCACCGCTTGTGTTGAAAGTAGTTGTTCTCGTTCAAATTTAAGTCTCAATTTCGATCAATATCGATGACTTAAATAGTGTTCTCAATCGAACAAACATGAGCGTGCGACTGCGACGAGACCAAATAAAGTTGCATAGACAATATAACTCTTTGCATCTCGTTGTGATTAGCCATGTATCAAATTGATTTTCTCTTGTGATGATCGTTGCACACTAGTGAAAGTGTATAGTCTTGTTTGACTTTAGTGTCGATGCCTTGTGTGATTAGCTTACTTTGAACCATGCATGAATAAACCTAAAAATTTTCCCCGTTAGTCTGATTGATTTAGAAAGGTGTGCTCTTGAAATGATCTTAGGCAACTTTAGAGTGTGAGCCAATTTTACATATACCTCTTTTGTGACCTACCCGTGAGCGTGTGAAACTCTTTTGAACACCCTTTGGGCCTTATCTTTCTTTGGAAGAAACTTGATGAAAACTAAACCTTTCTTAACCTATCACCCATAATCCTCATGAAGTTGTGGTTAGTTTGAATAGCCAACTTAGGCCAAAAGCCTAAGTTGGGGGTGTGGTGAAAAGAGAAGGCAAATCAAGAAGTGCAAGAAAGTCCCTCTTACCCATGATTTTAAGAAAAATGGAACCCATCCATATAAAAAATAAAAAAAAAGACAGAAGAGAAAAAGAAAAAGAATGAAAAAGAAAGTGGTGGAATAAAGCACAAAAGAAATGGAGTCTCCTAACAATTCATGGGAACCGAATAATAGGATGACTCATGAGCACTGAAGAAAATGATGACGAAAAAGGGAAGGAAGTGTTGTGAGCACCACATCTCATGAGGATGAAAGTCACTAAGCCTATATGACCATACATTTTATACTCAGCCCCATTACAAGCCTTAGAAAGACCTTTTTTATCTTGAGCACGCCTAACCGAAGGTTGATTGGAAAATAAGGGCAAACTTATGGGTGAAAACATGCATTGTGTTCCTCTTTTTTAGTGTGAGCGTTGCATTTGATTCCTAATTTTAAATTGATTTACCTTTGTGCGTGAATATGGAATCATTCTTTGTGTGAGGGCATTCAAATACTGTTGTTGAACTTGAACTTGCATTAGTAGCAAGTATCGTGAGCATGAGAAATCTTTGGTAGTGGTGTGTCACAACTTGAATCTTTGAGTACACAGTTGATCTTCGCATAAGTAATTTGAGTCTTGTTGTGTATGTTCATGATTTAGTCTTGTGTAGCACTATTTGAGACACCTTGTTAAACGGTTGAACTTGAGTTTGCTTGAGGACAAGCAAAAGTTTAAGTTGGGGGTGTTGATAAGTCCACAAATTGGACTCATTTAGGGCTTTATTTTGATAGAAATAGTGTCTTCAAATACTTATTTTATCTCAATATCTAATGAAAATTCTTAAGTTTCAGGTATTTGCAGGTTTAGTGGAAGCATGGATACTTAAGCGCAAAAAGAAACAGAAAGGCTGAAAAGAACGAAGAAGCTGAAGCCTGAGCATCGCCAAGCACACTTGGCGAGTCGCCGAAGGGATAGATTCCACCCTTCGTTCCAGTATGCGAAGCCCTGAAGAAAGAGGATCAAATAGGCAACGAAAGAAGCAGTCGGCGCTTCATTGAATAGTTCTGCGAAGCTGTACTATACTGCCCAATGACACAGAGCACGACGATGCTAAAGGTTAGTGCAAGACGACAACGAACTACACCAAAGGGAGAATCGCCGAGTTAAACGGTGATTTCGACTAACCTGGCCGAAAGATCCGCCAGCACTACTTGCTGAAGTCTATTAATACTAAACTTGTTATTAATTTATAAAGAGTCGAACATTAATTTTAATTTCCAGAATAAAATAGTACTTTTTGGATATTTTCTCTCAAGTTTGGAGAGGGTTTCAAGAGACTTGAAGAAAGAAAGAATTCGTCTTCCCCAAGTTGGAAGTGGGTCTTCTCCATTCTTCTTCCTTTGTTAAATCAAGATTTAATTTATTATACCCATTTGATTTTAGTATCATTTTAGGTGTATTTTGTTATTTTTTTATGTGTGGCTAAAAACCCCATTCTTGGGGTGTGATTTAGCAAATATGTGTTGATATTATTGTTGGGTCTTGCTTGTTGATATGATAGATGTATTTTAATGGTGATTTCACCTAGTGGTTGTCGTTTAATTTAATGGGTTTGTAGTTGCAAATACAAAATCACCCATGTGTTTTTGGCTTGCCCGAGAGAGAGGCCGCGAAACCAAAACGCTAGACTAATGGCCTAAAGACTGGGTCAACATAGGGTTCAACTCGAGAGGGTTAGCCCTAGTCCTATATCCAAACACTCAGCTCGAGAGACTAAGTGGGGTAAGGCGTAGGTTGGTCTTCATGCGGCAAATGGGTGTCTGAGAGGAACGCATTTGAAACGGGGTAAGTTGCCCGAGAGGGAACTTATTTCCATCTAAAGCTTAGCCTAGTCACTATTATCTTGCAAATTTCCTATCGAAAGCATGTACCCAACGATTTATCTCAACTTATATTGCGGTCACACCCCAAGAAATTTTCCCCATACTTGATTTTCTTGTTATTTTCGATGTTTTTACTATACTTGTGACAAACCCCCAAATTGATATTTGACACTTTTGTGTCACCCGCTTTTTTTTATTATGTTTTTACTCGTTAATGTCTTTAGTTACGACTAGTTAGAGCTAAATTTTATTTTTCTATCAATTCTCAAAACTACTCCCTTTGGACATGACCCCAACCCTTGGTTGGGTTACTATATTATCGACGATCATAGACACTTGAATCAGAAGTAGTGTCATTGGTCACGATAAGCATCAAAAGGCCGTCAGTCGATTGACGGCCCGTAGGTGGCTTACGTTAGTGACACCTGCAACTTCTGAAAATATGGAATTTTTCCCTTCTCGAATTTGGGGTGTTACAGATCCAGTGTTGGTTGTAAGCCAATGGATTAGAAAAGAATCATAACCTTTTTTTGAATTTAGATCACTTGACTTATAAGATTTTCCATTCCAAAATGATTGAATAATTCATTGTTCCATAATTTTAAGCCTAAATGAAAACTTTTTGTTTGTTTGTTTTGTTAATGTCATGCTTGAGCATACACCCTAGACATGACTGGCACTCAGAGACCATTGTTGGCCCCAAGCAAATCCTTGGCTTGGCTAACTATGATTCACATGACTCTATGTAACACCTCAGATTTGGAAAAGAAGGAAAATTGTTTTGGGTTGCAGGCTGTGTCTATGGTTCCCTTTAACGGATCGGAGAAGCTTCTATGGGTCGTAGATGGCAACCGTAGGAAGGGGAAAATATTTTTTTTCTAAAATCAAGTCCTAGTAACCCTTTTTATGGTTCACCAAGATGGTTTGTCATTCTATGTACGAGTTGTAGATAAGTCTCGTAGGTGAGTCCTAGACTTGATGAAAATTTTAGGGTAAACATGGGTTTCTATGGTTGGTTCGTTCGGGCCGTACGAAGACCTACGATCCGTGGAAACATTCCATCAAAAGATGGGTACCATTATGGTCCTAGTACTTAGTCTACGATTGACCAGTACGGATTGTAGGAAGTCCTACAGTCCGTAGGTTAGAACCGTAGGTTGAGTCCGACAGTTATTTTAAAGGGATTTTGGTCTTTTCCTTAATCGTTTTAAATCAAAATTATGACATTTGACCTTCTACCTTAAGTCCTATATAATGTTTTTAATCCCCAAATTACCCATTTTCAATTCATCATATATTACTAAAAGTGGGAAGCTTCAAAGTGTAAAGTTGGATTACTATTTTACCCCTACACTATATAAAAATATTAAAAATTATATATATTAATTAATTATTAATTATTCATCCAACTCAAAATTTATTTTTTTTATTTGTCAATTACTATGAGTTATGTCTCTTCAATGGCCCAATCCCTTTTTTTCACAACCATACAACTTCAGCTGTCTAAACCATATATTATTTTCTATTTTCAAAGCACTTAGTTAGGTTTCCGTATTAAATTATATATTTTCAGTTTTATAAGCATTTAACTAATTGAATGGTATAACTGATGCATAGACTCTCTTCAGTTTTGGAATATGAATAGTTATTTTTTTTACCCCTACACTAAATAAAAATATTATAAATTATATATATCAATTAATTACTAATTATTCATCCAACTCAAAATTTAATTTTTTATTTGTCAATTACTATGAGTTATGTCTCTTCAATGGCTCAATCCCATTTTTCAACAACCATGCAACTTCAACTATCTAAACCGTATATTAGTTAGTTTTCCGTATTAAATTAAATATTTTCAATTTTCTAATCATTTAAATAATTGAATAGTATAACTGGTGCATAGACTATATATATATATATATATATATATATATATATATATATATATATATATATATATATATATATATATTGTAAATTAATTATCAATTTTTTCTTCTAATCCTTTTTATAGTTTTATCTTGTATTTGCTTTGCCTTTTGTGTATGCTAATTACTAATTTTAATTTAATTTTCTTTGCTTTAGATCTTATCTTGCAAATGAGAACTCTTCCCTTCTCCCTCGCATCATCAGGTACATAATGGATATAATAGACATATCATTGGAATTATGCTTAGTCATGAAGAAGGTAAAGATACATTAGGCTAATTCACTAGGAATCTTTTCAGTTTGTTAAGATATGTCTCACTAGGAAATATAGAGAACTTGTATTGTTTGAGATCCATAAATTAGTAGTAAATACTAGAATGAAATGGGTCCAAATAGAGCGAAATGAATAGTGAGAATGCATATGTCGACTCTAAGAAGCATGTAATTGAGGTATGTTTGTAATGGGGTTAAAAAGAGTAATAGAAGTAGATGGATCATTGTAGCTGATAAGTAACTGCTAACTTAAAAATAAGACACAAACTTTAGGATAAGAGACATTTACAAACATAATCAACGTTACTTATGTTTACCTATAAACTATATGTCATTGAAATATTAAAAAAAAAAAAAAGGAAAGTGTCACACTTAAGATATATGAGAACTACCTAAGAAAAATGTTATACCAATCTAATTGATTGTTTATAGCTTCAAACAATTACTCTTTCCTAAATTTAGCCACTTATTACTTATATGTTTTAGCATCATCTATATCATTTTTAAAAATTATACTTACTAAAATGGGACACACGTGCAATGCACGTGTTCAGAAACTAGTTCTCATAAATCCCCTAAAACTAACTAAAGTCATCCTCCCAAAATCTCTCAAGGCTAAGGAAAAGAAGAAGAACTAGGGTTCCTTCAAGTTTTCAATCCTTCATTTTGGGCTTAAGGATCAAGGTATGTGGGTATTCACCCATGGAGTCATTTCCTCCATGTGGTCCCTAAGGTGTCCAATTTCTCCCATCAATTTCAATTGATTTAAGTTAGGGTTTCAATTCAATCTCATGAGTTTCATTCAATTATGATTTATCATTGTTTATTAAGTCTTCTAATGTAAGATTCTATGTTAATATGGTATTTAGTTGAAATTATGTTGACCCATGCTTAAATTATGATTTTTCAATTATAACCCTATGATGAACTTATGAATCTATGAATTATGAAATTATGAAGATATGCATGTTTTTATGAAGTTATTATAAATTATTTAAGGATGATTTGAAAGGAAAGTATCAATGCTATTGTGAAAGGTTTTATAACTTGTTATTATGATCATGATTGTGAAAGGTATTTCTCACATATGGATTCACATTAGTGAAAGGTTTTCTCATCTATAATGAATTATGTTTAAAGAGCTAGTCTACGTTTTGATCTTGAAACATGTGGATTGGTATTGATCATTGTCTTTCCTCTGTTAAAGTGATAATTATCTTTTATCTATTCTGTTTGGATTTAGACTTAGCACCGAGAGGGTTTTGAGGTGGTGGCTCAAATGGGTAGTCTCTACTAGCAACCTCTAGTCTCAAACTACATGCCCCCGTAGGATTGTCTTAAATGACCTAGCTAGTGGATCCACTTTAGCAAATTATGATATGTACAGACTCTACCTTGGCAAATAGATTCCCCTTCTTTCGGTATGAGAGATATACCGAATTCCATGACATAGCTCTCATGGTCTTATTATCGGTTAAAGCTAAAATCCCAAAATATTGACTATGTTTTCTTCAAAGCTTTTCTTATGTCATTTATTTCAAGCGTATTGACTATATCCTATGATTTCTAGGTTTTCCTTCCTTACACTTAAAATTTTCAATCATTGGCCATGTCTATGATTTAAACCAATTATACTATCATGTTCATGTTTATGCATATTTCCCCATACTTAGTAAATTCCATGTACTAATGCATACTTGTGCCTATATTATCTCATGAATGTAGGTCCAACGTTCCTACCTTGCACACTCGTGGCTTGATATCTTTGGGTGCTTCAAGTGATTGGTGAGTCCTCGTGTTCCGAGGACCGAGACACTTTATAGCTTCATGTAATTTCATCTCAGACTATGTATGTGATGTATGGGTTACGTCCTAATCATTTTCCCTTTTGATGTATTAAATTGTTTTGTGACTTATGTTAGACTTCTGCTTGTCAAACATTTTATATATGAAATGCTATCTATTAAAATCTTTACTTCTATTATCTTGTATGATGT
Organism: Solanum commersonii; assembly: GCA_029007595.1. Lineage (NCBI taxonomy): Eukaryota > Viridiplantae > Streptophyta > Magnoliopsida > Solanales > Solanaceae > Solanum > Solanum commersonii. The sequence continues at coordinate 1,099,644 of JAJTWQ010000054.1, forward strand.
ATGCTAAGTTTCTTGTGTAGGTACTCTCAGGGTCCTATACGCCATGTTACACCTAGGGTGTACTTTGGATCGTGCCACTCTATGGGATATGCAGAGCTTTAATAGATAAGCATTTAAATCATTTAAAGCAAACACTAAAACATTGTCTGAAAATACTTGACATAAATGATAAGTTCCAATAAAACATTTGAGAAAAATGTTGTAAACAATCTAACTCTGTCTCTCTATGAAGCCTCTAAAATACCAAGATAGGTGGTGGAACAAGACCCAAAACAACTCAAAAAAAAATCAATAATAAAACTAAATAATCAACTAGAGTCCTCTTAAAGCAAGGAAGTCTCACCAGAAGTTGTTGGAAAGTGGAGTGATCTCAACAGAGCGCATGTTGATGATCCTCAACAAATATATTTGTATTAAGAGATGATGCAGGTCGAATGACATTAATACATTGAATGTACTATATATAATATGGCTGAATAAAACAATAATTGAAGTGATGATTGAATATAACTCAAGCGAAACAAGATATGAACAAGTAGTGAAAACCATTTGTTCTTTTAATATAAGATATGCAATGAAAGCAATATAAAAATAATGAACTTTACTCTTGTGGGGAGCTTCTCTTACCGACAACCATCACTATGAGCCTAACGATGATACCACATTCCACCCACATTTACAGGGCCATCTGATACCTTGCCGAGGTATATGATGCTAACTATAACTATGGATCTATCCAATTTGCCTTACAAAGAGGCTTTGAGGAGTTAACCGAAAGTCAATACAATCCTATCCTACGCTTACTACATAGTTTATGGGGCTTTTAGTTAAAAATAGACTCTTACCCAATTTGATGCTCAATACTACTCCCAAAATAATCAATACCACATGCTCAATAAACCTATTTTAGAGAAATTACCTTTGATTCACTTTTCATTACTGAAATGCTTTTCAAAAAAGGAATCAATTATGCTTTTTTATTCTCAATTGATAAATAATGCATATGAAATCACTTATGTCCTTTTAAAAATCCTTTCCAAAAAGTTTAGTGATAACTGAATCAATCACTTACAACTTAAGATGAATCTAATACTATGTCTAAAAAGCCTCTAACTGAGTTGAGTTGTTGGGACATGCCCCCAGTTAACTCTAACAAAAACTGAAAATTGAATATAAAGACTAAAATGGAAAGTATTTCTATTGTCCTCGAAGTATGAGGACTCACCACTAAAGTTGCTAAATGCGGACCGAGAATCGATCTAAGCGTGATCTGGATGTTGAGTGCGTGAACCTACATCATGAAAGGATGTAGCGTAAAGTATGCGTCAGTACTTGAAATGTACTGAACATGCGGGATATAGATACTAAGCTGGACAAAATATATAAGTTGAACAATGCATAACTGAGCAATGATATCATCTGAGCAGAGAAATAGATACTGAAATATAATTAAAAATATAAGCTAAATGCAAGGACCGAGTACTAATCATGAACATAACATGTTGAACTAAATCATGAAGTAAATGCTGAAAACGTGGTCAATGCACTAAGAATCTGACTGTGGGAGCTAGTATTAACCGACATAAACCACATGAGCTAAACTTTGAGTCCAATGTATACGCCCCATTGAGAGGACCCAATATACCTTGTCAGGGGTATAAAGGCACGACTGGCGTGATCACTAAATCTGATGCCCAATAGAAGGGACGTATAATCCTACGGGGGCACGTAGTTTTGAGACTATGAAGGTACGTTGAACCCTAGTCCAACTCGATGCTAAGTACACTCCCAACTGAATATGTATATGACTGAAATATAATTGAAATACTGAATAGCTCAAAATGCTGACTTACTAACTGAGAATGCAATATTTATGTATTGACAATGTGACATTCGAAACCTGGAGCATGATTATCTGTTTTACTAACCTAGAAAGTGTAATTCATGAAGTAAGAAAATCTACACTAACTAGGGTTCTGAGTTTCATACAAGGAATTAAGCATTGTTCCCAAGAACGCATGATATTTCGATTAAGAATACTATAACAGCTAAATCACAACAAATCTCCAAGGTTTTCAAAATCCTAGGTCTAAACAAGATAAGTAGAATCAAGGAACTGACAGAATTCTAAGGACCTAATGGATGAAAGGAATCCACTAGTAAAATGCCACATACCTGGTGACGAAATTCATAGAGAAATCCTTTGGATTTTGGGGCAGAAACTTGAAGAGCACCTCTGCTTGTTCTTGGGAAACCGGCAACTCTTTCTACTCTTTTTGCTCTAAGTTTTGGTGAATAAGGGTTCTGGGTAAAGTCTGACTAGAATATTAGGCTTAAATTGGGTAAAACGACGTAGTTTAGGTATTAAATGACGTAGTATAAATTTCCAACGCATAGGGGAAAAGACGAAAATGACCGTGACTTAAAAGTTGATGAAGGTCATCCACAAGGTCACTGACGGACCGTCATCACGACCACGGCCCGTCAAGTGGGTCCTGGTTCTTGGCCAGTGCCAGTGTTTCTTAGTACTCTCATCTACGGTCCACTTCACGGATCGTGTGAAGGACCACGGACCGTGAAGACCATCGTGGTTCTTCACCAGGGGTTGGAGTCTGTGGGGTCAGGTTGACGTACCAACCCATAGCTCGTTAGTGGGACCACAGCCCGTGGAGAGCTCTGTGGTTCAATACATGAGCCCTGGTGGCTCTACCTCACTTCTACAAGCCATCTCATGACTCGTGTGGGGATCCACGGCCCGTGGAGGGCTCTGTGGTCCACCACGTTGGCTGGGTGTGAGCCACGAGCAGGTCGACAGATCATGGTTCCTTTCACGATCCGTGAACCCCTCTGTGGTTCACCAACTTTCCTGTTGTTCAGTTTGTTAGGTTTCTGAGGTGTTACAAATAGGTTACTGGGACAAGAGACTAGGCTACCAGAATGCACTAATAATATTATATAAGAACAACAAATACTCTAGATAAAAGTGATTCTAGTGATGCTTTTGATGTTGTGAGTACTTGAATCTACATCATAAAACAATGCAGCATCAAATGACATCAGTTAATAAAATATATGGTATGTAAAATAGATGAATATAACAATAGGCTAAAACTAAATATACTGAGTTGAATGAATAACTCTGAAGATAGACTAAAACAAAGTCAACTGAATAGTAATGCATGCATGTGTACTTCAACAATAAAACTTTATAACTAAAAATATTCATCAATAACATACTCAAAATAATATAATTTTATTTTTCTTCAGAAATTTTTCTAATTGATAACCATCACGTAAGCCTCATGATGATTCAACGACTTGACCATGTTGTCAAAGACATCCAACACCTTGTTGGGGTAAAGGAAAAACTAAACTAATGAATCCAATCTCTAAGTCCTTACCAGGGGCTTACTAAGGAGTCGCCCAAACCAATGACACAATTCCAATCCTACGCTGGAGGCGTTGTTCTAGAGTTTAGATTACCTAAATTCTTACACAACTTGATGCTCAATACTACTCCTAAAAATATATAATGTGTTCAATAACTATAAAGATGTCTCACTTTAAGAGGAAAACTGAAAATTTGTTACTTTGAGCATATGCTCAATAATACTGCTTTATAATTGAACAGAATTGAATTTTGAAAACTTGACTATGCTTTCTCAAATCTAAGAGGTGCTTCCTTCAAAGATAAACATGATTTCTTTAAGAAACCGTCTATACTTTGTTTATGAAAATATGCATTTTAATGCAAAATATAGTTTCTTGAAACTCTTCTAAAATAATACACCTGAAACTAAATATATTTTCATGAAACTCTTCTAAAATAATGCACTTGAAGAAAAAATATACTTTCTTGAAAGACTTCTTTAAAATTTGTTATATACTTTACTCATGAAAACAATGCATAAGAAATCAATATGACAAGGTTTTCAAATAACTTTATAAAAGAAGAGGGTCATGTGGTAGAATAGCATGAACCTTAAATCAATCAAGGATCATCAACAAGATATAGTATAATGAATTCAATAATGGAATCAACAATGAGCATAATAGAAATAGAGGAATTCAAAAATCATGGCCTTTGGGTAATAACCCTAGCTTTGATCTTACTAACTAAAACTGTAGATGTAGGTAGGGATGTATAAAATCGAAATGAAAACTGCAACCTGAGTCAAATCAGAAAAAAAATCCGACTAATGATTTGGTATTGGAAAAAAAATCCGACTATACTTGGGTTGGTTTGGTTTTAACTAAAAAAAGTCAACCTGAGACCAAAACAACCAACATTATATATATAAGTTTTAAAATTTATTTCATACACAATATTATTTACTTTGATATAATTTTTAAATATTACTTAGACTTTTTCATTATTTTTATCTTTTAACATATTTTTTCAAATGTTTTAGACTTAGAGCTTTGAATAGTCCAATAAAGGTTATATTCCATGGATATTAGTAACTCAGAAATCTCAATTTAAAATCAAATTAATACTAATGCTAACAAAATAAAATAAAATCAACACTAAGAATGACAATAATGATGAATATTTGTTCTTTAATTTTACATTGGTTTAGACATTTAAAATACATAACCTAATTTTATTTTTTCTTTAATGTTTAATCATGCAATTACTTCATACTTATTAGACTTCTTTTAGCATGATTTAGTACTTTTAAATTATGATCATTTTCATAATCATATATATATATAATAAAAAACCCTAGGCCCGCCTATGTGGCGCCACCACAAACCATAATTCCCTTTTAGTTTATTTATTTCCAAACCTAGTCTTCCGCTTTCATGAAAAATTGTGACTTTTATGAAGAGTTGCAACTTTTATGAAAAATTGTGACATTTATGAAAGGTTGTGACCTTTTCGAAGGGTTATAACTTTTACAAAGAGTTGTGACATTTCCGATAAGGCACAATAAGCATTTGTTCACACTATCCCTTGTTGTCTATAAATAGAGGGATTTCCTGCCATTAATATTTGTAGGTTTTTTTCCGTTGTAGGATAGTTGAATTCAAATACATTAATTAAGCTTCTTATGAAGTTTGTTTCATTCCTCAAAGTTTTCTTCCTTATTATTCATGGAGCTTAGTCTTTACTATAAGTCATAGAGATTCATGTAACTATGGAAATTTCTTTTGTTGTTTGGCGACTTTTTTTAACTCTGTTAAAAATTTCAGCAAGGATGACTGAAAATTGATCTTCTCTTTTGTCCCTTTCTACAAGTTTATTCATATAAACAAAGAAAATTGATTTCAATTGCAATGGGACATTACTACTCTTGCACCTCTCAGTCCACAACTCATAACGCTGTTGAAATGGTTGAATTCATTACATTTGGTTCTTTAGTAAATAAAACTTTTATTGCTGCCGCTATTATTTGAAGGGTTTTTTCGTTATAGGGGACTCGAATTCAAATACATTAATTCAGCTTCTTATGAAGTGTGTTTCATTTATCAAAGTTTTCTTCCTCCTATTTCATGAAGCTTAATCTTTTACTGTAAGTCATAGTAATTCATGTATCTATTGCAATTTATTTTTGCTATTTTGGTGAGTTTTTTTAAACTCTGTTAAAAATTCTAGTGAGGATGATTGAAAATTTATCTTATCTTTTGTCCTATGCAGGTTTCTTCATATACATTTTGGAAAAATTGTTTGTGGGTTGTGCTATATTTGATAGCACACAACAACAAATATGTGATAACTAATACGAAACCAATGATAAAGTTTGTTAAAAGAACCAAACAAATTGGTCTCTTGCTTGCCACAGTTAGTATATTATTTTGATTATTTTTTCTTAGGTAAAAACATTATGTATGTCATTGCACTCTTCCTAGAATATTAGTATAGAGACAATTAGTCCACTTCTTTTATCGCAAGTTAACAAATTTGTCATATTTCTTTGTCTCTTCCTTTTGGGCATAATAAGAGATCAAGTTTTCTTGAAACTAACAAATGTCCAAAATACACTATAACAAAAATATTTTTTATTGGCAATAAATATACACATTAACGAAGAGTGCTAGAGCCTTTACCGACATTAATTAATTGTCATTAGATTCAATGTTTCTATAGAATTTAGGGATATTTATAGAGAGTACCAATTGCCTCTGAAAATACATATTTAGCGACAATTAAGCTATTAATTGCCGTTAAAGATCATTTTTGCTGTAGTGATAACTGTTTCTTTTGATAAAGTGTTTTGTTTTTTTATAAAGAAGTAATAACTCTTTCTTTGGCTTCTTTCAATTAAATTTGTGAACTGGAAACTTGGATACAACCCGACAGACTATCTTTTTGAAAAAATTGTTAAGCAACATACCTTTTTCTTCTTGATTGTTAGGAAAGTAAGATCGTCTTTATTATTATTATTTGTGGATATTTGTGAGTTCAAGTTCTCACAAAATTATGCTGTGAGATTTTAATATGTTATGTCTCAAAATTTTGGTTTAGAATATCCAGTTGTGAACAGTTCCATTCAGATGCCACCTATTGCTTGATTGATAATTGCATTAATTTTTGTAACTGCATACTATAACCATAACAATAACTACGGATCAATTCCAAATATATTGGGGCCGGTGATATGAAACCTAAGCAATAGTAATGACTATTCTGAGACAATGAGGAAAAACATTTATGATACTAACAATTTTAGGATAATTTTTAACATATATACTAGAATAAAAAACAGATTGATGGAGGTTCATAAGAAAGGAGCCGAAGGTCCTCCATTTGAATTTAGTTAATTATGTTCTTGTATGGACGTGATGTTACACTTGGGAATGTTGTTGTTCGAGGCTTTTTGGTCTTTAACATCTGATGTTGTTCTTTGTAACTTTTTGGAATTTAGAAAATTTCATTACTTCTGACCAACTATTTCCATAGAGATTTTCTTAGACTTCTTTCTTATACTTAAAATCTCCCTATGACTCATAATTTTTGTATAACAAAAATGAAAATTAAAAAAAATATAGCACTTTAAGATTTCGGAGGAACGCTTTGCCTTAAGATAAAATGTTCTTGACAATGTAGTGTATGTATCGAAAATACGAATATTACCAAATGATCATATGTAAGCTTAATAAAATAGTTCAATCTCGTGCGAAGCATGGGTAATTTACCTAGTGACTTATTAATTTGCAATATTTATTTTATGTGATTTCATTGTTATTTTTATTGAATATTTTATTGTCATCACTCATCTCATATTGTGTGTTATTTTCCTAAGAATCACCTTAGATAGTTATATTCTGGTTGAACTAAGAAATATTTGAAGAAGTAATTATTATATGTTTGTATGAATATTTTACCGTATAAACTTAAACTCGAAAACCCGAGGTTTATTAGTTTGGTTTGATTTATAAATTTAAAAATTCGACACAAATTGATTTGGTTTGATATTTGAAAAATCTGAACCAACCCGAAAAACTCTGAGGTTGAAAACCCGAGTTTTATTAGTTTGATTTTATTTATAAATTAAAAAATTTGACACTAATGATTTGATTTGATATTTAAAAAACCCAAACTAACCTAGTCATGTACACCCCTAGATGTAGGGCGTGAGGAAACTAAGTTCTTCACTATGATAGTCTTACATACCTTTTTTTTTTTTTTTGGGTAAGAACTTACATACCTTCTTTGCTTTTCAAGAATTCAAGGAAGAACCATAGCTTGAAGAAGAAGGTCCAAGAATACTCAAATACCTTTAATTTGATAGGTTATGGTTCATGTAACTCTTCATATTCTAGGAGATATGACTATTTGAAGTTAACCAAGTAAAATCTCATATTGAAACTCAATCGGTAGAGGAGTTTTCAACTCAACTTTGTGCTAGAGGATTTTTATGACCTTAGTTTACATCCAATACACTTCTCATACTTAGAATTTGATCTTAACACCTATGCATAACTATGAATTACCCGGTACAGTCCTATACACATACGAAGAATGATTTGAGTCTTAGCTTACAAAATATTGGTGCGTTACAGTTGTATGACTTACCTGTAATTCAATCTTACACAACAGGATGAAACACATTGAAGTTGACTTTCACTTTGTTAATGTTCAAGTGTAGTGAAATTAGGTGCTTGCTCAACATTTATATCTTGCGAATCAACTTGCAAATACACTTACAAAATCTTTATCCCGTGTACTCTTTCTCAATCATCTTCCTACTTTGAAGGTTGTCGATCTCACCGTCAGCTTGCAAGGGCTTATTGACACATATGTTCAGCAATTTTTCTAGTTAAGCCAAATCTCAAGAGAAATCCTTTCATGAGCAGTCAATCTAGTTTTACGTTAAAATATTATCTACTTGGAAGAGAAAAAGAAGTATAATCGAGCTATGGACGAGCAATTAAATGCCAATCCTTATCTTCTTCACATCTGATTCTTCTCTTCCAATTTTGAAATTTCAAAATCATGTCCTCACAGGAACACTGGTCACCTGGTTGGGAACATCATTCAAAAAAAAATGTAGAACGTTCACTGGGGTATCTTCAAGTGTCAAAATTTGTACTGCATATTAAATATTTTGCTGCAATGAGATGCTATCAAGTAATTATGTCAATGTGCTACAATGCATATCCAATTCTTATGAAGTTAGAATTTTGCTTACTACTTCAGTTGTTGCATCTATAGAGCTGTATGCATAAGGATGCCTTGATATTACAATACCAACAGTCAAGTTGGATGTCAACTCTTGATTATTTTCATGGGAATACGGGTTCAGATATACTAGATATGACAAAATTTTACAATATTTACCCGACTTCATCTATCTAAATGCTTGTTTTGTACATGTCACTCGAAGGGCTTTCACTCTCTCCAGGAGATGACATTTTCTTTTTCAGAGCATAACGGATGACTGAGTTCACCTGTTTCCTCAACTTACCATTATCAACAAGGATATTAGTCAACATGTTTCTCAACTTTTTATCTACAGTCCAGGAGTCGCTATCTACTTCATTCATTTCCTCAGCAGTAGGAGAAGAGGAATCAGTTCCTTCATCTGCGTTCACCTGATAAACACAAGTCACCACTACTCATTCATAGCATGAACAAACAGCACCATGCATAAACTTATGTATGCAAAATCTTCAGGTAAAGCTGAGGTAACATGTTGGCAAATTATAACAAACCAGAGCAACACAAAACAAGATGTTGTAGCCTGTAAATACAAAATCAGAACCTAGGTTACTTGTACATGAAAAAGTGTGAGTTTCAAGTTTGTGAACCTTGGTTTGACCCAAGTTATCCCACCACAATATTTTTCTCTGGCTCATTGAAAAAATAACAAAATATCATTTATCAACCAGCCCTGTTCTAAAGGAATGTGTGCCTACCAAAGAGAACATCTAGGACCTATATTGCTTAGACTTTGGGTGTGTACCCAATCCTCCAAAAGTAGTGCATTTTTGGAGGATCCTACACAGTGCAGCAAGTTTTTTGGAGATTCCGAGTAACATAATCTAGGACTTAAGGAGCAGCCAAGTTTCCCAAATTTTCTATCTGGCGTGACTTCAAAATTTGATTTGCTCTAATGATTTCACTTATTTTATTTATTTGAGAAAGGTTGTCTCCGGGCCAACTTTTGATTTGACTTAATCTTTCAAATCATCTGGAAAAGAGAACGAGATTTAAAAAGTCCAAGCCACTGGAATGAGCTCTCAGCATCTCTCCATGTCACACTTCTTTTTCGATAGTATATAGAAAACCTAAATCAACACTCTCATCTTCTCTACAGAAAAGCTGAATATATTTGTTTTTTTGAAAAAGTAGGAAAACTGTATTAAGCCCGTATAATTACCTCTTCCACTCCCATGTTCAACCATATTTCTTGGGTGTAACAAGTTGAGCAACTCAAGTGACCAACCAACATTCTCAGGCCCAAAGCTTGGACACAGTTAAGGTCATGCAAGCTAAGATCAAGCTTCACATGCATTTCCTGACAGCTACTATAGTGATTCCATCAAAGGAGGTCAAACGACCGAGTAATTCAGTCTTATTAATTAGCCAATCATGTACAGATGAAATGTGTTCAGGAAGGGTGTCAAAATCCTGATATTCTGGGACACATATAAAGCTCCTGGGAGGGGTCATTGCTCTAACTATGAGAACATGCCCATACAGCAATGTGTTTTACCAAGAAAAAACTCTGCTAAAGAGTACTTGGGGTTTGTTTCAAGAAACCAATAATTGAAAAGGAAACCCATAATATACAGACTGAACAGATGGAAATCACCAGAATTTATACATTTGTAGTCAAAGAGGAAAGTATGGAGACAGATATGAGTTGAGATACTGCAAGCTATCTCTCAAAAGAATAATTCCCTAGGAAAGAAACTTGGTTGCCTTCTCTCCTTCCATTTCTTCCAAGGTACGTAGAAACCCAATATTTATCATTTATGTGAGAAAAAGGTTGCATGTTTCTCAATTGACTCGATATATTTTACAGTTGAAAGTGTCCACACAATCAATGTCATTGAGTTTCTTCTGCTTTTGTAGCTGCAAGTGCTTTGGTACATCTAAACTAGGGTGGCAAAATTAGCCCAAACTCATTTAACCGCCCAAGTTGTAATGGCTTTGAGAAGATGGGCTGATTTGGGCTAACACAAGTTAACCCATCACAAATCATCAAAACCCAAATCTGACCCATCAACAGTCCTCCGTTCAGAAAGTTACCAAGTTTCAAAAAAAACAGTCCTCCGTTCAGAAATGTAACAGCTACAAAACGTGATTAACTCTTTTTCTAATTATTATTTTTGAGTTAGTTTTATATTCTTCTAAATATATTTTTTTCCTTGAGAGTCTAAGCTCATTTTGGCGTTTGCTTGTGTTCTCACCATATTATTCTTGAAGCCATGGGTAATATGAATATCCATTTAGGGGTTAACAACACATTACTATAGCTCCATCATTAAAAAATGCTCCCAGGCACTAGTTTCGAGACACCTTTCTGAAGTCCCTTCTGGGTTTCGGTTGCTCTTTCTTCCGCTGGACTTCTTCCACCGAAATACCACTTTTTTTCTCTTTTTTTCTATCTACTCCATTTTCTCTTCTCGAGCACTTGATTTTCTCTATTCAGATGGACAATAGAGTATATTTCAGATTCGGTTCGGGGGGGGGGGATCAGTGGCGGAGCCACATGAAGTTAAGGGGTGTCGACCGACACCCCTTCGTCGAAAAATTACATTGTGTAGCTAGATTAAAAATATTTTTTTATGTATATATATTACATATTGGCACTCCTTAATTTCTACGCGATTTTACTTCTTTATATTTTGACACCCCTTTGTCAAAGTTCTGGCTCCGCCATTGGGGGGGATCCTATGACATCACAGAGTCTAGATCAAAAGATGAAGTACGGTACGATTGGGTTGGAAGTGCTAGGCACCACACGAGGAGAATGGCTCTTAGCAGGGGAGCACTTGGCTGTACATGCAAAAGGCTAACAGAAGCTTCAGGGATCAGAGGGAATGCCTCCAAGTCATGGAGATGCAGGGATGTCTCAACCAACTTCTTTATAGCACTAAAATTCAATCAATATGGGAGATACATATCATTAATCTCTGTTAAAGGCAACAGCAGAGCAGTTGTTATACTTCCATAAAATGCATTCAATGAGGGGTGGGAGAAGTTAGCTAAGAAAATAGAGGCCTTCATTAATAGGGGTACAAAACAAACAAAAATCCTTAAATACACGGGGGAGGCAGACTGCTGCTAAAAAGGGGAAAAGGAGCTATAGAGACTCTCAACAAAAGGCTAAATGAACCAAGGCAGAGACAGAGATAACAGAAGAATCTGATGATGGCAATACGATAAAAGCTCGAGTACAATTGAAGGACAAATATGTTCTGGGCCATTGTCTAGTGGGGAAATTCATTGGAGAAGACGATGCACCCACCGGAAATGATGTATGATGATGGGCCCAACAGACTTGCAATGGAGCACAGGAGTTCAAGTTTATGATATGAATGGAATTTTATGCCTTTCGAATTGCAGTCCAGAAAAGCAGCAGAGCACGTCTTGATGGGTGACAAGAGAAGACAAGGGAATAGATTGAAGCTTCAATGGTGGAATTGCCAATGACTTTTCTCAGAAATTCCGACGAGGGAGCATCCACTAGCAAGGAAATAGAAGAGGGTGGGTACCGAGAGAGAAACATGTTAGATCTTTCGAGGTCTAGATATGTACAAAGATCCAAGAAAAGGTGTTTTCAGTTTAATAGGGATAAAAGGGGGCTTTTAGGTGAACGTAATCATGTGGGTGGACATGTGACAGAGGGTCCCACTTCAGAGCCCCTAGGTGGACATTTGATTTTCAACACTGGACCAAGTCACTTGGGTCTGTTTAAAGCCCAAATTTTAAAGAAATTACCACAAGAGCCTGAGCCTTTTATCTGTGATGTTAACTGCTAGGAAGGAATACAAGAAACTGTATACTCCTCAACTAATCAGAACCTAATGGAGGAAGCAAGGGTGAAAGACTCAATTAGCAAATTCCTACAAATGGGGGGCGGCACACAGGTGCATGCAGAAGACTCATCACAAACTTCGGGAGAACTGAATGAAGAAGAAACAGAATTACAGGGGCAGAATAGTTCGAAATGAATTACAATACTGGGGGGACCCAACACCCATCCAATGTGATGCTTCGGAATGCAGTAAGGAAATTGAAGGAAAGGCAAACGAATGTGTACAGAATAATTTGTTGAGGCTAAGCAAGGAATTTGGAGTAGCTTTCAAGGGGTGCTCAGAGGAAGCTTTTAATTTATTGCTTAAAATCGATCAAAGGAGGGTCAACAAGACAACAACAATAGAATATATTCCTGTGATTAGTGATAAGAAGGTGGCACCCAAGGAAGTAAGAAATCTTATCTTTGATGTGAATTACAAAGATAAGGATTCTAGGAGTGAAACAAGGAGCAGAGGGAGATATGAAACCTTTCATTTATCATGAAGCTAAAAATTATTTCATGGAATGTGAGGGGACTCAACATGGATGCTAAGAATAATTTAAGGAGAAGAATACAACAAGAGCGGGTGGACATAATAGTGATGGAGACAAAACTTAGTGGGGAGGTAGGTGAGTATCTGCAACAATTGGGGGGAAATAGATGGATGGGAGGAATTTGGATGGATACTTTAGGTAGTAAGAGGGGCATCTAGATAATGTCGGACAAGATAAATTGGAAAGGGGAACCAGTCAAAGTGGCAAAGTGGCAACCAGAGCATTACCTGCAAACTTAGAGGTCATTTGGTAGAGTGTATAAAAATAATGCTCAATAGAGTGTATTAGTAATGCTTGTATTAGTAATGCTTGTATTAGTTATGCTTGCATTAGTTATACATAGATTATTTCCTATGCATTATTTGGTTTGGCGTATTAAAATAATATGCATTGTATAAAAATATTTATTTACAAAAATATCCTCCACAATTATGGTGGAAAAGATGTAATAGTACTTTTGAGGGGTAATTGGGTCTTTAACCATGCTAATGCATGTATTAAATCCCTTTGTATTACTAATACCTAGAAATTCATAGTAATACACTCCTCAATACACAATAGAGTGTGTAACTAATGCAAGCATTAATACTACATAGCATGAAAACGTGTAACAAACGAGGGACTACTAATACATAGAGTTAATGCATGCATTATTTTTGCTAATGCACTCTACCAAACGACCCCTAAGTGGTTTGAACCAAGAATTCATTCGGTTTGTCACAGTAGTGTATGCATCATGTGATGGGGGTGAGAGAAAGAAATTGTGGGAAGAGTTGGGAGCAATGAGGAGTTTTTGTGAAGGGCCTTGGGTGGTGTGCGGGGATTTCAACGCCACTAAGTTTCCCTCAGAAAACCAATTGCAGTAGAATTTCAGGGGCTATGTATGACCTTTCCAGTTGCATCAATGAACTGGAACTTATGGATCCTCCTTTATTTGGGGGACCATACACTTGGAGAGGAGGAGCAAATCAGAGAAATGCATCCAGGATTGACAAATTACTGTACTCTTTTCCTTGGGATGAGATTTTCACCAAAACTAGACAAAGTTCTTTGCCTAGCCGAAGTTCTGACCACAATCCCATAGTGCTTACTTGTGGGGATGAGGCTTTCAAAAAATCATACTTCAAGTTTGAGAAGTGGTGGTTAAATGTGGAGGGCTTTAGGGACAGAGTCAAGGAGTGGTGGGAATCCTTCACTGTGACAGGCAGTCCTAACTACATTATAGCCTCAAAACTGAGCCTCTTAAAAAAGGAACTCAAGGAGTGCAGCAAAGAGAATAAAGGCAATGGGAACTCGGGAAGGTCAGAAAGGAATGCATAATGGAACAATTAGCAGTTTTGAAGACATTCAGATTCACAGAGCACTAACAGATGATGAACAGCTTTTGAAAGCTCATCTAGCAATGCAGTATGAGGAACTAAGGAAGTAGCTAGAAATGAAGAAATTCACCGGAGACAAAGATCTAGAATTCAGTGGATAAAGAATGGGGATAAGGGCACCAGGTTTTTTCACATAATGGCTATAGCCCACAATAGAAACAACACCATAGATTCCTTAATGATCAATGGAGAATTGTCATCAGATCCTGGGTTAATCAGAGGTCCAGTGGTGAATTTTTACCTGACTTTGTACAAGAGACAGAAAGATGGCGACCATCTTTGAACATCCTGGATGTTCGTATAATCACAGAAGAGGAACAAGTATGGCTGTCTAGAGATTTCGAGGAGGAGGAGGTCTTGGAAGGAATAAACAGTGTGTTGTTGATAAAACACCTGGACCAGATGGCTACACAATAGCCTTCTTCCCTGCTTTCTGTGAAACTATCAAAGATGATGTGATGCAAACCTTCCAACACTTTCATGCCCATCAAAAGTTTGAGAAGGTGATCAGTAAGCTAGTAAATAAGCACCAAATGGCTCTCATCAAAGGAAGCCAAATCATGGATGTTGCACTTTTAGCCAGTGAAAGCATTGACTCTAGAATCTGAGGAGGAACCCATAGGCTGATGTGCAAGCTAGTTATTGAAAAGGCATATAATCATTTGAATTGGGAGTTCCTAATCAACATTCTAAGGTAAATGGGGTTTGGTGGAGATGGCTTAACTGGATAAATTTCTGCATTAAAACCACGAGGTTCTCCATTCTGTAAATGGAGAACCAGTTGATTTATTTAGACAAGGGGATCCTATGTCCCTTTCTCTTTATTTTAGCCATGGAAGGTCTGTACAGGCTGATGAGAGTTGCT
Organism: Solanum commersonii; assembly: GCA_029007595.1. Lineage (NCBI taxonomy): Eukaryota > Viridiplantae > Streptophyta > Magnoliopsida > Solanales > Solanaceae > Solanum > Solanum commersonii. Next base: position 1,114,918 of record JAJTWQ010000054.1, read on the forward strand.
TCTCAGAATAACTGGATAAGGGGGTTTACTATAAAGAACAAGGAAAATGTTACAATGGAACTGACACATTTATTCTATGCAGATGACACAGTGGTATTCTTTGAAGCTGAGCAGGAACAAATATGTTTTTTAAGAGTGATCTTGGTGGTTTTTGAAACTTGCTCAGGACTCAAAGTTAATTGGAGAAAGAGTAGTATTTTTCCAATAAAGGAGGTGCATCAGATTGAGGTTCTTGCAAGCATTTTGAAGGGCAAGGTAAAAAAACTGACAACAATTTACATAGGCTTGCCTTTGGGTTCCAAGCACAAAGCAGAAAAAAAATGGGATGGCAATATTGAGAAAATAGAGAAGAAATTGGCTTGGAAATCCCAATATCCATCTTTGAGACGAAGAGTTACACTAATTAACTCAGTCTTGGAATCTTTACCCACTTATGTGATGTCCTTGTTTTCCTATTCCTAGTAAAGTAGTAAAGGTTTTGGATGCCCTTAGAAGAAATTTACTTTGGCAAGGGAGCAAGATAGAAAAGGGCTTCAATCATGTTAAATGACCTATAGTACAACAAATTAGTAAAACTGGGGGATTAGGAGTGAGGAACTTAAAGGTACAATAAAAGAACCTATTTTCAAAATGGTTGTGGAGATATAATCAGGAGGACCACCTTTCGGGGTGGCCCAATGGTTTGGGCTTGGGACTTCCATGTTGGAGGTCTCAAGTTCGAAACCCCTTGCCAGCGGAAGCAAGGGGTTTGCCTTCTAGGTCGAGCTCGTCACACGGGGCTATAGGACAGGGGTTTTACCCTGTGTGCACCCAAAGGGTAGTGGTTGCTGGTTTCGCTTGTCATATATATAAAATCAGGAGGACCAAGCTCTATGGAAAGAGAAAATACGTCGCAAATTTGGTCAACAGGATCTCCGGTGCACCACTGAAGTCACTGAAACTAATGGTGTTGGGGTGTGGAAGACCATCAGAAACTTCTGGGCAAGTCTCAAGAACAACTCAAAGATAGTTGTAGGCAGAGGGAACAAAGCAAAGTTCTGGTCAGATGATTGGTGTGGAAATGAGATTCTAAGGGACATGTTCCCTAGTCTTTTCTCAATATGCACAAATCCTGTAGCAGGATAAAGGAGAAGTGGTCTCCACAAGGTTGGAATATAGTCTTTAGAAGGATGCTTAATGACTGGAATATTGATAGGGTGGTGGAGTCTTGACCCTCATTGGTGGATTCGCTGGTACTACACAAGAGCCAAACAAACTGGCATGGGGACATCACAAAGATAGGAGATTTCCTGTGAACAGACTATACAATTGGGGGCTCAGAGGAAATGATCCACTGGACCTTGAAGCACACTATGGAAAAGTGTGGCCCCAACCAAGGTAAAGTGCTTCACTTGGCTGGTTGCTAGGAAGAGTTGTCTTGAATCTTGAGGCTATGCAGAAGAGGGGCATCATCATATCTAGATGTCTTCTCTATAAAGAGGCTCTAGAGACTAACAAGCACCTTTTCATGCATTGTAAGGTAACTGCACAGGTGTGGGCTATGTATACTAGCATAGCCAATGAACATTGGATTATGCCAGAGCACACTTCTGACCTCCTAAGTTGTTGGATCAAAAGGGGAGGCAGCAAGAGTCAAAAAAGATGGTGGAGAACAGTTCCAGCATGTATTTGGTGGATTATATGGAAAGAAAGGAATCAAAGAATTTTTGAAGGAAAGTAATGGACAATACAAAAGATCAAATGGAAAGTAATACTACTCTGGGCTTTTGGCGTAAAGAACAGGATATAAAAGAGGAGATCCAATTAGTGGACTTCATAGACTCTTTGTAAGTATTTTTCCTTTTCCTGCAACATTTTTTGGAGGTGGCCACCATACCCCTTAATGCTGAGGAATACAAAAGTTACCAGTTTCAAAAAAAATATGAATATCCATATTATCGTCGATTAATCCAATTTTAGTCAGTGTCAAATATGCATAGATCGAATATTTTATCCATTTTTTAACCCATTTTTGATCCGCCCATATCCAATCAGGACCTTATCCGTCAATTAATCCATTTTTATTTGTGCTAAATATAGGCAGATCGGATATTTTATCCATTTTTGTTTAACCCATTTTGGACCTGCCCATATTCAGCCCGACACGTCTGTTTGCCACTCCTAGTTATGTACAAGACAATCATAAACATATGTAAATACGGCAAAGGGATAAAGAGACGAATCTAACAAAACCATTATTACTTACTTCAAATAACATTCAATTTTCTTTTGATTTTGTTTTTGGATAAAAAAGTTAAAATAACTGTATTGGGATAACTTGTGAGGAAATATTTAAAGTGAATATCTTTATTATTTTGAGTGAAGCATAACGCTTGGGTTTTTTGTTTTTGTTTTTATATCCAAAAAGTACTTCTGATTTTCTGAAAACCATATATTTGGAAAAGCATGATCAAGAGAATATTTCCAATCAAAGAAAAGAATATCGATATTTTTAGTTTCTCAAAATGTTTAAAATGTGGGTTAAGTTGGGTGGGTTGGGTTATGACTTATAATTTAACCCATTTTGACCCAACCCATCTTAGCTCAAACAAGCTTTGGGCAGGATTGGGCACTGACCCATCTATTGGTTCAGGCCATCTTGACCCGCCCAACTTCAGCCCAAACGACTTTGCAAGTGTATAGAGTTGGGAATACAAGATTTCGAGTTCCATATTAGTTTGTCTTTGTCATAATTTATATTTTATCTTCCCCCGTTAGGCTTGTCTTACTTACCGGCATGATAAAAAAGTCATATAAGAGGATGAAATACATAAAGCTTTACATGCCTTTTTTACTGCATAAACAGCTACCACAAAATTGCAACTCAAGTCATTTAGCAGAAAAATCTCAATAGAAAGTGGGAACTGTTTTGAAATGTAAAAATGAAAATCACAGCTTCAATACCTCTGCAAGGAGAAAGTTGATTTGGTTGTCATAGGTTGTAAGGAGTTTCAAGGCATCTGAGCATGAGGGATGATCCATGAAAAGGTCATCTTCGTTTTCGTTGACTAAATTTATGTTGCACTCCTCAAAGCGCTGTCCAAGAACTTGGCATTCATGTAGCAGCTTCATGAAAGATGCCCTTGCTTGTTCATTGGCTAGCCTCTCCTCTTCATAGAGTCTCTGCATATGCAAGAGAAATTCAGTAACAAAAAGTACAATAACAGACGAGGATATGCAGATCTGTTAATACATGAATACAGTTAATCCTTTTAAAACTAAAAGAGATCTCCACAATTGAGCAAATTATACTGAAAGGTCTCAGATTTCCTCCTACTACTATATTACCCATTCCTTCCACACAGAAAGTTTAGTGTAAATAAATTAGCAGACAATACTGAAAGGAATTGTGTCAGAATGTGATTTATACAGCATATATTAACAGATAATTGAATCATAATCAACATAGAGCAAGAGAGGCTAAAGAGTAGTTCACACCATGACAAAGTTATTGATCATTCTAGGAGGGAACTTAATGTGAATAACAGCAATGGAGTAGCAAGGTATACCTCAGCCTCCAATTTTTCTTCAAGAGAATGATTTAGCTGCTTCCTCAAATCTGCTTGTGAGCCTCGGAGTGATTTTACTTCTTTAATGAGAACTTTAACATCAGCTTTTGATTTTACTTCAAGTTCTTGATGTTGTTTCTGCAACTCATTAAGCTTCTGCTTTGTGGCATCCGACTCCTGCAAGACTCTGTCTTTCTCCTGACTGGCGTAGTCTTCCATTGAAGCATTGCCCAGTTTACCCTAACGAGGTTTGAAAAATAAATGGTCTGATCTTAATATATGGACTGAGGGGAAATCATCATAAACCAGAGGATAATCAAGTGAAATGGTGGAATAACCTTATGTGAGTTCAATTGCAGTTCCATTTCCAATGACTTCCGCCGGAGCTCTTCCATATCCCACTGCATCTGGGTGACCCTTTCCCTTTCAATCAAGATTGCTTGCTCAAGATTTTCTTTGCTTTTCTGTTTAGTAGCCTCGAGCTCAACTTCCAAATCCTTAACCTGGTATAGTAACCATTATATCACAGAACACCCATTTATGACCTCCAAAATTAGGGCTTTCCAGAAAAGCTATTTTCTCACAAACAAAACAATTTATGCCTGACTATGACGTCATTGACATTCTCCTTTTTTTTTAATAGCATGGTGTCCGGGAAACCTTGCACGCACATCAACTAATCTATTAGGTGGGCCTGTGGCTGCTACTTCCACCAACATATATATTGGATAACTCACCAACCAAGGTTTACGCATATTGGAAGAATTCACATAGTGTTGCCTCCGGTAGAGTAGAGCTTTGGTTCCCAAGGTTGTCACTCCAGCCCTTAGACCACTAAAGCATACCCCTTTGGCGCCGACATTATTTCTATTCTTAATGCATATTAGCGTGATGTTCTTAGCATAGATCTTTCATTTAGCTATTACCTCAAGTTGAAACAAAATTAGAAGCAAGAAGATAAGAAACTTGCCAGATACATAAGTTGCTTTCTTTAGTGCACAACTCTTTCACATTTTTCACATATATAATAAGGGTCAAACTTGATGAATATTCCAATGTAACCCAGCCAGGAATAACATGTCCACTATTGGTTTTCCTGGTTATCTGATCCTAAAGATGTCTAAGAAAGAATAAAATAAAAAAATCTTTGCTTAAATGATGACTAATGAGCCTTCCCAATTATGATATCTTACAGTACATCAAGAATTATAGACTTCAGCACAAGCACTCAGGTTTCCCACTTGTCTAATATTTATGCACTCTCCTCTCATGAATTGAATTAGTGAAGGAAATACAAACCCATATTGTCCTACTTAAATCAACTCGATATTCAATAAATCAATAAAAATAATAATGATAATAATAATAAAAAAACTTAAATCAACTCATACTTCCAATTGCAGAGTGTTTCATCTTTCATCTCTTTACTTCTCTCTCTTGCTATTTTTTCTGGGGTTGGGTTCATGTGTTATAGCCTTAAAGGTAGCACAATATATTCCTCATCTCTGCTTCATGGAGGAGCAATTTTTAAAAGGCTTTTCAACAGCCATAATGAAGATAGACCCATCATCCGTGATCTATATTACTACTTGGGGGTTAGTATTAGGAATACTTTCTCAGCATTATATGGGAATTTACGGTCATTAACCCATGATCCAAGAAGTTCAAGTATCAATACATAATGTTTACTCTCGAAAATCCTTGGTAGCACCGCTATACCTAGGTTATAGATTTCTATCGCCAAAGATAGATTTCATCCAATATCCCTATAAAAACATGCAGGAACCTTTAATTTATTTTATTTTTTTATTGCTAAGGAAGCTTTAATTACCACAATTGTAAGTACTATTGAGGATCAAGAGTCTCATACTTTTTTACAAATAAACAAACAAGTTTCATTATCCTACATACTTGGTAAAAAGAAGTTGCGAAAGCAGCGAAAGAAAAAAGCAGTAACCAGCTATGTGCAGGAAATGGCCCAAAAAGAAAAAGAGAAAATATCAGTATTATAATGTGTTGAAAGATACATTGTTGCGAAAGGTGGGTTTTATTTGCTTCTTAGTGCTCCATGAATCATCTGGTAATTTTGGGGTATGGGCTATGGCACTAGCAACCTACAATGCAACTCTCAGCTGATACAGTGTTGTCATAGATAGCTTGTCACTTGGGAAGTTCTTATATATTATCCTTAGCTTCAAACTTAACTTGTATGAATAGTCTTCTTTTTCAGAGAAAATTAGATAAAGCAATACCTTTGTTGTGAGATAGTCTTTCACAGCAATTTCCTGATTTAATCTTGAGATAAGATCCTCCATGTCAGTTTTTGCTGTTATTAGTCTCCTTTGCATGGTTGCAAGCACCCTGTTCATTTTTTGGCGCTGATCTGAAGGAAGTAATAATTGCACATCACTTGGCAGCAGTAAGTCAGTGTTCTCAATGTTTGCTGACGTCTCACCCACTCTAGGGATTTCAACCAGCCCTTGTCCATATAAATTGGGAATTGCTGAACCTGACAATTCACTGCCCTTTTGGGAACTTGTATCGCTTCCAATGCTCTCAGCTGATAACTTCCTACCATGACGGATAACTTTGGTATTCTCCCGCTCCAAAGAGAGTCCGTTCATACCATCAGTACCAACAGAAAGATCAGACAATTTGGAAGCATTTCCATTAGCTTTATTGTTCTCTCTATTGTGCACCCTATGTCTAGGATAATTTCCAAGTTGTTCTAGAATAGCCTGACCCATGAACAAGCCCTCATCAATGTTGGACATCCCATACTTCACAAACTTATCTATTGGACTTGTTACATCTTCATCCAAAGAGAGATCATCTGTCCCAAAATCAGAGTTATTATCCCTTCCAAGGCGTGGTGTGCCAACATCAGATATCTCATAAGCTGTGTCACTACCATAATCTGATGTGAGTGATGAACTCGCAGCTATTGCAGACAAGCTTACATTAGGATGAATTTGAAGAGAAGAAACAGAACTATTCACAGAAGGATTTGACTCAGAAGCATGTTGGGTTTCATCTAGGAATGCTGAAAAAATTATAGTACTAATGTTAACTCTTAGGCATAACAAAAAGATAATTCTAAAAAGCAATTTCGCCACATGTGCAATCTTTTTTCAGGGAAATGAATGTTGAAGGACAATAATATTGTAGCAACAGACATACAAGATCTAGCAGCAGCTTCCAGTTCAAGAAAAGATGCCACTGGAACACTTCTTGATACATCAATATCAGATAGTAGTTTGGTCATCCACTCCTCCAAGGAGGACCGTCTCTGGAAACATACAAGTGCATGAAAATTGGAATTATCATATAGAACTGCAGATGCAAGCGTCACTTGGAAAGAAATCTTTGTAGTTAACTCAAATATTCCAATATTTCTAAAATGTAATAAGACAAAACTTACATTTTTAACAACTGATGCTCCCAAATAACATCCAACAATTTTTTGCAGTTTTTGTTTCACTAAAACCATTTGTTATAAGAATAATGAAGTGAAGAAGTCTTCAAATTCCACAAAATAAAAATTAAACATACAGAAATTTGGCTTCTAATTTTAGGATATATAAGGTTCTGCTTCAACTTAAACTTTTAGTTTCGAAGAACAACAAAGGACAACAATTTCATCACACATCTTACATGATGAAACAAGAAAGTATAAAGCTTACCTCTTCTAGGAGGGTTCTAGTTTTCATCCGCAAGAAACCCTTGGGTGGCGCAGGAGGAATATTCTTCCTTGGAAATATTCTTTTCAGCTGTGACACAGAATCAACCACACTATTAAGTACCCTATGATTATTAAAACCCTCATAAAAGAAGGCAACTGTCAATTTTGACTATGGCCAAGAACTTTCTCATGTCTTTTTAACCTCAATATGTACAAAAAGAAAAGCATATCTGAAATGAGTGTATGCAAACTTACAGCAGCAAGAAACTTCAAGAAATCATTGAACCTTCTTAATATGACCCGTGTAGTTGTATTCCCTTCTGGTGATTGTAAGCCAACCAAAACCCTGTAAAACTGTCTTTTAACATTGTTAAGTTTAAACTTCAATAAATTCTAACACATAAGAACCAAATATTGACAAAGCAAAAATATGCATCAGGTTATAAGTTTACTATAGGAAAGGTCCCTGGACCGAGGTCCAAGTTTGAGATGTAAAAATGAGTTCAACATGGGTATTTCAAAAACCAAATTCCACTTAGCTATTAATGATAAGAAAACAACTAGAGATATGCCAGCTTCTGACAAGAAAAATTATATATAAAAAACAAAAAGGAAAACTTAAGCAACTCCTTTTGTAGATGAAAATGATTAAACCTTCTTGCACTTTGTCAAAAAGAATGATAATATTTTTTCCTGTTTAAAAAGTTTACTTATACACTTCGAGAACCCATCATACGTCGACTACTCATCTTATCAAAGTAGAACTTCCTTAGCTAGAGGCAGAGAGAAAACTCAATCCAACAGCACTTGCTACTTCAACTATTGGAAGTTTGAAAGCCCCAACTAACCTTAGAGCTTCCTTGCTCTTTTCTTTTGATAACACTGGTCCTGCAATACCTCTTTCATTGCACTCATACCAAAGAAGAGAGGGGCAATAGATCTAAAGAATTTCAGACCACTAAGTCTGATGGTAGTGTCTACAAATTGGTAGAAAAAGTCTTAGCTGAAAAGGTGGAGAACAAATTGGTTTATGGGCAACAAAGTGCCTTCATGAAGAATAGACAGATCACTGATGCCTCACTGATAGCAAATGAGGTACTTGACTGGAAGCAAGAAGTGCGGAAACAGGCCTTCTTTGTAAGTTGGATATAGAAAAGGCTTTTGATCAGCTAAACTGGACTTCTAATTGAACTGCTGAAGAAAATGGCTTTAGTAACAGGCGGTTAAGGTGGATATTCTTTTGTATCTCCACAATCAAGTTCTCATTCTAGTAAACAGACGTCCAAATGGGTTCTCCTCTCCTCAAAAAGGCCTCAGGAAGGGAGATGCACTCTCCCCTTTTCTGTTTATTCTGGGAATGGAGGAGCTCACTCAACTGTTGGATAGGGCCAAAGAGCTCCAATGGACACAAGGATTTCAGGTGGGCGGAAATTCAAACACCTCTGGCACTGCTTCTCATCTGCTTTATGCAGATAACACTCTTATTTTTTGTGGGGCAGACAGCCAACAAGTAAACAACCTCAACATGACCTTGATGGTCTTTGAATCAACTTCTGGTTTACACATCAACATTCTCAACAGTAAAATTTAGCCAGTTAATGAAGTCCCCAATCTAGAAGCTCTAGTAGAAATCTTAAGCTGCAAAACTGATTCTCTGCCTACAACTTATTTGGGCCTACCACTGGGAGCTAAGTTCAAGTCTACTGAATGTGGAATGAAGTCATTGACAGAATGGAGAAAAGGCTGGCAACATGGAAAATTCAGTACCTCTTTCTAGGAGGCAGGCTCACCCTCATTAATAGTAAATAGACAACATTCCCACCTATATCAAGTCACTCTTTCCTATGCCAAGCTCAATAACAAAGCAGATTAATAGACTTAAAAGGAATTCCTCGGGAAGAGAAAAGCCAAACTCACCCTTCGGGGTGGCCCAGTGGTTTGAGCTTGGGACTTCCATGTTGGAGGTCTCAAGTTCGAAACCCCTCACCAGCGAAAGCAAAGGGTTTGCCTTGTAGGTCGAGTTCGTCGCACTGAGCTTGCCTAGTGCGGGTTACCTCTCCTATGTGGTTTGCGAGCTATTGCATAGGAGTGGGGGTTTTACCCTGTGCGCACCCAAAGGGTAGCGGCTGCGGGTTTCCCTTGTCATAAAAAAAAAAAAAAAAAAAAAAAAAAAAAAAAAAAAAAAGCCAAACTCACAATTTTTCTCCAGTCAAATGGCAAAAAGTGACTCTTCCTAAGTCACTGGGAGGTTTGGGAATCAGAGATTACTCAAAAGGGGATTGCTCATAAAGTGTCTAGGGAGATATGGCCAACCTGAGGCTGGAAGCTAGATACTGGAAAGACAACATATTAGCCAAATATGGTGCCCAGAATCACTGGAGCTCCAACTGAAGTAGAGAACCCCATGGTGTTGAGGTCTGGAAACACATCAACAGCTTTCAAAAAGATTTTCTTCCAAAAAGTCTCTTTCAAGGGAGGCAATGGTCTCCACATTAAATTCTGGGAAGATTTTATGGCTTGGGATACCACTCTTAAGAATGCCTACCAAGGCTCTACCAAATAGAAAGCAACAAAGATGCTTCCATTGCACAGAACAGCGAAGGCAATAACAGGAGCCCTATTTACTGGAGGAACTTTTTTTTTTTTTGATGACAAGGGAAACCCGCAACTGCTACCCTTTGGGTTGCGCACAAGGTAAAACCCCCGCTCCTATGCAATAGCTCGCAAATCACATAGGAGAGGTAACCCACGCTAGGAAAGCCAGGTGCGACGAGCTCGACCCAGAAGGCAAAAACCCTTGCTTTCGCTGGCAAGGGGTTTCGAACTTGACACCTCCAACATGGAAGTCCCAAGCCCAAACCACTAGGCCACCCCGAAGGGTTATTTACTGGAGGAACCTCCAAGACTAAATCAATGACCTCCATATATTTGGTTGCTCTAGAGAATCACAATCCAAGTGAGACCCCAGACAGGCTCCTTGACTCTCACTTACCAGAGTTTTTTAAAGGCAACATAGATTTTTGACTGGTTATACAGGGTTTTGATTATCACTCTAGCTTCATCTAGCTATGTCCTAAAACTTTTAGCAGTCTCTTTGTGATCTTGCATCTGTTTGATGCCTTTCTAATGCAATTTAGTTTACCAAAGAAAAAAAGAAAAAAACAATGAAGAAGAGACATGCATGATGGCCTGGACACCACGGTTATCAAAAAAAATAAGAAAAAATAATATGATAACCGAAGCCAAGGAAACAACATACCTTGTGAGCAGGAATATTTCTCAGGTTAATAAAATTATTTACCTTATTAATAATATTGACAAAATAAAAATGTATGAGCAATGTAAGAAAAAAAAACTATACATTATAACAATATTATGGATAACAAAATTGTAAAAGCTGCAATTAAGTGAAATACAAAAAAAAGTAAAATCATCTTAATCAAGGTCTTCATTCATTTTATTTTTTGAAATCAGTAACTTTGTATCATTTCAAGGATCAAAACAGTACTTGGGTAGTACTGAAACCATATTTACAATAGAGCTCTAGTGTCTTTCCTCTCTAGCTATAAAGAATCTCGAACATCTATGATAGACACAGTATCATTAGAGTAAATTTGATTACACCAAAAACATAGCAGTAAGATGAAGTTCAACTTGATCTTCTGCACATCATTCTCTAAGATCTCAAAACATCTGGAATTCCTCTCCTTCCAAATTGTCCACCAGATACCAGCTGGGACAATTCTCCATCTAATCCTATTCTTAGCATGTGAACATGTTCCCTCCCAGCTGCTAAGAGACTCTGTTATCTTGTCTAGCATTGTCCATGCTATACCCTTAAGGTTTAGGATGATGAGCTGTTAATGGACAATGCAGAAATAGAGGGTTGACTGTCTCAGCTGTTTCTTTACACATGAAGCATCTTGAGCACAGTATCATATCTCTGCTCATCAAGTTGTCCACTGTTAAAGTGGCCTCCTTTGCTAGTAAACATACAAAAATTGATACCTTGTGGGGAACTTTTATCCTCCAAATCTGTTTCCATGGCCAGTTTGCTATCTAGTGGTTGGACTGGTTCATAATTTTATATGCAGCATTGACCCTAAAAATGCCTTTGGAGTTGCCCTGCCACCATAAATGATCTTCACCAGCATGAACCCCAGGAAATTGATCAAGTTTGCTGAGGAAATCAGCCACTCTTTGAACCTCCAAATCATTGAAATGTCTTCTAAAATTCAAGCTCCACCTGTCAGATGTCCACATTTCAGCTATAGTATTCTGTTGGTGAAGGACTAGGTTGAAGATATCCGGAAAGACCAGTTCCATGATACCAACCTCATGCCAATTATCCTTCCAAAATCTGGTTTTGTTTCCATTAGCCACTTTCATTCTTGATTGAGTTTTCAACTCACTCCAGAGGGATCTGATAGACCTTCATAGGCTGACCCCATATGGAGTATTGACTTCCTTGGTCATCCAGCTATCCTCTTGTTAATATTTGGTTTTAATCACTCTTTCCCATAATAAGTGGTTTTCTTTGGTGAACTTCCACAACCACTTCATCATTAGAGCTTTACTTTGGATTTTCAGGTTCTTGATACCCAAACCACCCCATTTTTTTGCACAAATGACTGAGTTCCACTTGACCAAATGGTAGCCTTTCTTCTCTTTGTCACCATGCCATAAGAAGTTCCTCTTAATTCTATCCAACCTCTTGATGACCCCTGCTGGAATAGGAAACAAGGACATCATGTATGTTGGAAGTGCATCAAGGGCTAAGTTTATCAAAGTCAGTCTACCTCCTCTTGACAAGTACTGGGTCTTCCATCTTGCTAATTTATTTTCACATTTCTCAACAACAGTATCCCAAATCTCAATAGACTTTGAATTGGCCCCCAAAGGCATTCCCAGATAAAGGGTTGGCAAAGACCCTACCTCTCCTCCTAGAATAGATGCCAACAGATTCATGTGGGGCACATCATTAATGGGGTAAAGAAAGCTCTTACCCCAATTTATGTGAAGGCCTGAGATGCCTTCGAAGAGAACTAGGATTATTCTGAGATGTCTCAATTGGTTTCTATCAGCATCACAAAATATGAGGGTATCATCAGCATATTGCAAATGAGTCATCTCTAGGCTATCACTCCCGGCCCTAGCTACCTCAAAACCCTTTATCCATCCATACAAATTAGTTGTTTTGAACATAGTATTCAGTCCTTCCATGGCAATGATAAACAAGAAAGGAGACAGAGGATCTCCTTGCCTGAGACCCCTTTGAGCCTTAAAGAAGCCAGCAGGTCATCCGTTAATCAACACAGAATAACTAACAGTGGATATACAAAATCTGATCCAATGTATCCATTTTTTCCCAAAGCCCAACTTCTTCAGCATACATAGCAAGTACTCCCAGTTTACATGATCATATATTTTTTCTATATCTAGTTTGCATAGGATACCAGGCTTCTTTTGTTGCACTCTTGAGTCTATTGCTTCATTTGCCACTAAAATTGCATCCATGATTTGTCTACCTTTGATGAAAGCCATTTGCATCCACTAGATTGAAGATCACTCCTTTCAGCCTCTCTGTAAATATTTTGGAGAATAATTTGTAGATGCTTCCTATCAAGCTAATAGGCCTATAATCTCTTAATTCTTTAGCACCTTTCTTCTTAGGGATAAGAATTATGAATGTTGCATTGAAGCTTCTTTCAAAAACTTCTTGCTCATGGAAGTTATGAAAGGCATTCATAATGTCCTGCTTCACAATCTCCCAGCACTTAATGAAGAAACCCATGGAGAAACCATCTGGATCAGGAGCTTTATCTCCTGTGCACAGTTTCAGTCACCTTAAGACTTCCTCCTCAGTGAAGTTTTCCTGCTATCTCACCTTGTGTTCTACCGAAAGAGTTGCACAATTATTGAGCATGTTGATAGGTCTCTAGTGAGTGGTCTCTGAATACAACTTTTGATAGAAGTCAATAATGGCACTTTCTATTCTTGTAGACTCCTCAGTTAATTCGCCTTGCACCATTAGCTGGTCTTTGTAGTTGAACCTTTTATGAGCGTTTGCCACCTATGAAAGAACTTGGTGTTCCTATCGCCTTCTTTTAACCATAAGGCCCTTGACTTCTGCCTCCACGCAACTTCTTCATTTTTAATCAGACCCTCCAATTCTAAGGTTAAATCTACTTTCTTGGCTGATTCTTCTTCTGTCAAAGGTCTATATTCCAGTATCAAATCCATTTCAGCCAATTGTTCTAAAGTTTGTTTTCTTTGGATCACTAGGTTGCCAGCCTCACTTCTACTCCAGTCCTTCAGTTTATGTTTGAGTGCCTTCAATTTACATGATAGCACAAAGTCAAGCCTCGCTTAAAAAAGCGAAGGAGTTCCACCCCTCTTTGATCCTGTCATTGAAGCCTGCAGTCCCAAGCCACCAGTTTTCAAATTTAAAATAATTCTTCTTTTTTATCCAGGAACCACCCTGTAAAGCCAAAGGAATGTGGAACCAACCTTTGCAAAGGGGACTGCTTTATGTTGCTGAAATAGTCATCCCACTCTTCTGAGAGTAAGAATCTGTCGATCCTGGAAGTTGTGTCGTGATGGCCCCCCTTGAACCAAGTATAATTGCCATCTTGCAGCTGAAGGTCGATTAAGTTCATATCTTCAATGAAATCTAAGAACTCTATCATCCCTCTTGATCTCCTGTTGCAATTTCTCTTCTCCGAGACATATCTTATAGTGTTGAAATCACCACAAATTGCCCAAGGACCTTCCATTAAACCCCTGACATCTGCGATTTCTTCCCATACTTTTCTTCTTTCAATATAACAGTTTGGAGCATAGACTCTAGTTAAATGGCAAGAGAAGCTCTGAAATTGTGCCTCAAATTTACATGTTAATGTATAGGCCCCAATTTCCAAAACTTCCCCCTTCCAGGCTCTGCAATGGGACATCATCATGATACCTCCTCTAGTGCCACTTGCTTCAAGGTAGGCAAATTTGATCCATCTTCCCCCCATATCTGTTAACTAAGTTTGTAATTTCCCCCTCCAGTTTAGTCTCCTGGAAGCATACTATGCCTGCTTCCAGTCAACTACCAATGTCTGCACCAATCTGCTTTCCAGTTAAATTTTTGATTCTCATAGAAATATAAAGTTCTTAATTTTTAATTCAAATTTACTAACTAGTATTTTTATAGAGTACTAACTTTCTGATTTCTTATCCATATTAATTAACATATTCTTTTGATAAGCATAACAATTAATATTAACTTTTTATCTACAGGAATATTTGTTCTCTCCATTCCTTTAACAATTGATACATTCATCGGTGATTCATGCACCATCTTCATTGTCTATTTCAGTAGAGGCAGAATTAGGATTTTAAGTTTATAAGTTCTAAATTCCAAGATATGATACCTAATTGGGTTCAAGATTAGATTATTTGTACATATTAAGTGAAGTTTCAAGACAAATATAAGAGTTAGGCAAAAGTTACCGGGTTAAGGCAAAAGTTACTTGAATCTGCCGAACCTATAACTAACGATGTAGATCCGCCCCCTAGTTCTACCTTTTCCTTTTTTTTTTCTTTTTTTGTTATCTAGTGCTATCCTGTTAAGTAAAATCCAATGGTTTGCTAGGGCACACAAAATGTCTTAACCCTTTGATACCTGCAATGAAATGCCACCCAAGCTTGGTGAAACGTCCTGCATTGCACTAGGTTTTAGGGCTCAAACACACCTCTTAACAAGAATGATTTGTCAAATCCTTTCGATGGTGACAGAAACTCTATCTGGAGAAAGATCAAGAGCATCCTCTATTTACAAAATATAGATTATGAAATCATTACCACCAAGTCTTTAGCATTTCAGATCTTTAATAATCCATAGACAGTTATTTGTTCGAAAGATGTACTAGTATTACATTAACTCTTTGGTATAATGAAATGAACATTTAACTGCATTGATTGAAGGCTGTACCACTATGGGATCTGAATTTGTTGTTTTTGCCAGGACAACCCACGAAGGAATTGTAACACAGTAGCTCCAGCCCGTGTGAGGATCATGAGGCCAAACAGTTTCTCGCCCAGCCTGGAGAGCATGCTAAGCATAAGTAATTTTTTTTTCAGGAAAAAAACAAAAAGAAAAATCTGACAGGAAGCCTGGAAGGTACACCTTTTTTCGAAAAAAGCAATTATGCTTCAGTACAAGTTAAATGAGTTCAACGTTCCATCTCTTTGAGAGAAAGTGATTTTAAGAAAATGTCATTTGGCAAGAGAATTAATGCAGAGAAAATTAACCAAGAGTTATACCCTCGATTAGGTCATAAAGAGATATATTAATTACCAATGTAAAAGAAAGATCTGATATAAGCAATCCTTATTCCATTCAAATTCTACAACGTCATATAATGGTCATGAACTAATTGAGTCAAGGAAGAATGCCTTGGTTCACAGACCTGGAATGCCTACACATTTTGCTGCTTGGCCAAATATCTTGAATGCTAGATTAAAAGTTCTCATGGATCACACAAGCAAAGTTAACAATTTGAAGCTTATTAAATCAAACTGCCAAATGGAGAACACTGACGATATGAACAACCTAATTTAGTGTCATCAAGTATGCTATGTATCAATAGCTACAATGATAAGACAATTCACTTGATCTAACTTTCTAAATTACTTGTTAATGAAGCCAAGCTAATATCAAATACTGTCACAAAAGAAGTCATCCAATTCTTTTCTGACCAAAGATATTTTATTTAACACAAATAAATATTTTAACAGTGATGGAAATTTCTAACTATATGCTTCTTTATGTTGTTGTTTTTTTGATAAAAGGCAATTTTATATGCTTCTTATTGTTCACCACCCATTTCTCTCCATTATGCGTTGAGTGTGCCATAAGAAAGTCAACATCAAAGTTGTTCTAACTTAAACATTATTAGAACAGGGAAGCAACAATAAGCAACGAGCACCGGGAAGTCAACTACGACTACCATCGATCTATAATCAAGGATACTCAAGTTTTTATGCACTACATCATAGTTTGAATGGACCATAACATTCACTTTGCAACTTAAGAAGATTGGCCAAATTAAGAAATTGATATATCTAAGTTGCCTTCTTACCACTTATGTAGGTTCTTATGTGTTCTCCACAATTACATTCGACCTGAACTGAAATACAAGGATATCTAAGTGTAACATTCTAGTATTTTTTTGAATCTCCTCGCATAAATTCCTTGCTCCACCAGGATACCTTTAATATTGGTACCGAGTAATTTACTTATTGTCAGTTACTTGAAAATCTCTATGTATAGTGTATGTTTATGCTCAACTCTTCTAACAGGCTTTACGATGTTGATTAATCAGCTAGGAGATAAACAGCCAGCTAACTCGACATATTAGCAAAAGTCACAGGTCTTGTCTGTTAATACTAACAGGACATATTGGCTAAAACTAGCATGTATCAGACTGAGATACA
Source organism: Solanum commersonii (assembly GCA_029007595.1). Lineage (NCBI taxonomy): Eukaryota > Viridiplantae > Streptophyta > Magnoliopsida > Solanales > Solanaceae > Solanum > Solanum commersonii. The sequence goes on from JAJTWQ010000054.1 coordinate 1,131,631, forward strand.
TGCAATGTTTTGCTAATTTCTAATATGTTTTAAAAAATCTGCATGGAGCCCCAAACGCACGTCACATCCATTGGACATCGGGCACATCAAGATAAATGAGGAACCCCTTAACACAGGTACAAGGTAATTTGCCTATCATCAACTATTGTAAAACATTAACTTGACAGGCTAACTGTGTTGATAAATCAGCTGGGAGAAATATAAACAGTTAACCGAACATATTGATTACATTCACATGTTCTTATTAATAAAGCTGATTCATTCCCGTCCATGAACTGATCAGAAATCCAACTCTACTATTCCCAATCCCAATACAACATTCAGCACACTTTCGCACTAAATTCAATATGATCAATCAATGCCCACAAATACTGTTCAGTTAATCCAATCATTCTAAGGAGATGGATAAATTATCTGTAATAGATGGATCAAAACTTGTAAATTGCAATAGGAAGTGATAAAGAAGAAGACTGACCCAATTTTTGGGGGGAGGGCTCCAATCCATACCCAAGGGCAAAGGCGAAGTTCCATCATGTCTATGCTTCGGCGGGATTTGCCTCTGCATAGCTGAATCACAAGTCAAATCAATCAATTGATCCCTCTTTCTCTCTTTAAAAAATCAATCAGTTGGTGTGCGACTCGGCAAATTTGATATTATGCTGTCTCTCTCTAGAGCATATTGAGAACTGGGAGAGAGAAAAAGTATTGCAGTTTTAAAGGAGTAGACGATGAACAACAGTGGAGATTGGAGAAACAACAATCTTGATTTGTTTTGTATGTAAAATGTGTATTGATCTCTAAGCCTTCTTAACCAAGCGCATGATAACAAAATAAAGTTGGACTTTTCTAAACTGTGCCCTTTTTTGGATTCCTTTCTTCTCCGCCCGGGACAAGCGCGTGTGCCAAGCCAAAATTTGCCCCTTTACCACAAAAAATTTATTTGCCTTTGTAATCTATTAAAAAAAAAAATGGGTTATATTTGTCCTGTCATATTTTCTTTTTCATATATTTGCTTGTGTCATTCAATTTTAGGTATATTTTTGTCATTTGATTGTTAAGTTTTATAATATCTCCACTTTTATTTTTTTACGTGAAACCACGCCTACATGGATATGTATATTTATTCCACTTAAATTTTCCTTCTACGATACCAACAAATTCAATATTATACCCCACCCATTTTAACTCCTAATTTCATTGTCACTTTAGTCAAGTATATGTGAACCTTCAAGTTCTTTTTGCTCTGCAACCATTGCCTTGAATTAACCCACTCAAGAGCAGTTCATCCATCATCTTAAGCATAAGAATAACAATTTTCGGGCGCTAGCCTGTTGTTAACTGACACAACAACTATCTTGCAAATTATAGCAAGGCAACGACAAAGTGTGTCATAGATAGCACTGTTGAAGGAAGAGCATGCAAAACAGTCACCACTGGAAGAAAATTGTAACAGATACAACATCCGGTGTCGCAAGCTTTTCAAGTTTGATTGTACTTAGTGAAGCTTCATCCTCAAACAGAGCTGAAAATTGAGAAATTGTACAATTTGAAATGATTAAAATCATGAAAAAACATTTAACTTTCTCCCCTTGTCTTCACATTTTCTTTCAAGAGTAAAGACATAAAGACACAATCAAACTTGTCCCGTATTTGCATAAAGATACCTTAACTTTCAAAGTGTCCTATCACCCCACAGAACTATTTAATATCTTTGTAAATGAGCCATTTTGACTCATTCCCTTGTCTATGTAATCGCGCGTGTTGCTCACTCCCTATATAGAATTCAATCCGACCCGACCCTGTTCTTTGAATAAAATTCAAAAGTGGTTGAATTCACCTAATAAAGGCATGGGGAGCTCATCCAGTCAAACTCCAAGTCGCACAAATTCAAGAAGAGAAACGGAATGCAATGTGTTGTTTTTCAGATTCCATACACCAACTACTAGTCGGTAGGGGCAACTGTACTAAATTGAAATCTCTTGTTTTATTGGGGTTTAGTATTGTTGGAGTGAAGAAGATAACAGAGAAAGGCAAATGCGGTTGCAAGAAAGAAGTGGGAGAGAGAGAGGTGTTTGAAATCACTTGATCTTGCTATGGACAAAACCATGAAATCGAAAAATTAGGGCTATCAATGGCTATTTTGGGTTTAAAATTGGGGAATATGACATAAATTGATTAAATAATTAATAATAAAGAAAGAAAATGACACGTGTCACTTTTAAACTGATCAATGGCAGTGAAAACACTGAATGACGCGCCTCATGTGCGTGGTAACAACCCAGATGAGGGAATGGGTCATTGTCAAAATGACCCATTTACAACGATATTAAATAATTTTGTGGGGTGATAGAACACTTTGAAAGTTAAGGTGTCTTTATGCAAATATAGACAACTTTAATTGCGTCTTTATATCTTTTCTCTTTCTTTCAATAAAAAGTATATCTTAAACATGGATACTGCATGAGAATATGAAAAATACAATACAAAGAAGGCTAAATAGAATATTTAAGGGTAAAAATCTTACCTTCGTGCGAACCTTCTCTGTTGATCAAGACATGGATCGTGATTTTTTCCTGAAAAGTAACAATGAAATAAGTATGGAGTTGAATTTTATAGATTAAATGGGTGGATATACTATTGGACTGGGTATAATATTGGGTTTAATGGATTGAATGGGTGGGTATAATATTAGATTTGGTATAATAGAAGAAATTTTTAAGTGGAATAAATTTATATATTCATGTAGGCATACCACATAGGATAATAAAAGTGGGGATATAAGACTTAATGGTTCAAGGGCAAATATGTTCCTAAAGTTGGAAGACAAGGGCAAATAGATTTTAAAAAAAAAAGTATGACGAAGGGCAAATATAACTGTTTTTTAAGAGTACATGGGCAAACATGACTCTTTTCTATTTTCTTTATGTCAAATTACAAACTGGGTGTTCACGTTTGGTGTAAAAATCGATCAAATTCAATTAAGTAAATCAATTTTTATTTGGTTTGATTTAGTTTAAATCAATAATATTTGGTTTGATTTTAATTTTGTTTCAAAATAATCAAATCAAACTGATAATTTATATACATAATTTTTATAACACCTCAAAAGTTCCTAAGACAAGATTAGACCTTGGAATCAGAAAAAACTTAAATGTTGCAGAAAAGAGTTTGTACGGGCCCATTGACAGACCGTGAAAGGAACCACGGGACATGAAGGGTCCGTGGAACCAAACTCAGAAATTGAAAATTTTAGAGGTGAGTTTCACGGACTGATTTATAGATCATGAAAAGCTTCACGGGTCGTGCACTGGTCTGTGAACTAAACCCCAGAACCAATACAATAAAAACAACTTTTAGCGGCAATAATTATTGACATTAATAAAGAGTGCTAAAGTATTTACAGGCATTGTTATGTGCCAGTAAAACTAATGTCCCTAAAGGCTTTAGGGACATATACAAAGAGTGTTAATTTCCGCTAAAAATACATATTTAGTGGCAATTAAGAATTAATTGCAGCTAATGATCATTTTTGTTGTAGTGAACCTAGGAAATTTTGTCCTTCACGGACGCTTGTACATCACGTGAAAGGTTGTACGGTCCGTAGATGCATCCGTAGAAGATGACCTTGAGGACCCAATTCTCTTTCTATTCACGAGCACCTTCACGGACCATGAAGGGTTGTACGGTCCATGGAAGGCCTCCGTGAATGTGTTCTGGCATTTTTAAGTCATAGTTAGTTTGATCTTTTCCCACTCTTTTAATTCCTATAATATATAGCTTTTGCGTATTCTAAGTTGGTATAATTGATTCCTAGAGACCTTAACCTCTCATTCTCTCCTAATTCCTCCAAATCAAAGTTTCTTCTCTCGCAAGTCTTCTCCCTCAAGCAAGAACGAGGGATTCAAGCTTCAAGTCTCTACCCAAGATTCAAGCTAAGATTCCATTCAAGGTATGTGGAAACTTCATCAAAGGATCTCTCTTCACCCATTGAGTCCTAAAGAAACTTCAATTTCTCAAATTATGAATTCTTCAAAGTTAGGGTTAATGTGATCTTCATGGGTTCTTATTGAATTTCAGTTTCCCCTTCATAATTAATCTTAAATTGCATAAATTGATTATAATTTCTTGATTTCAATGATACTTTCATGAACTCATAGCATGCATATTTTTTCATGATCAAAATTATGTTATTGCATATCTCATATTATCATATTTTCATGAATTATGATGCTTTCGAATAAAGTATCTCTCATATGTACAGATATCATGATTTAGATGTTTTCGATTAAAATGTTTCAAATTATGTTTAGTATCATGATTTATGAGCTACTAAATATTTTATCAGATTATCAATATGATTCAGTAGTATAGATCATTTTATTTCCAGATTTATGCATGTTTGCGTTGAGAGCTTACTCATCACTGACTGGAACTAGGGATGAAGGCTCACATGTGACTTCAGGCATGAGACCTTTTGTAGAAATCCCTATGTCCTAAAATTGCGTGTCACCATAAGTTTTGTCTTGATTAGGCATTAGCTAATGTATCTATCTTATCTCATATATCATGGTATTTACCTTGACAAGTAAGACAATTTTTTTCATTAGGGGAGCATTTACACTGAACTCAACGTAGTAGCTCACATGATTTATGTCTATTTTATTATCTCCTAAAAATCAGTATATTTTCAGATATTGCATGACCTTGTACTTTTATATTTTCAGATTAGTATAACTCAATTTTCATGTTATTCTATTTGGTCATTGCATCAACATGTTTTATAGACTTATCATGTTCAGACATCATGTTTATTATGCATTTCCTTATACTCAATACATTTCATATATTTACTGCATACTTTTCTACCTACATTGTTTGATAGTATGAATTATGACACCTCATATTCAGCTCACGATTAGTGCTATCTTTGATTAGTTTGTAGCATCATTGGTGAGTCCTCATATCTTTGAGGACAACCCTTATATTTCTTCCAGTATGTTCATTTTAATTCTCAAACATGTTAGAGTTATCTAGGGACTTGTGCTAATCACTTTGAAAAGAAGACACAAGACTAATCTGAAAAAATCTTATGAAACCCCGACTTCTCAGAACGAATGTTGTGAAAGCTAAGCAAGATCTTGAATCCGACTATGGTTGAATTGAAGAAAATGATTCGCGAAAAAGCCATTGAGACTTTCTCCCAAGGAGGAGATGGTGTGCTTCATTACCAAGATCGGTTGTGCGTTCCAAATATTAATGAGTTAAGGGATCAGATTTTATCGGAAGCTTACAGTTCTAATATGCTATTCAATCGGGATCCACCAAAATGTACCGTGATTTGTGGGAGGTCTATTGGTGGAATGAGATGAAGAAGGATATTGTGGAATTTTTGGCTAAGTGTCCTAATTGTCCACAAGTGAAAGTTGAGCATTTGAAACTGGAAGGTTTGGCTCTAGAAATTTGCATTCCTACTTGAAAATGGGAAGATTTGAATATGAACTTTATTACGGGTTTACCTCATACTCGTAAATAGTATGATTCTATTTGGGTTGCGGTTGACCGAATGACTAAGTCATCTCATTTTATTTCATCGAAGACTTCATTTTCAGCCGAAGATTAAGCTAGGCTCTATATTCAAAAAATGGTAAATTTTTATGGAGTGCTTCTATCCATTATTTCCATCGAGGCACTCATTTTACTTCCCAGTTTTGGAGGTCGTCTTAGAAAATTCTTGATACTCAAGTGAAGCTTAGTACGACCTTTCATGCTCATATCAATGGTCAAACTGATATTAAGACCTTGAAAGACATATAGAGAGCTTGCGCGATTGACTCCAAGGGTAATTGGGATGATCATTTGCTCCCTTTGACCAAGTTACTTATAATAATAGTTATCATTCAAGTATCAAAATGACTCCATTTGAAACTATCTATGATAGGAGATGTAGGTCACCTATTGATTGGTTTGAAGTTGAAGAGATCACTTTGATAAGTCCCAAGTTGGTGCATGAGGCTATGTAGAAGGTTTGAATTACTAGAGACATGTTGAAAATGAATCAAAGTCATCAAAAGTCCTATACGGATATCAGAAGAAGAGAGATCAAATTTGATGTTGATGATTGATTTTACTTGAAAATCTCACCTATGAAGGGTATGATGAGATTCGAAATAAAATGGAAGCATAGTCTTTGTTATGTAGACCCATATCAGATTTTAAGGCATTTTGGTAAGGTAGCCTATAAGTTGGATTTGCCTTCCAATTTGGCATCGATGCATCCGGTGTTTTATGTTTCATTGTTGAAAAAGTGTATTTGTGATACTACTTCGGTTGTGCCATTGGAGAGTGCTAGTGTTAATTAAAGAAAGTATTTCCTTTGAAGAGGTTCCGGTTGAAATCTTGGATCGTCAAGTCTGTGAGTTGAGAAAAAAAGAAGTTTCTTCCATGAAAGTCCCTTGGAGGAATCAATTAGTTGAGGGTGCTACTTGGATCGTCAAGTCTGTAAGTTGAGGGTGAAATTTAGGAGGTCAAAGCGGATATGATGTACAAGTATCCTCATCTCTTTCCCTTCGCTTCAATTTTAGCTTGAGAATGTAGTTCCTCATGTTTAGTCTTTTGGATTCATTCATTTTAAGTATTATTATATTTTCATATGAATGCATATTCATGAAAACTTAATTATGAGTTATGTTTTAGCTTGGGGTCGATTAGTCCTTGTTTATGTGTATGTTGATGTGATTTGCATTCATGTTGAGTTTTTAGATCTCTCTCCCTACTTTATTCATACTAGTTTGAGTCTCATTCGAGAATGAATATTTTCAAGGGGGAGATATTGTAACACTTCGAAAATTGGTAAGTTGAGTTGGAAAGAAAAAGGTACAGAAAATGTGTTGGTGCAGGTTTGTACAAACCTACCTACAAACTGTAGAAGGACCTACAAGCCATAAGTAGGCAATCGTGATTAAGGTTAAACTTGAAAACTCCTAGATGAGTTTGTACGAACCAACATGACGGTCTATAGGCAGGTGTACGGGCTGTAGGAAGTGCTCGTAAGTGAGATTACACTAGGTGAAATTTTGATGGAACTTGGGTCTAAGGTTTGGACTACAGATCGTACAAGGTCTTACGATCCGTAGCCTAGGGCTCATGGAAAGGGGTATGGACTTACGGAAATTGTGATAATTGGTCTTACAGATAGTGCCTAAGGCTCGTAGAGGTTTCGATGGACCGTAAAGGTGGTCTGCTGGTCCTTGATCAGAAAGTTGACTCTCCAGTAAAGTCATCTAGGGATGACCAGGACGGTCCATAGACGCTTTTATGGACCATAGGTGGGTCCATAAGTGCTTTCCGATAATTTTAAGTTTAGAGTTATTTGGGTCTTTTTTATCCTTTTAACACATAAATTATGTCATTGCTAGACTATTTTAAGGTCCTATAACTGATTTTACTCTTCAAATTTTACTCATTCCTTCTCATTCATTCAAAAAATCCTCAAGGTCTTCTACTCCAAATTCTCTCTAAGGATCTCAAGGAAAGTTTTATGATTTTTCAAGCTCCAAGCTCTCCTTTCCAATTCAAGGCTTAGATTCATCAAGGTATATATGCAACTCATCAGTGCATTTCTTTCCATTCATTAAGTCCGAAGAAATTCTTTATTTTCTATCTTATGATTTTCCCTAAATTCTAGGATTTATATGATTCAATATGGATTCATTCGTTGTGGATAAATTCCTTATATTTGATTATATTATACATGCTTTGATCAAATTACATCTTTTCAAATGATTTGCCTATAAACTCATGCATTTTGAAGCTTTAAAATTATGCATGCATGAAGAATTATTGAGACTATGATTTTAGGATGTTTCGATTAAAGTATCTCATGTTTTTATGAAATTAGGTTTGCTTCCGATTGAAGTAATCCATATATAGGCTATATGAGAATGGGACACATGACATGAATTACTTCCCAATATGCCATCAATGCTTTTGATTATTTTCCTATAGTAGGTCTCGATTAGTACGGAGTATGAAATGCCATCAATGATCATGGATCAAATTTCTTATAAAACAAAGTTCACTACTAGTATGTCAAATCGGTGTGGTATCCATGACTAAGGGTCCTATGAAGCTATTTTGAAAATTTTATCATGATTTAGATGTTTTTGATCAAGTATCCCTAATAACTTGATTATGTTATGAAATAATGATATTCTAAAGGAGCTATTCTTATGATTTATGAGTCTTGATGAGGAAATGGTATTACTAGATTCTTATCTTTTTAAAAACTAAGATTATGAATATGATATGATTCTCTATAATGTTTTCATTGAGAGTTTTCTTAGCACCGAGTGGACTAGGGGATTCTGAAATTTCTCGAACTATGTACCTCCATAGGATTGTCCCAAATGGACATTAGCTAGTGGATTCACCTAAGTTTGAACAAACACAGTCCTTACCTTGGCAAGTAGGACACTCTCTTTTCGGTGTAGGAGGAGAACACTTCGGTTAATAGTAAACATTCCATCAAATATATGTTTTGTTTTACCTATCTTATGTTTTGTACATATGTCGTGATTTATATATTACATTGACCTTTTCATGATTTATGAACTAAGCTTATCTGATTGATATATATGTTTTACTTGGTCATGCATTATCATGTTTCATGTCTATGCTTATGTATTTTCTCCATATTCAGTACATTCTAAGTATTGTCACATATATTTCGAGTGCCTATATTGTTTCATAATATAGGGTGTGTCGTCTCCATCTGACCGCGACTAGTTGGATTGATCAACATTTGTTAGCAGATTAGTGAGTCCTCATGGTTCGAGGGCACGACCACTTTATCAGTTTATATTTTTTCTTGTCATTTCAATATTTAGACTTATTTTGTGAGCTAGGGTTTGACCTAGCCACACCTATGATTAGTAAAGACTTATGTCAGACTTAATATCATTACTAAAAAACTACCAAAAAACGACGGACAGAAAAGAGACGGACTGCGTCGCTCCAAAAAGCGATGTGCCACACTGTTCGTTGCTTTTTAATAAAAATAATTATTTTTAAATTATTTTACAAAAAGCGATTGACGGCATCTCTTAGTCCGTCACTTTTTTCGCTGATTTTTACGCTAAATATATATATAATTAATAATTATTTATTTAATATATATAGAGACGCCATCCATCGCTTTTTAATAAAAATAATTATTTATAAATTAAACAATAACCACGCTATCCGTCATTTTTAATTTAATTTATTTTATTAATTAGTTTTTTTTTAAAGTGACGAACGGCATCTCTTAGTCCGTCGCTTTTTGGTCAAAATATCTAGTCAAACATTTTTTAAAAACGATGGACAACGTCTCTTAGTCCGTCGCTTTTTAGTCAAAATTTTGGTCAAATATTTTTTTAAAAGCGACGGACAAAGAGATGTTGTCCGTCGCTTTTTTTAAATTATGTTGAACCAAAAAACGGGTCCGCCCCCCCCCCCCACCCCCATTTCCCCATCTCTCTTTCTCTCTCTTCTCTCTTATCTCCCTTCTCTCTAAAACCAAATTGTTGCGCCGTCGCCCCATGCCACCCATGCCGCCATCGCCCTTTTCTCCTTGAGCATTAGTCTCGTCGGCGCCACCACCCGTTGTCCCCACTGCCTCTTTTCCTTAGCTTGTTAAGGTTAGGGTTTAATTTTAGTTTTTTTTTTTCAATTCTAGTAATATTTGATTTGTTATAAACTAGTATATTGTTTTAGTTTGATGAATTGTGTTATTCAATTGTTAATTTGTATATTTGATTATTGTTAGTTAGGTAGAGAATTGGGGATTTTCTTCTAAATTGGGTTTTTTTAAATATGATTGTGAATTGGGTATTAGAAGATAGAACTAACAAATAATTAGAAGTTAGAAGTTATAAAGTTAGAAGTTAGATTAGTTACATTTTCCAACTTTGAAATTCTTGAATTTAGTATGTTTGACGGTTGAAGTTAGAAAAACATTGAATTGTATATGAAAGTTAGATTACTTTGAAGTTAGAAAAATACTGGATAGTAGATGAAAGTTGAAATTAGATTAGTTGAATATTTCCAACTTAGAAGTTCTTGAATTTAGTAAGTTTGAAAGTTGAAGTTAGAGAAATTCGGGATTTTTAAATATGATTGCAAATGAAGTATTAGAAGTTAGAACTAAGAAATAATTAGAAGCTAGAAGTTAGAGTTTAGTTGAATTTTTCAATTAGCCTTTGTATTTTTGCTTATATGTATTATACTAGGGAATTTGGCCGCGCTTCGCGCAGTTATAAAAAATATATGTTAATTTATTTTAGAAATTAATTATGACACAAGAAATAAAAAACCAACTATAGAAATAAGAAAATGATAAAATTACAATACAAATATTTTGGAGAATTAGAGCTTAAGCGAATTACATTTTTATTATCAAATATTTTTCAAAATTAAAAGGCTAATTTATTAAGAAAATCATATATTATGATGTTAATACATATAATTCGAATAAATATATTTAAGGACTTGATTTATTTTTTCTTGTTTTTATTAAATATTAAATTTACTATCAAATCTTCTTTTTATTTGAAAAAAATGATGAAACTAAAAATAGGAGGAAAAAGTGATAAGTATTTCAATTTAATTTCTTCATTGATACTTAATCCTTTCATTTTCATTGGTTTTTTTCTTATTTTTCATCATCGTCTAAATAAAAAAATTCTCGTATTTTCCATAATCATCATCTAAATAAACCTATATTGCTAATTTTCGTGTATATCTTATATTATTCTTTTGGTAATTCTTTTAAAGTAGAAGAAATGAACAAATTTAGAGAAAATATAAATGGTTCTTCACCATAAGAAATACCTAAGAACTGTGTATTTCAATATTTAATATACATTTCTTTTGAGCCATGAGCAGTAAAATTTGAACGTCGGTTAGCGTAGTTAGCTATTTCTGGCAAAGTTACAAATAACTAATTTGAGCCTAAGTGAAAATGTAATTTACTACAATTAAATTTTTTATAAGAACCTAAATTTAAAAAAATTATAGAGATAACACATTTTTGTTAAGTTCGTAATCATAAAAACAAAGATGAAAAAAAGTTACATAATCAAATCACATATTTTCGAGTTTTTATCTGGCTCCCCTTCTATCCACATCCAAGAAAATTTTTATGAAGTCAAACTAAAGTATAAATATGGTATTACAATAATAATATATGAATTTATATTGACAAAATTAAAGTAATATCATAAGGTATCTTAAATTTTGAAATTAAATAATGGGGGTTATGAATATGAGAATTTAAAGAAAATGAGTTAATAATATTAATTAAAGTAAGAGTTCAATAGGTATAAGTTATGGAGATAAATTTTTTAGTATAAATAAAATAATGAAGACCAAAAAAAAGAAAAACTCATGAATTTGGGTGTCTAAGTTTTATTAGGAAAGAAAGCAAATCAACTTCTTCTCTTTTGTATTACTCCATTGTGTTTAACAAAATTGGAAGAGGAAAAAAATACAAAAAAAAAGAGACAAATATCTTGAAAGATTGAAGTAGTAAATATTGAGACTTTTAATTATTTTTTTATAAAGAATAATAATGAGTGTAAATAATTTTTGAGACTTTTAAGTATAACAATAAATAGAGGAGTAGTAATTGGTATTTTGTTTTTTTGTACAATACTAAGTAAGTAGAAAAATATGAAAAATTGTCAAAAAAAATTGAGGAAAAAGATAAATAGAATCGTTGGGCCTTGGCCAAAGAGAAGTGCAACTTCACGTTTCTAAACTCTAGCTTATATTAAACTAGGGTAGGGAGGCCCGTGGCAAGCACGGGCCCAATAATCAAAATATTATGATTGTAAAAATATTTTAATATTAATGAATGAAGGATGAAGGTGTTTGTAGAAGATGGATAATATTATATATTATATTAATATGTACAATAGACATTAGTATGGTGTGGATTTGAACGATTTGCACATACTAAGTAATGTAATATAAGGAAAATAATATAGTACATGCTGCAGTTTTGCTATATAAGATTAGCATGTCATTGTTTATGACAAATTTAGAGGAGAGAGGCCCGTGGGAAGATATTATGGTTGTAAAAATATTTTAATATTAATGAATGAAGGATGAAGGCATTTGTAGAAGATGGATAATATTATATATTATATTAATATTTACAATAGACATTAGTATGCTGTCGAGCAGATACTAACTAATGTGATATAAGCAAAATAATATAGTACATATTGCAATTTTGCTATATAAGATTAGCATGTCATTGTTTATGACAAATTTAGAGGACGCTGCAGTTTGCTTCTCCGTAGCTAATGTTCCTCATGCAAAATACCAGAGCATAGGGACAATCATTGATTATATTGTCCCTATTATAAGCAAAAGTGACAAAATGGTGTGACTGAGTTCCTATAATTACATAGTTTAAAGTCTGTGAGAAATTGCAAAGGTGGCAACACATAGCAAAGCAATTTTAATATAGGGATAAAATAGAAAGGAAAGCATGGAATGATGATAAAAGTGGTAGATTCCGTGTTGAATGTCTGTGTGATTGACCTAATAGTGTATGCATAGTGTATGACATCATAAGAAAGTAGAATAACACAAATGTAGAAGAGTGTATGCAGTGGAAGTTATGCAGGAAAGCATGTCGATAGGCTTCTATTGCAGTGTGGAATGACAAACAATATTTTATGCTATCACAAACACACAGCAGACATAAGGATTTCTTTGAATGTGGTCATAATAAAATGTCAAAAGTCTAACTCTGCTTTTTTGCTTTGAAAGGCAGCTTGATTGGATGTGAGTTGAGTTGTTGGAAGGAGTACAAATACGAAGGGGTAAGAAATTAGGGTTAGTGTGAGAAAGAGTTGCTGCTAACTGTGAAGTAATGAAGCTTGTCAATTGTTATAACTAAAATAAGCTAATTCAACAGTGAACATGAGATGAGGATTTAAAACTAAATTAATTTACTCCTGAATTAATGTGAGAGTTTCGAATGTGATGTTAGACATAAATGTAAAAAAATTGTGAAATTTGAAAGCAGATAAGAGCAAATGCAAAAGCTGCAGTATGACATAAGTATGACATTTACAATGTTTCACAGGAACTATATGGATACGTGTATAACAGAAAGTAAACTACAGGTAAAAGTAGACACTTTTAGCTGTATTTTGTGCAATACTTGTGAATATGTGCAAGTGATAATCATTTTGACCTATAGGTTGGTGTGAAAGTGAGAAGTAGAGTCACCTTTTACATCTTTTTGGTTGGTGTGGGTGGTTCAAATTTTGCCGTTGGATTTGAAGAACCAGCTGCAGTAGTTGTTGCCATGACTTCTACCTCACTTATTTCCAAAGGTTTAATCTTTTTAGAAGTCCTATCAGTAGTGCTCTGTGGTGTATGTTGTTTTTCCATGTAGGAAAGGACAGACAAAGTTGCATGTGTGGTATTTGAGCTGCCCCAAGATGACTTCCTTAGCTGGATTTCGAATATTTTGTTTCACAACATCTCATGGACATGATTAAGATGCAATGATTGTTGTTGTAAATGTAACAAGTTGGAACAAATAGTTTAGAACAAAGCATATGTGGTAAAGGTTGTGTGCTCAAGATATATTGTATTATGACAATAAGTGTGTACAAGTAGGCAGTGAGAATAAAAGATAACCTTAGTGCAAGTTATGTCAAATATGTCTTCTGCTGTCATGGACAGTAATTTTTCTCCTAATTCAGCAGAGATAGATGTTGTGGTTGTAGTAGTGCCGTCAATAAGATCGATTTGAAAGCTACAGCTGAAATGATGGCAAGTTTGAAATATGTGTATAATATATGCTATATTTTGTAGCAAGTGTTATTTACAAGTGAAAACTGTAGTATCGAGGCACTAATGCTGTTTTCCGATTGCATTTTGGACATTCAAAATCCTTTTTATCCTTTGTGCGTTTTTTTTGCTTGCAGCCTGAGCATTCCAGCACACAAAAGTCTTGGAATTCATCTAATATGGCCATTTCTGCTTTAACATAGAACACTCCCATCTGTGGGAAGTTTTTATTGTTTAGGCAAAGCTAGAGACTGAGAAACAGAAAAACGATACTGTCAAATGAGGAGCTTCAACTATGACTTACAGAAGGTGCTGATGAGATTTCTGCAATAGAGATAAGTTGTTGAGTAGCAGGAGTGACTATGATGAGAGCGACAGATGAGCTTGTTGAAGTTTTGTCTGATGCATAACTTAACAACATTGTTTTGTTTTCTTTTGCCCTATTGTTAGAACAGATAATATGTTTAGTAGGTTATTTAGAGGCAAATTAAAGCTATAGAATAAATAGCAGAATGTCAGTACCAGTTGATGAGTGCCAGTGCCTGTGGGTAATTTGGATTGACACGTACTGTGGAGTTGTACCTAGTATGCAGTGACAACCCTGTATAACACATAGGTTGTATAATGTTTTGGTATTATCTAAAATTATGTTGGTAAGAATTTGACTGCATATGTACCTTGATAAGTAGAGATTCCTATACTCCTTCCGAGGATTACAGGCAGATCTGCCTCTGTTGCCATTTTAGAGCTAATTTCATGTCCTTCTATTTCTCCAAAATCCTCCTATAGAGTGAAGAGAAACTGTTTTTTCCTGAGAGTGTGACAACATAAGGAGGGAAGAGTAAGTACTATGATAACGCTTAGATGATAAGTGATGATGGCAGGAAACAAAGGGAAAAACTGCTGACTGTTCCAAAATATTTGCAGAAAATGGGATAATAGAATGTGAGATGTTATACTTACTGATTGTCACAAAGGGTAATTTCTCGACACCTGTGATGACTGCGACCTGCATTTTTTTGGGGACCACAACGAAGAACGATTGCCAGTATATCTGCGTATATAATACATAATGAAATGTTGTAAGTGTTCTGTAGGAGTAAACATGTATATTTTAGTTTGATAATAGCTAATAGGATGGATATACCAATTTCTGCAGTGGAATCAACCATCAGAGGAGGAATGTGGTTAAAGCCTGTGATATTCAGCTTGGTTGGCGGGGAAAATGGATCTTCAACCTCATTAGATGGTTTGATTTGTTCAATTACTGTTTCTTTGTCAAGAATCCAGTAAAATTGATGTATTGGCTTGCCGTATGAAGTTGGTGAGACTTTCACTCTTGCAGTAGAGATGAGGTAGGTATTGATCAGTTTAAGCTTATCTGCATACTGTTGACTTTCGTCAGCATACATAACTGCCTTAATTTGGCACTCCTGAAAGTAAGAGTTATAAAAAGTTTAGATTAACTAAGTTGAGAGGAAAAGAGCAATATTGATAACAGAAAATATAATAAGGACTTCACCTTTTCATCTTCCAAAATTAAATTTTGGAATGTACATTTCTTGTCAAGGCTTTCTCGTGGGCGGCCTATTTCCACAATTTGAACTTTGCAAATCCAGTCTCGTGTTGCTGGTTCTATTTGGTCGATGTTCAATCTTAGTACCATGTTTGTAGGAAAGAGAGTTAACCAAATAGTAGTATCTGCAGGATAACATGAGTATTCAGGCAAAGTAGCTGGTTTGTGCTGTTTTTATGAACAGGGCTGATTAGACAAAAGGGAAAAAGGAATTGAATGAAAGGAGCAGTGTGGAGTAAACTGCAGCTTCTAGCTGCATGAATGAGGTTTTCATGTAGTAAGAAAGTAGTAAGAAACTCTGGTAAAATTCAATTAGGAGAAACAGTGAACATAAAGTACATACTCATAGAAGAGCACATAGCTTGTAGCATAGTATTTACTTTTCCTGCCATGTTGATGTTGTAAACATTTATGTGCTATTAGTTCTTTGTGAATAATGAGATATAGCAGTAGAATTTCAGAATGTGAAAGTAGGAGATTCGCAATCTGATACAAACAAAGCTCTTACATCCAAAAGGACAAAAGAAAGTATACTATTTCAGAGTTGTACCTCTTACTATTCGGTCCTATGAGATATAAACTGCACAAGCATAATAAAGTTTGTATGGGAAAAAAACAGAACCAAATAAAGAACAAATGAAAAGAAAAACACCAGTGTTGTCATAGTAGAAGTACAGTCATGCGTAAATTTGTTAGGGCCCTTTAGCAGAGCGCAATGGAGACATAAAATCAGTTAGCAGTCATTATTAATGTACAAAGTATAATTGGAGAAGTATTTTTTCACTGAAGATCTGTTACAGGGACAGAAAATGTTGCAGAATATTAAAACATCAACAATTATCTCTGAAACTTGAGTCAAACCTCTATAGATTTGGGGAAAACAATATGAAGAAACTTTTAAAAATGTTGGTTGGACATGGTATTGTATCATAAAAATGTCTTGTATAGCACAGTAGTTGATAAAAAAAGAAAAACAGAAGAAGAGATGCAGAAGCTATTGAAAAGTGCTTAAATTTACATCATTGTGATGAAGAGTTACTGTCTACTATGGGAAAAGATGAAAAGGGAAGAAATAATACCTAAGAAAGGGAGGAAAAGTTTTTGTTGAATGAAAGGCTATTAAATTTATGTTGTATGAGTAATATATATATAAGGCTAATATTATATTATATATATATATATATATACATATATATATAAAAATATGTATTACCTTACCCTTATCTAATTTGTTATTTTTATTTTAGAAATATAGAAATTATAAAGGACAAAAAAACTACATGTGTCTTGTTAGAAATTCATGGGATTTTGGTTGCCAATGAAATGGTGCCAAAAAAGACTAAAATCAGTACATTGGGCAGGGAAAAAAGAGACAAAATTATTACATTTGACTACCTAATGTAATAATTTTGTTTAATTTTTGGCATAATTTCATTGGCAGCCAAAACTGGCAGAAATTTGGAAAAGACAGATGCATTTTTTTTGTCCTTTCTAAATTAGGATAAAAAATATTTATCTATCTATCTATCTATCTATGTATGTATATATTACTGTTATACATGTGTGTGTATATATATATATAGAGAGAGAGAGAGAGAGAAAGGAAAATGACAGAGGGCTTTCTTGATGTACAATTAATACTACGTTTAGTACAATGAAAAGATGCAGTGTTGGTGGTCAAAATGTACAATTTCTAAATGTACAATTAGTACTACGTTTAGTACAATGAGCAGATACAGTGTTGGTCCTTTTAAATGTACAATTAGTATTGCCTTTGGTATAATGACCACATGCAGTGTTGGTCCTTTTTAAGTGCCACTTCTAAATAAGGGTAGGTAAATAAAAAAATATATATATATAATAAAAAATATATATATATAAAATGATGTGTGATGTCGTCAGTATGGTAGAAAAAATATTATAGCATTAGCATTTTGTTTTTACTGTAAAATTGAATGAAGGATGATATTTTGCTCATCTGTACTGAAGAATTGAACATGAAATATGCAGTGGAAGCATGAAGAAGAAAGCTAACTGCATCTTTACTCCAATTTGTCAAGAAGACTGTAGGTAGTGAGCACTTTTTACCTCATTCAGATAGCGCAATATGTGATCTTTATTCTTGCTTTATCTCAATTGATTCTCCATCCATATGACTGCAATTTCACAAGCAAAGCACATATGATGGTGTAGTCCTACTGATCCGTTCTACTGCAGAAGAAGGCCACAGAAAGATCCATCATTTATATCATCAATGTCATGAATTAACTAATATACTACACGGTCCCAAAATTAATACAATGGAAGCAAAAGTATGTGGTTTAGGATATATATATGTCTGCTGTGAAAAGTATGTTTGTCTTGTGAAAATTAATCATCTGTCATCTAGTCAGTATGGTAGCAAAAATAGTACAGCATTAGCATTTTCTTTTCACTGTAAAATTGAATGTAGGACGATATTTTCCTCTTTTGTAGTGAAGAGTTGAACATGCAGTGTGCAGTGGAAGTGTGACTAAGAAAGCTAAGTGCATCTTTATTGTAATTTGTGAAGGAGAGTGTACGTAGTGATGACTTTTTACCTCGTTCAGATAGTGCAATATGCGATCTTCAGTCTTGCTTTCTGTCAGTTGATTGTCCATCCATATGATTGCAATTTGACAAGCAAAGCACATATGATCGTGCAGTCCTGCTGATCTGTTCTACCTTTGAAGAAGGCCACAGAAAGATGCAGCAGTTATATCATGAATGTGATGAATTAAGTAATAGACTACATGGTCCTAGCAGGGCAGATAGAATGTGAAGAGTAAGCTCTGAGGAGACCTTTGAATGTCGCTACTTAAAAGGTGATTAATGAGATAATGCGGAAAGAGAAATAGATAGCAGTTGCTATTGTGCAGGAAGTGCACATTAAAGAAAAAAAATGCAGTAAAAAAGTTCAATGGTCACCTTTGGTAATAGCGAATCCATGATTATTCTTTTATTACATTTTTGGAACAATTGCACTTATGATATTAAACTTAAAGGCAACTACATAAATTCCATTCATGTCGAATGTTTCTGATGTACCAGATATGGTTTTGATTGATGAAGGAAAATAGTAATCATTTGAACAGTTGGTTGTATTTTCAATAGATAGTTTTAAATGTAGCAAGTTTTCACTGACTTTAGTGGTAGTTATCTTTTGTAAGATGCTGACTGGACAATACATCTATATGAAATTAATTTAGGTGACAATTTGTTCCTGCACATATAATGACATTCACAGAATAAAAAAACCAACAACAGTTATTGTCATTTGAGCTTTGTTTGTACCTATGGAAAGGGATCATATTAAAAGAATCTTTGGTGATGTTCCTGTAGATTCTTATTATGTTCATGCTAAGAAGTTGAGTAAACACATTCATCTTTTGTGGAAATTGGAAACGGTTGACGTACAATGGAAGCAAAAGTATGTGGTTTAGGATATATATATGTCTCTTGTCAAAATTAGGAAGAAGAACAAGTTAAATTAGAAGATGCATGCATAGATAAGTAAAGCTTAAGTGTAGTACAAAAAGCATCACTGAATAACTGTAAGTCCGATCACCTTAGCGCAAGTTATGTCAAATATGTCTTCTGCTATCACGGAGAGTAATTTTTCTCCCAATTCAGCAGAGATAGATGTTGTGGTTGTAGCAGTACCATGACTAAGATCAATTTGAAAGATACACTTGAAAGCATGACAAGTTTAAAATTTGTGTATAATATATGCTATATTTTGTAGAAACTATAATTTACAAGTGAAAAGTATAGTACCGAGGCAGTAATGCTGTTTTTTGATTGCATTTTCGACATTCAAAATCCTTTCTATCCTTTGTGCGCTTCTTCTGTTTGCGTCCTGAGCATTGAAGCACACAAAACTGTAGGAATTCATATGGTCCCTGACATTTAACAATATCTGTTCAGACGATCATCACACTCTCATGAATTACCCTATATAGATCCGAGGAAATTCATAAAGAGAATCAAGTGTTTCGTAGGATCCTTGGCAATGATAATAGCAAATTAAAAAGTGGATGGCATGGATGAGGTGAGTACAAAATAGTTTGTTACTGTGTCATGCAGCAGACACCTTGACAATGATTAAGCAACTTGTTTTCCTAAAGAAAATGTTTTCCAAAAATAATTTGTCAACAGAACATGGGAAAATTGGAAAACAAATTCTGGAAAATGTTTTCTTCCATACCAAACACAGTCTTAGAAGTAACTTGAGATATGAATGAGCAATGAAAACGTCAACGCTGTCACAATATACCTCGATGTATCTGTCCACTGAATATGAGAATGCCTTTTAGATTCCAATGTGAAAAGATCATCTGTTTGTTTTTGCTTGTAATACAGGTCCTTATTGCATGCACTACTGATTACGTATCTGTAGAATAATGGGTGCTTTATTATAGATATATTCCTTGCAGGAAGATTCTATATAAATAGCTTGAAGATAGTAGTAAATAACGAAATATTGACATAGTAAAGTACCTTGGCTGGAAGTTAATGATTTTTGTCCTGCCGAAAAAAGGTGCTGGGCAAAAGGACTAAACCAAGAATCATTAGGAATGTCATTCATAAGTGAATTTGGCAGATATGTACACAGTCTGACGATAATTTCAGTAGAAGACGAACTTGAAGAGGAAATTGTTGAGCAGGATAAATGGGGTGCAGAACCTGAAACGACAAAGAAGGTAAAAGACAAGTTACAGGAAGGTGTAGGAACACAAATCTAGTCAAAACTAAATAGATACTAATAGCCCTTTTTGCCAATAGAGATATGGAGATTTGTACTAATCATTTTACCAATATACCTTTGGAGAAACACCAAATGGAATGTCAATCTGTACCTCAAGAGGCACAGAAGTTGCATTTGATACTATTACCTGTAATAAAAAAGAAATATGTAAAGCAATACAGTAAATGAAAGCTGCACAAAATATAACCTGCATTAGTAGTTACAGTTGAGTACAATTGCACTATCTTCGTGTACCTCTGTATGGACATATCAATCACTACAGGAATGATAAAGCAACTTTTTTCTTCTATTTTGTTGTTCTTTGCATCGTTTATACTACTGTTTGGAACATTCTTAGTTGTATCAACATCAGGCTTAGTGGATGATTTGGAAAAATCGACTTTGACTAACATAAACTGAATAGAAGATCGTGGTTGAAAATACTTTCTACTTTTCATGGAGGATACTTCTAAGCCATAACCACTCTGCCACTGTTGATAGACATGAAATTGTGAAGGTAACAAAGTCAAATTTTGCAGCATGTAAGGAGGAGAACTCCCACTATCAGATTTTCACTTGTCTTAGAAGCATTTGACAAAGAAGGGTTAGCATCATCCTAGAGAGAAATCAGTAATCATGTTAATTTCAAGTCATGTGTATAAAAAATAATTAGTCAAAAATATAAAACTGATTCAGAAACATTGAATTACATGAACTGACTAATATGGTTTGCTTATTAAATTTATGAGATTTAAATTATATCTTTTACGGTAAGTGTGAGCATTAAGTTACATGAGTTAGCAGAGCAAGAAACACAAGGCAAACATCATCCTTATAGGACAAGCATATGTATTAGTGACGCTTAGCACTTGGTATTAAAATTTGCTGAAAATGTAAGCAGGGATGGTTGTTAAGCCTGTATTAAGAATCTTGTGGGCAGACCGGAAAAAGGGGGAAATTCTCGATGATGTTCAGCACGAAAGAAGAGAGTAGCAATACTTTTCGAGCTAGCGTAGAGCAATAGAAGACCATACAATTGTTCCATGCAATAACATGAAAGAATTCCTCTCCCAGCACAAATGTAGTCCCACATCGACATGTATTAGTACGAATTAACCTTGCAGTCTAATTATTAAATGCACACAGTGGTATCCATAATTACATATAGAGGAAAGATGACGCTGAAGCATGTTTAAATGTTTCATTTAAAATGTTTAACCGTTAAAAATTGAACTTTTTTACTTAATTCTGTTTAAGCAGATTAAAGGCACATCACAGGAAATCCCAAAGAGGTATAACCTAAAATCAGTGGATGGAGGGGCAAGGAGAAAGCACGCCGAGAATGACAAGAAGGTGGAGCAGGAAGCAAAGAGAAATCCCATTTCAAAGTAAATGGGAGTGTGAGGCAGTACATGTGACAAAAGCTGAAATCATCCAAGGGAAATTAGGATGAGACATTGTAATGAAGTCAGCATCCAAAGAACATGAACATATACAACACACAGCTTACCCAAAAATAAGACTCTCATCTGTTCATTTAATTTGGAGATCATTTGAGACACACGTTGAAGTTGAGAAAGGTTCTCCAGCTTACGATTCTTCAATTCTGGATGGTGAATCAGGTGCTGGTGCCAGTGAATGAGGCTTAGAGCAGAACATGTTGTTAAATTTAACCTATTCAGATGGCCAACTCAATCAATAGCATTTCATAAGAAGAAATAGGATATGAATTTGCATAACAAAATTCTTGAGAAGTACCTTTTGGAAACTATTGAAGAATTGCAGGCTAGAATGCTTCAGTGAATCATCACTTTTTGATAGGAAAAAAAATATTACAATGGAAAGTTTGATGAAATTAATAATAAAATGGTCAACAAGAGAGATATAAGCATAATAATACCTTTATCTGTTGATTTAGCACTTCGATTTCCATTTGCATATGCAGTTGAATGAAATGATGGAGCCGTAGGTGGTGACAACTGCTTTTGCTGAAGATGTCGATCAATAGCAAAAGCTTTACCATTCAATTGTACAACATCATCATCCTCCGTTGTCAAATCTTCTAGCATTTTTTGGATGACTGAGACATCCGCAGCACGATATTTAACAGCTTCTTGCTCCTGAAGTGATAGTCTACTTTCCAACTTTTTGAACTTTTCCAAATACATCTTTACTTTTGCCTTAACTTGACTTTTTTCATTTTTTAGCAGCTCATTTTTCCTTTGGATATTCTTCAATCAATTCTCCATATTTAACAAACAGAAATATGGAGAATCAATTGAAGGATAGGCAGAGGAAAAATGAGCAGCAAAAAAATGGAAAAGCTGAAGTTAAAGCAAAAGTAAACATGTATTTCGAAAAGTTGAAAGAGTTGGAAAGTAGAGTATCACTTCAGGAGGAAGAAGCTGGTAAAAATGTTGTTGTGGATGTGTCAGTGATCCAAAAAATGGTAGAAGATTTGGAAGCGGAGGATGATGATGTTGTAGAAGTCAATAGTAAAGCTTTTAGTTCTGATGGAGATCTTCATGAAAGGCATCTCTACTAAATCTTCGCTAATCTTTATAGAATTAAAATCTGTGTTAACATTGTGAATTTCTGTGTACAGTTGTTTTTCATGCTCCATTAGAATTCCTTCAAGCAAACAGAACTCTTTATCATGAGAAGCGGATTTTAGATATGAAAAAATTCGTTGTATAGAGGAAGCTTGGGAAATAGAGGAGGAAACCATTGGTTTCAAATTGTACGTGTTTCCGAAATTCCATGTGCTTGTAGTAAGCAAATTAATCACGGGTTTCGTCTTAGTAGTCATGGCAAAACCTATTGAAAGTTAAAAAGCAAAATTTTTGTGAAGACAGAAGAGACTGGTTACCGTTTTGCGAGATGAACTGTGAGAGTGAAATTCTGTTGCCGGTGAAGAAGATGGGCGGCGAGTGGTTAGTGAGGAGAATTTTGTTGTTTCTGTTTAAGGCGGAAAGTATTGTAGCACAAGAAAACCAATTAGAAATTAGAAGACATATATAGTTACAAAATATTATCAATAATGGCTTAACCTTAAAAGCCCAAATTGAGTTAGCTAAAATACGTAAACATACCGAAGATGTCAAAAATAAAGTCTAAAAATGAAAAGAGAACATATCTAAGGACTGTTGATTCATTTTTCACATATTACATACTATATAAAACAAAACGAATGTCAGAAGAATGTAGAAGTAAGAAATATATTCATAAATATATGTCCTTTTCTTTGTATAAGTTAATCAAAAAATATTTCCAACATTCCTTTGTTTTCAATATTGTTTTTATAAAAAAAAAAAACATTTTGAAATCATTTGCAGTAAAATAATGATTGAAGAATTGTATCTACATTAGCTATAATGTGATTCCATAGTTATGTACCTTCACTTAAGTGTGAAAAATGTATTTCAACAGAGGGAAATGGTTTATGTCCTCCAAACGTTTCTGATGGAAACTCTGACTGTCATTTTGTCTGTGAAAAAACATTTTTTAGTTAAAGAAAATAAGAAAGAATGGATATAAGTTACATTTTATATATAGATGATGAAAAGTTGATGCTCATTCACAATACATAAAATGCAGATAAATGTATAGTTGTGAAATTAGTCCGAATGTAAATGTAGGTAAAATTGAGAGCAAAGTAATATGAACTATTAAGTCTTATTTATCTTTAAAAACAGCAAAAGTACAATAATCTAAAATTTAAGAATGTTTAGCATGAGGGTGCTTAGTTGTTACATTTGTTTGTTTTAAAAGTATCATGAGAATGCTTTTTGAATAATTTCGTGATAAACTACATTATATGTTGAATGATCATTTGTGTCCTCTGCTGTAGCCGGGCGTATTAATATTTTTACATTGTTTGAACATTTTGCTCGAGATAAAGCAACATAAAGTTGTCCATGTGAAAAAACTGGTTCACGTAAATATATTCCAACGAAATCTAATGTTTGACCTTGAGCTTTGTTTATAGTCATAGCAAAACATAATCTTATTGGAAATTGTGTTCTCTTGAAGGGAATTGGTAGCTTCTCATCTTGTGATGCTAGTAATGGTATCTTTGGAATAAAAACATGTTTATTTGTAAAATCACCACTGGAAATAGTAGCATTGATAAAATGTGACTTAAAATCATGACATATCAATCGTGTACCATTGCATAAACCTTCAGTAGGATTTAAGTTTCTTAATAATATAATTGGACAAATTTTTTTCAAAATTAATCTATAAGGTGGTAAGTTAGCAGGATGTAAGGTATGCAAGAAATCTTCAAATTGGCACTGATCATTTAGCTTGATTGTTTCATCAATAGCTGTATAGACTGTAGCATCATTGGGAGATCTATGTATAAGCATGTCATTAATTTCATCAACAAAGTCATTTTTTATTGTCAAAATAATATGGGAAGTTATAAAAGATGGATTAGAATAGAATGTATGGAAATTAGGATATGTTACATTAAACAAAAGATTTAACGATTCTATTTCTTCTGTAAAGGGAATGACAAAATTATTGGGAATTTCAATTTTGTTGCAGCTGTTAGTTTTCTCTTGTCCATTTCCAATTCTCATTAAATATGCACAAAATGCTGGATCTTTTTTTGCACGCATGTTTTCAAATAAGCACAATTTTTTGAGATGATTCCAAATGTGAGAGTATAATAAACTTTGACTAATAAAGTCTTCCTTTTTCCCATTACGAACAACAGGAAGTGTTTGTCTAAAGTCTCCCCCAAAAACTACAACTTTTCCACCAAAAAGTGTTCTTATATTCATAAGATCTTGTAAAAGTGTATCAAGAGCTTCAACAGTGTTTTTTTTTGCCATTGAGACTTCATCCCAAACAATTAACTTTGAATCTCGAATTAGAGTAGCTAGTGAACTTTGTTTACTAATATTGCAAGTGAAATTTTCATCGATGTCAATAGGGATTTTGAAACGTGAATGAGTTGTTCGTCCTCCTAGAAGTATTGAAGCCGTGACACCAGAACTTGCAGTTGCCAAAGCTATGCATCATTTTGTTCTTATAGCAGCCAACAAAGCTCGATAAAGAAAAGTTTTTCCAGTTCCACCAGGACCATCAATGAAAAAAGCTTCTGATTTATTGGAATATACTCTTTCAAGAATGATGTCATATGCGTTTTTTTGTTCAACATTTAATTTGCTTTGTAGATGTATATCTTCTTCAGAGACAATTATATTTCTTTCGAAATATATTTGTTTCGCCTCATTTGTTGTTTTACAGAAGCTAACATTTCCAAATATATCTTTGAATTCATTTATGTTATGTCCCATTGAAAGTAGAACTTCATTGATATGATTTAAAACTGACTACTGGATATTTGTTTTGCTAATAGTTGAAATTCTTTTAAAATCTTTTGACATAGAGTCTTCAAATTTTGTCCAAAGATCTTTTGGGTTACCAGGATTACAACAAACTAATAATGTTGCAAATAATCTTCTTAAACTATAAGGCATTTGATAGCTTACAGCTTCAGACATACAGTCAATTAAGTTGTTATCAGAATGTAATAAACCTTTTTTTCGACAGCTTCTCTAAATGTAGTGTAGCATTTTCCATCCACTGTACGTAGAGCTTCGTATGATTTTGGTCCTCTTATGTTCATCAGAAGCAACCTAAGATAATATCTTTCTCCTTCGGTTGGATGACATGTGACAATACGGCCAATAGTAAGGCATTGTTTTCGACGTGACCACATTTTGTATGATGATGACCATACAAAGTGTTGGGGAAACTCTTTATATAGTAAATTGATATTTATAGCATCGTTATTCATTTTGTTCATAAGAAAAAATTTTGTTAACATCGTTTTCTTTATCATTGGATTGTTTATTATTTGATCGATAGTTTGGTTATTTTTGAAAGAAACAAATTGTTGTCCATCAAGATGCAATTGCAATTGGCAAACAGTTGGAGTCATTTCACTTATTGAAAAAGCAAACAGACGCCACGCAGCTTCTGGGGGAGAAACCCATCTAGCAGATTGGTATTCTTTAATTTCATCTATTTGTACATTAGTATCGTTATTATGTACAGAGAATGCAATTTTGTCATGTCCTTTGCAAATATATTTGTAAATGTATTTGATAACCTTAATGTCAGAACATATTTCAACATTAATATGACAACCGAATTTCTTCAGTAAAAAAGGATTGTACGGGACAATCCAAGAATTATCAATGTTGTGTCCTCTAACTTTGATTGGTGTGATCATTTTTGGTCTTTTGTAAAGAGGATACGAATTTTTTTCTTTGGTTGTTTGCTCGGTAAGTTGTTTTGGATATTTAAACTTACATTTGCCTTCTTTTTGCATACAAGAATTTGAAGGATTTAAATAGCCACAAGGACCATGGATCATGTGCTTAGTCACAAGCTTATATAGATGATGATCAATATGAGGATCAGGTAATTCAGCGCAAACAATTTTATCATATGATTATGGTGTTAGCAATTTAAATCTATCCATAAGTATAATGAGAAAATGGGCATGTGAAAGACCTCGTTTTTAAAACTCAATTGTATACATAAAAGCTGCAATCTTTCCAACTATGTTGGTTTTTTGAATATCAGTTTTAAGTTCTTCTACTTTTGCTCTGAATACTCTACTAACTAAATCAGGTCTATTTTGAACTTC
This sequence comes from Solanum commersonii, assembly GCA_029007595.1. NCBI lineage: Eukaryota > Viridiplantae > Streptophyta > Magnoliopsida > Solanales > Solanaceae > Solanum > Solanum commersonii. The sequence continues at coordinate 1,158,496 of JAJTWQ010000054.1, forward strand.
TTCCATTAGGTGTAAATGTTCTTGTATTTCAAGCCAACAAGGATTACAGATCATCGTAAAAATATGTCAGATTTTCCAAAATGTTGTACTAAAGCAATGGCATCCATATATCTTCGACGCATATCTCTTGGGCCTCCTATGAAACTACCAGGAAGGAATTTTTGTCTGCCAATATTCGAAGCATCTCTTTCTCCTTGCCTTAATAAATCAATAATTCCTTGGAAGGCTTCAACTCTGAAGAGATCTTGATTAAATGAAACAAAATCTAATCTTTGTGTCTCAAGTTTGATATATTGGTCAACTATGTATTGTTGAAATACCCTTCCAGAATGTAAAGTTTCATTTGGTTCTTCATCTCTTATTTGAAATTTATAACAATAATATTCACGACAAGAAACAGTGTCTCTTTTTCTTAATCCTTTTGATAAAACTGTAGATTCGATGTGAAGGAGTCTATAAATAGAAGTGATGTTCTTTATACTTGGTAGTTGCTGATATTCGAAAGGCTGTTTTGTTTTGGAATAAGTATAAGTGTTGTTGAATTTTTTAATACCACAATGCCAGCCATTTTGACCATAAGGAAACAATAGTGGATATTGTAATGGGTCATAACAACCATAATAATAATTGACCAATTGGGTTTTGTTACTATGAGTGTAAATTCGAATATGTGATGTGGGAATTTTATCATTTAATTGATCTTCAATCCAAATTGCGCCAACTTCAGATGCAGTTGGTAAGTTATATGTTCTTTGGTCTAAAGTGGAACTTGAGTTTAGAGCAATGTAAAATTCAGATAAATTTGGAACAACTGTTAATGATCTTAGAAAAGTAGAATAAGGATTAAGTTTGAGAATATCCATGAGCTTTGTAATAATCAGCTCATTAAGATTATCTGATAACGTCATTCGATTGGTTAGCTCATTTTCATTATCATAGAAATATAATTGTAAATTTTTTGCTTTTCCTGTTGAGGGTATCAAATCGTCAATGAAGTGATACATTTGTCCTTGCACTCTAAATGTATAAATACCACGATTTCTCTTTGCTAATTCTCTATCATAATGTACTCCTAGTGAAGTAAAGGCAAACATATTATTGTAGGCTCTACTGTAAGTGCAAAAATGTTGATTTTCTTTGGAATCACCCAAAACAAATTTCGCAACTCAGTAGGCATGTTATGAGAACTTAGTCTAATTGATCCATTATCACAACAAAAACCTGGTGATTCATATTGAAACCATTTTGCTACACAAAATTTGCAATTTGGAACTTTCTTTAAAAGCAAGTAATCTTTTGACAATAAATTATTATTTTGTAGACTGACTTTTAATTTATTTCTACCTGTGCATGGTAAAAAGCATGTATTTGTTATATATAAAGTCAGAAGAATGCATTGTTTTGAATGATTTTGGTAGAAAGATGCATACCTTTATTTGTAGTAGGTGTTGAAGTTAATTTGCTTGCAACATGAGATGCAGTTGATGTTGATCCTAGTATGAGAAATACAAATATTTAGAGATAGCTAAGTAATTATGAAAAATGAATATAGAAAAAATAGTGGAACTAATATTTGTAAATTGACCTAGTTCGAAGGTAGATAAGCAAGTAACTATATGTTCTCCTCTGGTTGAAGTACATGGGACGTTTGTAGGTTTGAAAGCTACAGGCACAAAAGCAGGAGAATAAATCTATTAACAATACGTTAGTCAAACCGTGTAAGTATAGCTATAGATATTGAAAAGACAGATTTTACAGAAGGAAGATAAGAACATGCGTAGTTAACCTTGTTCAGCAGATAAACAAGAAGTGCTAATTGTAAGAGCAGCAGTACTATTTGATTGACGAAGGTTTTTTTGTCTTTTTGATTCAGCCCTTTTTTCTCTTAGCTGGGTTAAAAGCAATTCTTTTCTCTCCTGTGACATTTGTGCATATCCAGTACGTCGACGCAAATTTCTGTCAGAAGTTCTTTCCTGGGTAGGCACATTATTTGTATTTTGTTGGATTCCTGTTTCAATTAATTGATGATTTGTTAAAATAACTTATAACCTAATGTAATGTGGGAAAAATACATACATTTGGGAAAAGAAAAAGCTTCTGGCAGCAGCAGGCTAATATGGAGTAATGACAAACATCATATAAGTAGTACAATATTTGGATGGAAGTATGCATACAAAACATGTGGAATTCATTGAAAGAGTAGTTGTTTGTAGAATAAGTACATCATATGTTCTGTTTGAAGCTGTAAGACTGTAGAATGTGACAAATGAAAGATAACTTATCTAATGAAATATCTTTTGACAGTTTGAAGGTAGTTTGGCAGTTGAATAGGCATATAAAAAACTTTATGTCGCTACGAAGGATGAATCCATTGTTATTAATATCTTGAATAGTTTTGAGCAGTCAAAGAATGGAAGGGGAAAACATGACTTTAGCACCGTCAGTAAAGCGAGATAATCTTCTGAAAGTACCCAACTTTTATTCATATGTGTAAAGTGATTCTGCTTAAGAAGAAAGGATAATGTTTGGCTCTTCCTATTGTCAAAGTTCCATCTATTTGGAGGAATAAAAATATTTATAGATAGCTACGTAATGACTAAAAACAAATATAGTTAAAATAGTGGAAGTAATATTTCTGAACTGACCTAGTTCGGAGGTAGATAAGAAACTAACTATATGCTCTCCTGTAGGTGAATTAGATGATACGTTTATATTTTTGGAAGCTGCAACCACAAAATGACAAAAATAAATGTATTAAGAGTATGTCAGTTGAAGCATGTAAGTATAGCTATAGATATTGAGAAGAGAGATTTGACATAAGGAACATAAGAATATGCGTAGCTAACCTTGTTCAGGAGATAAAGAAGAAGTGCAAATTGTAAGAGCAGCAGTACTATTTGATTGGTGAAGGTTTTTTTGTCTTTTTGATTCATCCCTTTTTTCTCTTAGTTGGGATAAAAGTAATTCTTTTCTTTGCGGTGACATTTGTGCATATCTAGTACGTCGACGCAAATTTCTGTCGGAAATTGTTTCCTGCGTGGGCATATTATTTGTATTTTCTTCCATTCCTGTTTCAATTAATTGATGATTATAGTTAAAAGAAGTTATAACCTAATGTAATGTGGGAAAAGTACATACAGTTGACGAAAAAAAGGCATTTCGCAGCAGCAGCGTAATATGGACTAATGAGAAGCATCATATAAGTAGTACAACATTTCAATGGAAGTATGCATAGAGAACATCTTCAATTGATTGAATGAGTAGTAATTGCTACAATTAGTAGATGATATGTTGTGGTTGAAGCCATAAGACTGGAGAATATGACATACAAACAACTTTATGTTGGTGCGAAGGATGAATATGTTCCTATTATTGTGTTGGACAGTTTTGATCGGAAAACATAACCTCATTAGGTTGTCTTAGACCATCAGTAAAGCAAGATAATTATTGCAACTATTTAATGATGTTTACAATTGGTAAAATGAAACTAATTAGTTGATGACATGAGTTAAGTTAAACAAAAAGTAACATTGTATACCTAACAAAATTCCAGAAAGCATAGTTGCTATGTAATTATACATACATAGTTACAAGAAAGGGATAAAGATGAATGGTACTTTGTAAATGTATCGAAAGAAAATCAAACTGTTGTTAAAGTTGATGGATTTGGGGGTAACTTGGTACAGGGAATAAACACGTGTGCTTTAGTTTTCAATTATTTTCCTATGGTTCTTTCACCAATCTATCATCTTTTCAGTCATTTTCTACGTTTCTATTTTTCATTCTCATTCTCACTCTTGATGGAGAAGTCGAAAAAGTGACTTAGAAATGGAGGTATTACATTTTCGGAGAGGAACGTCAAATTGATGGAAATATAGTGAAGAGTGATTTCAGTCCCCGGCTGGAACATCAATTTGGTGATGAAGACATATAAGGTACCTGTGATGACGTGTGGGCTGTCTGTCAATCTTGTGGACTGGGTAGCCTGTATATACGATTTGTGTCGGCAGTTGAAGGAATCCTTCTAAGGTGGTGATAATGAAGAGGCTCCTGCAGACCCTGCAGGCTGTTGTGTATCAGCGGTATTTTTATCTTTCAGTTGCAGGCAATCTCCTATGAAATAGATGTAGTATTTAGGAATATTCAATTTCAGGGAATTCAACATGAAATAAGTTACAACAACATAGCGAACAACTGAAATGAATCATTAATTATATTACATGAAATATTTGTAGCAGCTAATGATTTTTAATAGCCATTCACAATTTGGAGTATCCTGAAAAACAGTAAATTGAAGAAAGCTGAAACTATAATTAAAAGAGTTAAAGGAAAAGTGATGTGCAAACACTCCTAACTAAATCAATAAGACAAATACTAAATTACGACTACAAATAAAGTACGAAAAATTCATCCTAGTACCATTATGAGAGAGTTTCCTGCGGCAGTCAATAGTACAAATGGGTAAGATAGCAATTGTGAGTGTAGTTCAAAAGTTTTTGTTACAGGTGAAGTAAAATATGAGAGAATAGCTCCTGGGTGTATGAAATCGTATAGAGCATGCGAGAAAACATATAAGCTACCTGTGAGCACGTCTGGGATGTCTCTAAATCTTGTGGACTGGCTAGCCTGTATATACAGTTTGGGTCAACATTTGAACCAATCTCTCTAAGGTGGTGATAATGAAGAGGCTGGTGCAGACCGAGCAGGGTGTTCTGTATCACTGCTATTTCTATGGGTGAGTTGCAGGCAATCTGCTGTGAAATAAAGTAAGTATTTAGGAATATTGAATTTCAGCAAATTCAATATAAAATAAGTTATAACTACATATGGGAGAAATGAAATGAATCATTAATCATATTACATGAAAACTTTTCTTTCCTTTTGCACATGCATATATATTATATATATATACACATGACTATTTCACAAGTATAAGTGTTTAATATAGAAAGTTGATTGGCAAAGCTGTGAAACTGAAGGTACATGAGCAGAGTTGAAGTGATTCAGCATTCAGTGCAAACATTTGGTCTCATACTGCTAAATGTGGGACTTTGTTGTATAGTAATTTTATCATTTGCAGGCTCCATTTTATATAGATGTTATAAGTGGTTTTTGTCCCTTTTTAACTATCTTCCATTCTCACCTAATGTTAGAGTAAGATTATCGTAGATTGTTTAAGCGTACAACTTACAATGAACTGAACATCCAGAAGAGGCATCAATATAAAGCATTATATTTTCGGTAATTCAAATCTAAAGCAAAACGACAAGAAATAAAAGAGGAAACAGTGAATGAGAAGTATACATGTATTTTTGTTAAAGAAAAGCAAAATACATTAGCCAATAAGATTGAAGTTGTCCAATGAAACATGGGCAGTGTATTTGGTAGCTAAATGTAGTTGTATAGTAGCTTTTATCTGACACGTTGATTCAAGGCGAAAAGAACTTCTCATACAAATACAACAGCAAACCAGCGAAGCATAATAAACTTTGCATGGTGTATAAAAAAAGAAAATAAGGAAGAAGTAAAAACACAGATAGCAGTGTTGTCATAGTGGAAGTAGAGTTATGTCTAAATCTGGCAGCGCACTTTAGCGGAGATCAATTAAGAGATAAAATGAGTTAGGAAGAGAAAGTAAAACTAATATGAACAAGTTACAATGGAAGTAGATAGCAATAAAGGATACAACCTTCAAATGTATTTGTTGGGGGTAAATATATAAACAACAAACATGTAGCAGAAACAAATGATGTACCTTTTCTATCATTCACACAGAAAAGGCTGTAGAGAAACCGAAAAATAGTAAAGAACAAATGGATTCGCCATTGAAATTTGCCGTAAACGATAAAGAAGTACCTGCGCAGGTCGTCGGAGACAAACACAAATGTTGAGCAAACCTTCAGACAGAAATTTAAAGGCTGCATAGAACCCGAAAACTTGAATAAACAAAGAGAAGTGTTTTTTTGCGGCTTCGATAATGGCGGAAGTTGGAAAAAGGCTAAAGGTGAGTGAGTTAAAGTGTTTTATTTGTTTAGCTAAGTTGTATCATCCTATCTAAATTGAGCAGGAAGTGTATTTTTAACTTACAAATCTTCAACTTTAAGCAATCTTAAGGGAATATTCAATCCAGCCATAATTCATGTTCAAACAAGTTTAAGTTGAACCAAAAGACAATGAGGTATTGGCAACTTCAATTCATCACCCACAAGGTAGACATCTAAATTTGTGGAAAGCTAATCGATACAACAATTTCCTTTGGAAACTAACCAATTCGCAGCAGCAAATCTAAGCACTCAGCGAAAACGAGCCAATTTGCACGCGCAACTACGAAGAAGTCAAGCACGGGAATCTTCAATCTAGTTTTTTTAAAAGCTACGAAAAATCCAACTGGAAAACAGAACAAGTTGTAAAGGGTTAAGGGAAGGGGCAAAGCAGCAAGGCGATGAAACTACGAGAAATCCAAATGGGAGAACAGGGAAAGCGGTAAAATAAGACATGGAAGAGTAAGAGGGTGAGGCGGTGGAAGTGTTTGGAGAGTCCACATAATACAATAACAGTCTTACAAGCGTGGCTCTTGTTGGACAAGCAGGCGTGACGATGAAGCAGTAGAAAGAGGAGTTGAGAGGGAAAGAAGTACCTACGTAGGTCGCTGGAGAGAAACAGAAATCTTCAGCAAAGCTTGAGAGACAGATTTAAAGCCTGTAGACAAAGAGAAAACAGTAAAGAAGAGATGGAGTCGCCATTCGAATTTCGCTTAAACGATGAAGAAGAACCTGCGCAGGTCGTCGGAGACAAACAGAAATTTTGAGCAAAGCTTGAGAGAGATGTAGAGAAATAGAAAAGAGTAAAGAAGACATCGATTCGCCATTGAAGAGTTCAGAAGCAGAAAGAAGAGTCGAGAGGGAGAGAAATTAGGGTTACCAATTTGACAAAGTTCTAGACAAAGTGAAAGGATAATGACAGACGGTTTTATTCATGTACAATTAGTACTTTTAGTACAATGAAAAGCTGCAGTGTTGGTCCTCTAAATGTACAATTGGTAAATGAACAATTAGTACTGCGTTTAGTACAATCAGCAGATGCGGTGTTGGTCCTTTTAAATGTACAATTACTACTGCCTTTGGTACAATGAGCATATGCAGTGTTGGTCCTTTTTAAGTGCCACTTCTAAATAAGGGGAAAATATAGATTTTTAAGCACAACAATATCTAATACCTATGAGAAATGTACTATATATAATATACCTTTCAACCATGGTAAAATTTTAGAATATTGAAATAAAAATAATACATTAACTGAAAAAATTGTCAAAAATTGAGGAACAAAATAAATAGAATCTTTGGTCAAAGAGAGGTGCAACTTGAATTTTTTATATAGATTTTTAAGTACAACAATATCCAATAGCTATGGAAAATGTACAATAAATAATATACCTTTCAACCATGACAAAAATTTAGAATATTGAAATCAAAATAATACGTTGTCAAATGCCTTTATGATTACCTCCCTGAATGCTTAGCTGGCATAGTGAATTTTCTAACATTTATGCTTTTATGATTATCTCTATTGATGAATTTTTCAACATAATTAAGATTCCTTCTTCATTTCGATGAACTTGTACTAAGCTAATGTGAACATCTCTTCGTAATGAATCTTTGAAGAATATATCTTTGATCTTCATCAAAGTGAAGCACATATCATGTCATTATCGTTTCTATAATTTCTTATGGAAAAGATGAAGAATAAAAAAATAAAAAAGAGAAAAAGAACTACACTAATAATGAGAAAATGAAAAATGAATATTCAACATCTCTATGTATGATTGTTATTTATAGATTTGATAATCCATAAGAATAGTTAGAAATGAGTTGAATAGTCATGTTATTTAAGTAGAGAATATGAACAGATGGTGATGTTTTTGTAACTCATCAGATATAATTAAAATAGTAAATATGATTGAATTTTTTATTTAATAAAGAAAATATTTAATGAAAAGAATTAAGAAAAAAATCTCAAAAAAAGGAGAAAAAATATAAATATAAATGGAGGCCATAGAGAGGTGTCACATCACCTTATCTATGTTTCTCCTTTATATTATATATAGATTGTTGTTGAAAATTATGGGTTACTTGAATTATATTCTTGAATTTAGAAATTCTTGAACTTAGAAATTCTAAAAATTAGATATGAACTTGAATTTTTGTAGGATTTTAGAACTTTAATTAGGTTGTGAACTTTAGAAATCTTGAATTATTGTAGGATTTTAGAACTTTAGGTTGTAAACTTTAGAAATCTTGAATTATTATAGAATTTCAGAACTTTATAAGATTGTAAACGTTAACAATCTTGAATTATTGTAGGATTTTAGAACTTTAGGTTGTGAACTTTAAAAATCTTGAATTATTGTAGGATTTTAGAACTTAAAATTGTGAACTTTAGAGAACTTAAATTTTTGTAGGATTTTAGAACTTTATAAGATCGTGAATGTTAGAAATCTTGAAGTATTGTAGGATTTTAGAATTTTAAGTTGTGAACTTTAGAGAACTTGAATTTTTGTAGGATTTTAGCACTTTGGGTTGTGAAACGTTAGAAATCTTGAATTATTGTAGAATTTTAGAACTTTAAGTTATGAATTTTAGAAAACTTGAATTTTTGTAGGAGTTTAGAATTTTAAGTTGTGAACTTTAGAGAACTTGAATTATTGTGGGATTTTAGAACTTTAAGTTGTGAACTTTAGAAATCTTGAATTATTTTAGGATTTTAGAACTTTAGGTTGTGAACTTTAGAAATCTTGAATTATTGTGAGATTTTACAACTTTAAGTTGTGAACTTTAGAAATCTTGAATTATTGTAGGATTTTAAACTTTAAGTTGTGAACTTTAGAAATCTTAATTTATAGAATTTATGAAATAATTATTAGGTTGAACTTTAGAAATCTTGATAAAATATAGTCTTTATGAACTATTTGTAATTTTGAAACGATTTTTTTGTAATTTTGAAACGAATTTTGAAAGACTTTATTAGTCCTTAAATTGTGATTTAGATATTTTTGAATGTTAATTTAAGTTTGTGGTTTTATATTTTTTATAGCTTCTTTATAATGTTTTGTGTTTGATTGGGGTTGAACTGAATTGAATTGCTTTTGCAGGTGGGCAACATAAATTGGCAGTTTCTGCTGTAAAAAAATGCAGAAAAAGCGATGGACAAGGTGATTTTGTCCGTCGCTTTTCTGGATCTTATTTTTTTAAAAACCCAGAAAAGCGATGGACAGGGTCCTTTAGTCCGTCGTTTTTCTGGATTTTTCAAATTTTTATTTCCAAAAAAGTGACGAACGGGGTCTTATTGTGCGTCGCTTTTCAAGATTCTAAAAAAACTAAAAATTAATTAAAGCGACAAACTTTTTTCTTAAAATTAATTTGGACACGAGGTCCATTTTATTAATGCCTTAAACAGGCCAATAAATGATCAAGCTTACAAAAAAGGCACCTGAACGGCCCAAACAACCCATCAGGTCATACATACAATACCATATACAGTAGGGTTTCCTAATTAGTTCACTTAGCTCTTTCCACTTTTCCATCTTCTTCATTTCCTTCTCACTGACCGTCGCTTGAAGATGTTCTCGATAATGCTCTTCAACACTAAGTTCATGACTCTTCATCTTGGGGTAATCAACATCCTGCATGACCAACATTCCTTGTACATTGTGACTTGCAGCTTCCAAAAGGTTTGTTATCCTTCTCCTTAATTTGTCTCCTAGTTTCCTCTTTCTAGCTGAACATTTTTTTCTTGCAGGTGAACTATCCGGTGTAGGAAAGAGATTGTAAGTCTTTCATTTCAGCTTTGTAGATCTGTGTAAGTACTGCCCAAACTCTTTATCTTTTCCATCTTTCTTTATGCATCTAACACCTTGTGTTTTCCAGTTGAGGACGAATAGGAGTAAACCAGTTGGCTCCCGTGCTTCTTCATCTCGGTTTCTCTGCTGGATGCATGCTTTGGATTCAGATATGGCTCCTAGACTCTCGACTTTTGTTGGTCTCTGTATCACTTTTTGCTGGCTGTTATAGCTTAGGAATAGTTCTTGTGCAGCTTTTTTGTTCCAAAAATAGATAGCATCTTCCTTGCATATAGTATAGTTGTGGAACCCTGTGGCTTCAATGTTGTAACTAAGCATGTTGACAGTTGTTGTTGTTGTTGTTGTTGTATATTCTCCTCGTTTTGATCCTAACTGATGGGACCTACTGTTTATCAATGTTAAGAATATTTTTCCCTAAACTTGGTAGTTGATGAAAATACTGAAATACCAGCTTATGTTCAGCATTTATTGCCGTATTTGCTATGACATCTGCTAACTGATTCACTTCTCTAAAAACATGCCAAACCTGTACATTTATTTGTTGCATTATTTCATGTATATCTTCCACTTTCTCGACGATCTCCCATGGTATTCTCCAACTCCCACTAATCATGTTTTTTAAAGCTAATGAATCTATTTCCAATTTCACTTGCCTTAAACCACTTTGTAAACAAAACTGTGATGCCTTCCACGCCACTGTTACCTCTACCTCCATATTAGTGGTCTCGCCTATGCTTTGAACCTCCGCATATATAAGGTCTCCATTTTTGTCCCTTATACATTATCCATATGCACATATGAACTCCTCCCTAGGTTCCCTTTGCTAGCTCCATCCGTATTGCAAGTCACCCATCCCTCTGTTGGTTTCATCCATCTGACCACCTGGTAATGTAGTGTTGCCTTGTAATTTTGTAGATTGTCCACCATGTGTGGCCAATGGTATGTCATTCTTTTAATCCATGGAAATTTTGTCCTTACTAACTTATATATTAGCAATTGACATTGATAATACATGTTGTTGTAAGTTACTTCTTTTCCATACTTAATAGAATTTCTCCGCTTCCACAAATTCCCACATAATTACTGCTGGAACAACTTTCAAAATTTGTTCCAACTTATTTGACGCCTTATGTTCCCACCATTTGAAAATGAGTTGTTGTAAATTCAATCCATTTATATTTAAACCTGCACATGAAGCAAACTACATAGCTTTTGGGCTATGGAAGCTATAAGTAATAGGTGAGTCATTGTTTCCATTTCCCCTTCCATGCAACAGTAATATTTGGACACCACATGTATTTTCATCCTCTTAAGATTATTATCTGTAGCAATCTTCCTCCTCCATACTCTCTACAAAAAGAAACTAATCTTGATTGGCATTCCTCTAATCCATATGTACCTTCTCCAATCCTCTTCTGCCTTTCTACCTCTCACTAGATGATATGTTGATTTGACAGTAAAGAGACCAGTCGTATTACCACTCAACCACGCCTTATCAATGTCAACCTCCGATGTTTTAGGCCTGATGTTCAATACTATATGTTCAGCCATATCCTCTGATAAAATACTCCTTAGTTTTGGCTCATCCCACACTCCATTTATAATGAAGTCTTTTACTTCAAGTTCCTCCTCTTGTGCCAAATCCCCTTCTGTATAATATAACGCTCCTTGCCTAGTCCAGTTGTTAAATCAAAAGCTGAAATTTCCAGCTTTTATTTGCCACCAAATGTCTTTTTCCACTTCCTCTCTGACTGTGATCATTTTCCTCCATACGTGTGAAGCACCCAAGCTTATGACAACCACAGGATGTAGTTTCTTACAATATTTGTTCCACATGTACCCTGCCCATAATGATGTTGTGGAAACTCAAAAGTTTCACCAAAGCTTTGCAAAGAGAGCTTTGTTTACATCATGTAATGATCGAAAACCAACTCCTCCCTCTACCTTTGGATAGCATAAATCTCCCCATGCCACCCAGTGCTTTCCTTTTATTCCTCCCAAATTTCCCCCAAAAAAATTAGCGAAAATTTGGTGTATTTGATCCAAAACCTTTTTGGGTGGGTTCAAAGCTAATAGCATGCATATACACAGGCATAGATTGGAGCACATTGTTGATAAGTATCCATTTTCCCCCAAATGTCAAAAATTTGTTATGCCACATTAAAATTCTTTTGACAATTTTCTGTACCATTTCCGTATAATAGATCGATCTCCTCCTTCCATAGAACACTGGACAACCCAAATAAGTAAAAGAAAATTTTTCTTGTTGTATCCCAGTCAACCTTCTCATTCTAATAGCTACTATCAATGGAGTATTGTTATGAAGGTAAAAGAAACTCTTTGATTTGTTAAGATTTTGCCCAGACACCATTTCATAGTCCTTAAGAATCCTCATCATTTTGATTATTAAACCTTTGTCTCCTGACCCAAATAGAATTGCATCATCAACATATGATAAATCATTTATCTCCAGACACCACTTCGGGAGCCCATAACCCTTTATTATCTCATCCCTATGCAAGATGTTTAACCCTCTGGATAACACTTCTGCAGCAATTATGAATAAGGTAGGTGACAAAGGATCACTCTGTTTCAATTTTCTTGATGATTGGAAAAAACCATAAGTAATGTCATTTACTAACATAGAGCACCAATTGTTAGAAATTATCCTCCACACCATATCTATTTTCACCTTTGCAAAACCAAATTGTCTCAACACTTTTGTGAGAAAAATCCAAGAGACCCGATCGTATGCCTTAGCCATATCTAGCTTCACTACCATATTAACATTTTTATTTCTCCTGTTAATATTTCTTATTATCTCCCGAGCCAATAATATATTCTCTATAATGCTTCTTCCTTTAACAAAACCTACTTGGTTTTGTGAAATAATATTTGGTAGAACCAATATCATCCTTTCATGTACCATTCTAGAGATAATCTTATTTATAAAAGAACTGAGACTTATGGGTCGCACATCTGTAAATCTCTTGACTGATTCTTTTTGGGCAGCAACACTAAATTTGTATGGGTTATGAACTTGGGCAGCTCTTGCCCACAGAAAAAGGCCTTCACCACCTTTGTGATGTCTTCCCCTACTATCTCCCAACAACTTTGAAAAAAATGACCTGTAAATCCATCTGGACCACATGCGCTGCTCCCACATAAAGCAAAAATCACATTCGTCTCTTTTTTAAAATTAAAAATAAAAAAAGCAACGGACGGTGTCGCATTCTTCAAAAAAAAATAATATTTTTTAAAAAACAAAAGCAACGCAGTCCATCGCTTTTGGAAAAGCGTCGAGCCAAAAAGCGAAGAGATTGACTGCGTCGCTTTTCCGTCGCTTTTGGCCAAACGAGCGACGCAGTCCGTCATTTTTTGGTAATTTTTTAGTAGTGTATGCTTTCGTATTTTCAGTCTTGTATTTATATTCTCTTATGTTGAGATAATACTTTTGAAACTTATTCAGATTTATGATTCATTTCATTTTGGTATGTTGTTATCTTAGTGTCATGCTTATCTCAAGTGACTTCTTTAGGGTCTATTGGGATCCTATTGACCATGTCGCGTCTACAGGTAGTTTAGATTGTGACAGAAGCATCCAGGACAACTCACCACTTTCTAATGCAACTGTTCATAATTGAAAGAAGACTTTTAGCTAGTTTCCTACCGAATAGGGTTAGTCCTTTTTGAAAACATTATTCAATGTAGATATATATACATCCTCAAAATCAAGGGGAAAACAATGTATTACTGTAAAGTTTTGTTTCCAAGTAAGTATGTATTAGCATGATGGTACACTCGACACTACAAGGTTACTCTCGCCATAACAATGAAACAATTGCTAGTCTAAGACATAGATTAGTTGTTGGTATCATTGCCTAGGTCACCCACCAGTCGAAGACTCAACCTCCAAAAACTCTTCTTCGAAAGCAGATGCCAAATCTTAATTTGGTATCTAAAGCTTCTTGCACTTATGCTCCAATGTTTCTTAATTTATCCCTCAATATTCGCGGCAACCAATCTACACCCAATACACTAATATGAGAATGTAGAATTAAATTAAGAAATTAGATATGAGGCGAACTCGGCAAAAGGTTAAAAAGGGGAAAATAAGTATATGATCGCATACGTTGGTGCCATTCTATGCATATATAATCATTCAAAACACATGTAGTAAAAACAATATCCAGCCCAAGCTAAGTACTACAACTCCTTCCTAATAGTTGCAAAGACCTTGTGATAGTTATCAAATTTTTAGAATTACATATGACAAGTCTAATTTTTTTAAGGGAACCTTTTGCATATAGTCACGCTCCATATCTATGGTTTGCTAATTACAATTCGAGCTACATGTTATAAGGAGGAGAGTGGCAAGCGAGATTGGGAGAGGGAGGAGAGAGGGTTATAATTTGTATAATTCGCAGGTACATTTATGTAATTCATGTGTTTTTTTTTATAATTGAGTAATATAACGTCTGAAATTATACAATATAGTAGAATTCGAAATAACAAATTGATACAAACATAAACATATGAACTTTAAACATTTGTACAAATTATATTATACAAATTACATTATATAAATTATATTATACAAAATCCAAAAACTACACGTTTATACAAACTTTAAAAAGTTATACACAAGAAGATTGAATGTATATAGTGATAAAACTGAAAAACCAAAGGAAATCATCGTCATATACAAATACAAACCATCGTATACAATACAAATCAAACGAAGAATTGTTAGTTGCGAATTATATATACAAATGTGGTGAATTATACAACCGTGACTAATTATATAACTTCGAAGTCAACTCACGTAATTAATGATTAATGTTAGTCGCAAGTGATAATTATAGCTAATGATGACTAATTAAGTAGTAAAAGTTTCTTTAACCGCATAATTTTCCCTTTTTGTCTTCCTTTGTTTAGGGTTAACATAAAATAAATCATACAAATAGTACAGTTGAATTTTAGACGTACAATAAACTAGGATTGCTTTAATTCCCATATTAAGGGAGAGCAGGCGAGAGTGTTTTCTTCACGCGATACATTTCTGGAAAGAAAATACATGTACCTAGCTAGAATTTGTCAAATCAATCAAAAGTCACTATGAGATTGATTGTGTTGTCAGTAATCAGATGGTGAAATTGAAAGGGAAAGGCTTCGTTGCTATCTACAGTGAAACATGCCAAGTATTTGCTGGTTTAGAGATTGATTAGGAGTATCATCATGTAAACCAATTTGCATGCTGGTTTCCAAACATCATATATGTAAATTGGTTAGATGAGAACATATTCCTTGCACATTTCAGGTTTGACAAAATTTCAAGGATATTATATATCTTGTAGAATAAACACTGAAAACTTGTCCCGTTCTCAAATGGATCAAGAATGCTTTCATTTACATTGTCTTGTTGAGACAAGACAGTTTTGTTAAGCCATCTGAAAAATATGCTATTACAAACAAATTCTATACGATCTAACTCACAATTAAAGGCATTGAAATAAAGTACCCTCGAATTCACACCCTATTCCTTCTTTTGTAACTTATATTATATAATAGTAATAGCAGGTTCCTATATATGACCTAGAGCATTAAATTTAGTCTTCTGAGCCATATAGAATGTAATATCATATGAAACATATCAAACCTCCGAACAGGCCTGTTAAGTTCAAAATGTTTCCTTACAGCCCTCATGCCTTCCTTGAGCTTCATGTATTTGTCATCTGGAACAGCCAACAAGATGTCCTTTAGCCTTGGGATATCAGAAATGTTAACCTGTAGTGAGAATGCTTCCCAGTTTAGCACATCACTAAAAGGGAAGACATAATGATCTGATAGCATAACAGGAACACATTCCGCATAAATGGCTTCAATCACTCTTGGGCTAGCCACTTCATAGCCACTAGGGCATAGGCAAAACTTGGAGCGCAACATTTCAGAAGGATAATCCATGTTCTTAGGCAATTGTTGGTATACGCGAAGATGTGAGTCTTTTTCCTTCCAGTGATCAAAGAGGGTTTCCCGGATATGGCCATGAAGTCCACCAGCAAAGAATCCAAGGTAAGGCCTTGAAATGTTGGCTGGTGGAGGAGACTGCAGCTTAGGGGACACTACACCATTGTAAAGATAGATTTCAGGAAGACTGACATCTTTCTGAGGATTGAAACCTTCTGAAGAGTTGGCATTACACAAAACCCTTATTGATGTATTGTACAGGAAATCATTGCCCTTTGAAGCAACAGGAGCCTGAAATAGGTGTAGGTAGCAGCAGGCAGACCATGTGTCAAAAGATATAATAAGACAAACAAAAGTAGTAGAGTAGTAATAAATTTAGCTCACCCAATCATGGCAAGAGAGCATGAAATGATCAGCTCCATGGGTTCGATTCCAGAATGGGTATTTAGTTGATATAAGTCGGACATAATCAGAGACGTACTGTTTAAGAGGTGCAAGGTTATATGAAAGAGGGACGTAAAGAAACTTAACCATCCAAGCTACACTAAAAGGCATGAAATAAACATGGGCTGAATGAGGGTCTCTTGTCCTGAATTTATTGTTACCATATTCCATCTCACTGATGAACCTTCCCTCACTTGCATATATATCTTTACACGGTCCATTATGGACTAATATGAAGTCTCCATCTTCATATACATACACCTTCAGCTTCCTCTCCATTTCCTTGTAACTCCTGCAATAATAATATACTTACTATTTACAACATGTACAAATCATATTCAATCATACATACCAATAGTACCTACTCCCAATAAACATAATAAAAAAAAGTGTTGTTGCTTACGTGAAATCCAAACGCATAAAGGCCAAGCCAAATTATACTAAAACCAATTAGCATGACTTTACTCATAATTGGAAACTCAATGACACTAATCTTATTAATTTGTTTTACCTAATTATTTACAATTACTTTTTCGAGCATCATCATCACATTATTGCATATCATAACACCGACTTTCCTGTGCTATTCTTCTCCGTGCACAGTAACAAACTTTCTAACTTAGACCCTGTTTGGATTGACTTATTTTAAGGCTAGAATTAAAATAATTTTAAAGCACTTTTGGAGTGCTTATAAATTTAAAAAATTCTTAGTTTTAAGCTAAAATGATTAAAATAAATCAAAAGTCATAAGTTGGAATTTCTAAAGTATGACTTTTGCAAATTCATTCCAAACAAGCTCTTAGTTATGTAGGTCCACTATGAATGTATCAATGGGAAAACAAATTTAAAATCTTTATTATATTTCTTTGTTTCCATCTAAATCCTGTTAAGGCTAGCAAAACCATTTTGTCTAATTTCAAATTTGTGGAAAATAGATCTTCAACGTATCAAATTAACAGTTACTACTGAAAAAACACAATAATTTAGGGAAGACACTATATATCAATAAATATTTTTCATATTTCTATTTAATAATAAATATTATTAAATAAAAAAATATTCTAATCCTATTAAAAGAGTAAATTGGTCTTTCAACTTTTGAGCTACTCACTTTTGTAAAAATATAGATATTATGAAAATTAGTTGTTTTTATTTCATTTTCCTTTTATACGCTTAATATATTTTTAATATTCAGTAGGGTTGGTGAAAAATCATTTCCTTGGTAAAGCAACACTAATTTATTAGTTTATAACACAAACTATATAAAAAAAACATTAACTAACTACATACATAATATAATTATTTGAATAATAAGATTTATAAAATAAACAAAGAGTTGTGTCCTTACGGTAAAACAAACCTATTTAGAGAAGACACAGTATAAATCAGTTATTTAACTTAAATATAAATATATTATACCAAAACGGTATGTTTTCTAAAAAATCCCGTATAGATAAGCAGACGTATTTTTAGGAGCAATGGCCAAAAATTGAGTCAAAACAAAACAATTACTTAATTTGCTAATGGGATTAATAAAAGTTGTTAGGATTCCTCTTATTTTTAGGAGCAATGGCCAAAAATTGAGTCAAAACAAAACAATTGCTTAATTTGCTAATGGGTTCCTTGAGATTAATCAAAGTTGTTAGAATTCCTAGTGGTAAAAGAAAAAAAGAGGACAATAATCACGTTACTTATCTATTAGGGGAAGTAAGGAAAATAACTAATGTATAAGTAGTAGTAAATGGTAACGTGAGAAACTAGTCAAACGTGTATTTGTTATGGAGTTGTAAATGTGTGGAGAAAAAAGAAAGAAGAAATCATATTGGAAAGGCTAAATTCATAAGGATAGGAAAGGTTGTTTTGTTTGACAGCCAACAAATAGGAAAGATTGTTTGTAAGGGGCACCACAATCCACAGTCCACAGTCCACAAGCAATGCAAAGCAATGAATAACTTTCCCACACAAAATAAAGGCAATCAAGTGCAAAGAAACATTGAGTGTGTGCGCACTACACATACCATGCGTCAATTACAAGACTTGTACTAATTCTAGTATTATCTCTATCTTGTGTTCAACTATTTTTTTTTTCTTTTTTAAAATAGCTTACATCTCAATCACAATCAGTAAAGTATGAAATGATCTAATTTAAAATTACATGTTACACTCTATGCCGGAGTTTGGGAAACAATGATTCACAACATTTATTTAATTATGTACAAATTAAATACAATGTGTATGTTAAGTGTATTGATACTCCCATTTTTCAATGTTAAGATGACTAGTTCCTGTATGCCAAATCAATATAATGAACAATTATTGCGACAGGAAGGAGTAATAAATTAGAAGAGCACATACTTGGAATGTATGCTGTGGTGAGTAACTTAGAAGGAAAGTAGTTATGACTTGCAAAAAGTTCCTTCTGTTAAATTGTTTTCTATATATGAAATTCAATGAGACTTACTGATAAAACGCGCCTGCATTGCGGTAGATCCCACCAGGGTTCATAGATAGGTTTCCAACACCAGCAGCTTTTCGAATCGCCGCTCTTGCTCGTGCTAGTCCTTCCTCTATCTTATCATCTTTCCTCTGTCGAAAGTTCCAGAATCAAATCCACACACACATATATATATATATATAATAAATTAAAATGCTCGTCCATAACAAACGAAAACTCAACTTTATAGAGTTTCACATGAGAACAAATTTAATAGCTTCAAATTATGAATCATTGAATGCAGCTCTATTTACACTGAAAAAACTTTGATTAAGGTTATGCATCCACATGAGATTGGAAAATCAGTCAAACTTTTGGAATATATGTATATATAACGTTTTCTAATAAAGCATTAAAGGAAGCTGTATCGATAAAAACAAAATAAAAATAAAAAATTGTCGATGAAATTTAAGGAGGAGCATTGAAATTCACTCACAACAACTGTAGATTTTCTAGGAATCGGAGAGAATGAAGAGTTCCGGTAGAAAGAGAGATCGGAAGCGATGGCTCGTGATGGATTTGGATTAGTGACGGTGGCGGCGATCACTTTCTTCTGCAACTCAACGATCGTAACAGTTGCAGAATTCACAGAAGAAACAGACGATGGAAAAGGGCCTCCAGAAACGGAAAACCTAATGGATACAACTGCTATCACAGATAGAACCAGTACACAACAGAGTACACCTAAACAAGTATAAAGTAATCCACCACCACCGCCGCCATCATCACCACCACTCTTCTTCATCATCATATACACTAGAACTAGAGAGAGACTAGAGAAATAAAAAATAAAAAATTCAGAGAGGCGGTTATGGCGGGGAAAGAGAAGTTGTTCTACGTTTCGTTTGTGTTTGGGTTTGGGGTGAATATAAATGGCGGAAAAAAGGTGTGAAGGAATGAAATTGAAGTTAGTATAACTCAATTTACTTTTTACTCCTTACCCTTTATGGATATTCACAGCGATATTTTTTCCGAAAAATCCTCCTGTGGACTGCTGAACTAGTATGAATTTATGAGATGAAACTACTAGCAAGTCATCATCTTATTTGGACGTCTTTCTTACGTTAATCAATTAAATTATTATTAAAATAAATATTCTATCTCAAATATGACACTCTTTTTCTCTTCCAATTTCTATTAAACGTAATTTATGGGATGAAACTATTAGCAAGTCATCACCTTTATCACACAATTTGGACGTCTTTCTTCCGTCAATCAATTAAATTACTAAAAATTAACATTAAAATAAATATTGTATCTCAAATATGATGCTCTTTTTCTCTTCCAATTTCTATTAAACTTAATTTTCTTTTTAGTTCGTCTGGAAAAAATAATTATATTTTTATATTTAGTAATAATTTAACTTTAAAATACTTGTTTTACCAATAATTTATATCCACATAAATATCTTTGTTTTAGACCACAAATTTTTTATTATTTTTTTTAAATTTCCTTTCAAGTCAAACTTCTGTATATAAATTGGAAGGGAGGGAGTATTATTTGTTTCATCTATATTTTTTACAAATAATTTGTTGAGTTTATATTTATTTCGTCGCTTTGGCTGTTATAATAATAAGTTTTGTTGTTTTTTATATTGATAGTTTTCTTTAAAATGCAACATGTATTTATCTATGTGAAACATAATATTTTAAAAATTACAGTTTCACTTTCAATAGGGTTGACATTAGGGGTGTTCATGGTTCGGTTTGGATCGGTTATTGGTTAAAACCAAATTCAAATCACAATTAATCGGTTTTTAAATTTCTAAAACCAAACCAAACCAAGTCAAAAAAATAACCGTCGGTTTGGTTCAATTTTTTTGGTTATTTCAATTTGAAAGTATATAGTTTTTTGAGGGCATATGCATCTCGATAGACACGAATTCATAGTACATAAACAATCAAAAAAGCTATTGTAAATTTTATCAAGCAATACTAGTCATAGAACAATTGAAACAGGACTAAAAAAACTCATTACCCTATTAAAAGACTTATATCTAAAAAGAGAAAGCAATGTATATATGTAGTGGAAAATCAATATTAGCAGAGTTGTCTTGGATAAATATATAACATATTGAATCTTGCATGTTGTGACAACTAAGAATTTTTCCTAATAAACCAAAAAAAAAAAAATCAATGCTCCAAATGTAAAAATCACTTAAATAATAAATTTTTGATTGAGTTAGAATTAGGATTTTAATACTTGGGCTGAAATTTAAGTGTTGGGCTTAAGAAAATAATAAAGTTAAAGACTTAAGTCAATTAAAATTTAATAAAATATTTATATTTTATTTATGAATAATATATAAATAATTATAAAATTTATATATATAATTTAACGGTTCGGTTTAGTTATTTTTGCGGATATTCTTTTGTAAAATCAAAACCAAACCAAATAGTATCGGTTTTCAAAATTCAAAATCCAAACCTAACCAAATCCAACCAAATATCGGTTTGATTCAGATTGCGGTCGATTTGATTGTTTAACCATAACCATGAACAACCCTAGTTGACCTTATGATTTGCTTATTATCATTACAAACCACACTCTTCTAAATTATGGCAAGAAAATAATTTTCACTTTTTTACAATATATATATATATATTTTTTAAATAAGTGTGATTCTGAAAAGAAATATTACCTTGAGAATATTATATTTATAAATATGCAATTAATATAATAACAACATAAATAGTACTAATATGACGGGGGAGGGCGGGGGGGGGGGGGGGATCATGTCTTTAAATTCGCTCGCAATCGATATTAAGTCTCATTGACACGTTGCACATTAATCTTCCTTCATTAACATAAAAATATTGAAGAATCAATCAATAATATCTTATATAAATTTATCCATATATTGATTGAATAACTTTTAATAACTTAACAAAGACCACAAACATATTAATGAGTGAAAAATAAAAATAAAACTAGTAATATTCATGGAATATTATATCTCGATGAATTAAATTTTCTTTTCACACTGGATATATGTAGATATAGAACTAAGAATATGAGGAGATATTCCCTAACAATTTAAAGTAGAAAGAGTTCCCAATGATTCCAATTTCCAAGTAAAAGAAAAGGGATTTAGCTCCTAAATTAAAATTTTATCATTGAAAAAAAGGAAAAAGGACAAGTATATTTTCGAACTATCGTAAATGGTATATAGATATCATCCGTCATACTTTTGGGACTTTGGTTCCCCTACCGTCCAAAAACTAGAGTATATTTGTCCTTCACTCTAACGGAAGACCAAATAGGGACACATGTTGCAATCCTATGGAGGGACCCATTTGACTAATTAATTAGACCCAAAATTTAAAAACCCACCCATTTTTATTTTGGACCCAACAAATTACATGTTTTGGGTTTCGGGTGGGTTTAAAATAAAAATGGGTGGGTTTTTAAATTTTAAGTATAATTAATTGGTCAAACGGGTCCCTCCGTAGGATTGCGTCACGTGTCCCTATTTGGTCTTTCGTTAGAGTGAAGGGCAAATATGCTCTAGTTTTTGGACAGCGGAGGCACTAAAGTCCCCAAAGTATGACGGAGGATATCTGTATACCATTTACGATTGTTCAAGGGTATATTTTTCCTTTTTCCCTTGATAAAAAAAAACACTTTGACCTAAAGGAAGTCGAAAGTGTTTTTCACTATTTCTTTTACAAATACTCCCCCCTCCTTTTATTTACTTGTCAATTTTTTGACTTGACACACTTATTAAGAAAATAATGATCTTTATAGTGAAATTATCATTTTACCCTTATTAATTGATAGAATTCCAAACATATTTACTTACTACATTAAAAAAAAATATTAACTCTATTAATAAATTAAGAGTATAATACGAAAAACAAAATTGCCCTCCCTTAATTTGTCAAAAATGAAAAATAAAAAGAAAAATAAAATTAGAAAATATTTGACAAATAAATAGAGACAGAAAAAATATGTTGTATAACATGGTTCAAATGATGAAGGATTTAATGTTGTCGATAAAATGCATCTTTTTACCTTAGGATTGGTTGAATTGAAAATGTTGAATATTGAATGTCCTAAAGATATAATATCTGAAAAAGGGAAAAAAAATCAAGGAAGCTTTTTGCTTATTGTTACCTTCTCCTATGTCAATTAAGGTAAGGTTTTGTGCTACGTCGAGGCAAGAGAAAAGACTTGACACACCTATTAAGAAAATCATGATTGATGTAACAAGTTTACTATTTTAATCCTATTAATTGATGAGGTTCCAAATATATTTACTCACTACATCTTTTAAAGACATTAACTTAATATTAATAAATTGATGATATAATAGGAAAAAAAATTATCCTTTCTTGATTTGTCAAAAATGACAAGTAAAAATGGACATCAAATTTGAAAAAATTGAACAAGTAAAAAAAACAAAGGGAGTAACATGTAAGGTATTTTGATTTTGCAATTTAGTTCAAATAAGGAAAGATTTGTACAAAATAACTTAAATTATAATTGCCTAATGAAAAATATGTTTTAAAAGGTAAAAGGCAAGCAAAATATTAGTCAATTTTAAAGTGTTAAATATTATAGGAGTTTTTACCTTTTACAAATAAGTAAAGAATTAATAGTTATACAATTATATTTTAATTATTACGATAATAATTAGATGACAATTATTTGAGAAAAATAGTAATTGTGTTATAAATATTATGGTGTGGACGTCCACTACACCTAGAAGTTACTATTACTAATTATCTTTATTACTTTCCTCCATTATGTAGATAGCCTCCACCTTTATGATCATCATTCTTGTAACCTTAAACCTCCATAACCTCCTCCATTATCTTCATGATTAATGTCATGTTTATGACTAATCTTTGGTATGCCTCTATGTAACACTATAATTAGAGGCATAAGAGTTCATATTGTAAATACTCGAATACTTGGAAGAATAAGAAAAACTCTCATCTCTTGTCTCTCTATTTCTATTGTTTTCATCTTCTATATTTCTTGTATTATTTTTCTTTAATTTTACAACACGTTACCAACCCAATTCTCCAATTTTTCAATGAAGTTTCAACTTGATTTTTTTCCACCCGTGATAAGAAAAAGGTAAAGATAAGGTATGCAATTTCTCCAAGTTAGAAAAAATTAGTTATTGAGTTATGTGTCATATACATATTGATTGGATCAGAGGCGGACCCACATGTAAAGGTGGGGGTGCACGCCCACCCGTTAACTTCGCAAAAAAGTATGTACATATATATTGAAAAATTGGAAGAAACTAAAATATAAATAAAAGTGCCCTCATGGAGAGCATAAAAGGCAGTTAGTATTGCCGGTACAAAGCGAGTGTGACCACCCACACGACTGCGGTTTGATTCCAGCTACCACTACATTTTATTATTTTTATCAACTCATAATATTGATGCACCCGTAGTATTCAAATTCTGGGTTTGCCTCTGGATTGGATCATCATTATTGATTACTTTTGTACCTATTTATTTTTCATTATCTAAACATTTACTTGTTGAGTTATTAATATATCATTTGTACTAATAAAGTTTATTTTGTGGTTATTTTAAAATAGTTAGTAAATTATGTTAATCTTCGTAACAAATTGAGAAGGACTATTAAAATGTGTGTATATATATATATATACACACACACATATTGAAAAATTGGAAGAAACTACAATATAAATTAAAGTGCCCTCATGGAGAGCATAAAAGGCAGTTAGTATTGCCGGTACAAAGCGAGTGTGACCACCCACACGACTACGGTTTGATTCCAGCTACCACCACATTTTATTATTTTTATCAACTCATAATATTGATGCACCAATAGTATTCAAATCCCGGGTTTGCCTCTGGATTGGATCATCATTATTGGTTACTTTTGTACCTCTTTATTTTTCATTATCTAAACATTTACTTGTTGAGTTATTAATATATCATTTGTACTAATAAAGTTTGTTTTGTGGTTATTTTAAAATGGTTAGTAAATTATGTTAATCTTTGTAACCAATTGAGAAGGACTGTTAAAATGTTTTAATTTATTTTAACTTGAGACTTTTATATGGTTCCAACATGTTGTTCTAATTAATTAATTTTGTTCATTTTTCTTCTATTTTAAGTCAAATTCAAATTATATTTATGGTATTCAATTTTTATTTTTTGGTAATGTATTTGATTTATTAAGACATTGATTGAGGGTAAGACGGTGAATTCAAGTTTCACCACACCAAGTGGGTAAGACATCAAGTTAAAGTCTCAGTGCACCATGATAATAAGAAGTTGAGTTCAAGTCCCATTTATTTATGACGAAAGACGTCTTTATTTGGGTAAGACAACATGTTTAAGTCCTAATGCACTATAGTGATGATATGATGATGACTAACATAAAATTGTATACTTTTGACTGAAACTCATGAAGTCCGCCCAATTAATTTGTTTCATTCTCTTATGTGAATGTGGTAGCAGTGGTTGAATGTATGAATATTAATGTGGTAAAATATTTATGGTCATCATTGTGGTAATTAAAAGGAAGAACATTATGAGTTCTTAAGATGGTCCTTCAAATGTGAAGGTAATTTTTGGTCATCAAAGTGATATGAAAGGTTATTGGGCACATTGTTGTTGATGTAATCCAATTTGAAAAGTTTTATAAATCCTTCATCAAAATATAGGAATACAAAGTGATAGTACATTTAGTATGTTTGACCTTTAAAGTGATGTTAAGGTGGGTCGTCACATAAATTTTGATAATGTCAAAGCATGACAATGAGTTTCCAATTAAAATTTATAGAGCATGTTCAAATGGTTATGGTCTATTTCTTGAATAAAATGTGACTTATATTCGTATGGATAGAGACATGTTCATGTATGGTTGGATAAATGTCACATCTCACCTCTACGAGAGGTTTGAGAGATTGAAAAGAAATATTTTGACATAAATGATCATTTGGTCATATACTTTGAGTACTACACAAATATTGTGGTATGTTTTATTATGAACTATTGTAACACCTCATATTCATAAAGGGTAAATTTTTACCTGTTGCAGAATATGGTGCCAGAACCGATGGACGCCACCAACGGTCCATTGTTTGACACATGAACCATAGGTAGGCCAGTCCAGCTTTCCAAAAATGTCAAGTTTTCTGTATTTTTCAATGGTTCACCAGGACAATCTGTCGTCCAATGCACGAGCCATAGATAGTCTCGTAGGTGAGTCCTAGAGTTAGTTGAATTCATAATCAAAATGTTTGGACATACAATCGTAGTCCACGGTCCGTCATTGGTCCCACAGTCCGTAGGTGGGTGTCGTCGATGGGGGTCCTGAATTGGTGTCTTTGATCTTAAACCACGACTGACCAGGTTGATCCGTAATCTGACCAACGGACCGTAAGTCTAGCCGTTGTTAAGGTCCGATAATTATTTTCCTAGGGGCTTTTGGGTCTTTTCCTTATTATTCTAGCTTAATACTATATCGTTTTACCTTCACCTAAAGTCTTATATAAGTGTTTTAACCCCCAAATTTCTCCAATTGAAATCATTCTCTCAAATTCCTAAAAGAAGAACTAGTCTTCCTCTCAAATATTTCTCTCTCTAGAAGTTGAAGAAGAAAGCTAGGGTTTGCAAGTCAAGTTTTCAATTGCACCATTGAAGTCAAGCTTTTGGCATTGAGGTATGATAGTTTTCATCCATGGATTTCCAAATTCTCCAATTTACAAGTTAGAAATCCCCAACTGAGTTAGGGTTTTTCTTCCATGTCATGGGCTCTTTTAAATATTAATTTATTTGATTGTTTTATGATCTATCAAGCATGAATTGAGATAATTATATGATTTTATGATGAATTCCCATGAAATCATGTCTAACCCATGTTTTCTATATATTGATGATTGAAAGTGGGTTTTGAACTATGAAAGGTGAATTATGGAATCATGCATGTTCTTATGGAATTGATGAGATGATGTAGATTGGTTTGAGAGTAAAAGCATATATGTTGTTGTAGTGGTTAATTGTTGTGAAAGGATTGCTCACACAACTACCTCATGCATGAATGTGAAAGGTTTTCTCACATAAAGGATTCTAAGGTTGAAAGGTCTTTTCACCTAAAATGAATCAAAGATAAGGAACTATTCTAATGAAACCTAGCTTGGATTGGTTACTTAATTGTACCTTTCCATGAATGACTTAGGACTTAGCTTGAATTGGCAAGATGACATGCCCTTCCATGGATAATAAAGGCAAGTTAAGAAAATGACTATTCCATTGGATTTACGCTCAGCACCGAGTGGATATCGAGATGTGAGCTCTCTCGTTAGTAGATATCAGGTTTCTAGAAGCAATCTATTTATCCCATACCTGTGTTCCTCCATAAGATGATTGTCTTAGATATACATTAGCTAATGGATCCACATACGCTAGAAGTTTATGTTCTTACCTTGACAAGTAGCTATGACACCCCTTTTTGGTGTGGGGTAGACACCGAATTCCATGTTGATAGCTCACATGGTCTTATATTTTGGTTAAATGTAAATCTCCCACAATAATGAACTAAGGTTACTTCAAGATGTATCTCACATGTGACTTAAGATAATGTCTATTTGCATTGACCATGATTTATGACTTATGTCTTCTAGTTCTTTTACATTCATGTTTTAGCTTGGTCATTGCACCTTATGAAAATTTCCCTTTTTAAGCGCGTTTTCAAATGTCTTATGCATGGCTATCATACTTGGTACATATTTTGTACTAACGCATACTTTTGCCTACATTTCCCCAAATATAGGGACCGACCTTATAAATTCACACTTTCATGGCTAGGATCTCATATAGAAGATTGAAGTTGGGTGAGTCCTCATATTCTGAGGACCGAGCTTGATTTTACTTTTTGTCTTTACTTTCAGTTTTGGGAACTTGATGTACAGGCTACGCCCCGATAAACTCTTATGTACTAAATGGCTTTGAGACGATGTTTAGATTTTCGCTTTTTCTCTATAAAACTTTATATGTTGAAGCTGTCTTTTTATCTCTTATATTAAATTTTCTTGTATGATGAATGCTATGTGGCTTTATACGCCATGTTACGCCTAGAGGCTACCTTGGGTCGTGACAACTATTGAAGGACAAAAGAAAGAAATAATTTTTTCCTATAAAGGTTGTGGTCATGACCAAAATAAGTATTGTTGTGTGACAACACAAATTTATCATTGGTTGGCAAGAAATAAGTCTTGCATGTAATAATTTTCTCCTTGAAGAAGTTGTTCACCATAAGAATGGTGTTGTTAAATTTGTGGTAGTACACAAAATTAATTGAGAGTTCCGAAAGGGCAAATTTGTTACTATCCGGAGGAATATAATTGTTCATAATATTGAGATTGTAGTATGTCTCCAAAGAAAAATTTTAAGTTCAGAGGAATTGAAAAGAAAAAAATTATTTTATTGAGACTATAAATTATGGGAAGATTTAAAGTCTTTAGATTACTACAATCGAAGTGGATTATAAATATTTACGTATAAGATTACTCATTTTTTTCCTCTTGTTTGTTGTATACAAATGTGAGTATGATGATGGAATCACATGCAAAAGTAAATAGAAGCTTACTAGAATAAATATCAATTGACATAACCGGTTGGTCATTCTGGTTCAAATATGATGCAAAAGAAATTGAGAATTCACATGGCTATATGTTGAAGAAATAAAAGATTCTTCAAGAATTCTCTTGTGTTGCTTGTTCTCATGATAAAATGATCATTGTACCAACTACGGTTGGGATAGTATCCCCTGAAATTATTTGGAACATATAAAAAGGTGAATATGGGCCCGTTCACCTGCCATGTGGATCGCTTACTATTATAATTTAATAGATACATCTATGGTATGATCACATGTGCGTTTATTATCAACTTACAAATTATTTTTTTGTAAGATTGTTTGCTCGAACTGTTAAACTAAGAACATAGTTCCAAACTATAAAATTATGTCGATAATGCTGGTTTATTTAGCAAAAATTGTATTCCTCCAATTATAGTAAGAATATTGATTACGAGAACAAATCTCTCAAATAAAATTTGGTATGAAATGAGTTCCTAACATTAGAGGGATATATGATTAGCAATTGAAAATTATGTATGGAGTGAAATATCTAAATCATCGTTAAAAAAATGTGAACTTGAACGTCAAAAGATAATTCATTTGCAAAATGTTGCAAATAATTTGTCAGATGTATTTGCTGATCCAATATTTTAATTAAGCTGCAAATGCTCTAATAAATGATTCTTGAAGGACGGAGTGTATGGTGCGCCAGAAACATGATAGACCAATCGATTTCAAACACAAAACTCCTTAAGGAAGGAGATGAGCAAATTATCAAAATGATCATGACAATGAGGCAAATGCTTTGAAAGAGCACAATGACATAACACTTCATAAAACCTTGGAAAAGGTTCAGGTACTTGAAAATGAAGAGATCTCAATAAGTTATGTCGTATTGAAATCAAGTCAAATCACCATCGACGGTATCTTTGATATGAAGTAGCACTCAATGCTATAAATGGTTATGAGGATCTTGAATTCAAATATGTCATATGGTGTGGATAGATACATGATTGGCCAAATAAAATGTACTAT
Source organism: Solanum commersonii (assembly GCA_029007595.1). Taxonomy (NCBI): domain Eukaryota; kingdom Viridiplantae; phylum Streptophyta; class Magnoliopsida; order Solanales; family Solanaceae; genus Solanum; species Solanum commersonii. Next base: position 1,187,871 of record JAJTWQ010000054.1, read on the forward strand.
TCAAGTATATTTTGTTTTACTTATAAAAGTGATGTTTTTGAACGTATAGTTCATAGATCAAGATATAATGACAGTGGGGTATAAATGAACCATTGTGCAAAAGTATAACCGTAAGATATAAAGTGCGGTTTGTTCCTCAGGGCCTAAAGTGTTTTCACAAAAATCCTGACATTATTATTAAATGAAGATATAATCTTCAGTGGTGAATGCAATGAGACTTGTTTCAGTCTGACAATAGATGAAATACTTGAATATGTATAATGAATGATTATTATGTTTAACTAGATGATGGCAATTGTATGAAAATCCTCGAAGGTTATAAAATGTCTTGAATCAATTGTATTGAGTACCAAGTGGTTCTGAGATTGCTTAACATCGAGAAAAAAATATTGTCGATCTCCTGAAAATGATTAGAAAATATCATGTATTAGTGCAATTGGTGTACTTACAAATTGCTATTATACAAATGATAGAAGATTATTTGATGTACATAACAAAAGTTTTGTGAAGAGATTGTCATATTATCATTTAAGTTATGCCAAGAAGCTAACAAAACAAGTGACTCAACACATAGAGATGTGTGATTTTCTTTGAGAAGAAAAGACAAACTTTAATAAAATTGAGATGATCATTCTCCGAATAAAAATATATATTTTATTATGTAGATGAACACTATTTATTTGATCTACATAAAGCTTGATCGCATATGAGTTATTTGTTTACATGTGGAGGCACATCAATATCTTGACATTCAAAGAATCAAACACTAATAACCACTTCTTCAAATCATGGAGAAATAATATTGATCTATGAAGTAAGTCGGAAGTGTGTTTGATTGGAATCATGCCCTATCATATTCAAGAAATTATATCATAGTCAAGAGAAAGTCATATCACACTGAATTTATATCAAGTTATTCTACAAGACAATCAATTACAAATGAAAGTTTCCACAACATGATTGTTGTTATGAACAAGTTGAATGAACAATTTACATGCAATATCGAGGTCACGAATAAAGTGATTTTTAAGAGTGTGTTTGGCTAAGCTCAAAGTCTCATCATATCGATGAAATCATAAAATGATATATCAGAATGAGTTCAAGGATGCAGCATATTTATGAATGTGATTTGGTCACAAAGACACTGCCAATATCAACATTTGAGAATATGGTATATAAGATTGGATGACATCATGACAAGAAATTAAGTGGTGTTTCAATCAAGGGGAGTTTAATATGCATTGTACTCTTTTTTCCTTGACTAATGTTTTGTCCCATTGAGTTTTCCTGGCAAGATTTTTAATGAGACAACAAATAATGCGTATAAAAGATATGTGTACTCCTTTTCCTTCACTAGGATTTTTCCCACAGGGTTTTCCTAGTAAGGTTTTAACGAGATACATTATCTATGGACATCCAATGGGGAGTGTTATAAAATATTATGGTGTGGATATCCACTACACCAAGAAGTTACTATCACTAATTATTTCAATTACTTCCCTCCTTTATGTAGATAATCTCCACCTTTATGATCATCATTCGGGTAACCTTAAACCTCCATAACCTTCTCCACTATCTTCATGTTTAATATCATGTTTATGACTAACCTTTGGTATGCCTCTACGTAACACTATAAATAGAGGCATAAGAGTTCATATTGTAAATACTCGAATACTTGGAAGAATAAGAAAAGCTCTCATCTCTTGTCTCTCTATTTCTATTATTTTCATCTTCTATATTTCTTGTTTTATTTTGCTTTAATTTTATAACAAATTGACAATTTTGTTGGCAGTAAAATCTTTTAATGAAGAACAACAAGTTCAATCAACATTCTAACGACCTTCAGGCTTTTCAACTTACTAATATAGTGTATTAATAAAACAATAAGAAAACAATATGTTTTTTTTATAAAACTGTTAACGTTACACTAAATGCAATATTCGTTTAACTAATAAAGATGAATGCTATTATATTGATATAATTATTAAATTCAATATTTTTTGAACGTGTAAATACGAAGGATTTAAGTTAATTAGTTATATTGTATTTATTATATTTTATTGCATACAAATAATAATTTAAGTCTAATGTAATACAAAGGTAACAAAGTTAATAAAAAAAAGTAAATTAAAGCTTACTTTGATGATACAATATGAAGCCTAATTCAGTTTATTAATTGTATTCATAGTATTCCATTTTTTTTTTTTATAATAATAGGCACCAATGTTTTTAGTTTTCCTCTTAATTCTCTCTCCCTCTATTTTACTTCTATAAATTAATGTAAATATTACTTAATATAAAAATTACCAAATGAAAGAAAATCACCTAGGAAAACATTGAAAAATTAACTCCAACAAAAAGAGATAAAGAAAAGAAAAATTTGATAAATGTAAATAAGGAAACAATAACACACGAAAGAGACTTCTTCTTGTATCTACTGTTTATTTATTTGTATAACTTTAAAACCCTCAATTCCACTGTGAACCACCCACCCAATTTCTCATTAATTTTTTTGGATAATTTTAGAGACATCTCTTTATATTTTGCCTTATCACTCTAACTTTCCCTATCATTTATAATAGGGAAACGGGCCTGATATACCCCTTAACTTTGCAATTTGGAGCTGATATGCCCCTCGTTAAGAAAGTGGCTCATATATACCTTTATCGTTATACAAACAGCTCACATATACCCCTACCATTACAAAATGAGCTCATATATACCCTTCATATAACGGAAGTGAAAAAATTAGTTTTAAATTTATATTTTTGACTTTTAATTTTTTTTTAAAATTATTTAGGGGTATATATGATTTTTCTAGCAAAGTTCAAGGTATATTTTAATCTTTTTCGTACATATAATATTTTTTGACTTCTTTGATTATCATTATTTGAGTTTCTTATTCTTATTTTATTTTTTCTTTCATTCCTTATTGTAAAGAAAAAAATTTAAAACTATTTTTTGTGGCTATATTATAATTTAAAACATTTTTTTTTCTATATTGTAATTTAATTTTGTATTTGAAGAAAAAAAATTGGTCATCTATAACAAGTTTTACAAGAATATTAGTGGAACATAAATAAATTTGACCATCAAAATAATAAATCTAAATTAGTCATTGAAACAAAAGCAAGTCAAAAAAAATATGTTTGAGGAGGATTAAATATACCCATATGGGGTTATATTTTTTTTTAAAAAATTAAACTAAAATTACTTTTTTTTCATTTTTGTTAGAGGAAAAGGGTATATGTGAGCCATTTGTATATAATCAGGGGAATATATGAGTCACTTTCATAAAGAGGGGTATATCAACTCTAAATGACAAAGTTGAGGGGTATATCAGACCCTTTTCCCTTTATAATATTACATCCTTTCTTGTTTTACTTTATTTTTAACTATTTTTTAATATTAATTATTATTAATGTAAAGAATTAAAAAATAACTAAGTTTCCCTCATGATAATTTGTTTATTTAATTATACTTTATAAACATCTTTTATGAGATAAAATTGGTAAAGAATGTACCTGTATATCTATTTACACAAAAAAATAAGATTTAAAAAATTTTAAATCATGAAATTATAGTCTCATACTTTTAAGAGTTCCTTCTTCAAATTTGTGCTTGTGAAATATGGAAGTATTCCTAGACCTAAATAATATCGTAATTTTTTTGTATTATTTAATCCTCAAGCATAATATTTTCTAAGAATATACACTGAGAGATAATTGAATGTAATTGATTTTTCAATTTGAGCGATTAGCCTGAGTAAAGCTATCCCACCAGAAAAATGGCATCTACTCTGAGTTGGTTAATCTTACTACAATATCAACCATTAGAAGAGTTTTAATAGGCTTGAACGTGAGCTCTTTTCCTAGGTTATACACCTTTTTTTTTTACTCTAACAAATTAAATCTAGGGCAAATTCTTATGTTTGGAACCATTAGAAATCAGATAAAATAAAAGAACTACAAGACATACAATAATTCTACAAGTTTTATTCCATAAGCACCTTTTATTTAGGTCAAATCGTCATATCTCCCATAACCCTTGGTCGTGAGATTTAGTCACTCATGATAATTGAAAATAAATACTCAATTGCATTCTATGAATAAGAATTTAATTATAAATTGAAGACAATCAAATAAGAATTTGATTCAAAAACCAAGTAATCTCTGCATAAACTTTAGATGTAGCTCAAACTTTTCATGTGTTCTTTTCTAAAAAAAATGATAATCAAATAAGCTCTAGAAAAATACTATTTGTAGTCCTAAAATATTTGAAATTTAAAACGTGAAGTTGTCCCTCTGAAACATATCTAACATTTCGTCTAACGGCTCATCACGCTTTTCGTCATCTCGTGGTTGTAGTTATGCGTATACCATTAGTAATGGTCTGCCCGATGGCTCGTCGCAAGTATGACAGTCTGTCAAGTGGACCGTTATGAGCCTCTAGTTGGTGATGCTACTGCTTGGCTATAACGATATGAAGTTGTCAGTTTGTTGAACATGTGACGGTCCGTCAAGGCTCCTCTCATATGCCTCTTTTGCCTGCACTTAGCTCCATTTTTCTTCCTTTCCTGTTTTTGTAATTTCATGTCTAACATAGTAGAAAAACCATTAAATGACTCTATTGTTGCTTAAGAACAAGTATTTATTCATAGTTAAAAGTATCAAACATGTCGTCTAATGCCGGCACATCAACACCTTCAACGTAGAACATTCGTTTGTCTCAAACAACACTAAACACTATAATTACAGATGCATGAACTCCCAACACTCACTATAGTTATTTTACAATACCTTGTCAAGGGATGCACATACCAATTAGTTAACACATCAACTCAAAAGAATCTAAGGATGAATTCAGGATATCAACAAATAACTTTGGCATACACCATTAACTAGGAATGTTGTAACACCTCAGATTTGGAAAAGAAGGAAAATGCAGTTTTTAGGCTGGTGTCAATGTCTACATGTCCCATCTATGAACCGGTATGCTTCTACATGCCATAGATGGAAACCGTAGGTTCTAGGGAAAATAATTTTTTTGAATCAAATACAAATACCTTTTTTATGGTTCACTAGGACGGTCAGTCAACCTGTTAAATTAGGTCTTAGGCCTAACTCACACCCCAAAAGCTAGCTCAAAGGGAGGAGGATTGCCCAAGCCTTATAAGGAGTCCACCCATGTCATTAACCACCGATGTGGGACTTTTTGTCATTCTTTAACACCCCACCTCACGCCCAGTGCTTAGCATCTGGTGCGTGGACAATTTTGATTTTGGGGGCCCCAACATCGGGTGAGACGGGCCCTGCTCTGATACCATGTTAAATTAGGTCTTAGGCCTAACTCACACCCCAAAAGCTAGCTCAAAGGGAGGAGGATTGCCCAAGCCATGTAAGGAGTCCACCCATCTCATTTACCGCCGATGTGGGACTTTTTGTCATTCTTTAACACAACCTTTGTACGAGTCATAGATATATCTCGAGGTGAGTTCCAGACTTAGTGAAATTTTGAGGGTCAAAGTTGGGTTCTACGGTTGGTATATATGTTCCGTAGGAAGACCTACGAGCCGTAGATAGGTTCCGTCAAAATTGATTAACTTTTAAAGTCCTAGTAACCTATCTATGATTGACCTTTACGGTCCGTAGAGGGACCTACAAATCGTAGGCCCAATCGTAGATGGGGCCCGCCAGTTATTTATAAATGAGCTTTTGGGTCTTTTCCTAATTGTTTAACCCAATACTATGTTGTTTTACCTTCTACCATAAGCCCTATATAACATTTTTAAGCCCCACACTAACAAATTTTCAACTCATTCTCCAAATTCCCTAAAACTAGCCAAAGTCATCCTCCCAAATTCTCTCAAGAAGAAGAAAGAAGAAGAGGAACTAGGGTTCAACTACAAGTCTCCAATCCTCCAATCTTTGTGGATTTTTGACATTAAGGTATGATAGTATTCACCTATGGAGTCCTTTCCTCCATAGGGTTCTGAAATTATCCAATTTTACAAGTTAGATGCTCCAATTAAAGTTAGGATTTTATTCAATTCTCATGGGTTCTTTTCAAATATGACCCAATCAATTGTTTTCTATCTTTTTATGCATGAATTGAAGAAATTACATGTTTTCAAGTTCAATTCACATGAACCCATGCATGATCGATCTATGATTTCTAGACTACGATCCTATGATGAAGCTTATGAACTATGAAAGATGAATTTATGAAGATATACATGTTTTATTTATGAAGTTGATAAATGATTTAAGGTTGCTTTGAGAGTAAAGTATCGATGTTTTTGTCGTCAAAGTATTTCTCACATATTACTCAAAACATGATTGTGAAAGAGTTTTCTCACAAAAATGATTCATAAGGTTGAAAGGTTTTCTCTCCTAAGTTGAATCAAATATAGGATCTATTCTTAATAAACTCTAGCTTGGATTGACTACTTAATTGTACCTTTCCATGGATAATAAGACAAGTTAAGATTAATGACTATTCCATGGGATTTATGCTTAGCACCGAGTGGACTAACGATGATTACTCATGTCCCATAACTATGTGCCACCAAGGTCTCTTATTCGATGGAGGACTATGCCAAGTTGTACTTGAGGAAAATGGTTAGGTTGCATGGAGTGCCCTTATCCATTATCTCTGATCGTGGTACCCAATTTACTTCTCAATTTTTGAAGTCTTTCCAAAAGGGCCTTGATACTCGTGTTAAGCTTAGTACGACCTTTTACCCTCAAATCGATGGACAAGAAGAACGTACTATCCAAACTTTTGAAGATATGTTAAGAGCTTATGTGATTGACTTCAAGGAAAATTGAGATGATCATTTGCCTTTGATTGAGTTCGCTTACAATAATAACTATCATTCAAGCATTGGTATGGCTCCATTTGAGGCTCTTTATAGTAGGAGGTGTAGATCTCTTGTAGGTTGGTTTGAAGTTGGTGAGGTTTCCTTGATTTGTCCCGAGTTGGTACATGAGGCTATAGAGAAAATTCGGCTTATTAAAGAAAGATTGAAAGCAACTCAAAGTTGACAAAAGTCCTATGCTGATGTTATAAGGAGAAACCTTGAGTTTGATGTACATGACTGGGTCTACTTGAAAATTTCACTCATGAAGGGTGTGATGAGGTTTCAGAAGAAAGGGAAGCTTAGTCCTCGTTATGTGGGTTCATATCAGATTTTGAGGCGTATTGGTAAAATTGCTTATGAACTTGATTTGCCTAATGATTTAACATTTGCACATCCGGTTTTCCATGTCTCCTTATTGAATAAATGCGTTGGAGATCTGACCTCCACTGTTCCCTTGGAAGGTTTGAGAGTAAAATAAAATCTTTCTTATGAAGAGGTTCTGGGTGAGATTTGGGATCGACAAGTTAAGAAGTTGAGAGATAAGGAAGTTGCATCCATGAAAATATTATGGAGGAATCAAGGAGTTGAGGGTGCTACTTGGAGGCCGAGTCCGATAAGAATTCCCGTTATCCTAATTTCTCTCCCTCCGACCCTATTCTAGCTTGAGATATCTAGTTCCTCATGGTTCATTCTTGTGGTTTCATGTGTCATAGTTATTCTCATGTTTCTTCATGTATACATGCTCATGAAAACTTGATTTTTAAGAAAATGAAGCAAGTTGATTGATTTCTTCATGATTATATGCATTTGAGCGTGATTTGCATGTATACCCTATGGAATGATGTTTTGAATATGTTTGAGCTTGGTGTTGATGTTTCTTCTTGGTTATGTGTTGTTGATGAAGTTGTATTCTTGTTGGACGGTTAGATCTTCTTCCTATCCTCCTTATGATGTCTTGAGTTTCATTCGAGGGCGAATGTTCCCAGAGGAGAGTTATTGTAATACCTCAAATTTGGAAAAAAAGGAAAATATAATTTTTGGGCTAGTATTTGTGTCTACGGATCCCATCTACGGACCGTAGATGGAAACCGTAGGAACTGGGGAAAATAAAAATTTTGAATCAAGTCCCAGTAGCCTTTTTACGGTTCACCGAGACAGTCTATCAACCTTTGGATTCTACAGTTGGTATGTACGGTTCGTCAGAAGACCTATGAGTCATACATAGGGTTTCGTCAAAATTGATTAACATTTGAAGTTCCAATAACCTATCTATGATTGACCAGTCCAATTGTAGATGGGGAACGACAATTATTTCTAATGGGGCTTTTAGGTCTTTTTCTAATTGTTTTAACCCAATACTATGTCCTTTTACCTTCTACCCTAAGCCCTTTATAACATTTTTAAGCCCTAAACTACCACTTTTCAACTCATTCTCCAAATTCCCTAAAACTAACCAAAGTCATCCTCCTAAATTCTCTCAAGACTAAGGAAGAAGAAGAGGAACTAGGGTTCAACTACAAGTCTCCAATCCTCCAATCTTTGTGGGTTTTTGACATCATGGTATGATAATATTCATCTTTGGAGTCCTTTCCTCCTTAGGGTTCTTAAATTACCTTACAAGTTAGATGCTCCAAATTGAAGTTAGAGTTTTATCCAATTCTCATGGGGTTTTTTTCAATTATGATCCAATTGATTGTTTTCTATCTTTTTATGCATGAATTGAAGTAATTACATGTTTTCAAGTTCAATTCACATGAACCCATGCATGATCCATGATTTCTAGACTATGTTCTTATGATGAAGCTTATGAACTATGAAAGATGAATTTATGAAGATATACATGTTTTATTTATGAAGTTGATAAATGATTTAAGGTTGCTTTGAGAGTAAAGCATCGATGTTGTTGTTGTGAAAGAATTTCTCACATACTACTCAAAACATAATTGTGAAAGGGGTTTCTCACAAAAATGATCCATAAGGTTGAAAGACTTTCTCACATAAGTTGAATCAAAATTAAGGAGTTATTTTGAATGAACTCTAGCTTGGATTGGCTACCTAATTGTGCCTTTCCATGGATAATAAGACAAGTTAAGATTAATGACTATTCCGTGGGATTTATGCTTAGCACCGAGTGGATTAGCGGCGATTACCCATGTCTCATAACTAAGGGTGTACATAGGTCGGTTTGGTTTGGTTTTGCATTTAAAAAATCCAAACCAATTATGTCGGTTTATTATATGTAAAAACCAAATCAAACCACATAAAGTCGATTTTTTTTATTTCAACTTTAGTCGATTCTTTCAGTTGTTTTTTCTTCAGTTTTTCGATTTTTTATAACTATACGGTATTTGAAAAAGAGATCAAATATATTTTCACTTACCTGTGTGATAAGCTAAATTTAAAAAATATTAAATGAATAGAAATTTTTGAAAAGACGGTAAAATTCACACGAGTACAAAATATATTTTTTGAAATATCAACTTTCATTATGTTAAATTAATAAGATTAAAGGCTATAGACAAACTGAATACAAAACAAAATATTTACAAAGTAAATTGTTAACTTCGAATTTTAAAAACTATAACAATATAATTGTAACTTCGGATCTTAATACAAAATAAAATATTTACAAATTTTACAAGCCTAAATTTGAAATACAATATATAAACATTGAAAACTATAAACTAACTAAAAATATATTTACAAAGTAGATTATAAATAATATTTTTTATCTATAAATAAAATAAAATAAAATAAAATAATATATATATATATATATATATATACACACACAAAATTTTACAAGCCCAAATTTTAAATAAAATATATAAACATTGAAAGCTATAAACTAACTAAAAAAATATTAACAAAGTAGATTATAAATAATATTTTTTTATTCAACCTCCAAACCAACCAAACCAAACCACAAATCGTTTTTTTTCGATTTGATTTTGTTTATGGGTTCGGTTTGACTTGTACACCCCTACTCATAACTATGTGCCACCATAGATTTGTCTTAGATAGACATTAGCTAATGGATCCACTTTTTCTCATGTTTATGGTTCTTACCTTGGCAAGTAAGGACATCTCTTTTTGGTGTGGGATAGACACCAGATTCCATGTTATAACTCACATGATCTATGCCGGTTAAAGACAAACTTCACACAATAATGAACTAAGGTCACTTTCTAAAGTATCTCACATGTGCTTTATATGATGTTTCACTTGCATTGACCATGATGTGACGTATGATTTCTAACATGTTATTTTATGATTTAGCTTGGTCATTGCATGTCATGAAAAGTCCTTTTAGTATGATTTTGTAACTCTTATGCATTACTATCATACTTGGTACATTCCATGTACTAATGCATACTTGTGCCTACATTGTCACTAATGTAGGGTCCGACGCTCCTATCCCTCATACTCGTGGCTTATTGATTCATTTGAGCTTTGAAGATTGGTAAGTCCTCATGATCCGAGGGCTAAGATGCTTTTATCGCTTTCATGTCATTTTTGTTTTTCAGACCTTGTATGTGATGTATGAGTTACATCCCAATTACTTTCCTTATGATATAATAGATGACTTAGAGACTTATGTTTAGACTTCCGCTTTTGTCAACATTTTTTATATGAAATGCTACTTTTAAACTCTTTTGTTTTTATTATCTTTTATGATATATGCTAAGTGGCTTGTATAGGGCTTCTCGGGGTTCTATACGCCATGTTATGCCTAGGGTCTAACTTGGGTCGTGACATATGTGAAAAAACCAAACCTACCGATAAACTGAATCAAAAAAAACATTTTTGTTTATTGCTATTGGATTATTGGGTTAATGGTTTTGTAATGGTTTTATAAGAAAAATTATTGGATTATCGATTCGGTTTTGGCTTTTTAATATTGAGTTATTGGGTAAACCTACAACTCATAAAGACTGTAGTAATTTACTACTTTTACCTGTTTATAAATGTTAAATATTAATCTCAATACCTTATTAGTTACTGTATTTTCCCTTTATCCTCTAGTTCACACTTTACACTGACTTTGAGTATACAACTTCATATTATACAAAACATATGAACCCTATTCCTATTAATTCTCCACTCTCTACCCTCTCTTGCTCGCCTCTCTCCTCCCTCTCTCAATCTCGCTCTCCTCTCTCATCCCTCTCCCAATCTCGCTCGCCAAATATATAAATACATATGTATATCTGTTACATATATATAATTATTTGACATATATACATATACTATTCGACAAATATACATATATAATTTGCCTCTCTCCACTCTACGCCCTCTTTCGCTCGCCTCTCTTCTCCCTCTAACACGTAGCTACGAATCGTAATTAGCAAACTATAGCTATGAATCATAGTTAAATTATTTTTGAGTGACTATATATGAAAATTCCCCAACCATTAAATGCTTTAATAGATGGGACCCAAAGAGTTCATGTAGTTAAAATATTAAATGCATCCTAAAATTTAGTAATATTGTTTTGAAAAGGCTTTAACTTTGTTTTGAAAATAAAATGTTATTAGAGTATAGTTTTTTTTATAAATTATAGGAACCACATATTATAAGTACTAAATAACATCTTATCCCTTCTAGTTTTCTATTTATCAAAAATCCCTTAAAAATGATGTTTGCGGGATACATAGCGTTGTGCACGGGATACATATCGTTGTGCACGAGATACATAGTATTGTGCATGAGATACATAACGTTTGATACATTCCACATAGCAGGATACATAGCGTTGTGCACGGAATACATAGTGTTGTGCACGGGATACATAGCGTTTGATACATTCCACATAGCGGGATACATAACGTTGTGCACGGAATACATGTGGGATGCATAGGTAAATAAGGAATTTTTGAAATAAGTAGGAATAAATGAATATTAAGATAAGTAAATGAGTGTATTTAAGTAATTTGTCTTAGTTTTTTACATATTTCTGGCCAAAATTTTGTGACAGTTTAGCAGTTACTTGGTCAAGATGTACCTCCTCTGTTGCCATTTATTTTGCAGTAACCATCGGGATCAGTGCTCTAACATTCCCTTTCTCTCACTCTCTCACACCCACCCACAATGCGTTACAGAGCAAAAAAACACAAAGCAGAGGAGATTTCACATTGCACCCATCATGATGAATTGTTAAGATTTTGTTTGCAACATTTCACATTGTAAATGGCGGGAAACGAATGGATAAACAGTTACCTTGAGGCGATCCTGGACGTCGGTCCCCCGATCAATGATCCAAAATCCTCTCTCTTGTTAAGGGAAAGAGGTCGTTTCAGTCCAGCTCGTTATTTCGTTGAGGAAGTCATCACTGGCTTCGATGAAACCGATCTTCATCGCTCTTGGGTTCGCGTAAGTCATCCTTTATTCATTTTTTTTTTCAGTTTTGCCGATTCCGTAGAATGTCTCTGCAGGATAGATCAGCATGTTTTTTTCCTTTTTTACTCAACAATTTCCAACAGTTTTATGTCACACTACCAATATCATTAAGAAAAGAAGAAATATTTTATCCAATTTCTGAATTGATTCAATGGCCTACAATGATTTTGTTAACTGTCATATACTTGGACCGGCAATTTTATAGTTCCATTTTTGAGAAAGTGGTGATTTTAGTCTTCGTCCCTTTGTAATTCGTTTAATACATTTGTTCTTCAAATAAAACAAGAGAAGTATCAAAAATACCCTTAAACTTGACGCAAATTATTAGTTTTATTCCCGAACTATTGACAACCTTAAAAGCACCCCCTTTACTTGACTAATTGAAGCTAAATACACCCCTGATCGTGCAACAATAGTGAAATACACTCCTAAATTCTCGTCAAGTTTAGGGGTGTTTTCAACATTTCTCTCCATTTTTATTAAGAACTCCATGCTCATACAAGGGTTTGAGACCACTTGCTATGTCATGTTGCATATCGAGTGTGTATCAGGGGTGTATCTAAGTTTAATTAGTCAAGTAGAGGGGTGTTTTTAAGGCAGTCAATAGTTCGAGGATGAAACAAATAATTTGGGTCAAGTTTAGAAGTGTTTTTGATACTTCACTGGTAAAAGAAAGATACATTTTGGACCCTCAACTAACAAAAGCAAATCAAGTCATCATCTCAAGCATAAAAATGAAAAAGATAAGTTTTGGACTTACACTTGATAAAGTTTGAGTTGGATAAGTTGAGTATTAATCTTAGTGACAAATTAGGCAAAGATCAAAATAGTGCCCAATTACATAGGCTTGTGATTTTGCCTCCATCAAGATTCAAGCCAAACAAATATAAAACTACTAATTTTCACAAATGAACCAGGACACTCATACCAACTGTAATATCAATGACACCCGTCGCCCACCTACGGTAAAGCAAAACAATAGATGCTAATTCTTCCCAACTGCAAAGACGACAATGTAAGCAGAAATAAGGAGACCACTTATTATCTCGATGGCAATGGGAAGTTCTACCGCTCTATGCTCTACCTTGTCATCTAAGCTGGTTAGGAGTGACTCACCCAATGCCATGTCCAATGCTTGTTCTTTCAAGAGAATCATCTCCACATCCCTAATTCAGGATGATCTGTCTGTATGCACAATGACCATCTCCGCCTAACCAATCACAAGGTCAATGTCAAGGACTTTGTGCTCCTCACCTATCACTTTTTCCCATTCATAGAAAATATTATGCTAATTTATGTTAGCTTGAGGAACCAAAATCTTGCATTTTGTTTAATTGAAGGTGAAATGCAATCAATCGGACAGCACATCGGCCATTGATTTCCCCATAAAGTTAAGAAATCAAATGATTTACCACTGATTAGATCATTGCTATAGGACTTCAGCAGTAAACAATTTCACAGGATGATTTTTACGGTAATAATTTATCAGGCAACCTGATTGGTTGCGGTGATAGAGTTTTGCAGGAACCTTTCCACCTTATTGCATTTCCAATTCTACAAACATCTTCTCACAGACAGATATGGTTCTATCCCTTTTACGAACTTTGGCCAACATAACCCCTTTTGCACAGCATTGATAATTGAGAACAATTAATGGAATTCATCTATCTAGGTAGTTTGAGCCGAAATAGTATCTTGTTCCTAATCCCCTGAGAATTTAATAAGTCTTGAGGAATTTATCCTATCCAGTATGATGATGAATACAATGTTCTAACTTCATGATGTTGTAACCTCATCTGGAAACCAACCATATTGACTGCACCCATACTTCAGACAGATCGACTCAAAGTGCTCAATCTTCGAATGCCCAATCCCCATCTGTAATCAGAGTCATGATCATCTTCATTCAACCAGGTGATACCCTGATCTCCATCCATTCCATCACATATGAAATTCCTCATTAGTTTCTTTAAGTTTTTACGGATTGAGGAGGGAATTGGAAACATGGAAGTAAAGTATCTGGAATAGATGCGAAGTGTTCCCTTAATTAGAGTGATCCATCCTTTTTGTTTTGATAGGTACTGTCCCCTTTTCCTTTGTCAATTTGGTGTAGTTTCGTTGTCTTGAAGTATGGTTTCAATGTTTCTTCTTGAAATGTGTCCAACTCAAAAGGATAAAACATGGGAAAATGGTGATAAAAATTGGTGGTTGAAAGTTTACAACAAGACTTCCTTTTGCTCTCCCGTTAGAAGGTTGTGTACTCGCCGGATATCCACTTTTAGAATTTTAGCCTTAAAGTAGATCAAAAGGTTATCTTTAACTGGTCTTTATAAAGGCCCTATTCAGCAAATTAATGGAAGTGTATTTATATTTACATAAAAGTAAAACAAGATATGCAAGTTGAAACAGATACTCCCTCTGGTCCATATTATTTAGTGCTTTTACCTTTTCATTTTGGTCTAAAATAAGTTTTTTTTTTAACTTAATCAAGAAGGTAATAATTTTGTTCTTCAAAGGCATTTGATCACATTGGAGTATGTTAATTCTGACAGATGTTTCATTGAGAATAATGGTTTGTTGCTTCGATAAGTAACTGTAATTATTTATCATACACCTTAAATATTTATTCATTGTACTTATCAACTGAGAAAGATGTTAATCTGTTAGATTCTTTTTTCTTTGTTTTTGTATGGTCTAACTGTATTGGATATGCATTGACATGAGTATTAAGCAGGTCTCTTGAAATATGTCACAGGCTTCATCAATTCGGGATTCACAGGAGAGGAATACAAGATTGGAAAATATGTGCTGGAGGATTTGGAATTTGACTCGCAAGAAGAAACAGGTTCTTGTGGATATTATATCCCTGGCTTGTACTTAGGGTTGATGTGTTTTTTTTTTATTTCAAAAAGTTTGATTTCATTAGTTCGTTTTAATAGTTATTTGACTTCACATAATTGCATCACCTTTCAATGAGTTTATAACTGAAAGTCAATGATGGTTATTCTCTTAGTTGCACGGACTCTTCACTTTTGATGCCGCACCCATCTCGGATTCTTCAAAAATACACTACTTTTGGCGAATCCGACACACACCCGTTGGCATTTTTGAAGAGTTCGAGCAACATAGGTTATTCTCACGTTAATGTAAAAGTGATTTTGTGTAATGTTTATTGGGGACTTCACCGATTCTATTTTGTACAGCACTCTACCACATTTTACTATATTTAAAACTTCACCTGTAATCTTTATGATGAATATGAAACTTTCTATTAAAGCCATAGCAATACCATTAATATTAATCATGCCAATTGTATGACATCTTTATTTCGTCTGTGTATGAAGTTCATTCAAGTTCAATTCAGAAGGAAAAAAATAGTAACCTGTTTTTGTCCAATGGCTTCCCTCCATAAAGAGTTACAAATTCGTACATTCATAATCTTAAGTCACTAAAAGGCGCCCAGCTGCTATGACAGTTTCCAAATTTCGGATTACACTGGATGGTGATAGCCCTCAGTTGCTGCCACTTGCTCTAGTTATTCTCAATGTCCTTGGTTACTGAGACATGCTAAGTCTAACATTGTTAATTGCTTCAATCATAAAGTAATGTGTGCCCTTGCTATGATACTTTCAGCTTGATGGGGAAGAAGCTCAGCGTGTGGCGAAAAGGCATCGTGAGCGTGAAAGGACACGGAGAGAAACAACTGTTGACATGTCAGACTTATCAGATGGAGAAAAGATAGACATTGTTGGTGACCTCTCAACTCATGGTGATAGTGTCCGAGGAAGAATGTCCAGGGTCAGCTCTGTGGATGCGATGGCAAATTGGGCTAATCAATACATGGAAAAGAAACTTTACATTGTGTTAATCAGGCACTGTTCTTCTCAGTTCCTGAGATCTTGTGTTTAAATATATTTCATACTTAATACATATATCAGTCTGTCTAACAGAAACCTTGCTTGCAGTCTTCATGGCTTGATAAGGGGAGAAAACATGGAGCTTGGTCGGGATTCTGACACTGGTGGCCAAGTATGTTTTCTTTGTATAACACTTCGTGGGCACAGTTACTCATACACGCATTACATTAATCCGCTATCTGTCCGAATTCTTTAATGCTCTGTGTCTGTTGTGTTTGTGTTTCTTGTGGTCGGTTTGAATCTTTCTTTCAACACAGGTCAAGTATGTTGTGGAATTAGCCAGAGCTTTAGGCATGATGCCTGGAGTTTATCGTGTTGATCTGTTGACAAGACAAGTGTCAGCACCTGATGTAGATTGGACCTATGGTGAACCAACAGAAATGATAAACCTAACAGACTCTTTAGATGTCATGCCTGAAGTAGGGGAAAGTGGTGGTGCCTACATCATCCGCATACCATTTGGTCCAAAAGATAAATATATCCCGAAAGAGTTACTTTGGCCTCATATTCCTGAGTTTGTTGATGGTGCCCTTAGTCACATCGTCCAGATGTCAAAGGTTCTAGGAGAGCAAACTGGTAGTGGGCAGCCACTCTGGCCTGTTGCTATCCATGGACACTATGCAGATGCCGGTGAATCTGCTGCTCTTCTGTCAGGGGCTTTAAATGTACCGATGGTTTTGACTGGCCATTCACTTGGACGAGACAAGCTGGAACAACTACTAAAGCAAGGACGACAACCAAAAGAGGAGATAAATGCAACTTACAAAATAATGCGGCGCATAGAGGCTGAAGAGTTATCTCTTGATGTATCTGAGATGATAATTACTAGTACACGGCAGGAGGTAGAAGAACAATGGAATCTCTATGATGGATTTGATCCAAAGTTAGAACGCAAACTCAGGGCAAGAATGAAACGCACTGTGAGTTGCTACGGCAGATTTATGCCTCGCGCAATGGTGAGACACTTAAATCTTTTTATTTAGACTAGTTCTGTAATCACTGTGTTAGGAATATCCTCTTTCTGTTCGTATACTCTTTGCTGAGGACTTCTTGAATTTGTTGTTCTTGCATCATCCTTGCATCTTTTTCTTGTTCTTTTCTTTCCCTCTTCGTGTGTATATATTATACTAACCTTGTTATTTTACTTTGGCAGGTGATTCCTCCAGGAATGGAATTTCATCATATTATTCCACTCGAAGGTGACATGGATGGAGAAGTCGAAGGAAATGAACATAATGTTGGGAGTGCAGATCCACCCATTTGGTTGGAGGTTTCAATCATTATCTTCCTTGAATCCTTCATCTCCTAAATTGAAGATTTATGTGGCTCTTGTTTCTTTTTTGCTTCAACCATCTTGTTTAAAATTGTGCAGATTTGATGTTGGTTCTAACTCAAAACTATAATTCTTTGACAGATCATGCGCTTCTTTACCAATCCACACAAGCCTATGATACTTGCTCTTGCAAGGCCTGACCCAAAGAAAAACCTAATCACATTAGTCAAGGCATTTGGAGAGTGCCGACAATTGAGAGAGCTCGCAAACCTTGTAAATTTGCAAATTCACCCTCCACTCATCAATATTCAGCCTATTATGCAGTTAATTGTTCTCTTTCTAAAGTTCTTCTATTATGTTTCATTGCAGACATTAGTGATGGGAAATCGTGATGTAATTGATGAAATGTCCAGTACAAACTCATCTGTCCTTGTTTCAATAATTAAACTGATTGACAAGTATGATTTATATGGTCAAGTTGCGTATCCTAAGCATCACAAGCAATCTGATGTTCCTGAGATATATCGTCTGGCTGCAAAGTCAAAGGTAGAGAGCAAATAACATAAATATCTGTGACATTTCCTGGTGTGAACTATTTGTGTAGCTTGTTCCCACATAATCTCTTTTGCCTACAGAACCTCCATTCTCTTATTTCTGATTGTACAGTGATTACCCCAAGTAACTTCCAGATTGAAGACGCATGAATCACTTAATTGCTATTTCTTAATATAGACCACTCATCTATAGTGAATCGCGTGATGATACAACATATCCATGGTTAGTGTTAAACCTTTATCATAATCCAAAGATTACAGAATAAAAGAAACATAATATTCCTGCATTTTCCTTATCCTAGTATTTAGATGGAAGTTTTGGATTGTGGAACAGAAGGGAAAGTAGTTGCGGTAGTTGGAAGTGTCTGCTGCCTCAGTATTCATGAGGGATTGTGTTAAGACTTCTGCTTCAATTCCAGTGACCTGAGAATTGATTTCGAAACCTGTCTAATTCATGATAGACTGTAATTCTTAAGGTTACTATTATACTATGCGCTATGCATAGAAAACAGACACAAAATGAATAATGACAGAATGAAAGGTGACCGACTGTGAAAGCCTTTCAATTTCATAGCGACAGCAATGTTTTTTCACTTAGTTATAGCAGCTGAAAAGGCCAAAAAGAGCGTTGACATCTCGTAATTAAGCATCTCATCTCTTTGTTAAATTCACTTGTAAATATCACAATTTTGCAGGGGGTTTTCATCAATCCAGCTTTCATTGAACCATTTGGACTCACTCTGATTGAGGTGCTTTTCTGATTTCCTCTTTTTGTAATTTCAGATTTACAATATGTATGCCAAGTCCATTTGCAAACTGATGTCTCCTATTCAAACAGGCAGCAGCTCATGGTCTTCCCATGGTTGCCACAAAAAATGGTGGTCCAGTTGACATTAACCGGGTTTGTCCTCTGATGGAGCCTACTTAATTGTTTCAAGGGTTTTTTTTTGTCCACTGGATTTAAATATAGACATGTCATGTTAGTTTTCGAGGACTTACCATTTACTTTGTTTCAGGTGCTTGACAATGGTTTGCTAGTTGACCCCCATGATCAACATTCTGTTGCTGATGCACTTTTGAAGCTAGTAGCTAATAAGCAGCTTTGGGCAAGATGTAGGGACAGCGGATTGCGAAATATACACCTCTTCTCTTGGCCAGAGCACTGCAAAACGTATTTATCACGAGTGATGTCTTGCAAACAAAGGCAGCCAAAATGGAAACGGAATGATGATGAATGCTCCGATTCAGAACCAGATTCACCTGAAGATTCCTTGAGAGATATTAAAGATCTGTCTTTAAGCTTGAAACTCTCATTGGACGGGGAAAAAAATGAAAAGAGTGGTACTTCAGTGACTGCCCTAGATTTTGTGGAAAATGCCACAAAAAAGAAGAGTCAATTGGATAATATGGTCTCAACACTTCCAGTAAGTAAGTCCATGGAGAAAGCAGAGCAAAGTAAGTTTCAACTGTCAAGGAGAAGGAAGCTAATTGTAATTGCGGCGGATTGTGATACCCTAGCTGGTTTAGCTGATGTTACCAAAACAATTATTGAGACTGTCAAGAAGACATCATCCATTGGTTTTATCTTGTCAACAGCCTTGACCATTAGTGAGGTGCAGTCATTTTTGGAGTTATCCAAGCTTAAACCACACGACTTTGATGCTTATATCTGCAATAGTGGTGGGGAAGTTTATTATCCATGTTTAAATTCTGAGGAGAAATGTTCAGGGCCTTCTTTTACTGTGGATTCAGATTATCAAACTCACATTGATTATCGTTGGGGTGGAGAAGACCTAAGGAAAACTATAATTCGTTGGGCAGATTCTCTAAATGACAAAGTTAAAAACAAAGCTGAGATAGCTATAAAGGAGATTGATTCAGCATCTGCACACTGCTTTTCTTTCAGAATAAACGATCAATCATTAGTAAGTGGACCTCCTCCAAAAAAGCATCTCAGTGTGACTCATTTAAGTAATCTAATGCTCTGAGATCTATCTCTTTTGTCTAGGTTCCTCCTGTGAAGGAAGTTAGGAGATTACTGAGAATTCAGGCGTTAAGATGCCATGCAATATATTGCCAAAGCGGTAGCAGGTTGAATGTCATCCCTGTTCTTGCTTCAAGATCACAAGCACTCAGGTCATTTCCTGCCTCTTTTCTTTCTAACAAATTAAAATTTTCACATTCCTTGCATCAAATTGTCAACCGTGGTGCACTTGCGGGAAACTCCTTGCCGAGGGCCTGTGCACCCCCGGGATTAGTCGGGGCTCAAAGAGACTCGGACACCCGGTGCAAATCAAAAAAAAAAATAAAAAAATAAAAAAATTGTCAACCGAAATCTTAATTATGACTATAAGGTTAGTTTAGGTAGGCAATATTTTTCTAAGGATATTGACTCTGCTACCACCTTTTTCCTTTTTTGGTTAACTAAAGAAATGACTTCTTTTTTCTTTACATACAAGGGGAACAGCAACCAGTTCCAACTGTAGTTTAGGTGGAAATACATGGTTAAAAAGTTCTACCATTTTTGATGAGTCATATGCATCTTTTTTCATGCTGTCATCAACTTTCATTCATTTGCAAATTTGTCCTCCCTTGTTTCTTTTAAGGGTCATTTGGTAGAGTGTATTAGTAAAAATAATGCATGTGATTAACTCTGTGTATTAGTAATATCTTATTTGGTAAAAATTTCAATATATGCATGTGTGTTGAGGTGTGTGTTACTAATACATGGAAATCCATAGTGTTAGGGCTTTTAATGTATGTAGTAGCAAGATTAAAGAGACAATAGCCGCTGGCATTTGTAAAATCTATATTAATCATTAGACCTTACGTTCAGGTACATGTTCATTCGATGGGGCATTAACTTGTCAAATCTTGTGGTTTTTGCCGGAGAAAGTGGAGACACGGATTATGAATTATTGGTTGGAGGAGTACATAAAACTGTGGTGTTAAATGGAGTTTGCAGTGATGCTTCTAAAGTTCATTCAAACAGGAACTACCCTCTTGAGCATGTTTTGCCAGCCATGAATTCTAACATTGTTGAATGTGGAAGTTGCAGCAAGGAAGATATTAGTGTAGCGCTAAATAATCTTGGTTTTTCTAAGGAGTAGATGGCTATTTCTATTCAAATGTCTTGGTTGCTATGTGTGGTGATGGAGCCAGGATTTCCGTTGAGGTGGTTAAAAAAAAAAACATGCTAAATAGAGCTGACAAATAAGTTGTACCAGATTTCAAACTTAAAACATTGAGAAATGTTGCCAGCCAGATTTAATTCTGTGTGCCTACTAGTTTCTGAACCCCACAGCCACTGAACCAAGCCCCTTACTTGTGTTGAGTCGGTTCAATATTAAATATATAGACATAAAATACAGATTTGATCCTATATACATTGTGTAATTTTTCGATCATGAACTCCATGTAGATCCGCCCCTGGCTGTGCGATGTCAGTAGTCTCTTCAAGTTTTTTTTTTTTTTTTTTTTTTATACAGAATGAAATGAGCTCACAATCTGTTTGAATGAAGATAACAGAAAGGTATGATGTTATTAGCAACCAAAGAAAAAGGATTTGGTATGTAGAAAATTCTGAACTTTAGGGGTTGAATTTGATTCCTAGAAGAAATTGTGCTAGTACATATATCTAAGTTTTTTCATCATTTTTGGAGGAGAAATCATGCTTTCTGATTGGAGCCTCTAAAGGGTACTGGGAGGTAAACCACGAGTCATTAATCTTTAAACGGAAAGTTTCAAATTTACACTTGATATTGTTCAAATAACTCACGTTTATCCTTCATTTGCTTTTGATATAAACAATACCCTCTCTGTCTGTTTTGGACCATAAATGTTTCTAAACTAAAAAAATATCCACGCGAGTCATTTAGATCACTGACATGGCAAAGAAAAGACTAAAATTGCCCTTGAATTACTGAAGATAGTCAATTTTACCCTCCATTTGTTTTTTGTATCAAAAATACCTTTGTTGTCTTATTTTTGGTGGATCTAATGGAAGCATTTTCTTTTATTGGATTTAATGGAATTATTTTCTTTTAATGTCAATGCTAGAATCTTTGTTAAAAGTTATAGCATAAACTATTTCTTCGAGTTCAAATGAGTTTAATTGTTGAAAAAACAAATAATCATATCATATCATATATTATTCTAAGTGGAAAGCTCCAAAGTAAAAAAATTGAATTTCCATTTTACCTTTATGCTAAATTCAAATGTTATAAAAATATTAAATTAATTAAACAATAAATAGTCGAATTTCTATAATATTTTTAGTTGGTATACATGTGAGTAAATTAAATAGAAAAAAAATTAAAAAAAAGTTATCCCTTTAAATAAATACATGTATGTGCTTCATCTTCCATATTAATTTATGTTTTTAATTAATATTTGTCTTTAATTTGTTGTAATACTTGACCTTTCAACTTTGTAAGTGAATCTTCATATTCCAAAACTATATTTTTTCCTATACATACAAATATTTCAATTAGTATTTTCATAGAAAGATTTATATGTGATACAATTTTTGTATGTGGAAGACTAGAGAAGCTTTAATCAAGTGAAGAAAATTTCAAGGTAAAAAAGTTGAATTATCATTTTACCCTTGTGCTAAATCCAAATGTTATTAAAATATTTAATTAATTAAATAGTAGAATTTCTATAATATTTTTAGTTGGTAAAAATGTGAGTAAATTAAATAGAAAATAAAAATAACAACTATCCCTTTAAATAGATATATGTATGCGTTTCATCTTCCAAACTAATTTATGTTCTTAATTAATATTTGTCTTTAATTTTTGTAATACTTGACCTTTCAACTTTGTAAGTGAATCTTCATATTCCAAAGCTATATTTTTTCCTATAAATACAAGTCTTTCAATAGCATTTTCATAGAAAGATTTATATGTGATACAATTTTTGTGTGTGGAAGACTAGAGAAGCTTTAATCAAGTGAAGAAAATTTCAAGATAAAAGGATTTGTGTCAAGATTACAAGACATAATGTGATTATAGGGATGAATAACACTTTAATTACTAGAATATCAGAACTTGATGTATTTGTTTTTTTACTTATTTGCCGAGATTAGAACTATTATAAGACCACTCCATTTATGTAGATGAATGTCAATTTCGTTAACTTGTCTTCCAAAACTTTTAACTCTTTTTTTATGGTCAAAGGTTGAATGTTTATTACTATAGCTTTGTTTCAATTTGCATTATCAATAAAAAGCAGGGAAAAGATTGTCTTAGAATTTTTCTATTTTTGTTGGTAGCCTTGTGCTAAACTTGCTTCTATATATGATTTTTTTTTTCCGTGTATTTGTAATTTCGTTCTAAGAAAGTATTTGATTGAAGGGTATATTTTTTGCTATAGAATCATAAAAATAGTGTACAAGGCATGTAAAAACAAACAATTAATGCCTACAAGATATTCTAATTTCAAATTATTAATAATTACATTTTTTGCACCTTAGATTTTAAATATTTGTAAAGAATTATTCTTACATGTGCTAGTGGATAAAATCTATATTTTTTAAGACAATTTTCATTAAAATTATCATGAGATCCAAATCCCAAAGTCAAAAAAAGGATACACCAAAATGCTTAAGAAGTTAGAAGATCTTTTAACCTCTGAGCAAATAGCTCCTATTATATTTTTAACAAAAAGTGTAAAATATATTTTAACAAACTTTTAATTATTATCACTGCACTTTAATTCTTTAGTTATTTCCTTCTAATTAAGTTTCCTTATTTATAAATTTGAATTACTTAATTGCATTCTACTTAATGAGAAGAAGAATTTCATCTTTTACTAATTAGTGTCAAACATTTTATCGTCTTGGAATGTGTCTCCTGTAACTATTAATTCAATTTCAACTTTTTTACTCTATTCTATGAGACAAGAGAGACATTTTAAGGAAGAATTTCAATATTTTTACTCTTTTCTATGAGACAAGAAAGACATTTTAAGGAAGTTAATCATAAGGTAGTGAGCCTCTATGTTTGTTTTTTGCTACTTTATTTTGTCTTTTTAAACAAATATAAAATTTATATATCAAAATTATAATAAGGGGAAGATTAAATGCAAAAAAAATCTTCTATGAATTAACTATACACTACAAACATTTATCATTTTACTTTTCATATTTTTATTGTAACTCAAATACTACTTTAAAAGGAATTATGTGATTTTTTAATAGTTCATATTCATCGTTACAGAGTACACGTGCAACACACGTGCCCATATACTATACTAGTATTATTATAAGTGGGAAGCTCTTAACCTCAAAGTTGGATTACCATTTTGCCCTTAGCTTACTCCTAAAATAAATTAAATATTAATAGCTATTTAATTAATTAAATATTAAGTAATAGTTATATTTAAATTCATAAATCAACCAAGATCTTAATGCAATCATATATTCATGCACCTCGACTTAATGCAAGATCTTAAATGTGGGTAATGAAGAGTCTAATAACCTTCAATTTTAATTTGTAAGATAAGTGGGGGTAATGAAGAGTCTATCAAAGACACTCACACAACATTATTTATATTTGGGAAAAAAATCTGAAATATATCTGAACTTTGACCGAAATTGCTGTAACAATACCGAACTTTGGAAAAGACCTTTTACTCTCCTGCACTTTTTAATAGTGTATTTTAAAAGTATATATATGTCTACGTGGACATCATAAATATTGCATCATTATAAATAGTAACATGTCCACGTGGACACATATATACCTTTAAAATACACTATTAAATAGTGCAGATGGGTAAAAGGTCCTCCATAAAGTTTGGTATCATAACAACAATTTCGACCAAAGTTGGAGTATTTTTCAGACCATTTTCCCTTTATATTTCCTTTTCATCCAAATTTGTGCTCATCTTTCATTCTACATTAGGTTAGTCTACATCATTTGTAAAAAATTTCATTACAAATATGTAATTGTAAGAGTTCTTACTGATTCATTTATTTGTATTCTTTAAAATTTCATGCATATTCATCTTCTTTTGTTGAGGAATATGTAAATTATCATAGTTACAAGATGAATATTCTCCAATATGAAGTTGTAAGTGAATTTTTATTTTTCATGTCTCCATTTTTTTGAGTTTTTAAATATAACTTCGTAATTGATTGCTATTTTTATATTCTTCATTTCTTCTATCTTTAAGATATAAATATAACTTCATAATTGATTACTAATTTTATATTCTTCATTTCTTCTATCTTTAAGATATAAATATAATCAAGCTAATCCCAATTTATATTTATAATTAATTATTTTGAGGGTAAGCATGTTAAATCCCGCAAAATATTTTCACAACTAGACCCGTAAAGAGTAAGTCTTTGATAAAGATTTATAGTTATGTATTTTTCGTTGTTTGATAATCATTTATCTTTTTAAAACAACATGTTTGTACGTTTTTCTTTTTATATGTAATCTCAAATGTTTAGAAAATCGATGTACTTAACTATTACAGAGAGGTACAAAAATTAGTGCACAAGTAAGAATAAAATAAAAAATAATGTAAAGTAAAAATTAGTGCAAATGTTGCATTAAATTTTATTGTATTAGAATTCATATTTAATTTTGTATATATAGATCCTTTAATATTAGTTCAAGAAATATAGTGTATCTGTATTTTTAACATAGTTATGCTTTCTTTTTTGTTTATTTTTTTTTATAATTTTAGTTTTTTTATACA
Organism: Solanum commersonii; assembly: GCA_029007595.1. Lineage (NCBI taxonomy): Eukaryota > Viridiplantae > Streptophyta > Magnoliopsida > Solanales > Solanaceae > Solanum > Solanum commersonii. Next base: position 1,213,593 of record JAJTWQ010000054.1, read on the forward strand.
CATGAAACATTTTGTCTATAGCAAGTCGACTTCTAACAGAATGTAATTCAATTATTATTACAATATTTTTGCGTATATATTTTAATTTGATGTCTTTTATTATGAATGTCATGTCTTTATTTACTTTTCTTTCTTTTCCGTTTGAACTTGTAATTTTTTCTATAAATTTAATGTCACACCACCTAGACATTTTGTAATATTTTTATTTATACGTATCTTTTTTATAGCCAATTTCTTTTTTGATTATTAAAACTTACATTTAGTAGTTAAAATATATTAATTCCTCTGATATAATAAAATATTTTTTTTCATGAAGCCTTAATAAAATCAAACCTCCAACATCTGACATAAGATTTTCATGCTATATTTTGTGAAGAGTTATATTTTTATGTCAAACTTACATACAAAAGGACTTAGCTATGAACTTAGCGATGAATATATGTACACTCCACTATGATATATTTATTTATATAAATTAACTTTTCTAATGTCAATTAGGGGACAAATGTGCAACACACATTCCGAGGACTAGTATTATTATACGTGGGAAGCTCCAAAGTGAAAAGTTGAATTACCATTTTGCCCCCCTACTAAATTAAAATTTGATTAAATATAAATATTTTAATTACATAATGGTAGAATTTGAAGTCCTTAAGCCCTTTAATAATTAAATTAACATTTTCTTGATAAATGAGTACATTGATATTGCTTTTAATCGTAATCATAAATCTCATAATGGAAGAATTTGAAAAGTTATAATAAGGAAAGTCATTCATCTCTTTAATGTAGAAATCAATTTCATAATTAAAATTTGAATTTAAAGGGTCATTTCCTAATGCTATTTAAGAACCAACTTACAAAGATGAAAGCTCACAATAGGAAATCAAATTAAGGAAATTGCACAATTCAACACGAGAAGGTAAGAGAGTTAGAAGTTGCAAGAGAGGATAACCAAAATATGCTGAAAATTGGTAATCAAGAAGACAAAATAGCAGCGAAAAAAAAGAGAGTAAATTTAATACATGTGTAGTATTAAACAGTGAACAATTTTATGTTGATATGTTGTCTCTAACAATAACAAAGTTTTCTTTTCAGAACATGAGGACTTTCTTTACAATATCCTCAACTTTTCGTTCTTGCTTTCTTTCTCCATTATATTATAAAAAATTTCTTCCATGAAGCATTTAGAATTGTATGGATGTTGGACTTGAAGTATAGATATCAATTTAAGGTATATGTAGAAATTTTCTTATTGTGCATTTAAATGAGAACCATTAATCATTTTTGTTATTCATTTTTATACATACTAATATATCATATGTTTGGACGTAATAACATAAAAGTGTAACTCATTATTTTAGTTACCAAACTAAATTTTGTAGGTTTATCAAATGTATAATCATTTGACATGCAATAATAAAGTTATTTGAATACATTGATTGTTCATCTATTTTAAATTATATTTTTTTTGAATAGCTTATGATACTGATTAAAATGTGATTTTGACAGTAATGCATACCTTTCACAAGACTCAGGTGCAAAACATGTGTTGTCACGACCCAGAAGTACCCCCTAGACGTAACACGGAGTACTAGATTCTTAGCATATCATAACATAAGAAAATAGGAAATAGTGTGGAATTTTAAAACTTTTCTTTACAATCGAATTTTTTTATAAAAATAAGTGAGAGTTTACAACACTATGTCTCAAACTGTCTACAACACTTGAATAAATCTTTGGGACGTAGCCTATACAAAAAGCTCTAAACATAAAATGAAAGACTTAAATGACATTATGGTCAAGCCCTCGAATGCTATGAGGACTTACCAAACTTCTTCTTCTTGATCTACTATGATTCTAGCCATGAGAATGGAAATCGATATCGCCAAACCCTACACTTTGTGAAAAATGTAGAAGAAATATGGGTTAGCACAAAGATGCACCAAGTATGATAGCCATGCATAAAAACCTTAGAAATCATGCTAAAAGGGACATTTTAGTTGAATGCATGCACTTTTTTTTGTTTAAACCATCATTTGGAAAGTAGTGTGAAAACACAAGTCATAAGCATAGGAGACATCATGATAAGACATAGACTATAACATGGTAGACAACAATCACAATTAGTGAGCATAAGAAATACCATTTGGGATATATACATAGTCAATACAATCTAGTTTTAGCATGACATGAGAGAAACACTTCATGAGCCACCTCAAGGCAAGCTTGTGCAATGTATGGATAAGATCCCATAATTCCACCCATACTAAGCAAGTCACTTTAGACCCTCATTCATGTTTACCCTCTTTTAATCTCATCCTTAGCCTATTTCTCATAGACCAGGAAACATTCACTTTTAGTCAACTATATCAAGGAAAGCAACAATCCAAGTTAGCATACAACATTACATGTATCTTTCACATCAAATGAAATTGCCATTTAGACCCAAGCACATTCATTACATGAGTCATCATGACAAAAGAGGAACCTACCATAACTACCTTCAAAGCTTACTTGTGCAATGCATGGATGAAGTCACATATCCCCACCCACACTAAGTAGTACTTCTTGAGTAGCCATAGTTCATCCTAGACTTGACCTTGTGGGAATTAGCTTTAACCGACATAGACCATGTGAGCTTGCATGGAATTCGGTGCATGCCCCACACCGAAAAAGGGTGTCCTACTTGCCTTAGGTAGAACTAAAATATATTAGCTTTTAGGTGGATCCAATAGCTAAATAACCTACGGGGGCACGTAGTTTATGGGATAAGGAGATTGCTTCAAGAAGCCCAACCTTACTTAACGGGGGAGCTTCCATCTCATGAGATCAATATTACAAACCTGTCCTTTTAGACGAGAGAGCCTCTATCTCATTTTCAATATCCACTCGATGCTAAGCATAATTCCCATGAAAAATTTATTGAATCCTAACTTGTTTCATTAGGATAGCTCATTAGATCATGCGTGAGAATAAACTTTCACAGTCCATGTCTTCATGTTAGATTCAAACAGGTGAGAACTAACTTTCAACCTAGAATCTTCAATATGTGAGAAAAGCTTTCACATTATGCTCATTATGTGTTTATGAGAATGAACTTTCAATCAACACAATAATATAGCCAATAATCATGGAATAATCATGTATAAGTGTGTATGTGAGATTTACCTTTCAACAACACAACAATTTGGATTATAATCACATTCATAAAGTATACACATGAAGCCACAATTAGGCATAAGTCTCATGTTTTACCCCTTTTATATCAAGGATCACATTCAACCAATCAAATTTAGGGTTACTACACTAAACATGGAAGACAACATGATTCAAATAACTCAACTAATACAACATACTCTTATAATATTCATCTCATCACAATTCACCCACATCACAGAGTCACAAATTGGGGACATAGGGGTTCATGGGTTCTTGGAGGAAATTCAACATCAAAACCATAGAAATTCCTCAATTAATACATAATTCAAGTAATCAATTCATTATATTCATGATTCTATAACATTCTACTAGTATCAATTAATACCCACACTTTAAGATCCAATTTGCGAAATTAGGGTAATTCATGGATTCATGGGAGATTTTATCATAAAACCACCATAAAACAGCAATTCAATCATAATATGAGATAATTAAATCATAAAAACATTTTTAGAAAGAATCCATGACTTGGAGTGAAAATCCTAGGTTTTGGAGACTTTCTAACTTTGGAATTGAGAGTTTGAGGTCTCCATGGATGAAAGCTATTCATGAATCAAAGACTACCATACCTTAGGTGAAGAAATCCAACAAATTCGTGTGAAAAAGCCTACTTATTCAAGCCCTAACTTTATCTTCTTCTTCTTTGGTGTTCTAGAGAGAGTTTTTGGGGGAAAGTTAGTTATGAACTTGGGGTCTTGGGATTTATGAGGTATATGGGTTAGTTAATGGCTTAAAACCCCTTATATAGGTCTATTAAAATAATATAAAACGATCCTACAATAAAATAACTAAAAGGAAATTACCTAAAAGACCTTACCTTTGGCCGAATTTGAGGCAGCCTATATGCATGACCACGACCTAACCTCACGGACCATGGGTGGGTCCACTGGGCGTGTTGCAGGTCCGTGGTTCATGGCCTGCAGTTCCTCATCATAGCCCTTGATCCATGACCATGTCCCATCCGTAGGTCACCAACTTTGGGCAGTTTTGGGCAGATTTGGGGTTAGGCTTTAGGGTCCTCCTCAACGACCCTTGGTTGGTCCTTGGGGAGTCGTACCTTGACGTTTAACCCCTAAACCCCTCATCCTAAGTATGGGAAGCCATTTTACGATTCTAACCCAGACATCAAACTCTAAAAGCCTCACGTAAGGCTCTAGTTTCACCTACTAGTTTTCCGTGTGTTACACGTGTCTAGGACTAGTTACTTAAAATTAGAATCTGGATCAACCGGTACCAATCGATATCAATACCAAATTATGGTATCATCTCATTTCGAGTATCGGTTCAACATATTTCGTTTCATACTGAATACTATCGGATCAGAACGGTACTGAAATAACATGGTTCAACGGCTAGTCTTAATCTCAATAACAAACTATTAAGCGAGTAAATGACAAGATAATTAGGCAATTGTAAAGGCATAACTTGACAGGAATCATAGTCAAGATGATAAGGTAAATAACGAAAGCAATAAAGTTATCTAAACCCTAATTGGAACCCAATAAGCCTAAAAGCCATAAACAAAGACATAATAGGAATAGGAATACAATCAATAACTCGGTTGAACCCCCATAAGCCCAGCGGCACACACAATAACTTCACCACAAGGCATAACTCAGTGATAAATAAGAATGTCTTCTCAGAATCTGACATCAGGATAACACCATGTAACCTAGCATCTTTCGTAATGTTACATCAAAAGCCTTATCAGACCCTAGCACACCTCAGAATCTTACATAAGAATGACTAGTCCTTCCTAAACTCTTACAGAAAATAGTCTTATTGGACCCTGGCACACCCTGAAATCTTACCTCGGAATGACTAGACCTTCCTAAAATCTTATATCGAAAAACCTTAACGGACCTAGCACACCCTTGAATCTTTCATCGAAATGGCTAGTCCTTCCCAAAATCTCACATCGAGTAGGTATATCACTAAGAGTAGTAGCGTCCTGAATGAGTCTAGGTAGTCATCTCCCTACAGTAAACCGGTCACACATACTAACAGGGTTGTCCGAAGGTGACAACCTAGCCAGAAGGGTTGTAGCTAACCTAAATTCATCCCCAAACCAAGCCCCACATGCCACAAAAAGCCAACATCTAAGGCAAATACTAGTCAATCCTATAATAAGGTCACCAACCTAAAAAATAAGGTCATTCTAATTGTTTCACAACTCAAGGGAACAAACATAACATCACACTAATCAAGATCAACACGGATTTTACCCAAAACAACCAATATAAGGTGAAATCAATTTAATAACGAAAACAACAAGTAATTATGCTAAATATCATCCCAACATTGAGCAAATCACCATGCTATAGCAATAAAAAAGTAAGGTCTAAGAATAGTAAGTCGTAGCCTACCTCGAAGACAAATAAGGGCTCTCCAAAACTTTGTAACGAAGCTTTTCCCTTCTGAGAAGCCTCCAAATAATTTCATATTATCATAATAGTGATCTCGACATCAATATGATTATTTTGACATTCAAATTGCAATAACCAAAATCGGGTCTAAAATGACATTGTGAAACCGCACAAGGAATCATAAAATTGACTATATAGGTTCTAACTAGCTAAAGGAACTTGTGCCCCCAAAATGGACACAATTTGAGTTGTACCGGCTAAAACTATCGAACAATTAAATTAGGCCATGAAACCTATTTCTAGCTGATATTGATGAATTTAATAGGAACTTACAAGTTTAGAAGCGAGAATATCAATCCTTACGACATCCCCAAGCAACTCTCAGCTCAATGCAAGGATTTCCCACAAAAATGCCCAAAAAAGAAAAATCTCAACACTCTTTCTTCAAAATGAAAGATAGAGAAGGGTGATGGAAATTTAATCACTTTTAACGCCGCTTTGATGGACCTGACGTTGTAGGAGTAGCACCGCAGGAGCGGAAAATACCTCATCGGTGTGGAGGTCAACAGGGTTAACTTGCTCCGCAAGAGTGAACCCAGCTCCACAGGCGTAAGGTTGCCAAAGCGGCTAAGCTTTGTAGGAGTGTGGTCATTTGACGTGGCCAGCCTTGTAGGAGTGGCTTTGCTGGAGCGAACCCTTCTCCGTGAGAGCGGCCAAACTAGCAGTTGATGTATCAACTCTTGGGATTAAAATTTCAAGTTTCAATCAAACCTTCAGAATTAGTTCGGGATCTCACCAACGCAAATTGAATATGCTACCCAACTGAAAATGACATTCCAGACTCAATGGAATTGTCAAAACTTTCAATGGATGTCATCTCGACAAAGAGTGGGTTTCACACCCAAGCTCTATTCTATCTAAAATTCACAAGGTAGCTCAAAATCAGTCAAGAAGCCTCGAACCAAAGGTCTTTCTAGAAAAAACTTGACGTTCCAGAGCTAACAAATTCATCAAAACCGCATCTCAAGGTCGTTTACCTGAAGTTTAATCAAAGTCCACCAATCAAAATGCAAAAGCTCCAAAACAAAAAAAAACCTACATAAAAATCAAGCAAACGATCCGGTAACCGAACTATTAGTCTCAGCAAGTCATAAATGACTTGAGCAGCTATAGAAAAACTATAATGTTGAAACTATGGGAAAACAAAGAAAATGACCTAGAGGGTCATCGTATGGAGACACGAGTTTTAGGATTCTTTTCTACTCTTTAATTCTTTAATGTATTTCAAAGAATAAAAACTTGTGAATCCAATTATGAGTGATTACATCCTATATTTATAGAGTTACACTACGAATGATTGTGGAGTATGAAACTTTAGAGGAAGTTTGGTTATCAATACAGGTTGTTCTTATATTCTTATTTTCTTTATTTTGATGTTTGATCACTATTGAAATACGTCTATTTTCCCGCATTGAACTCGGTATATGGGTTGAAACATAGAGCACAAAATATTAGGAGTGGGATCATTTTTCACTAAAAAGAAGGTTTGATTTGCATCTAGGATAGGGATATACCTAGCTTGCCTCACTTGACTGAGAAACGAGGAAGATAATGTAATACTTCAAAATTGGTTCACTTATTCTCGTTCAACGATGTAGTTAGGTGTCCACATTTGGTAGATGGTTAGAGGCTCGAAATACCATAAACATATTATTAACCTCGTAAGTCAAAAAATCGATAACCAAGCGAAATCTAAGGTTGAAAACACTTTACATGAATTCACATGACAGTTGTTGACGTGGAATTCTCCAATATTGATTACAACCACAGTTTGAACTGAAATCGTTGTTACTTAGTTTTATTTATATGTTAATTGAAATATTATACTTAAAAATCATATTCAAACTCTTTTTACACACTTGCATGTAATTATAATTGAAAGTCAAATTAGATATTTACTAGTCAAAAGTCTTTTCAATTCGATAATCAGACTCGCTAGAGTCACTGTAATACTTGTTTGACCATGTAACCTGTGTGTGCAATTTTGGCGCAACACTAATATAGTAGGATCTTATGTAGCTTTTCCCATGGAGCTTGGCTCGCTTTGACATAACTACTTTGGTGAAGAGCCACATCAGCCATGCTCTCGTGAAGCTTGGCTCGCTTCGCGGAGCTGCTTCAGTGAAGAGCATTTGCACCAGCGATGGCTGGTGATGTCAGCAATCTCCATTGCTGCAAACAGGGGCAGACCTAGAGGTTGCCGAGGGAGTTCACCTGAACCCCCTCGACAAAAACTTACATTGTATATTTAAGGTATTTTTAAGAATTTTTATATTAATATATTGATTTTGAACCTCCTAAATATAAGATTAGAGATTGACTTCGTGGTTGAGAGTTCAAAACTCACTTTGAGGTTCTAAAATCAAATCTTAGGCACTACTCTTTTTTTCGACCCCCCTTAATGGAAATTTTGGATCCACCACTGGCTGCAGAGCTACCCACTTCAACTGCAATTCTTCATCACTACGAGCTTATGGATTCTCCGACGGAGCTGGAGAAAATTATTATCCTCTGCTCTTACCATGTCACACCTGCAACAAAAGTTCGCAGGAGCAACGATTGTATGGATGGCAACGGAATCGGAATCGGGACGACTGATTCGGGATGGGAACCGGAACGGAATCGGTCACCACGGACCGGAACCGTACCGGAATCGGGACGGACCGAAACTGGTAATTCCAGAAAAAATAATGCATACCCGTCCCGGACCGGTAACGGACCGGGACCGGATCGGAAATCAGGTCCCAACGGATATAATTTAATTTTTTTATTTATTAAAATTAAAAAATTAGGAACATTAATCAAATAATATTAAAACTTTTATAATTTTAAAGTTAAAAATTTATACTTTTAAAGTTTTAAATACAAACTTTCAAAATTTAAAAGTATAGAAATTTAAATTTCAAACTTTAAAAGTTTGAAAATTTAAATAATAAAATTCAAACTTTAAAACTATAAAAGTTTAAATTTCACAATTCACACTTAAAAAGTTTGAAATTTAAATTCAAACTTTAAAACTATAAAAGTTTAAATTTCACCCTTTAAAAGTTTGAAAATTTAAATTCAAACTTTAAAACTATAAAAGTTTAAATTTCATCCTTTAAAAGTTTGAAAATTTAAATTCAAACTTTAAAACTATAAAACTATAAATTTCACCCTTTAAAAGTTTGAAAATTTAAATTCAAATTTCAAACTTTAAAACTATAAAAGGTTAAATTTCACCCTTTAAAAGTTTGAAAATTTAAATTCAAACTTTAAAACTATAAAAGTTTAAATTTCACACTTTAAAAGTTTGAAAATTTAAATTCAAGAGTCAAGACAATAATTAAAAAAAATTAAGGTGAATAGCCTATACTTTTATTAATATTAATTAAATAGTACAAGTTGAATTATAAAATATTAGTACAGTATTAAAAAATATAATCTACACAGCCACCTTCTAGGAAGGGTTCTGTTTGAATTAGATCTCGAATTATTATACTCATACTAATAGACATTTAAATTTAATAGTTCATGCTACCAAGAAAATCTTTTTTTAAATCATTTAACATTTCTCTAGTAACATGCTCTGGAATTGGTTGATTAGCTAGTTCCTCCATTGCATCAATGCCGTCGTCACTAAAATCTTGCATTATTTCATCAACGTTATTTTCAAATTTGGTCGGTAAAGGTGGACGACCATAACTCCTTCTTTCGCCATTAATTCAATCTCTAAATAGTATCGATATCTCCAAACTATCTGCTGCTAATGAATAGGGCTGGCAGGGGGATGGGGACGAAGACTGGGGGACGGGACGGGACGGGACGGGGGACGCATTTGGGGGGATTTTTCCGGGACCGGGATTGGGGGGACAAAAATCCGTCCCATCCTGTCCCACTATATATACGGGATGGGACGGGTTTTGGGGGGACGGGACGGGACGGGATGGGACGGGGGATTTTTTATTTTTTATATACTTATTTATCTTGAATGAATAACATCATAATAATATTATAATATTTTGCTAAGTCTTAATCATTCAAATTTATTAATATCATGAAATAAAAATAAATACATTTAACGTTTTGGTGGGATAAGACGAGTGTCATCACTTCCATGTTTGGGTCGTGACAAAATGTGAACGGAGCGTGTATATTTGACTTTCTAAAAATGAAAATAAAAAGAATATCTATTTAGAGCTAATAAAATGGATCATGTTTTCCAGTTTTTATTGGGATTGACCCATATTATATAGTTAATAGTAGTATAACTTAAAAGCTAGGTCATTGCCCTATTTTATTTTATTTTTATACCTAGCTGTCTCATGATTGCGAGTTGACCAGTTCATTTGTTAATTGTTTAAGTCGTAATTAGAATACTAGTTTTATAAGATTTGAATGGTAAAAATCATAAGTAAGATATAATTATTCTAAAAGATAAAATATCTTTAAGGAATTGGGAAGTGCAATAAAAAAATTTTAAAAGAAAATCCAAAATATTATATAAATGAATAAAAAAGATGAAGATATATGTGAATAAATTCATTATAATTAAGTCTTGATAATGTGATACAAAGTTTAATAAAATATATATAAAAAAAAACGAATTTAGATACCTTACTTTAAAAAGTTGTCATTTCTTAAACTCTGTAAACTTACTTTAAAAAATTGTCATTTATTATTTTAAAAAAAACGAATTTAAGAAAATACAAAGTAAGAAATTTGAAAAGTTGTCATTTCATACCCCTCAAATGTACTTTAAAAAGTTGTCATTTCTTCTTCTTTAGTCTGAATTAATAAATTTAGATACCTTACTCTCTAAATTAGCAACCTATATCTGCTACTTATTATTATTATATAAAAGTAATTATTAATAATAGAAATATACTAAATATCTTATTAATTCTCTAAATCTATTATTTGGGAATAAAAAGGGACTCTTCAATTTGAAACTTCAAATTTCAATTTCAAACTTCAAACTTCAAATTTCAAATTTCAAATTTCAAATTCAACTTTCAAATTTCAAACTTCAAATTTCAAATTTCAAATTCAAATTTCAAATTTCAAATTTCAAATTTCAAATTCAACTTTCAAATTTCAAACTTCAATTTTCAATTTTCAAATTTCAAATTTGAGAAGTTCAAATTTGTATTTTAAATATTTTAAAGTAATTTAAACTTGAAATTTTAATTTTTAAATTAAGTATTTTAAAGTTAGTTTAGTATATATGTAAATATGTATGAATAATTGAATATATTAAAATTAAAATGAAAGACAATAGTTATATAAAAAAAAAACTTAATAAAGCCTTCAAATTTATTCAATAAAATTTAATTGCAACTTAGAACTTAGAAGTTACAATTTACAAATATTAGTGGAGTAACTAATTTACGCAGCCACCTTCTAGGAAGGGTTCTGTTTCAATAAGTTCTCATATGTAAAACTAATATTTGTTACAAATATTAGATGAGTAACTAATTTACGCAGCCACCTTCTAGGAAGGGTTCTGTTTCGATTAGTTCTCGGATGTAATCTAATATTTGTATTCTCCTTTAAAATTTAATTCTAATTGTCGCATCATATCGACGGTAACATCCTCCGGTGTTGGCATACTTGCTAGAAACTCTTGTGACTCTAATTCATCATCGCTAGATCCAACTACCACATTAATCCAAGCTTCTTGTTTGGAACTTAACTTTGGCAAATTATAATTTCTCCTCTCGGCGTTGATCCAGTCTCTAAATAAAACTGATATTTCCAAACTGTCTTCCGCCAATGAATGTCTATGATCGCCAAGTTGAAACCTTGCCGCACTAAAAGCAGCCTCGATGCAAGCGATGAAGCTTGAATAGCTAGAACATCACGAACCATTTTGCTCAAAATTGGAAATGCAACGCTCCGCCTCCTCCACCATGCTAATAATTCTTCATTGCCATCTTCGTCTTCCACTTTGTTTCTAAAGATTGATTAAGATATTCTTCAAAATCATCACGGTTAGTAGAATTAAGACCAAGAAAATCTCGCATATAACTTGAAATTCGAGCTTTACTCGAGGATTAGAAGTTTGACCAACTTCTTGAGCATTTCCTGTAGTTCTATATTTTTCATCATAAAAAAGTCTTAAAAATTTTAATAGTTCATTAGTTTCTTCCCAATCTTCTTCACAAATTCTATCTAATGGGTCAGCATTATGAGCATTAAACACCATTTGTATGGGTCCTCTATATTCGTAAGCAACAGAAAATATTTCGTAAAAAGAATTCCACCTTGTTTTAATATGTCTTGGAATTTTTCTTGGTGGCAAATCACATAGTACACAACGCTCATTAAATTTCCTAATTCTAGCAGCTCTTTTAGCATAAAAAATCCAGGCAACAGCATATTCAATTTTCATACAACCACATTCAAATAATGAAATACCATCTTGTACAACTAAATTTAAAACATGTGCAACACATCTAACATGAAAAAAATTAACATCAATTGGACATAATCTAGTTTTTAACATACTAGCGTTTACATTATTAGATGCATTATCTAATGCGACAGACATTACTTTATCTATAAGCATGTAATAATCTATAACATTCAAAATATTTGAAGCTAAATATGCACCAGTTTTTTCTCTACACATTCTTTATAACTTAAGATTCTTTTTTGCAAATTCCAGTTATGATCAATCCAACGTGCTGTAATAGTTAAATAATCATGTCCATTAATACTACGACCCATGTCCGAAGTTATAGACACTCTACAATCTAATATGCTAAACATACAACGAAGATATTGACAATGTTTACCTTGATATACAAAAACATCAGATTTAACAGTATTTCTTGAAAAACCTCTATAATTAGGATTATAAGTTTGTTGAATATATTCAATAAAACTGGGATTTGAAGGAAAACTATAAGGTAAACCACAAACAGAAACCATTTTAGCTAAATTTTCGCGATCTCTTTCCTTATTATATTTATCTTGTGTTAGTGGACCACCGGGGTTAGAAGGATCTAATGTTCCTTGAACCATGTTAGAAGTCCCTAGCAATTCATTAACATTAATATCAAAATCATTAACTTGAATTCCTTTTTTTCTATCGGCTAATGATTTAGCTTCTTTATATTGAATCGGCACACAAGATAACAAATGTCTATTTAAGCCCCCCGTCTCACCTTGACCTCCACCTTGTTTATGTTTAAAAGGTTGCTTACATTTATTACAAATAACAATATAATTTTCTTTATCTAAAGTCATAAATTGCCACACAACAGAAGTTTTAGGGCGGTGATACTTCACCTTCTCCCTCGTAGGAGGTATAAGGGGTGGGCGTCCAGAATTTTGCTCCATTGAATTTGTAGTTTCATTTCGAACATTTGTCACCGGACTAGTAGGTGTATCTTCTAATTCATTTTCTCCCGAATTAACTTCTACTTCTTCACCTGAATTTTCATCAAGATAAAGATTAATATCACCATAAATTTGTTATAAAAGTTCACGATCGAGTTGAGCATTTGAATCAATATCATAAGAAGTATCATCAACATAAGTAGAATCATTTGTATTAAATCTAACTCTAGAACTACCACCACATTTACTTTTATTTTTTTCCTTACTACTCTTTTTAGTAAAATTAAATAATCTACTAATGCCACTTGGTTCTTTCTCTTTTCCTTTACCGGTAATTTTTTTGTTAGAACTCATATTTAATTATATGTAAAATATAATATAAAAATAATAATAACACAAAAATTAATGACAAAAAATAAAATATAAATATTATGAAACGAATGTACCAAACGTCTGCGTTAATAACAGACGTTATAATCGATTCTTGAAGCTTGTAGTTTGTTGTAAGTTGTAATTTGAAACTCCAATTTTTGATAGCAAATATGAGAATTATATATATTATGATATATAATATGAAAACTTAGAATTGAAATATATATATTATGATATAATATGAGACTTAAATGGAATAAAAGATTGAGACTTGAGAGATATTAAAAATAGATGAGAGAATATATAATTTTGTAAGAAATAATAAGGGATAGAGGGGTATTTATAATATTAGAAGTGGGTTAAAGTGTATTTATAATAACTTGAGGGTTTAAAGTAAAGTATTAAAAATAGGGGTGGTATGGGGTGTTGGGGAAGGCAAAATCTGCAAATAAATTCGTTGGGTGGGGCCCACTAGCCGTTGCCCAATGGATATAAATTTAAAAAAAAATAAAAATCAGGGGGATCCCGCGAACCGGCCGGTTCATCCTGGCCGGGACGACCGGGACCAGGGGTTGAACCGGCCCCTGACCGGTCCCCTATCCCGCGTCCCCCCAATCCCCCGAAAACCAACGGGATCGGGTTCGGCGGGCCGACCCGGTCCCCCTGCCAGCCCTACTAATGAATATCTATGCTCTCCAATTTGAAATTTTGCTGCACTAAAAGCGCCTTTCGAAGCTACTGAAGATGCTTGAATAGCTAACACATCTCGAGCAACCGGTTGAAGTTTTGGAAATCCCTGGCCGCGATTGCTCCACTATTCTAGAAGATCAATAGTAGTAGGTTCTGTATTTTGATTAATATATGCATCAAAATCATTTCTATCATTATGAGAATGTTCAATATAAGAATCTATCATATCATCAATATCATCTTCATTATTATATCTACTCCTAGAACTTTGAGGTTCTTCATTACGTACTACATTCATTATATTAGAATTATACAAGTCAGACAATTTTCTAGCTTCAATTTTTATACTATCTTTAACATCTTGACAACTAGGTGTTTCATCATCTTCACTATCAATACCCAAATTAAAATATATTTTATCAACCATTCGTGATGCACCTTCATCTTTGTAATGTGGGTTTAACAAACAAGCGGTTAAATAAATTTGAGGAATAAGAATAAAATATTTTTAAAATTTTTCAATCATTTTCTTAACAGATTCTTCAAATCTTGATTTATTTTTGAATTTATAAAATTTACTAGAAATAACACAAATATTAGGTAAAACAGAGCAAATAGTTGGATAATAAAGTGCAGATATTTTTTTTTGTAGTTAAATAAAAAACTTTTAAGAATTCTATAAGTTCTTTTATGTCATTCCAATAATTATCATCAAGTCTATATGTCATATTTGAATTATGAGCATTCCAAACCATTTGTAAAGGTTTCCTATATTCATAAGCAACTACAAGCATTTTATATAAAGAATTTCATCTAGTACACACTGATTTTGGAATTTTTCTAGGTGGAAGATTAAATTCGCGACAACGATTTTCAAAATCTCTGCGTCTAGACTTAACTTGACCTTTAAAAATAAAATGACATGCAGTTTCAACTTTTATGCAATCATCATCATACATTGCTATACCATCTCTAACAATTAAATTATATATGTGTGGAGCACACCTAATATAAAAGTCATCAACATAAATAGGGAAAAGAGACGGTTTTAGTAGTTCAACAACAGTTCTATTATTAGAAGCATTATCTAAGGTGACACTACTTATTTTATCACAAATTCCATAATTTTGTAAAACATCTATAATTGTTTGAGCTATATAACTATCGATTTTATGCATTTCACAACATTTATAACCTAAAATTCTTTTTTGCAAAGTCCAATTTTCATCAATCCAATGTGCAGTAATAGTGAAATAATCATTACCATTTACACTACGGCCCATATCAGAAGTAATAGCTATTTTACAATTATTATAATAAAATAAACAACGAAGATATTGAAAATGTTGAGCTTGATAATCAAATATTGCCTTTTTAATTGTATTTTTAGTAAAACCTTTAAAATGTGGATTATACACAATTTGAATATAATGAATAAAATCGGAATTTTCAGCAAAACTAAATGGCAAACCCATAATAACAATCATTTTAGCTAATTCTTCAAGATCTTTTTCTCTACTATATGACCGTTGTATACTAGAGTCAGAAACATTAGCAGAATTTAATTGTGTTTGGACCATATTAGAGCCCTCTACTCCTACATTTTCAGGAAAGGTGGTACCATTTTTTTTAGCTTCGGCTACAGCCTTAGCATGCAAAAATTCATTTTTACAACATGACATTAAATGATTACTCAAATGTCCGTTCCCACCTTGTTTTCCTACAGTTTTATGATTCATTCTATGTTTACATTTATTACAAATGGCTTGTGTTTTATCTTCATTCTGAGTCATAAATTGCCACACAACTGATTTTTTAGTGCGTTCTACCTTAGTCCTAGGATGCACGGGGGGAACGGGAGCAGGACAACGTAAGAGAGCGGGAACCGGGGAAGAGGGATTGGGAGTGGGACTAGTAGCCGACGGTGGCTCAGTTTCATCATCATCATATTCATCAACATTATTATCAAAACTATCAACATAAGCATTAACATCATCATGTTCATCATCTTCAGGTAATTCCTCTTCAAAATTACCAAATCTTCTTTGTAAATGTTCATGATAAGGATCTAATCCACTATTACTATCAATATTAAAAACAGTTTCATCAACATGCGTATAATCATCCGTATTTATTCTTAATTGAGAAGTTTTTTTAGTTTTAGATTGAGAAGTACTACCAGTTTTTTTATTTTTCTTGAATTTTGAGCTAGATAAATTAGTGAACGAATTAACTGTGGTTGTTTTACCCTTTTCAATAATGTTTTTTCCGAAATCCATATTCAAATATAAAAAGTGAGTAAATTATATATAATACGAATATGATTAGCACAGTTTTAAACAAATAAATAACTAAATAAGTAGAGACTAGAGATTAATTACTCACAAAATAAATAATTAAATGCAAACAAATAAATAACTAAATGAAAAGTTGGAAGTTGGAAGTTGGAACGAATGTACCAAACGTCTACTTAAAAAAGTAGACGTGTATGACCGATTGACCGGAAGCCGAAAATTGAAAGTTGAATTTTGAAGATCCAGTTTCCAAAGACCAAATAAGTAATTTTAACAAGAATAAGAGAATTTAGAGAGTAGAGAGTAGAGAGATTAGAAGATATTTTTGTGAGTGAAAAGAATGAAAGAATAGGGGTATTTATAGTTTAAAAAAAAGGATAAAAATGTAATTTTAAGAAGTTTGGGATATTAAAAAAAGTTTGGGGGTTATGGGGGTGAAAGAGCCGTTGGTGGGGCCCAAAACCCGTTGCCCAACGGCTATATTTGAATTTTCAGAATAAAAAAAAAAAGAAAAAAGAATGAACGAACCGGACCGGACCGGGACGGAACCGGGACTAACCGGACCGGTAAATCCTGGTTTCCGTCCCGTTACCCCTCCCGGACCGGTATAATACCGGATATAACCGAAACTGAGACGGAACCGGTAACGGACCGGAATCGGTACCGGTACCGGTACCTCCCGGTTCCGTTGCCACCCATAAACGATTGTTGAGTGTATTTAAAGCCTCTTCTCTTTTATTTCTAAGTTAGTGAAGACATATACTCCATTGTTGAAGATCAACTAAGGTATTTCTCCCCCATTTCTTGTAATTCTAAGGTCAAACTCTTCCCCTTTAATTTTTACTACACGTTTAGGCTTTAATTCCGTAGTTCTCTCTTGAAATGGGTCTCTTTAAGCTCATTTCTTTCATTCTTTAAAGTAAGATTTTTGGGCCATTTGAGGCCTGAATTCACCCTCATTTTCACTCAATTTGGGCATGTGATCCTCACCTCAAGGGGAACATAATGGCACGGTTAGTTTTCTATTTTATTGTCAATCTACAAGGGGCAACTTTGACCCAATTTTTTATCTGACTCTCGTGTCATCGATATGGGTACTGTTAGTCCCATATTGATGAGTAGATTATGTTTTTAGCGTGGCAACAATTTGAGGCTCTTTCAAAGGGGAAAGCTTTCGAGTGATGGTTCGTGTTTGTGGTTCGGCAATCAGGTAGGTTACAATTTTCTTTCTTTAGACCTAGCTTAGTTAGATTCTATATATTATGAGTTTCATGATCGTTAGAATGTATTTTATTCTATATATTATGAGTTTCATGATCGTTAGAATGTATTTAGAGTAGAATTATGACCAGATTTTGGGGTTGTTCTTTAGCTTTAGGCCTTAGGTTAGATTGTTCTTAGCCTTGATGTGATTAGGATAGAATCCTTACAATGATTTAGGGGAATTTAAACGTAGTTATAGAAGTTGTCGCTTGCTCGTTTAGTGTATTTCTGTGATTTTACTTTTGATAATTGTATTTATCTCTTTTGTTGAGATTATGGGTCTGAGGCCTTAAATTTGGACTACGTGTATACATTTTATGAAGGGTGTTTTACCATATTTTGCATGATTGATACGTGTAATTATTTGTATACCCTATTATTGACATGCATTCATATGTATTGCATTCTCAATGGATTATCACATGAGATGAAGGAAAAAGAGATATTGGTTTTCGGTTGCTAAACCAATCTACCTCTGTTTTTACTTGATTACAGTATTACCAATTCATTGATGAAAATTGGGTTTTTATTAATGAATGTACCATTTTTGGTGGATTTCAGCTTTGAAGAGATTTTTACCCTTAAATTTTTTTGATTTTCTGGTTTTAAAAGAGGTATTACTTTTACTCAGTTTGAAAGTATTCCTAGGCTTTTATCTTAATAGCATATGTTGATACATTCCGACGGTCTGCAAATTGAATTCTGAATTTAACTTTTATTACATCTGTAGTTGAGTAGTAGAAGATCTACGGAATGTCTTGAGGAGACTACAGGCGGTCATCGAGGCAATTTCGAGGCCTTTTACGTTTCTATCACATATGCATTGCACCACTCCATAATACATGGCGTTCTCTAATATGCATACATGGAGTGTGATTTCTCTTATTATCATAATCTCTGCCGTCATTCCCTGTGAGTAGAGTTTTTTCTAGTGTAATTTTTTATATATATTGTTAGCATTATCATGATTTTTATATTATATAGTGTCTATTGAGCTCGGTTGGCCTATGATGTCTACTGAGTACCCGTGTTTTGATATCCATACTACACTTTTTCATCTTTTTATGATACAACACCTATTACAAGTCATCCCTGCTGATCTTCTCTCATTTTGTTGCTTTCCTTCTGTATTTTGTTATTTGTTAGACAGCATGTTTTGTATAGCTCTATTCATGTACTTTAGATGCTCTTGACCGGTGACACCAAGTCTAGGCTTGGTTCCTTTGTATATTCGTATCTCGCTTGGATTCTTTATGTATATTTGGTACGATTTTGTATATATCTATGCTAAGGGTCCATTCTTGTATTATCATTACTTCCGCTTTAGTCATTTCTAATCTTATTTACCATATGTAATTTTGACTTTGACTGTGCCTACTGGGGCACCATATAATCCAATTTCGAATCGTAACTGGTAGATAGATAGAAGGTTGGTATGTGTCCAATCTGCCTACACAAACTACAAAACAAGATCTCCGCATAATCATGTCTAAAGATACTAATACTTCAACAATAAGAATAAATCAGCACGGGGATACATGATACCGAATCCAAAGCTGTTCTAAACTACCAGGTACTCAACTTCTTTTTATAATCTACATCAAAATGGGGGAAAAACAAATTCACATCAAAACCTGATAACGGCGACTTAAAGATCTGATATTTTAACAGAAGGGAACAAAGGATCTTTAAGATTAACAATGGAACTACTTATGGTCATTAGAAACATACAGCCTGAGATGAATCGTTGCAACTAATGTTTTACATCATTTCAACGTTTCCATAAAATGGCAGCAAGTGAATTCCCTTATGTATCAGTGTAAAGCTTCAATGTTCTTCATAAAATCACTAGTTGCTCCTTTGGGCCCCAGGTAACAAGCTTGAAAGACTGGGAACTCCTTGGCTTCTCATTTCCTCTTGTGCTTTCCTAATTTCTTCAGGATCTGCCACGTAAAAACAAGTGCAATCAGCAGTGTAACCAAAGATACTTAATGTTTTGTCAGTCTACTGAGAATGAACTGGTAACTACTTGAGTATTAATACGGAAAACAACTTCCAGAAATTTTCAACCACAGTTTCCCCACATATCAGTCGCTCTACTTTTTCCAATGCACAGAAGTACTTCTACTGTACAATATTAGTAATGGTTAGTAAGTACTCAGTCATTTATAGCCTTGATATGGTAACAATGATAACTGGTGGCTGAACATCACCTAAGAGATTTTGCTGACCCAGAAGGTCGAAAGTGGCAGTAGGAATATTGCAAACAGTGCATTACCAAGTGAACAGATCTCCACAGATCAAAATTGATTAAAAGGAGTTGGATTGAAATATACGAATTATGAAAACATATAAGAATAACCGGCCCTTTATGCATAATAATAGTTGGACAAAATTTTAAATTGAGAAAAATATTTGACCCAAAAGAAATAGGTACAGTGCTTTTTACTTCCTCTACCGTCTATTTGCCTCCATGACCACCTTCTTCATGTCTCCTTGTTCCTTTAATTTCATTCTTCTCATATACACTAAATTCCAAAATCTTCACATATCATATTGTGCAGAAGTCGTACTATAAGAACCTTAAGCCATCACTTACCAGAGACCCAAAGATAAAAGATGTGTGAGAGAGAGACAGAGACGGAGAGAAAAATAACCCAGCCATCACACTTAATGAGTCTACTTTTAAAGCAAAACCCTGAAGAATATACATAAATCAGAAAGTTTTTTTCCTTCAGTGTGCAAATAGCTGTTAATTCTAAGGTTCGAGATACTTGGAGCTGGGGTAAACAGCAAAAAAACTCTAATTATGATCTAGGAGGGGTATGGCTCAAGAACACTTTAAACAAATCTATGGATATAATTCTTTTGTGCAATATACAACTGAGACGTGTTAATTCTATCAGATCCATGGAAATGCCACAGATTTAGACAAATATTACACAAACAGGTATCCAGAAACGCATAAGATGCACATGCTACCTATTAGATAGATATATAAACAACATGCAGTTAGTAATATAAGCAACACTCAAATCCAAATGAAGGTAGATTGGTGCATTTAGAAGGTCACTGTGAGTCAAGAAATCTTCAGAGAGAGAGAGAGAGAGAGAGAAATGTCATGAGGCAGATGGGGTCAGGTAGGTTTATAAGGATGAACGACTGATGTTTCTTAAAGGAGTATAACCACCCTCTTTTTTAGATTTGGATTCCATCCTAAATTCATAGTTGACGCTTGAAAATGGACAAGCGTCATTCATAATTCATTAGATTCATTATCCAATTCAATAAAAGTATGATGCTGGTGGATGAACTCATGAACAGATATACATCATAATCACTGTGGGGTGTTGTCCCCTAGGAGGTTACATATTGTTGTGTTGTCTGAAACACAACAAACTAGCATTGCGGATCGATAACTGGAACTGAATTGTGGATTCACTGCTCTACTGGATGTCAATGCAATTTAGTTTTGACAATGGTAGAAAATATTGATTACACTCACCCATATTCTCTACCAATTTTGGCATCAAAAACATTACAACCACCATGAATCCAACCATCAGACCCATTGGGCTCTTCACCAGAGACACAACAGAGAATGGTTCCCTCATCTGCATGAAATAATCACATATCAGTTAGGAAATTAATAGAAAGCAGGAAGGGAAAATAAGGAGAAAAGAAAAGGTCGGACCTCATAATATTGCTCATCTCGCAGTGGCTCCAAAACCAGCTCACTCAGGCTTCTCCTAGTCTCAGTTAATGCAGCTTGAACCTTACCAGGATTTCTGGCACTGACATCAACTCGAACCTGAAGGCCAGAAGAAGGTTATTAGCCTAAAAAATCATTGTCAAAGAACTGGTGATGAATCAGGCAAAGATCGTGGGAAAATAAGCTCACTGGAGAAAAGAAGTAGCCAATTGCAGATACTTCTATGAGATGCGTCCCTGCAGGCACATTGTGGCTTTGGAATACTAGGGTTAAAGAAATACCAAGAGAACAGAATAATCCACTCATGCTCTTTGCATAGACTGTCTAGTTCAACAGTTATATGCAAGGTCCCGAAGATCACTTACTGATAACAGATGAAGTAAATGAAAAGGCTAATGACAAGAGAGACCACAAAAGACATAACAAATAAAAAGGTCTAAAGCCTAACAATGCTTAAGCATATGGCTAGCAGCAAGCACGTGACAGACAACACCATGCATGATCTATTTATTTATTTTATAATCCCATGTTATTCTTTGAAGTATCTATGAAACCTATTGCAAATTTATAATTAATCTTACTATATAGTGCTATAGCTAAGCCATCAGCATAACATTGCATGCTTCTAGATGGTTATCAAAAATATTGCATGCTATCTAGTTTCACTCTTTCCCTCCTTTGTCAGCCGCATTGTACTCTGGACTTCATTTCAGATATCATTCAGTTCAGCCACATAACCAAAAGACGAATGGGCTCCTTCAGCTCCAGACTACAGCATAATGGTTTCGCCAATTTCCAACAAAATAGAAATGAAGATATCCACGACAAGGTAGGCACGGGCTCGATGGAGGATAAGATGTCGTAAGCGAGACTGAGATGATTTGAGCATGTGAAGAGGAGATGCACAGATGCCCCCAGTGTGGAGGTGTGACAGGTGGCTATGGATGGTTATAGGAGAGGTAGAGATAGGCGAAAGAAGTATTGGAGAGAGGTGATTAAACAGGTCATAACACAGCTTCAGCTTACTGAGGACATGACGTTAGATAGGAGGTTATGGAGGACATGGATTAGGATAGACGGTTAGTTAGGTAGTTGAGAGATATTTCGCTTATTTTTTCATACTAGTAGTCGTAGTATTACACTATTACTCAAGGAGTTTCTTGTTATTCCATTTTTGTTCCTTTTTAATGTTTCTTGCACTTCAATTATCATATTATTGTGTTGTAATGATTATTCTTTCTTTTAGTATGCTTTGTCATGCTTCCTTTAGCATTTTGTCTCAGCTTCTTCACTCCCGTTATTTCTTTTTTCAAACGTTTTTGTTATGCTTTTACTTGAGTCGAGGGTCTAACGGAAATAGCCTCTCTACCTCCAAGGCAGGGCTAAGGTCTGTGTACCCACTACCCTCCCTAAACCCCACTTGTGGTATTACACTGGATATGTTGTTATTGTTGTATCTCCTTCAACAGCCAAAATATCAGGTAGAAGTTATCTCTTAACACTATCTCTAAGGGGAAATCCAATTACAAAACCTTGCTACTTTAGTCTCTTGGTTCATCATAAATAGTAGAAAAGGAGAAGGAATTTATTTTTCAGGAAAGTTTGAAACAGCTGGTGCTTTAAAGTATAGTCAGCTTATTGACATGTAACAACTGTTACATGAATTCCAGAAGTTAGTTGGAAGACAATCGTCAGCAGTCCTAGTCAGTAAAGTTGTTAGAAGTTAGTTACAAGATTAGTTAGGAGCAGTTACAAGCTCAATTACAATTCATCCAATTCTGTATAAATCATTATAACAGAACTGAATAGAGGCATTCATTGAGATAATACAAGTTTTTCAATTGAATTCTATATTCCATCTCTTTCTCTCAATTGAATTAGGCTAGATACTCGAGCATTCTCCGCTAAACCTCCTGTTCAAGCTTCTTAACCTTGGATTCTTATGAATCCCTGCATTTTATATAACAAACAAATACATATCATTCTTAATACCGCCAATTTGTTCTTTCTCCTATATTAGATATGATATTAGGCCAACAGTAGATGACAGTTTCTTGGAACGCTTATGAAGAAGAAGAAGAACCCTTATTTCAATTGAACTTCCAAAACTCACTTTTTTTTTGCTTAAGCGACACTTCGCGCCTCAAGTCTCCTTTTTTTCTCGCTACATTTGCTGAAGAAGCACGCTTATCTGTTCCCCACTTGCTTCAGGACATAAACGCGAAGAAGAAGAAGAAGAAGAAAAAGAAGAACCCCTATCTTTTTTTTTGAGAATCGTAATATTAGTCTATATATCCACAGGTATACTACATCAACCCTGAAAAAGTATTACAACTTACATCTTTTCATCCAACTATAGCACCTATACACGATCTAAAACATCAAAAATATCTTCTGCTTGAGCTATTAATTTCTTATTACACCAAAAATAATATAAGGCTAGGCAGTTCATCTTAAACTCCAGTAGGTTCTCTATTTGTCTTCAAAGCATCTTTTGTTCCTTTCCTTCCTCACTGTCCACCAACTGCCACCAACTGCAGGCAGGGACAATTTTCCATCTTTCTTCCTTCTTGGCTGCATTACTAACCTTGTTCCAGCTCTTGGCTTCACCCACTCTATCCTCCTCAAACGTATGAACATTTTCCACAACTGATCAGTCCATATACAGTGTAAAAAAAGATGGTTGATTGTCTCATTTTGTTCCCCACACAGAAAACATCTAGAGTATAAATGGATTCTTCTCTTGCTCAAGTTCTCATGAGTCAGCACTGCTTCTTTAGCTAGAAGCCATGTAAAGCAGTTCACTTTATAAGGACTCTTTGTTTTCCAGATCATCTTCCATGACCATTCCTTTTCCTTAGCCTCAGATGTATTCAAATCCTTATATGGTCAACTGACTGAAAACATGCATGTGTTGTCCTTATGCCATACCAGTCTGTCCCCTTCCATTGTTAAGTTGTTAAATTCAGCCATTGTATTGTGGAAGGAGGCTATTATCTCCATCTCCCTATCATTTAAGTGTCTTCTGAGTTGTAAGTTCCAAGCTTGTCCAGTCCACATTGCAGCCACTGTAGCTTGTTGTTGTTGGCATAGAGAGAGCAATGCAGGATACACCTGCTTCAAGGGGGTGTTACCTATCCACTTGTCATTCCAAAGTGAGCCCTAAATCCTTTGCCAACCTTGATTCTGGTTCGGGATAGCTTAAGTGGCCATAAGTTCCTGATTGCTCTCCACATTGTGCATCCATATAGGATTGCTACCATGTTTGTCATCCATTCATCTGACATTCCATAATTGGCAGTGATGACATCCTTCAGTAGCATGTCGTCCCCATTAGCAAATTTCCATAACCACTTCATCAACAAGCTCTGGTTCTGCTTCTTCAGATTTCTAGCGTCCATGCCTCCTTTCTTGCACACTGTCAGTTCCACTCATTTAACAATGTGAATTTCTTCTTGTCTTCACTACCTTTTCATAGGAAATTCCTTCTCACAGCATCTAGTCTTTTGAGCACACTAGCAGGGATAGGAAAGACAGACATCATATAGGAGGGGAGTGCATCAAGTACACCGTTTACTAAAGTCAGTCTTCCTCCCCAAGGAAGGTACTGATTTTTCCAGTTTACCAGCTTCTTCTCACATTTCTCCACTACTCCATTCCACATTCCCTTGGATTTTCTTTTTGCAGCCAAAGGTATCACAAGATATATGGTAGGGAGTTCACCTATTTTGCCACGTAAGTCTCTGCCAGATGCTATAATTGTACCACTTCATAAATAGGGTAGATGAAGCTTTTTCCCCATTTAATGTGTAGGCCAGAAACAACTTCAAAGTTGATGAAAATAACTCTCAGCACCAAGACTTGTTCATCCTTTAGTTCACAAAATACTAATGTGTCATCCGCATATTGGAGATGAGTTATATCCCTGTTGTCTTTCTCACCAACCTGGAAACACTGTATTCATCCCCCATTTGATGGGTTAAGCATGTTACTCCTTCCTTCCATTAGTTAGTATAAACAGGAAGGGGGGGAGGGGATCCCCCTGTCTTAAGCCCCTCAGAGATGGAAAAAAACCACTTGCATTCCTGTTAATTAAAACAAAGAATCTAACTATGTTAATGCAGTGCTTTATCTATCTGATCCACCTTGTGTCAAATCCTATTCTCTGCAGCATATGAATGAGGAAATTCCAATTCAAGTGATCATATACCTTTGGATATCCAGTTTGCATAGGAAGCCTGGTCTGCTACTTCTTTATCTGCTTTCCACACATTCATTCGCAATTAAAATTGCATACACAATCTGTCTTCCTTTGATGAAAGTTGTTTGTTGTCTATCAACCAAACTGTGGATGACCTTTTCAAGCCTCTCTGCTAACAGTTTGGCTATGAGTTGGTCTGCTTTCCACACATTCATTCGCAATTAAAATTGCATACACGATCTGTCTTCCTTTGATGAAAGTTGTTTGTTGTCTATCAACCAAACTGTGGATGACCTTTCCAAGCCTCTCTGCTAACAGTTCGGCTATGAATTGATCTCTCTCGAAACCTCCCTTTTATCACCACGGACCTTGATGCGAGCCCAGCGGAGGTGGTTTTCGAGAGTGGTCTCCTCCTCCGTCTCGATAGATCCCCCCCGGTGTTCTTCAATCTGATGGAGAACTTTTTCAGACCACAAATTTAGAGGAAGACCTAGAAGCCTAATCCATACCCCAATCTTGCTGAATTTCTACTGGCTAGTACCCCTTCATTGGCTTCCACCATTTCACCAGCAAATTCATCTTCTTTCATGCCCTCTCTCCTGAGAAACACATGCTCTGATACTTTTTTTAGGGCATTTTGAAGAGAAAGAGACCATCACATTGCAAAGACGTTAATGCCAAATGTTGCAGGCCATCTTCTGGCATCATTCAGTAACGGAGGATCCTGTGAAGAGTTTTGGAATTTTCCAACGATGCATCTGCACTAAAGGTCCTTCTCAGAGGTTGTAGTTCCCCCTATGATTTCTATGTCTTCGCCTCCGTTGTCCATCTACTGCCATTGCACACTTCTTTGAAGGATGATATTACTTTCTCTGGTTGTCCTTTTCTGCTTCCCTGAATATCCTCGGTTTTCTCTGGTCTATGTATAAAGCTAGTAATTTTATTTGCAATACTCCCCCATCCACCTCTGTTTGTAATCACCGAAGTGATGAAGATGGATTTATTTATGCCCTTGTATAGCTATGAAGCTAAGTTACCTACCATTTTCGTTGTATTTAAGAGTGCGGAAGAATTCTGATAAGTGATCTTTCATACTCCAAATCTCAATTACATTCCCAAGTACTTTAGATGCTTCAATGAAGACTGCAACCAACCACTTGAAGACTTTAAAGCTAACCTTTACTCTCCTCATTAAATGTCTGTGTTTCACTCATTCGTACCAAGTGTAAACACCATCTTGACATTTGGTAATATCATAAGACTTAAAACCTGTGTTACAGAAAATTATGTTCTCTTCTTTAGAACTAAAAGCCCCCCCCTCCCCCCAAAAAAAAAAAAAAAGGGAAGGAAACTAAAGTAAACTTAAAACTGGCTAAATTGGGATTCATGCCTGGGAGCGTTAATATCTTTCATCACTCGAAGAAGAACCCCTGTTTCAATTGAATTTCCAAAACTCTCACTTTTTTGCTTAAACGTGACACTTCACGCATCAAGTCTCTTCTCGCTTCTTCTGCTGAAGAAGCAAGCTTGTCTGTTCCCTCTCGCCTCGCCTTGCTTTACGCTTTAAGCGTTGAAACGAGCACTATTAATAACACTGTTAGATGAGATAACAAACAACAGAAAGAAGGCAAATAAAGGCATCAAATTAAATTCTAGATTAGCAGACAATTTGATGGGCAACTTGGTTGAATGTCACATGAAATACAAACAACTTAGTTCCATTATTTCATATATTTCAGGAAACCTCTGGAGAAGAACATAGCAGGCAAACCAGTGCAATAATACAAGAATCACACCATAAGGAGTGCCTTCCTTTCGGAGACAGAGCAGCAGTTAAATGCTAGTGGAATGACAAAAATAACAACAATGACCTCTCTGATATCAAAGCTGGGAAATACATGGACATATAAGAAGGATACAAAGAAAAATATCCGTCAGGTCTCAGGAAAGCAACTCTTTGGCCGCTATTGAGAATGACTCTAACATTTGATGCTTTAGCTGCCAAACCAGATCCTTTTAAGCTAAAACCTATCACACAAAAGAAGGTAGAAATGTTAACACTTGATATAACACATCAAGAAATGGATTTGAAGCACACTTAAGTGCAAGGTAAACCTCTAAACACAAAGAGAACTATAGCATTGTATTCTAAAAGTGACAGAACAAAACAAAGAAAAGCTCAACCCTATTAGTAGTAGGAAGATGTAACCAAAATATATACTCCATTCAAGCCAAATGATAGTCAAACTTCTAACTGTGACCAAACCGAAATCTTATTTTCTTTCCATGTCTGTTCTCCATCAACAACATTCTGAGTATAATTTTGCTTCAAAAGATAAAATCAATCCTTTTTTTTTGAGATGATAAATACTATAGAATCAGAATACCACAGCTTGTGCCTGTTTACATACCAAAAAACAAGAAGAAGCCCTGACTATTTATGCAAATTCTCTATACACTGTAACAGGGTATCTGGGTCATAAAACTCTATCCAACTTTGATCTTATAAAATTTCTCATCTATTTCTACTATCTGACCACTCAAATTAATCAAACAAAATGAGATAAGGAAACACTATGATACAGGGGTGACAAGCAACATCAATCGCAGCAAACAGGTTGGAATAGAACTAGAGCTCAAAACTGTTCCTTAATCATTCTTTGAAAATAAAGCAATACAGATATTTTTGGTCTTATTAAAGAAACAAGGTATCTGCCTTCCACACTACTGAACTCTCGTATTACTAGTGTAATGACTACATAGCACACTAAATAGTCCGAAAAAAACAGAAGTCCCCAGACACAACTCAGATTCCAGTCATTACACCTAAACAGATATGTCTACGTTAGCTCAAGCATAGAATTGATAAAAAGAGGATAGCTTTTCCAATCAAAACAAAGAAACGGAGGCTTCAAATGTATAATGAGTGCCCTTGAAACTGAAGTCAACAAAAAAGCAAGCTGATAGGAGGACAAGCGAACAACTGTATTGTAGAATGTTTCAGACCTTTAAGTGTGTCCTCCCCTGTAAAAGTGTTCATCTTTTCTACTTCACGAAAGTTATGGCAACAAGCTGTACTTTCTCCTAAATTAAGCTTCTTTGTTTCAGCCACACATCCTCAGTGCCAGCTGTCTAAACGTGGACATTTTAGGTATATGTTATGACAAGGTCACGTCTATTTTAACACTGTATATATGGAAATTAAGGTACCTCTTTTCATTAAAAATCCCCAAATAAATCTGATGCAATAGCTTGATGGAACTGAAATAGGTTCAACAAGACTGATTTTTTTTTGAGAAAAGGTAACTGTAGGTTCAACAAGACTGATTTTTTGGACAAGTTTTTAAGAGTTGTCCTATTGGGCTGATATCTCACTCTCCGTTCCTTAAGATTTTATGAACATCACTTTATCCCTTGTTATAATCCAATGCAGCAGCCCATCATCAGATAATTAGATTTAGATCCAGTTTGGATTGGCTTATTTTAAGTGCTTTAAAGATAGATAGCTTTTAAGCAATTTTGTAGTGTTTGGAAAAGTTGAAAAAGTGCTTATAAGCACTTAGTTTCAGCTAAAATGAAAAAAAATAAGCCATAAGTCAGAATTTCTAACTTATGGCTTTGGCTTATAAGTCAAAACTGAAAAGCCAATCCAAACTAATTTCAGCTAAAATGACAAAAATAAGCCATAAGTTAGAATTTCTAACTTATGGCTTTTGGCTTATAAGTCAAAACTGAAAAGCCAATCCAAACAGGCTCTTACACCTCATTTATTTTTATTAAGATTAAGACGTCTGAATTTGAAAACACACACGTCTAAACATTAAGATGTGCATTAAGATTTAGATGTTTGAATTTGAATTCACATTTAAATATTAAGATGTTGTATTAAGATCCAGATACTAAATAAATAAGACCGTATGTTTTTCAACATCTAAATGTAAAAAAATTCCTCAATTTAAAAGTAATAAATACAAAATTTAATATATTAAATTAATATAATAGTATATCAATAAAATACTTTTTATAAACTATATGGCAGCTGGTGGTGGTGATGGTTAGCGGTGGTGGTCGTGGGTGCTAATTGGGTGGTATTGGCTAATGGTGATGTTGTGGATAGCAACTAGTAGTGATTGTGATGGTTGGCAGTAGTGGTTGAGGGTGGCAGCTAATTGTTGTAGTGTATAATAATAATAGCTAATGATGGTGGTGAATGATAATGGTGGTTTGATAATATATAATAGTGACTATTGTTGGTGATTGTCAATAGCGATTGGTGATTATTGTGGCATTAATGGTTGGTGGTGATGATTGTAATGGTGATTAGTGGTGGTAATAGTTGATTGTAGTGATTGTCGGGGTTGTGGTTGTTGCTGAAGATGGTGGTGGTAGGTGGTTGGTGTTGATAATGGTGGGTTACAACAATGGTAGTTGATAATATTGGGTGACGGCGGTAGTAGTGAATGGGTGGAATTGGTGAACTAATTTATGTAGAAATCTTTCAGTAAACATTTTAATGATATTAAACTTTTGTTACGTATCTTAATCATTCGGATTTATTCAGACCAATTAAGTGGTTGAAACATAAAATAAAAACTTAATGAATAAGATTCAAATGTAAAAACCAAACAGAGTTAATAACTTAGATCTGAATGATTAAGATAAAGACCCCCGTTAAGTGCAAACGCCTTAGCCCCTTTAACCATCTAAATTAGCCTCACCATTTCCATATCCAAAGAATAGAATAGTCATATTCCTTGCTCCTCCATGGTGAACTTCCTAAGCAA
This sequence comes from Solanum commersonii, assembly GCA_029007595.1. Taxonomy (NCBI): domain Eukaryota; kingdom Viridiplantae; phylum Streptophyta; class Magnoliopsida; order Solanales; family Solanaceae; genus Solanum; species Solanum commersonii. The sequence continues at coordinate 1,243,880 of JAJTWQ010000054.1, forward strand.
ATTTTTCAAAGAGTCATGTTCTGGTTTTTGAGAAAGTTAACATTTTATAGACAAGATACACCAATAGTGTATTCTAGTAGTAGTTACATCTGGGATTTACAGTAAGCAAAACCAAAGAAATCTACCACCTATATCCCTCCTAAACTATCTAGAAACTGAGTAATATCCTCCACCTTTTTGGGGAGTACATAGTTACACCAAAAAAAAAAGGTTATAAGACAATTCAACTTCAGACTTTGGAAAGGGATGCTCTTGTTTTCAAAACATCTTTGGTTCCTCTCCCTCCATATTGTCCACCAGATGCAAACAAGGACAATCTTCCATCTCTCTTTGTGGTCGGACTCATGTTCTGGGTTTGATCATCTAAATCATTTGCAAACTAGGTTCTGGAATGCAGTAATATAATGATGTTAAATGTGCCTTCTCTTGCAAGTTCCAACAAGATTTCTCATATAACCCAATTATAATTTCTACAAACCAAGTCAACATTACAACATTTGACTCGTTCATTGCATGACCATCCAACACCAAGCTTCCTTCTTTTTTCTAGTCTTTTATTTATTACTACTATTATTTACATGGTAAAGTCCTCCCCCTTCCTAAGACAACAGTGGTTTTTCCCACTTCCTTTTGGTGACTCAAAACCCCAACCCTAGACGGACCATGGAGGGTTCTTTCCATAATTATGCTAAATTTCTCATCCTTTTTTATAGTCTTTACACTTACTTATATGCTAGGATCAACTATCCACTTCTTGAATTTACTTTGCCTTATTCACCAACCCATGCAATTGGTCCAAGAAATAAAGGGAAATGGTACGTGTAGAAAATCACTAATCTACTTTCCGTATCTGTTTATCCTTCAGTCCATAAATTAGATAAAATACGGGGTAGAATAAAACAAATTCACCTCCTCATCTCCATCAAAAGTCCAAACGGTAGATTTCCTCTACTTTAACTCATCCTTCAACATTGCTTCCTAACTGAAAAGTAAACTAATACCAAAATGAAAAGCAAACTAACACCTAACAAAAGTAAGAACTAAAAGAAAGAGATAACTCTATGTGCTGTTTTACTTCACCTCCACTACACATTCCCCTATCCCCTTATCCAAACAAAATGTCAGGTTTTTGGATCACATTTACTACATAGATAGAGCTTCTGTTTTGTTTTTAAGAATTAGAATACTTTAGACAACACGATATATTTGGTTGTTTCAAAGATCCTAGATAATTATTGTTTTCATGCAGCACAGACCATTTAGCAAGTATTAGAAAATGCAGCTGAAAAGTTAGCAGACTTGCTAGCGGATTCCCAGCTAAACCTCAACTTCCCATGCCTGTGCTCTTCGTAGAAGGCAAAGCTTGTACTAAATCAAACAATTTAGCCCCCATAGCCAAACACTGTCCTCCTTGTTCAAGTATATACAAGAAGTAGGACTTTTAAATAGCACAACCAAAGTTCCAAAGTGAATAAGAATGCTAAGCTCCGAAAAAGTTTTTCCCACAATAAGTAAATTATATCACAGTTACAACCTTGTCAATCAACAAGCCAAGTAGAGATAAGGGAAAAATCGAATGAGTACATACCAGGAATTTTGACTCGACCATTAATAGTATAACCATCAGTGCTCCTGCCAAAACTATTAAAGTAACATAACAATAAAAGACCAAGCCTAAACAATTCACTACACTAAGACTTGAAATTACAACAGCTCATAAAAACATGGAGTTTCGTTTGGGCTCAAAATAGATAAATAATGAGTGTGTATATATATATATAGATACAATATAGTATCAGATCCAAAAATCCAGATCTGAAAAGGGGGTGCTTGGTAATGAAGTTATGAAGTGAAGAAAGAGTACCCCGATGCGAACGCGAGTGAAGATGGAAGTAGAGAACATAAAGCAACAAGTTGGATTAGAGTTAGCAAGATTGCCATCGACCTATGCATCACTGCCATTGAAAATATCACTCGCGCAGATACAAAAGGGTTGAACCGTTGACAGATACAATGGAGAGATTTTTGGAGAAGAAGCAATCACCTATAACTTGAATCTTTAAATTATTATAATACCCTTTTAACTTAAAACACCTATTAGGACTCCATATCTTTTAGGCTTAATCCATTGATCGCCCCTAAAGTTGGCACTAATTTTTACTTCACACACTTTTAACTAGGTTTTATTCATTGACTTCATTTCAGACCTGTGTCATTTTTGACACTCTTTTCATTAATAAATGTTGACTCCAAGTGTGTTAACCAAGTGCGTCCATATGAATTAGATGTTCAATTATATCATGCGAACTCATTAAAAGTCTATCATATTAATTAAAGAGAAAAAATAAGAATCAAAATATATGACAAAGTAACCAACGAATAAATGACATGTGGTCTTTTTATCAAAAAAATTAAATAAAATTATTTGACAAATTTAAAGAAAAATGCAACACCCCCACAGCTTCCCAAAGTCATCTTCTCCATTGTATTACTCTATTTTTATTATTTTTTAGCCTTATTTTTTCTGCCATAAACTCACACAACACAATCTACTCTATCATATTCCTCTATTTTCATTGTCTTTTCCGTCACACCCACATCCACACAGTCATCTTCTCCGTTTTATTCCTCTTTTTGCATTATTTTTTTTGTCATATTCACCCGAATTTTGATTGTTTTCTTCACTGCACCTTCCCTCATATTTATTCATTGATTTTGGGTCAAGAGGTGACAAATGTAAACAACAATGGTTCATATTTTTAAGATTGAGTCTCCTTTTCTTTATTTTTGAGATATTTATAGTTTAAGTAGGGCTTCAGGTTAGTGAGATTAACATTTACATAATGAAAATTGGGATCTTTTTGGCTCCTATTTTTGTTAACTTGAAATTTGAGTTTTGAAGAATTGTTTTTACCTTTTCCTTTATGATTATTGTGGGTGAATTTTACATGATTTGGGTGTTGTTGATATGGGTTCTATTTCTTGTTTCTTTTTGGATCTACCTGAGCTTGCAGTGGGAAATTTAAATTGAAATTGAAATTATTATAACAAAAGATTTAATCTCCATTGAAGTACTTTAAACTTTGAGAAATGATGAGAGAGATAGTGGCTGTAAAATGGGAAAGAAGAAGAGAAAAGATAAAATAAAATAGGCTAAATAAGCCCCTCGCGCATCAATAGCGAGTGTATAACACTCACTTTGCCATGTCAGCGAAAAGTGTCAAAATGACACAACAAAGTCTAACATGAGGTGTCTAAAATGAACAAAGCCTAGTTAAAATGTTTGAGTGAAAATTGCTGCCAATTTTAGGGGGTCACCGTTGGGTTAGGCCTATCTTTTATATTTCTCGGAATCCATTGATGGTCCCCTAAAGTTAACACTAATTTTCACTTAGCCACCTCAAATAAGTTTGTTCATTTTAAACACCTTAAAGTAGGGCTCCATTATATCATTTTGACGCTTTTTGTTGAGTTGGCATATTATGCGTGTTATACTTACTTTGAGCGCGTGAAATTCTTATTTTTTGTAATTTTTTCTTTTTTTATTTCTTCTTTCTTCTCTCTCCTTCCAACACTTCCTCCACCATCCATAGTCATCTTGGCACCACGCCACTGTCATTATATATTCAACTTTCTCCTCTCGTCATTTATGATATGGAAAAACTAATAATATATACCAACAAAAATAATTTAAGAAAGGATGAAAATATGTCTGCAACATATATATTCTTCATTCATGATATCAAACTTCTCCGTCTAGTTGTTTCATAGTTGTCGGCAAGTTCGTCAAACCATTTAAGAGTTCTGTTAATTTGTTTTCAACTTTTTCTATTCAAGTTATTTTTTTCAAATTCAATTTTTGAAACATTAATTTCCGTTTCTCAAAAGCATTTAACTTTTCTTTTTTGATGAACACATTTCAAGAAAAATCTTAAATATATCCAATTTTATCGTGGGTTAGTGTTTTTTGGATACTTTGAATCTTTCAAAAAGAGCAGTTTCAATATTGGAGGTGATTGGAGAAGAAAAAAATTGATGGATTTGAAGAATTGAAGCGATGATGGTAGTGTGACAGTTGGACTATGGGCAAATTCTTGTGATCCACATTAATATTGAATCTAGTGATTATAATAGGTAGATTTGAAGAAAGAGATGGTGGTGATGATAATCGTCAAACTTGAAGAAAGAGATGGTGGAGGAGAAAAAAAGAGGCACTGCAGATTTTTTTCTTTTTCTTTTTTATTAAAATGTAAATTTTTAAAGTTGTTAATTAAAAAATTTTAAAAATGAGTTTTTATTCATAATATATTTTTTAATAATTATTTTTGGTATATATGTCATGTGTCTTCATTTGATTTGCCACTTCGACACGTCATCGACGAGTGTAATACACACATCTTACTTAATTGGCAGATTGTCAAAAAAAGAGTCAAAATGACAAAGTGCGGCCCTCGGTAAGGTGTTTAAAATGAATAAGACCTACTTAAAGTGGCTAAGTGAAAGTTGGTGCCAACTTTAGGAGGCCACTTATGGGTTCCACCTTTATATTTTATATATTATATATTATATTATATTTACTTTTATGACCATGGTTTCCGGGTCAGCTTCGTACATCTCACTAATTTCATGAGACATTTGCCCCTTCCACCAACAACACATACACGATAGTTCTGTCCATCAAGGCTAGGACCAATTAGAAGAACCACCTAGTGTTTTTGTCTCCACTAAGTTGTGAACCAGAGGCCTCAAGGTTCATTTATTTATATTCATTATATTAAAAGCAAACAATTTTTTCACATAGAAGGGTTGTGAGTTTTTTTCAAAGATTGTGACTTTTTTCGATAAGTTGTAACTTTTTTGAAGCATTATGACTCTTGTGATAAGGTACAATAAGCACATGTTCATATGATTCTTTGTTAGTTATAAATAGAGGGGTTCCATCGTATTTTTAAATTACAAATTTTCTACGTTTTCTATACTTCTTCTTCTTCTTTAAAACCCCCAGTTTTGTATATCTTCTACATTTTATATTATATTTATTTTTATTTGTTATGTTCATATTATCTTGTATTGCTAGACATCAAACATCATTTATTCGTGATCATGTTAAAAATGGTGATTTTGTACTTGAATTTGCCGATTTTGAAAATCAATTAGCTGATATTTTTACAAAATCCCTCCTTGAAGAAAGATTTTGTTTCCTTAGAAATTATCTTGGCATTATTGTGTTTTGTAATTAATTGTACTTGATTGTTTTCATTACTGTGTTTTATAATAAATTGTACTCCCTCTGTCCCAATTTATATGACTCACTTTCCTTTTTAGTCAGTCCTAAAAAGAATGACACATTTTTATATTTAGTAACAATTTAACTATAAAATGTCTATTTTACCCTTAATGAAATGATTTACAGCCACACAAATTTCTATCATTCATTCTGGATCACAAGTTTTAAAAATCTTCCTTTTTTTCTTAAATTTCGTGTCGAATTAAACTACATCACATAAAATGGGACGGAGGGGAGGGAGTACTTGATTTCTCTATTTATGGGTTGCCTTGTTTTTCGTTCCTTTTTTTTAATTCTCACCTCTTCCTTTTCTCCATACATCTTCCCGTCTTTTTTTCCCCATCACGTCTGTCTATTCACAATCAGACGCTTCTTCCTCTTTCCCCTCTTTTCTTTATATTTCATTATTCTTCTCCTTCTGTCTTCATCCTCCTCTTCTCTCTTCTCTCACTATGACCCGCACTAGATCTATGGCTTCTCTAAAAAAATGTTCCTGCCTCCCCTTCTAGTTCCATTGAAATCGATTTCCTCTCTTCTGACTCTTCAGAAGCCAAGTCTATTAGCTGAGTCCATTGATCCTTCTTCCCCTCTACTGCAAACAAGAAAGATACCAAGAAAGCTCGCTCGGCTTTCCTTGAGACCTTTTCTGATGAGGAATCTATGAGATTCTAGGGACTGGAGCATACAATATTGTTTGCGGCCTTATCTAAGCGTCCAATTGTGCCAGGACGAGTGATAAATCCGGAACAACTTGAGGCCTCTCACTGCGCTGTAAGTACGTTCTTTCGTGCTCAAAAGATATCTTTGTTACTTCGTCTCTGTGGACTTGAGTTTTATGAAGAATCACTCTGTCTATTTTGTGCAAACCTTCGGATCTCTGCTGATAGTGGTGAATGGGAAACCTTTGTGTTGGGAAATTGTATTAATTTGAATGATTCCTTGTTTAAAGATGTGTTTGGATCTGACTTTTCTGGTGACATCCCTTTTATGAATGGAAATTTGTGGCCTGATAATTTTGAAATTTCTTTGGAAGATGCTAAATTGTTTGTTTCTGAAACTAGTGTTGATCTTACTAACTTTGGCCCTCTATCTCTTGGCTTTGAGAATCGCATTCTCGCTCACATAGTGGCTACCACCCTGATTCCTCGAAAGGGGTCTCTAAGCAACATCTCCAACAAAGATGTATATGTTCTCTACTGTCTTCTGAAAAAGCTTCGTATCAAATGAGCAATGTGGTTGCATGAGTACATGGTGGAAAGTTCTGAAGACAATATTTCTTCTGCTAGTTTACCATATGGTTTGCTCATATCTCGCATCATAGTCAACTCTCTTGTGGACCTCTCTCAATTCATGCCTGCTCTAATTGATGCGACTTATGATACTCGTACATTCTCCAGCATGGATATGTTCTGATAAATGATAAATGGTATAAGAAGGAGTCTGCACCGTACCTAAGGCCACTCGCATCTCAGCTGACCTAACTGCTCTGCTTCTCAAAGAGTCAAACCTTATCAAGGTAAGATTGGATAGGTTGGAATCTAACATGCAGGTATTGCAGGACACTCTTGGAAAGGTACTTCAATTACACAAGGATTCCAGCACTGACGTAGGGAAACTCCGTCTAGAGGTGGAAGGACTTAAAAAGGAGGCTATTCGCTCAGTCATTACCATTCTCAAGGAAGTCAACTCCATCAAGTTTGGAGTTGACTCCGCCTACAACGAGCTAGCTGAGACTGTGCACACCTCGTACTCCAACTTCTCCAAGAATGTTGAGCGCACTTATAATACTTTCTACAGGAATGTGCTCAACACTCTCAAGTATTTCCTTGGTGATCGTTAAGTCTTGGTTATGTTTTCTATTGCTTTAAGACTATGCTGATGGAGCTTTGACTCCTCTTTTTTTGGACTGTATTATTGGGCTGCCTACCCGAACACTCTTTTTCTGTATATCTGCTTTTGGTTTGGACTATCTAGTTGCACTTCTTTTATGTCTTGTTTTCCTTTTTGATCATGCTAAAGCGGGAGACAAACTTGAATAACAACATTGCACAGAGCAAGGGGGAGCACACATACAGGGGGAGTCATAAACCTACCAAAACATGGAAGTAAAATTTAAAGCATACAGTTAAAGTTGTCATTATCAAAAAGAGGGAGATTGTTAACTTGGTGTATTTTAAATAATGATAGGAAACCAAGGAGCAAGATCTGCGGACCAAATCAGCCCCACAGAAGAAGGAAATCAAATCAATTAAAGAGTAATTACAGAGCAAGAGATCTGGAAATCATGCAGCCCCACCAAAGGAAGTGGATTCACTATGAATATTGAGTCAATCAGATATTCATTCACGAGAAGCCAAAAAGGAAAAACATAAAGAGACATACACTCAAGATAACAAGGAAAATCAATAAAGATCAATTCACTGATCACGGAAGATCATTGAGATTCTAAGTGACATCGAAGAAGTCTCACGCCAATTTCTGATTTAAGGTAGAAGTCAAATTGGTATCTCAAATCAAGGAATCATTACAAATCCCTGATTAAAGAAAACCACCTTGGGTTTTCCTATAAGAGCTAAAATCACCTCAACACTCTCCTTATGAATGAAGACCTATATAGACTGAAAAATCTACGCAACTTCACTTGAACTTATATTGCAATCTTCTTTCATCTTTCATAAAGCTTTGTACACATTGAGTGGACAATTGTAAAAGAATAAAAGAAGGAAAGATTCTGAGTGTAGGTTATACAAGTAGAGGTAGTGTCAACATAGAGGCTCTGATTTGCACATCAGACAGGACACGAAGATTACACTTCCTGTACAATCAAGTTCTCAACAAGCTCTAAAGGAAATCCTTGAAACCCAAGGGGGCTGGACGTAGGCACCACATTGTTGTTCCGAACCAGTATAAAAACATCTTGTGTCAATTTACTTTCTGTATCTACTCTTATTTTATACTGTGAAACTAACCTGCAGGTGAGTCGACTATTCCATCTCAGAAGTCGACTGAAGGAATTTTTAATTCACTCCTCCCCCCTTTTGACTTTCATAGTGAACAATTATTATTGGACGGAGGGAGTAATATTGTAAAGTGTTCTTGAATCACTTTTAGCTTTGTTTTTCAATTGATTTTGCAGATTCGTGTATTCATTGACACTTGTTTCCAATAGACTTCCTGCTTTATATACTTTTTCTATTTTAATTTTTTTTTTTGAACTTTTTTAGAAGAATATCTCTTTTTTTGGGACAATTTTTAAATTCTAATTTCCCACGTGATATATTTAAAACTACTTTTCATATGTCATTTTAAAATAACAAGATTAAAGAACATTTTGATACATTATTTCTTTACTCTTTATAATTTTATATCAAATTAAAACAAAACACACAAATTGAAATATAGAAACAATATAAAATGGATGCGCGTGAAACACCACTAATCCTTTTGAATTAATTAATAAACGAGAATATATATATATATATATATATTGCTTTTGGCGTTGTTATAAATCAATAATTAACAAAATAGAATATGTTGTGTATAAATTGAGAAAGATCATTGTTTCTTCAAACAAGCTCTTTATTTCTTAATGCACAACTTGTTCAACTCTTGTTAGTCTGTCTCTCTCCCTCCCTCCCTCTTTCATCACTTTCTTATATTATAATTTATTTAAATTAATAATTTTTTAAAAGTTTCTTTTTATTAAAAACTAATTAAAAATTATGTACAGTCAACAAGGTTTACATAAAATGAAATGGAGTAGTAATTTTTGTCTTTTAAGTTTTTTTGGTCTAAATATTTAACGGTTGTGAATTTTAAATTTTGTTTAGTCATTAAACATATATTTGACATTTGGATCATTGTTATCCATTGTTTCATAATGTGTTATTGTATTGCATTATACTGTATGGTAGATACAATGTATGGCTAGACTGTATTGTTTGCTGCTCTTTAATAACATTTTTAATGTATGGTTAGACTGTATTGTTTGCTGCTCTTTATAACATTTTTAATGTATGGCTAGACTGTATTGTTTGCTGCTCTTTAATAACATTTTTATTATTTGGTTTCACTAAATCGTACTGTATTATAATTTATAAATTTACTAAAATGTCCTTAATTATTCTAGGGTAGGAGGTTTGACTGAGATTAAATAATATAGGGTAAAAGGTGAAATAGTATTATGAAATATTAAGTAAGGATATAGTTGGAAAAATAAATTAAGTAACAATGGGAACACACCAAATCAATTGTTTCATAAAATGAGGTTGTTCATTGTTACATAACAACGAAATTTAACAATACAACACAATACATTTTAAATAACAATTAAAACATACATTGAACGTATGGTAATAATACAATACAATCAGGGGCGGACCCACATGCACCCGACAACTTTTCAATTTTTTGTATATATATATATATATATATAAAATCTATAAAAAAATATATTTAAATGTGTACCCAAATAAACGAAAGTGATCGTGTTGCGTTACTTGAAGGCTGAACTATAGAACTCAACGTCTTGAGTTCAAATCCTGTGGAGTGACATGATTTTTTTGTCTTTAAAAATCAGCCTTTTCTTAGTAGTTAATCCTTGTGGTGCCCCTTAACTTCAAATCTTTGGTTCGCCTCTGAATACAATACAATAGATAACAATGATCCAAACAGTGTAAGGTTGTTTCCTTTTATTCGTACAATTTCAGTAAAAAAATTTTACAAACTTAAAATATGTTGACATAGAGTATATTTTTAGTTTATTGTGAATGTCTGAAAACTTCATGCATCTAATTTTATTTTATAATCTTTCAATCATACAAAAGAAGAGGGAGAAAGTAATATTTATTTCTCTCTATTTTAGTAGGTAATTCCCTTGCTTGATTTTGCACATATTTTTCTGATAATTCGTCGCTAAATATGATTATCAATAATCTTTTATATTTATCTATAATTTTTGTCTCTGTTTATAATATTCTTGTGATTTTAACAAGTGTAGAAATAAATCAATCGATAAGGAAAAAAACGATGTGAAAACGTAAGTTGTGGAGACAATCCATTGATCAAAAGTTTGAACAATAACTTTTGTAGGCAATATTGGAATTCGATCAGAGTAGTGGAACGGTTGAAGAGTGATCTCATGTTGAAGATATTCGTGAACATTTTCATAAGAATCGGTTTCATGTTAAATACATTTATGATCTCCTATTAAGACTTCAAGTAATTAATATATTTAAAATAATATTAATTAGTCCATCAATTTTTATATATGTGAATTAATCTCATTTTATCTTTTTTTCAACAATGAAAATGCTACCAAATAACTTTTAATTCTCAAAAAAACATGTAGACTTTGTATTATCAATTCACTCTGTCTTTAATGAAAGCAGTATATTACCTTTGAGGTTCCAGTGAAGAAGTGCTCAATTTTCTAACAAAATACTCCGTCATGCAGCAAGTTTCAACTACTGTCAAAGTTTAATTTCACATTTGCCAAATTCTGAAATATATTCTTACTCCTAGTTGTTAAAAAGGAGAAAAATGTGGTCTATACATGAAGCTTCCAGCTCTGTAAAAATCAATAAATTACTACTTTAGATAGGTGATATCTGCTTACTTGAACATAACAAAATTTTCTCATGTTTGGTTGGGTTAAATATTTAGAAAATATTTTTCAAATCAATTCATTTTCTTCAAATTTAAGGAAAATGACTTTTCTTCAAAACTTTAGGAAAACATTTTCCAAAACTCTCTTCCAACTTCAAATTTCAATCATTTTTTTTTGTTGAAAAAATCAATTTATTTTGTCCATACCCTCAAACCACCCCCTCCCCCCCACAAAAAAAAAATTAAAACTTTTTAAAAAGAAATGTTTTTAACTACAATTTTTTACCCGACCCTCACCCCTACCCCAGCCCCCTACTACCCCCCCCCAAAAAAAAAAAAATTAAAACTTGTTTTTTTTTTACCCCTACCCTCGCCCCCTCCCCCTCCCCAAAATAAAAAATTAAGTTTATTTTTAAAAAAATATTTTCAACTTCATATTTTTATTTTTTCACCCCTACCCTCAACCCTACCACCCACCTACCCCCTACCAGCCCCCACCACCCCCACCTCCCCCAAAAAAAATATTTTAAGTATGCTTTTAAAATATATTTTCAACTTCAAATTTTTATTTTTTCACCCCTACCCTCGATCCCCTGCCATCCCCTTATCACCTCCCCCCCCCCCCCCCCCCCACTCCCAAAAAAAATAATTTTAAGTTTGTTTTTTAACAATATATTTTCAATTTCAAAATTTATTTTCTATTCTAGTAAAAATAAAAGATGTTTCTCAAAAAAAAAATCATTCATAAATCAAACACTAAAAATCTTTTCTATTCACCAACCAAGCATGAGAAAATAAGTAAAAAATCTACTTGTTTTCCAGAAAAACATTTTCTAAAAAAACATTTTCCTTCATACCAAACACACCCTTCTTCTTTAAATTAGGGAGGACCAGACAATTTGCGAGTCAACCAGGTCAAATATACTTGGTGATTGACCCGTTCCAATTCATTCAACGCTCTGGTGAACTTATCACTGCATTTCTCAACAACAGAAGGTCTAAGTCTCGAAGCAACAGTCATCTCGGATATAGCTCTTGCAATAGCACCATCAACCCCCTTACTCCTCCTCTTTCGATCTGTATCAGTAGGTGAAGGTTGAGGATCAGATGATGAACCGAAGAATAAAATGTGGATCTTATACGGTAAAAACACAACTTAAATAAGTTAACTATATTTAGCAAAATGACTTAGTATATATATATATATATATATATATATATATATATATATATATATGCCATCAAACAATATTGGTCATGTTTCAATCTTGCAACAAGACATGATTTCTTTTTGTAGGCAAAGTACAGAGTGAGTGATGAAGATGAGAGTTTGAGGGGAGAGAACACAACAATATCCTGAAATTGCCTTTTATTACTACTCGATAGGAAAACATGGATAAATAACATTTATTTAGAGATGAAAGACAACAAAATATTTGGAAGACCTTTCCGTCAATTCACATCAACATAAAGCTATACAATTGAGTTTTCTCGAGAGCATCTTCCGATCACATCAGTGAATTCAATTTTGTAATCTATTATGGGGAGGAGGGAATGGTGACCTTCTGATTTGGTCGAGATTTAAAAGAAGGTTCAATGCATAAAGTTCTTGAATTGTGCAATCCAATACAACATTTACAGATCACAAGAAAGGGCATAAACAAGTACCTGCAGAGCATCTTGAAAGATCAGTCTATTGAACACCTGAAGTGGCCTTTCTGTGCATCTAAGAGGGAGGTAATACTCTGCTTCCTTTGTTTTCATAGAGAACTAACTCATTATGGTTGCCCCTGCTTGAACTTGCCCGTGCAGATTGGTACCGTATGATCTTTCAAGGGATGTTGGAAGTGTCCGCTTCAGAGTTTGTTGCAGAAAATGCTTCGTAACATCTGCATTAGAAACAAAAGTTTTCTTTCAATAAACAGTGTTGTGCGAACTATTTGTGCCTTTAATACTTGTGATAGACCATTATTACCATTTCTAGAAGAGTACTCGAAATTCACGTCTCGTAAGAAAAAGAAAGAATATATTGACTAGAATAACAGTCTGGAAGAAGTAAGATCAGAGGATACAAACTTCCAACTTACTTTTTAGATGGAGAATATGTTAATACCAGTAACATAAAACACTATTGTCACTCATAGACCTCTTCAAATGCCAAACAAAAGTTGAATATTTTTCTCTATTAAAGTATATGTTGCTAATATGCAATGCATTAGAAATCAAAAGGGTTCAGACTTGTATCATTTCATCCCAAAGGAAAGAATAGAACAAAGAAAATATGACATACCATGAAAGATTTTTGGGTAGATCCAACTGGGAAAACATTCGAAATAGAGAACACAAGAAATCAATGAATCAGAGAAGTATCTTTTTGTTTGTACGATCGAGCTTCTGAGGAATTCGAATGGAACCTCATCTCTAAATTTAGGCACAAAACTGATGGTTGTATTTCATGGCACATAAGGGAAATTTTTTCAGAATGATTGGATCTTCTGAAAGCAACAGGATCCATATGGTCATGCATTTAATGAGTTGCATCAAACCATCCTACTGTAAAAAAAAGGAGTTGAATAACAATAAGTGAAACACAAAAAGAGGGGTTTGATAGTGTAACTTAAAAAAATATAGTTTACATAAGCCATCAACCAAGCATGGAGAGATTAAACATAATAAATGCAGCAGTCCTTAAGCCTCAACTTCTGCCTAAAGTACCACATTTATGATAGCAATATTTTTGACAATGTGGCTGACTTAAAAGTGCAGCGAAGTTTAGCTCAACACATAGCAACCATTGGCTAAATTTGGCCAAAAGTATAGCAAACAACTTCGTCAAAAATTCAGCAATAGTAAAAGAAAAAATACAACAACCCGCGGCTCAGAATACATCACATAAAGGAGCAGCAAAAGGCCAAAATACAACAGTGATTCAACCTCAAAATGAGGTGTCAAAAAGTAGCATCCAAACAAATGTTATTCTATCAATAAACATGCCAAAGAGAAGTTACTCTAGCTAAGTTGTTTCACTGTTAGCCTCAAATGATTATAGCAGAAAAATGGTTGAAGTGTTGAAATTGTTCAACAAGGGAAGCAACTATTATCAACAGTAACAAGCCACAAATTCGCCCAATATAGAGCAGCTATATTTTTCTTTTAAGTAAGGTATCTGTCGAAATACATCTATATCAAATTAATTTACCTGAGAATCTGCTCCTGCAAATATAAACACGTTGAGAGAATTCAAAAAAGCAAATCCAGTTATTCTTTTCTGATATCCTTTGAGCTTTGTCTTTGTTATGTCATGTATTCAGGTTAGTCAAAGATACAAAAATAGAAAAAAGATGAAATGGACAGAATGTAAGTAATCGGAGTTCACAGAAACCACTGTGTTTCCTTAATAAATTTAATCCCCTCTCTGTACCCGAGGATGCAGATTAATTCCTCCCAAGATAAAACGGATTAACCTATTAGAGAAGTAGCGGTACCTCAAACTTCACTAATTTTAGCGAACACAAGAACAACAACGAGAGCACACACAGACTCAGTCGATCGATGATTTTATTTATGTAAGAAAATGTATACAGAGAGGAAAAATTTTCAGTGTTTGAAAAAGGAAAAAGACTTCTTATTTATAGCCATTTGTAGCAAGGAACGCGTCTGTTCAAACCCGTTTTTTCCAAAATGTTGTGTCTTTTGGGAAAAGTAACGACTTTTCGGAAGGAATATGTCCCCTTCAAAACGTTTTTACCGTTACTTGCGAATTTCAAATAAATTCTGTTGCGCCAAATTAATTCTGTTATTTAACTAACATTCTGAATTAATTTATAAGAGAAAGGAAATTGATTAACAGGATTGATTAAATAAATTTTGTCCAAAAATATTATCAATCAATCATTTGCCAAATCCGAATCCGAAGCCGAAGCTGAGGCCGAGCGAGTGACGACGACGGCGCGAGGGAGAACCTTCTTCTTAACCCTTTAAGAACTAAAAGAAGTGTTTTTTAATATAAGGACAACAATTTCCTTTCTTCCACCAATATGGGAGAAATGACATTTCATTTGCACTTAGCAATGACTTTTCATTTTCCCTCCAAAATTGGTTCCCCTACTTTTCCATTTTCTCTTCTTATTTTCCATTCACACCTTGCTACAACCCAATAATCCACCATAAGAATGGAGAATGACTATTGTTAAAACATATGCATGAAAAACTTGTGTGTCTCGTAAATAAGGGTTAATCGCATCTAGATAAGTAGGTTTCCCTTTAAACATTCCTAGTGAACATATATGAGATATACTCGGTCAATCGGTAAAGTTGATATCTTTGAACCGTCGAGCTTTGGAGTATACCTAGACAACATAAGTTACACAATCAACCCTTGAACTATTTTTGGTTCTTATTGTTTTGTTCGTTTTAGCCATGAACACGTCTCGGTTAATGGGTGCTTAGAGAACTGGCCTTATCGGATTCTCCTTGAAGCGACTTATACTTCACACTTACATAGGTGGTTTCTAACTGTGTTATCCCGTAGACACACTATTTGATATACCATGTATTAAACTTAGAAACCATTAAAAAGTCCTTATGACTTTATCTTGGTTACTGAACATTGTCTCATCATGAGAATAGACCATAAAATAAATTTTGACAATGTTGAATTGTCATCTATGACTTTGTTTGATCTCCTTGAATCTAGATCTTAGGATCTCCAGTCTTCTAGGTAGAGCTACCACCACGATGACTTGTTCTCAATCATAGTCCCATTCCCGTCGATGATCTCTCAACTCCCTCTCTAGTTAGGCCTTTTGTAAGTGAATTCGACACATTATCCTTTGACTTTACATAGTCAATTGTGATAATTCCACTAGAGAGTAGTTGTCTAACAAAGTTGTGTCTTCGTCATATGTGACGAGACTTCCCGTTATACATAATGCTTCCAGCCCTTCCTATTGCATCTTGACTATCACAGTGTATGCATATAGTGGCCATTTGTTTGGGCCAAAACAAAATATCTTTTAAGAAATTTCAGAGCCATTCAACTTCTTCACCTGTCTTGTCTAAGGCGATGAATTCAGACTCTATTGTAGAGCGAGCTATACATGTTTGTTTGGATGATTTCTAAGATATTGTTCCTCCACCAATAGTGAAAACATATCCACTCATGGATTTCATTTCAGTTGACCCAGTAATCTAATTTTCATCACTATATCCTTTAAGAACTGCTAGATATTTGTCGTAATGCAAAGCATAGTTTTGAGTGTCCTCTAAGTACCCCAAAACTCTTTTCATTGCCATCCAATAATTTTGATTGGGATTACTTGTGTATCGACTTAGTTTACTTATAAGCAGGCTATGTCTAGTCGTGTACAATTCATGACATACATAAAACTTCCCAATACTCTAGCATAATCCAATTGAGACTAACTTTCATCTTTATTCTTAGCAAGATTAAGGTTCACATCAATTGGGGTTTTTGCCCGTTTGAAACTCACATACTTGAACTTTTCAAGTACCTTTTGAATATAATGAGATTGAGACAATGCTAGACCGTTAGGAGTTTTGTGAATCTTAATTCCAATATCAAATCGGCAATTCCTAAATGTTTGATATTAAACTTACTTGCGAGCATACGCGTAGTTGCTTTTACATTAGCAATGTCCTTGCTCATTATCAGCATGTCATCCACATATAGACATACAATGACCTCCTGATTCGGAGTATCTTTAATGTAGACACATTTATCACATTCATTGATCTTAAATCCATTTGACAATATGGTTTGATCAAATTTTGCATATCATTGTTTCGATGCTTGTTTTAGTCCCTAAAGTGACTTAACAAGTTTGCATAATTTCTTTTCTTTATCGGGAACTACGAAGCCCTCATGTTGTTCGATGTAAATTTCTTCCTCCAGCTCTCCATTTAAGAAGGCGATTTTCATATCCATTTGATGGATTTCAAGACCGTATACTGCAGCTAGGGCAATTAACATCTGAATTGACGTAATCATAGTCACTAGTGAGTATGTGTCAAAATAATCAAGACCTTTTTTCTATCTAAAGCCTTTGACAACAAGTCTTGCTTTATATTTGTCAATAGTTCCATCATCTTTCATCTTTGTTTTGAAGATCCATTTCGAACCTAAGGGTTTGTTCCTTGGAGGAAGATCAACCAACTCCCAGGTATGATTGGTTAAGATTGATTCAATCTCACTATTGACAGCCTCCTTCCAAGAGGTTGAGTCGCTAGACAACATATCTTCCTTGAATGTTTGAGGCTCACTTTCGAAAAGAAATGTTACAAAATTAGATCCAAATGAAGTAGTTATCCTTTGACGTTTATTGCGCCTTAGACTCTCTTCATTAGGTTCATTCTCTTTTGGTTCTTCTCGAGGTCGTTTAGACCCCCCACTAGATGTCTCAAGTCTAGTTTTATATAGATAGATATGTTCAAAGAATTCAACATTATTTGATTCCATTACCGTATTGTAATGAATATCCAGATGTTCGGACTTATGAACCAAAAATCGACATGCCTTGCTATTTGTGGCATATTCAATGAATACACAATCCACAGTCTTAGGCCCTATTTTCACCCTCTGAGGCATAGAAACCTGGACTTTGGCTAGACACCCCCACAGTTTAAAATATTTCAAGTTGGGTGTTCTACCTTTCCATTTCTCATATGGAATAACATGTGTCTTGGTGTGAGGCACTCTATTAAGCATTCGATTTGCTGTAAGGATAGCTTCCCCCCACAAGTTTTGTAGTAAACCTGAACTTATAAGTAAGACATTCATTATTCCCTTTAAAGTTTGGTTTTTCCTTTCTGCAATTCCATTAGATTAAGGAGAGTAAGGAGTAGTAGTTTGATGGATTATTTCATTTTCCAAACATATTTATGCAAATGGAGATTCATATTCTCCACCTTTATCACTTCTGATCATTTTGATCTTTCTATCCAACTGATTTTCAACTTCAGTTTTATATTGCCTAAATGCATCTATTGCTTCATCCTTAACATTTAGCAAATAGACATAACAATATCGAGTGCAATCGTCAATAAATGTTATGAAATACTTTTTCCCACCCACGTGATGGTGTTGACTTCATGTCACAAATGTTAGTGTGAATCAGTTCTAAGGGATATGAATTCCTTTCAACAGATTTATAAGGATGCTTAGCATACTTAGATTCAACACAAATTTGACATTTTGATTTATTGCACTCAAACTTAAGCAAAACATTTAAGTTAATCAGTTTTTGCAAGGTTTTGTTATTAACGTGTCCCAAACATTCATTCCATAAACAGTTAGACTCAAACAAGTAAGAAGAAGCATAGTCTTTATTCATATCAACTACAATTACATTGAGTTTAAAGAGGCCCTCAATGAGGTAACCTTTTCCTGCATACATTTCATTATTAGTCACTACAACTTTATTAGAAACAAATACATATTTGAATCCGTTCTTAGTCAGAACTGGTATAGAAAATAAGTTTTTTCGCAATTTCGGAACATACCTTGTTCGAAGTCACCACCTTGCCCGATGCCATCTTTAAGAGGACCTTGCCAGTTCCTTCCACCTTTGCAACAATAGAGTTTGCCATAAACAACTTCTCGTGTGTAGGTGCTGGAGTATATGATGAAATAATTCTTTGTTGGCACAAACATAGGATGAGGCACCAGAATCTATCCACCATTCTCTTGTATTTCCAACCAAGTTGCATTCTGAAAACATTGCACAAAGATCGTCCATCTCTCATTTGGATTCAGCTAAATTTGCTTGATCCTTCTTCTTGTCCTTCTTGGGACCCCGACATTCAGTATCCCTATAACCACGTTTGCCACAATTGAAGCAGCTTCCATTGAATTTCTTCTTTGGAGGATTGCTCTTTGGACCAGATTCTTTCTTTCTTTTCTTTGATTTTGTGGGATCTTCTTCAGTAATATTTACTCCAGATATTGCTGAATTACGACATGACCTCTTTTCTGCGGCCTTGTTATCCTCTTCGATTCTCAGCCTTACCATGAGATCTTCAATAGTCATCTCGTTGCGTTTATGTTTCAAGTAGTTTTTGAAGTCTTTCCACAATGGAGGTAACTTCTCAATAATGATAGCCACTTGAAAAGCATCATTCACAACCAATCCTACATTAAAGATTATGTGAGTATTAAGAATAGACTTAATATTTCCAACATAGGAATTAAATAAATTTATACCTTCAGCAAGGAGATCATGGATTATGACATGCAGTTCTTGAACTTGGGTGATGATGATCTTACTGTCTATCATCTTATAGTCCAGAAACTTTGCCACAATAAACTCCTTCATTCCGGAATCCTCTGGTTTTTACTTCTTTTCTTAAGCATCCCAGAGTTCTTTCGAGGATTTGACATTACTGTACACATTGTACAGACCATCTTGCAGGCCACTCAAAATATAGTTTTTGCACAAAAAATTTGAATGTGTCCATGCTTCTGTTACCAAGAATCATTCTTCGGCCGGAGTTTCATCCGATATAACACAAACATTCTCATTAATGAACCTCTGCAGACTCAACGTAGTAAAATAGAAGAACATCTTCTGCTGCCATTTCTTGAAGTCGACTCCAGAAAAATTTGCAGGTTTCTCAGCTGGTGCTAGGGCAGCAGTTGAACGATTGTGTGCAATCGATATTGTTGTAGCACTCACTGTTCCAGCATTTACTTGACTTTAATTAGTCATTTTTCTGTTACAAATGAAAGACAATTTTAGTATGTGAAATACTAACAGTAAATAATAAATCCTTACATAGATTGTTTCTGATTTAACGATAAAGTTTTTATGTTCTTTTAATCGTTAATCAAATGAATTTTAAAAATTCAAACAGAGTAGAAAACCATAAAGGTTTTAATCTCTAGAAACTAATTAAATTTCTTAAGATTATTATGTCTTCTATTCAGGTTAGTCAAAAATACAAAAACAGAAAAAAGATGAAATAGACATAATGTAAGTAATCCGAGTCCACAGAAACCATTGTGTTTCCTTAAGAAATTTAATCTCCTCACTGTACCCAAGGTTGCAGATTAATTCCTCCCATGATAAAATGGATTAATTTATTAGAGAAGTAGCGGTACCTCAAACTTCACTAATTTTAGCGAACACAAGAACATCAACAAGAGCACACACAAACTCAGTGATAGATAATTTTATTTATGTAAGAAAATGTATGCAGAGAGGAAAGATTTTCAGTGTTTGAAAAATGAAAAAGACCTCTTATTTATAGCCATTTGTAGCGAGGAACACGTCTGTTCAGACAAATCTGTTCATACCCGTTTTCTCCAGAATGTTGTGTCTTTTGGGAAAAGTAACGACTTTTGGGAAGGAGCAGGTCCCTTCAGAACGTTTTTACCGTTACACGCGAATTTCAAATAAATTCCATTGCGCCAAATTAATTCTGTTATTTAACTAACATTCTGAATTAATTTATAAGAGAAAGGAAATCAATTATCAAGATTGATTAAATAAATTTTGTCCAAAAATATTATCAATCATTCACATCATTTGATAATCCGAATCCGAGGCCGAGCAAGCGACAACGATGGCGCGAGGGCCTCCCTTCTTCTTAACCCTTTAAGAACTAAAGGAAGTGTTTCCTAATACATGGACAACAATTCCCTTTCTTCTACCAATATGGGAGAAATGACTTTTCATTTGCACTTTGCAATGACTTTTCATTTTCCCTCTAAAATTGGTTCTCCAATTTTCCATTTTCTCTTCTTATTCCCATTCACACCTTGCTACAACCCAACAGTCTTTACCTACACACAGGGATCATACTTGATGCCAATGAATTTGAACTAAATACTGAATTAGTAATATTTCAAAAATTACAGAATGAAATAAATGTCTGAATAGCTCAACCTTGTCAACTCGGACATTATATATTTGGATGGAGGAGTCATCCACTCCTATGGCAATAACATTGTTATCTTGAGGATGAAATGCCAAAAAGGTTGCTTCGGGTGGGGCGAACATAAATATTGTCATAGTCTGCATTTGCAACAGAAACAATATAGAGATTAGTGGAAAGAAAAAATAAAGCAAAATAATATATCACTTCATGCAATTAATTCCTGATTTATAGCTTCTTAGTTGAACTGGTAGGCTAAAGCTAGAGTGCAAGTTGCTCAAAGTTTCTTTCTTTCATCCCCATATGCCAAATTACCTGTGGACAACTCAGAATGAAATGATGCGACATTTTACCTTAAAGGTCATCATATTGAACAATGATATTTTCCTTCCAGAAGCTGACTTGACGTAGAAGTCATTCTTGAGGAAGTAACGAAGAAGTGTTAATTGTAAGAGCGCCAGTACTATTTGATTGATGAAGGAGTTTTTGTCTTTTCGATTCAGCCCTTTTTTCTCTTAGCTGGGATAAAAATAATTGTTTTCTCTAGGGTGACATATGTGCATATCTAGTACGACGACGCAAATTTCTGTAAGAAGTTCTTTCTTGGACAAACTCAATATCTCTATTTTCTTCCATTCATGTTTCAAGTAGTTTATGCTTTGTTAAATTAATTTATAGGTTAATGTCATCTGGAAACAATGCATATAACTTACAAAAAAAATGCAGACGATACTAAATGACTGTAACAAGATAACCACTGGGATCAAATGGCATACATTTGAGACATATCAATGTAGCATTCACTGCCACACCTTGCTTGAGAGGCAATGTTTGATGTCAAAATTAATGGGAAACAACATGCAGGCAAAATTAAAAGACAATCATGGAAATAAGACAAAGAAAACAGAGGTTGGCTCTTCTACACCTGTTTTTTCGGATTTAATGGTATTAATTCTCCATATTATCTGTAAATATTAGACTGTGAATCCAACTACTATTGTATTATTAATTAACTAAAGTCGCTATAAGAACTTGTGGCTTCAAATTCTGAATCTGCTCCTTTACTTGGAAATCCCCCCCCATAAAGTCCTTAAATTTAGGTCCATTGAAAGTGACAAGTCAGTAAGCTAACATGTTAGTTTTGTGTAAATTGCCTTCAATGAAGTTAAATGAAACAACAACTAATAATAGCAGTGGTCCAAGAAAATATTGACTGTGCATTTTCTTAAGGAGAAGTGCGACACACATGTTCATGAGAGAAAGGGGATGCAAGTTTAGTTACCAATCGAATATATATAAGTTCATAAACGCAATACAATAACTATTTCTTTATGTACAATTATGTGGTGCGGTGTTCACACATATGTGGATCACCAAAGTGAGAATTGAGATTACCAATTTTGTTATTAATGTATATCATTTTACCTAAGTGGAGAATCAAGATAACCAAAAGATAAAATCAATTCAAGAAAAAAAAGACATAGGTGAAGCGAAGAAAAATCGAAAATGGCTTCTTCAGACAGGATAAAAGTACTTGCAATTTTCAAAATAAAGACATTTATGAGAAGAGAAACATACCATAGTAAAGAGATGAAGCTACATTATTGTTGTGTGTCAATTGAAGGTAAAAGATGAGGACACCTGCAAACCATCAGGAACCAAGTTTTATGCACTTCTTAAATCTTAGAAAAACTTAAATTCTAAGTGGACAATCAAGAATAAAGAAAAATTCAACAATGTTGATATTTTTGAATACCATAGCAGCAACATACACAAATGAAAGAGAATGAAAGGATCTAATATTTGCTGGACATGTATTTTTTATGTTAGGATTTATGAGGTCGAATAGAAATTAGAGCAATAACAGAGAAATGCTTTAGACTGAACATGGATCACGCCTTATACTATAGCAATCCTATGTTATTTTATCTCTTACTTCATAGTTCATACACATTTTGTTGTTGTTATAGTAAGCCTATTGTGAAATGAAATTAGTTGATTTAGGCATATTGTCAAATACCTTCCATTCATCAGAGTGCAAAATCTAATGCAATTACCAACATGCATGTGAAAATAAACTCCTCTAATGAACAGTTAAAATATTGATATCACCAGAATTTCATAAACAGTAATCGGATGCAATAAAAAGCAAAAATAGATAAAAACTAATTGGATCTTGAAAAAAAATGGATAATCCGGAAGGAAACTTGATCAACACTTTGAAGCTAGATATACAAAGAGTTTTTGGAAAACCAATTACAGTATCCTGTCTCTTTTAAGTTTGTGAAAACTAATTGCGTCATATATTGCTTCTATCACTACAAATTATTTCGCTAATCTAACAACTATCAAGATAAGAAGCAAATTATCCTTAAATTCAATGCATGCATACCTAAATATCTAGAGAAGAATGAAAATAGCCACCATCATAGGCGTTTGCTCAAGAGTTGGACATATTAGGAAGAGAAATTGGGGAAAAAAGGAGGAGAAAAACTTACTGTAGCTAATGAATACATCAATAGGAAAGACAAATTTGAGGCGAAACAGAGATTAATCCAGATAAATATAGAAGTGATGCACAAACAACAGAAATCGATAATCGGGTGGATATTGTTAATCTAGGAACAGTAGTTTGAAGAAGAGGATGGCTAAAACAGGGGAGTTCTGAGTGTTTAGCTTTGAGAGATAAATAGTATAAAGGAGAAGGGAATTTTTATTATGTCAATCAATGAATGATACTATACACTTGAGATCCTTATATGCTATTGCAACACAATTATGTACTATTCCATTAGGCGGGATCTATGTAACTAACTGGTTTAGCAATATAGCTAACTATCTAAGTGATAACTTTAACGAGCTTGCCAGCTTAGCAATCTGTTCATCAGTCTTGTATCAATACCCCTTCACACTTGACCTTAAGTGTGGAAAGAAGGAAATCAATGTTGAAGCTCAGTAAGATACTCCCAAGTAGCTTGAAAGGCGTCAATATTAGTCCACTTTACAAGAACCTGACAGACAACTTTGTTTCCTCTTTTCACCAACCTCCTTTCAAGAATAAGCTCCGGCAAAGGATAATAAGGACTTGAAAGGTGAAACACAAGAGGATGATTGAGAATTGTAGGGACCTCAACACACCTCTTCAACTGAGAAACATGAAATGTAGGGTGTATCCTAACATCAGCAGGCATAAGCAACTTGTAAGCCACTGCACCAACCTTAGCTTCCACAGGATAGGGCCCAAAGTACCTTGCAACTAATTTGTTGAAAGGTCTGGCACTTGATGAGTCCACAATTTTGACTCATTTAGGGCATCATTTTAATAGATTTAGTGTCCTTAAATGCATATTTTGTCTTAATAATTCATGTAAATCCTTAAGTTTTAGGTAATTGGAGTTTGAGGCAAAGCATGGACACTACTTGGCAAAAAGGAATAAAATGGCGTAAAAGACGAAGAAAAGAAGGCATGAGGATCGCCTAATGCATTTGGCGAGTCGCCGAATGGCCTTTACCTCGCCCAAAGTTCCAGTGTTCTAGGCCCTGAAGGAAAAAATCAAGTCGGCGATGAAAAGGAGCAGTCGGCGTATCGTCGAACAATTTCGCGAGGCAGTACTATATCCCCCAATGATCCAAAATGCAAAGATGCTGAAGGCAAGGGCTGAAAGGCGATAAAGCAGACCAAAGGGCGGTTCACCGAGTGCGTTGGCGATCCTGACTAACTGCGCCGAGTGATCCTTTGCAAGACATTTTTTTGACAACTATAAATACTAGTTTGAATTTTTATCTTAGTATGCAATTTCAGATACAACATTTTATTTTTCTAAGTTTCAAGTAGAGAGACCTTGTTCTTAGCTTTTGAAGATTTGAAGAATTCCAATTCTAAGAAATTGGAAGTGGGTGTTGAAGATTCTTCATCTTAGACTCGATTGAAGTGAATATAAATCATACCTAGTTGATGTTACTTCGATTTAGTATCATTTTCTTCCTTTTCTCTATGTCTTGCTAAAACCCCAATTCTTTGTGTGTGATTATATGAATATGGGTTAAATTTCCTGTTGGGTATTGCTTATTGTTAGTCTATTTGTTATTTAAATGTGATTTTGTTTAGTAGTTGTGTGTGAACTTAATGGGATTGTAGTCGCAAATATGATTTCATCTTAGTGTTTTTGGCTTGCTTGAGAGAGAGGTTTCAAAACTAAGACTACTTAATCGATAGTCGGTGGTTATTGGGTCGTCATGGGTTCAGCTCGAGAGAGTGAATCCTAGGACTTTTCCCACACATTCAACTCGAGAGAGTGAATGGGCTTAAGGCGGAGGTTGAGCTTAAAAGCGGTAACTCGGTGTTCGAGAGAAACTGGGTTGATTCAGGGTAAGTTGCTTGAGAGAGAATTTACCCCAACTAAAGTCTAGCCTAGTTACAAATGTTCAACAATTGATTATCAATAGAAATTACCCGATTGTGTAGTTTATCAGTATTCCTATCACATCCCAAGAATCCCGTCTCCCTATATTCATATCTTTACATTTTTGTTGTTTTAGTTGTTAATCGACTACAAACCCCCCATTGATAATTGACGTTCGTGTCAACCCTTTAATTTATTATGTTCTCGAAATGTTTTTAGCTATGGTTAACTTTAGCATATTCGCGCTTAACTCTTAATTCTAAGAAACTACTCCCTTGGGACTCGATCCCAACCCATTCGATTGGGTTATATTACTATTGTACGATCGTAGACACTTGAATTGGAAGTTGTGTCTTGATTATGAAAACATCAGCACTCACAGATACCTGCCTATAAGGCTGAAGCTTTAAGTATACCCACTCACCAACTTGGAAACTTCTTTCTGACCTATGTTTATCAGCCATGTCCTTTATCCTTTGTTGAGCTCTACCAATGTGAAGTTTGAGCAACTGTAGAATAGCTTCCCTAGCAGCCAAGGACCTGTCTCCCATTTCATTAGCAGTCTCATCCACTATATAAGACAAATGAATAGGAGGTTTCTAACCATACAACACCTCGTACGGAGTACATTTGATAGAAGTGTGGTAGGTGGTATTGTACCACCATTCTGCTAACGGTAAATATGAAGACCATTCCGTAGGGCTGTCTGAACAAAAACACCTCAAGTAAGTTTTCAAGGTTCTATTCAAGACCTCTATTTGACCATTCGTTTAAGGATGGTAAGTAGTGGACCTCTGCAGTTGAACCCCTTGAATTGTAAATAACTCCTGCCACTGAGAAAAATAGGATCTCTATCACGGGTAATTGTGGCAAGCATCCCATGAAGCTTAAAGACATTATCTAGGAAGCATTTAGCAACTGATTGTGCTGTATATTGGTGCTGTAAACTCAAGAAATGTCCAGACTTGTTGACCATTACTAGAATCACATCTTTGCCTTGAGACTTAGGGAGCCCTTCAATTAAATCTAAGCAGATGTCAGTCCATATTCCTGCAGGAACTAGTAATGGTTGTAATAAGCCGGGGTAAGCAGAGGCATCATACTTATGCGTTTGACAAATGTCACACCTGCTAATGTAATACCTAGTATCTGAAAAATAATGATTGTAGCATCCATTCCAGAATCATGCCATAACTTGATGATGTTCTTTCTCAACAAATGATCATTACCCACTACTAATCTCCCTTTCCATCTCACTTGCTCATTAGTCCAAGTAAAGGACTTATAAGGACGTTCTTGCAACTTAGCAATCAACTCTTGCAGATTAACATCAGCGGACCAGGTGCCCTTAATCTGTTCATACAATGAGTCATTAAGAGTTATTAAGGAAATGGCCAACAATTCAGCATCAAGTTTTCTTGATAAAGCATCACCAACCTTACTCTCAACCCCTTTTTTGTATTCAATAGAGAAGTCAAATGCCATGAGTTTAGAGATCCCAACTACTTGAAAATCAATATGAATGTTCTGCTCTAGTAAGTACTTCAATGCCTTATGATCAATTTTGACAATAAATGATCTACGTAGTAGGTAGTGAGACCATTTAGTCATTGTAAAAATGAGAGCTAATAGTTCTCTATCATAAACAGACATAGCTTGATGTTTTGGGGCTAATGATTTTCTGATGTAGGCAATTAGATGTCCCTGTTGCATCAATACAACTCCAATTCCTTTTCCACTAGCATCAGTCTCCACCAAGAAGGGCTTACGATAGTCAGGCATAGCCAACATAGGTGCAGAGATCAATGCTTATTTCAGGTGTTCAAAAGCCAGAGTTGCCTCTTCCTTCCATAAAAATGCATCCTTTTTCAACAATTCATGTAGAGGTTTACTGATAGAACCAAATCCCTTGATAAAACTTCTATAATACCCAGCCAATCCTAAAAATCATCTCAATTGCTTAAGATTAGTAGGGATGGGCCATTGTTGGATGACCTCAATTTTCCTAGGGTTAGTAGATACCTCTTCAACAGTGATAAAATATCTCAAATATTCCACTCTGTGGACTCCAAAAGAACACTTTGATTGCTTAGCATACAACTGGAATTGCTTCATTAGAGCAAACACAGACTTGACATGAACAGTATGATCTGTCATACTTTTACTGTAAATCAATATGTCATAAAAGAAACCAAGACTGATTTCCTTAATAATGGTTTGAAAACAACATTCATAAGGCTTTGGAAAGAGGAGAGTGCATTAGTTAGGCCAAATGACATAACTAAAAACTCATAGTGACCCTCATTAGTCTTAAAAATTGTTTTATGTGTGTCTCCACTAGCCATTCTCAATTGGTGATACCCTTCTTCGAGGTCTATTTTGGAGAATATTACAACTCCACCTAACTCATCCAGAAGATCTTCAATTATGTGTACAGGAAACTTGTCCTTAATAGTCAACTAGTTTAATGCTCTATAATCCACACAAAGCCTCCAACTCCCATCTTTCTTTCTCTCCAGGACTATAGGAGATGCATACGGACTAGTACTATGTTGAACGATTCCTTGATCTAACATCTCTTGAACCAATTTTTCAATAATGTCCTTTTTAACACCTGGATACCTATAAGGTCTCTTGTTTACAGGGTTGGTAGACTCCAAGAGCGGTATCCTATGATCAAATGGTCCTCTGTGAGGAGGTAATGTAGTAGGAATTGCAAAATGCTACCATACTGATCAATTAAGACATATAACTCTAGTGATACAACCATGCCTTGATTAGCCTGAATATTGTGGCAACTGAGTACTTCACTACCCTCTTGTAACAATGATATCATGATGAACTGAGCGTTTTCCTCATCTATCTTGTTCAAGGCCCTTGCCTTAGTTGCCTTAAGCTGACTACTAGCACCTCTTAGCATATGTTTTTTGCCATGATACATAAACTCAATGGTCCTATTGTTGAAGTCATTTAAAATTCTGCCCAAGGTGTTCAGCCACTAAACCCCAATACAATATCAACATTTCCCAGAGGTAATAGCAAGAAATCTGAAGCAAAAGTTGTTCCTTGTAAGAGCCACTGAAGATTTTTACATATAGAGGCAGTCTGCACTTTTCTTCCATCCGCTACACTAATTGACTGCTCCAAGATAGGATTAGCCTTACAACCTAACTTCTTGACCACTTTTTGGTTAATGAAGTTATGGGTACTTCCCGTATCAATCAATACTTTTAAGGGCCCTTTTTCATGATAACCAATTACCCTTATTGTATGATAGCCAGTAACTCCTATAAATGCTTGCAAGGATATGGTCATGAATACATTTGGCTCCTCACTGACCTCTTGCTCTAACTCCACCAATTCAGATTCTGCCTCAGCTTCAATTACATCCACCAAAAAGATTTGTTTCTTTGTTTTACAGATGTGGCCAACCACGTACTTTTTATCACAAGAAAAACATAACCATTTAGCCCTTTTTTTCATCCATTTCTGCTGCAGTTAACCTCTTTCCAGGGTTATTTCCATTGAACCTGTTAACTCTACTCCCATTTGGTTCAAAAGGCTTCTTTAATGTGGGATTTGATATGAAAGGCTTCTGAAAAGTTTGAGGTTTAAAAGTGGTTGGAGTAGATAGAATGGCATGTTGGGATTTGTTATTGGTCTTCAAACCCCAAGACTGAGCCTGAGCTTCAAAGACACCTTCATGCAATCTAGCAATTTTATAGGCTTGCATTAACGTTCTTGGATTCTGAATTCTTACAGATTTATTTAACTCTGGCTTCAACCCCCTTTAAAACAACTGATTGTATTTTCAGTTGACAGATTCACCCCAGTTAGTAGTCTGCTAAATTCAGCCTGGTAGTCCTTAACAATGCTAGTTTGCTGCAGATTCTTGAGCTCCTCCATTGGGTCTTCAAACCCTTCCCCAAACCTCTCTCTTAAGGCTAGCACATATTCAGTCCATGTAGGGTCCAGATCTGAATTCCTAGACCTTAGATAGGACCTATACCAAGCAATGGCTTCCCCTTATAAATTGATGGAAGTTACCAGTAGGAGGAACTCCATTATTCATTTCTCTTGGTCGATTCTCATGTGGGCATTCTATCGAACACCTTTAGGCATTTGAAGATTCTACTCTATCAGGTTCTCGTTCTCTTCCTTGAGTATTCATGTATCCAATCGCCTACTTGATTTCGAGCAACTCTTTATTTGTTTGCATATTACGATCGTTAATACTAGTCATACCTTCCATCACTTTCTACAATTGATCCTGAATTTGCAGAAGTCTAGCATCCATATCTTCCATGGGTCTTTCTTGATTCTTGCTTCTGGTCATAGCCGTATTGAGGATAGCCTTGCTCTGATACCAATTGATGCACAAACAATGGAAATCGGTAATCGGGTGGATATTTAATCTAGGAACAATAGTTTGAAGAAGAGGATGGCTAAAATAGGGGAGTTCCAAGTGTTTAGTTTTGAGAGAGAAATAGTAGAAGGGAGAAGAGAATTATTATTATGTCAATCAATGAATGATACTATTACACTTGAGATCTTTATATGCTATTACAACACAAATTTGTACTATTCCATTAGGCGGGAGCTGTGTAACTAACTGGTTTAACAATATGACTAACTATCTGAATGATAGTTTTAACCAACTTGCCAACTCAACAATCTGTTCATCAGTCATGTATCAGGCAGATGCTTGACCAGAGAAGAGTTTCAGAGCATATGTTGAGTAGAATGTCGATGTAAACAATGAAGAGGTAAAGTCGATGCACAACAAACCTAAAGATCCCTAAAAGTAATAGTAAAATTACCTATGTGCCCTTGGTTATCCTTTAGAAGTCTCTGAAACTAATAGTAAAATTACATAGTTGCCCTTGTTGGACCTTTAGAAGTGCCACTTCTAAATAAGGGTAATATATATATATATATATATATATATATATATATATATTTGAAAAGTCATTGAGATCTGTGTTAGTTGTTTCCAAATATGTGTTAAAAGAATGTAACTGCAAGAATTTTGATAATACATGACTACTAATTGATACTGTTGCAATTTACAATTTCAAGTTCCTAAATTAAGTAGTTTTTTTTTCTAGTATCAAACCGGGTGGGAAATTTAAGAAGCAAAAAACTTGATATATAGGTGAGGTTTGTACCAAGCAAAATCCTCTATAATAATCTACTTGTTATAAAAGAACTAAAAGTAACAAACTAAAAAGAAGAACAATAGAAAGAGTAATGTACTGTATTTTTCACTTCATTCGTTATATCATTCAAATGAAGTACAAAGCCTTTATATAGGCAATGTAAATTGGGCAGTGACTGACTGACACAAGCCATCCACTACTTTGCACAAATTGTGCACAATTTCCACAATTTCAACACTCCAATACACATACTATCCACATATCATATTGTGACATCCACATGTTCACAACACTCCCCCTTGGATGTCTATGCCTAACTAAAGTAACTCTAAGGAAGGAAAATGAGTACATATATCATATATCTTTAAATACGCATTTGTTTGTTGCCTCATTAAAAACCTTGTTAGGAAAACCCAATGGGACAAAACCTAGACTAAGGAAAAAAGAGTACAATGCGTATTCTACTCTCCCTGATGAAGACAACGATCTATATTGTTAAGTCTTCGCATTCCAATTTTGTGTACCATTTTCTCAAGAGTTGAGGCTGATAAAGATTTGGTGAATAAATCTGCTGGATTATCACTTGAACGAATTTGTTGTACATCAATATCACCATTCTTCTGGAGATCATGTGTGAAGAATAATTTTGGTGAAATGTGCTTCGTTCTATCTCCTTTTATGAAGCCTCCTCTTAATTGAGCTATGCATGCAACATTGTCTTCAAAGAGCACTATAGGTACCTTGACATCATACTTCAAACCACATCTTTCTTTGATGAAATGTATCACTGATCTCAACCATACACATTCTCTACTTGCTTCATGAATTGCTATTATCTCAACATGATTTGAAGAAGTAGCGACAATGGACTGCTTCGTAGATCACCATGATATAGCAGTACCTCCGTATATGAATAGATAGCCTGTTTGAGATTGAGCTTTATATGGGTCAGATAAATAACCTGGCATCTGTATGACCAACAAGATCTGCACTATCTTTGTTAGTATAAAACAGACCCATATCACTAGTCCTCTTTAGATATCACAATATATGTTTAACTCCATTTCAATGTCTTTGTGTAGGGGAAAAACTATATCTTGCTAATAAATAAATTAACAAAAAATGCTATGTCAGGTCTCGTAGCATTAGCAAGATACATAAGTGCGCCAATTGCACTAAGATAAGGTACTTCAGGACCAAGAGGTTCCTCTTTCGCTTCTTGAGGTTGGAATGGGTCTTTACTCACTTCAAGTGATCGGACAACCATTGGAGTACTTAATGGATGTGATTTGTCCATGTAAAATCGTTTCAAGATTTTCTCAGTATAGGCAGATTGATAGATGAAGACCCTGTCTGCTAAATGTTCTATTTGTAGACCAAGACAAAGTTTTGTCTTTCCAAGGACTTTCATCTCAAATTCTTTCTTTAGATATTCAATTGTCTTTTGGACCTCTTCTGGAGTTCCAATGAGATTAATGTCATCAACATAAACAATAAGAATAGCAAACCCCGATGTTGTTTTCTTAATAAAAATACAAGGACAAAACAAATGGCATCGTTTATATAATCTTGTTTTATCAAGTACTCATTGAGGCGATCATACCACATGCGCCTTGATTGTTTTAAGCCGTATAATGACTTTTGTAATCTAATTGAATACATTTTCCGAGATTTTGAATTATATGCTTCAGGCATTTTAAGTCCTTTCGGAATTCTCATATAATTTTTATTATCAAGTGAACCGTAAAGATAAGTTGTAACCATATCCATTAAATGTATTTCAAGATTTTTATGTACAGCTAAACCGATGATATATCGAAAAGTTATTGCATCCATAACCGGTGAATGTTTCTTCATAGTCTGACACTGGGTCGTTGAGAGAATCCATGCGCAACAAGGCGTGCCTTGTATCTTACAATTTCATTTCTCTTATTTCTTTTTCGTACAAAGACGTATTTATAGCCAACC
Organism: Solanum commersonii; assembly: GCA_029007595.1. NCBI lineage: Eukaryota > Viridiplantae > Streptophyta > Magnoliopsida > Solanales > Solanaceae > Solanum > Solanum commersonii. The sequence goes on from JAJTWQ010000054.1 coordinate 1,276,198, forward strand.
GATTATACACCATTTGGGGTTTGTACTACAGGTCCAAAAACCTCACGTTTAGCAAGTGAGTCTAATTCGGATTGAATTGCCTCTTGCCATTTTGGCCAATCACATCTTCGTCGACATTCTTCGACAGATAAGGGTTTAAGATCCTCACTGTCTCGCATAATGTTAAGTGCAATGTTATATGCGAAAATATTATCCACTATAATTTTTGACCGATCTAAATTTATCCCATCACCCGTAGAACTTATTGAAAGTTCTTCATTCGCTTGAGTCTTGGGTTCACTGATATCTTCAGGAATATCAAGATTAATCAGATCTTGAATCTCTTCGTGGGATTCTTTTGTAGTGTCATTTTTCGTACTTCTTTTTCTAGGATTTTTATCTTTTGAACCCAATGGTCCACCACGTTTCAGACGTGTTTGTGATTCAGAAGCCATGACACTTATAGATGGTCCTTTTGGGACGTCAATCCGGATAGGCACATTCACTGCAGGAATATGTGACTTTGTTATCCTTTTCAAATCAGTAAATGCGTCTGGCATATGATTTGCTATGTTTAGCAAATGGATGATCTTCTGGACCTCCTGTTCACACATAGGGGAACTTGGATCAAAATGAGATAATGATGAAACTTTCCATGCAATTTCATTTTTAAGTTCCTTTTTCTCTCCCCCTAATTGCGAAAAACTTGTTTCATCAAATCGACAATCTGCAAATCTTGTAGTGAATAAATCTCCCGTCAATGGCTCAAGGTAGTGAATTATGGAGGGTGAATCAAACCCAACATATATGCCTAACCTTCTTTGGGGGCTATTTTAGTGTGTTGAGGTGGTGCTACTGACATATATACAACACACCCAAAAATTCGTAGATGAGCAATATTTGGTTCATGACCAAATACTAATTGTGACGAAGAGTATTTATTATAATGAGTCGGTCTGAGACGAACAAGTGATGCTGTATATATAAGATATCATGACCCCAAACAGTAGTTGGCAACTTAGTTTTCATAAGTAGAGGTCTTGCTATTAATTGTAAGCGCTTAATAACTGACTCAGCAAAGCCATTTTGAGTATGAACATGAGCTACATGATGTTCAACTTTTATCCCTATTGATAAGCAATAATCATCGAAAGCTTGGGATGTGAATTCTCCAGCATTATCAAGGCAAATTTCCTTAATGGGATAATCTGGGAGTTGCGCTCTTAATCGTATCATTTGTGCCAATAATTTTGCAAACTCCAGGTTGTGAGATGATAAGAGGCACACACGAAACCATCTTGAAGATGTATCTATTAGGACCATAAAATATCTAAACAACCCACTAGATGGGTGAATAGGTCCACAGATATCTCCATGTATACGTTCTAAAAATTGAGGGGATTCAATGTTAACCTTCATTGGTGATGGCCTAGTAATCAATTTGCCTTGATAACAAGCAGCACATGAAAACTCATCATTTGTAAGAATCTCCAAGTTCTTTAATGAATGTCCATTTGAATTTTTAATGATTCGTCTCATCATTATTGATCCAGGATGACCTATTCAGTCATGCCAAAGCACAAAAGTTTTTAAGTCAGTAAACTTCTGGGTTATGATAGATTGTGCTTCATCTGTACTTATTTTTGCATAATATAAGCCAGAAGATAAAGTTGATAATTTCTCCAATGCATATTTCTGGCCTGAGACAATCTTGGTAATACCAAGGTATTCAACATTCATTTCATTTATTGTCTCAACATAATATTCATTTTGGCGAATATCTTTAAAAGTTAACAGGTTTCTTAGGGATTTAGAAGAGAACAATGCATCTTCTATAACAAGTTTTGTCCCCTTAGGCAAAAATATAGTAGCTCTTCTGGAGCCTTCAATTAAGTTTGAATTACCAGAAATTGTAGTAACATTTGCTTTCCTTCAAAGCAAGTAAGAAAATTATTTCTCATATTTGAATATGGCGTGCGTTGTTCCACTATCAATTACACAAATATCTTCATGATCATTGATCCAAACAAAATTTGAGAGGTATCCATATATTTTTCAAGATAAAAGATACAAACGAAGTAAACATTATAATATTTTACTAAAAAATATTACACAACCTTTTATTTATTTATAAGACTAGGAAAACATATTCATACTAGTTCATACAAATGACAGAAGTGAAATATATGTACATTATTATAGACCCATCACCTATGAGGTGATCTATTTTTCCTTCGGGATTCTCAAAAAAATTCGCTACATCTAGATGCATGGGTTCAACATTATCTTCACAGATAAAGTTGATTTCTGCGTTATTTTTCACCTCCTTCAGGGAAGCTTGATACAACTCAACCAGGTGCCTTGGTGTACGACAAGTATGTGACCAATGCCCTTTTCCATCACATTGATAACATTTGTTGTCTGAATTTTTCTTCTACACCACTTCATGCTTTTCATCCTTCTTTTTACACTGCTGGTGGTGAATGTTATTATTTAGTGCAAGACGATCACCATGATTGAAATTTCTTCCTTGACCACGGCCACGGCCTTGACCTTTTCCACTCTTAAATTGGCGAAAATTTGCCGTATTTACTTCAGGAAATGGCATAGAACCAGCAGGTCAACTTTCATGGTTTTTCATCAGTAAGTCATTCTGTTGTTCAACAACAAGGAGATGTGAAATTAATTCTGAATATTTTTTAAATCCCATTTCTCCATATTGCTGCTGCAGGAGCATACTCGAGGTAGGAAAAGTGAAAAATGTTTTCTCCAGCATATCATGGTCAGTGTTATTTTCTCCACATAATTCTAATTGTGAGATGATTTTAAACATGGAGGAGTTATAGTCACTATAGATATAAAATCTTGAAGTCTTAAATGGATCCAGTCATAACGTTCCTGTGAAAGGACGACCAACTTCAGGTGGTCATATCTAGCTTTTAAATTATTCCACAACACTAGAGGATCTTTAACAGTGAGATATTCCATTTTTAAACCCTCATCAAGGTAATGACAGAGAAATATCATTGCCTTAGCACAATTTTGATTCAATGCCTGATTTTTTCTTGGATGGTGTCTGTCAGACCCATCGCATCAAGATGAATTTTTGCATCAAGTACCCATGATAGATAGCCTTTTCCCGATATGTCTAAAACATGAAATTCAAGTTTAGAAAGATTTGACATTATTTAAGAAAGGAAAATTTATACCTTCGAGGCTTTTAAAGTCTTTACTTAAACTGGCAGAGACTCGTGCTAATAACGTGTTATAAAAGAATTAAAAGTAACAAACTAAAAAGAAGAACAATAGAGAGAGTAATGTACTGTATTTTTCACTTCATTCGTTATATCATTCAAATGAAATACAAAGCCTTTATGTAGGCAATGTAAAATGGTGAATGGCTAACACAAGCCATCCACTACTTTGCACAAGCTGTGCACAATTTCCACATTTCAACACTCCAATACACATACTATCCACATACCATATTGTGACATCCACATGTTCACAACACTACTATATTAATACAATGAAAAAAGGAAGTAACATTAATAAAATATGTATATTGATCATGTGTTCATTTTTTCTATCGAGATCAATTACTATCAAATTCTTGGATGTATATTATTAAGCTTCACAAATATTTATTTTTCTTCCTTGACAGAATTTTACTATCATAGATCATTATATAGTACCATTTTCAATCATGAATTTTCTGATAACTTTTGAATGCTATATAAAATGCACATTAGTTATATTTTTTGCTGGACATAGAAAAATTCTTTCAAACTAGAAACACAATTATATTAGCGATTTTTTCTGTAAAGAAAATCAAGTTTAACTATATAATATTACACATGATGAAAGACCGGAGTTATAATTATCTATTTTTGCCATCTTGTTGATACTTTTATTTTGAACATTTTAAAAATTAAAATAGCAAGTGCTTTTTTAGAAAAGTTATGTTTAAATTAAGAAACATACAATCTATCTATCTATATCTATCTATATCTATATCTATATCTTCTATACTACCTTAAAAGCATGAATTCCCAAAAATGAATGTTGAATTACTATAATATCCCCAATTAAAAATACACAATTTATTTATTTTTATTTAACTAATTACTTATATTATATTATATTAAATATAGATACTTTTTCACATTATTAAAGGGTTGTGACTTTTCCGATGAATTGTGACTTTTTTGAAGGGTTGAAACTTTTGTGACGGGTTGTGACATTTCCGATGAGTTGTGACTTTTCAGAAGGGTTGTGATTTTTTCAAAGAGTTGTAACTTTTTCAAAGCATTGTGTCTTTTATGATAAGTTGTAATTTTTTCAAAGGGTTGTGACTTTTCCAATGAGCAGTGCCTTTTTCGAATGGTTGTGACTTTTCTGATAAGACACAATTAGCACCTATTCAAGACACTATTTGTTAGCTATAAATAGAAGTGTTTCCTCTCACTTTTATACTATACTTTTTCAAGTTTTCTACTGTTCTTCTTCTTAAAAAATCTCAAGTGTTATTTGCAACAATTGATCAAGTTCGAAATTCAACGAAACTCAAGGTACTACATAAGAAAGAGTTGATGAATAAATTGTAGCAACTTATTCATCAATTCATACTTGTATTTTCCTCTTACGATTTTCATCACATACATACTTCAATATTATTTGTATCATTTTAGAATATAAATACACTTTTAATTAACCTATATATTTTATTTATTAAAAAAAGACTTATTTCATACGAATAGTAACAACAATTTCAATCATCATCTTTCTTCGTTCATAAATCACAACCATCCACTCCTTATAAATTTATGGGGATCTCTTTTCTGTGACTATTTGAGATCACTTAACAGTTTTATAAATGATTCATTCCTAATCCATTGATACGTTTTGCTGATGCTCTTATCATTGATATTTAGATATTGGCTTTCTATTCAAGAAGAGAAGAAGAAAACAGAGAAATGTGCAATTAACTGTGAACTTTGCTTCACACAGAAAACTTCTATAAATAGTGCAAGGGGATTTTCATTTCATTTTATTCTTTTGATCCTTTAATTAATTTCTTTTGTGTTTCATTCTAGAGAGAACTTAATAATTTGTGTTCACATAATGAGTGAAAATTGACGAATACACACATCGTGGATTATTTTTTCTAAAAAATAAATTAATTGATCAAGTTGTGGGAGACACAATAGTAATAAAAAAATACAAAAAAGGGCACAAGATTGAGGTAAGATATTGTCACACCCCGAGCCTACACCCTGGGCGGGACTTGCACTCGGAGACCATTGCTGGCCCCAAGCGAACCCTTGGCCTGACATACTTAACTCAGCGAAAGACTTAACTCAAATAAACAGTCTCAAATAACAACTTAAAGAATAATAAACTGACCAAAATGGCACTTAAGTCATTAAACAACATCTGAAGGATAAAGAAAGACATTTGCACTAATAACTATCTGACTGTCTATGAAACCTCTAAAATACTGAGATGAATGTTGGGACAAACCCCACAACATCCTAATAAATGAAAGACTAAAAGCAAATAGAAGAGTCCTTCGGAATGCAAGGAGGCTCACCACTGACTCTGAGCTGCTCAACTGGATCAACAATGTACCGAAATGCCGATCTTAGTTACCTGTGTCTGCATCATAAGACGATGCAGGCCAACTGGCATTAGTACATTGAATATACGAGTATGTAAGTTGGAATGCTAAAGCAACATAGGCATGAAAGAATCTGAAAGAAACTGAAGAACTTACCTGGCTCAACTCAACTCAACTTGACTGAACTTGTTTCAATATAAAACAATTTAAAACAAGTGCAATATAAAGAAAAGCTATTTAAAAACATTATATTAACTCTGTGTGTATGCAAAGACACAAATGACTCTGAGAAGTATGTAAAAATACAATAAACTGATCTATATAAAAATACATTAAGTTCTGTGGGAGTTTCTCTAACCGACAACCATCACATAAGAGCTATAGTGATGATACATCGATCTACCTCACGCTGCTAGCGCATCCTATACCCGGCCAAAGGTATAGAACCTGAACTGCCTAATGGATCCACTAGCCTATTGCGAAAAAGATTCATCTAAAAAGTATGACCCTTTTCTACTCATGGTGGCTACATGGTTCTATGGTGACGTAAGTTATCTGAACTCATGCTCGTCCCCAATTCGGTGCTCAATACTACTCCCAAAATATACTAGCTCTTATGTTTTAAAAATATACTTCTTCTGTTATTTGAGATTAGTGCTCAAAAACATAGCTCAAAGGCTATCTTGGAAATCTCAGTTTCCCTTCTTGCTTCATTTAGAAAGCTATTACTCTTTTCTGAAAACTAGCCCGAAGGCCCTTTGGAAATCTCAGTTTTTGTTCTTATTTAAATGTGAAAAATATTTTTAAATCTCTTTGGGGAAATAATTAATTCCCATATGCTTCTTTGAAGAAAAGAACTTCAACTTCACTCTTTACTGAACTCAAAACTTAAGTCTTAAAACAAAGTTAAAACATTTGTGAAAGACCTTTTGAAAACTTTAAGAACTTATCTTAACTTGACTCTTGACTTTTCTTGACTTTGATCTTAACTGCTCTTGACTTGACTCTTAACTGATCCTTGAATTGAATTATGGATTCAAGGATTATGATTTGTGTTTGGAAAGACCTCATGATGTTTAGGAATGATTTCAAATAGCTAAACTTGAGAAAAGTTAAGAAATCACCGTCTTGGAACAAGTCCGCGACGCAGAGATGTTTCTAAATAAATACTCAAGAAATTTATTATTGAGACAGAAGAGTCCACGTCCTGTCCACGACGTGGAGTCAATTTTTTGTTCACTGGGGGAACAAGTCTGCGACGCGAACTTGTTTGACGAAGTCTGCTCGACTTTTTCCTTGTTCATTTTCCAGCCCCAATTCGCCTAAACTTGAATATTTTACTCAAATTCATTTTAGATTCCGATACCCAGCGTATGTACTCAAGAACCTAACTCAAGGTAACTCTAAAACACCACGTAAGGACATCAAAAACTCCACAATTCAACCCAATTCAAGAACAACATTCAAATTCAAGAATTCATGTCAAGAACATCAACATTCAAACTCTTTTAGGACGAACTGCGCTGAATTAAGCATGTTTGGCGTGTGGGTGAATGAACCCAATGCTATGAGAGACTCACATACCTTGGCGAATCCTCCACCAAAATCGATCGTTCTTGGCTAATCTTGCTTTTCTTCTTCTTCTTTCTCTTGCGTTCTTTCTCCAAAAACTCTAGCTCTAATTTTCAAAAGCGCAAACTGAACTAACTCAGTCTTGACCCCAATTATTTTACTAACAACGGATTTAATTAATTGGGTAAGGAAAAGACCAAACTACCCTTTAAAAATCCGGATTGGGCATTTCTTTATTCGAACTGCCCAACTTCCGAAAGCCATATCTCACTCATATGATGTCGAAATCGTGCAAATTGGGCGGCGTTGGAAAGATCTCTCCAAGGGATTTCCAACCATATCAAGAGCTGCTCCCAACTCATCCTGAGCTAGGAATTATGGCCGTTTGGAAATGGCCAAAATTCACTTTCTTAACTTAGACAAAAATTTCCAGATTTCCTTATTCTTTCCAAAAATCAATATTTTCATATTTTAAACCCTTTATAGTCGTTTCTAGGTGCGAGATGCTACACATATTTCTTATTTAATTCTCTATTTTTATGTTTTTACCCTCAAATGAAGGAATTTCTTCTTAATTTTGCTAAAATAGCGGGCATCAACGTAGTCCATTGAATTATTAGTTTTGCTGTTTAGTCCACTATTTCAAAAATAGATTTTTACTTTTAATTATAATATGATAATATAGCCATGATAATAATTATTTTTTGATAGAAATGTAAGTAAAAATGGACGGAGAAAGTAAAGTGTTGAGATTTCAAAAAATGAAACACTAGAGTGAATATAGCATGAACATATATTTTCGTCTTCCTTCTTCATTGGCTATTAATTGTTCAATATATTTTTTCTTTTTTATATTAATATTGAGTATGAATTTTTTTATGCATGAATTTCCTGTGATATTTTGTATTCATTTTAATATGAGAAAATGTTATGTCGCAAGATACGCTCCTTGTGAGCCATATAAAAATAGATAAGAAAATGGTGGTTGATAAAAAATTATCTTAAATAAAATTAAAAATTCTATAAATAATACTTAAAACTTTGTTCATATATTATTTTTTTTTATTGAAATTTTTTAATGTTTTTTATCACCATACAATTTTTATAAGATACTTGATACTTTCTTTAGACAATAACTATATGATATGCATGTGATAGAAAAAAGGAGAAGACTACCATTTTGCAAAGATAAGGTAGAAACTTAAAGAAATGAAATATTTTTCACAATAGGTGACGTTCATATATTAAAATTAAATCTTGCTACTGAAATATATATATATATAACAAAGAATTTATCAAGCTAAATATTTGACATACACTCAAACCTCTCTCTCTCTCTCTCTCTCTCTCTCTCTATATATATATATATATATATATATATATATATATATATATATATATTTATATATAACACAGAATTTATCAAGCTAAATATTTGACATACACTCAAACCTCTATTTAACTATAATTTGTTATAACAATATTTCACTATAATGACCTTATTTTATTTAGAACTAATTTTCAAGGTCATATTTTTTTGTCTCTGTAGCGTTCTACTTATAATAGTGTTGACATTCACTATAGAAGTACATTTTTTTTGTAAAATTACCTCTCTATGGTAGCCTTACTCAAATATTAGTTGAGTAATAATTTATTTAAAAGACATATTACTTATAAAGATAAAATATTGAAATATTTATGGTAATCGTCATTAGTGTCATGCACATATTAAATTTCAAGTATGGATATTTAAGAGAAAAATTGTACTTAAATGGTGTCTATCATTTATGGTCATAACGTCAAGAGGAAGGCCTCTGGTGACCTTTATTATATTGATATTTATTTCTATATTGTAGCTTAAACTTTTTTATAAAATTGAGTGAAGTAAAAAATAATACTACTAAAGAAATGTCATTATCTCCCATATTTAAAAATTGGATGTATTTTGAAAAGTATCAATGATATCTTATCATTTTGATCTCAAAAATAAGTAACTCTATGATAATCTTTATTAAACATTTATAATCACTTGTGCTATGTTCTTAGATTATAATTATTTACGACAATGCTTTAATTTAATAATATTAATTCTATTTTACAATATTGTATACAATATGATACAATACACACGTGCAACGTACGTGCCGTGAGACTAGTCTTTTTAAAATAATCGAAGGCATTATAATTATTGTTTACGTCTCAATGATATGACATCATATTTGACTAATAAGAAAATGTATGTATGGTTTAAAAAAAAATTAATGTTATTTTATTAGTAATTGTTTGAGCATGTTCTGATACAAAATAAGGTGTTATTAAGAAATGAAATTACAAGGGATATAGATAAACTCATAATAAATAAGGATAATGCAAATGACAAAAATAGGTTCAACTTAGAGAGATAAAAGTCATAAGTTCACCGGTGGTCATACACAAACAAACATAATGAGGAAAGCTATCGATTATAGCCAGCGCCAAGTAGCACATGTGATTATTGCAAATGAGAACATTCATGTTTGAATGTCATCAAATTTTGTAAATGAGAGACAATACTTACCAAGAACTCATATTACATAAGAGTCAACTACTGATTGTTCAAGCTGTAACATGGGCTAAACGAATAAAGAGATATTTTCCCCTTAATTATTGAAATCCCATTTCCCTCTTTTCCTTCAACAACTCTTCCTCTTGACATTCATTTCCCTGCAGCAACATAGAGTGATTCTGGTGAAAGATCATTGGTTTTTCGTCAACTTATTAGAGTGTTTTACTTTCGAAGCACAGAGTTCAAAGTGCCAGTAAAATGACCAAGTTTTGTGCACATTACACCAACATTTATTTGATTGCACAAAATCGAAGAAGAAATCAATTATGTTGATCCACAAGCTTCTTCCAACCTACCCACCTCAGACAACCCCCTCAATCATCACAACATAGGTGCTCATAACAGGATGAACATCAATCAGGTCCATCTCTGAAGGAAATAATATTACCCAAAGTAATAATATATGCACAAGTTAAAGACCCAATAATGATTGTATAGAAGAAACTTATTAATCAATAAATAGTAGGTATGAAGCTTTATTCAATGCCTCAATAACTCTGATAATTTTGCACATTGAGTGTATCTCTACACATTTAATGTATCTCTCTATACTTTCAGTATATTTCTCACTACATTAAAAATATGTAATAAGACCACCCATATTTATAATACTAACAACTAAAGTAAACTAGGACTAGGAACCTATAAAACTAACAAATTCTAATTAAACATAAATAATAAATCCTAAACTAGTAAAAATCCTAAACTACTTAGGAATCCTAATCTTGGTTTATTTCCTTCATAGTTTCCCTTAAATCAGTATCGTTAAATGTGACCATGCCTAACATCTTCAATTTTATGAACAACTTCAATTTTAATGGATTTGTGAACATATCAACAACTTGTTCTTCGGTCTTGCAATATTCAACCATTATCTCTTTATCTTGGACCAAGTCACGAATGAAGTGCCATTTGATGTCAATGTTTTTGCTACAACCATGAAAAATTAGATTCTTTGTTAATGCAATTGCAGACTTGCTATCACAAAATACTTTTGTAGGACTATCTTGCTTGTGTTGAAGAAATCCAAGCATCCTTCTCAACCATAATGCTTGTGTAGCACTACTTGTTGCGGCCAAATACTCTGCTTCAACAGTTGATAAAGCAACAACTTGTTGCTTCTTTGAAGACCATGAAAATACACTAGATCCCAAATAAAATGCATAGCCATAAGTAATTTTTCTTTGCATCATATCTCCAGCCCAATCACTATCAGTAAATCCAACAAGATTACTATCATTAGTCTTTGAACAAAATATGCCATCAAAGTGTGTACCTTGAATATATCTCAAAATTCTCTTGGCAGCGTGCAAGTGAGATTGACGTGGAAACTCCATAAAGTTGCTAATTAATCCAACTCCATAAGTAATATCAGGCCTTGTAGAAGTCAAGTATCTTAGACTACCTACCAATCTTCTAAAATAAGTAGCATCAACAAAATTACCAGTTCCATCTTTGATCAACTTCAATTTCTCTTCAATAGGGATCAAGATTGGTTTGTCTTTGTCCATATGAAATCTTTTCAAAATATCACTCGCACATTTTTTCTAAGAGATAAAGATTCCTTCTTTTAATTGAGAAACTTCAATGCCAAGAAAATAAGACATTAATCCCAAACCAGTCATCTCAAATTGGCTAATCATTAACCTCCTTAAACTAAGAATTAGTTTAGGATTATTGTCAGTAAATATTAAATCATCCACGTATAAGCACACAATGAGAATGTCTCCATCAATATTGAATTATGTATAATGTATGCTAATAAGGACATCTGTGAAAACCATGTCCAATAAAATAAGAATCAATGCGAGTATACATTTGCTTTCAATTGCACACATAAATGTACGTGGTCGCACAAGTAATATAGTGGCTCTAAAAGAGCCGGATAATTAAACCCAAAGGACTTGTCAATTAATTATTTTACTAAATTATATTAATTCTAATTATTTATTTAAGGGGAGGATTTCAACGATGAATATATATTACTATAATAAACTAAGAAAAGATAGAGATTTCACACAATCAATGAATGAATCGATCTAGGATTGTGATTTAACTAACAATCACGTTTAGCATCAATTTCATCAACTTATTTGATTATCTAGTTGTTGATTCACGGGGTTGATAATATAGTCATGATCTCCCGACCTCTAATCGTCTACCACAATTGACAACCTAACTACATTGTTGAGCAGGGATAAACTGAACCAACTATGGAGCATTACGTTGTCTTCCCGTATTTGAGACAAACAAGGAACCTAGGTATATCCCTATCCTAGACACAAATCAATTCAAGTGATGTGCAAGAAAAGATCATGCTCCTTATATCCACATTCTATCCCTCTACTCCTCTCCCGAGTTCAAAAGAAGACAATAAATTTATTCTAATGGTAGCCAAACAACAAAATAGTAATCACAAGAATATAAGAACAACCAATATGATAAACAATTATGTCGAATCAAAATCACTAAACAATCATTTTGTAAGTAGATATAATCCAAGAACGAGAAGTTTAACTCCATATAGTCATAGAGCAATTACAACTAATCATTCAAAGAAAAGACGTAAAATAAAATAAAAGAGAAGAAAAGATGAAACCCTAAATCAAAAATTATTTTCTACATTGTATCCTCCTCCCTCAATAATTATTCTTATTGTCTATTTATAGATATAGAAAACCTTAATTAGTATAACTGAGTCCAAAACAAATTAGGAATCTACAACCAAAAGGAATTAGAATTCATGTACGTGTTAAACACTGTAGCACAATGGCGGAGTCAGAAATTTAATTATGGGTGTCCAAGAATAATGGTTGTGACTGTCAAAATAAAATTAAAAAAATATTGTGCTATTTGGTGTTCGAATCCTAAACTCTTTCATTCAAATGGACACCTATTACATCAAAAGCATAACTTTTATCAAGGGTGTCTAACATTAAATATATATCCTTTAAATGTAGAATTTTACATATATATACAACCTATTTTTTCGACGAAGGGTGTCCAGGTTGACACCTGGGTAGCTCTAGCTGCGCCCTTGCTGTAGCCGCTCTTCAATTTACACTCTTGTCTTCCCTTGCTGCCACGTGGAAGTAATTCCAATTTTGCAGCATGCAATTTTTATATTTAATTTAATCTATTAAGTTGCCTGCTTGATTTCTTCTTTGACCTACCATCTTTAATTCGTTTTAGCTCCAAACTTCTTCATTTTCCCACCAATTTAATCCTACAATAAAATATACTATTAAGCACATTCCATAAAATCCATGCTCAAAAAAGACAAATATAAAAACTAAATGTGAGGCAAATAATAATTTAAAATATGTAATTTGGTCTCACATCAATACCCCACACTTAAAATATTGCTCATCCTCGAGCAATCATTAAAGCTCATCTCAAAAAATCATTGATACTAACACTTAGGTCATATACAACTTTCAAAACATCAAGTACAATTCTCAATCATTATGCCAGATATACAAATAAAGAACAAACCTCTAACCTCCTAACCTTAAGGAAGGACTCTGAAATCATCAAATTTAAGTTTGCTCACCTACTCTCATCAAAGAAAGCTAATAAAATCACATATCTATCATGAAACAAGTGCCCTCGCCAGATGAAATAGTCCACACACCCAATTCAAAAGATTGAATATAAATTAAGGACTTCACATCAAAGAACAACTCTGACACTCACAATAAAATTCACATGTATGCACAAAGAACCATAGGCTTGGCCATTATGTACATCTCCACTAATTAAGCATGCTTGAATAGAATCAAATAGGAATTTAACGGGCTGTAATGTAGGCTAGGGTACGGGTAGGAAAACTATTTAATAGTGACTTGCACTTCCTTAAACACTTTGCATTTTAAGACTTTATCACCCATTATTTTCTTTTCTTTATTTTCAGCCATCTCTTCAACAATTATTTCACAAGTAATTCTCATCATCTCAAGAATGCTTCAATCATTTTTTTTCAAAGAATATTTTTTTTGTTTTGTTTTTCTCATTTTTTTTTCATGTCACATTCTTTCAAAGAGGGCTTTTTAATCACTCTTTAGTTATCATTGATCACCTTTTACACTCAACCATCCCTTTTCTTCAGATTTAACAATTGGAATAAGTCTATGCTACAATGCTCAAGGAAGCATGGTGCAAAAACTAGGGATTCAACAAAAAAGTCAAGGCAAAAATATTGCTACCAATAAAAAGCTACAGGCTCAAAGGGGCTACTAGTGATATGTTCTGGAAAGACTAAAATTTACAAGACAAATCAAAGAAAGCCTATTATCATCTCCTAAACATGAAACACCTTTTACTTCGCTTCAATAACATGCATGACAAGTTCTAGAGTAGGATGCAAAACATGGAATAAACAAATTTCTCACCACTCATGGCACAAGTATCAATCAAGATAGATCAATTCCACTTCTAAGAGAGACAAGATCATAACAAACTACAAAATAAAATAAGCTATATACAGAGTTACAACCATGAGCCTAGATGTCAAAGAGTTTGCAATTTCACTAGTAATCAAGCATTCACAAGAAAATACTACTCAAAATTAGGCCCAAATAGCAAGTATCACACAACTCAAAAAGGTCTTTTATTTTCTCTCCAAAACATAAAAAATAAAATAAAATTTACTTCTTAAAAAAATAAAAGATAATCGGTTCAAAGGGACTATCCAAAGGAAAAGAACCGAAAACAAAAGCCAAGGAACCCATCCTAAAAAAAGAAATGACTCAATAAAACAGTAAAAACTAGGAATCTATTCACCCCCCCCCCCCCCCCAAATTAAAACACGGCACTATCGCCAGTGCAACAATTCAATACATAAGTTAAGAGTGAAAGAAAGAACTTTTTTTTGGGTTGGGCTAAGTGTGCTTCTACTCACGAATAAGAACTTCTGTTTTATTAAATTTAATTTTGTACCAAGTCCGCGACGTGGACTGGATACGGACTTCACTGTGCGGAGAATAATTTTTTCATTTAAAAAAAACAATATTAAACAAATCTAAAGCACACTTCACCCTAACCAAAAATATGCGGAAGAATCCCTACCCCTCACTTGAAAAGATGCTATGTCCCCAAAACATCAATTAAACTTTTAAAACAAGGGTTAGGAAGATTCCCTAGGGTGTTTTAGGCCTAGCTAGTAACATATTCTCTCAATATTTTTTTCAAGGGTTGTATGCACCCCACTCTTAAGATCAAACATGCTCTTTTGCTTCAAATTCTCGGGTACTCAGACTTTCCTAATCTGCAAAAACAAGATCAAAACAAAAAAATGACACCAATAAAATAAAATAAGATTTTTTTGTTATTTTTTTTTATTAAAAAAGTTAAATAAAAAGAAAAGAAAAAGTATAACCTAGAAAAACAATTAATTTCTAAGTCCCCAGTAGCGGCGCCAAAAAGTTGTTGCTTCCAATTGCACACACAAGTGTATGTGGTCACACAAGTAATATAGTGGCTCTAAAAGAGCTGGATAATCGAACCCAAATGACTTGTCAATTAATTATTCTTACTAAAGTATATTAATTATAATTATTTATTTAAAGGAAGGATCTCAAAGATGAATATATTTTATTAAAATGAAGATAAGATAACTAAAAATAATAAACTAAGAAAATATAGCTATTTCACACAATTAATGAATGAAATCGATCTAGGATAATGATTTAACTAACAATCATTTTAAGCATCAATTTCATCAACTTATTTGATTATCTAGTTGTTGATTCACGGGGTTGATAATATAGTCATGATCTCCCGACCTCTAGCCATCTACCACAATTGACAGCCTAACTACATCCTTGAGTAGAGGGATAAACTGAACCAACTATGGAGCATTACGTTGTCTTCTAGTATTTGAGCCGCACAAGACACCTAGGTATATTCTTATCCTATACACAAATCAATTCAAGTGACGTGCAAGAAAATATCATGCACCATATATTCCACGTTCTATCCCTCCATTTCTCTCTCGAGTTCAAAAGAAGACAATAAATCTATTCTAATGGTGGCCAAACATCAAAATAGTAATCACAAGAATATAAGAACAATCAATATGATAAACAATTATGCCAAATCAAAATCACTAAACATCATTTTGTAAGTAGATATAATCCAAGAACGAGAAGTTTAACTCCACATAAACATAAAGCAATTACAATGAATCATTCAAAGAAAAGATGTAAAATAAAATAAAAGAGAAGAAAAGATGAAATCCTAAATCAAAAATTATTTTCTACATTATATCCTCTTCTCTCAATAATTATTCTTATGAACTATTTATAGATATAGAAACCTTAATTAAAATAACTGAGTCCAAAACAAATTAGGAATTCAAAACTAAAAGGAATTAGAATTCTTGTTCGGGTGAAACCAGGTGTAGACCTACAATGGTTCAAGTGGGTTCATGTGAACCCACTTCGTTGAAAAATAACATTGTATATATATGTATATTTAATCAATTTTTAAAATTTTATATGTATATAATAAATTTTGAATCACTAACACAAGTCTGAAGCTTAGTCGAGTGGTTGAGGGGGTTCAATTTTCCCCGCCAACTCGGGATCGAATCCCCATTGCCACATTTTAGTTTTAATTCATTTTTTTTTGATATACAAAACGTTCACACACAGTTTTGTCCTCTATATAGGTGTAATTTTTTTCCTTTTAGTTACTTAGAAACTATAAAAAGTAGAACAGCTTTTTACTTTTACAATTAAAAGTCCAATAGTCAACAACTTTTGTCCTTTTTGTTTTTAATTTTTTTTAAAACTCAACTAAAAAGGCACTAATCCCTATTATTCTCAATTCTAAAAACCCTTTTGTCTTCTTCTTTGTTGAATGTTTTTCGCTCTTGATTCTAGTCTTTATATATACATATATGATTATTGTGGTTATTTTTTATTTCTTCAACTAAAAAATCTCTTATCATTCTAAAATCAACAAAAAAATACAAATAATATTAGGTATGTTTTTATGTATTCGATTCTGAAATTAAGGTTATAATTATTTTGTTTAATATTTTGTTTTTATTTGTTAAATGTTGAATGAAGAGAAATCATTCATAATATTCTTTTATTTTCTTAGTTTATATTGAAGCCTAGTTTTCCGTCAATCTTGTTATTTACCGTCTCATTCATAAGTCAATGTATATTTTTTTTTTCAAATGTATTAACATTGTTTAGTATAGTCAGATGTGTATGCTGTTAGCCTCATGAAAATTACAAATAATATTAGGTATATTTTTATATCTTGAACCCACTTCGTGAAAATCCAGGGTCCGCCACTACGTGAAACAGTGTGGCCGTTCTTCAATTTGCGCTCTTCTCTTCCCTTGCTGCCACGAGGTGGTAATTCCTTTGTAGTTTGCAAATTTGCAGCATGCAATTCTTATATATTATATATTATTATATTCAATTTAATCTATTAAGATGTTTGCTTGATTTCCTTCTTCAACCTTCCATCTTTAATTCGTTTTAGCTTCAAACTTTTTTCATTTTCCACCAATTTAATTTTACAAATAAAATATACTATTAAATACATTTCATAAAATCGATGCTCTAAAAGGAAAGAATATGAAAACTAAATGTGAGGCAAATAATGATTTAAAATATGTAATTTGGTCTCACATCATATACCAAGCTCTTGGAGCTTGTGTCAACCCATATAACACCTTCTTTAACTAATAATTACCTTTCCCGTATCTAGATTAAATAACTTGTAAACTTTATTTTTTAGAACATTTTTAATATATCCTATCACGCTATGAGGCTACCCTCTTGACGTAACATGGGACCTAGGATCACTAGTGACCCCAAGCTTACCCCGAGTCTGGCATATCATGAACATACTGAATATATCTATGTAAACATGAACTAAGAGAAACTAAATCAATAAATATCTAAAGTGGAACAAGTCCAACTAGTCTGAATAATCATAATAAAACATAACAGAGTTTACTGGTAACTGAAAAGACCAACAATTCAAGTTGAATCTACTTATATGTCTGAAAAGTCTCTAATTAAGTTGATATGCTGGGACATGTCCACAACTAACTCTAACAAAACTTAAAACTGAAAGCAAATACTGAAATGGAAAAGATGTCTATTGTCCTCCTAGTATAAGTACTCACCACTGAAGCTGTCAACTCCACCCTGTCAACCTTTAGTTTGGTAGGATGCTAGCTCCACCCTGTCATTTCCAGTCACTTGCATCACCTCTAGGATTTTCTTAACTTCATCAATGAAATTCTATGGGACCTCACCAATCTTCGACCCTAGAAATTTTGGTGGATTCATACGAACAAAGTCTCAAACCTTAGCTGCAGTTGATCTACCAGTGGTGTTTGCAGGAACTGGGCCTACTGATTGTTCTGGTTGACTACACTCTGAGCCAAGAGCTGAATGGCATTCCAAAATTCTACATCTGTAACCTCATGGTTAAGGATAAGAGGAAGTGCATTAGCATTGCATATATTAACATTCTGTGCTTTATCTCTATGAGGAGGCATGATCTAAAACGCATAATGAAGAATTACCCTTTGACATATCACGGGACCTCAGATCAAGAGTGACCCCAAGCTAACCCTGAGTTTGACATATTATGAACATACTAAATACATCTAAGTAAGCATGAACTAAGAATCAATAAATATCTGAAGAGGAACAAGCCCAACTAGTCTAAATAATCATAATAAACATAACAAGAGTTTAGTGGTAACTGAAAGGACCACTTAACAACTCAAAGTTGAATCTACAAATATGTCTAAAAAGCCTATAATTGAGTTGAGTTGTTGGGACATGTCCCAGCTAACTATAACAAAACTGAAAACTGAAAGCAAAGACCGAAACAAAAAGCATATCTAGTGTCCTCGAAGTTTGAGGACTCATCGCTGAAGCTGCTGAAGTCGAACCAAGAATCGATCTAAGTGTGATTTGGATATTGACTGCCTGAACCTACATCATGAAAGGATGTAGCGGATAGTATGCTCAATACTTGAAATGTACTGATCATGCATGATATAGATATACTAAGATAAACACAGATATATAAGTTGAACAAAGCATAACTGAGCAATGACATAATTTGAGAAAAAATATAAATACTGAAACATAACTGAAAATCTAAGATGAATGCAATGACCAGGTACTAATCATGATGATAACATGCTGAACTGTATGTTGATATATAAATGTTGAAAACCTGCTAATGCACTAAGAATCTGATTGTGGGAGCTATTATTTACTGACATAAACCACATGAGCTAAACGTGGAGTTCATTGTATACACCCCATTGTGAGGACTTAATATACCTTGCCTGGGTATAAAGGCATGACTGTGGCTTGATCACTAATACTGATGCCCAACAAAGGGGACTTATAATCCTACACGGGAACGTTGTTCTGGGACTATGCGGGTACGCCGAACCCTAGGCCAACTCGGTGCTAAGTCTACTCCAAATTGAATACATATGACGCAAAAATACACTAATTACTGAATAACTCAAAATAATGACATGCTAACTGAGAATGCAATATTTATATACTGAAAATGTGACATTTTAAATCTGTAGCATGATTTTCTGTTTAACTGACCTAACAAGTATAATTCATGAGCTAAGAGAATTTACACAAACTAGGGTTCTGAGTTTGATACAAGGAATTAAACAACGTTTCCAAGAAAACATGTTATTTAGACTGGATACTATAGTAGCTGAAATCACCATAATTGCCAAGATGTGTAAGAAAAGATCATCCTCCTTATATTCCACGTTCTATCCCTCTATTCCTTTCCCGAGTTCAAAAGAAGACAATAAATTTATTCTAATGGTGGCCACGCATCAAAATTGTAATCACAAGAATATAAGCACAACCAATATGATAAACAATTATGCCAAATCAAAATCACTAAGCAATCATTTTGTAAGTAAATATAATCCAAGAATGAGAAGTTTAACTCCACATAGCCATAGACAAATTACAACGAATCATTCAAAAAAAAGAAGACATAAAATAAAATAAAGAGAAGAAAAGATGAAACCCTAAATCAAAAATTATTTTCTACATTAAATCCTCCTCCCTCAATAATTATTCTTATGAACTATTTATAGATATAGAAAATCTTAATTAAAATAACTGAGTCCAAAACAAATTACAATCCAAAACCAAAAATAATTAGAATTCCTGTATGCGTGAAACAGTGTAGCCACTCTTCAATTTTAACTCTTTGTCTTCCCTTGCTGCCACGTGGCGGTAATTCCTTTGCAGTTCGCAATTTTGCAGCATGCAATTCTTATATATTATATATTATTATATTCAATTTAATCCATTAAGCTACCTGCTTGATTTCCTTCTTTAACTTTCTATCTTTAATTCGTTTGGCTACAAACTTCTTCATTTTTTCACCAATTTAATCTTACAAATAAAATATACTATTAAGCACATTTCATAAAATCCATGCTCAAAAAGGATAAAAATAAAAACTAAATGTGAGGCAAATAATGATTTAAAATATGTAGTTTGGTCTCACATCATATACCAAACTCTTGGAGCTTGTTTCAACCCATATAACGCCTTCGTCAACTAATAATTACCTTCCTATATCTGGATTAAATAACTAGTAATTTTTTTCTAGACCTTTTGTAATATATCCTGTCACTCTCTAAGGCTACCCCATGATGTAACTCAGGACCTGGGATCATGAGTGACCCCAAGCTAACCCTAATTCTAGCATATCATGAACATACTAAATATATCTAAGTAAACATGAACTAAGCGGAACTAAATCAATAAATATCTGAAGAGGAATAAGTCCAACTAGTCTGAATAATCATAATAAAACATAATAGGAGTTTAGTGGTAACTGAAAGGACCACTTAACAACTCAAGTGGAATCTACTAATATGTCTGAAAAGTCTCTAATTGAGTTGAGTTGCTGCGACATGCCCACATCTAACTCTAATAAAATTGAAAACTGAAAGCAATTACTTAAATGGAAAACATGTCTATTGTCCTCGAAGTATGAGGACTCACCATTGAAGCTGCTGAAGTCGAACAGAGAATCGATCTAAGCGTGATCATGATGCTGAGTGCCTCAACCTACATCATAAAATGATGTAGGGCAGAGCATGCGTCACTACTTGGAATGTACTGAGCATGCATGATATAGATATATTAAGATGAGCAAATATATATGAGTTGAACAAAGCATAACTGAGCAATGACATAATTTGAGCAAGAAAATAAATACTGAAACATAGCTGAAAAGCTAAGATGAATGCAATGACCAAGTAATAATCATGAAGATAACATGCTGAATTGTATACTGATCTAAATGCTGAAAACCTGGTCAATGCACTAAGAATTTCATTGTGAGAGCTACTATTAACCGACATAAACCATGTGAGCTAAATGTAGAGTCCGATGTATACGCCCCATCGAGAGGACCCAATATACCTTGCCAGGGGTATAAAGGCATGACTGTGGCGTGATCACTAATACTGATGCCCAACAGAGGGGATTTATAATCCTACACAAGCACGTAGTTTTAGAACTACGAGAGTACGCTGAAACCTAGTCCAACTAGGTGCTAAGTCTACTCCCAACTAAATACATATGAAGCTAAAATGCACTAAATAATAAATAGCTCAAAATACTGATATGCTAATTGAGAATACAATACTTATATATTGAAAATGGGACATTCTAAATCTGGAGCATGATTTTCTGTTTAACTGACCTAGCAAGTATAATTCATGAACTAAGAGAATTTACACAAACTAGGGTTCTGAGTTTGATACATGGAATTAAGCAACGTTTTCAAGAAAACATGTTATTTAGACTATGGATACTATAACAGCTGAAATCACCATAATTCCCAAGATTGTACAAACCCTAGGTCTAAACAAGTTATGTGGAATCAAGGAGCTGACTGAATTCCTGGAACCTAGTGGATGAAAGCAACCCACTAGTGAAATCCGACGTACCTGGTAACGAAATCTACAGAGAACTCCTCTGGATTTTGGGGCTGAACGTTAAAGAACTACTGGTTGTTGTTGAAAGAAATTGGCGCCTCTTTCTCTTCTTTTCATTCTAACTTGGATGATTTTTGGAGAATGAGGGTTTTGGGTAGGTTCTGACTAGATTATTAGGCTTATACTAAGTAAAATGATGCAGTTTAGACATCAAATGACGTAGTTTAAGTGCCCAAAGCTTAGGGGAAAAGACCAAAATGACCCTGACTTAGAAGTTGAGGAAGGACACCTAAAAGGCCACTGACGTACTGTCGTTTCAACCACAGCCCGCCGATGGGGGTCGTGGTTCGTGACCTGCCTGACAGGGGTTCACTAAAACAAGCATAAATGTTTACTCCAAGCTTGGATTTTCACAAACTCTGTGGCGCTGGAAAGAGGATTCAATTAAATTTAATTTAATAGGTCATGGGCCACTTAATTCATTTCATGCTAAAAGATATGACAATTTGAAGTTGACCTAAAAACCATTTTCCTCTAAACAACTACTGATCCTCACCTATGGCAGACCTACAATCCGTAGGTCCAACCACTGACTGTAGTGTCCAATTGTGGATGGGATAAGAGATTCCTAAATCATGGACCCCGATGATGGACCCCACTTACAAACCTTGTGTCAGACCACAAACCATCGGTGGCTTCCGTGGTTCTGGCACTAGGTCTGGAAAGTTGTATTTTTTCTATTTTCTTGAATTTGAGGTGTTACAATATCTCCCCCTTGGGAACATTCTACCTTGAATGAAGTCTAAACAAGCTAAGTATGGAGGGAAGGAGCTGCAATCCCTACAACTAAGTACTAGAAACTGATATCTAATTGAACTGAGTTCCATGAACTTGCAAATATGTTGAAATGCAAGGATAAATGATGGAACAAGATACTGAGACTGAATTACTCAAAGAGTAACTGAGAGACTAGAGAGGAACTATTACCTCAAGCTAAAACAGAATCGGAAGGAAAGAGGTGAGGATACTTGGACATCATGGCTGCTTCTACTTCCCAACTAGCTCCCTCTACGGAATGACTCCTCCACAAAACCTTTACCAAAGAGACTTTCTTATTTCTCAACCTACGAACCTGACAGTTAAGAATTTCAACTGGCACCTCTTCATAAGTGAGACTATCCTTCACATCCACACTCTCTAATGGTACTATCAATGTCGGATCACCCACACACTTCTTCAACAAGGAGATGTGAAAGACTGGATGAACCGCTGCTAGTTCTGTTGGCAACTCCAATTCATAAGAAACATTACCAACCCTTTTCAGGATTTTGTAAGGACCTACATATCTAGGATTGAGCTTCCCATTATTGCTAAATCTCATCACCCTCTTCATAGGTGACACCTTCAGGAAAGCCCAATCATCAATTTCAAACTCTAAGTCCCTTCTCCTCACATTTGCATAGGCCTTCTAAGATCTCTGAGCTGTGTTAAGTCTATCTATGATTAGCTGAACTTTCTCCATAGCCTCATGAATCGAATCTGGCCTAATCAAGGGTGCTTCACCTACTTCAAACCAATTAATCGGGGACCTACATCACACCCATATAGTGCCTCATACGGGGCCATATGAATATTGGAATGTAAGCTATTATTATAGGTGAACTTTATGAGAGGTAGGTGATCATCCCAACTACCCTTGAAATTGATCACACAAGATCTCAACATGTCCTCTAAGGTCTGAATGGTACGCTCTGTACTGAGAATTACTTGAGTACCAAGACCTTTCTGAAACGATTTCCAGAAATGACAGGTGAACTAAGGATCTCTATTTGAATTGATATACAAGGGAACCCAATGTAATCTGACTATCTCATTGATGTAGTTTGGTGTAGTCCTCCGCTGAATCTGTAGTCTTGACAGCCAAGATGTGAGCGGACTTAGTGACTCTATCCACTATCACACAAATGGAGTCATGCTGTCTACGAGTACAATGTAAGCTTGTGATGAAGTCCACATTTATCACTTCCTACTTCCATGTATGAATGTTAATCTCTTGAGTCATACCTCCTAATTTCTGATGTTCTACCTTAACTTGCTGACAATTAGGACACTTAGCTATAAAATCTGTGATGTCCTTCTTCATGTCGTTTCACCAAAAGACTTCCCACAGATCACGATATATCTTAGTGGCACCTGGATGAATGGAATACCTGGAGTTATGAGTTTTTGTAAGGATTTGTTACCTTAACTCACCCACATTAGGAACACATAAGCGACTCTGGTAGCGAATCACACCATCTCCCCCTTGGGAGAAAATCATAACTTTCTGCTGATGAACTGCACCTTTCAACTGAAGTAACATAGGATACTGTCATGTTTCTCCTTAATCTCTGCTACCAATGAAGATTCTGATCCATTATGAACTATCACATCACCATCTGATGTGTCCGTAAGGCAAACTCCAAAGCGAGCAAGCCGGTGAACATCTTTTGCTAACTATTTTTTTTCTTCCTCAACATGTGCCACACTATCCATAAACAGTCTACTGAGAGCATCAACCACTACATTGGCCTTTACTTGGATGGTAAAGCACTCTCATGTCATTATCTTTGAGGAATTCAAGCCATCCCCTATGACGATGATTCAACTCTTTCTGGGTGAACACATACTGGAGGCTTTTATGATCTATGAACAAATCAACATGAACACCATAAAAGTAGTGTCTCCAAATCTTTAGGGCAAATACTATGGCTGCAAGCTCGAGGTCATGAGTCGGGTAGTTCTTCTCATGGATCTTAAGTTGTTTAGAAGCATAAGCTGTAACCTTACCTCGATGCATCAACACACAACTTGAGCCAACCATGGATGCATCATAATAAATCACATAATGGTCTGAACCATCTCGTAGAGTAAAGAAAGGAGTTGTAGTCAACCTAGTCTTCAATTTTGAGAAGATTTTCTCACACTCATCTGACCATTGAAATTTGACCTTTTTCTGAGTCCACTTGTTCAATGGAGAAGCTATGGATGAAAATCCTTCTACAAATCTCTTGTAATAACTAGCGAAACCCAAGAAACTTCTAATATTTATTGGAGAGGTGGGTTTGGGCCAATGTTGTACCGCCTCAAATTTCTGAGAATCTACTTGGATCCCATTGCTGGATACCACATGGTCAAGGAAAGCGACTGATTGTAACCGAAATTCACATTTTCTGAACTTAGCGAATAGCTGTGGATCTTGCGGGCCTGCAAAATAACTCCAGATAAGTCGCATGCTCTTTCTACTTTGAGAATAAATGAGGATATCATCAATAAAGACGATAATGAACAAGTCCAAATATTATTTGAACACCCTGTTCATTAAGTCCATGAAAGCTGCAGGAGCATTTGTTAGTCCAAAAGACATAACTATAAACTCATAATGACAATATCGAGTTCTGAAGGCTGTCTTTGGAATGTCACTATCTCTGACTTTGAGCTGATGATAGCCGGATTTAAGGTCTATCATAGAAAAGCAACTAACACCCTGAATTTGGTCGAACAAGTCATCAATCTTAGGGATGGGATATTTATTCTTGATTGTGAGTTTGTTCAATTGACGATAGTCAATGCACATTTTTAGAGAATCATCTTTCTTTTTCATGAACAACATTAGAGCACCCTATGGAGAGATTTATCTAGAAGGTCTTTCAATTCCTTAAGCTCAGCTGGAGCCATTCTGTAAGGAGGAATCGAAATAGGCTAGGTATCTGGATGGAGATCTATTCCGAAGTCGATTTCCCTTTCAGAAGGAACTCTGGGAAGATATTCTGGTAAAACTTTTGGAAACTCATTTACTACTAGGAGTGACTCAAGGGTTGGGGTTTTAGAGTTTGAATCCTTCACTCGAACAAGATGATACATATACCTTTTGGAAATCATTTTTCTGGCCTTAAGGTAAGAGATGAATCGACCCATAGGCATTGAGCTACTACCCTTCCACTTTAAGGCTGGCTCATTTGGAATCTTAAACCAAATGATCCTGCTTCTACAATCGACTAAGGTATAATAGGAATTCAACCAATCCATGCCTAGAATGATATCGAAATCTACCATTTCTAACTCTACAAGATTTGCTGAGGTGACTTTCTGAAAGACTGCGATAGGGCACTTTTTGTATACCCATTTAGTTATAACTGGGTCACCAACTAGAGTAGAGACTAAAGGATTCTGAGAGAGTTTCTGGACTAACATTGAAGTTTACTACTATATACAGAGTTACAAAAGATAGAGTAGCCCAAGGATCTAACAATGCATAAACATCTAAATGGAAGAATCGTAACGTACCAGTGACCACATCAGGAGAACCTTCTTGGTCCTGGTGAGCCTGAAGAGCATACAACTTGTTATGATGCTGACCATTACCTGTACCAAACGAGGCAACGTGCTGAGTGGGGTGACCTGCTGGCACTGCTGAGGTAGTAGACTGAGTCTTATTACCTCCTTCTCCTTGCCTGACAGAAGGGTAATCCTTCAACCTATGACCAGATTGACCACACCCAGAACACCCCTCTCTGCCTGCAAGCCACTATTCCAAATCGTTCTTACCACATTTTGGACAAGTTGGGAAAGTTATGTTACCTGAAGTACTCCCTTGAGACTTAGAACCTGATGCCCTACCTTTTTGATCCCGTTGAAACCTGGATAATGGAGCACTAGCTGATGAAGGTGCTGGGGCTGTAGATCTTTGTTTAAACTATGAACGATTTCCATCGCCCAAGTTTTGTTTTGAGTATTCATAATTTCCTGTTCTAGCCTTTTTGTTATCCTTAGCCATTTCCCTAAGCTTATCTCCTTCAACCTGATGAGCATGAGTCATTAGTCGGGAGATATCCATATCCCATAAAAGCATAACATTCTTGCACTCGGTCTTCACCAGATTGGATACCCCAAACAAAAAACTTACTCATTTGTGCCCTTGGATCGACAACCATGTGTGGAGCATACCTGGAGGGCTGGGTGAACTTCAGCTCGTACTCTTGGATCGGTATTGAACCATGATTTAAGTTCATAAACTCTTGTGCATTAGCTTCTCTCAACTCCTTTGGGAAGAACCTATCTTGAAAAGATCCAGTAAGACAATCCTAAGTCACATGAGCTGCATCTGCACCCCTTTTGTATTTCCACCAAGTGAACCAGATATGAGTCACATCCTTTAGTTGGTAGGATGCCAGCTCCACCCTGTCATTTCAAGTCACTTGCATCACCTCTAGGATCTTCTTGACTTCATCAATGAAGTTATGTGAATCCTCACCAACCTTTGACCCTAGAAATTTTGGTGGATTCATACGAATAAAGTCTCAAACCCTAGCTGCAGTTGATCCACCAGTGGTGTTTGTAGGAATTAGGCCTGCTGATTGTTCTGGTTGGCTATACTCTGAGCCAAGACCTGAATGTTAATTTGAAATTTTGCATTCCTAACCTCATGGTTTGGGATTGGAGGAACTGCGTTAGCATTGCATGCATTAGTATTCAGTGTATTAGCTCTACGAGGAGGCATGATATGAAACACATAACAACGAATTAGAAAGGAGAGGTTTAATCATACCTCATGCACGATAAAAATAGCAAATAATGTGAAGTTTTCTTAAAACACTCTGTAGCTTCCCCCTCATAGGTGTGCGCGCTTCACACTCATGAAAGGGACGCTACTTAGTGTGGAATCCAAACACCCTAGGACTCTTGAATCTAATGCTCTGATATCATGTTTGTATTGCCCCAAGACTACCCCCTTGACGTAACACCAGAGCTAGGATAACGAGTGACCCCAAGCTAACCTTGAGTCTAGCATATTAAGAACATACTGAATATATCTAAGTAAACATGAACTAAGCAGAACTAAATAAATAAATATCTGAAGAGGAACAAGTCCAATTAGTCTAAATAATCATAGTAAACATAACATGAGTTTAGTGGTAACTGAAAGGACCACTTAAGAACTATAGCTGAATCTACTAATATGTCTGAAAAGCCTCTAACTGAGTTGAGTTGCTAGGACATGTCCCTAGCTAACTCTAACAAAACTGAAAGCAAAGACTGAAATGGAAAGCATGTCTATTGTCCTCGAAGTATGAGAACTCACCACTGAAGTTGCTGAAGTCGAACCGAGAATCGATCTAAGTGTGATTTGAATGCTGAGTGCCTGAATCTACATCATAAACGGATGTAGCAGAGAGTATGCGTCAGTACTTAGAATGTATTGAGCATGCATGATATAGATATAGTAAGCTGAATAAATATATATGAGCTGAACAAAACATAACTGAGCAATGACATAATCTGAGCAAGAATATAAATTCTGAAACATAACTGAAAAGCTAATATGAATGCAATGACCAAGTACTAATCATGAAGATAACATGTTGAACTGTATAGTGATATAAATACTGAAAACCTGGTCAATGCACTAAGAATCTGACTGTGAGAGCTTCTATTAACCGACATAAACCACATGAGCTAAATGTGGAGTCCATTGTATACGCCCCTTCGAGAGGACTCAATATACCTTTGGCAAGGTATAAAGGAATGACTGTGGTATGATCAGTAATAATGATCCCCAATAGAGGGGACTTATAATCCTACACGAGTACGTAGTTCTAGGACTATGAGGGTACGATGAACCCTAGCCCAACTCGGAGCTAAGTCTACTCTCAACTAAATATATATGAAGCAAAAATACACCAAATACTGACATGAGAATGCAACATTTATATACTGAGAATTTGACATTTGAAATCTGGAGCTTGATTTTCTATTTAACTGACCTAGCAAGTATAATTGATGAACTATGAGAATTTACACAAACTAGGGTTCTATGTTTGATACAAGGAATTAGGCAACGTTTCTAAGAAAATATGTTATTTAGACTATGGATACTATAGCAACTCAAATCACCATAATTCCCAAGATTGTACAAAACCTAGGTCTAAACAAGTATGTGGAATCAAGGAACTGACTGAATTCTAGGGACCTAGTGGATGAACAAAACCCACTAGTGAAATACCACATACCTGGTGATGAAATCTACAGAGAATTTCTTTGAATTTTGGGGTCAAACTTTGAAGAACATTGCTACTTGCTCTTGAAAGAAATTAGCGACTCTTTCTCCTCTTTTCGTTCTAACTTGGATGATTTTAGGAGAATAAGGGTGTTGGGTAGGTTTTGACTAGATTATTAGGCTTAGACTGAGTAAAACGACATAGTTTAGGCATCAAATGACTAGTTTAAGTTCCCAAAGCATATGGGAAAAGACCAAAAAGACCCTGACTTAAAAGTTGAGGAAGGCCATCCACGAGGCCACTCACGGACCATCGTTAGAACCATGACTCGTCGACTGGGGTTGTGGTTCGTGGCCTGCCCGATAGGGCTTCAATAAAACATGCATAACTTTTTACTCCGAGCGTGGATTTTAGCAAACTCGATGGCGTTGGAAAGAGGATTCAATTGTCTTTAACTTTATAGGTCATGGGCCACCTAATTCAGTTTTTACTACAATAAATTACCATTTGAATTTGAACCAAAAACCATTTTCCTTTAAACAACTATTGACCCTCAGCTACGGCCAGCCTATATATGGTCCGTAGGTCCAACCACAGACCATACTGGTCATCCGTGGATGGGATCAGAGATTCCTAAATCATGGACCCTAATGACAGATGTTCTATTTTCTCAAATCTGAGGTGTTACATATCCCATAGGATGCTCAACATACACTTCTTCCTCAAGAATACCATTAAAGAAAGCAGATTTAACATCCATTTGATGTATTTTCTAACAGTTATTTGCACCAAGAAAAATATTCATTCGAATAGTATCAAGTCTAGTAACATGAGCAAATACCTCAAAATAATCAATACCTGCCTTCTGTTTGTATCCTTTCGCAACTAATCTTGCCTTAAAGCGTTCTACTTTTCTAGATGATTTGTATTTGGTTTTGTATACCCACTTGACTCCAATTTGTTGTATTGAAGGCGGAAAATGTGTCAACTCCCAAGTGTTATTTTTCTCAATAACATGAATTTCTTCATCCAATGATCATCTTTGGCAGCTTCCTCAAAAGTAATTGGATCACAATTGGCAAATAGTGCAACGTTCACAATATATTCATCAGATAAATTTTTGTTATTGTCAACAACATAATCTTGTAAACGGGCAAGTAGTTGACTATTTCTTTGTGGACGAATCGATGTTTTTGTTTGAACAGGACGAGCTACTTGTTTCTCTTGATATCTGCTAAAACTTCCTTCCTCCATAGTTGAAACTATTTGTTCAGACCTAGGCAACTCAAAATTTTTCTTTGACCATTCCCAAGTGTTGTATTCATCAAAAGTTATATCTCTACTAATAATTATCTGGATTAAATAGCTTGTAACCTTTTGTCTCATGACTTTAGCCAATAAAGATACATTTTTCTGGCTTACCATCTAATTTCTTTCTCAAAACATCAGGAACATAAGCATAAGCAAGACAACCAAATACTTTTAGATGAGAGATATTTGGTTTCTTACCGGTCCAAACTTCTTGTGGAGTTTTTCCAAAATTGGATCGAGTTGGACACCTGCTTAGAACATAAATTGTACATGAGATAACTTCTGCCCAGAATTCCTTGGGAATATTTTTGGAATGCATTATTGATCTCACCATAGCCATCACTGTTCTATTTTTTCTTTCAGCTACACCATTTTGTTGAGGATTATATCTAGCAGTCAATTGATTTTTAATGTTACATTTCTTCAAATAGTCATTACAAACAAGAAACACATTGCCCCTATCAGCCATCAATGTCTTAAAAAAGTACCCACTTTGCCTTTCTACTTCTTTAAAGATTTTAAAGACTTCACATGCATTAGATTTATTTTTCAGAAAATATACCCAAGATTTTTGACTGAAATCGTCAATAAAAGTAATAAATTATTTACTACCTCCATTGGAAGGGACTTCAACTGAACACAAGTTTGAGTGAATTAGCGGCAATGGTGTATTAGTCCTCCAAGCGTTGCCTTTTTAAAAGGTTCTCTATACTTCTTTTCCAAAATACAAGTCTCACACTTTGTAATAGGAAAATCAACAGAAGGAAAACCATCAACTAGTTTATTTCTTGCAAGATATTTCAAACTCCTGAAATTCAGATGCCCAAAGCGTAGATGCAACAACCAAGTATCATTAGAGTTCACAGAACTAAAGCAAGGTAAATCTCCACGGTTGAGATTAAGAGGAAACAAACGACTTTGATTCATTTTTACCGTTGCAATTAATCCTAATTTATCATCGTTAATAGTGCCAATTCCATACTTAAATCGCAAGTCATATCATTTTTCTGTCGGTTGTCCTAAATGTCTCTTTCGAGCAAACTCAAGATTCAAGGCTAATATGTGATAATAATTCTAGTTCTATACTTCATGTATTCTCTTTCGAACAACCTAGAAAGATCGGGAGCTAGATCTAAGTGTGCGCTCTCAAATCATAAATTTAAACATAAAAACTAGATTAAACCCATTTCATGAATATTAAGCATGAAATCAAATATAAAAGTGATAGAATGAGAAATCAAAGATCCAAATGAATTGTCTATTTCTAGCATAAA